>CM022302.1:309499139-310781106 GCA_011799875.1 Thinopyrum elongatum | reverse complement strand
GGTCATCCTTCCTTGTAGGATTTGATTTGATTCTTTCCTCATGTCGGGTGGAAGTCCGTGTGTCTTCCTGTCCTTCGTAATTTACCTACGTATATAAATTGATAGAATGCCATGCAAGCAATCGAGGCGGGACTATGTTATTGTGAATACGCATGAACCCGGGTGAGATAGACAAACAGACGCGTGCGTGCAGGCCCATAGCCTTGCAGGACATACAAGACGTGTGCGTGCAGGCCCATAGCCTCGCAGGCCCATAAGATGACGTGGCCTAGGCGTACGAACGGATTGGAGACAGACGCATGAAACTGGACGGGCAGGGTGGATGGACGAAATTACGGTGGTAAGAAGCAATAGCCTTTTTATTAGTAGGTATAGATGTTGCACATGATGTTTAAATGCCCCTTAAGTCTGGTCAGTCAAGTGATGGTCTTTAAGCCTCCTTCTATGCTTCTTTTATTGATATGTAATTTAGTGTTGTGCAAGATTTGCTCACACATCTGTTCAATTGCTTGTTTGTATCAGCTAGCCACACTAGGACTGTTTGCTTTGATTACTTGATGTTCTTGACCTAACACAGCTTGTCAACGATTTAAACACTGAGGGCTACTGTAGTGGGGGCTTGTATAACTCATAGGTGACATAAAGGTTTGGCTATACACTAAAGTAGGCTCTCCAAGTGTACCTGGAGGTCCAGTTCGAAGGTATGCCTAGTTTTTTACACAGCACACACATAGTAAATGCTCATTTCATTGTGTGCAAGAGATGTGGCATGTTTCGTTATGTGGTGTTGTTTTGTTATAAACTCATCCTTTGGTGTTGTTCACAGACTAGAAAGTATGCATATTTATCTTCCAAGGAGACCAGTAACAAGTTTATGTCACCTTGCAGAGGGGGTGCAATGAAGATAAGATTGAGGATTTCCAAGTACAAGATGTTAGGAAGGAGGCTTGCAAGAGAAGGAGGAGCAGCGTTGAGCCTGTTCAACCAGTTATGGTAAGTCACTGTATTACAATTACCGGGACATCCTATTTGTCTAACATTGTTCTTGCGTAGGGTTCTTCACCTGTAACCCAGTGATTGGGCCATTCATTAAAACTCCCTCCGCTCACTACTATATGATGTTCTAACTTTTTTGTAAATCAGATGTATGTAAACACATTTTAATGTGTCTGTTCACTCATTACGGATGTAGTCTACTTTTAAATATCTAAAACATCTTATATTAATGAATAGTGTGAAACTGCTTCCTGCTATGGTTGAGTTGTTGATGTCATAAATGTCATAATCAAATGCATATTTGCATCATTAACCAAACGCATATCATTACTAGGATCTTGATTACATACTAGTCGAGATACTTCATAGGGGGCAAACAATATTACATTACTTGTTCCTTTATATAGTAAATGTAGCTAGGCCATGGATGTTATTGAGGCGTGCATGTATGCATGCTGCCAACTCAACAGTTCAATTACTTGTTTGTTTCAGGCATAGTTAAATTGCTCTTTTCAATTGCTTTATTTGTCCTCAGTTAATGAGATGCCCAAACAATGATGCCTGATGTAGGGTACTTGTATAACTATTTGTTGACATAATTAAAGGCCTTACCATTTAATTACTCTGGCGAAGTGTGCCTGAAGCTTTGAAGTCTATTAACCAACTATTACTGCATGAGGCTCACAATCTAGTTTATATGAGGCTAATGATTGCATAGTTTTGCTTGCTGTAGTAGGTTTGTATGAATCCCTCTGCTGTTCATTATGCTCCCTAAGACTTTAATTGAGCTACAGAATGGCCAACTGCTTGCTTACTTATACGCAAGATATATATATATATATATATAATGTTCAGTAGCTGCGCGTGGTCTAAATTTGTAACCTGTCTGTGTTTTAGATTTGGCCCCAACATCATGCTCCTCTGGTGAGCTAAGAGAGATTTCTGTATGCGGGCTGCACAGACTACCAATTTTATAATTTTTAAAATATCACCTGCTTATGCTTCATGACGTGTAACATTATTGTTAGTCCTATTTTGCCATGTACAAGATAGACTGTCTTGCTCGCTTCACTGTTGTAACTATATTTTTGCCCTAATCATGTGTACTTACAGAAACATTTCAGGATGAAGTGACATCAACACAAAGATCTGAGAGCAGTGTGGCATGGCTGTTACCAAATGATTATGGATTGGAATTAGAATGTGCTGATGTTCTCGAACATCAACTAGAGGTGGCAAGACAACGTGTATATGATTCTCAACATGTAATCAACATGTTGAGAATGGAGTTGAAGGTATTAGATGCAGGAGTCAAAAAACGAAACAAGACACTGAGGTAACCACAAAGGAATTGGAGATTTTGCAGACTGATATTTGTGCTATCTGAATCCGGCCAATCCTATTTTCTGAAGAGATTATAGTTCAAATGGTAAGTTCTATTGATGCGCGTCCATGATGTATGAGCCTTATTTGCCCAGTGTATGTAATTTGCTATTTGTGTACGCTTTATTATCACTGGTGCCGAACTATAATGCCCAGTGGATATAATCTGCTGTAATTTCTTTATTGTATAGTGTAGGATTATTCTTCGTTTCTATGCCTTAGTCTCTTTATTGTATAGTGTATGTTTTTTAGAGGCGGTAGTATAGAGTAGGATAATTCTTTGTATATGCTATATCGTTGAAACGGCGGCCAACACGCCCAAACATTACATGGACACCATCTGAACGAACAAACATGTGTAGTCAAAGCGGGCCTTAATTGGGCTGGTCAACTTAATATTTAGTGGATCCCAATCGATGTGGCCCACTGTAACAACGGCTCTTAGCAGGCCGTTAACAGGCCGAAAGCTCGATAGGGCCGTATAAATGGAAACGGCCCACGGGCCTCTAGCAGGCCGAAATAAATGTCAATTTTGTCTCGGCCCTTTTACTTGATGGACCAGTAAGAGGCCGAAAGTGTTTTGGGCTAAAAGAGGCCCAATCTACAAACTAGGCTTTTAACAGGCCGAAAGTCGCGTCGGTCTGAAATTGTGCCCTACGGAACATGGGCCGCTAATGGACCCAAAATCAGGTGGCACCGTCAAAGGCCCAACTGTTGTGCGGGTCGTTAACAGGCCGAAAGACAAAATGGGCTAGAAGTTGGCCCATGTACAGAATGAGCCGAGGAAAGGCCGAAAGTCACAACGGGCTAGAAGTTGGCCCAACTAAAGAATGGGCTAAGAAAAGGCCAAAAGACGTACCGGCGGTATATTGGTCCATATCTATAATGGACTGCTAACAGGCCGAAAGAAGGTCGGGCCGTAATTGAGCCCAAAGACGTAGCGAGCCGTTAACAGGCTGGAACTGGCGATGGGCTGGAAATTGTCAAATCTAGAATGGGTCTTCGATGGGCCGATTCTGTGTAACTCGTATGGGCCATTGTTGTGAATGGTCCTGACTCAAGTAGGCCGCTAATGGGCCGGCCTACTTATTTTGACAGGCTCGGCCTTTTAACCTAAACGAGCCACTATTGGGCCGTGCCACGTGTCGATGTATCATAGGCGCCTGCTGTCCATTGGACGGTTGACATCTGTTGCGGCGCGGAGCTGACACGTGCTTCAGTCGGCCAATGAGAATTTTACACGTGGAAAATTGACATTGGTCTGTGCTGTTAGCGGGTTAGCGGATCCAAAACCGGACCCAATAGCTTAACAGTGAACCGTTATAGTGGAGGCCACGTGTCGGTTACCCTTGACGAAAGCACTTCCATGACGCGTCATTTATCGTCACGGAAGTGGACACTTCTGTGATGATAATGTTAGTATTGTCCTGGAACACTTCTACGACATCACAGGTATGACTATCTTGATTCTGTCATAAAATCTCCATGGATGTACATGCATGACAGAAAACGTAACCTACTGTGACAAACGCGTATCATCACGGAAGTGTTTTTTTTTGTAGTGATCCATGGCTTAGGATAAGAAATGAATGTTTCCATCTAAATGTTATTCATTTATTCTTTTTTCTTCTAAATCAACTGAGGAGAACATATAAAGAAAAAAACAAGTTACTCCTCTGATTCATTTGGGAAATTCAGTACTTTCTTATACTGCTCTGTTTTAGGAGACGAAATAAAGCAAAGAAGAAATTTCTCTGCAGGATCTCTAGGGAGATATGGCACATGAAGTTAAGGTTTGGTGTAAATCGATCTCCAAAAGATATGGTGAGATATCTAAATTATGTTTTGTCTTCACAGACTAATATAACACTTTACCCGGCTATTTCCCCTGTTTGTTGCTATAGCTAATAGTGTTGATATATATCCCATTGTAGTGCATTCATTTGTAAATAATGATTTTCAGACCTTTGTTTGCGTTCCTGTCATTATCATTAAGCTTGCCTCATGTAATTGTTAGCACTACAATCAGATAGAATGTTAAATATTTGTTGCGATCAAAATCATTTTCAATGCCTGATTCGATTTATCTACCAAATTTTACCAGCCAGATTGCACATGTACTCAAGTTTACTAGCCATACCTACCAAAGTTTTCTTGGTTGACTGATTCACCATATTTATTAGCTGCCCACCTAAATTTATAGTGCCTTGGGACATCATCAACTACAGTAAAAATAATGCAATGGGCTTTTATTATCCTTCAAGTGATCATAGATGTTCAAAATGATGTTTGTTACCACCAGGAGTTGTACTTTGCAATCTTAAGATATACGACATCTGTTTACTGCAGTATTTTGCAACCAAAGTCCCTATCTATATCATTCAAGTGCTTCTAAAAAAATGCTAGAGATAATGATCAGAAAAGGTTGATCTCCAAAAACCCTTTTGTTATCTTGGACTTTTCGGTTTTCATCTTCTCTGGTGGCTTCACATTAAAAAAAGTATTCTCTTGTGGCTTTTTAAGATTTTCATTTATGCAAATTTGATTGCTTAATAGCATTCAGATTTCAAATTTTCATTAATATGAATACCCATTTACAGAACACGAAATGATGTTGATACACACGAGCCATACAACCTTAGATATGATTCTTACCTAAATCTAGGGAATGGTTGTATTAACTTATTCATGATTCGAAATGTCGTCCATGTGAATGTTTATTGTGCAATCTGCTCTAAAGCTAGGAAATGGGTTGGCAATAGTTTTTGTATCGAGGTTCTTTTGTTTAGAGTCTGATTGATATGTAAGGGCATACCAATGAATCAAATAATTAGATGTTTTATTTTTTGAGATTTTGAACTTCAGGGTGGGAGTGTCTTCAGTCATGCTTATTGGATTAGGATCTAGGACCGTGAGTTATTTTTAGAAGTCCCATTGCAACGCACGGGCGTGTTTGCTACTAAGAGTAAAACTTATTTCACCTTGCGAGGGGGGTTTTCGGTGTCAAGGCCCATGTCTTCCTTCTTGGAGGTCCAGTCCTTCTGTGGCTTGAATAACACCTTCCACAATTGAGTGTGGGAAGTGCGGAAGAAGCTGAGCACGGTGGCGGGGTCTTCAGGCTTGTAAGCCCACATGGGAGCGGCCCGATCTTGAAAGGGTAGGATGCGGCGGCGGAGCATGATCTGAATCATGTTGGTTAACCCAACTTCCTGCTTTATCATGTTGGATATCCGGCTCTGCGGTGATGCCATGTCCTTGGTTGACCCCGAGTCGAGGCCTTTCTTGGTCCACAAGACCAGCCTCGTAGGGGGTCCGGATCTGAAGGTAGGGAGCGCCACCCAATCAGTGTTTCGTGGCTCTATGATGTAGAACCACTCTGATGCAGGGTGGAACCCCAGGGGCCGATCTTTCACGATTTGGAGGGGGATTCCCGAAGAACACACGAAGAACACAAGGGATAAAACAAAAGGAAACACTCAAATTGACTTGATCCAATCACACATGTGCTAGATCCACCAACACACAAAGAGAGATACGAAGGTGCAAATCCAACAAAGGAGGATACACGGTAGCTAGTTCATCCCAATCCTTGAAGGAGTTGAGGTCTTGAATTCTAGAAGGATCTTCCCTAGATGGGGTCTTGAATCCACTAGGGATCTTCTCACATGGAGGTTTTGAACTCCATGGGAGGGGTCGCTCTCTCTCAAGAGAGGAGTAGGTAGGAGCAAATCCCACATACAAATGAGCTATCACTTTGCTAACCCTATCTAGGAGGCGGAGGGGGTCTATATATAGTCTTCGTACAAGTTGGGGTGAACGGATGAGTACATGGGCCAGTGGCCCGTTACATTGCGCGCAAGGGCGGGGCGGATGTCCAGGCGTCGGGCCGGATGTCTGAGCCTTCAGGACGGGTGATAACCCACAAGTATAGGGGATCAATTGTAGCCTTTCTGGATAAGTAAGAGTGTTGAACCCAACGAGGACCTAAAGGTAGAATCAATATTCCCTCAAGTTCTATCGATCACCGATACAACTCTACGCACACTTTGATGTTCGCTTTACCTAGAACAAGTATGAAACTATTTTGTAGGTGATAGGATAGGTTTGCAAGAATAAAACTAGAGGTACTTAGCGGAAGTAAAACTAGGAGTAATTTTCAAGATAATAAAAGTTAGTTGCTTAGTAGAAAGGTTTTTGTCACACAAGAAAGTTATTTGTCCCTAGGCAATCGATAACTAGACCGGTAATCATTATTGCATTTTTATATGAGGGAGAGGCATGAGCTAACATACTTTCCGTACTTGGATCATATGCACTTATGATTGGAACTCTAGAAAGCATCCGCAACTACCAAAGATCATTAAGGTAAAACCCAACCCTAGCATTAAGTATGAAGTCCTCTTTATCCCATACGCAACAACCTACTTACTCGGGTATAAGCTTCTGTCACTCTCGCCACCCACCATAAGCGAATCATGAACGTATTGCAACACCCTACAGCGGGAATCCCACACGCTTGCGCGACACAGAGGGCACCATAGGACAACACGAAAATAAAACATACAGCTCAAACAAATCAAGATCATCAATCAACCCATAGGACAAAATGAATCTACTCAAACATCATAGGATGACAACACATCATTGGATAATAATATGTAGCATTAAGCACCATGTTTAAGTAAAGATTACAGCGGGGAGAAGAGGTGTTACAGCAGTGCATAGAGGGGGAGAGAGTTGGTGGTGACGGCGGCGAAGTTGTTGGTGTAGATCGTCGTCACGATGATTGCCCCGGTGGTTCTCCGGCGCCACCGGGAGAGAGGGGGGAGAGCCCCTCCCTTCTTCTTCTTGATTGGCCTCATCCCCCTAGATGGGAGGAGGTTTTCCCCTCTGGTCCATGGCCTCCATGGCGGCAGAGGGGCAGGAGCCCCTCCAAGATTGGATCTCTCGCTCTCTCTCTCTCTCTCTCTCTCTGTGTGTGTGTGTGTTCTCTTCTGTTTCGTGTTCCCGTTTTCTGGCTGAAAACCATTTCTTATATTCCTGGAGATCCGTAACTCCGATCGCGGTGAGATTTTAACACAATTTTGTTCCGGATATTAGCTTTCTTGCGGCAAAAGATGGGGGCCAACCAACCTACGAGGCGCTCACTACCCACCATGGTGCGCCAGACCCCCCGACGCGCCCAGATGGGTAGTGGGCCCCTCGAGCACCGTCTTGTGTTGATTCTTCTTCCAAAAATTCACATATATTCCAAAAAAAATCTCCATAAAATTTTATCGCATTTGGACTTCATTTGATATGGATATTCTGCAAAACAAAAAAATGCAACAAACAGGAACTTGCATCGGGCACTGGATCAATATGTTAGTCTCAAAAATAATATAAAATGTTGCCAAAAGTATATGAAAGTTGTAAAATATTGGCATGAAACAATAAAAAATTATATATACGATGGAGATGTATTAGCATCCCCAAGCTTAATTCCTGCTTGTCCTCGAGTAGGTAAATGTTAAAAAATATAATTTTTGATGTGGAATGCTACCTAGCATAATCTTGGTCATGTAGTATAATCATGGCACGAATATTAAGACACGAGTGATTCAAAGCAATAGTCTATAATTTGACATAAAAACATCAATACTCAGGCATCCCAACAAACAATCATGTCTTTCAAAATATCAATGCTAAAGAACGCTATCCCTACAAAATCATATGGTCTTGTCATGCTCCATCTTCTTAACACAAAGTACTTATCATGCATGACAGAGGCAAAGGTGTCCCGTCTTTCGATGAGATGGTGATTATCGTTTCAGAGGAGTAGACTTTCACGATCTGACTATGAACGTGCAAGGACGTCGCACCTTAGCAATCACTAAACCAACTCCGAGAGGTTATTGACCACGCCGGAGCATGATCAACCTGACCACGAAGGTCTATTTCCTACAAGTAAACGAAGAACAAGCAAGAAACAAAATTGCAATCTGGATATTGTGAATATAAGATGAAAGCTTTATTGATCAAGGTGGGGTTCTGTGACGTCTTGGTCTGGTCGTTGAACACAAACGAAGTACGTGAAGTTGCAGCTATGGCGAACTTTTAATCTAAACAAAACCCAAAGTCTAAACGGCGCCCTAAGGGCTGTATATATGGAGGAAGAGGGGGGAATTTCGTGGCCCTTGGAGGAGGGGTCCGAAACCAACCCTAACTCTTGTTTCCCCACATATACGGACTCTAAAAACAGCCTATACTCAAGTATTTCGAAATTACATGGGCCTGGCCCAAAAATAAGGTGGCGCAGGACCTAAAATAAGCTATGGACGAAATTTATGAAGGGGCATCTTGTATATTTCGTCCAAGGCTTCATGCACTCATTATGGTGGCTTCAAAGTCCTGAAATCATCACTTGTAACTCTGTTCTTGTTCCCCTTGCGCATGCCATCATCTCCATGCTTGATCTTGCTCCAATGTTCATCCTTCTTGTCCAAGCTAGGCACTTCATTTGTAAGCAAGACAAATGTATCCAATTTAGGCAGCATCATATTCTCATGAACATTAGAATCATTACCAAGAAACGAAAGTACCTCATAATTTAATTGGCGTGCGCAAGCTCTAGTAATTGGTCTAGTATGTATAGCAGCAGGGGCTGTGGGTGTAACAATGGTATTGATGTCCTCATCAATCCACAACCCCGATGACAAGCGGAGCAATTGGTTCATACTTTTTAACGTGCTTCAGCCTTTTCAACCCCCACGCAATACATGAGCACAAGCCATGGACATAACACTATGGGTGGAATAGAGTCTGATGATAGGGGTAAACATAGAGAAGACAAAAAAGTAAGAAAGTCTCACATCGACGCGGCTAATCAACGGGCTATGGAGATGCCCATCAATTGTTGTCAATGCGAGGAGTAGGGATTGTCATGCAATGGATGCACTAAGAGTTATAACTGTATGAAAGCTCAATATGAAAACTAAGTGGGTGTGCATCCAACTTGCTTGCTCAAGACCTCGGGCAATTGAGGAAGCCCATAATCAGAATATACAAGCCAAGTTCTACAATGAAAAATTCCAGCTAGTATATGAATGTGACAACATAGGAGACTCTCTACATGAAAAACATGGTGCTACTTTGAAGCACAAGTGTGGAAAGGATAGTAACAATGCCCCTTCTCTCTTTTTCTCTCTTTTTTCTTTTCTTCTTTTCTTTTTTTCATTCTTTTTTTTCTTGGGCTCTTTTTGGCCCCCTTTTTTTTTCTTTTTTTTCGTCCGGAGTCTCATCCCGACTTGTGGGGGAATCATGGTCTCCATCATGCATTCCTCACTAGGACAATGCTCTAATAATGAATAATGTGATCATCACACTTCTATTTACTTACAACTCGATACTAGAACAAAATATGACTCTATATGAATGCCTCTGGCGATGTACCAGGATGTGCAATGATCTAGCGTGGCAAGGATATCAAAAAACCGAAAAGCCATGAAAATATCATGCTAGCTATCTTACGATCATGCAAAGCAATATAACAATGAATGCTCAAATCATAAAAAACGGAACCGTGGAAGTTTCATGGCAATATATCTCGGTATGGCTATGGAAATGCCATAATAGGTAGGTATGGTCGCTGTTTTGAGGAAGATATAATGAGGCTTATGTGTGATAGAGCGTATCATATCATGGGGTTTGGATGCACCGAGGAAGTTTGCACCATATCTTGAGGTGAGAAAGGGCAATGCACGGTACCGAAGAGGCTAGCAAATTGCGGAAAGGTAAGAGTGTGTATAGTCCATGGACTCACATTAGTCATAAAGAACTCACATACTTATTGCGAAAGTTTATTATCCCTCGAAGCAAAGTACTAATACGCATGCCCCTAGGGGGATAGATTGGTAGGAAAAGACCATCGCTCATCTCCGACCGCCACTCATAAGAAAGATAATCAATAATAAATCATGCTCCAACTTCTTAGCATAGAGAGAGACTATACATGGATGCTTCGGGAATCACAAACCTTAACACCAATATTCTTACTAAACCACAATCATTCACTAGTACCTCCGACATATTATCATCTCTATATCGCAAAACTATTGCAAGGAATCAAACATATCATATTCGGTGATATACAAGTTTTATGTGGGATTTTACGACTAACCATGTGAATGACCAATTCCCGTTGACTGTCTAAATAGATATAAGTGAAGCAAGTGAGTTTAATTATTTCTACAAAAGACTTGCCCAAGCTCTAATAAATATAAGTGAAGCAAAAGAGCATTCTATAAATAATGGTTTTCCATATGTAGAGAAACAGGCAATCCAAACTTCAAATGATATAAGTGAAGCACATGAAGCATTCCATAAAGCCATACTCAAAAGATATAAGTGAAGTGTTGTCGGTGTATTAAACGTTGGCGTGTAATACCCAACTTATGCACAGACAAGTGGTACCTCCCCCGCCAAGTTGAAGCCTTAGTAGAGGCCTCCAAGTAAAAAGAAGCTGCTCTTCCTGAGATCAAGGAGCACATCAAGAAGACCAAGACGAACCACAAAGTTCAAGATAGCTCTTGCCGGCAAGGAAAGCCTGGCAAGATGAGGGCCCGGCAAGCCAACACCAAAACACCAGCGCTCCACCTCACCGAGCAGGTAGTCACCCATCAATGAGGTGTCGAGCTCGCAGGTGGTTAGATTAAGCTTGTCAGGCACGTGGCGGCCCGCTGGAGGGAAAATTACCTTTATCAACACCTGTCCTAATGGCGTGTCAAGATAATAGGAGGCAGATGAGCAAGCGGTGCGGCAACCTTGCCGGGGATCCTCCTCCTCACGACACCTAGCAATGTATTTAATGCTTTTTATCCTAACTAGCAGAGTTATGTATGATAGTTCTCTACCAATCTAATCACCCTGTAATGACCCTTTTGCCATTGTGGTAACCCCTTGTGCTATAAAATGAGGGCCAGGGCAACCTTTACATGGGTTCGAACCCATTGCAACCTCACGCGTAGGTATTCGTGCAGCTACCCTCTCCTTGTGACTTGCCGGGTGAGAGCACTCCGCGTGCTTGCACACACACACCCATCAATAAACCAAAGCAGGATTAGGGTTTTACGCTTCTCAGCGGCCCGAACTTGGGTAAAACCATCGTGTCCCTCGTCGTCTTGCTCTTCGCATCATGTGCACCCCCCCTCATCGAACCAGCAAAGGGGCAGCCCTGTCCCATAGATCGCCGGCTCCACGCCGACATCTTTGGCGCGCCAGGTAGGGGGCATCACCGGTGTAAATCAAGCCGATGGACGGCACGTCGACCTCATCAAGATCAGCTCTTCTTTAACTTTCATGGCGCCCAGGAAGAAGGGCTTCATGGCGACTAAATCATCAACATCCAAGCTCCAACCGCATGCGCCTGCGGACGGTGCGGACGGTGCCGCTACCGTGGGCGCTGCAGATACCACGGTGGGCGCGGCCAGCATAGGAGGTGCGGTCATCGTACCCGCTACAGCGGAGATGGGAGGAGGCGGACACCTACCTCACCCCTCCAGCAAAGATAGCAACAACAGTGCGGGTGGCGCGGACATGCGGCCCCCGCCCCTACAGCCCTTCGGCGAACGAAGCCATCTGACTGACCCTGCCCGGTCGAGCACGAGCCGCGACCTTCCTGCTGCAGCGGCTCCGGTAGCGGTCGCCAGAGGAACTACATCAAGGCACATGCCGCATCCACCTTGAGACGAGCACAACGTGATGCCGAGCGGTGTTGTTTTGCCTCCACAGCAGCACCCGCACAGCAAATCACCCGTTGATCAAGTCCAAGATCTTCAGGCGCCACTCCTGCCACGCCAGCCCACTGTCGCCCCCGAAGTTCAGCGAGAAGATCGTAACGGTGCTCCTGCTGGCTCTGCCAGGAGTCGAGCGATGTCACTTTCTTCACGCTCCAACATGCCCTCCACAGCGATAGAAGCGATGGCGCGAGCACCGATGTTGCTGGACTTCCCTCCAGTTGCTAACAAGATGGACGAATGGAGAGCCACTACCCGAAGCTTGATCGAGTTTGCCGATGCAAACAGATCCCAGTTGGCGGAACCCTCGCGGCGCCCGCCAACTGCGCCCATAGCTCAAACTGATGACCGCGTGGCTGGCGGTGAGCCAATAGTGCAATCACCACCACGGCAGCAATCCCAGCAACGGCGCAGGCAATCACTGCAAACTCAGCAGGACGCAAAGCCCGACGATGTGTCGATGGCCTCCTCAGATCTGCGGACACGGCAAGATCAGCGGCAAGTACTGCTGGAGAGGCGGGCAGAAGATGCTTGCACCACCATTCAACGACGCCGGGAGGCGCGCCGTCAATCGGACGAGCCCAACGGCCCAATCGTTGATGAGCCAGCACCCATTGTTGGCGGCTACCTGCGAGCTACGGCAAGTCCGTTGGCCGTCCGTCCGCGCATTCAAATCTGAAGTACCGGAAAAGTACGACGACAAGTTGAACCCGGAGGAATTCTTGGGCATTTACACAATTGTTGTGCAGGCTGCCGGGGGAAGGGATGAAAAGATTTTGGCCAACTACTTCCCATTGGTACTCAAGCCCAATGTGCGAGCTTGGCCGTTGAACTTGCCGAAGAACTCTATTTCCTCGTGGTTAGATCTTTGCAACGAATTTGTTGGTGCTTTTACCAGAGGCCAGAAGGGCCCCGGTTGCCCAGTGACTTGCAATTGATCCCACAGAAGGAAGGAGAATATATGCGTAGGTACATCCAGAGGCTCAATCATGTACACCGAAGCATTCCGGATGTGCACCCGGAAGCTATGATTGCCGCGTTCCACACGAACGTGCGCAACCACAAGATGCTGGAGAAAATGCACGTACGATTGCCAAAGACTATCAACTAGCTTTATACGTTGGCGGACAAGTGTGCTCGAGCTAAAGAAGGAAGAAGGCTTCCTGGGGAGGATGCTGGCGATAAAGTTGATTCTGATGACGACCACGCCACCGCCTTGGGGAAGGAAGGTCGAAGGCGCGACAGAAAGCGCAAGGGCAAAGCAGTTATGGCTGTAGAAGGATCCGGCAACTCCAGCCTCGCCAAGAAAACTAATGCGGAAGGCACTGGCAAGGAAGCTGATAGAGGTAAAGGTATCCCGTCTTTCGATGAGAAGGTGATTATCCTTTCGGAAGAGTAGACTTTGACAATCTGACTACGAACGTGCGAGGACGTCACACCTTAGCAATGGCTAAACCAACTCCGAGAGGTTATTGACCATGCCGGAGCACGATCAACCTGACCACGAAGGTCTATTTCCTGCAAGCAAACAAAGAACAAGCAAGAAACTAAGATTGCAATCTGGATATTGCGAATATAAGATGAAAGCTTTATTGATCAAGGTGGGGTTCTGTGATGTCTTGGTCTGGTCGTTGAACACAAATGAAGTACGCGAAGTTGCAGCTATGGCGAACTTTTAATCTAAACAAAACCCGAAGTCTATACGACGCCCTAAGGGCTGTATATATGGAGGAATAGGGGGGAATTTGTGACCCCTTGGAGGAGGGGTCCGAAACCAACCCTAATTCTATTTCCCCACACGCACGGTCTCTAAAACAGCCAAGGAATTTGTATTTGGAAATCACATGGGCCTGGCCCAAAATAAGGTGGCGCAGCACCTAAAATATGCTATGGAAAAAATTTATGACAGGACATCTTGTATATTTTGTCCATTTCCTTGTATGTCATCACGGAGGCTTCAAAGTGCTGAAATATGCACTAGAAATGCCATTCTGGTTCCCTTCGCGCGCACCTTCATCTCCATGCTTGATCCTGCTCCAGTGTACATCCTTCTTATCCATGCTAGGCCCTTCATTAGTAATCAACACAAATGTGTCCAATTTAGGCAGCATCATATTCTCATGAACATTATAATTGTTACTAAGAAACGAAAGTACCTGGTAATTCAATTGGCATGCGCGAGCTCTAGTAATTGGTCCACTATGTATAGCAACAGGGGATGTGGGTGTAACAATGGTATTGATGTCCTCATCATCCTCCCCTTCTTGAAATGAAGTCGTCCTCGACGGAAGCTCATCTTCCTCACCCAAATAAGGCTTCAAATCTGCAATGTTAAACGTGGGACTAAAACCAAAATCTGCAGGCAGCTCAAGTTTATATGCATTATCATTTATTTTCTATAACACCTTAAAAGGACCATCAGCACATGGCATTAGCTTTGATTTGCACAAATCAGGAAATCTATCCTTATGCAAATGTAACCAAACAAGATCTCCAGGTGCAAACACAACATGTTTTCTACCCTTATCTCCAGCAAGTTTATATTTAGCATTCATACGCTCAATATTCTCCTTAGTTAACTCATGCATTTTTAAGATTAATTCATCATGTTGTTTAGCATCAAAATTAACCTTCTCCGAAGATGGAAGAGGCAACAAATCAATAGGTGCACGAGGTAGAAAACCATACACAATCTCAAAAGGGCACATCTTAGTAGTAGAATGCAGCCAACGATTATAAGCAAATTCAATATGAGGCAAGCATTCTTCCCACATTTTCTTGTTATTCTTCAAAACAGCCCTAAGCATAGTAGACAATGTTCTATTGACTACTTCAGTTTGTCCATCAGTTTGGGGGTGACAAGTAGTACTAAAAAGCAGTTTAGTGCTCAACTTAACCCATAAACATCTCCAAAAGTGGCTAAAAAATTTAGTATCACGATCTAAAACAATAGTATTTGGCACACCATCCAAGCAAATAATTTCAGGAAAGAACAAATCAGCAACATTAGCAGCATCATCGCTTTTATGACATGTTATGAAGTGTGCCATTTTCAAAAATCTATCCACGACAACAAATATGCTATCCCTCCCCTTCTTTGTTCGAGGTAATCCTAAAACAAAATCCATAGATATATCCTCCCATGGAACACTAGGTACATGCAAAGGCATATATTAACCATGAGGATTGAGTCGTGACTTAGCTTTTTGACATGTAGTGTAGCGAGCAAAAAAACGCTCAACATCCCGTCTCATCTTTGGCCAAAAGAAATGTGTAGCAAGTGAGTCCTCCATCTTCTTGATGCCAAAGTGTCCCGTTAATCCTCCTCCATGCGCCTCCTGCAACAACAAAAGACGAACGGAGCTAGCTGGAATGCATAGCTTGTTAGCACGGAACACAAATCCATCATTAAGGACGAACTTGTTCCATGTTCTCCCTTCTTTACAATTCTGTAATACATCTTTAAATTCAACATCATGCACATATTGATCTTTGATGGTCTCCAAACCAAATATTTTGAAGTCAAGTTGTGAAAGCATAGTATAACGACGAGACAATGCATCAGCAAAAACATTTTCTTTACCCTTCTTGTGTTTTATGATATAAGGGAAAGTCTCAATGAATTCAACCCATTTAGCATGTCTACAGTTCAGTTTTGCTTGACTTTTGATATGTTTCAAAGATTCATGATCAGAATATATAACAAATTCTTTGGGCCATAAATAATGTTGCCATGTTTCTAAAGTCCGAACAAGAGCATATAATTCCTTATCATCAGTAGAATAGTTCAGACTAGGCCCATTCAATTTTTCAGAAAAGTATGTAATAGGTGTACCATCTTGTAGCAACACACCTCCTAATCCAATTCCACAAGCATCACATTCAAGCTCAAAAGTCTTATTAAAATCAAGAAGTTGGAGTAAAGGAGCATGTGTTAACTTATCTTTCAATACCGTGAAGGCTTCTTCTTGTGCAGTACCCCAAACAAAAGGCACATCCTTCTTCGTAAGCTCATTGAGAGGTGCAGCAATGGTGCTGAAATCTCTCACAAAATGCCTATAGAAACCATTGAGGCCAAGAAAACTCCTCACTTGTGTAACCGTTTTGGGCTGCGGCCAACTGTCAATAGCTTCAATCTTGGCTTTATCAACTTCAATTCCCTGTGGAGTAACAACATAGCCAAGAAAAGATACTCGGTCGGTGCAAAAGGTGCACTTCCAAAGGTTACCAAACAAACATGCATCACGTAGAGCAATAAAAACAGCACGCAAATGTTCCAAATGTTCTTCCAAAGATCTGCTATAAATCAGTATATCATCAAAATAGACTACCACAAATCATCCAATGAAAGCATGTAAAACTTCGTTCATTAATCTCATGAAAGTACTAGGTGCATTAGTTAACCCAAAAGGCATGACTAAGTACTCATGTAATCCAAACTTAGTTTTAAATGCTGTTTTCCATTCATCTCCCAATTTCATACGAATTTGATGGTATCCACTACGCAAATCAACTTTAGAGAATATTGTAGAGCCACTCAATTCGTCAAGCATATCATCTAGCCTAGGAATAGGACGACGACATCGAATAGTAATAGTATTAATGCCTCTACAATCAACACACATACGGGATGTACCATCCTTTTTTGGCACTAGTATAATAGGAACATCACAAGGACTAAGAGATTCGCATATTTAACCTTTGTCGAGCAGCTCCTGTACTTGACGCATAATCTCCTTCGTCTCCTCTAGATTGGTACGGTATGGCGCACGGTTTGGCAGCAAAGCACCGAGAATTAAATCAATTTGATGCTCAATCCCTCGAATAGGTGGTAATCCCGGTGGCACGTCTTGTGGAAAGACGTCAGCAAACTCCTGCAAAATGTTAATGACAGCAGGAGGCAAAGAGGAAGGCACGTCTTTGAATGAAAATAATGCCTCTTTGCACACAAAAGCGTATCAAACAGATTTGCTGAAATCTAGATCATCAATATCAGATTTGGTGGCAAGTAAACATCCACTTTTCAATTTACCTTCAGAATCAACACTAGATGGTTTATTATTAGGCTTCATTTGTTGCTCAAATTCTTTTGCCACAATCTGATTTTCACTCTTATTTTGCTCCTGTTTTGCTTTACTAGCTCTATGAATATCATCTTTCAAAATTGAATCAGGAGACATAGGAAGCAAAGTAATATGTTTATCCTTATGAACAAGAGTATACTGATTATTTCTACCATGGTGTATAGAATTTTTATCAAATTGCCATGGTCTACCAAGTAATAAGGAACATGCTTGCATGGGTACCACATCACAATCAACATAATCAGCATATGTAGAGATACTAAAATGCACACAAACAGTACGTGTTACCTTAACCTTGCCGCTATTGTTGAACCATTGGATGTAGTAAGGATGCGGATGTGGTCTGGTGATGAGAGACAACTTCTCCATCATCTCCATGCTAGCCTAGTTGTTGCAACTCCCTCCATCAATGATGACGCAGACAGAATGTTCCTTCACAACTCCCTTTGTATGGAACAAATTATGCCTCTGGTTTTGATCAGCTTGTGTTACCTGCACACTCAAAACACGTTGAGCAACTAAACTCTCATACCTGTCAGCATCTTCAGCAGCCATGTATTGCGTCTCATGTTCAGAATCATTTCCACCGTGTTCTTCACTTGCAATAAGAGCCAAAGTCTCCTCGTCATAGTCACTAGTGGAGTCATACCCACCATCGTTAGTAACAATCATCACACGCGGAGATGGATATTTGCTCGAATAGTGACCCCCACCCTTGCAACGATGGCATATAACCTCATGTGTTTGCCCTGCTGATGCCATGGATGAAGAAGAGCTTTGTGCGGGAACAGAAGGTGTGCTCCTGGCAGATGGTGGTGGTGGTGCCTATTTTCTTGTATCTCGGTTGGAATTGGTGGCTGAAGTCGGCGGTGCTGCAGTAGGACGTGTGGAAGTAGAGGATGTACGTGGTGTCCATGAGGAAGATCGACCTGCAGAAAAATTAGTTCGCGGCAATGCCTGTCGATCCTGCACTTCATGTTCAGCTTTGCAAGAAACATGGAATAAATGAGTGATATTATTATGAAAGAATTCCTTATTTAACACCATCTTAAATTTCGTTTCCTTATTTGACACGGAAAAACTTTTTCTTCCCTATCTAACAACGAGTTTAAATTTTATGCCTTTTATGACACTTTCATCCATTTTAAGCCTAAGTAGCACTTCAAAAGACCCTTCTACCCCTCATGTGATATGTGTGTGCGGGGCAGTAGCACACACACGCAGCATCAGTGCGAGGGCAGTAGCACACACGTAGCAGCATATACACATGCACACACACAGCAGCACGCACGCACACAGACACACACACAGCAGCACACATGCACGCAATACGCTCACAGGTAGCAACACACACACGCAACAGCAACAGCAGCACACACAGCAGCACGGACGCACACAGTGTTGGCGTTGCCTCTCGTAACACTCCCGCCCACTATGTGTCAATATGCAACATATATACAAGGGTTGGACTCACGCATGCACCAACTATCCGGCACTCTCGCCCACTAACCCATAACCTGGCCACTAACTAATCCCTATCTACATGCATGCCCAAGTCTAGCACTTGCGCAGCATCCCATACCTTTTTTCCCCATAATGGCCGCACAATCTGGCCTGCATGCAATGCGTACAAACGCGGTCAAGCACTAATAGACTAACTAACTCACCTTATCTCTAGTGCTCAACGTGACATGCAACACACCCATGATCCACACTTGCACTGTATAACATACCACATGAGGGCAAATGGGTCTTTTCAGGTGTCATTTAGGCTTAAAATGGGCATAAGTGTTATAAAAGGCACAAAATTTAGACTCGTAGTTAAATAGGGAAGAAATTATTTATCGATGTCAAATAGGGCATAAAATTTAGACACGGTGTTAAATAAGGAATTCTCTCTATTATTATACACCTTATACTCTGGAATGGTCTGAATCTCTCTATTTAATCCACCCATAAAACATGCAAGCATAGCTTCATTATCCTCAACAATACCATATCTAATCATGCCAGTTTGTAATTCCTAATAATATTCTTCTACATAATTTTTTCCTTGTTTTAAACGCTGCAATTTTGAAGTAATTCAGGTTGATAATATGGTGGAACCCAGCGAGTACGCATAGCATTTTTCAAAGAAGCCCAAGTAGTAGGGATATTATCATGATATAATCTACAATGTTCAGACCACCAAACAGAAGCAAAACTAGTGAATTCACAAACAGCAGCACCAACACGTCTCTCCTCAAGTTATTGTAAGCATGTGAAAAGTTGTTCAGTTTCTAACTCCCAAGTAAGATAGACATCAGGAATGTATCTACCCTCAAACGGTGGAATATTCAATTTCAGTTTAGGAATATGGTCATAATCTCGTACCTGAGGTGGTAGTGCAGCCCTACCATTGCGATTATATGCATGAGGACGACCTGGAGGTGGTGGTGGTGCTGGTGGTACGTAGTTCTGATTTTGATCAACCTCATCCACGTAATTGTCCTCCTCCTCTGCAGTAGTAGCAGGAGCTACCGAAGCATCAACAGCAGTAGCAGCGGCACCAAAAGTTTGTCTCGGCTCAAGAGAAACACACTGCGCTCGTCTTGCTCGATCGCAACGTGGAGGTGATTGTTGATGTTGTTGCAATGGTGTAGCCGAGGCGGCTGGTGGTTGTGGTAGACGCGCGAGTACTTCATCAAACTTAGCGTCCAACTTGGTGTCAATTGTCTTCTCAATGTCATCAATCCTCTCCAGCGCCTTTCCAAAGTTGGCCATCACGTCTTCCACATGTTGACCCAGCATTTGCTGAAATTTATCATGAAGCTCCTTCGTCATGTTCTCCCAGTCAATCTCGTCGGCTTGTGATCTTGCCATGGTTAGCAGCAATAGAAACACACAAGAATATGATCCTACAGACTACTAGAAAGTGGTGGTGGTGGGGTGTCACAAATCCGTAAAGCAAATCTCAAATTCTTACCAGTTCTTACCCATCAGTAGGTGGTGATCGGCAGCCGTTTTAGTCAAAACTCTCAAAGCTTGGACAGAGCGATTACCAGGTAGTGTCAAATGCATGATGCAGATGTATGTGGAGCTAGGAAGGCTTATGATATGGTAGCAAAAATGTCAGCAATAATCAATTCAGAGATGCAAAGTTGAATAAATGCTCAACGACGGTATTGTGCTGGTCCTAGGCTAGACCATGCTAGAGACGCGAGCCTAGAACACTAACAAAATCACGGCGCTGCACGGACACAAGGGAAAAGCACACTCTGATTTTTTTGCGCTCTTATTTTTGCGGAAAATCACTATAATGGGCAGTGTCTCAAAACTCTTCCTAAGTCAAAATAACAGGATAGGCACAAAAAAAATTTGACCAATATTTTTTTCGACTACCCGGACCAAAAACTGGAAAGTGCTCAAAAAAACTTTCTATAATGGTGGCTGTCTCAAAACGCTCAGAAACACCTAAAAATAGGATAGCCAGAATTTTTTTGACAAGTGCGTTTTTGGAAAATAACTTGACAAGTGCGTTTTTGAAAAAAAAATTGGAAACCAACCTCTTCTATGGACGACAAAAGATTGATGGAATCCGAAACCTTCTCACACAAGGAAAGACGAATATGACTACAAATGGATCTCGAAAGCAAACCGAATATGGGATGGACTCGGATTGGTGATGGATAGGCGGTGGTATATGTGAACTCGGATTGGTGGCGTGGTATATATGGACTTGGATTGGTGGTGGATATGCGGTGGTGGTATATGGCAGCGGTAGTAGGATATGGCAGCGGTGGTGGTATATGGCAGTGGTGGTAGGATATGGCAGCAGTGGTGGTATATGACAGTGGTGGTAGGATATGGCAGCGGTGGTGGTATATGGCAGCAACGTTTAAGATTGTGCAGTGGCGACGTGACAACTTGTGAGCAGAACTCAAAAATCTAAAGGACTAGACCCGAACTAGCAACTAGACACGATGATGCAACCGCAAATTCAACCAAGCAAAATACTGAAAAGACTATGCAAAGGTCCAGATTGGTTCGGATATGATGAACTAACCCTAATGTTTTTGTGGCTTTTTCGTGGACTGTAGGTATGAAGAACAGATGCGATCTAAACTACGAAAAACTGGAAAATCTCACCGAGCAACCTGGAAATCTGATACCACTTGCTAGAGGTAAAGGTGTCTCATCTTTCGATGTGAATGTGATTATCATTTCGGAGGAGTACACTTTGACGATCCGACTACGAACGTGTGAGGAAGTCGCACCTTAGCAATTGCTAAACCAACTCCGAGAGGTTATTGACCAGCCGGAGCATGATCAACCTGACCACGAAGGTTTATTTCCTACAAGCAAACGAAGAACAAGCCAGAAATTAAGATTGCAATCTGGATATTGCGAATATAAGATGAAAGATTTATTGATCAAGGTGGGGTTCTATGACGTCTTGGTTTGGTCGTTGAACACAAACGAAGTACGCAAAGTTGCAGCTATGGCGAACTTTTAATCTAAACAAAACCCAAAGTCTAAACGACACCCTAAGGGCTGTATATATGGAGGAATAGGGGGGAATTTCATGACCCCTTGGAGGAGGGTCCGAAACCAACCCTAATTCTGTTTCCCCACACATACTGTCTCTAAAAACAACCTAGGTAGTTGTATTTCGAAATTACATGGGCCTGGCCCAAAAATAAGGTGGCGCAGCACCTAAAATAAGCTATGGATGAAATTTATGAACGGGCATCTTGTATATTTCGTCCATGTTCTTGTATGTCATCACGGAGGCTTCAAACTACTGAAATATGCACTAGAAACACCATTCTGGTTCCCTTCACGCGCGCCTTCATCTCCATGCTTGTTCCTGCTCGTATGTTCATCCCTCTTGTCCATGCTAGGCCCTTCATTAGTTATCAACACAAATGTATTCAATTTAGGCAACATCATATTCTCATGAACATTAGAATTGTTACCAAAAAATGAAAGTACCTGGTAATTCAATTGGCATCCACGTGCTCTAGTAATTAGTCTAGTATGTATAGCAACATGGGATGTGGGTGTAACAATGGTGTTGATGTCCTCATCGGAAGCAGCTGCATGCGCTAATTGCCAGGTTGCTGTGGTAGGAGAGAAGATCGGCAAACCTGACGGGCCGTACTGCAACATTCACCGTACCAAGGGTCACGACCTCTAGGAGTGCCACCAAGTTGAACAGCTAGTTGAAAAACTAAAGGCTGAGTATGAGAAGTGGGACAAGGAGAAGGGCCAGCATGGCACAGGTGGATCCGGTAAGAAGGGCCGTGGCGGTCGAGGTGGACGCCGCGGCAATGCTAACCAGAAGAAAGAGAAGCCCGCCAGCTGCAGAGAGAAAAAAGCAGAGGACGAAGAGAGTGAAGATGAGGATGATGACGAGTCGAGTGAACCTGAATTCCAGAAGGCAACTGAAGCCATGTGCATTGACGGGGGGTGCATCTTTACACTCCTCTCACCACTAGCTCAAGCAGTGGGTGCGTGAGGTTAATGCGGCGGAACCAACAGCGGAGGAACAAAGGCCCCTCAAGTGGTCTCACACGCCTATTATTTTCGATGCTGAGGACCACCCCAACCGCACAACAGCGGTCATGTGTTTGCCGTTGTTGGTTTAACCAACAATACGCAACCTCAAAGTCACGAAAATACTAGTTGACGGTGGGGTTAGCTTGAACTTGATCTCCCCTGAGGTGATCGAGAGGCTATAAATTCCTGAGCAAGAGCTCGAAAAGACCGGGACATTTCAGGGAATCAACCCGGGAAGGAGCCAGCCAAAAGGAAAGATCACACTGCCGGTAATGTTTGGTGGGGAGCTGAATTACGGGACCGAGAAGATTGTGTTCGATGTTGTCAAGATCCCCTTGCCCTTCAATGGAATTCTTGGTCGCCCATCCTTGGCCAAATTCATGGCGGCATCCCACTATGCCTACAATACCTTGAAGATGTAATGGCCCATGGGTGTCATCTCCATCAACTCCGACAAGAAAGTTGTAGTTATATGTGTGGATAGGCTCTACAGAGAAGCGGTGGCAGCAGAGTCCGTCAAGACCACAACTCCCGCTAAGGAAAAGAAAAGCCAGAAACCCGACAAGACACCCAGCAAGACTTCCGGGAAGCACACCTCCACGGAGTGCTGCACACCCGTTGAGGCCTTGCCGGAAACTTCTACCGGCAAGAAGCCCAAGGCCACTCCACCTATGACGAAGAAGGTGCCCGCAAGGGAGGACGACACTGACGGTTCTTTCACCGTTGGTGCCACCCTTGACAGCAAATACGAAAGCACGCTCATTGCCTTCCTGCGGGCGAATGTAGATGTGTTTGCATGGCAACCATCTGACATCCGTGGTGTTTCCAGGGAGGTAATTGAGCACCACCTAGTTTTCTTCCCTCATGCTCGGCCCGTCAAGCAGAAGGTTAGGAAGAAAGCTTTGGAAAGGCAACAGTTCATAGGAGAAGATATCAAGAAACTTGAGGCAGCAGGTTTGGTCAGAGGAGTGCTACATCCAACCTGGTTGGCAAATCCGGCTGTCATGCGCAAGGCAAACAGGAAGTGGAGACTTTGCATTGATTACACTGCTCTCAACAAAGCATGTCCCAAGGATCCTTTCCCCTTGCCACGCATCGACCAGATTGTGGACTCCACTGCCGGCTGTGACTTGCTCTCGTTCCTTGATACGTACTCTAGGTAGCATCAGATATTTATGTCAAAATAAGATGAGGAGAAGATGATACGTCTCCAACGTATCTATAATTTATGAAGTATTCATGCCATGTTTGCAACAATTTTGTATGGTTTTGGTATGATTTTAATAGAACTAACCCGTACTGATGCTGTTTTCAGCAGAACTACCGTGGTGTCATTTTTTGTGTAGAAATAAAAGTTCTCGGCATGGGATGAAAATTTACGGTGATTTTTTGTGGACCAAAAGAGACCCCCGAAGCATCAAGGAAGGACCAAAAGTTACAAGCTAGGGGGCGCGTGGAGGCGGCTTGTCGCTGCCTCGTGGACCCCCTTGACGTGAGACTAACGCCAAAAATTCTTATAAATACTCAAACCTCCGAAAAGAACCCTAGATGAGAAGTTCCGCTACCGCAAGCCTCTGTAGCCACAAAAAACCAATCGGGACCCCGTTCCGGCACCCTACCGGAGTGGGAAATCATCACTGGAGGCCATCTTCATCATCCCGGTGGCCACCATAATGAGGAGGGAGTAGTTCACCCTCAGGGCTGAGGGTATGTTCCAGTAGCTATGTGTTTGATCTCTCTCTCTCTCTCTCTCTCTCTCTCTCTCTCTCTCGTGTTCTTGATTTGGCACGATCTTGATGTACCGCGAGCTTTGTTACTATAGTTGGATCATATGGTGTTTCTCCCTATCTATCTTCTGGATGAATTGAGTTTTACCTTTGAGGTTTCACTATTATCGGATTGAATACTTTTATGGATTTGAGAACACTTGATGTATTCTTGCGTGGGATACCCGTGGTGATAATGGGGTGTTCTATTGATTCACTTGATGTATGTTTTGGCACTCAACTCATGGATTCCCGAGGTGACATTGGGGTAATCTATGCATAGGGGTTAATGCATGTTTTCATCCTTGTTTCTCCGATAGAAATCTTGGGGCACTCTTTGAGGTTCTCTGTGTTGGATAGAATATTATGAATCTGAAGTTGTTTGATGCATATTGTATAATTGACCCATGGATACTTGTGGTGACATTAGAGTATCTAGGTGACATTAGGGTTGATTGATGTCTATCATATGGTGTTATTTTAGTAGGAACTCTAGGGCTGTTTGTGACATTTATAGGAATAGCTCAAAAGATTGATCAGAAAGAATAACTTTGAGGTGGTTTCTTACCCTACAAGCAATTTCATCTTATGTTCTTCATGATAGGAACTTTGGAGTGACTCTTTGTCGCATGTTGAGGGATTGCCATATGATTTAATTATGTTATCATTGTTGAGAGAATTTGCACTAGTGAAAGTATGAACCCTAGGCCTTGTTTTCAAGCATTGCAATACCGTTTTTGCTCACTTTTGTTACTAGTTACCTTGCTGTTTTTATTTTCGGATTACAAAAACCTATATCTACTATCCATATTACACTTGTATCACCAACTCTTCGCCGAACTAGTGCACCTATACAATTTACCATTGTATTGGGTGTGTTGGGGACACAAGAGACTCTTTGTTATTTGGCTGCAGGGTTGTTTGAGAGAGACCATCTTCATCCTACGGCTCGCACAGATTGATAAACCTTAGGTAATCCACTTAAGGGAAAATTGCTACTGTCCTACAAAACTCTGCGCTTGGAGGCCCAATACGAGTCTACAAGAAGAAGGTTGCATAGTAGACATCAGAAGACCGCATTCATTACTCCATGTGGCACATATTGCTTTGTACGCATGCCTTTCGGACTAAAGAGTGCTAGTTCAACATTTGCAAGAGAAGTTCAAATTGGTTTTGAGCCACAGTTGCACAGGAACACGGAAGCCTATACGGATGATATAGTGGTCAAAACCAAGGACAAATCAATCCTCATTGAAGATTTAGAAGAAACATTCGCGAACTTGCGCAAGATCAATATGAAGCTTAACCCTGAGAAGTGTGTGTTCGGTGTCCCATCCGGCAAACTTCTCGGGTTCTTCATGTCTCAATGTGGAATCGAAGCAAACCCCGAGAAGATCAAAGCCATTGAGTAGATTCAAGTGCCTAAGACCGTCAAGGATGTGCAGCGCCTTGCCGAATGTGTTGCAACTCTGAGTAGGTTCATTTCAAGATCTGCCAAGCGCGCCCTACCATTTTTCAAGATATTGAAAAAGGAAGGTCCAGTTAAATATAGTATGGAAGTGGAGGTTGAGCTGCAAGATCTGAAAAGATACCTGTCCTCTGCGCCAACTCTAGTCGCGCCTAGGCCACAGGAACCGTTACTGCTATACTTAGCGGCAACGAACTAAGTTGTTAGTGCTACGCTGGTTGTGTAGAGAGAAGCTGGTGACGAAGAAATGATGGCGGCAAAGCCATCCCATGACAAATCAGAATCCTCGCCGGCAAATCCTAGCACTGGTAGAGTAAAGACAGTGCAAGAGGAGATAGCCGATCAGCAGATGGTGCCGAAGAAGAAGATGGTGCAGCAACCCGTATACTTTGTCAACTCTCTCTTGCAGGGGGCTAGATCAAGGTATTCAGGCGTGCATAAGTTGCTTTTTGGCTTACTCATGGCCTCAAGGAAGTTGCGCCACTACTTTTAGGTCCATGAGATCACGGTAGTCACTCGCTTTCTGTTGCAGTGCATTTTAAGGAATCCAGAGGCAACCGGCGGGATAGTAGAGTGGGCACTGGAGCTATCGAGTTTTGCACTCAAGTTTGAAAGTACATCAACCATTCAGAGAAGAGCACTAGCAGAGTTCATTGCGGCACGGACACCACACAAGATGATGAGATCCCTGAATCAACTCTCACTGACAAGGAAACTGAGAAGAATTGGATCATGTACTTTGACGGTGCTTTCTCGCTGCAAGGTGCTGGTGCTGTAGTGCTGCTTGCCGCACCCACCGGAGAGCATCTCAAGTACGTGGTTTGGATGCACTTTCCCTGGGAGGAGGCTACCAACAATACTGCTGAGTATGAGGGACTGCTTGCCGGCCTCAAAATAGCAGTGGAGTTGGGGATCAAAAAGTTGATCGTCAATGGGGACTCGCAGCTTGTGGTAAAGCAAGTGAACAAGGACTACCAGAGCCCGTTGATGGAAGCATATGTGGATGAAGTAAGGAAATTAGAAGAAAACTTTGACGGGTTGCAAAAAGAGCATGTTCCCCGTGCAAAAAACAGCATCGCTGATCAACTGTCAAAGTGTGCTGCATAGAAGCTTCATGTGGAACCGGGAACTTTTGTGCTCCATTTGAATCAGCCAACAGTCACCCCATCAACGAGAGCCAAGAAAAGAAGAAAGCTCAGCACCGGAAAGTATTTTCTGGCAGAGCTCCCTGAAGCTGCCGGCAAGAATGTTGCCAGGAGAGATAATGCGCTTGCCGGTGAGCAGCAACCTCAAGCAGAATCTCAGATTCTTGCCGTCGAGGTTAGTGCTCCCGCTGCCAAAGAAATGCCTTTAGTCCTTGTTGTCGAGCCTCAGGCTCCAGCATGGGCCCAACAGATAGTTCAGTTTCTCCAAATAGGAGAACTTCCCAAGGAACAAGAGCAAGCTGAAAAAGTAGCCCGTCAGTCAAGTATGTACCAGTTTGTGGATGACATCCTGTGCAGAAAAGACCAAACGGAGTGAAATTGAGGTTCATTAGCCGGGAAGATGGACTGAAGTTGTTGGCAGAGATACATGGAGGAGCATGCGGTTCCCATATAGGACCAAGAGCCGTTGTCGGAAAGGCCTTCCGGCAAGGTATCTATTGGCCCACTACCCTCCAGGATGCAACTGAGCTAGTAACAAGATGTGAAGCATGCCAGTTCCATTCAAAGAACATACATAAGCCAGCTCAAGCCCTCCAAACAATCCCTCTCTCCTGGCCTTTCTCGGTCTGGGGGCTCGATATTTTGGGTCCCTTCCCCCGTGCTACCGGGGGCTTTGAGTTCTTCTACGTCGCCATTGACAAGTTCACAAAGTGGCCTAAGGTAGAGCCAGTGAGGAAGGTGACTGCACAGTCAGCTGTCAAGTTCTTCAAAGGATTAGTTTGCCGGTTTGGAGTCCCAAATAGAGTCATCACTGACAACGGCACATAGTTCATGAGCCGCACCTTCATGCAGTACATCCAGAGCCTTGGAAGCAAGGTTTGCTTTGCCTCCGTTGCCCATCCAAGGAGTAACGGGCAAGCGGAAAGGATAAATGCCGAAGTGCTGCGTGGGCTCAAGACTAGAACTTTTGACAATCTACACAAGTGCGGGAGGCGATGGCTTGATGAGTTGCCGGTGGTTCTTTGGTCACTTAGAATGACACCAAATCGAGCTGCTGGCCAGGCACCCTTCTCCCTACTCTATGGTGCAGAATCGGTGCTCCCCACGGAACTCGTATACGGCTCACCTCGACTACTTGCCTATGTTGAAGTAGCGTAATAGCAGCTCCGGCACTGCACACTACCAGCAAGCTTTGCGCCACTATCATAGCCGCAAGGTTCATGCCCGGAGCCTTGAGGAAGGCGACCTTGTCCTTCGGCGCATTCAGTCCGCCAAGGGAACAAACAAGTTGACGCCAAAGTGGGAGGGCCCTTACCTGGTAGTATAAGTCACCAGACCTGGCGCAGTCCGTCTGGAGACCGAAGATGGCATTCGTTTGCAAAATTCATAGAATATTGAGCATCTTCGCAAGTTCTACCCATAAGGCGCCGTTGCCGGGCCCTGTCCCGGCAACCTCTTTTGTACAAGCATAGTCCCAGGGACTTGTAACCCTTTGTACAAAGCCAGGCGTAGACCCTGTGCATATCGGAATAATGCTAAGTGCTCCACATGCCATCATGCATGTTTTCTTATATACTGATGCATGTATAGTGTGATATCTCTTTACTTGAATAGAATGAATAACATATCATCAAGGTATCCATGTTACCATGCTTCTCCTTTCTATTTTCATCAAATGCAAAAGGATTCATAGGTTTCTCGGGGAGGGACAAAGGTGGAATGTTGGATTGGCGGTTCATTCCATTTCATGTGATAAGAAGTACAACAAAGAGAGATAAGTTAGAAATTTCCCTTGCACATCTCTGTACTCGTACAAAAAATCTGCGCGCTAAGGAATCTTGCCGCGTCTCGTTTTTGTGCTCCAGTTCTGCCTCGAGTTCACTCGAGGGAATCTGTGCAAGCTACGTTCGAGGACGACAAGTTACCTTGCCGGTGGTCGTCCCCGGCAGGTTTTCGAGCAGCGTAGGGTTCTAAAAAAACGTACGACGATGGAGACAAGCAAGGAAGATGATTTCTTTATTTATCTTAGCACGTCGGATATCATACAATTTTTGAAGAAAAAATGAAAAGTGCTCAGTAATGCCTTTCTTGGAACTCTCCTCCTAGGATCTACCTCGAGTGCAAGGAGGGCAAAAGGAGCGCCTAGGCGATGCCCTGGTCACCCTCGCCAGGACCAGAGGGACGCGGCCTGATGGAAACCCTGACAGGTGTTAAGCCTGCCGGGGTCCAACTGGAGGTGGCGGTGGCGTCTAGGTGGAGCACCCCTAGCAAATCACTCTACCTGGGTCCAGCTGTAGATGATGGTGCCGCCGGGCCCAGCTAGTGATGACGGTGCCGCCGACGTTCAGTCGGAGTCTTGGTCGACATCTTCGGACTCGACGACCGGATGCCCACCGTCGCCGTCTTCGCCATCAGTGTCCTCCTAGTCATTGTCGCTCGAGGGGGAGCTATCGTCATCACTCGAGCTCTCCGTGCAGCACCCTAGATGAGCGCCTGAAGGTCCGAAGATCTTCACGGAGAGCGTGTCGGCCTCCACTAGCTTGAAATGGAGGGTGTGCCCCTCGGCCAAGTAGCGGACACGAGCGAAGAACTTCCACCCTCGGGTGAGGTACATGACACCGTTGGCAGGGAACTCCATGTCCGCCCAAACGTCACCATTGATGTAGCCGTTCATGCGCAGCCACAACCCGAGCGGCTTGTCTGTCTCCATTACCCTGGCGAAAGGGCGAGGGAGCTGCAACCTACTCCTCGGTGGGTCGCTCAGCTCGACGATGAATTCAAGCATGGTCACCCCCGTGTGGCCTTCCGCCGGGGACGGGGCCGCGGGAGGAGGAACCGCTGACGCCCCGGACTGGCCTCCTCGACCACGACCACGACCACTGCGCCGACCATGACCTCGCACTGTGCCTCCGCCCCGAGCATTAGAGCCAGCCTCCACAGTCATAGCCGAGGCAGAGGCGTGATCCCGAGGGGAAGCTCTCGTCGCCACGATGGAAGCACGGGCGCGACCTCTTCCTCTTGCCATGACGACAGAAGTAGAAAGGAGAAGTGAAGGAGGAGGGGATGGATGAGCATAGCCTCCCACGCTCCTCCCGCTTTTATATGGGAGGGCACGGGGGCTGGCTCTCCACTACCCTAGGGCAACCGCCCCGCTTCGCCAATCCTGCGCCCTGCGCCCCTGACGAACGCATTACTCTGCCCGCCGCCCAGCTTCACCAATCCAGTGTTCTGGCTCCTCTAATCAAGACACTACCACCACGACCGCCCTTCTGGGCCAATCCCACGCCTCGCGCCTAATTCGCGCCATGGGGAAGGAAAAGCCGCCATAAAGGAGGGAGTGATGGCAGGCGGCAGTTAGTTCAACCCATGTGTGGTCGTGGGCTTGGCCACGCCGAGCCTGGCCTCAACCCACATACAAGTGCGCCCCCCGGTTTCTGGCATGAATAGCGAAGGCTATTTAAAAAAAGAGATAGACTATACCAGGCAAAGGCCGAGGGGCTAGACTGAAGCTCAAATTAATGAAGAAGCAAAGAAGATCTCAAGGATATTGGCATTGCCTAGGTCGGCATTGCCTTGTCTATGCATCATCTTGGGCCTCAACCAACAATGCCCAGTGGCACGTGTGACTGAGGGCCGGGGGCTCCTGTCGGTGTATTAAACGTTGGCGTGGAATACCCAACTTATGCACACACAAGTGGTAGCTCCCCCGCCAAGTTGAAGCCTAAGTAGAGGCCTCCAAGTCAAAAGAAGCAGCTCTTCGTGAGATCAAGGAGCGCATCAAGAAGAACAAGACGAACCACAAAGTTGAAGCTAGCTTTTGCCGGCAAGGCGAGCCCGCAAGATGAGGGCCCGACAGGCGCTAAGTCCGGCAGGCCAACACCAAAACACCAGCGCTCCACCTCATCGAGCAGGTACTCACCCATCAGTGAGGTGTCGAGCTCGCAGGTGGTTAGGTGAAGCTTCTTAGGCACGTGGCGGCCTGCTGGAGGGAAAATTACCTTTATCGACACCCGTCCAGATGGCATGTCAAGATAATAGGAGGCAGATGAGCAAGCGGTGCGGCAACCTTGCTGGGGCTCTTCCTCCTCACGACACCTAGCGATGCATTTAATGCATTTTGTCCTAACTGGCAGAGTTAGGTATGATAGTTCTGTATCAACCTAATCACCATGTAATGACCCATTTTCCACTATGGTAACCCCTTAAGCTATAAAAGGAGGGCCAGGGCAACCTTTACAGGGGTTCAAACCCATTGCAACCTCATGCGTAGGTATTCGTGCAGCTGCCCTCTCCTTGTGACTTGCCGGGAGAGAGCGCTCCGCGTGCTTGCACACACACACCCATCAATAAAACCAAAGCACGAGTAGGGTTTTATGCTTCTCAGCGGCCCAAACTGTAACACCCCCTGTATTAAGCTACAGTGATCACCCTTTTGATGAGGCCATGTCATCATGATTAATAGTGCATAATCATCATTAGCATCATATTGCATTTCAACTCCTAAGCCAAATTCAAATTTAAATGAAAGTGGAATATAAAAGTTGTCCAACATAGAAACTAAAATGTCAGATAAATAACAAATATTCCAGAGGCTATTCTAAAATTGAAACCAACATCATTGGAATTGGATAAGTGACTCGAACAACCTCAAACAGTGGATAAAGATAATATTTAATAACCATTTATTAAATCTGAAATAAATATGGAATTATGTTTTGTCCAAACTAATTTTAGGTGTTAGGGGATAATGCACTAGTATTTATGAAATAGGTCACACTTTTTACAAAAACCATTTGAGGCCTAAACATTTAACAGTAGAGAAAAGAGAATAAAGAAAAGGAAAAAAGAAACAGAAAAGGATAAAGGAACCCCCACCCCCCCCCCCGACTGGGCCTCGCCCCGCAAGCCACCGGGCCGCCAGGCCGGCCCAGCCGGCGCCTACTTAGCTGGCCTCCCCCAGGAGACCGAAACCCTCCCCTCCCCCCCTCCCCCCCCTCCCCCTCGCTTTCCTCCTCCCCCCCCATCTGGATCGGGATCTCCCGATCCCGTCCGCCCCCCCGACGCCGCTCGCCGACGCCGCCCCTTCGCCGCCTCCCCCTCGTCAGCCCCCACCTCCCTCCCGATCCGATCGGGATCGGATCGCGGGAACGACCCCCCCCTCGGTCGCTGCCCGACGCGCCGCCTCGCCGTCGCCGTTGGACGCCGCCGCCCGGAGCCCGCTCTCCCTCGCCGCCGGCCTGCTCCCTCGACGCCGCTCGCCCCGACGCGCCCGACCCGCGCCGCTCCCCTCGCCCACGCCACCGCCCGGAGCTCTCCCCCGTCTCCTCCCTCTCTCCTTCGTCCGCTTTGTCCCCGCCGGCCTGCCTCCCCATCGCCGTCGTCCCCGTCGACCACCCCGACCCCCGCTGCCCCGTCCTACGGATCACGGTGAGGCCTCGGGCCTCTCCCCCCTCTCTGCTCCCGCCCTCGCCGCTCTCTGCCGCACGCGCGCCGCGCCGCCCCACTTCCCTCTCTCGCGTCCCCATCTTCGCTCCTCGCCGCCAACCGCCCGCTCCGGCCCCCCCCCCGCTTCGCCTCCGCGCGACCGCCGCCCGCTGCCGCCCCAGCCACCGCGCTGCCGCCCGCGCCCGCCCGTGCGTCCCCTTTGGGCACCGGACATGTCCGGTCCCAAAAGGGGCACGCCCCGGACGTGTCCGCCCCTGGGCCACTGCCCAGTGGGGCCCGAACCCCTGTGACGCTGACGAATGGGGCCCACGGCCCAGAAACAGTTTTAAGAAAATAAAAATAAATAATTAAAATAATTAAAATAATTAATTAATTAATTAGTTAATTAATCCTGATGAGGTTAATCTAATTAACTAATTAGTGTTAATTAAACAGTAATCAGTAATTAACTTAATTAACTGCTGACGTCAGCATGATGTCATGCTGACGTCATCAATCACTGTTTCGGATAATGTTGAATTAAATAATTAATTAAAATTTCAGAAATTAATAAAAACTTTAGAAAATCATATCTTTTAAACCGTAACTCCGATGAAAATATTTTATACATGAAACTTGCTCAGAACGACGATACGAACCCGAATACATCCTCCGTATTCCCGTCAGATGCCCGCAGCTATGAGAACGTTGAACAATTAGACCGATTTCGATAAATGAATAGTGTCCAACCCTAATTAAATAAATCCGAATAAATTCCTAAATTAACTAAATCGCTTAGTTAGGCTGTATTTCACCCTGGCCCTGCGTTTAGACATGTCATGCATCCCTGTTGCATTATTGCCGTGTGTTTACTGTTTCTTCCCCCTCTTCTCTTCGGTAGACTACGAGACCGACGCAGCTGCTGGTGCCCCGACCGACTACGTTGTTGACGACCCCTACTTGCCAGAGCAACCAGGCAAGCCCCCCCCTTGATCACCAGATATCGCCTATTCTCCTCTATACTGCTTGCATTAGAGTAGTGTAGCATGTTACTGCTTTCCGTTAATCCTAGTCTGATGCATAGCCTGACACTGTTGCTACATCTGTTGATACCTTACCTGCAATCCTAAATGCCTAGTGTAGGATGCTAGTTTATCATCATTGGCCCTGCATTCTTGTCAGTCTGCCTTGCTATACTATCGGGCCGTGATCACTCGGGAGGTGATCACGGGTTATACTATACATATGTACATACTATACAAATGGTGACTAAAGTCGGGTCGGCTCGAAGAGTACCCGCGAGTGATTCACGGATTGGGGGCTGAAAGGACCTTTGTCCCCACGGCCCTTTGTGTGGATCTTTGTGGCGGAGCGACAGGGCAGGTTGAGACCACCTAGGAGACAGGTGGGCCAGGCCCTGGTCGGCGTTCGCGTTTACTTCATAATAACACGCTTAACGAGATTGGATATTTGATCTGAGTCTGGCCACTGGCCTATACGCACTAACCAACTACGCGGGAGTAGTTATGGGTATCCCGGCGTCGTGGTATCAGCTGAAGCCTTCTTGACGTCAGCGACTGAGCGGCGCGCGCCGTGTTGGACCGCGCTAACGTAACCGCCGTGATCGTGTGGGTTGCTAGGTCTGCTCGCGGCTGCGTACGCAACGTGCAGGAGCGCACTGGGCGATGGGCCCAGACCCCAGAGTGCCTAGGATTAGTCCGGCGTGCTGACCTCTCTGTTGAGCCTAGGTGGGGCTGCGACGTGTGGATCTTCCGAGGCCGGGCATGACCCAGGAAAGTGTGTCCGGCCAAAGGGGATCGAGCGTGTTGGGGAATATGTGGTGCACCCCTGCAGGGAAGTTTATCTATTCGAATAGCCGTGTCCCTCGGTAAAAGGACGACCCGGAGTTGTATTCCGACCTCATGACAACTAGAAATGGATACTTAATAAAACACACCCTTACAAGTGACAGATATAACCCGGTGGTCGCTCTCTCGCATGGTGGCGACGAGAGGATCGACGGGTAGGATTATGCTTTACGTTGTTGTTTGGTTAACTTCCAACTAATCTCTTCTATTGCTTCAAGATGAAGGCTGTCAGAAGCGTAGTCTTCGACAGGACTAGCTATCCCCCTCTTATTCTGGCATTCTGCAGTTCAGTCCACCGATATTGCCTCTTTACACATATACCATGCATATGTAGTATAGATCCTTGATTGCGAGTACTTTGGATGAGTACTCACGGTTGCTTTCCCCCTCCTTTTCCCCCTTTCCCTTCTTGCTGGTTGTCGCAACCAGGTGTTGGAGCCCAGGAGCCAGACGCCACCTTCGACGACTACTACCACCAGGACGGAGCCTACTACTACGTCCAGGACGCCGACGACCAGGAGTAGTTAGGAGGATCCCAGGCAGGAGGCCCTGCGCCTGTTCGATCTGTTGTATCCCTGTTTGTGCTAGCCATCTTATGGCACCTTGTTTAACCTATGTCTGTACTCAGATATTGTTGCTTCCGCTGACTCGTCTATGATCGAGCATTTGTATTCGAGCCCTCGTGGCCCCTGGCTTGTATTATGATGCTTGTATGACTTATTTATGTTTTAGAGTTGTGTTGTGATATCTTCCCGTGAGTCCCTGATCTTGATCGTACACGTTTGCGTGCATGATTAGTGTACGATTGAGCCGGGGGCGCCACACAAACCTGGGTAAAACCATCGTGTCCCTCATAGTTTTGCTCTTTGCGTCATGTGCACCCCCTCGCCGAACCAGCAAAGGGGCAGCCCTGTCCCATAGATCGCCGGCTCCACACCGACCAGTGCAAAGAGCATTCTATAAATCGACTAAGGACTATCTCATACCAGCATGGTGCATTATTAAAATAAAAATAAAAAGCACACGACGCTCCAAGATTTACGCATATCACGTGAACAAAATAAAAGCCGAAACATACTGATACTTGTTGAAAAAAGATGGGATTCCTTCCGGGGCATCCCCAAGCTTAGATGCTTGAGTCTCCTTGAATATTTACTTGGGGTGCCTTGGGAATCCCCAAGCTTGAACTCTTGCCTATCCTCCTTCTCCTCATATTGAGACCTCCTCGATCTTTGAACACTTCATCCACACAAAACTTAACAAAACCTCTGTGAGATCCGTTAGCATAATAAAGCAAATCACTACTTTAAGTACAATTGCAAACCCATTCATATTTTATTTTTGCATTATACCTACTATATGATAACTTCTCATGGCTTGCACCAACCGATACAATCCATAGTTCCATCAAAACAAGCAAAACAATGCATCAAAAAATAGTATCTGTTAAAAACAGGACAGTCTGTAGCAATCTGAATATTGCTATACTTATTTAACTTCAAAAATTCAGAAAAATGAGGAAAAAATAAAAACTTTGTGTGGTAGTACTGTATAAAAATTTCAGAATTTTTGCGCATTCCAGTAAACAATGTAAATTCACACACTACAGTAAAAGTTTCTATTTTTGCACCGCACATACCAAACAAACAATCTAATCGTCCTAAAGGCAAATCTTGGCACATTATTTTTATAATACAATGGATTTGTTCAAAGGGATATATTTTTTAGAAGTTTCTATAATTCAAGATTCACAAAGTTTCCATGGGCATGAACAAAGTTCAAGGAGCTCCCCCAATTCAACGTTGTTCGTCTTTCTCACTTTCACTTTTCTTTTTGAAAAGTTTTAGGTTCCCCCCTATATTTTTTTGTTTTTAAACTTTTTAAAAGCACACAACAGAATAAAATGACTCTCTAAAACTTCCGGGTTGTCTCCCTGGCAGTGCTTTCTTTAAAGCCATTAAGCTCGGCATAAAGTGCTCAAGTAATTGATCCACCCGGATCCCAAGGTATATCAAAGCCAATTTTAATTAACAACGATTTTTAATTTAGTAGTGAGCACAAAGCAACATATATCATGCAATGATGAAGTCTAACTCTCTTCATATGCATCGGCATGTCATAAAAGAACAATTCATGCACATCAAGTAAAGGCCAATGCATAGTATAAATAGTTTCTTGCAATTTTATCGTGTTGGAAACATAGAGAGGCAGAGATGTAGTTCCTCTCACATAATAATTGCAAGTAGGAGCAGCAAGAACATGCATATTATATTCATCAAAATAATCATGTGTAGTAGTAAAACTCAACACATCAATATAATCCTTAATAAGTGCAAACTTCTCCGATATAGTGTAGTTGTGAGAATTCAAAAAGATAATAGGACTATCATGTGTGGGTGCAATAGCAACAATTTCATTCTTAACATATGGAACTATAGCAAGTTCATCTCCATAAGCATCATTCATATTGGCATCATGGCCACAAGCATAGTGAGCATCAATTTCATCAAAAAGGGGTATTTCAAATGAATCAACGGGATCATAGAAATCATCATAGCATTCATCCTTCGGTAAGCATGAAGGGAAAGTAAACAATGTATGCGTTAAAGAGTTACTCTCATTAGACGGTGGGCATGGGTGATCAATCCGCTATTCCTCCTTTTGTTCCTCTCTCTCCTCCTCATCTTTTTTCAGCTAATGAGCTCACAGTTTCATAAATTTCTTCTTCCATAGATTCCTGCAAAATATTAGTCTCTTCTTCAACAGTGGAGGAGTCCTCAATATATGGCTTAACATAAGCATTAGAAGCATAATTTTCATAGCAATATTGAAGTATGACAAATTTTTTAGATTTGTAAAGAGTAACATCATTCTTTTCAATCAAAGAAGCAACCATAAGCACCCTTAAAAGCAACAAATTCTTCAATTTGTTCAACATCATAGTAGTTATAAACACCCTTGGCATAAGAAGATAAGATTCCATTATTCTTAAACTCACATTAGAAAAAAAGGTGTTTTTAGGGTCTTCAAAACAACAAGTAAAATCATATATTTCGCATAGATTCAAAGCATCGAAATACAAATTATTAATATGATGCCATAAAAGTTTTCCTTTTTGAGATAAGCGATGTCGCACAAAATAAGCATGCTCAATTAATGATTTTCCCTCAACTAAGCTAGTTGGGTTTTCAGCATGAGCACATAGGGATCGAAGATGATCCAAGTAGAAAGCTTCAGCAGTATGATAGATTTTGGGTGGTTCTTCAACAATTGGTTTAGCAGGTGCAACTATTTTTTTTTGGTATTTTATGTTTCCTACCCATAACTAAAGATAGAAAACAAGAGCACAAAATAAAAACTGCTTAGTGATAAAGCAAACAAGCACACACGAGAATATCAACCCCACGCTATTGCTCCCCGGCAACGACGCCATAAAAAGGTCTTAATAACCCACAAGTATAAGGGATCAATTGTAACCTTTCTCGATAACTAAGAGTGTCGAACCCAACGAGGAGCTAAAGGTAGAATCAATATTCCCTCAAGTTCTATCGACCACCGATACAACTCTACGCACACTTTAATGTTCACTTTACCTAGAACAAGTATGAAACTATTTTGTAGGTGATAGGATAGGTTGCAAGAATAAAACTAGAGGTACTTAGCGGAAATAAAACTAGGAGTAATTTGCAAGATAATAAAAATAATTATTTAGTAGAAAGGTTTTTGTCACACAAGAAGGTTATTTGTCCCTAGGCAATCGATAACTAGACCGGCAATCATTATTGCATTTTTATATGAGGGAGAGGCATGAGCTAACATACTTGTCATACTTGGATTATATGCACTTATGATTGGAACTCTAGCAAGCATCCGCAACTACCAAAGATCATTAAGGTAAAACCCAACCATAGATTAAGTAGCAAGTCCTCTTTATCCCATACGCAACAACCTACTTACTCGGGTATAAGCTTCTGTCACTATCACCACCCAGCATAAGCGAATCATGAACGTATTGCAACACCCTACAGCAGGAATCCCACATGCTTGCGCGAGACCGTGGGCACCATAGGACATCACCAAAATAAAACATACAACTCAAACCAATCACGATCATCAATCAACCCATAGGAGAAAATAATCTACTCAAACATCATAGGATGGCTACACATCATTGGATAATAATATGTAGCATTAAGCACCATGTTTAAGTAGATATTACAATAGGGAGAAGAGGTGGTACAACGCTACATAGAGGGGGAGAGTTGGTGGTGATGGCGGTAAAGTTGTTGTAGATCGTCGTCACGACGATTGCCCCGGCGACGCTCCGGTGCCACCGGGAGAGAGGGGGAGAGAGCCCCCTCCTTCTTCTTCTTGCTTTGCCTCCCCCGAGATGGGAGGAGGTTTTCCCCTATGGTCCATGGTGGCGGAGGGGCAGGAGCCCCTCCAAGATTGGATCTCTCTCTCTGTTCTCTTCTGTTTCCGTTTCCTGTTTTCTGGCTGAAAACCGTTTCTTAAATTCCCGAAGATCCGCAACTCCGATCTTGTTGAGATTTTAACACATTTTTTCTGATATTAGCTTTCTTGCAGCGAAAGAAGGGGGCCAACCGACCTATGATGCGCTCACTACCCACCATGGTGCGCCAGACCCCCCTGGCGCACCCTGATGGGTAGTGGGCCCCTCGAGCACCGTCTTGCATTGATTATTCTTCCAAAAATTCACATATATTCCAAAATAAATCACCGTAAAAATTTATCGTGTTTGGACTTTGTTTGATATGGATATTTTGCAAAACAAAAAACATGCAACAAACAGGAACTGGCACCGGGCACTGGATCAGTATGTTTAGTCCCAAAAATAATATAAAATGTTGCCAAAAGTATATGAAAGTTGTAAAATATTGGCATGAAACAATCAAAAATTATAGATACGATGGAGACGTATCAACGGGCCGGATGTCCGGGCTGAGAAGGCCGGATGTCCGGGGCTAGCTTCGGTTGCGTTATGTGAAGGAGGGGCCGGATTTCCGGGGTCGGGCCGGATGTCTGGCCAGGGGCCGGATGTCCGGGGCCTGGAGCTGGCTTGCGGCTGGTGGCTCTGGTCTTCAGGGGTCGGATGTCCGGGTCCTGGGAACCTTCTTCGTCTCCTTTCATTGTGCACCTTCGTCCATGTATTTGGGGACTTGTCCGTGATCCCAAGCATCTCCGAGAGGTTCTCCTTGGTACCTAAGGACACATAGTGTCTTTGCATGAGGTAGCAACCATTTCTTGCATGAATGGAAAGGGGAAGCATTTAGGAGCGGGTTCACCTTCTATCCAATGGCGTACGCTTGAGGTCTCGTCGTATGTCCACTTGGGCCTTGGAGAGTAGTCATAGTGTACATGGGGATGATCGTAGGATGCTCCGCATCATCTCCCCCCCCCCCTTGGGAAAGATCCGACCTCGGATCGTAAACCTCAACAGCATGGAAACGGTTGTCGTGGACATACTTGTATGTCATGGCGCAATCAAAGTACTTCAAGATGTCGTCAGGATGGTGTTGGGGATATAACTCCACGATATAACCCACCATATTGGGTCGGGTCATCTAGGTGGCAGCTGAGGAGAAAGACTCAAGATGGGCCGAGGCACCCAGGTGCAAGACCAGTTGGGCGGCTCACAGAGTGGGCCAGCTTAGGGCCCAGTGTCCGGAGACGGCAGCTCGTAACCCTGAAGTCCAAGTCACCAGAGGTTTCCTTACTTAAGAGACAAGTTAGAAACATACTAAGTCACGGATTGTATCTTGACCCGAACTCTTGAAAGCCCTAGGTCTCGACCTGTATATAAAGGCAAGCCCAGAGGCAGATAGGACTAGGTTACAATTGATCAATAGGTAGGTCAAGCGAATCCGCTCCCTTGTAATTGATCTCCAAGCAATAAGCAAACAAGCAGGACGTAGGCTATTACCTCGACCATGAGGGGCCGAACCTGGGTAAACTCGTGTCTCTCGGTTCCGCTCAACCCCGACAAGCTAATCATCTAGGTGTGATGGCCTCATGTCTAAGTCCTCACACAAGGACATCTGCCGTGACAAAACCACGACAGTTGGTGCCCACCGTGGGGCCAGCACACGGTGGTTCGTGTTCTTGAAGGGCTCTTTCCCAGGGATCAAGGGATACGCGGTTGGCAGGATGATGAAGACCTGCCGCGCCAAGCTCTTCATCGACGATGCCGGCTGGGGCCTTGAGGCTGACTCAATCGAGTACTGATACAGGGTCCCCTTCGGCAGGATCCACGTCTTCATCTGCAAGATCGGCGGATCTGAGCCTGAGCCGGACATCTGCACCGACCTCGTCGAGCCGGCTCGGTGCGCGCGACCTGCCCAGATCCAAGCCGGTCGGAAGCACGTCTTCGTGCGCTTCACGCAAGGTGTGGAACTTGCGGAAAACTCCCCGTCTGGAGGAGAGACTCTTGTCTATTCAGATGGTGAGTCCTCAACCGGGGAGACGGAGTCAATCTGCCAGCTTCATGACGGCGGGCTTGGGGGCTGTTCCGATGGCAACACTATTCCGGACCCCTACGAGCCGCCGTGTCGAGCCGCCATCTTCATGGCGGGGACAGCGCCAGTTCTCAACACCACCGCAGCTGGAGCTACGGCAACGACTAATCCTTCTGCCTTCGGCTCAGTCCGCCCCCGGCTCAAGTTCTGTCAGAGCTGATGGACACCCTAACAACCTTACTGGGGACCGAGGTCACCACGGAAAACCAGGCGGAACGCAATCCGGAAATTGCAAAGCTTAAGGAACAGATGACCAAGGCCCAGGAGGATATCAACGCTGAAAGCGCCCGGGTAGCCACATTACAGGCTCAGGTTAGCGCAGAGGCAGAATGGTTGAAGATGAAGGCTTGGCATTTAAATCTTGATCAGAACGCTTCCAATGCGGTCTACCAAAGGAGATATCCGAGCCAATTGCCTCCGGGTTATGAGCCAACACGCTTATTCAACACACCAGGCGCAGGCCCAAGCACCCCGGGAGCACTGGTTATACCCCAATTAACCGCTGATGCACCTGGGAATAGAGTAATAGATCAACCTCACCAGCCAGAGCCGGCCCAGAGGGAGGAACCAGCCCCAAACCCACCCCTCGTTCAAACACCAAGACAATGCTTTTTGATGCCGCCGGGTCACTTCTCCAACCCGGTGGATAACATGGTGGTAGTGGTGACCCGGCTCACCGCGGTTCCTATTACTGGCGAGTCACCGATCGCGGTGGAGGCTCGAAGTGCCATTGGACTTTTACAGACAATGATCGCTTAGGAAGCTAATTACTCATATAGTCGACATCGGGTGCACTCAACTCCTCTAGTGAGTCATAGCTATAGCCAGCACGCTGAGTCACCGGCGGTTTCCAGCAACGAACGACGTTGTAACCTGCCCCCGGGTAACCCACCCCTTAATCCAAGGACTGATGCTCAAGCAATTGTGGACGGTGCGAGAGCCCGTCACGAGGTAGAGGCGGTAAACCAGGGGGCTTATCAGCCGCCCCCAAAAGTTCCTTCAGCTGCGGTGGCAGCCGGGTCGAGTGCCAGCACCATTGGAGTGTCGTGCCTGGTGTCGGCTTTACGTAACGAGCGCATGCCTAAGGATTTTACGGGTCCTTGCAAGGTGCCCAACTAAATGTCGGATCTCCCTCCGGAGGCTTGGATTGAGAGCTATGAGTTGGCCATGGATATGTTGGACGTCAGTGATGCGGTATGTGCCAAATATTTCACTATGATGTTGGAAGGGCCGACTCGCACGTGGTTGAAGAACCTGCCCCCCAATTCTATCAACACCTGGGCGGAGTTGAAGGAGCGCTTCATCAAGAATTTCCAAGGAACTTGCAAGCAGCCGATGACGATTGTTGATTTGCAACACTATGTGTAGCGTGAGGATGAGTCGGCCCATCACTAGGCTCGCCGGGTTGCCAGTATTATCCACTCTTCCGATAGCATTCAGGCGGCTCAAGCTGTGTTGATCTTGGAGAAGAACTGTCACTTTCAGCCTCTTGTGCAGAAGCTAGGGTGGCTTAAACGCAAGTGCACAGATATGGGTAATCTAATGGACGTACTTACCAGATATGCTGATTCTGACGGTATGAAGCGTACTAACTCTTGATGACAAAACTGGCAAGGGCAAGAAAAACGATGGCGGCAAGGGTTAGCAACAGAATGCCTCGGCACAGAGTAGTAATCATAATAACCATGGTAATGGTGGAAAGTGCAGACACCCCGACGGTTGGTCAGATTTGGTGGCTAACACCAATACAAGGTGATGAGGACATCAATACCATTGTTACACCCACAGCCCCTGCTTCTATACATACTGGACCAATTACTAGAGCTCGCGCACGCCAATTAAAATATCAGGTACTTTCGTTTCTTGTTAATGATTCTAAAGTTCATGAGAATATGATGCTGCCTAAATTGGATACATTTGTTTTGCTTACAAATGAAGGGCCTAGCTTGGACAAGAAAGAGGAACCTTGGAGCAAGTTCAAGCATGGAGATGATGGCATGCACAAGGGGAACAAGAACGGAGTTACAAGTGATGATTTCAGGACTTTGAAGCCACCATAATGAGTGCAGGAAGCCTTGGACGAAATATACAAGATGTCACTTCATAAATTTCGTCCAAAGGCTATTATAGGTGCTGCGTCACCTTATTATTGGGCCTGGCCAATGTAATTTCGAAATACTTGAGTATAGGCTGTTTTTAGAGTCCGTATGTGTGGGGAAACAAGAGATAGGGTTGGTTTCGGACCCCTCCTTCAAGGGCCACGAAATCCCCTCCTCTTCCTCCATATATACAGCCCTTAGGGCACCGTTTAGACTTTGGGTTTTGTTTAGATTAAAAGTTTGCCATAGCTGCAACTTCGCGTACTTCGTTTGTGTTCAACGACCAGACCAAGATGTCACAGAACCCCACCTTGATCAATAAAGCTTTCATCTTATATTCGCAATATCCAGATTGCAAATCTTAGTTTCTTGCTTGTTCTTCGTTTGCTTGCAGGAGATAGACCCTCGTGGTCAGGTTGATTGTGCTCCGGCGTGGTCAATAACCTCTCGGAGTTGGTTTAGTGATTGCTAAGGCGCGACGTCCTCGCATGTTCGTAGTCGGATCGTCAAAGTCTACTCCACCAAAAACGATAGCTATCATCTCATCGAAAGATCGGGACACCCTCGCCTCTATCAAGTGGTATCAGATTTCCAGGTTGCTCGGTGAGATTTTACAGTTTTTCGTAGTTTAGATCGAGTCTGTTCTTCATACCTACAGTCCACGAAAAAGCCAAAAAAAAATTAGGGTTAGTTCATCATATCCGAACCAATCTGAGCCTTTGCATAATCTTTTTAGGGTTTTTGCTTTGTTGAATTTGCGGTTGCATCATCGTGTGTAGTTGCTGGTCTTAGCGTCTAGTCCTTAGAGTTTCGAGTTCTGTCACAGTTTGTTACGCCGCCGCCGCACCATATACCACCACCGCTGCCATATACCACCACCGCTGCCATATCCTACCACCGCTGCCATATACCATCACCGCAGCCATATTCTACCACCATATATCCACCACCAATCCGAGTTCTTTTTATATTAGATTTGTTTTTGAGACCCATCTATTTTCCGATTCGTGTTTCCTTGCCTGAGTAGGATTCGGAAAAAAAAATTGGCAGTCAAAAATATTTTTTCCCTATCCTATTTTTAGGTCCCAGGGAGCGTTTTGAGACACTCGCCATCATAGTGATTTTTTGTCGCACTTTTTCGTCGTCGCTGCCTTGATTTTCGAAAAAATAAATTGTCAAAAAAATTTCATGCCAATCCTGATAGTTTGACTTGGGAAGAGTTTTGAGACACTCGCCATTATAGTGATTTTTTTGCAAAAAAAAAAGGAGCGCAAAAAAAAAAGAGCGCAAAAAAAATGATTTTTTTTAGAGTGTACTCTTCCCTTGTTTATGTGCCGCGCCGTGATTTTGTTATTGTTCTAGGCTCGCGTCTCTAGTACGGTCTAGCCTAGGACCAGCACAGTACCGTCGTTGAGCGTTTATTCAACTTTGCATCTCTGAATTGATTATTGCTGACCCTTTTTGCTACCATATCATAAGCCTTCCCAGCACCACATACATCTACGTCGTGCGTTTGACACCACCTGGCAATCGCTCTGTCCAATCTTTAAGAGTTTTGACTACAACGGTTGCCGATCACCACCTGCTGCTGGGTAAGAACTGGTAAGCATTTGAGATTCGCTTGACGGTTTTGTGATACACCACCACCACCACTTCCCAGTAGTCGGTAGGATCATATTCTTGTGTGTTTCTATTGCTGCTAACCATGGCAGGATCACAAGCCGATGAGACTGATTGGGAGAACATGACGAACAAATAACTACATGATAAATTTCAGCAAATGATGAGTGGACAGGTGCAAGATGTGCTAAATAGATTTGAAGAGGCCATGGAGAAGATAGACGAAATTGAGAAGACGTTCGAAACAAAGCTCGATAACAAGTTTAATGAATTGCTCGCGCGTCTTCCACAACCACCGCCGGCTGCACCTGTCGCACCTCTACAACAACAACAACGTCGCCTTCCAAATCAAGTGGGACGAGCACAGCGCGTTCCCCTTGAGCCTGGTCAAACTTCTGGTGCCGCTGCACCTACTGTTGATGCTTCTATGGCTCCTGCTGCCGCTGAGGAGGACGATTATGCAGGCGATTACGAGGATGAGGTTGATCAAAATCAGAACTACGTGCAACCACCACCACCAGGTCGTCCACATGCAAATAATCGCAATGGTAGGGCTGCATTACCAGCTCAGGTACGAGATCATGACCATCTTCCTAAACTGAAATTGAATATTCCACCATTTGAGGGTAGATATGTTCCTGATATATATCTTACTTGGGAGTTAGAAACTGAACAATGTTTTACATGTTTACAATATCCCGAGGAGAGACGTGTTGCTGCTGCTGTTTGTGCTTTTACTAGTTTTGCATGTGTATGGTGGTCTGAACATTGTAGATTATATCCTATTCCAACTACTTGGGACTGCTTTGAAAACAGCTATGCGTACTCATTGGGTTCCACCATATTATCAACGTGAATTACTTCAAAAATTGCAGCGCTTAAGACAAGGAAAAAATTCTGTAGAAGAATATTATCAGGAATTACAAACTGGCATGATTAGATGTGGTATTGTTGAGGAGAATGAAGCTATGCTTGCACGTTTTATGGGTGGATTAAATAGAGAGATTCAGACCATTCTAGAGTATAAGGAGTATAATAATATCACTCGTTTATTCCATCTTGCTTGTAAAGCTGAACATGAAGTGCAGGATCGACAGGCATTGGCGCGGACTAACTTTTCTGCAGGTCGACCTTCATCGTGGACACCGCGTGCATCCTCTACTTCCACACATTCTATTGCACCGACACCTCCATCAGCTGCCACCTCCAGCCGTGATACAAGGAAGCAGGCACAACCACCACTATCTGCCAAGAGCACACCTACCGGGCCTGCACAGAGTTCTTCTTCTTCCATGGCATCAACAGGGCATACAAGTGATATTATTTGTCGTCGTTGTAAGGGAAGAGGTCATTATGCGAGAGAATGCAAATCTCAGCGTGTGATGATTGCTACCGAGGATGGTGGGTATGAGTCCGCTAGTGACTATGATGAGGAGACTTTGGCTCTCATTACACGTGAAGAACACGGTGGAGATGATTCTGAACAAGAGATGCAATACATGGCTCCTGAAGACGCTGACAGGTATGAATGTTTAGTTGCGCAACGTGTTTTAAGTGTGCAGGTCACAAAAGCTGAGCAAAATCAGAGGCATAATTTGTTCCATACAAAGGGAGTTGTGAAGGAACGTTCTGTTCGCGTCATCATAGATGGAGGGAGCTGGAACAACTTGGCTAGCATGGAGATGGTGGAGAAGCTCTCTCTCACCACAAGACCACATCCACATCCTTACTATATCCAATGGTTCAACAACAGCGCAAGGTTAAGGTAACACGTACTGTTCATGTGCATTTTAGTATCTCTACGTATGCTGATTTTCTTGATTGTGATGTGGTACCCATGCAAGCATGTTCCTTATTACTTGGTAGACCATGGCAATTTGATAAAAGTTCTGTACACCATGGTAGAAACAATCAGTATACTCTTGTTCATAAGGATAAACATATTACTTTGCTTCCTATGTCTCCTGATTCTATTTTGAAAGATGATATTAATAGAGCTAGTAAGGCAAAACAGGAGCAAAATAAGAGTGAAAATCAGATTGTGGCAAAAGAATTTGAGCAACAAATGAATCCTCATAATAAACCATCTAGTGTTGCTTCTGAAATTAAATTGAAAAGTGCATGTTTACTTGCCACCAAATCTGATATTGATGATCTAGATTTCAGCAAATCTGTTTGCTATGCTTTTGTGTGCAAAGAGGCATTATTTTCATTCGAGGACATGCCTTCCTCTTTGCCTCCTGCTGTTACTAACATTTTGCAGGAGTTCGCCAACGTCTTTCCACAAGATGTGCCTCCGGGATTACCACCTATTCGAGGGATTGAGCATCAGATTGACTTACTTCCCGGTGCATCGCTACCCAACCGTGCACCATACCGTACTAATCCAGAGGAGACGAAGGAGATTATGCGTCAAGTCCAGGAGTTGCTCGACAAAGGTTATATACGCGAATCCCTTAGTCCTTGTGCTGTTCCTATTATTCTAGTGCCGAAAAAGGATGGTACATCGCGTATGTGTGTTGATTGTAGAGGCATTAATAATATTACTATTCGTTATCGTCATCCTATTCCTAGACTAGATGATATGCTTGATGAATTGAGTGGCTCTACAATATTCTCCAAAGTTGATTTGCGTAGTGGATACCATCAAATTCGTATGAAATTGGGGGATGAATGGAAAACAGCATTTAAAACAAAGTTTGGATTATATGAGTGGTTAGTCATGCCTTTTGGGTTAACTAATGCACCTAGTACTTTCATGAGATTAATGAACGAAGTTTTACGTGCTTTCATTGGACGATTTGTGGTAGTCTATTTTGATGATATACTGATTTATAGCAGATCTTTGGAGGAACATTTGGAACATTTACGTGTTGTTTTTATTGCTTTACGTGATGCACGTTTGTTTGGTAACCTTGGGAAGTGCACCTTTTGCACCGACCGAGTATCTTTTCTTGGCTATGTTGTGGCAAAAGAATTTGAGCAACAAATGAATCCTAATAATAAAACATCTAGTGTTGCTTCTGAAATTAAATTGAAAAGTGCATGTTTACTTGCCACCAAATCTGATATTGATGATCTAGATTTCAGCAAATCTGTTTGCTATGCTTTTGTGTGCAAAGAGGCATTATTTTCATTCGAGGACATGCCTTCCTCTTTGCCTCCTGCTGTTACTAACATTTTGCAGGAGTTCGCCGACGTCTTTCCACAAGATGTGCCTCCGGGATTACCACCTATTCGAGGGATTGAGCATCAGATTGACTTAATTCCCGGTGCATCGCTACCCAACCGTGCACCATACCGTACTAATCCAGAGGAGACGAAGGAGATTATGCGTCAAGTCCAGGAGTTGCTCGACAAAGGTTATATACGCGAATCCCTTAGTCCTTGTGCTGTTCCTATTATTCTAGTGCCGAAAAAGGATGGTACATCGCGTATGTGTGTTGATTGTAGAGGCATTAATAATATTACTATTCGTTATCGTCATCCTATTCCTAGACTAGATGATATGCTTGATGAATTGAGTGGCTCTACAATATTCTCCAAAGTTGATTTGCATAGTGGATACCATCAAATTCGTATGAAATTGGGGGATGAATGGAAAACAACATTTAAAACAAAGTTTGGATTATATGAGTGGTTAGTCATGCCTTTTGGGTTAACTAATGCACCTAGTACTTTCATGAGATTAATGAATGAAGTTTTACGTGTTTCATTGGACGATTTGTGGTAGTCTATTTTGATGATATACTGATTTATAGCAAATCTTTGGAGGAACATTTGGAACATTTACGTGCTGTTTTTATTGCTTTACGTGATGCACGTTTGTTTGGTAACCTTGGGAAGTGCACCTTTTGCACCGACGGAGTATCTTTTCTTGGCTATGTTGTTACTCCACAGGGAATTGAAGTTGATAAAGCCAAGATTGAAGCTATTGAGAGTTGGCCACAGCCCAAAACGGTCACTCAAGTGAGGAGTTTTCTTGGACTCGCTGGTTTCTATAGGCGTTTTGTGAGAGATTTCAGCACCATTGCTGCACCTCTCAATGAGCTTACAAAGAAGGATGTGCCTTTTGTTTGGGGTACCTCACAGGAAGAAGCCTTCACGGTATTGAAAGATAAGTTGACACATGCTCCTTTACTCCAACTTCCTGATTTTAATAAGACTTTTGAGCTGGAATGTGATGCTAGTGGAATTGGATTAGGAGGTGTTTTATTACAAGATGGCAAACCTGTTGCATACTTTTCTGAAAAATTGAGTGGGCCTAGTCTGAACTATTCTACTTATGATAAAGAATTATATGCTCTTGTTCGGACCTTAGAAACATGGCAACATTATTTATGGCCCAAAGAATTTGTTATACATTCTGATCATGAATCTTTGAAACACATTAAAAGTCAAGCAAAACTGAACCGTAGACATGCTAAATGGGTTGAATTTATTGAGACTTTCCCTTATGTCATTTAACACAAGAAGGGTAAAGAAAATGTTATTGCTGATGCATTGTCTCGTCGTTATACTATGCTTTCACAACTTGACTTTAAAATATTTGGTTTGGAGGCCATCAAAGATCAATATGTGCATGATACTGAATTTAAAGATGTATTGCAGAATTGTAAGGAAGGGAGAACATGGAACAAGTTCGTCGTTAACGATGGATTTGTGTTTCGTGCTAACAAGCTATGCATTCCAGCTAGCTCCGTTCGTCTTTTGTTGTTGCAGGAGGCGCATGGAGGAGGATTAATGGGACACTTTGGCGTGAAGAAGACGGAGGATATACTTGCTACACATTTCTTTTGGCCAAAGATGAGACGGGATGTTGAGCGTTTTGTTGCTCGCTGCACTACATGTCAAAAAGCTAAGTCACGACTCAATCCTCATGGTTTATATATGCCTTTGCCTGTACCTAGTGTTCCTTGGGAGGATATATCTATGGACTTTGTTTTAGGTTTACCTCGAACAAAGAAGGGGAGGGATAGCATATTTGTTGTCGTGGATAGGTTCTCGAAAATGGCACACGTTATACCATGTCATAAAAGCGATGATGCTGTTAATGTTGCTGATTTGTTCTTTCGTGAAATTATACGCTTGCATGGTGTGCCAAATACTATTGTTTCAGATCGTGATACTAAATTTCTTAGCCACTTTTGGAGATGTTTATGGGCTAAGTTGGGGACTAAACTGCTTTTTAGTACTACATGTCACCCCCAAACTGATGGACAAACTGAAGTAGTCAATAGAACATTGTCTACTATGCTTAGGGCTGTTTTGAAGAATAACAAGAAAATGCGGGAAGAATGCTTGCCTCATATTGAATTTGCTTATAATCGTTCATTGCATTCTACTACTAAGATGTGTCCTTTTGAAATTGTGTATGGTTTCCTTCCTCGTGCACCAATTGATTTGTTGCCTCTTCCATCTTCGGAGAAGGTTAATTTTGATGCTAAACAACGTGCTGAATTGATCTTAAAAATGCATGAGTTAACTAAGGAGAACATTGAGCGTATGAATGCTAAATATAAACTTGCTGGAGATAAGGGTAGAAAACATGTTGTGTTTGCACCTGGAGATCTTGTTTGGTTACATTTGCGTAAGGATAGATTTCCTGATTTGCGCAAATCAAAGCTAATGCCACGTGCTGATGGTCCTTTTAAGGTGTTAGAGAAAATAAATGATAACGCATATAAACTTGAGCTGCCTGCAGATTTTGGGGTTAGTCCCACTTTTAACATTGCAGATCTGAAGCCTTATTTGGGTGAGGAAGATGAGCTTCCGTCGAGGACAACTTCATTTCAAGAAGGGGAGGATGATGAGGATATCAATACCATTGTTACACCCATAGCCCCTGCTTCTATACATACTGGACCAATTACTAGAGCTCGCGCACGCCAATTAAATTATCAGGTACTTTCGTTTCTTGGTAATGATTCTAAAGTTCATGAGAATATGATGCTGCCTAAATTGGATACATTTGTTTTGCTTACAAATGAAGGGCCTAGCTTGGACAAGAAAGAGGAACCTTGGAGCAAGTTCAAGCATGGAGATGATGGCATGCACAAGGGGAATAAGAACGGAGTTACAAGTGATGATTTCAGGACTTTGAAGCCACCATAAGGAGTGCAGGAAGCCTTGGACGAAATATACAAGATGCCACTTCATAAATTTCGTCCAGAGGCTATTATAGGTGCTGCGTCACCTTATTATTGGGCCAGGCCCATGTAATTTCGAAATACTTGAGTATAGGCTATTTTTAGGGTCCGTATGTGTGGGGAAAGAAGAGATAGGGTTGGTTTCGGACCCCTCCTTCAAGGGCCACGAAATCCCCCCCTCTTCCTCCATATATACAGCCCTTAGGTCACCGTTTAGACTTTGGGTTTTGTTTAGATTAAAAGTTCGCCATAGCTGCAACTTCGCGTACTTCGTTTGTGTTCAACGACCAGACCAAGACGTCACAGAACCCCACCTTGATCAATAAAGCTTTCATCTTATATTCGCAATATCCAGATTGCAAATCTTAGTTTCTTGCTTGTTCTTCGTTTGCTTGCAGGAGATAGACCCTCGTGGTCAGGTTGATTGTGCTCCGGCGTGGTCAATAACCTCTAGGAGTTGGTTTAGCGATTGCTAAGGCGCGACATCCTCGCACGTTCGTAGTCGGATTGTCAAAGTCTACTCCACCAAAAACGATAGCTATCATCTCATCGAAAGATCGGGACACCCTCGCCTCTATCACTCCACAGGGAGTTGAAGTTGATAAAGCCAAGATTGAAGCTATTGAGAGTTGGCCACAGCCCAAAACGGTCACTCAAGTGAGGAGTTTTCTTGGACTCGCTGGTTTCTATAGGCGTTTTGTGAGAGATTTCATCACCATTGCTGCACCTCTCAATGAGCTTACAAAGAAGGATGTGCCTTTTGTTTGGGGTACCTCACAGGAAGAAGCCTTCACGGTATTGAAAGATAAGTTGACACATGCTCCTTTACTCCAACTTCCTGATTTTAATAAGACTTTTGAGCTTGATGGTGATGCTAGTGGAATTGGATTAGGAGGTGTTTTATTACAAGATGGCAAACCTGTTGCATACTTTTCTGAAAAATTGAGTGGGCCTAGTCTGAACTATTCTACTTATGATAAAGAATTATATGCTCTTGTTCGGACCTTAGAAACATGGCAACATTATTTATGGCCCAAAGAATTTGTTATACATTCTGATCATGAATCTTTGAAACACATTAAAAGTCAAGCAAAACTGAACCGTAGACATGCTAAATGGGTTGAATTTATTGAGACTTTCCCTTATGTCATGAAACACAAGAAGGGTAAAGAAAATGTTATTGCTGATGCATTGTCTCGTCGTTATACTATGCTTTCACAACTTGACTTTAAAATATTTGGTTTGGAGACCATCAAAGATCAATATGTGCATGATGCTGAATTTAAAGATGTATTGCAGAATTGTAAGGAAGGGAGAACATGGAACAAGTTCGTCGTTAACGATGGATTTGTGTTTCGTGCTAACAAGCTATGCATTCCAGCTAGCTCCGTTCGTCTTTTGTTGTTGCAGGAGGCGCATGGAGGAGGATTAATGGGACACTTTGGCGTGAAGAAGACGGAGGATATACTTGCTACACATTTCTTTTGGCCAAAGATGAGACGGGATGTTGAGCGTTTTGTTGCTCGCTGCACTACATGTCAAAAAGCTAAGTCACGACTCAATCCTCATGGTTTATATATGCCTTTGCCTGTACCTAGTGTTCCATGGGAGGATATATCTATGGACTTTGTTTTGGGTTTACCTCAAACAAAGAAGGGGAGGGATAGCATATTTGTTGTCGTGGATAGGTTCTCGAAAATGGCACACTTTATACCATGTCATAAAAGCGATGATGCTGCTAATGTTGCTGATTTGTTCTTTCGTGAAATTATTCGCTTGCATGGTGTGCCAAATACTATTGTTTCAGATCGTGATACCAAATTTCTTAGCCACTTTTGGAGATGTTTATGGGCTAAGTTGGGGACTAAACTGCTTTTTAGTACTACTTGTCACCCCCAAACTGATGGACAAACTGAAGTAGTCAATAGAACTTTGTCTACTATGCTTAGGGCTGTTTTGAAGAATAACAAGAAAATGTGGGAAGAATGCTTACCTCATATTGAATTTGCTTATAATCGTTCGTTGCATTCTACTACTAAGATGTGCCCTTTTGAAATTGTATATGGTTTCCTACCTCGTGCACCTATTGATTTGTTGCCTCTTCCATCTTCGGAGAAGGTTAATTTTGATGCTAAACAACGTGCTGAATTGATCTTAAAAATGCATGAGTTAACTAAGGAGAACATTGAGCGTATGAATGCTAAATATAAACTTGCTGGAGATAAGGGTAGAAAACATGTTGTGTTTGCACCTGGAGATCTTGTTTGGTTACATTTGCGTAAGGATAGATTTCCTGATTTGCACAAATCAAAGCTAATGCCACGTGCTGATGGTCCTTTTAAGGTGTTAGAGAAAATAAATGATAATGCATATAAACTTGAGCTGCCTGCAGATTTTGGGGTTAGTCCCACTTTTAACATTGCAGATCTGAAGCCTTATTTGGGTGAGGAAGATGAGCTTCCGTCGAGGACGACTTCATTTCAAGAAGGGGAGGATGATGAGGACATCAATACCATTGTTACACCCACAGCCCCTGCTTCTATACATACTGGACCAATTACTAGAGCTCGCGCACGCCAATTAAAATATCAGGTACTTTCGTTTCATGGTAATGATTCTAAAGTTCATGAGAATATGATGCTGCCTAAATTGGATACATTTGTTTTGCTTACAAATGAAGGGCCTAGCTTGGACAATAAAGAGGAACCTTGGAGCAAGTTCAAGCATGGAGATGATGGCATGCACAAGGGGAACAAGAACGGAGTTACAAGTGATGATTTCAGGACTTTGAAGCCACCATAATGAGTGCAGGAAGCCTTGGACGAAATATACAAGATGTCACTTCATAAATTTCGTCCAGAGGCTATTATAGGTGCTGTGTCACCTTATTATTGGGCCAAGCCCATGTAATTTCGAAATACTTGAGTATAGGCTGTTTTTAGAGTCCGTATGTGTGGGGAAACAAGAGATAGGGTTGGTTTCGGACCCCTCCTTCAAGGGCCACGAAATCCCCTCCTCTTCCTCCATATATACAGCCCTTAGGGCACCGTTTAGACTTTGGGTTTTGTTTAGATTAAAAGTTCGCCATAGCTGCAACTTCGCGTACTTCGTTTGTGTTCAACGACCAGACCAAGACGTCACAGAACCCCACCTTGATCAATAAAGCTTTCATCTTATATTCGCAATATCCAGATTGCAAATCTTAGTTTCTTGCTTGTTCTTCGTTTGCTTGCAGGAGATAGACCCTCGTGGTCAGGTTGATTGTGCTCCGGCGTGGTCAATAACCTCTCGGAGTTGGTTTAGCGATTGCTAAGGCGCGACGTCCTCGCACGTTCGTAGTCGGATCGTCAAAGTCTACTCCACCAAAAACGATAGCTATCATCTCATCGAAAGATCGGGACACCCTCGCCTCTATCACAAGGTACAAAAACCAGTGTCGCAATGGCAAGCAAACTTATAATGGGGGAAAGCCCAAGAATTATGAGGAAGCTCTTAATGCGTCGTTCCCTAAACACAGTTATCCTAATAAGCCGTCTAGCCATGCTTGGAAGGATTATTATATCATGCAGGAGTACAGAAACCAGTCATTTCAATAGCATCATTGCAGCGGTAATGGGCCGCCCGGCGGTTTAGGCTCAGGAGGTTTCTAGGGAGCCGGCTTTGGTGGCGGCGGCTCAAATTCTGGCTTTCAGGGCCATGGTAACCATGGTGGTCATAATCAGCAGTCTGGTCAAGGTAATCAGCAGCAGAATAATCAGACAGGATACCAGAGTAATCCTAAGCAGCTTAATAGTGGCCAGTATCATGTTTTCACTACGAGCACATGCAAACATGACCGGAAGGTCCATAAGTTGGTGATCAATGCGGTTGAGCCAGCAGTGCCACAGTATTTGAGGTGGTCGGAGCACACAATAACATGGAGCCGGGTGGATCACCCACCCCGGGTTGATGATCCGGGTCGTCTGGCCCTCGTAGTAGCCCCTCAAGTAGGCGGTTACAAGTTCACCAAGGTACTTATGGATGGTGGAAGCAGCATGAACATATTGTACTATGACACTTTTTGACGGATGAATCTGACAGAGAAGGATCTTAAGCCGTCCATTACGGTATTTCACGGAGTTGTTCCTGGCAAGTTGGCTTATCCTATCGGAAAGATTGCTCTGGAGGTGGCTTTTGGTAATGAGTATAATTACAGAGCAGAGACACTGTGGTTTGAGGTGGTCAAGATCAAGAGTCCTTATCATGCGCTGTTTAGACGGCCGGCTTACGCTAAATTCATGGCTCGCCCTTGTTACATATATTTGCATCTTAGGATGCCCGTGCCACAAGGGACAATCACAGTTCACGGAAATCGCAAGATAGCCCTGGAATGTGAAGAAGGAGATGCTGCTTATGCAGAGGCGACTTATGCCACTGACGAGCTCAAGTTTTATAAAGATAATGTTGACCCGACTGATACGACCCCTCTGAAGAAGCCCATCACCAAGAAAGACCCTCTGCTCAAGTTCAAGTCGGCCAAAGATACGCAGCAAGTTGATTTTGTTCCTGGTGATTCTTCTCAGCAGTTCACCATTGGGACGAAATGGATCCCAAATAGGAAAGCGTGCTCATCAAGTTCATCCGTGAGAATCGGGACATCTTTGCATGGAAACCTTCTGACATGACAGGTGTACTGAGAGAATTCGCTGAGCACCACCTTAATGTGGATCCTAAGATGAAACCTGTTTGATAGTTTCTCCATCATTTTAATGAGGAGAGGCGTAAGGCTATTGGAGAAGAGGTAGCCTGGCTCTTGGCTGCCGGGTTCATAGTTGATGTTTTTCACCCGCAGTGGTTGACTAATCGTGTGCTTGTACTTAAGAAGAATGGAACTTGGCGTATGTGTGTTGATTACACAGATCTTAACAAGGCTTGTCCGGCTGATACATTTGCTCTCCCCCGTATTGAACAGATCATTGATGCCACGGTAGGTTGTGAGAGTTTGTGTTTCTTGGATGCTTATTCTGGTTATCATCAGATCAAAATGGCAGCTAAGGATCAGGAGAAGACAACCTTCATCACACCCTTCAGAGCTTTCTGTTATGTATATATGCCTTTTGGGCTTAAGAGTGCTCAGGCGACTTACGAGCGTTGTGTTCAGAATTGCTTCCACGGGCAGATTGCACACAACGTTCATGCTTATTCAGACGACATTGTGGTTAAGTCAAGGACGAAGGAAACCTTGCTTGATGATTTGAAGGAAACCTTTGATAATCTCCGGGTATAAAAGATGATGCTTAACCCGACCAAATGTGTTTTTGGTGTACTTGCAGGGAAATTGCTGGGTGTTCTGGTTTCAGAGAGGGGCATCAAGGCTAACCCAGAGAAGATCGAGGCTATCGCCTCTCTATCTAAGTCGGCCTGTATCAATGACGTTCAGCCCCTGGCAGTCATATTGCAGCCCTGAGCCAGTTTATAAGCCGCCTGGGTGAGAAGGCGATTCCCTTGTACCAGATGATGAAGATGACTGATCATTTCGTATGGGGTGATGCTGCTAATGAGGATTTTGAGTCACTTAAGAAGCAGTTGGCTGAGCCGCCTATCTTAGCTGCTCCAATCGATAAAGAGCCTCTGCTCCTGTACGTGGCGGCTAATAACAAAGTTGTAAGCGTGGCAGTTGTCGTAGAGTGCAAGGAGGAAGGAAAAGAATATCCAGTCCAATGGCCAGTTTATAATGTTACTGAAGTCTTGACGGAGTCCAAGCAAAGGAATCCACATTGGCAGAAATTGGTGTTTGGGATGTTCATGGCTAGCCGCAAGTTGAAGCATTATTTCTTTGGGCATCCAATCACTGTGGTCAGTTCTACTCCTCTGGGGGATATTATTCAAAACAGATAAGCCACAGGCAGAGTCGCTAAGTGGGCTATTGAGCTTGGGCCACATCATCTGAAATATGGGCCCAGAACCGCCATCAAGTCTCAGGCTCTGGTGGACTTTATCAATGACTGGACAGAGCTGCAAACACCTAAGGAGAAGCTGGATAATACTTATTGGACGATACACTTTGATGGATCAAGGCAATTGGAAGGCTCGGGGGCTGAAGTTATTATATCTTCCCCTCGAGATGGCAAAAAAAATTATGTATTGAGGATTATGTTTCCCTGTACTAACAATGCAGCTGAGTATGAAGCTTTGTTGCATGGGCTCCGCATAGCCAAGGAAATGAACTTGAGCCGGGTTAGATGCCTAAGCGAATCAGACCTTGTTGCACAACAAGTTCAGGGAAGTGGGATTCTAAGGACCCGCTCATGGCGGCTTACCGTTAAGCAGTGACTAATATTGTAGGTCACTTTAAGAGCTATCAAGTGGATCACATAGATCGGTGGCTTAATGAGGTGGCTGATGCTTTATCTTGGCTAGGTTCTCAGTGTAAGCTGGTACCCTCTAATGTGTTTCTCGATGTAATGCATAACCCTTCTGTTAAGTTGCCTTCAGAGGAAGATCTTGCTATTCCTGACCCGGAAGGACAGTTGGTGGTGGCTTTACGAGCTATTCCAGATTGGACGCTGCCTTATCTGGTTTACCTGGCTCGGGGCGAGTTGCCCGAAGATGAAATTTCTGCATCGCAGATCATCCGGTGGTCTAAGTCCATGACAATTGTCAATGGCGAGTTACACCAATGCAGTGTGACTGGCATGTTCCAACGTTGTGTTTCCCCTGAGGAAGGACGTGAGATTCTGCAAGAAATCCATAGTGGGGACTATGGTCATCATGCCGGCTCACCATCTTTAGTGGCTAAGGCTTTTCGACACGGTTTTTTCTGGTTGATGGCTCATGCTGATGCGGAGGATATTGTCCGTAAGTGTGACGGTTGCCAGAAATTTGCACGACAAGCTCATGTGCCGGCTCAAGAATTGTGGATGATCCCAATAACTTGGCCGTTTGCGGTCTGGGTGCTTGATATGGTTGGACCCTTTAAGAGGTCTAAGGATAAGAAGACACACCTATTGGTGGCAGTTGATAAGTTTACCAAGTGGGTTGAAGCAGAGCTAGTGAGTAATTGTGAGGCGGCGACTGTAGATCAGTTTGTAAAAAAGCTGATCTTCCGCTTTGGTTATCCTCATAGTATCATCACTGATAATGGGACCAATCTATCCAAGGGTGCTATGAAAGAGTTCTGTTAAAGGGAACACATCCGGCTTGATGTTTCGTATGTGGCTCATCCACAGTCCAATGGCCAAGCCGAGCGTCCTAACTAGGAGATACTACGAGGGATCAAGCCCCGGCTCATGGTTCCTTTGGAGCGCACTCCGGGTTGTTGGGCTGAAGAGCTTCCTGCAGTTCTTTGGAGCATAAGGACTATCCCCAACAGATCAACAGGCTACACGCCGTTCATCATGGTTTATGGAGTAGAGGCCGTTCTCCCAAGTGACATCCGGCATGACTCGCCCAGGTGTCGGGGTACACAAACAAGGGTGTTCTATTTCCCCTGACTTGTGCACGGACACAAAGCCTCCACCCCGATGGCCAGGGCCTACCGGGGGAGATAGCTACCTAGCCGCAGTCAAGCCCGTCAAGCACATTCAGAGCAACTCGAGGCCAAACCTGAGAAACTGCTCTTCGTGAGATCAGGGAGCGGATCAAGAAGACCAAGCTGACCATACAAGGCAAAGATTCCAAGAGAAGCATCCTCCGCTGGCCAGGCGAGGCCAGCAGAGTTGATGCAGAACACAAGAGCAAAGGTAAACCCCCGCCAGCTGCGCCTCCAGGGCGACCGGAGGCCGAAGCGAACACCCCTGAAAGATAGCCCGGCAAGTCCTGCCTCCGGCAGGCGCGGGCTAGCTACCACCGCTCCACCGCATTGCAATGCCAGTCACTTGTCGATGCGGTGTCGAGCCCTCCAGGTGATTAAGTGGCTCTCACTAAGCATGTGGTAGCTCAATGATAAGCAGATCACACCCATATTGACACCTATCCAGAGGCGTGTCAAGATGATAAGCTGAGGATGATTAAGCGGCACGACAGGCTTGCCAGGTTTCACCCTCAGCACGACACCTAGCAGTGCATTTAATGCACTTTGTCCTAACTGCCAGAGTTAGGTATGATAGTACTGTTAGCTATCTAATCATGAGATAATGTCTGTTTGGCTACTTTCGTTACCCCTTGAGCTATAAAAGGAGGCCCAAGGCAACCTAAAGAGGGATTCAGACCCCTCACACTTGTACGCACGTAGCAGCTCTCCCCGAGGCCACCTTGCCGGGCTTGAGCATTGCATGCTGTCGTGTTTCTTCCATCCAATCCACCAAAGCAGGAGTAGGGTTTTACGCTTCTTAGCGGCCCGAACCTGGGTAAAAATGACCAGAGCCCCATCGTCGTGCTGCCTCATGGCTTTTGCTCTTTGTGTAACGTGATCTCTCCCTTGCCGAACCACAAGGAGCTCATGGCCCCATAGGTGATCGTGTCCACCCACGACATCTTTGGCGCGCCAGGTAGGGGGGATCGCTTGCGCGAACCTGAAGTTGTGACCAGCGCGTCGATCTTCATCATCGTCTTCTTCATCGTCACCTTCTTCATCCATGTCTTCGAAGAAGAGGAGCGATGCAGCTCCCTAGCCTCGTCCTTTCCAGACTCTATCGCTCGTCTCCACCGCGGCGGCGACGACGGCAGGAGCAAGGGACGATGGTGCTGCGGTAGGCGCGGCTGGTACGGGTAATGTGGCCACCATGCTGCCCATGGCTAGAGGGAGTGGCGCGCCGTGCAGCGGCGCCGCCATTCTTACGACCCCCAATCGAGCGCGTCTGATCCCAAGAGCTGTCGTTTGGTCGAACGAATAAGAAAATGGTGCGCACTTGCCCCCCCCTCTCTCTCTTCATCCTTGCTCGCCAATGATCAGGTTGCGCTGGGGCTATGCCGCCAATGTCGATGAGCCCGCGTGCAGCTCGGTCCTGTATTTGTCCCGCCAAGGGTAAATCCTGAGCAAAATGCTGGTGCGAATCCGTTGGTTGGCACACCTGGCAAGCGAACCGTGGCAAGGCCCCATGCGCCGGCGTGTCCTTCATTGAGGGATCATTGGAAGTAAAGGAAAAGGAGGGAGGGGCCAATTCTTCTCTTTTTCCATGATGTTTCATTATTTGCAAATGTTTGCATTGGCCCCTCGGCCCGTGCCGGGATTGGGCACATGACTAACGGACCATATAGTTCCTCCATTTTGTCCCTTTCCAGTCCCTCCTCTTTTCAGGGCAAAAAATTGATATATGTGCGTAATTTTGCCAGGTGACACAAGGGGGAGGAACGACCACGCGTGGAGGAGGAGGTGCTATGCGTAATCAAATATGCACCCCGGCCAGAGGGAAGCATAAACAAAAGCTAAGTGGACATGCTTATAAATTCTTCTCAGAACTCGCACATGCACATCCCTCGGACAACCAAGGTTTCGTATGGCAAGCCCTCTACATGATGGAACCTTACCGTCTCTATTTGCGCCCTTGCTTTGTTTCGAGCCTGCTCAACAAGGCAGGTGGCAGCATTGGGGGCGGATGAGGAAAAACCCACCGGCAGCATGTCCTTGCCAGCAGAATGCTAAGGACCCGCTACTCAGAGAAATCGCGGCAGCATGCTGTTGGCGGGCAACCAAAATGCGCAAGGAAACTAGCCATACGAAAATCAGTGGAGAAATGAAGGGGATGGCATACACGTGCACATAAACATCTGTTCAACAAGCAATAAAACGACAATGGTGTAGAACTTAATACAAGATACGCATTGTGCCTTAGTACAGGAGAGCACGACAACAAGAATGGCTTAAGGCTGGGTGCGGTGACCTCCTTGGACTCTTGGAACGGAGAGTACCCTATCAGCAAGGGGGGCAGCTTTCTCTGCAGCGGCAGAGGTGTCAGCACCTGGCGGCAGTTTCTTGAAGCCATCGGGGAGGTCAAGACATGGGTAGAAGAAAGCGAGGTTGCTCAAGACCAGGAAGAGAGCATCGCGAGCAAGCTTCCGGGATTTGTCAGCAAAGCAGGCGGCCCTGTCATCTTCGTACATCCTCAACCCTTCGATCAGACCTTCAAAGAAGAGCGTCACCTTGATGCTTGGAACCTCATGCTTACCAACAGAGAAGGCCCAACTCTTCATGTCCATATTTGCAATCTGGGCAGTGAGGCACTCAGCTTCTCGCGGCAACCAACAGATTCAAGCTCTTCTCCAGAGATCCAAGCCCGGCTTTCATGTTGGAGATGGTGCCGTTGGCAGTGTCAAGATCCCGGCTCTTAGAGAAAAGCTGTGATTGCGCCTCCTTTAGGGCAGTCTCTGCTTTCTGCGCTTCCTCTTTGAGGGCCAGGATCTCCTTGTTATTCCCGACAAGGTCCTCCGTCAGTTTGCTCACTTGGTTTTCAAGATCACTCTTGGCAGCGAATGCGGCAGCTAGATCATCAGCAACCTTTTTTAGCTGAGCTGTGGACTCAAGGGTGAGGGCGTCGAGGGCGGCTTTTTGGCCATCTGCCAGCTCCTTTGTGCGTTGCTGAACAAGGGCCTCCTGCTCCTCATCCTTGCTGTGGAGAGTAGCTTCGAGAGCCCCTTCCCGAGCAGAGATGTCCTTCTCCTTGGCATTAAGAAGTGCTTCGCGCTCCGCCAACCGGACCTCCCAGGCAGTAACGTCCTCCTTGGCCATGGTCAGCACCTCCTCTTGCCGCAAAAGGGAATGGTACTGCTTCTTGAACCAATCGCGCAGTTTTTTGCCCTTGTCCCTGAGCTTCTGGTCCATGAGATCGATGGAGTCGCGCTGCTCCTTGATTGCCCGCCATTTGTGGCTATACCTGTTCTACGCATCCTTGGGCTCTGCCACCACGGATTCGACGAATGCCAAATCCTTGGTGCCATCATCTGAATCGCCACCTTCTTTAACTCTCTAGGACAACGGCGCCAGTATGCGTCCGATTTTTTCATCAAAATTTGCATCCACTGAGGCAGATGAGCCAAGAGTAGCAGGTCCAGGTTGGGCAAGGATTAGTGCCAGTTTGCTTGGGGAAGGTTGCGGGGCAGCTGCTAGGGGATAGCTCAAGGGAAGAGGTCCCATAGATTGAAGGGGAGCCTTATCCTCGATAACCGTGCCAAGGTCAGATGTACTGCTGGGGGTTTTCTCTGTCTCTTTTGGGAACTCTTGGATATTCCTGGCAGCTTGTTCATGGCCTTCCGTGGCAGCAATCCTAGCCGCTTCCTCGGCAGCATCCTTTCTGATGCTGGCCACCTCCTCCAAGAGCTCAGGTTCATCAGTTGACGGGGCTGCAAACCAAATCGAGAAGTAAGATAGTGAGAAACCAGATATTGCTATATCAGAGACCAGGAGAAGTAAAGTAATTCAAGCAGGAAGAAACAAAGACAAATGGGGTACCCAGTGGTGGTTGCTGTGGGGGAGCATCCCTCTCCCCGACAACGTCAGTTGCCGGCGCGCGGTCCGCGTCCACCCCTTCGGTGGCTATGACCTCAATGTGAGCCGACCCTTTGGTACAGGCCCTTGCCGTTGATTCTTCTGCATGGACTTTGGTTGGGCTGGACCTCTCTTGGCGTGACCCACTTGGCTGGCTCCCACTTGCTCCTTTGGCAGGGGATAAGGGATGTTCCTCTGCATCTCCATGGGCAGGCGAAGATTGCCCCATGCCTTCGCGTCGGGGGTTGGACTGGGGGCTAAGCACGGGATCCCCTATCGTATCCCCCACCAGCCCCGCGCTTGCCAAATGGCCCGGCACCGCCACATGCTTGACCTGTTTGGCCCGCTAAGCAAGGGGTTCCTCATCCCTGCCAAGTCAACAAAGGGCAGATTAAAGCAACTATCAAGTACAGAATGCTTCAACAAGATAATTCGCCATCATACTTACTCCGGATCCCTGAGCATGGAGCCCAGCTCATATGACGCAGGTGGTGGGGTTGCCCTGGCCCTCTTCAGAGTTGGAGGGGCGGAACTCGCCAGCAGCAGTAAGCTCGTCGGGGCCGGAACCTCTGGCGGGGTCGGACTTGGCAGAGGAGTTGGGCTTGGCGAGGCTCTAGGGTCTACTCCCGCGACCGTTCATCGCTTGGCGGGTGGAGTCTTGGCCTGGGTCAAGCGAATGGATTGGCGGTGTGTCACCTCTTGCTTATCGCCCCTGGTGGTGGTCTTCTTCACCTTCTTACCAGCCCGTGGAGGGGAGGGAACAGCTGGATTTTTGCTAATCTGCATGCGGAGACGCCGGCCTGGCTTTGGGGCTTGAAGACCCATCTCGAGTCCTTCTTCCTCAGCCTCAACCCCTTCTTGGGCCCCTATTGCTATGGCTTGGGAGGTTCCGCCCCCTGCAGGATCAAGCCCGGCAGCCTCCTCAGTGGCGCGCTCTTCGCTTTCTTTATCAGAGGAGCCCATGCCCTCCACTCCTTCCTCCTCATCCTCTTCGAGCGCTGCTCCCCGGCAGCCCTGAGCTCACTGTCCTCTGCAATCTGTTTTGGGATAAACGCCTGCTCTGCCCTGGAGGTGGGTTTGATAAGGTCGTTCTCAACCCTGTAAGCTTATTCTTCTAGGCGAGAGACCCAGTCCATTTCGACATCCAGGTCGGGCAGCGCCCAGTTTGCCTTGACCCCGAAGGCATTGCAATCGGGCAACCATTGCAGAATCTGACCCAGGGCAGAGTTGAGGTGCAGAGGCACAACCTTTGCCGGTGGATGGAATGGGCCAAGATTGCCAAATAGTTGTTCGCACAGCCATCCATGGCCGTACACCGACAGGTTGTTGACGGGGCTTGGGTACAATCGCATCCTGTCGGCGGAGTTCTTGTACTCCCAAGCATATATGTCCCTCTTCTGCAGTGGTCCAATGCGGCGCCAGAGGAAATCAGCCCCTACATGTTCGATGATCAGCCCGGCAGCTTTGAGGTGGGCGATCCTATTCAGCACTAGGCGGAGCCTGTCGTCAGTAAGGCCTAGCTTCCCCCAGTCGCTTCCGTGCGTGACACATCCGATCCACGCCGAGCAGAATTCAGGGGCATCCTTGTCCTGGATCCAGCACCAGTCCCACTTACTATGCTGCTGGCCAGGGAGGTAATCCCAGTCTTCCTTCTTGCCCCGGGGAATCCAACTTATGTTCCCCAAGCAGTGAGATTTGTCTTGTATCCGTGGGGTAAAGAAATGCCTGAACAAATCCACGTTGAGGGTGACTCCAACAAAGTTCTCGCACATATGAGCAAAGATCGCCATGCACGCCATGACATTGGGCATGAAATCCAGAAGATGGAACCCAGACACTATCATCATGGCACAGAAGAAGTCGGAAAAAGGGGAAGAAAGACCACAGAGAAAATACGCACAGAAAAAGTGGTATGAATCTCATGGAACTTTGGACCCCTCCGGCATAACTACGGGCTCTCCATGCCCATTCCTGGTCTCCCTCCCCCACATATAGGCAGACCTTGTGATTAAGGTATTGCCATCCATGTTCGATGGGGAGAAAACCACATCCTCCTGCTGCTGCCTCTCCAGCTCCTCTGCTTTCCTTTTCCTCTCATCAGCAGCAGGTTCCGCGGCGGCGGCCGCCTGCTTCCCCTTCGTGGCGCTCGCCTTTCGCCCCATCTCTTGAGCTCACAGGAGAAGCGAGGGATCTGGCGAAGTTCCCAGGGGCGGTTAATGGCAGCAAGGGCAGTTCTTGGCTTGAGGAAGTAGCTGAAGGGAGAGGGAACGGACATGAAGACCAGCGCCCCCTCTGCATTGCCTTTTTATTGGAAAACCGCCCGGGGGCTAGCTCTTCGCTATGTCTTTTCTGGAAAATGCCTTTTTTCCAGGCGAATTCCTGTCTAACGGCTACTGTTCCACGACCCCACGACATGCGATAATTACGCAGAGTGGACGTGGGATTGACAGATCATGATGACCAAAACTGCATGGGCAACATCTCTTCGACACGTGTCCATCCATGGTTTGCGGCCTAACCCAACAATGCCCAGCGCCACATTTTGCTCAGGCCCGGGGGCTTCTGTCAGGGTACACAAACAAGGGTGTTCTATTTTCCCTGACTTGTGCATGGATAGAAAGCCTCCGCCCTGATGGCTAGGGCCTGCTAGGGGAGATAGCTACCTCATCGCAGTCAAGCCCGTCAAGCACATTCAGAGCAACTCAAAGCCAAACCTGAGAAACCGCTCTTCGTGAGATCAAGGAGCGGATCAAGAAGACCAAGCTGAGCATACAAGGCACAGATTCGAGTAGAAGCATCCTCCGCTGGCCAGGCCAGGCCAGCAGAGTCGATGCGTAACACAAGAGCAAAGGAAAACCCCCGCCAGCTACGCCTCTGGGGCGACCGGAGGCCAAAGGGCACACCCCTCAAAGATAGCCCGGCAAGTCCTGCCCATGGCAGGCGCGGGCCAGCTACCACCGCTCCACCGCGTTGCAATGCCAGTCACTTGTCGATGCGGTGTCGAGCCCTCCAGGTGATTAAGTGGCTCTCACTAAGCACGTGGCAGCTCAATGATAAACACATAACACCCATATTGACACCCGTCCAAAGGCGTGTCAAGATGATAAGCTGAGGATGATTAAGCGGCACGGCAGGCTTGCCAGGTTTGACCCTCAGCATGACACATAGTAGTGCATTTAATGCACTTTGTCCTAACTGCTAGAGTTAGGTATGATAGTACTGTTAGCTATCTAATCATGAGATAATGTCTGTTTTGCCACTGTGGTTACCCCTTGAGCTATAAAAGAAGGCCCAAGGCAACCTAAAGAGGGATTCGGACCCCTCACACTTGTACGTGCGTAGGAGCTCTCCCTGAGGCCACCTTGCCGGGCTTGAGCGTTGCGTGTTGTCGTGTTTCTTCCATCCAATCCACCAAAGCAGGAGTAGGGTTTTACGCTTCTCAGCGGCCCGAACCTGGGTGAAAATGAGCAGAGCCCCATCGTCGTGCTGCCTCATGGCTTCTGCTCTTTGTGCAACGTGATTTCCCCCTTGCCGAACCACAAGGGGCTCATGGCCCCATAGGTGATCGTGTCCACCCACGACACCAGGGTGGCGGCTTACGTTAAAACAGATAACGAGACGGCTCGTTAGAACGCTTTGGACGCCTTGGAGGAAGAACATGACCTTGCGCCGGCTCTATCTGTGATTTACCAGCAAGACCTGCGTTGCTATCACAGCCGCAGAGTTCGAAGCCGCACTTTCCGGGAGGGGGACTTAGTGCTCCATTTGATTCAAGATCAGATAGGCATGCATAAGCTTTCACCTCCTTGGGAAGGGCCTTTTGTGGTTAGCAAAAACCTCAACAACGGGCCATATTATCTCACCGACATACGTGAACACAATAAGTCACGTACCTCTGAGGAGGAGACCAACAGTCCTTGGAACATTGCTCACCTTTGTCCTTACTTTACTTGAGCCACTGGCTCCAATCATTGTACATACATATCATGTATATATCTTTTATGATCAAATATAATAAAGCCGGCATCCCTGAAACTCGGGGCCTGTGTCGTTTCATCTCATATATTGTGCATGAGCCTTTTATTTGTTGATCATAGGTCACTTGGGGGCTTCCAGCTCACCGATTTTAGCTTTCTCACCCTCTTGACCCGAAAAAATGCCACATTATTGGTTAAACCTGCCTGTATGCTTGATGCTACTCTGAAAAGATGACCCGCCGTACTCTTCACAATCAATCTTTATTACCCTGAACTTGTTAAGGTTAAAATGGCGACTTAAGTCATGTGAGAGCTAGCTTATAGAAAGCGAGGATAAACCAAGGCTATCATGCCAGCTTCATCGAAGCAAGACTTGAGCCTCGAAAGCTAGTCTTTTTGTCGAGCCTCGAAAGCCAACTTATAAATTCATTCAATGTTTATATATCTGTATTGGTTCTCTATTTTTTGCAGGAATCTTTTGCTCTTAAGCATGTTATGGCAATGACTATATGTCTCCGGGTCAAAAGAACTCCAGATTGCTTGTGATAAGTACTGATTTTTTGTTAACCATGAGTCGCCAAATTATCAATTCATAATTGCTTTTCAGCAATCGTTTGCCGTGGCTATAAGTCGCCGATGGATAACTCGGTGGATTATTTCACACCAAATATAACTTGGTTGAAAGTTTTGCAGATGTCAGAAGTCCCAACACTTATAAGTGGCTACAGGTGGCTTACCAAACATAAGTACAAGCAATGGTTGTACGTTATTCTAGTACAAGACACCCAAGACGGGTCAAAAACATGCATTGATCCAAAAATATTCATGCATCAGACATATAAGTATATGAACAAAGGATAAACATGCTCGAAGGCACGACAAGGTGACCAAGTGTTTTGCTACAATTATTACATGGCTACAGCTGAGCCCAGAATATTCAAAGTTTTTGTGGAGCATAAAGTTACTCATGTAAGCTGGCCTTTGTGCCATCCGGGTTAGCTCCTTAATGATCTCCAGCAGTGGACGCCTCCAGGTTATCCTGCACCGACTCTTCTGCTTGTTGGATCTGAGGGTGGTCCAGATTCCAGTTGACATCTGTTAAGGCTTGGAAGACAGCTTCGTCGTGCAAGATAGGAGACGGGTCAACATCAGGTGCAAAGAGATGCTTACGCCATTGTGGAGTCAGGTCAAATGATTTCATTGTTGGTGGCGGAATTCACGTATTGTTGCTGTCATAAGCCGGCTGGTACTTCTTTAGTTCCATTTCAGCAACAAGCTGACTCGCCAGTACTCAAGACTCCTTTACACAACGGGTGTAGTCTACCTAAGAAAAGTCAGTCCCATCATCCTTGTATTTTGGGAATCGGGCAGCCATCTCTGACAGATCTAACTCTGGTGCATAAGCCATAGCTCGGCTTAACGCGGTCGTGGCTCCTGATCGGGCGGCTGATTTCTTTAGTTCTTCGACCTATTTTGGGATGGTTGATAGCCTCTTCAACACATCCCTTATGAATTGCAGTAGGTCCTTTTCGCCCATTACAGCCTTTAGGGTGAGCATGCTTCCAGTGTGTAACTGCACTACAAGGGAGTACACAGCCTTCAGCTTCATCACGTTGTCTTGAAGATTGCGAGTTCTATCACCTGCAACAAATTGCACAGTGTGAGCCGCCAGGCGAGTTATTATCATGCGAAGTATGAACTTAGGAGATTACTTACCAAATATGGCCTAGGCCATTTGGGCGACATGCCATTTTAACCCGGCTAGCTCTTCAGCAACCGGTGCCAATTGGCCTTCGGCGTCTTCTGCACGCTTAATCAGGGCGGCTTTCTCAGTTTCAAAGGACTTCTTTTCTTCTTCAAAGCCCGCCTTGATTCTCTCCAATTCTTCCAAAGAAGATTACATGCTTGATTCAGCCTTAGCTCGTAGAGCTTGTTCAGACTCCAGTTCTTTTTTCAAGCCGGTCAAGTTTGACTCGGCCATGCTCACAGCTTCCTGCAAGACAAGGAGACAATTTTTAAGTCATTATATTGATCCTAAGCCGGCAGCAAAATATAACCCGGCACTTGGGGGCTATGGCAAGCACATTCATCGTATTATTAAAGTCCCAAGCAGATTGCAAGCAATATGCTTAGCACTTGGGGGCTAATGCATGCCATTTTTTTCTTTTTAAGGGTACAAGAAGATCCGACTCAGTTCATAAAAATGAGTCGGCCCTTGGGGGCTACAGGTCAGCTCTTTAAAAGTTTATTTATTTACAAGACCCGAATCATCTCATCAAGATGAGCCGGCCCTTGGGGGCTACCTGATGTTTCTTTTAATAAGACATATATTTGAAGAACCGACTTATCATGGATATGATAACCCGGCCCTTGGTGGCTACCTTCCAAGATTTCTGGATTTTTGGTCTTAGTCTTAAACACACTCAAATTTTCCTATGTTTAAGACTTTGGGGCTATACAAGGATATATGCTACTAGAGAGAGAGTTGATCATACCTCATATTTTTTTCTTCATCATATTTACAATGTGGGCTTCCATGTCGCGGCTGGTGGAAAGGCAGGCCAAGTAGCCCGCGTGCAGCTCAGCAGCATTGAATTCTTCATAGTTGGGCAGCTCAAGCTTGGTTTTTCCCTTTTCAGACAAGAGGGCTTCATTTTTTGCTACAACCTTGGTCAGCACGCTAGAGATTTCGGGCGGCTTATAAGCCTCCCCAGTAATGATAACTTCATCATTATTCTTTTTATGAAGAACGTCTTCGGCCGCCTTGGTGGGATTCGAAGCGGGAGCTCGACTTGGCGGGTTAAGATTATCCGTCGGGTTAGCCTCGGTATCCATTACCTCGATCCCGACTGGTTCATTTTGCTGTGGCAGTTCAACCTGATCGTCAAGATGGACTTCAGGAATTTCAGCATGGGCCTCAGGGGTTCCCAAGGTCTGATCCTTCGGCTGAGTGATTTCAGGGGCGGTTGACGACTCGCCAGTTTTTCTTTTCTTGGCCTTAGCTTTGGCCCTGTGAACAAAACAACATGATCAAGTATAGGCGATGCTGAATATGATTAAGTAATACATGATGCAAGATAAGTTTACCCTTGGTTAATGATGAAGGGTGGCAGTTTTGAAGTGGTAGACTCAACAGATGAGGGTGATGACTCTTTATAATTTGAATCAAAAGGATTAAGAGGCTGCCTGATAAGGCCGGCTTTTGGTAAAGAAGAAGTAGGGCTATGAGGCACCTCGTTCTGCCGCTTGCGGGCGGTTGACTTATTAGGTAAGCCGGCCACAATGTTCCCGGAGCTGCTTCGGGTTTGGCGCCTTGACTCATGCTGAGTTTTCTTCAAAAAAAAGTCCATATCTAAATAAGCATCTGGATGACAAAATCTTACTTTTCGAACGGCCCGCCTTGTTTTCTTTGGAGAAAAGGATTCTGAGCTGGAAGAGATGGAAATTACCTCAACATCATCAGCTCGGCTTGTGGCAGCATCACCCTGAGAATAAGAAGCGTCAGCAAGTTCATTAAAAAGGTGGCCAAGGGAATCAAGTTCAACCTCTGACTGATTGTCAGCTACTGGTGACCCACCCCTTGCCGTCGGCTCATTCGAAGTAGTAGATTTATTCTTTTTTTGAGCCCGCAGTTTTTGTCTTGCTTGCTTACATTTTCTTTCTCTTCCAGAAGGGAGAGTCAGCCTGCATATTTGAACAAGGTCAGCAGGTGAAACACTGAGTAAATAAAGATTGACAAGCCGGACAAATAAACTACATATATACTTACTAGAGCAGCCGGGTTAAGACTACAGAAAGGATTCAGTCCCACTTTGTTGCAGGTGTCTTGAGTCTCTCTGAGTAAATTCTTCACAATCTTACGTATTTCATCAACCTCCAGATTAATGTTGTTGTATTGTTGTGGGTCGTCTGAACCGCCAGAATAATTGCACATCAAATCGCTACGGAGACTCAATGGTAGGATCCTTCAGGCAACCCAACATCGGGTTAGATCAACCCCGGTTATGCCATTGGCTAGCAAGGCCCTCAGTTTTGAATAAGCAGGGGCAGTTTGAGCATGCTCTTTTGGAATAACCTAGCTAGGGATGTCAAAGTTCATAGAAGATGTTCCGTTTGGTAACCCGGCAAGGGGTTCTCACCAGCTGGAGCTATGTTTCTGCAATAGAACCAAGTCTTAATCCATCCTTTAGGATGACTTGGAAGGGTGACCATAGGAAAGGAACCATCTCTCTGCCTCTGAATAGAGACTCCGCCAAGTTCTAGACTGGGGCCGTCAGCAAATTCTCTTTGGCGGTTAATATAGAAAAATTCTTCAAACAGAGGAACAGTGGGCTCCATTTGAAGGTACAGCTAGCATAAAACTTGAAATTGGCACAGATTGGATATGGAGTTTGGAGCAAGGTATTAAGGATGAAGGTTGAAAATGTTTAAGAAGTCCCGAACGAATTTTGACCCGGGTGGAGAGAAGCCTCTAAGGAGATGGTCTATAAAGACTATGACTTCTCCTTCACCGGGTTGAGGAACATAATCTCCTTGGGCGCCTCGCCAGCCAATCTCTTCTTGAGCTGGCAGAAGGCCTTGTTTCTTATAGTCATTGAGCATGAGCTGGGAAACTTGGGAAGGCACCCAGTTGCAAATTGTAGTTTTTGACATGCTGAGTCACCTAAAAAAGGATTAAGAACTGCATAAACATGAAAGGCGGGTTACTTATGAAATGATAACTCGCCACATCAAACTATATGATGATACGGCACTACTAGTTGGGGTTAAAAACAAGATGGCATAATCATTACTGACGGATGAATCGCTCGACAGGTGAGCCGGCTTGACAACAGAGGCAGTTGCTAAATGTGTGGTGGGGTACATTCTCAATGGTGAGCCAGAAAAACATGAATGCGTCTCATACTAAATGGAGGGTTTTCTAAATTTTTGCTAAGTGTTGGAAGAACAAGTTTCTACCGAGGCACCTATAATCATGGATCTACAGGCCATTCAAAAAGGGAAAATAATGGCTAACCCTAAAGATGAAGCATTGCAGAGGTGGTTGCTTAGCCTACGTATTCCTAAATAGATCTAAGTATTTTAGATGCAAAAATGGTGCCGCCATTCATACCGCCATATTTCTATGGGAGAGTTCATTAAAACTACATCTATGCTAGCAATGGTGACGAAGGAGCGGTGAAATCCGATGAACTCCGACGAACTACCATGGAAGAAGTATAGATCTGAGGAGAAGGGCGCAGCACACCTGACGGTTGCAGAAGGCGGTGGAGTTGCCTGACTGAGCTCCGGTGAAGGCTGGATGGTGTCGTAGTCCTGGATGAGTTTACCGGTGGCGGGCGGACGGAGGCAGCGGCGCAATGGAGAGCTTTGGCTCAAGGAAGAAGAAGAAGCGGCAGAGGCGAAGTAAAGTGAAAAGGAGAGCCCCCTGTGTATATTTATAAGGCAAAGAGCCGAAGAGTAAAAGGCAGGCGCGAAAAATGAGGGGGCACAATAATTTTTGGAGAAAGAGACACCTCGATTTTTGGGATAATAGATATGCATAAAGATTCGTTATGATGTCGTCATGGATTTTTAGGATTTTCGGATATGACGTCAGCAATAAGAGGGGGAAAAATAACAAGTCTGGAAGAATCCTAAGCTGGTAATTATTGGCCAAGGGAGGATGCAGGTTGATTGAAGGACAAGCCGCCAGGTTAAAATGGTTGAGATTGACATGAATGAATTCAATTCAATCTGGGGCCTAATGTTGTGTAACGACCAAACCTCAAAGGATTTGAGTCTCTGTCCTTACCGTGCTAGTCCCTGGATCGAACTCGCTAGCACACACAGTATAGATGAATACCAGAATAGCAAGTGCATCATTTATTACAACATATGATCCAGAATGTATAACTCATTTAGTTATATAAATATAATCCTCACATAAGCTCAATGTATATACGAACCAACCCCGTCTACGAGCATAGCAAAACTACAACTGTCGGTGTTCTGGGAACCAGGGTACCCACACTTGCCTGCCTGCAGCCTAGGGCGTGGCTCCCTCAATGGCCTGGTATGACCCACCACCAAGACAAGACCCTTGCAAGGGACCAGGCCTCGCGAGGAGGACGACACCAAGATCTCCCGAAGGAGCGGCCTCCCCAGGCATCCTCCTGAGGAGCGGAAATTTCTATGCAGGTACCCAGCCTCACGAGGCTGCGCTGACGCAAGCCATGACGACCAAGGCTAGGTAGGTGCCAGCGGGCGTAAAGGAGGCAGTTCCTCTTTAGTGCTAAGGAGGCAAGGACAGGCGTGGGTTCCCAAGGAATCCCCCAAAGGTTTCCATTCCGGTGCTACAAGACCAAGACCACAGGCTCGGCAAGGCGGAGGTCATCACCGAGGCCACCGCTGCTTCACGACTAGACGCTTTGCAGGAGAAGACCACCTTTTGTCAGGATAGGATGTACTACTTGTCCCCTTTCAAATTGGCCGTTGTGGTATCCCTTCCCGCCTACGTTTTGGGGGAAGAGGACCAAGGCCACTATAAATATAGGTTAGCCACCACCATAGAAGAGGTCGACTCATTCTCACCCCCGAGCCCTCGCGAGGTTGTTCATCCTCTATACTAGTTCATCCTCAGCCCCTCGTGAGGCCAATCCACCACAAAGCAGGAGTAGGGTTTTACACCGCAAGGTGGCCCGAACCTGGTTAAACTGCTGTGTTCATCTTCTTCCTTGTTCACGCAAGTCTGGCTAGGCTAGGCTATGGGGCGACGAGTTGGCAGGCTTGAGAGGTTGAGTTCTTCGCACACGCCCCAGAGTTCAAACCTTCTTGGGTCTACGGAGCCCTGAATCTGACATTTGGCGCACCAGGTAGGGGCGTGTCGAAGCCCCTCCTCTTCACCAGCCACGCTCCTTCCTCGCCTTGCCACACCCATGACAAAGACCGGCCGAGCCCATGCCGAGCGGTGGGCCGCGCACTCCGATCAGACGGCGTCCTACGGCCGCAGCGTCTCCCGCCGTGCCCCGCCTTCCTCGTCATGTCGTCGCCAATGGCAGGATTTGTCGCCATAACCCCCCGCGCGGCGCAGCGGGTGTGCCGCCGCACCCTCTGCAGGCACCACCGTGGTGCCGTCCCTCCATGCTATGCGAGGGCTAACGGGTGTGCAGGCCGCGCTCATCGCGGCGCGCGAATTACTGTGCTATCGCCCCGCCAACGGCGACCATGCCATCTTGCTCGATCGGGTCGCTGAGTTGCTCGACGTCGCCTGCCAGCGTACGGGGCCCTTGTGCTCCCGCCCGTGCCGTGACCCTCGTCATGGGCCCGAGCGTGCCCTTGCTGTGTTTGCTCACCCCTCTCAGGAGGATCTGGTGGGCCAAGTGGCGGAAAGGAGCTCGGCGGGACCTCCCTCCCAGCCCAAGAAGCGCTCCCACGAGCTTCAGGCAGGGTAGACGGCCCCCCAGGGGATGCGCCGCGACGGACCACCTCGTGGCCATTATGACCCGCCAGCAGGGGTAGCCTCCGGGGCCCCAACCACGCCGTTAAACGCCCTTCCCCCGCTGCAACAAGTATTTTTAGAGCGTATGTGCTAACTTTTGGGTGCAGTTGAACTACGCTTCCGAAGTGCACCGGGGAAACGGCGGCCGGGCTAGGCGTGCCAAGGCACGCCGGGCGCATGGCGCGCCCCCAGCGCGGACAGGGTCCCAGGGGGCCCAAGGACTCACGGGGCCCACGAGGCTAGGATACCTCATGAAGGCCCGAGGCCTCCTGGGCCGTGACCGCTCGACGCCGGGACCCCAGAGACCCAAAGGCTCGGGTGGGGTACGCAGCCTATGCTGCAAGCTGGCCGGGCGGCCCGTGGGCGGCGGGAAGGTGCATCGCGCTGCCCACTGGTGATCTCTAGGTCGGCGACCCTGCCCGGGGCCGCCCGCGCCTCAGACTCGCCGGCGCGCGATCCGGGGACTAGGGGCTGGGGTCCCCGCCGGGGAGGAAGGCGGCCGCCTTGCACTCTTCCAGTCTCCGCCCGTGACACTCTCATGTAATAATGAGTGGGGCTGTACATGCCCCGGAGTCTCCTGACCGCTGCCCTCGAGCCTCATGGGGGCTCCCACCCACGCCCAAGTGGAAGCCCCATGCACCGCGCTGGCGGATGACACGGTTAATCAGCGACTATGCCAACGTCTAGTGGAAGCCCCAACGGAAAATATTTTTGTGTTTTTCTAAAATCGTTTTAGAAGTGGGGGAGAGGAAAACGAGAGGCAAATGGAAAATAATGTAATGCAAGAGATGAGAGTTTATGGTTGGTACTTGGTAGGCTTGATGTAGATCTCCCCGGTAACGGCGCCAGAAATTCTTCCTGCTACTTCTTGAGCTTGCGTTGGTTTTTCCCTTGAAGAGGAAAGGGTGATGCAGCAAAGTAGAGATAAGTATTTACCTCAGTTAAGAACCAAGGTATCAATCTAGTAGGAGATACAAGCAAGTCCCCAATCTATGCACTTGCACAAACAATGAAACACTTGCACCCAATGCGATAAAGGGGTTGTCAAGCCCTTCACGGTCACTTGCAAGCATGAGATCTGATAGAGATAGATATAAAAGATTACTAAAACGTAAAACAAAATAAATTTCAGCAAGGTATTTTTGGGTTTTTTGGTTTATAGATCTGAAAATATATGATGGAAAATAGACCCGGGGGACATAGGTTTCACTAGAGGCTTCTCTCTTGAAGGCAAATAATACGGTGGGTGATCTAATTACTATCGAGCAATTGATAGAAAAGCGCAAAGTTATGACGATATCCAAGGCAATGATTATGCATATAGGCATCACGTCCGTGTCAAGTAGACCGAAACGATTCTGCATCTACTAGTATTACTCCACACATCGACCGCTATCTAGCATGCATCTAGAGGATTAAGTTCATAAAGAACGGAGTAACGCCTTAAGTAAGATGACATGATGTAGAGGGACAAACTCAAGCAATATGATGAAAACCCCATCTTTTTACCCTTGATGGCAGCAATACAAATACGTGCCTCGCTACCCCTACTTTGTCACTGGGTGAGGACACCGCAAGATTGAACCCAAAACTAAGCACCTCTCCCATTGCAAGAAGAACCAATCTAGTTTGCCAAACCGAACCGATAATTTGCAGATAAATACAAAGATATCAAATCATGGATATAAGAATTCATAGAAGATTAAAATAATATTCATAGATAATCTGATCATAAATCCACAATTCATCGGATCTCGACAAACACACCGTAAAACAATATTACATCGGATAGATCTCCAAGAACATCGAGGAGAACCTGGTATTGAGAATCAAAGAGAGAGAAGAAGCCATCTAGCTACTAGCTATGGACCCGTAGGTCTGAGGTGAACTACTCACGCTTCATCGAAAGGGCAATAGATTTGATGTAAAAGCCCTCCGTGATCGAATCCCCCTCCGGTAGGATGCCGGAAAAGTCCCCAAGATGGGATCTCATGGGTACAGAAGGTTACGGCGGCGGAAAAGTATTTTGGTGGACGCTTCTGGTCATTTCAGAATATTTCTGAATTTATAGGCCAAAGATTAGGGCTGGAGGACTCCCGTGGGGCCCACAAGCCAGGGGGCACCCCCCTAGGGCTTGTGGAGCCCTCGGGACTCTTCTGACTTCCTCTCCAAGTCCTACATGTGTCTTCTGGTCCAAGAAAAATCATCGTAAGGTTTTATTCCGTTTGGACTCCGTTTGATATTCCTTTTCTGTAAAACTCAAAAACAAGGAAAAAACAGAAACTGGCACTGGGATCTAGGTTAATAAGTTAGTCCCAAAAATAATATAAAATAGCATATTAATGCATATAATACATCCAAAATAGAAAATATAATAGCATGGAACAATAAAAAATTATAGATACGTTGGAGACGTATCACCCGGTGACACGTATGGCTCAGGCCTGGGGGCTTCTGTCGGGGTACACAAACAGGGGTGTATGTTTCCCCTGACTTGTGCATGGACAGTAGGCCTCCGACCCGGCAACACCAAGCATTCAAGACAGAACAAAGCCATAGAAAGATAGCCTTTTGAGAGATCAAAGGGCGGATCAAGAAGACCAAGACAAGCCAAGGCAGCAAGATATCACAAGGGAAAAACCTCCCTTGCCGGGCAGGCGAGCCTAGTCAGGTCGAGGCCACCCTGAAGGCAAGTCCCAAGACTTCCCCGGCAAGGATTATCGGGGCCACTGGCGGCTTCCATCCCCGCCAAGACTCCACCGCTCCACCGCATCGCAACACAAGTCATCCATCGGTGTGGTGTCAAGCCCCCAGATAACTAAGTGGCTGTCATTTGGCACGTGGTAGACATTTAGGAGGAAGATCACCTCTATATGACACCCGTCTAGGGGCGTGTCAAGCAGACAGGTGGGAGATGGCTAGAGCAGTGCGGCAGGCCTACTGGGCCGCATCCGCAGTGTGACACATGGCAGTGCATTTAATGCACTTTGTCCTAACTGCTAGAGTTAGGTATGATAGCACTGTTAGCTATCTAATCACTGGATAATGACCGTTTTTCCATTGTGTTAACCCCTTAGCATATAAAAGGAGGACCGTGGCAACCTTGGAAAGGATTCGGACCCTCGTGTACTCATACGCGCGTAGCTACTCGTCCCGAGGCGACCTTGCCGGGCTCGAGCACCGCACGTTCTCCACAGTCTCTCCATCAATCCACCAAAGCAGGAGTAGGGTTTTACGCTTCTCAGCAGCCCGAACCTAGGTAAAAACCACCAGTGTCACAACTGCCATGTTGTCCCACGGCCTCCGCTCTTTGTGCAATGCGTTCTCCCCCCTGCCGAACCACGAAGGGGCTGATGGCCTCATAGATGGCCGTGTTCTACCACGACAATGTCTCATGATGGTACCGCCTTGTGAGTCCTTCAAAATGAAAGAACATGACAAACACTCGAAAAAACAAATGAGGTTAGCGAAAAATGCAAAACCAATCATTCGTGTGGTGAGATACCCAACATGTGTTTCCATCATTCTTATCATAAGAAAGGACAAGGGGACGTGGCATTGTATGGAAGCATATGATGCGAGAACAACCAAAGACATTATGCTCAATCAAACAAGCATGCATCACAAGTAAGGTATCCAAGTTTCCATGATCAATAAGCATATTATCAGTGCATGCACTACAAGTGGATATGAAGGGTGCAACTAACAGTGACAAGAGACAATGAGCAAGATAAATCATGTGAGAAGCATGAACATATATGCTATCAACCCGATCAAATGAGCAATTATGTATCATGGGTGATGAAACAAAGCAAGTAACCATATGAATCAAGTCATGCGAGCTAGTAGTGCGAAGATGAAACGTACTAGAGGTTATCATGGCAATCATGTCATGTGTGTAAATAGTGCGCATACATAAAGAACATGACATATCACAAGCATGAAAACAAGGTATGAGCATAGTATCCTCATTGTATTAGAAAGAAGTCCTATGTGAATAGCAATTGAACATCACGACTCTCCTAACACAAGAATCAACAATAGCATGAGGTACAAGGTAAACATGGTAATAGCAACAAGGATCTCCACCAAGCATGCAAATACACATAGAAGTAGTATAATGGTGAATCATGGGTAAATGCAAGCAAGGGTCACAATTGCATGGCAAAGGCATTGAAGCAAGCATAACATGCAATGTGAACATGGTAAAATGGGCATAAGGTGACAAGTGATATATAGCCCATAGACGTATGAGAGCTAAGTAGAAGAGACGCGTGTAGTCCTTGCGTGAAGGGAACGGTGGTAAGGACAATCAATGTGATCCCAAAGCATCGTTGCTCTCAAGAGCTCATTTTATCAACTCATGGGATTGTGAAGTTGACAAGTATTCTTGAGTACCTACACAAAACAAAGGCAAAGGGAAAAAATTGTGTGCGTGGTATATGTACACATCATCCATTAGGATGCGCACATGCATGTGTTGGTTAGCACAAAATATTCAATGCTCAAATAAATGAGATGCATGATATAGAAACATGTCATACATTATGAAAGGTTTGTTGTTATTTATAGCATAATGGAGACTCGAATTGTGTAATGCATCACTAGTAATATCTAGAGAATTGTCATGAATGGTATGCATATGGTGCACACAATGTATTGAATCATGTGATGTACAATCATTTTCATGGCATGGCATATAGGATGAATTGCACAAATTTTGCAAAGGTACCATAGCAATATCATTGCAAGAGAAACAAAATCCAATAACCATCATCTTGTCATCTATGTCGTAAGTGCAAATGGGATTTATTTTAATGGGGCATGCATAGTTACTATGTTGAGATTGTAATGATCCAATATGGGAGATCTCACTCATAGCATATGACAAGTTCAATGGATTGTAAAACATGACGTGACCGATAGAATTTTCACATGATATCCTATGGAGCATAGCATCACAACTAGGCAAATCGACATGCTCATGATCATATTCATCATAAATGGGTGGCATATCAAAGCATGTAGAAGACATAGTATGTGGTGAATCCATAAGGTGATCAACATCATGCAAGCAATAATTGTCAAGATAGTCCACTAGTGGGACAAGTGAAGTACCATCACCTATGTTACCTTTCGAGCTCCGCTCTTGTGTTGTAGGTGAGGTTGGAAAAATCAACGCTTGGTCAATAGCCTTATCAACTTGATGGTACCATGTGGGGAGTGCATCATCGTCCATCATGGCCATCGGTTTGCCCATTGGAGGTATGGACTCGTCGAGGATTGGCGCTTTGTCTTGTAGGACATCTAGCACCAAAAAGGAAAACACACTCGGAGTAGAGGTTAAGTCGTTAGAAATCATAGTGGCCTCACATGCCCTCTCAACTACCTCACTCTCTAAGTGTTGTGGCTCACTCACTCCCTCTAGGATGCTCTCACTCATATGGTTGGTGGAGTCACTCAAATGGCTCTCAACCTCACATAGGATGTGTCGCATGCTCTTGTGTGTGGGGCTAGTGGTGGTCACACTCATCCTCTCATAGGAAATGCACTCAATGTCACATATGGTGGAGTCACTCATATCACTCATGTGGTGTTGGCTCTCCTCACATGGGAATTGGGGCATCTCGTCATATGTGGGTGTCGGAGAGATGTTGGTGCAAATGTCTCCATGCTCAATTCCTGTCGCCGCCTTGGTTGAAGGGATAGTCCCATGCTCATCCTCCTCATCCATAACGCCTCCAAAGATGAATGCCGTAGGATGTGGCAAATCATCACGCTCCTCCGAGACCAAAGAGAAAGTCTCATGTGCGGTCTCGTAGCTTGACTCGGAGTATGAGTCACATTAGGGCGCCATCTTCATGTTGTCGAAGAGGTTCGTGCTCGCTGCCATGGTCAAAGGGGATGGCCCTTGCTCGACCGTCTTGTCATCGTCTTATATGAGGCCCATATGCACCTTGTAGCGCGTCTCCATGATCGAAAAGAATTTCCCATGCTCGGCCATCTTCCTTGAGGGGCTTCCAAAGATGGAAGTGTCACCCTCGCTTGTAGGTGGTCACCTTGGAATTGATGATGTCGGTGTAGGCATACTCATGGGAAGTAGGTCAAGATGTCATACGCCCAAAGGCGAAGATGCCGAAGTGATGGTGGTAGCCATAGCTTCCTCTTGGTGGTGCTTTTCTCGTGGTCTTCTCTTATGCTCATGAAGGTTGGCCGTAACTTGATGTAGAGCTTGTTGGGACTTGTAGGTTTGTGCATGTCGAGCATCTTCATCTTGATGGTGTCATTGTCGTGCTTGAGCTTTATGGTGTGCTTCGTTGTCGCACACATGTTGCTTGGGGGTGACTCGCCCTTCATGACGATGTGGGTCACGAACATGATGGCTATCGTCACGAAGATGAGGACGTGGAACAATTGCGCTTGCATCACTTGGCCGCTCCAAAGATGTTTGACTTGAGCGTCGCCGCCCTGAAGATGACGAAGGGGAAGAAGACTTGTAGTTGGACAACACTTGTCGTAATTCCTCCATGTGTTTGTCCAACCTTTTGTCAAGGTAGTCGAACATGTTGTCAATGTAGTCCCTTTTCCTTGCTTCGGAGTGTCGTAAGTCGGTGGCGATGTTCTTGATGCCTTGCATTGCTCGATGTAGTCCGAAGTGGGGAGTTTTTGTGTTGTAGTTGTTCGCGCCGTCGTTGTCGTCGAAGACTGGAGATGATGTGCCTTGCCTATCCATCACAAGACTCGAGCAAATGTGAGTGGAAGACAGTAAAGAACTAGACCAAAGTATACCTTATCCAATGTTGAAAATGGATCAATGATCACTCAATAATGTATTATGGAAATAACACAATTGGTACCGGATCTTGTCAATTCTGACACCTACACAAGTAAGGTTTAGGAGTAGCTTGGTGAGGATAGTGACACAAAAAATTGATGCAAATTGTTAGCAAGAGTTAATAATGTTGAAAGAGATTCACAAATTCACAAGTTGTCGTGGGAAACCACGGCCACCTATGGGGCCAAGGGGCCCCTTGCTGGTTCGGCAGGGGGGATGTCGCGTTGCACAAAGAGCAGAAGAACGTGGGGCAGCACGGCAGAGATCACACGAGCAATTTTACCCAGGCTCGGGCCGCCGCAAGGCGTGAAACCCTACTCCTACTTTGGTGGATTGATGGTGGAAAAGTGGTGGTGGAGCGTAGTACACTTGCCTGGCAGGCTCGCCCTGGGGAGGCAGTGAGCGTGGGGATGTTCAACTTTCCAACCCTTGCTACGGTTGCCATGGGCCTCCTTTTATATGTTAAGGGGTCACCACAGTGGCAAAACAGTCATTATGCACTGATAAGATAGCAAACAGTGCTATCATACCTAATTCTGCAGGCTGACAGAGTGCATTAAATGCACCGCTCAACGTCACATCGTTGCTTGCCCGGCAAGCCTTACCGGGCTCGTCTTGCCAGCTTCATGTCTGCTTGCTTGACACGTCGCAGGACGGGTGTCATCTATAGGTATTTCCTGTAGAAAGAGGCCGCCATGTGGCGAATGGCTGCCACTTAGTCACTTTGTGGCTTGACACCGCATTGATCAACGACGTGGGTCGTGGTGAGATGGCTTGGTGAGGTGTCTTTGCCCTCCTGCCGGGATGTCTTGAATGCTTTCTTCCGGGGAAGCCCTTGTCCTTGCCAGGTCCGCCTGCCCGGCAAGGGAGGCTTTTCTCCCGGTGGTGTCTCACTTCTTTGTCTTGGTCTTGGCCTACTTAATCAGCATGCTGGTTCTTCGAAGATCTTGGTCTCTTGTATCTTGGCATGGCCTTGGTGTTGTAATCTTGTACTTGTGCATGTGCACAGTCAGGGCAACAGACCCAGGGTTTGGTGCACCAACAGAAGCCCCTGGGCCTGCCCTGATCGCGCTGCCGGGCATCATCGGGGTAGGTCCTAATAAGTGCACAGGCAGGGGCGCTGAAGAGGCTGATCTCTTGGAGTCTTTTTTGCTTCTTCATTAACCTTGATTCTGGGCCAGTTTCCGGTTTTCCTGTGCGTCGTGCGTAATGCTGCGGAAAACTTGGACTGTGGCCCGTGGATTGCCCACGCCCCATGATCACGGGGCGGAAATTGCCATCCCACTTGCTCCCCGTCTCACACACACCTGCCACATGTTCCGCATGCATTGGTCGTGGCAGGTGGTGGATGCGGAGAGCGCGGGGACGAGTGCCACGGTTGAGAACCAGGCATCGATGGTTGGGGCAGAGGGTCGGCCTTGATTCTTTGGACCACAGAAGGTGCAGGGAGGCCACATTGGGGGAACGGGGTGGCCGTTTCCTGCGCAAAAGGCTAGCCCCCCGCTCCATCCTTCTATAAAAAGGGGAGAAGAACAGTGCATTTTCACTCAAGCCTCTTCTCCCTTCATGCAATCTTCCTCCACTTGCCATGGTGAGAGGACGAGGGCACGGCGGCACTCCAGCGGCGGCAACGAGGGCTTCTACTCGACAGCGCATCCCTCCTCCTCCTGATCCCGTGATAGAGGAGCCCACCACGAGAGGAAGAGGGAGGGGGCGAGGCCGAGGTCGCCGCGGTGCTCGAGGAAGAGGGGGATGGGGCGATATCTTAGCCGCGCCCCCGCCGGCGGTCCTCCCTCCAATGGACGGCCATGTCGGGGATCAGCCTCGAGAGTTCATCATCAGGCTGTACAAACCCCCATGCGGCCATCTTCGCCTCCCTACTCCATTTTCACGGGAAATGGAGCTCGAACAGCCATGCGCTCTGAGGTTGCACATGAGGGGCTGTGGGAACGGTGGCATGTGTGTTGATGTCGACTTCCCTGCTCCTCATGTGATGTACCTCCGTCATGGTTGGAAGACCTTTGCTCGTGCCCACGGTTTCTCGGAAGGGCACGTTCTCCAGTTCAAATTAATGGAGAGCGGCCTGCTCTCCGTCAAGATCTTCGGGCGCTCAAGAGCTCGCTTAGGGTGCTGCACGAAGAGCTCAGCCAACGACGAAAGCTCCTCCTCGAGCGAAAGCGATGAGGAGGACAGTGACGGCGATGATGACGGCAGCGCGTGAGAGGGCGACGACTCTGGCTCCGGCTGAGCGTTGCCCGCACCATCTTCATCAGGCGGTAGCACCATCATCTGCATCTGCCTCTACTTCCCGGCAAGGTGATTTGCCGGGGAGTTGGATGCAGGGGTGGGGATGGTGCCGCCCGGCTTCCTCCAGCAGTCTTCCAGCTGGACCCCGGCAGGCTTCTGCTCGGACTGCAGCTCCGTTAGCTCTGTCGTGTCCTGCTGGCCTTGGTGGTGGTGGTTGGCGGGTCGGCTCCGTCGTGCTCTCCATCGATGCGTTCCCCGGTGATCCCCCATCCCCGTCAGGCTACCTCTCCTGGAGCCCGATGGGAATGGGTCGGGCTTCTGCACAGGCGCTCCTTTTGCCCTTCTCGCCTTCAACTGATGTGCCTAGGAGGAGAGGGACAATAAAGGGCATCCCGGGGCACTTATCTTTTTTCAATCTTAAACTCGTAGGCATTTGCCAAATTTTAGTTCGAATAATGTAATCTCTCGAATCCATATCTGTGTTCTATAAGGTTTGTACTTGTATGGCCAGCATATTAATGAAAAAGATGAACCTTGCCGGGAACTCGTGCATGTATATGTCCATGCAGAGGTGAAATGCCTCTTTATTTTAAATAAACAAGTTTTCCCCGGCAGGCTATCCTGTCGGTACCCTTTCTTCGTTGCCGAGGAACTGAACCAACCGGCAAGAAATAGAGGGACCAGCCCCCCGCCAACTTCTTTTCATCAAAGGCCACTACGACCATCCAGGCCGAAGCAACGTTCGATCCAGGGATGGGAGCACCTAAGTTCCGAAGAGTATTTTCTTATGCACAAGTTTTAGCTTACAGAACACTTATGGACAAGAGGTAGAACTTATCTGTTTGGTTCGCCGGGGATCGCAGCGTTGGTTCATCTCCCCATCTTCTTGCAGAAACCGAGTTCTTAGCAGGAACCTGCAGCTTTATGCAGATGAGAATGATGCAGGATGCGATCCTATCTATATGCATTTGCAAATGCTCATGAAATGCTTATGCAAATGCTCTTGGAATGCTTATGCATGCATGCAACTTGGTCGGGGGCCCCCCAGCGCTTCGTTAATTTCTCTGGTGCTCAGGGTCATCGCCTGGCTTTGTACAAGGGGTTACATGCAACTGAGGCAAGGCCTGTACAAAAGGGTGGCTGCCGGGCAGGGCCCGACAGCCGCGCCTTACAGATAGAACTTGCGGAGATGCTCAATATTCCATGAGTTTTGCAATTGAATGCCATCTCCGGTCTCTAGACGGACTGCGCTAGGTCTGGTGACTCGTACTACCCGGTAAGGGCCTTCCCACTTTGGCGTCAACTTGTTTGTACCCTTGGCGGACTGAACGCACCTAAGGACAAGGTTGCCTTCCTCAAAACACCGGGCATGAACCCTGCGGCTATGATAGCGACGCAGGGCTTGCTGATAGTGCGCAGCACACGTAGCAGCCCGGAGACAGTTCTCCTCGAGTAGCACAGTGTCGTCACGCCGGTGCTGATCTTGCGCTACTTCGTCGTAGGCAAGCACTCGAGGCGACCCGTAAATCAGTTCCGTGTGGATAACTGCTTCCGCCCCATAGACCAGGGAAAAAGAAGTCTGCCCGGTAGCTCGATTTGGTGTCGTTCTGAGGGACCATAGAACTACCGGCAGCTCATTGATCCACCGCCTGCCATGCTTCTGCAGCGTATCAAAGGTTCTTGTTTTGAGTCCCCGCAGCACTTCAGTGTTCGCCCTCTCAGCTTGCCCGTTGCTTCTGGGATGTGCAACAGAAGCAAACGAGATCTTGCTTCCGAGGGCATGAACATATTGCATGAAGGCACGGCTCGTGAATTGGGTGTCGTTGTCGGTAATGATCCTTGCCGGGATTCCAAAACGACACACCAAATCCTTCAAGAACTTGATAGCTAATTGAGCAATCACCTTTCTCACGACAGCAACTTCCGGCCACTTTGTAAACTTGTCGATAGCAATGAACAAGAATTCAAAGCCCCCGATCGCTCGGGGGAAAGGGCCGAGGATATCGAGCCCCTAGACCGAAAATGGCCATGATAAAGGGATTGTCTGAAGAGCTTGGGCAGGCAGGTGGATTTTCTTGGAATGGAACTAACAGGCTTCACATTTAGTGACTAGCTCAACCGCATCTTGGAGGGCTAAGGGCCAATAGAATCCTTGCCGAAATGCTTTCCCAACCAGTGCCCTTGATCCAATGTGGGAGCAGCACATGCCTTTGTGTATCTCAGCCAACAGTTCCTTCCCTTCTTCCCAGCAGATGAACTTCAATTTCACACCGTTGGGCCTCCTTCTGTACAGAGTGTCATCGACAAACTGGTACATACTGGCCCTCTGGGCTACTCTTTCAGCCTCATCATGGTTATTGGGGAGTTCTCCGGTTTGGAGAAAGTGGACTATGTGCCTTGCCCAAGTTGGAGCATGTGGCTCGGCAGCAAGGACAAGCGGCACCTCCTCAACTGCGGGGGCACATTCCTCGTTCGCAGGGACCATGGGTCCGGCTGGAGGGTGCGGTCCGGCAGGTTGTGAGGAGTTGTTTCCGGCAGGGTCCCTGCTAGGAGCGGATGGCTCTACCGGGAGAGGCTTACCAGAGTCCATCTTTCTCCTTTTCCGGGCCATTGTTGCTGGGGATACGGAGGACCGAGTAAGATGGAGAACAAAAGTTCCTGGTTCCACAGGAAGCTTTTGGGCTGCACACCTTGACAGGTGATTAGCTATGTTGTTTTCCGCACAAGGTATGTGATTTGTTTGCAACTCGTCAAAGCGCTCCTCTAATCTTCTCACTTCCTCAACGTATGCCTCCATCAATGGACTTTGGTAATCCTTGTAGACTTGTCTCACCACAAGCTGTGAGTCTCCTCAAATGATCAGCTTCTTGATTCCCAATTCTGCGGCAATCCTAAGTCCGGCAAGGAGCCCTTCATACTCTGCTGTATTGTTGGTTGCCTCTTCCCAGGCAAAATGCATTTGGACGATGTATTTCAAGTGTTCCCCAGAGGGAGCGACAAGAAGCACGCCAACCCCTGCACCTTGTAGGGAAAAAGCACCATCAAAATACATGATCCATTCTTGGGGCGCCTCCTTGCCGGGGATAACTGTTTCTGGCACTTCCTCGTCGGGGGTTGGCGTCCAATCTACAATAAACTCTGCCAATGCCCTGCTCTGGATTGTTGATGTGCTCTCAAACTTTAAACCAAAACTGGATAACTCCAAAGCCCACTCCACTATTCTGCCAGTAGCCTCAGGGTTCCGGAGTATCCTTTGCAACGGGAAGCGAGTGGCAACCGTGATCTCATGGGCTTCGAAGTAGTGGCGCAGTTTCCTTGAGGCCATGATGAGGCCAAAGATCAACTTTTGCACGCTAGAGTAACTCGATCTAGCCCCCTGTAGCAGGGAACTGACGAAGTACACTGGGCGCTGCACCACTTTATTCCTTGCTGTGTCCTTGGGGTTGTCTTCACTGCCGTGCTTATCTCTGTCCTGATCCCTATCTGACTCTGCCGGTCTTTGCTCACTCTCTGTTTCATCCACTTCCCGCTGCGCCACCAAGGCTGCACTAACCGCTTGATTGGTTGCCGCCAAGTATAACAGCAACGGCTCTTGCGGTTTGGGAGCAACCAAGGTGGGCACAGAAGATAGGTAGGCCTTCAACTCTTGCAAAGCCGCATCTGCTTCTGGAGTCCACTTCATGGGCCCTGCCTTCTTCAAGATTTTGAAGAATGGCAAGGCGCGCTCGGCAGACTTGGAAATGAATCTGCTTACCGCAGCAACGCACCCTGTCAGACGCCTTACATCTTTGACCGTCTTTGGTGCTTGGATTTGTTCGATGGCTTGGATCTTATCAGGATTGGCTTCGGTCCCCCGATGGGATACAAAGTACCCGAGCAGCTTGCCGGAGGGAACACCAAATACACACTTCTCCAGGTTGAGCTTCAAGTTGATCTTGCACAAATTGGCAAATGTCTCCTCCAAATCCTGGATAAGGGTTGATCTGTCCTTGGTTTTGACCACAATATCATCCATATAAGCCTCAATGTTTCTGTGCAGCTGTGGCCCAAAACCAATCTGGAATGCCCTTGCAAAAGTAGACCCGGCACTCTTTAATTCGAAAGGCATGCGGATAAAACAGTACGTACCACACGGGATGATGAACGAGGTCTTCTCTTCGTCTTCCTTGGACATGAAGATTTGATGATACCCAGAATATGCATCCAAAAAGGAGAGCAAATCGCAGCCTGAAGTGGAGTCCACGATCTGGTCGATGCACGGCAAGGGAAATGGGTCTTTCGGGCAAGCCTTGTTGAGATCTGTGAAGTCTATGCAAAGTCTCCATTTCCCATTGGCCTTCCGGACAACCACTAGATTTGCTAACCACGTTGGATGCAGCACTCCTCTGACCAAACCAGCTGCCTCAAGTTTCTTGATCTCCTCTGTAATGAACTGCTGCCTCTCCAAGGCCTGCTTTCGGACTTTCTGTTTGACAGGTTGGGCATGTGGGAAGACAGCAAGGTGGTGCTCGATTACCTCCCTGGGAACACCGAGGATATCAGATGGTTGCTAGGCAAACACATCGATATTTGCCTGCAGGAAGGCAACGAGCGCGCTTTCCTATTTGTCATCGAGGGTGGCGCTGATGGTGAAAGTACCATCAACGCCAGCCAGCCCTGCCGGGACCTTCTTCACTTGTGGAGCAGCAACCTTGGATCTCTTGCTGTTGGAACTCTCCGGCAAGTCATCAACAGGCGTAGCGCACTCCGAAGAGGCGCGCTTCCCGAATTCCTTGCCGGAGCCCTTACTATCCTTCTTCTTCCCTCTGTTCTCCTTGGCAGGAACTGCCGCTGCTACTGCCTCTGCCGTGACTGCGTCCCGGTACATCTTGTCCACACAAATGATTACGTCTTTCTCATTTGATGGGACGGAAATGACTCCAACTGGCCCTGGCATCTTCAAGATGTTGTAGGCATAGTCGGATGCCGCCATGAACTTAGCCAGGGCTGGGCATCCAAGGATTCCATTTTGTACGACAAGGGGAGGTCAACCACATCAAACACAATCTTTTCAGTCCGGTAGTTCAGCTCTCCCACAAATGTCACAGGCAATGTGATCTTTCCCTTAGGATGACTCCTGCCGAGATTAACTCCTTGAAACGTGCCGATGGCTTTTAACTCATCCTCTGCTATCTGAAGCTTGCTGATAACCATTGGGGAAATCAGATTCAACCCGGCCCCGCCGTCCACCAACATCTTCGTGACCTTGAGGTTGCGGATTGTTGGAGAGACCAACAACGGCAAACATCCTACCGCGGTGGTGCGGTCAGGATGATCCTCTTCGTCAAAAATGACGGGTGTGCGTGACCATTTGAGTGGTTTCCGGGCCCCTGGTGCTGGTTCCACGGCATTAACCTCACGCGCCCACCGCTTGAGTTGGCGGTGAGAGGCATGTAGGGACGCACCCCCGTCAATGCACAGGGCGTCAGTGGCCTTCTGGAACTCCTGCTCACTGGTTTCCTCTTCATCCCCTTCATCACTCTCATCACCACAGGCTTCCTTCTCTCGATCCCTAGCGGGTTTCCCTTTGTTCCGAAGAGGTCTTCCAGGGCGATTTACTTCACCGCCACGACCCTTACCACCAGCAACATCCTGCCCCTTTTCCTTGTCACGCTTCTCCTATTCTGCTTTCTGTCTCTTGACAAGCTGCTCAACCTGATAACACTCTTGAAGGTCGTGGCCCTTGGTCCGATGGATCTTGCAGTACGGTCCATCACCTTTCCCGGCCTTTTCGGCGGCCGCGGCCTCCCAGTAGTCAGAGCACACGGCAGCTTCCTTACCGGAGGTTTCGGCCGTAACCTTCTTGCTGGTACTAGGGATACCCGACCCTTCAACAGACATTACCGTCTTATCCTTGCGCTTCTTATTGCGCTTCTTGCTCTTCTTCTGACTGGTGGACTCGTCATCATCCTCTGAATCAACATTAATGCAATCCTCCTCTCCGGGCAGTTTTCTTCCCTCCTCCATCCGAGCACACTTATCCACCAAGGTGTAAAGTTCCTTCACAGTCTTGGGAAACCGTACATTCATCTTGGAACGAATCTTCCGGTTGTGCACATTGGACTGGAAGGCGGCTATCACAGCTGCTGGATGGATATTTGGGATGTTTCTGTGGACTCTGCTAAATCTCTGTGAATACTTCCGGAGAGTCTCTCCTTCTTTCTGCTGAAGAAGCTGCAGATCGCTGGGCCGACCTGGTTCTTGATGGCCGCCAGTGAAGGCGCCAATGAACTCATGGCACAAATCAGCCCATGACAAAATGGAGTTCTCTGGCAGGTGCATCAGCCAAGACGTCACATTGGACTTGAGAGCCAAAGGGAAGTAGTTGGCGAATACCTTCTCATCTCTTCCCCCGGTAGCTTGAACAGCGATGGTGTAGATGCTCAGAAACTCTGCCGGGTTCAGCCTCCCATCGTACTTCTCAGGTATCTCTCGCTTGAATGTGCGGACGGACGGCAGATGGACTTGCCGCAGCTCACGAGTAAAGGCAGGGCACCCAACCTCAAAAGGTAGGTACCCGCCAGTATCGAGTGCAGGCTCGTCGACATCCGGACCGTCACACCCATTGGCCCGGCGGTGGGCGTTGCGGCGTTGCTCAACGACAACGCGTGTGTCTCCCCTCCGCCTGTCCTCCGTGGCACGCTGCCGGCCTAGACGCGCTCGAGGGTCAGAAGAGGCCGTCGAGACGCCATCAGGTTCTTGATTCCGCTGCGCCCGCGCTAGCTGCCGTGGCAGGGATTGTAGAGTGGGGGTGGCCCCTTCCGTACGACCAGCAGCACGGGCCGTTGTCGTCGCTTGGGGAGGCCGTGGCAGGCCAGCTCGCGGCGAGCCCCTAGCCTCGACAAAGCTGAGCAGGCTCTGGATGGTGGCACGCCATTCATCCAACTACTCAGCCGTTGGCGGAAACCTTAGCAGCGGTTGAGCCCGCGTCATGGCCTCCGTAGCAATACTTGGTATGGGCGATGATGACGCAGATCGCGCAGTCGCTCGGCTCCTGACGAGGCCAGCGGCGACCGTATCAGGTCCCCAATGTTGCAGGGCGGCCACCTAGATGGCATGGTGGCGCGGTGATGGCGCTTGAGGGTCAGCAGCTCCACTAGGCGCAGTAGCCTGGTCGACTCGTCCCTGGGGAGGTGCACGCGCTGTGGCCGCCCCCGTGGTGGGGGCGGCCAGAGGGCGGCCATTCGCCCCGGACCAAACGCCATTGTTGTGGTTGTGGCCGTCGGCGAGGGGAAGGAGTGTGGATGGAGTATCCCCTTCACCCGTACCTCGCGGAGCGTGGCCATCGGGATGTTGCTGATGTTGCTCTCCTCCGGCGTCTCCTGCTCCTGCTTCGACGTGGTGACGGTGCCGCCTGCCCCGACCATAGCCCCAGCGGCGTCCACACTCTCGTGCGCCTCCACGTCCCTCGTGGCATTGGTAGCTGCGGGCGGCGGCGCCTTCGAGGTTGATGGGTGAGCAGCAGCACTAGGCTTCTTCTTGGGCGCCATTGCCAACGGCGCCGTCGAAGATGAAGATGGTGATGAAGATGACGCGCTGCACACGCTTTCAGGTTCGCGCAAGCGATCCCCCTACCTGGCGCGCCAAAGATGTCGCGGGAAACCATGGCCACCTATGGGGCCAAGGGGCCCCTTGCTGGTTCGGCAGGGGGATGTCGCGTTGCACAAAGAGCAGAAGAACGTGGGGCAGCACGACAGAGATCACACGAGCAAGTTTACCCAGGTTCGGGCCGCCGCGAGGCGTAAAACCCTACTCCTACTTTGGTGGATTGATGGTGGAAAAGTGGTGGTGGAGCGTAGTACACTTGCCCGGCAGGCTCGCCCTGGGGAGGTAGTGACTACGCGTGTACGAGCGTGGGGATGTTCAACTTTCCAACCCTTGCTACGGTTGCCATGGGCCTCCTTTTATCGGTTAAGGGGTCACCACAGTGGCAAAACAGTCATTATGCACTAATAAGATAGCAAACAGTGCTATCATACCTAATTCTGCAGGCTGACAGAGTGCATTAAATGCACCGCTCAACGTCACATCGTTGCTTGCCCGGCAAGCCTTGCCGGGCTCGTCTTGCCAGCTCCATGTCTGCTTGCTTGACATGTCGCAGGATGGGTATCATCTGTAGGTATTTCCTGTAGAAAGAGGCCGCCATGTGGCGAATGGCTGCCACTTAGTCACTTTGCGGCTTGACACCACATTGTCAACGACGTGGGTCATGGTGAGATGGCTTCGTGAGGTGTCTTTACCCTCGTGAGTCCCGGCAGGCCCTGCCGGGACGTCTTGAATGCTTTCTTCCGGGGGAGCCCTTGTGCTTGCCAGGTCCGCCTGCCCGGCAAGGGAGGCTTTTCTCCCGGTGGTGTCTCGCTTCTCTGTCTTGGTCTTGGTCTTGGCCTTCTTAATCAGCATGCTGGTTCTTCAAAGATCTTGGTCTCTTGTATCTTGGCATGGCCTTGGTGTTGTAATCTTGTTCTCGTGCCTGTGCACAGTCAGGGCAACAGACCCAGGGTTTGTTGCACCGACACAAGTGTAACAAGTAGACTAATAGCAATGAATGGCACACGGAAACACACACACGGATAGATAAATGGGGTCATGCAACCTAGGAATGAGCTCAAAATGTGGAATCCACGGAAAGCGCTTGTGTTGCACAACTCAAGAGAGACAATAGCATGATTGCTCAACAGGCGGATACGACACTTGTGCACAACCTATAAGAGACAAAATGCAAGGTCTTCTATCCCAAGTATGCTATTATGTATGATTCGCGGTGTTTCGCACACGATGATCCAAGATGATCAATGATGGGATATGATATGCAATGTGGCGATGCTATGGCTATTGCTTACAAGCTCTTTGTTTCTCTTTGCTTAAAAGCTTATTCTTTCTCTCTCTCTTTTTTTGTTATGGTCACTATGCGAAATGCTCGAACGAAGATAGCAATTGTGTATATGTGGGAACAATCTTTGTGACACAAGAGATGATAAGATGATACCAAGATGCGGATACGAAGATGATATGGTATGTATGCAATGGAAGGTGCGGGTCGAGTATATCTAAAGTGCACAAGTAACGTTGCCGGCAATACTCAATGGCTAGTATCGATAGGCATGTGACGCAAAATGGGCTCGGGGGGTTAACAACGCAATGGCAAGGGGAATATACAATTGTGTCATCGAGGTTACCGTTGAGGGTTTCTTGTTTGTAAGCAAGGACGGATGATGATGAAGTGGTCGTTGTCGATGTCGAGACCATGGCGATGATGAGAGGTGGTGCTCTTGATGTTGAACCGTTCCTAATTAGCCGAAACACCTTAGGAAATGAAAAAACCACAGCTCAAAATCTCAAAAGGAAAATGTCAAATGGTGGTAGTGGAATGCGGTGGTGGTTGCAGAAGTATTTGGTGGAAACCTGGTCAAAATGGGTTAAGGTGGCGGAAGGGTATGATGGGCTATACATGGTGTCGGAGTTGAAGGCACGGTCCCTAAGTAGCCGAAACACCTTAGGAGACACAAGCCACAACTCAAAAAACCTCAAATGCTATGGGGAACAAATTGGGTTAGGTTGTGGAAGCTGGTGGTGGTAATGCATAAGATATGGTGGAAGGCCTAGGCAAAGATGCCAAAGTTCCAAAAATTTGATGGAGTCAAATGGTGTTGGTAGTATTTTTGTGCGACAGGTGTCGCGGGAAACCACGACCACCTATGGGGCCAAGGGGCCCCTTGCTGGTTTGGCATGGGGGATGCCGCGTTGCACAAAGAGCAGAAGAACGTGGGGCAGCACGGCATTGATCACATGGGCAATTTTACCCAGGTTCGGGCCGCCGCGAGGCGTAAAACCCTACTCCTGCTTTGGTGGATTGATGGTGGAAAAGTGGTGGTGGAGCGTAGTACACTTGCCCTGTAGGCTCACCCTGGGAGGGCGGTGACTACGCGCGTACGAGCATGGGGGTGTTCAACTTTCCAACCCTTGCTACGGTTGCCATGGGCCTCCTTTTATAGGTTAAGGGGTCACCACAGTGGCAAAACAGTCATTATGCACTGATAAGATAGCAAACAGTGCTATCATACCTAACTCTGCAGGCTAACAGAGTGCATTAAATGCACCGCTCAACGTCACATCGTTACTCGCCCGGCAAGCCTTGCCGGGCTCATCTTGCCAGCTCCATGCCTGCTTGCTTGGCACGTCGCAGGACGGGTGTCATCTGTAGGTATTTCCTGTAGAAAGAGGCCGCCATGTGGCGAATGGCTGCCACTTAGTCACTTTGCGGCTTGACACCGCATTGATCAACGACGTGGGTCATGGTGAGAAGGCTTGGTGAGGTGTCTTTGCCCTCGTGAGTCCCGGTAGGCCCTGCCGGGACGTCTTGAATGCTTTCTTCCAGGGGAGCCCTTGTCCTTGCCAGGTCCGTCTGCCCAGCAAGGGAGGCTTTTCTCCTGGTGGTGTCTCGCTTCTCTGTCTTGGTCTTGGCCTTCTTAATCAGCATGCTGGTTCTTCGAAGGTCTTGGTCTCTTGTATCTTGACACGGCCTTGGTGTTGTAATCTTGTTCTCGTGCGTGTGCACAGTCAGGGCAACAGACCCAGGGTTTGTTGCATCGACAGAAGCCCCCAGGCCTGCCCCGATCGTGTTGCCGGGCGTCGTCGGGGTAGGTCCTAATAAGTGCACAGGCAGGGGCGCTGAAGAGGCTGATATCTTGGAGTCTTCTTTGCTTCTTCATTAATCTCGACTCTAGGCCAGTTTCCGGTTTTCCCGCGCGTTGTGTAAAGCCAATCATGGTGGGGCCATCTTTGTAATGGCCCGTGAATGACTTTAACGCACGGGGTAGAAACTGCCAATTCTCTCTTCCCACCACACCCTTATCCTTAGCCACGTATGCGGCATGCATCGCATGGGGTAGGTAACGGAGGCGCGTGGCGCGGGAGAGCATCAAGGCGAGGGCCCGGTCTTCTTGAATTGGCGGAGAGGGGCAGCGATTGCTTGTTGAGGGAGCGGCTCCCTTTCTTGCTCCGCCTATAAAAGGAGGGGCGGAGGGAGAGCCGAGCCATCCATCTCCGGATCCTTTCTTCCCCTGTTTCTCCCTTTCATTGGTCATGTTGAACAGAAGGGCCCGGGGCCCAGCTCTGGGCTTCAGCTTGCACCTAGAGTTGTTGAATGTTGGCGTTCGGGTAGTGAGCCTGGTCCATGCTCGGAGAAGGCGTCGTGGACGGGCTGCTCGTAGTGCGGGAGATACCAAGCTCTCCCATTGTGAGGGAATGCTTGCTTCTTTTGCCACGGCCGTCTGCCCGTTGGGTAGTGCAGTGTCCAGCCTCGGGTCACCGCCGCTCGTGGTCTTGGCGATCAGGTCCTTGGTGTCTCTGGGGCGTGCCCGGGAGGCAGGGCTGGGAATCGTCGGTAAACCCAGCATTGCCCCATCCGGGAGCCATGGGGATGATGTCGACGAGAGGCGCGCCTTCCTGCCTGCCAAGGCGGGGAGGGGTGTGTCCCGAGCCCCCTGGCCATCTTGGTCGCTCGCCGTCTCTCCGGGGAAGGCGTCGGGCTGGAGTCCTGGCGCTTCCCCGGAGCGGTGTTGATGAAGATGAAGCTGGGGAAGACGGAGAAGGCGGGAGGCAGGCCGTCCAGTAGGAGTACGAATGCATCAACGCGTTCATCTCGTACTGGCGACCTGCTGCCTTATCCCTCCGTCCTCCCTTCCCCTTCCTCGGCACCGTCATCACCATTTTCTTGGTGGCCGGGGAAAGGGTTGCTCCCCTGGCGCTTCCGCTTCCTCTAGTGGTCTCCTGGCCAACCCCCAGCGCCCCTCTCTGTCAGCGCCTGTGCTAGAGCCTTCTGCCTGGTTCTGGAAGTGGTGACCAGGGGGCCACTGAGGTGCTCCGTACATCTTCCTCCTTCGCAGCCTCGCCACTCCCGATCTTGTCAGGCTATGCTCGGCAGCCCTTGACGGGGATCGGGGTGGCGTTGTGTCAATGCGTTGCCTATCCTCTTCTCTTCCCACCGCACTACCTGGGATAAGAGGGACAGGGAGAGGAGTTTACGGAGCATTTATCTTTTTTCAATCTTAAACTCGTAGGCATTTGCCAAAATTTAGTTCAAATAATGTAATCTCTCGAGTCCATATATGTGTTCTATAAGGTTTGTACTTGTATGACCAGCATATTAATGAAAAAGATGAACCTTGACGAGAACTCGTGCATGTATATGTCCACGCAGAGGTGAAATGCCTCTTTATTTTAAATAAATGAGTTTTCCCCGGCAGGCTATCCTGCTGGTACCCTTCCTTCGTTGCCGGGGAACTGAGCCTACCGGCAAGAAATAGAGGGACCAGCCCCCCGCCAACTTCTTTTCATCAAAGGCCACTACGACCATCCAGGCCAAAGCAACGTTCGAGACAGGGACGGGAGCACCTAAGTTTTGAAGAGTGGCGGGGTTTTCTCATGCACAAGTTTTAGCTTAGAGAACACTTATGGACAAGAGGTAGAACTTATATGTTTGGTTCGCCGGGGATCGCATCGTTGGTTCATCTCCCCATCTTCTTGCAGAAACCGAGTTCTTGGTAGGAACCTGCAGCTTTATGCAGATGAGAATGATGCAGGATGCGATCCTATCTATATGCATATGCAAATGGATGCGATCCTATCCATATGCATATGAAAATGCTTATGCAAATGCTCTTGGAATGCTTATGCATGCATGCAACTTGGTCGAGGGCCCCCCAGCGCTTTGTCTATTTCTCTGGTGCTCAGGGTCATCGCCTAGCTTTGTACAAGGGGTTACATGCAACTGAGGCAAGGCCTGTACAAAAGGGTGGCTGTTGGGCAGGGCCCGACAGCCACGCCTTACGGGTAGAACTTGCGAAGATGCTCAATATTCCATGAGTTTTGCAATTGAATGCCATCTCCGGTCTCGCGACGGACTGCGCTAGGTCTGGTGACTCGAACTACCCGGTAAGGGCCTTCCCACTTCGGCGTCAACTTGTTTGTAACCTTGGCGGACTGAACGCGCCTAAGGACAAGGTCGCCTTCCTCAAAACATCGGGTATGAACCCTGCAGCAACGATAGCGACGCAGGGCTTGCTGATAGCGTGCAACACACGTAGCAGCCCGGAGACGGTTCTCCTCTAGTAGCACAGCTTTGTCACGCTGGTGCTGAACTTGCGCTATTTCGTCGTAGGCAAGCACTTGAGGCGACCTGTAAATGAGTTCCGTGGGGATAACTGCTTCCGCCCCATAGACCAGGGAAAAAGGAGTCTACCGGTAGCTCGATTTGGTGTCGTTCTGAGGGACCATAGAACTACCGGCAGCTCATCGATCCACTGCCTGCCGTGCTTCTGCAGCGTATCAAAGGTTCTTGTTTTGAGTCCCTGCAGCACTTTAGCGTTCGCCCTCTCAGCTTGCCCATTGCTTCTGGGATGTGCGACAGAAGCAAACGAGATCTTGCTTCCGAGGGCATGAACATATTGCATGAAGGCGCGACTCATGAATTGGGTGCCGTTGTCGGTAATGATCCTTGCCGGGATTCCAAAACGACACACCAAATCTTTCAAGAACTTGATAGCTGATTGAGCAATCACCTTTCTCACGGCAGCAACTTCCGGCCACTTTGTAAACTTGTCGATAGCAACGAACAAGAATTCAAAGCCCCCGATCGCTCGGGGGAAAGGGCCGAGGATATCGAGCCCCCAGACCGAAAATGGCCATGATAAAGGGATTGTCTGAAGAGCTTGGGTAGGCAGGTGGATTTTCTTGGAATGGAACTGACAGGCTTCACATTTAGTGACTAGCTCAACCGCATCTTGGAGGGCTGTGGGCCAATAGAATCCTTGCCGGAATGCTTTCCCAACCAGCGCCCTTGATCCAATGTGGGAGCCGCACATGCCTTTGTGTATCTCAGCCAGCAGTTCCTTCCCTTCTTCCCGGCAGATGCACTTCAATTTCACACCATTGGGCCTCCTTCTGTACAGAGTGTCATCGACAAACTGGTACATACTGGCCCTTCGGGCTACTCATTCAGCCTCATCTTGGTCATTGGGGAGTTCTCCAGTTTGGAGAAAGTGGACTATGTGCCTTGCCCAAGTTGGAGCCTGGGGCTCGGCAACAAGGACTAGCGGCACCTCCTCAACTGCGGGGGCACATTCCTCATTCGCCGGGACCATGGGTCCGGCTGGAGGGTGCGGTCCGGCAGGTTGTGAGGAGTTGTTTCCGGCAGGGTCCCTGCCAGGAGCGGATAGCTCTACCGGGAGAGGCTTACCGGAGTCCAGCTTTCTCCTTTTCTGGGCCATTGTTGCTGGGGATATGGAGGGCTGAGTAAGATGGAGAACAAAAGTTCCTGGTTCCACAGAAAGCTTTTCGGCAGCACACTTTGACAGGTGATCAGCTATGCTGTTTTCCGCACGAGGTATGTGCTCTGTTTGCAACCCGTCAAAGCGCTCCTCCAATCTTCTCACTTCCTCAACGTATGCCTCCATCAATGGACTTTGGTAATCCTTGTTGACTTGTCTCACCACAAGTTGTGAGTCTCCTCGAATGATCAGCTTCTTGATTCCCAATTCTGCGGCAATCCTGAGCCCGGCAAGGAGCCCTTCATACTCCGCTGTATTGTTGGTTGCCTCTTCCCGGGCAAAATGCATCTGGACGACGTACTTCAAGTGTTCCCCGGAGGGAGCAACAAGAAGCATGCCAGCCCCTGCACCATGTAGGGAAAGAGCACCATCAAAATACATAATCCATTCTTGGGGCACCTCCTTGCTGGGGATAACTGTTTTTGGCACTTCCTCGTCAGGGGTTGGCGTCCATTCTGCAATAAACTCTGCCAATGCCCTGCTCTAGATTGTTGATGTGCTCTCAAACTTCAAACCAAAACTGGATAACTCCAAAGCCCACTCCACTATTCTGCCAGTAGCCTCAGGGTTCCGGAGTATCCTTTGCAACGGGAAGCGAGTGACAACCGTGATCTCTTGGGCTTGGAAGTAGTGGCGTAGTTTCCTTGAGGCCATGATGAGGCCAAAGATCAACTTTTGCACGCCAGAGTACCTCGATCTAGCCCCCTGTAGCAGGGAACTGACGAAGTACACTGGGCGCTGCACCACTTTCTTCCTTGCCATGTCCTTGGGGTTGTCTTCGCTGCCGTGCTTATCTCTGTCCTGATCCCTATCTGACTCTGCCGGTCTTTGCTCACTCTCTGTTTCATCCACTTCCTGCTGCACCACCAAGGCTGCACTAACCACTTGATTGGTTGCTGCCAAGTATAATAGCAACGGCTTTTTCGGTTTGGGAGCAACCAAGGTGAGCACAGAAGATAGGTAGGCCTTCAACTCTTGCAAAGCCGCATCTGCTTTTGGAGTCCACTTCATAGGCCCTGCCTTCTTCAAGATTTTGAAGAACGGCAAGGCGCGCTCGGAAGACTTGGAAATGAATCTGCTTAGCGCGGCAACTCACCCTGTCAGACGCCTTACATCTTTGACCGTCTTTGGTGCTTGGATCTGTTTGATGGCTTGGATCTTTTCGGGGTTGGCTTCGATCCCCCGATGGGATACAATGTACCCGAGCAGCTTGCTGGAGGGAACACCAAATACACACTTCTCCGGGTTGAGCTTCAAGTTGATCTTGCGCAAATTGGCAAATGTCTCCTCCAAATCCTGGATAAGGGTTGGTCTGTCCTTGGTTTTGACCACAATATCATCCATATAAGCCTCAATGTTTCTGTGCAGCTGTGGCCCAAAACCAATCTGGACTGCCCTTGCAAAAGTAGACCCGGCACTCTTTAATCCGAAAGGCATGCGGATAAAACAGTACGTACCACACGGGGTGATGAACAAGGTCTTTTCTTCGTCTTCCTTGGACATGAAGATTTGATGATACCCAGAATATGCATCCAAAAAGGAGAGCAAATCGCAGCCTGAAGTGGAGTCCACGATCTAGTCGATGCACGGCAAGGGAAATGGGTCTTTCGGGCAAGCCTTGTTGAGATCTGTGAAGTCTATGCAAAGTCGCCATTTCCCATTGGCCTTCCGGACAACCAGTGGATTTGCTAACCACGTTGGATGCAGCACTCCTCTGACCAAACCAGCTGCCTCAAGTTTCTTGATCTCCTCTGTGCCTGCGCTGGCTGCCGTGGTGGGGATTGTACCTGGGGGTGGCCCCTTCCGTACGACCAGCAGCACGGGCCGTTGTCGTCGCTTGGGGTGGCCGTGGCGGGCCAGCTCGCTACGAGCCCCCAGCCTCGGCGTAGCTGAGCAAGCTCTGGATGGTGGCACGCCATTCATCCATCTGCTCGGCCGCTGGCGGAAACCTCAGCAGCAGTTGAGCTCACGCCATGGCCTCCGTAGCAGTACTTGGTATGGGCGATGATGACGCAGATCGTGCCGTCGCTCGGCTCCTGACGGGGCCAGCAGCGACCGTATCACGTCCCCGCTGTTGCGGGGCGGCCACCTGGATGGCATGGTGGCGCGGTGATGGCGCTTGAGGGTCAGCAGCTCCACTAGGCGTAGCAGCCTGGTCGACTCGTCCCAGGGGAGGTGCACGCGCTGTGGCCGCCCCTGTGGTGGGGGCTGCCGGAGGGCAGCGATTCGCCCCGGACCGAGCGCCATCGCTGCGGCTGTGCCCGTCGGCGAGGGGAAGGAGTGTGGATGGAGTAGCCCCTTCACCCGTACCTCGCGGAGCATGGCCATCGGGGTGTTGCTGATGTTGCTCTCCTCCGGCATCTCATGCTCCTGCTTCGACCACAGGGGAAGTGGTGAAGGTGCTGCCTGCCCCGACCACAACCCTAGTGGCGTCCACACTCTCGTGCGCCTCTGCGTCCTCCGCAGCATCGGTGGCCGCGGGCGGCGGCGCCTTCGAGGTGGATGGGTGAGCAGCAGCACTGGGCTTCTTCTTGGGCGCCATTGCTGATGGCACTGTCAAAGATGAAGATGGTGATGAAAATGACGCGCTGCACACGCTTTGAGGTTCACGGAAGCGATCCCCCTACCTGGCGCGCCAAAGATGTCACGGGAAACCACGGCCACCTATGGGGCCAAGGGGCAACTTGCTGGTTCGGCAGGGGGGATGTCGCGTTGCACAAAGAGCAGAAGAACGTGGGGCAGCATGGCAGAGAACACACGGGCAATTTTACCCAGGTTCAGGCCGCCGCGAGGCGTAAAACCCTACTCCTACTTTGGTGGATTAATGGTGGAAAAGTGGTGGTGGAGCGTAGTACACTTGCCGGCAGGCTCGCCCTGGGAGGGCGGTGACTACACGCGTACGAGCTTGGGGGTGTTCAACTTTCCAACCCTTGCTATGGTTGCCATGGGCCTCCTTTTATAGGTTAATGGGTCACCACAGTGGCAAAACAGTCATTATGCACTAATAAGATAGCAAACAGTGCTATCATACCTAACTCTGCAGGCTGACAGAGTGCATTAAATGCACCGCTCAACGTCACATCGTTGCTCGCCCGGCAAGCCTTGCCGGGCTCGTCTTGCCAGATCCATGCCTGCTTGCTTGGCACGTCGCAGGACGGGTGTCATTTGTAGGTATTTCCTGTAGAAAGAGGATGCCATGTGGCAATGGCTGCCACTTAGTCACTTTGCGGCTTGATACCACATTGATCAACAATGTGGGTCGTGGTGAGATGGCTTGGTGAGATGTCTTTGCCCTCGTGAGTCCCGGCAGGCCCTGCCGGGACATCTTGAATGCTTTCTTCAGGGGGAGCCCTTGTCCTTGCCAGGTCCATCTGCCCGGCAAGGGAGGCTTTTCTCCTGGTGGTGTCTCATCTCTCTGTCTTGGTCTTGGCCTTCTTAATCAGCATGCTGGTTCTTCGAAGATCTTGGTCTCTTGTATCGTGACACGGCCTTGGTGTTGTAATCTTGTTCTCGTGCCTGTGCATAGTCAGGGCAACAGACCCAGCGTTTGTTGCACCGACACAGGGGATGTCAATAGCTTCAAAACGAGCTAAAGAACATCAAAAACAGACTCCAAATGAATTAGTTATGGTCAAAACGGTCAAACACAGGAGGCTGAAGCTCCACGGGCCGGATGTCCGGGGTCGAGGCCGGAAATCCGGGGCTCTCTGTCCAAAACCGCATCAGTTTTTCTGCTCCACGGGTCGGATGTCCGGCTCGGTGGCCGGGATGCCCGGCCTGTGGCCCGGATGTTCGGCCCGACGATTCCAGATCTCGTTTGGGGCAGAAATTTTCGAATTGGGGCGGAAATAGATGATTCCAAGGTCAAAATTGGATGAATTTCATGGATGGAAAGTGAGGAAAAGTTGAGAGAGGCTAGATCTACTAGTAGCACAACAAATACATGGATCAAATTCAACAAAACATTATCAAACCAACAAATCACAAAATATTTTGGGGGCTATTTTTGGTGGGGATTTTCAAAATTGGGACAAAATCAAAGCAAAATTAGGCTAGAAAACGATGGGGAGGCTCCAAATTCATGCTCAACGTGGCTCATGATACCAAGATGATGTAGGGTGGAACCCTAGGGGCCAATCTTTCACGATTTGGAGGGTGATTCCCAAAGAACATGAAGAACACACGAAGAACACAAGGGGAAAAACAAGAGGAAACACTCAAATTGTCTTGATCTAATCACACATGTGATAGATTCACACACACAAAGAGAGATACAAAGGTCCAAATCCAACAAAGGAGGATACATGGTAGCTAGTTCATCCCAATCCTTGAAGGAGTTGAGATCTTGAATCCTAGAAGGATCTTCCCTAGATGGGGTCTTGAATCCACTAGGGATCTTCTCACATGGAGGTCTTGAACTCCATTGAGTGGTCTCTCTCTCAAGAGAAGAGTAGGTAGGAGCAAAGCTCACATACAAATGAGCTATCACTTTGCTAACCCTAGCTAGGAGGAGTAGGGGGTCTATATATAGTCTTCGTACAAGTTGGGGCAAATGGATGAGTATATGGGTCGGTTGCCCGTTACACTACACGCAGGGGGGCCGGATGTCCGGGTGTCGGGCCGGATGTCCGGGCCTTCAGGACGGGCTGGATGTCCGGTCTGAGAAGGCCGGATGTCTGAGGCTGGCTTCGGTTGGCTTCGATTGCATTCTGTGATGGAGGGGCCGGATTTCTGGGGGTCGGGCCGGATGTCTGGGCAGGGGCCGGATGTCTGGGTAGGAGCTGGATGTCCGAGGCCTGGAGATGGCTTGCGGCTGGTCTACTGATGGTTGCTCTGGTCTTCAGGGGCCGGATGTCCGGGGCCTGGGAACCATCTCCGGCTCCTTTCGTCGTGCTCCTTCGTCCATGTATTTGGGGAATTGTCCGTGATCCCGAGCATCTCTGAGAGGGTCTCCTTGGTACCTAAGCACACGTAGTGTCTTTGCATGAGGTAGCAACCATGTCTCGCATGAATGGAAAGGGGAAGCATTTAGGAGTGGGTTCACCTTGTGTCCAATTTTGTATGCTTGAGGTCTCGTCGTATGTCCACTTGGGGCTTGGGGAGTAGTCGTAGTGTACATGGGGATGATAGTAGGATGCTCCGCATCACACTCCTTCTGCCAGATCTTGACAGGATCGATGAAGGTGCCTTCCGGCCACTCGACTCATGGGAGCTTGCCGATCATGCCCCTCCCCCCATAGTCCGCCTGTTGGCCATCGACAATCTTTGGCTTGACGTTGAACACTTCTAGCCACAGGCCAAAGTGTGGCTGGATCCGGAGAAAAGCCTCGCAGATGCTGATGAAAGCCAAAATGTGCAGAAAGGAGTTCAGGGAAAGATCGTGGAAATCTAACCCGTAGAAGAACATGAGGCCCCTGACGAAGGGGTGAAGGGGGAAACCCAGTCCCCGGATGAAGTGAGGGAGAAACACCACCCTCTCCCCCGGCCTCAGAGTCGGGGATGACATGGCCCTCCTCTGGAGCACATTGGGCAACATCAGCAGGGAGATAGCCCACGCTTTTCAGCTCCTGGATGGCACTCTCAGTAACAATGGAGGCCTCCCACTTGCCCTTTGACCCGGAGCCAGCCATGGCCGGATTGAGGATGGGGCTGGAAAGGTTCTTGGAAGAGAAAATGGATCTGGGCGCTGGAGCTCAGGAGGAAGGGAAGGCAGTGGTGTAGGAGGAAGAGAGAGCGTGCGGAAGAAATGGTGGCCGCTCCCCTTTTATGGGCCAGGAGTCCTTTTACTGCGCCACATATCTTGCCACTTCCCGATATAATCGTGATGTTATGTGCGCGTGGGATAGCGCGAATCATTGATCATATCCCTTAAAAACCGGGCACAATCTTCATGTTGATGAGACGTGCCAATGAAGAAACCACCTCGAACCACGAATCGAGCTTTCATAACTGGCTTGTGGTCATGGCGGGTCGTGACCCTTCGGCAAAGTTGTCATATGAGGGTACTATTCACACTTGTGTGGCAGGCCTTCGTGGCTAAGTAATTTGCATGTGTCGAAAGCTCTGGTATAATCTGAGAAGCATATGGCCGGACACTGTCGAACAATCCCCAAAGATTCGATCCTGGGCAGCTACGGGTCTGATGCAAACACCATGGAAGGAAGGGAACTGGTCTGCAAAGCCTGAAATGCTCGCATATACTTTGGCTTCAAAGACTAGTTCGGGGGCTACTGAGGGTGTCCCGGACTAAGGGGTCCTCGGGCTGACGGCCTATCTCTCATAGGCCAGATTGATGGGTTGCCTCTGGATCATCGAAGGAAGGCCAGACTATAGGCGACCCCGTGCTCCAGAAGGAAACCTCCGAAGACTTGGTGTATCCTCCAAGCCTAGTTAGCGTAACCAGAATGTTTTTCCCTGGATGGTAACCAACCATATGTAACCCTAGGTACTCCTGGTGTCTATATAAACTAGAGGGTTAGGCTGTATGAAGGGAGAACCATTATCATCATACCCACCTAGGGTTTAGTTCATCTGGTCTCGTAGTAGATCAACTCTGTAATCGTCATACAAACACATGAATACAATCAATCAGGATGTAGGGTTTTACCTCTTTGAGAGGGCCCGAACCTGGGTAAACATTGTCTCTACGCTCCCCGTTACCCACCGATCCAAGATCCACAGCTCGGGACCCCCTACTCGAGATCTACCGGTTTTGACACCAAGACTGGGTAAATCTGATTATGCAATGTGTATCCTCTATGGAATACTGTATTCGTTTTAATACGGAAGAAACTGAGAGTTTTAAACCTACTAGAGGATTGTGGCAAGGAGATCCTCTCTCTCTCTCTCTCCATACTTATTCTTGTTATGTACAGAGGGGCCGATTGCTCTTTTAGCAAATGCGGAAGAGAATCGAAATATTTCTAGAATAAAGGTTAGTAGAGATGCACCCTCGGTTTCAAACCTTCTCTCTGCTGATGATTCCCTGATCCTCATGAAAGCAAGTGCTATGAATGCAGAGACTTTGAAATTAGTCATGGATCCATATTGTGCCTCCTCGGGGCAAATGGTAAGTGTAGAAAAGTCTAGTATATTCTTTAGTCCCAATACAAAGGTTGAAGACAAGGCGAAAATATGTACAATTCTGAATATTATGACTGAACCACTCAATGATAAATATTTGGATTTGCCTGCAAATGTGGGTATGGACAGAAGTGATTGCTTCCAATTTCTGATAGATTGAATTATCATGAAAATAAGTAGATGGAAAGAAAAATTTGTTATCCGCTTGAGGAAAGGAAATATTGTTCAAACCTATTGTACAAGCTATCCCAACTTATGCCATGTCCGTCTTCAAAATTCCTAAAAAAAATTGTAAAGGAATCATTGACACGATGTCACAATTTTGGTGGGGTGACAAGGACAACAAGAAGAGGATGCATTGGATGGCATGGCGGAAGATGCGTGTCCCGAAAAACCAAGGAGTATGGATTTCAGGGATATACAGTGTTTCAATCTGGCTTTGTTAGCCAAATAAGCGTGCTGTCTGATTAATAATCCCGAATCCTTATCTGCTTCTATCTTAAGAGCTAAATATTTCCCGAAAGGGGATTTAATGAATGCAAACCTAAAAAGGGTTCCTCTTTTACTTGGCAAAGTATTATGGTGGGAGTGAATTCTCTAAAAAATGGTTATATCTTGCGGGTTAGTAACGGACAAAATATTGATATTTGGAGAGATGCATGGATTCCAAATTGTGCGAATAGGCGAGTCATTACTCCTAGAAGGGGGCATCTTCTTTCAAAGCTTTCTGATCTCATTGATCCAGTCAGGAGTTCTTGGGATGAAGGTTTGGTGAGAAAAATGTTGTGGCCAATTGATGCTCAAAGGGTGCTCGCGATCCCCCTCCCGATGCATAATATGTTGGATTTCATTGCTTGGAGCTATAAAAAAATGGCCTTTTCACTGTACGATCGCCTTATTTGGAGGAATGCAACAAACAACATGGGATAAAATTGCAACATGCAAATGGTATGGGAAGAACCAATGTTAATCCTATTTGGGGTAAGGTTTGGGAACAATCTTGTCCAACAAAGGTAAAAAAAAATTATCTGCCGTACTTTGCATGGAACCCTCCTGTGCCGTGTTATGCTTGCTAATAGGCACATTAAAGTATCGCTCGCTTGCCCATCATGCCTGAATGGCGCAGAGGATACAAAACACGTCTTATTTATGTGTTAGAAGGCAAAAGAGACGTGGGGCAAGTTAGGATTGCATGAGGTGATCAGTAAAGCTTGTGTTGTTGATCATGCGGGGGAGGTGGTATTGGTATTGTTACTTCTTATGCCAGACCAAGATTTAGCAATAGTGGGTTCTCAAAATGCACGTGAATTGATCGCTATTAGAGCTTGGTCTTTATGGTGGGACAGATGTAAACTGGTTCATGAAGGAAAGTTTCAAGATGCACACCAAACTTCCATGGGTGCCCGCGCTATAATGGCAAATTATGTTAATGCATATTCCCCTAAGGCTACTAGTAAAACAGGGGGATGGAGCAGACCTCCTATGGGTTTTGGTAAGCTAAATGTTGATGCTTCTTTCGATCATGATTTGCTTAGGGGCAAAGCCGGGGCTATCCTCAGAGATGACAAAGGAAGATTCATTATCGGTGGAAACTGGAGGATTGATTGTGTGTAAATGTATTAACAGTAGAAGCTTTGGCTCTAAGGTTTGGCCTATTCCTTGCATAGAAGGCAGGCTGCAATCATCTTGTCATTAACTCCGATAATATGGAGGTGATTGACGCAATGAAGAATGGAGGACACTCGGTGGGAGCGACGGTAGTAGTATTCGATGATTACTATTTCATAGCTTGTGATTTTCCTCTTATTAGGTTCGAACATTGTAATAGGGAAGCAAGTAAGGTGGCTTGTGAACTTGCCAGGCTAGCGAAATTTTCTGTCACTAGGGGTTGGTTTGAGGAGCCTATAAGTGATATTGTACCTTTTCTTATTGATGATGTAAACATTATTTCTAATTAATAAAGTTGATGATTATTTAAAAAACACAAAGTATCTCTTTCTCTGCTATTAGAAAGGGGGGTATGTGTTTGTTTTGTTTTGTTCGCTTCTGCATCTCTTCATCTCGCACAAGAAAATTGGCGAGAAAACTGGGGCCCGGTCGACCAAAACTAACGCACATCTTCCCATCCTGCCATCGTTAGCCATTGCATGACCAAAACCTAGATAGTGTCTTCCCTCCTATAGCCGTTCCCCCACCCTCTCCCCCTCCCATGCTTCACCATAGTGGTCCTCGCCCTTGCACCATTAGGTTCGCCTCGCCATAGGTAGGACCGGCATGGAGGAATGGAAGAGGTTCTACGGGATCCTCGTCACCAATGCCACCCACAAGGTCTCCGATGAGGACAACAGAACTGCCGACGTGTTCCTTCTCAACAAGGAGACGATTTCTTGGCCCTAGTCCTTGCTCGTCTGGATCTGCATTGGCTTAGGGATTTTTTTAAACAATTGTTAAATCATCTCCACGACGCCTCCTGATACGTCCATTTTGCATCATGTTTTCCTACAGTTATTTATAATGCTTTTATCAATATAATTCTTTGTGGTGCAATTCTATTGCCTTTTCTCTCTTAAATTGCAAGATTTACATTAAGAGGGAGATTGCCGGCAGTTGGAATTCTGAACCTGAAAAAGCTACATCAGAGATACATATTCTGCACAACTCAAAATGAGCTGAAATTTCACGAAGAATTATTTTTGAATATATAAAAAATACTAGAGAAAAGAAATACGAGAGGGGGCCCACCAGGTGCCCACAAGGCACTAGGAGCGCCCACCCCCCTGGGGCCCATGGCCAGCCTCTGAGGCCCATCTTCTGCTATATGAAGCCATTTGCCCTGTGAATTTGGTATTCGTTCGATATTTTGATAATATGTATGTTGTTATTTCCCTTAGTGGTGTGGTGTGAACATCGAATACATGACACTTCACCATACTTGGGCCTAAGGGAAGGCATTGTGGAGTAGTAATTAGATGATGGGTTGCTAGAGTGACAATCTTAAACCCTAGTTTATCCGCTATTCCGTAAGTGGCTGATTTGGATCCATATGTTTCATCCTATGGTTAGATTTATCTTAATTCTTCTTTTGTAGTTGCAGATGCTTGCGAGAGGGGGTAATCATAAGTGGGAGGCTTGTTCAAGTAAGAACTGCACCCAAGCACCGGTCCACCCACATATCAAATTATCAAAGTAGCGAACGCGAATCTAACAAACATGATGAAAGTGACTAGATGAAATTCCCGTGTGTCCTCATGAATGCTTTGCTTATTATAAGATACTGTTATGGCTTGTCCTTTGCTACAAAAAGGATTGAGCTGCCTTTTTCCACCTTTGTTAGCATTACTACTTGTTGCTCGTTACAAATTACCTTGCTATCAAACTATTTGTTACCGATAATTTCGGTGCTGCAGATAATACCTTGCTGAAAACCGCTTGTCATTTCCTCCTGCTCCTCATTGGGTTCGACACTCTTACTTATCGAAAGTACTATGATTTATACCCTATACTTGTGGGTCATCAAGTGTCTTTTTTGGCGCCATTTCCGAGGAGTGAAGTGCCTTTGGTGAATGGAATTTGGTAAGGAGACATTTATATTACGTGCTGAAATTTGTTGTCACTTTTTACTATAGAAAGTAATCCTTTGAGGGGTTTGTTCGGGGTATATTCACCTCGACCGACGGCAAAAAGAGTTGCCCCTTAAGCTACTGCACCTACTAAAAATATTTATTGTGAGATTCCTTCGGGTATGATAGAGAAACTGCTAGCTAATCCTTATGCAGGAGATGGAACAATACATCCCGAGATGCACCTAATCTATGTGGATGAAGTTAGTGGTTTAAGCTTGCAGGTTTATCCGAAGATGGAGTTAAGAAGAAGGTTTTCCCTTTATCTTTGGAGGAAAATGCATTGACATGGTATAGTCTATGTGACGATATTGGAACGTGGGATTGGAACCGATTGAAATTCAAATTTCATCAGAAGTTTTATCCTATGCATCTGGTACATCATGATCAAAATTATATATATAATTTTTGGCCTCATGAAGGAGAAAGTATCGCTCAAGATTGGGGGAGGCTTAAGTACATGATGTGCACATGCCCCAATCATGAGCTCTCAAGAGAAATTATCATATATAATTTTTATGCTCGACTTTCTCATAATGATCAAACAATGCTCGATTCTTCTTCTACTGGTTCCTTTGTGAAGAAAACTATTGAATTCAAATGGGATCTTCTGGAAAGAATTAAATGCAACTTTGAAGATTGGGAACTCAACAAAGGTAAATAGTCAGGTGTAAAACTTGAGTTTGATTGTGTTAAACCTTTTGTGGACACCGATGCTTTTCATAAGTTTAGCACTAAATATGGACTTGACTCTGAGATAGTAGCCTATTTCTGTGAATCATTTTCTACTCATGTTGATCTCCCTAAGGAGAAGTGGTTTAAATATCACCCCCCTATTAAAGAAAATATTGAGGAACCCATTATAGTTAAAGATGAAACTATCATTTACAATGTTGATCCAGTTGTGCCTACTGCTTATATTGAGAAACCTCCTTTTCCTATTAGGATTAAGGAACATGCTAAAGTTTCAACTATGGTTAAGAAAAGTAATATTAGAGCACCTAGACCCTGTGAACAAATTAAAGTTGAACCTAATGTTGCTATGGTTAAAGATCTCTTGGTCAATAATATTGATGGGCATGTTATTTACTTCTGTGATGAAGCTACTAGAATTGCTAAGCCTGATCCTAAAGATAAGAATAAGCATGTTGTTGGCATGCCTGTTGTTTCTATTAAAATAGGAGATCATTGTTACCATGGTTTATATGATTTGGGTGCTAGTGCGAGTGCTATTTCTTTTATTTATGTTACTATTAAGCTTGCAAATAGAGATACTATTTCACCGCTTGGGATTGTTAGAGATGTTGAAGTCTTGTGTGGAAAGATAAAATACCCTACTAATTTTCTAGTTCTTGGTTCTCCACAAGATGACTTTTGTCCCATTATATTTGGTAGACATTTCTTGAGTACAGTTAATGCTAAGATTGACTGCAATAAAGAAACTACCAGTGTTAAGTATGGCGATGTATCTCATGAGTTTAAGTTCTCTAAATTCCGTAGACAACTTGATGATAAAGAATTGCCTAGTAAGGATGAAATTATTGGTCTATTTTCTATTATCGTACCTCCTACTGATCCGTTAGAACAATATCTGCTAGACCATGAGAATGATATGCATATGAATGGAAGAAATGAAATAGATAAGATATTCTTTGATCAAGCACCTATCGTTAAACATAATTTTCCTATTGAAACTCTTGGAGGTCCTCTTACACCTATGGGTGATCCTATGTTTGAACTTAAGCAATTACCTGACATGCTGAAATATGCTTATCTTAATGAAAAGAAGATATATCTTGTTATTATCAATGCTAACCTTTCAGAGCATGAAGAAAAGAGATTACTTAAAACTCTGAGGAAGCACCGTGCTGCTATTGGATATACTTTTGATGATCTTAAGGGCATTAGTCCCACTCTATGTCAACACAAAATTAATATGCAGCCTAATGCTAAGCTAGTTGTTGATCACCAACGACAGTTGAATCCTAAGATGAAGGATGTGGTAAGAACTGAAATATTAAAGCTTCTTTTTTTTACCGTGAAACAGTAGGAAAGGCTCCTACTGTGTAATTGTATTAAGATATCAAACTATACAGTGTTACATGGTAAATTACAAGCCAACCATAGCCCCATTTTGCATGCTAGGTGGTGCGGAAAGTACAAAACCGAAGAGAGTTAGTGAAGTGAATTAACAAAGGAGAGCACCAGAGGACTATGCACCTCTTTGACCCTGTGCTGGAGCAGCTCAAAGTCTTTCCTAAATCTATCAAGCCACGACGCTAAGGTGGGATCAATTGCTCTGATATGTTTATTATTCCGCTCCTTCCAAATGCTCCAGGCTGCTAACAAGAATTTTTCCATGAAAAGCGGGGATTTCTGCTTATTTTTCTTAGATTGGATCAGTTGTAGGCGGCATGTGAATTGATCCCAGTCCATAGCTAGTTGCCCCCAGCAGAGACGGACAAAAGTACATGTGAAGATCATGTGGTCAACTGTTTCCTCAATTGGCAACCCACAAAGCAGACAGTTATGGTCATCTCCGATGTTGTAGTGTCATCTTAATAGCATGTTCCTCGTGTTGAGTCTGTCATTAAGAAGAAGCCAGCCGAAAACCTTAATCTTCATCACACATTTTGAGTTCCATAGCCATGTGAACACCTGGTGAGCTGGGACCTCTCGAAATAAAAAGCGGTAGTAATCTGTGTATTTGAAGTCAGCCTTGCCCCACATGTAGTGCCAAACATCCGTCGTGGTGGTCATTGGTAGAGCATGTGTTGAAAGTGTCTAGAGCTCCCTCACTTCTACATGTGCCTGCGGGGAGAGGGGGAGGTGGAAAGCCTCCTGCAGTGATGTGTTTTGCAAGAAATCCCTTACCGAAGAGTCTTCCTTAATAGCATAAGAGAATGCACACGGGTGATAGTCGAGCAGAATCTCAATAGACCATAAATCTTTCCAGAAGAGGGCAGTGGAACCACAAAAAATATTGACTCGCGAGACCCCACGGAAGGTTGGGATAATTTCGAGGATATCTCGCCACTAGAATGAGCCTACTGGGTCCGTTGCATCTGGCACCTTTTGGTTGTAGTATGTGTCCCAGGTAAGTTGAACCCATGGGATGTCCATTTTGTTGTAGAACTTGTGTAGAAATTTCAGAAGGAGGGCCTCATTTTGAACCCGAATGTTGATTACTCCAAGGCCGCCATGATTCTTAGGTTTACAGACCATGTCCCACGCCACCAGAGAGTTGCATTTTTCCCCTTGCTCTGTTTTCTTTGTCCATAGACAATGCCTTCTGATTTTGTCGAGCATTTCAATCAGCTTTGGTGAGAATTTGAGGGTGCACATTGCGAAGATCAGCAAAGAAGTGATGGTGGAATTTAGGAGCATGGGCTTCCCACCGTAAGACATGAGGGAGGGCGTGGAGGTGAGGACACGCTCGGCCATGTAAACAAGGGGCATAAGATCTTGGATTGTAGGGCGGGAGGTACCCATTGGCAGCCCAAGGTATGTAAAAGGCATTGATCCGACCGTGCATCCAAAAATGGCAGCGATCCTTGTTGTGAGCTCGGCGTACATGTTGATTGGAATGAGCATTTACTTGTCGAAATTTATCTTGAGGCTGATCGACTGTGCGTAATCCGAGAGGATGCCTTTGATGATCTCAGCTTGCCGAGTGCATGCGGGCATGAGCAAGATTGTGTCATCTGCGCATTGCATGACAGGGTAGTTCATTTGGCCGTTGCAGGGAAAGGGCAATTGTATGAGCCCGAGATGGAAAGTTTCATTGATGACTGTTTGCAACAGGTTGGCTGCAAGAACAAAGATGAGGGGTGAGAGTGGGTCACCCTGGCGAACACCGCGTCAGCAGTGGAATTGTCAGCCAGGCACCCCATTGAGTAGCACCGAGGAGCGGCCAGAAGAGAATATGCTATTAATCCAGGAGATCCACTTGTCATTAAAGCCCATGTGCTTCATGATTTAATCATAGGTTCATGCTCGATGGTGTCAAAGGCCTTCGCGAAGTCAAGTTTAAGTAGGACTATTTGCTTCTTGGACGCTTGACATTGATGGATGTATTGAAAAGCCGAGGCGAGGCAGTGCTGTGTTGATCTTCCTCTGATAAAGCCATATTGATTACGGTGTATGATCTGAAGGATGACTTGTTGGAGGCGGTTATCAAGCAATTTAGTGATCAATTTAAGACAACAGTTGAGTAGAGTAATTGGCCAATAGTCATTGAGCATGGCTGGTGACTGTATTTTTGGCATCAACGTGATGAGCCCGTCATTGATACTCTGAAGGTTCAGCTTGCCTTCATGGAATTGGGCACACAATGAGTAAAACTCAGGCTTGATAATGTGCCAGCATGTTTTGAGGAAGATGCCACTTAAGCCATCAGGTCCAGGTGCATGATCTGCTGGCATTTCTTTGATGACATTGTCTATTTCAGTTGCTGTGAAAGGGTCCGTGAGATAATCAAGGTTAATTCTTGTCCTGATTAGAGAATGGAGGTCAAACTTCATTTTTGTAGGAGTGGAGGTGCCCAGTCTTTCTGTGGAGGTATGGAATAACAGAGCCTCTTTGCCCACATGATCACCTATAGTTAGTCCATCAGGTGTAAGGAGGTTGGAAATGTTGTTCCTTCTGAATCTTTCCGTGGTGACAGCTTGGAAGAATTTACTGTTTTCATCACCAAATTTGACCCACTGAATGGTGCACCGTTTTTTCCAGTACTATTTTTGGTAATCCAACAGGCGCAGCCGGTGGTTTTTGAGGATTTCTCAGAAGTTCCTTTCTGGTCCTGTGAGAGGACGTTTATTTTCGAGTTCATCCAGCTCTGCCAGTGTTTTGTTGAAGTTTTCAATGGCTATAGATAGTCTTGATATGCGTTTACTCCAAATCTTCAAATCAGGTCGAAGTATCTTGAACTTATCGCATAGGATTGTTGCTGCATTATCAGATCGAACAGGTTTCGCCCAGGCTGTTTTGACCACATCCATAAATCCAGGGTGTAAAATCCAATAGGGCTCAAATCTGAAGAGCTTAGCTCATGGAATCGTTGTTTCAATGGTGATCACACATGGTATGTGGTCAGACACCGGTTTTCCCAATGATTTAACCAGGGTTTTAGGGTAGATGTGTGTCCAATGCAGGGACGTAAAAAACCAGTCGAGTTGTTCGAGGAGTGGGTCCTGTTGCATGTTGCTCCACTTGTATGACCACCCTTTAATTGGGAGTTTAACCAGATTCTGTGTGCGAATAATGTCATTAAACGTGAGCATATCCTTGTGGTCTCCTCCTGGTTTATTACGGTTGTCTGGAGCTCGAATGTAGTTGAAATCACCAACGCGGAGACAATCCTCATCTGCCTGAATATCTATATTGTATAGCAAATTAGTGAAAGTTCTACGATCATCACCAGAGCATGGGCCATAAATGTTGTATAGAGTCCAGGATTGGGCTGACTGCGTGCTTGTGAATCGAATGGCCAGAGCATAATCCTCTCTGAGTAATACATCACCAAAAAATACAAAACTATTCCAAATAGTAAGTAAACCACCCAAAGCACCACAAGAGGGAACATAAGCAAATTTATCAAAGCATTTCGGACAGCATGACTTAATGAAAGCAAGATCGAAGACAGGTTTTTTCATTTCTTGAAGACAAACGATAGAGCAACCACTAGTGGAGATCACATTAGAAAAGGCTAATTGTTTTTTCTCTGAATTAAGACCCCTAATGTTCCAGCATAGAACATTCGAGTTACGCAAAAGAGGCATGGAATTAGGATAGGCTTGAGCCTAGGAGGAGGAGCCCTCCTCCATACCGACCCTCGTAGTGGATTCATGCGGCATAGCAAGCAGAGCAACCTCCGAGAGTTCTTCAGGTGGGACAGCACAGCGGTTGACCCTAATAGACTACATGATCTGGATAGGAGTTGGCGGTGGGACGGCCCTGGTCGAGTTGTCCAGTGCTGCAACTGAAGAGGAACCAATGATAGCCGAAGGAATGGATCTTGGTTTGACCTTGGAGACAGTGGACGGGCATTTGATGGCTGAGGCACTCTGAACCCATCGTATCTGGTGGCACGGGTGCTGCACCGAACCTCTGTGGTGGATATGGGCACTTGGGCCTTCAAACGTCGCCCACAAGCTGGAGACGGCCCAACTTGGTCCAAGAGGCAACTTGAGCCAAGCCAACTGTATTTGTGGTGACTCCCGTGGTGGGATCAAGAGGAGGCCCATCATTTGAAGCAGCAGGGGGCGCCAAGGTGAGATCAGGTACAACATTAGTTGTAGTTTCAGATCTGGGGAGCAGAGCCTCAATAGAAGCATGATCTTGATCCAGGTTCTGGCTAAGTTCAGCATCAAGTGTAGCTTCAGAACTGAATAGTTGAGTATTAGTGGGAGCCTGGTCTTGATCCAGGTTTTGGCTAGCTACTGGGGTGGTTTCATTGGTGGGTAGCTCTGTGATTACAACTGCGGAGGGAGGTGGTAAATCATGAATCCTTGAAGTAAAAGGCATCAGGACATCTTCATTATTAACTGTAGTACAATAGCTGATCTGAGGTAAAGGAAGCTGAGCTGAGATTGGAGGCAAACCATATCCAGAGCTCCACGGGCCATATGCAGCAACCACATTCATAATGGCTCTAGATAGGTGTGTGGTGAAGATGCTTCTAGAACAAAATCATTGATAAACACATTAGTTGGATCATTGCCTTGTACTAAGATGCTCACTTGCATTGTAGTAGCAGAAATAGCCACCTCCACATTAACCATGCTTGGAGCTACAGGGGGAACAAACAGAGTATTGACTGACATATTTGCATTTCCTGAATTGGAGGACCCAATACTTGCAGCAACAGAATTGGAATCATTCCAAGCAGAGTTCAAACTATCAGACCCAATACTATGAATTATGCACTTGACATATTAAAGCTTCTGGAAGTAGGTATAATTTATCCCATAGCTGATAGTAGATGGGTAAGTCCTGTTCTTTGTGTTCCTAAGAAAGGAGGCATAACCGTTGTTCCTAATGATAAAAATGAACTCATCCCACAAAGAATTGTAACTGGTTATAGGTTGATAATTGATTTTAGGAAATTAAACTAAGCTACTAGAAAAGATCATTACCCCTTGCCTTTTATTGATCAAATGTTCGAAAGATTGTCTAAGCATACACACTTTTGTTTCCTTGATGGATATTCTAGTTTTTGGAACTTATGCTTATACACCTGTGTCAAAAGAAGATCAAGAGAAAACTACTTTTACTTGCCCTTTTGAAACTTATGCTTATAGACGTATGCCTTTTGGTTTATGCAATGCACATGCTACCTTTCAAAGATGAATGGCTGCTATATTCTTTTACTTTTGTGAAAAGATTGTTGAGGTTTTCATGGATGATTTTTCCATTTACGGGACTTCTTTTGATGATTGCTTAAGCAACCTTGATCGAGTTTTGCAGAGATGTGAAGAAACTAATCTTGTCTTGAACTGGGAGAAGTGCCACTTTATGGTGAATGAAGGTATAGTACTTGGGCATAAATTTTTTGAACGAGGTATTGAAGTAAATAAAGCTAAAGTTGATGCAACTGAGAAAATGCCATGTCCTAAAGATATTAAAGGTATAAGAAGTTTCCTTGGTCATGCTGGTTTCTATAGGAGGTTTATTAAAGACTTATCTAAAATTTCTAGGCCTCTTAATAATCTATTCCAAAAAGATCTTCCATTTTTTTATGATGATTGTGTAGAAGCCTTTGAAATACTTAAGAAATCCTTAATCTCTGCACCCATTGTTCAACCACTTGATTGGAACCTACCATTTGAAATTATGTGTGATGCTAGTGATTATGTTGGTGGTGCTGTTCTAGGACAAAGAGTTGATAAGAAATTAAATGTTATTCATTATGCTAGTAAAACTCTAGACATTACTTAAAGAAATTATGCTACTACTGAGAAAGATTTTTTAGCAGTTGTGTTTGCATGTGATAAATTCAGATCTTATATTATTGATTCTAAAGTAACCGTTCACACCGATCATGTTACTATTAAATATCTTATGGAAAAGAAAGATGCTAAACCTAGGTTGATTAGGTGGGTTCTGTTGCTACAAGAACTTGACTTGCATATTATTGATAGAAAGGGAGCTGAGAACGCCATAGCTCATAATTTGTCTCGGATGGAAAATGTTCTTGATGACCCACTGCCCATTGATGATACTTTTCCTGATGAACAATTAGCTGTTATAAATGCTTCTCATACTCCTTGGTATACAGACTATGCTAATTACATTGTTGCTAAATATATACCACCTAGTTTCACATACCAACAAAATAAAAAGTTCTTCTTTGATTTAAGACATTACTTTTGGGATGACCCACATCTTTATAAAGAAGGAGTAGATGGTATTATTAGATGTTGTGTACCTGAGGATGAATAGGAATAAATCCTACGAAAGTGTCATTCCGAGGCATATGGAGGACACAACGCTGGAGACAAAACCGCGCATAAGGTATTGGAATCCTGGTTTCTATTGGCCTACTCTCTTCAAGAATGCACGTAAGTTTGTCTTATCTTGTGATGAATGTCAAAGAATTGGTAATATTAGTATACGTCAGGAAATGCCTATGAATTATTCACTTGTTATTGAACCATTTGATGTTTGGGGATTTGATTATATGGGGCATTTCCCTTCTTGTAATGGGTATACACATATTTTAGTTGCTGTTGATTACGTTATTAAGTGGGTAGAAGCTCTTCCAACTAGTAGTGCCGATCATAACACTTCTATTAAAATACTTAAAGAAGTTATTTTCCCAAGGTTTGGAGTCCCTAAATATTTAATGACTGTTGGTGGTTCACATTTTATTCACAGTGCTTTCCGTAAACTTTTTGCTAAATATGATGTTAACCATAGAATTGCATCTCCTTATCTTTCTCAATCTAGTGGTCAAGTTGAATTAAGCAATAGAGAAATAAAGTTAATTTTGCAAAAGACCATTAACAGATCTAGAAAGAATTGGTCTAAGAAACTGGATGATGCTTTGTGGGCATATAGAACTTCTTATAAGAATCCTATGGGTATGTCTCCGTATAAAATGGTTTATGGAAAAGCATGCCATTTACCTCTTGAGTTAGAACATAAAGCATATCGGGCAATTAAAGAACTCAACTATGACTTCAAACTTGCCGGTGAAAAGAGGTTATTTGACATTAGCTCATTAGATGAGTGGAGAACCTAAGCTTATGAAAATGCCAAGTTGTTTAAAGAAAAAGTTAAAAGATGGCCTGATAAAAGATTCAAAAACGGGAATTCAAAGTAGGTGAGTATGTTTTATTGTACAACTCTCATTTCAGATTCTTTGCATGAAAACTTCTCTCTAAATGGGAAGGCCCATATATCATCAAAGAAGTTTATCGTTCCAGGGCTATCAAGATCAACAACACCGACGGCACCAACCCGTGGGTGGTCAATGGACAAAGAATTAAGCATTATATCTCAGTACACCTATTAATGTTGAAACTAACATTGTTGAAACTATGACACCAGAGGAACACATAAGAGAGACCTTCCAGAACACTTCAGAACCCTGAAAAGGAATAGGCACTACTACAGGATGCTGCTAACACGACACTACAATCAGAGACCCTTCGACGAAACTGTGTGTGCTGCATTAATCACAAACGGTGATGTAATAAACCCATCAAAAAAGATACAAAATGTTTGCGATGGCGGAGACATCAAACACGATTCAGATAATAGTTGCATGTGTGATGCGTGGCATACAGTTCACTCGAATGAACTGTTTGCGATGAGCATAACAACAGAAATGGTCATCCATATGAAGGTGTGTGTGATATACAACATACAGTTCACTCGAATGAACTATTTGTAATTAGGAAACACGACAGTAACAGTCAGCCAGATTGAGGTGTGTGCGATAGACGGCATACACATCACATGGAAGAACTATTTGCGATTAGCCACAACAAACAGAAATGGTCAGACAGATCAAGGTGCGTGCGCTAGACGGGCACACATTCTAATTAAAAGAAGCATGTGTGATGGTAATAACGAGCGCGCACGGTTGATGGAACTAGTCATGTGTTGACATCGCTGACTGCGGTGCATCCTATGGGGCAAATGCCACGTACGCATCCGAGAACACGTGCCCACGTTACGCCATCCAGGAATCGTGCCGCACTTCAAAACTAGAACCGTCAATAAATTTTGAGCTTGTTTCATGTCACATTCCAAATTACCATGCTATATTTAATTGCAAACCTGTTCACACTGATCAAAACCTAAATGGTTTCCAACTTAGCAGCGTATTACTCGGTTATAAATACTACCTACTCCAAGATGACTGCACATTCCTCCTCAATTCCTCATCAAGAAAAACAAACAAGTCTTTCATCGTCGTTCCCTTGCGTATGCCATGGCCCGCATGAGTTCTGGGTCGAGAAATTACTACCAGGGAGAGGCGAGCATGGAAGCGGAAGCACGAGATATGTCCCGCCGCGCCGCCATAGTAGCACAACGGTCCCGTCGCGCTGCCGAAGGAGCACAGAGGTCCTGCTGTGCCGTCGAAGTAGCACAGAGGTCCCGCCACGCCGTCGAAGCAGTAGACTCGTCCGACCGCGCTAGGGAAGCAGCAGAGATGTCTTGTCGCACCGCAGATGCAGCAGAGAGGTCCTCTCGCGCTATGGTGGCCTGGGAAGATCTCGCGGGCAGACGAGGACTCTCACAGGCGCATGCGTGCTATGCTTGATAACCTGATGGATCAAATCTCTGGCTGGGCGAAGCTGCAGGACGAGATGAATGCCTCATTTGATAATGCTACCGGTGTCATCCGGGGACTAAGGGAGGACAAGGCGATACTCTGCACCGAGCGCAACCTGCCGAGGGCAAAGATCACCGGATGGGCGAAGCAGCACGAGCAGACCACTGCCTTGTTGAAGAAGACGGGCGCCATCGTCAAGAAACTTATGGACGAGAATGCCATGCTCTGCATCGAGTGCGAAAGGCTGGTGGAGGAATCCATGGATGCTGCCAAGCAGCATATTAAGGACATGAAACTGATCATTGCCGCTCGCCGCAAGAACTAGTCGTGGAGGTGATGAAGAAAGGTGTTGGAGGAACTCCGCACCCTGCAGCAACACATCAAGAAAGTAGAGAGCAATGATTCGGATCATTGTCTGCGTCTTCCTTCTCCTTGTGTATTTTGGGCCTTGCCGCATGTGGCATTTTTAATTATCTTCCTAAATATGTAACACACTTATTATCCATTGCCATCGTCATTGTATTTATATCAGTCTTGCTATAAGTCTCGGTCGATGCTATATATGTCCGTCAGATCTTACATCAAGATCCGTGCAAAATTTTCGTTTCAGCTTTTCTTTTTTCTATGTTAAATCTCAGTCGAGTGAGAATAGCCACACCATAAAACAGGGGTTCGGGCATCATTAATGGAGAAGTTGGGAGAGAGGTGGGCGGTGGATGGATGTCAAATGGCTCACCTCTCGATAAGCACGCGCAGGGATCTGCTCGCACGCCTCCCGTACTCAAATAGCTACCCCGCACGACGCCTCCTAGCCAATAAAAAAGGGGCACATAAATTGTTAGTAGAACGCCCATGGTTTCAATAACACTTGTGTTTCCGACTGTAACATGGCAGCTCTTGTTCCAAAAACACTTTTTTGGTTTTTAATGTGTGCGCCTTCGCAAATCGGACAATTTTTTTACCACAGCATGTTGGTGCCATGTGAAGGCAACATGCTGAGTTTCATGATTTTCAGGCAAGTTTTGGATTTACAGGAATTTAAAAACCAAGTTTATCAATGTTTCCAGCTGAGCCACGATGCCCAGATGTTTGAAATTCATTCCCATTTCTTGCATGGGACCTAAACATTCACCCAAGGATACATATATGATTTTTTAACCCATTTTGGTGCACTGGAGCATGTGCATGTAGCACAAATTTAAATTATACACATTAAATGCCTAGAAAACTCAAATAATGTATAAAAAGGCAAAACGAACCCTGAATAATTCCAAAATTTAGCACGGAACTCCTATTGGTCTATGTTGCCTCTGTAAAAAAATCAAGGTGGGAAGAGGCAGCGTATGCCGTTTCGCACACAAAGGTGACAGGTTCCCTCTCGGAACCACGACCCTTCTTGAGAGAAGCTTTGTCTTGCAAGAAGCTTATACCAAAACTTGTCCCAAATCGGGCGAAATTTTTACCACAACATGTTGGTGTGAGACCATGCCAAGTTTCATGATTTTCAGGCGAGTTTTGGATTTACAGGAATATAAAAACCAAGTTTCTCAATGTTCCCAGCCGAGCCACGATGCCCAGATGTTTGAAATTCAGTCCCATTTCTTGCATGGGACCTAAACATTCACTCAAGGACACACATATGATTTTTCAACCAACTTTGGTGCACTGGAGCATGTGTATGTAGTTCAAATTTGAATTATGCACATTAAATGCCTAGAAAACTCAATTAATGTATAAAAAGGCCAGACAAACCTGAATTAATTCCAAAATTTAGCACGATAATCCTATTGGTCTAGTTTGCCTCTATAAAAAAATCAAGGCAGGAAGAGGCGGTGTATGCCATTTCGCACACAGAGGTGACACGTCCCCTCTCGGAACCATGAGGCTTCACTACAAAAAAAAAGACACATCCATGACATTTTGGCCCGAACGAAAAGTTTTTCTGTCATTCTTAAGACACTTCTATGACGATAATTGTGACAAAACCACGTATCATCATAGATGTGGTGGGCTCCTACTTCTATGACAAAAGATCATGACAGAAAATGGGCTTTTCATCTTGGGCAGGCCGGGGACGCACCTGCATGACATTCTTTGGGCCGTCCATGACGGAAAAAATCATGGTAGAAGCGAGGGCGATGAAAATTTTGGGTTGTTCCCGGTTATGGTGGGTGGTCGGGGCCGAGCGATGCATGGAGGTTTGCGTGTTTCTCTCATACACGTACGCGCGTGTGTGAGAGGCGTTGGGCTCTAACTGAACTCGAGCGAGGCGTTCGCTTACTGAACCCGAGCGATTGCACTAGCTACATTACTAAACCCGAGTGATCGATCCCTTGGCTGTTAACTAAACCCGAGCGATTTCTTCGCTACTGCTGCTAACTAAAGACTATCGAACCTGCCTCTTGATGAATAATAACCGTTGTTGGGGGTTGGATGAACAGTTCCCGGTGGGGTTGGATGAACAGGACCCCGTGGTAGTCGGCCGTTGTCATTGGATGAACAGGACCCTGATCGAGGAGGCTGCCACACCCGAGCTGGTTGGGGGTGGATGAACATGACCCCGTGGAGGGCCGGTTGCACAGTAGCCGGTGGAGGCTGGATGAACAATAACTTGTGGATGAACAGTAGATCGTGGAGGCAGGAGGAATACACGGTGGATGAACAGTAGTAGGTGGAGGCTGGAGGAAGTCGACGGTGGAGGAACAGTAGCCCGTGGAGGCTGGAGCGAGGCAGTAGATGGTGGATGAACAGTAGCCTATGGAGTCCCGTTTTGCGGTATGCCACACCCCTCCCAATGAATAGGACCCCGTTTCGACCGTAGGAGCTCGAACAGAAGTCAGTTTCCTCCGTTTTGTGATACACCGGACCCCTCCTGATGAACAGGATCATGTTTCGACCGTACGCGGTCGAACAGAAGGCTGTTTCCTCCATTCTGTGGTACGCCAGGCCCCGTTTCGGTTGTTCCGTCAAAGCCGGTTGGCTCCCGAATCCCGATGAACACGATGCATTCCGTTGCCTCCCGATGAAAATGACGAAGTTTCTTCGTTCCGACCCAGCCGGTTGGCTGCCAATGAACTGGACGCCGTTCCTGCCATCCGTTGCCTCTCCATGTACACGAGCCCTGGCCGTACGTATGCGCGATGAGGCGTTCGAGACCCTGCCCGTATGTATGTACATGGCCGTATTTTTTGGCATCTGGTTGTATGTACATGTACATGGTTTAGACTGGACTGCCTGAACTGCTATGTCAGGGGCTCTACTACTACACGTCTTACTGCTTGCTCGGCCACGGTTCATCATTGCAGAGAGACCGATCAACCAGTATGTACGTACACGTTCGCGACCAGATAGGCAACACTACGTACGCTTCGATCGGGTGGGTCCCAGCTGTCAGGGAGGATAAGGATGCACTTATTTGCGTGCGAAGATATAGCTGGTGGGTCCCAGCTGTCAGGGGGAAGAATCATTTTTTTCGCGCCTAATATGGAGTCACTTCCTTGCGTCCGAAGATATAGCTGGTGGGTCCCAGCTGTCAAGGGGGAAACATTTTTTTTTTGCAAAATACAGAGGCCCTTCTGGTGGGTCCCCGCTGTCAGGTGGAGGAATCATTATTTTGTGCGTGATAAGGAGGCACTTCCTTGCTGCGGCTGTGGACCCAGCTGTCAGCCTCTCCACGTACAGTCATGTTTTGATAGAAGTCGTTCCTTGACCATGTTGACCACGCCGCACCGGGAGCATCGAGGCGGTGGACAACGACGAGGCCTAGGAAGGGAATGACCCAAAGCCGGGGAAGACTCGATAGTTGTTTCCCACGCGGAGGGGAGTAGGAGGGTTTACTTGTTCGGCTGCAGTGTGAGGCTGTCGTCGCCAGGGAATAACAGGAGGTCTGGGTGAGTACAGGGATGGCCAGGCCAGCGATGGGAGTAGGGTGGGGTGGTGAGGCCTGCGCGGTAGCACAGCCAGCCACGGGAGGCAGGTGCAGGCGGCACGGCCGACCCTGGTTTGGACGGCTGGAGCAAGAAGACCAGAGGTTGAAGATGCAGCATGGCCATTGATTTAACATCCAACGGTCACTGCGTCTGAAGATATAGCTGGTGGGTCCCAGCTGTCAGGGGGAGGAATCATTTTTATTTTGCAAGTAATAAGGAGGCACTTCCTTCTGTTCGAAGATGTAGCTGGTGGGTCTAGCTGTCAGCCTCACCACCTAAAGTCCTCTTCCGATGGCTGTCATTCGTTGACCTTGTTGACCACGACGCGCCGAGAGCATCAAGGCGGTGGATGACAGCGAGGCCTAGGAAGAGAATGACACGGAGCCAGAGAAGACGAGGCAGGTGGATGCCCACGCGGACGGGAGTACGAGGGTTCACTGGTTCGGCTACGGTGTAGGGCTGCCGTCGCTGGAGAATAACAGGGGGTGTGGGTGAGTAGAGGTAAGGCCTGGCCAATGGTAGTATGGTCGTGCAGTGAGGCCTGCGCGGCAGCACAGCCAACCACGGGAGGCTGGAGCAGGCGGTACGGCGGGTGCTGGTTTGGGCGGCTGGAGCAAGAAGACGAGAGGTTGAAGACGCAGCACAGCCATTGATTTAACATCCAACGGTCACTGCAGCTAGAATCGTTTTGACTAAGTTGACAAAGCCCTGCGTACACGTCAACTTAGTAGGCCCACAAGTTAGCCTCCAAATCTAGTGGGTCCCAGCTAGCAGGGGGAATCATTTTTTTGCTCGTAATAAGGTGGCACTTCCTTGCGTGCGAAGATGTTTTCTGGTTTTTTAATTTCTTTTTTTTTTGAGTTAGAATAAAAGGAAAACAATTTAGCATCTTTGGTACAATCTATAGTTTCACGAAATGGATCATAATAAAGCTGGTGGGTCCCAGCTGTCAGGGAGAGGTAACTTTTTTTTCCATGCAATAAAGGAAGCACTTCCTTGCATGCGAAGATGTAGCTGGTGGGTCAAACCTGTCAGGGGGAGAAATCATTTGTTTTCGCATAATAAGGAGGGACTTAGTTTCTCGAAAAAAAAGAGGGACTTGCTTGCGTGTGGCAATGGGCCATGTGGCTCCCTACTTGTCGGTGCAACAAACATTTGCAAATGTTGACCAGACCCATACACAGGCGTGTTGACGTTCATATATCCAGCATCCAATGGGTAACGCAAAACCAAACCAGAGAAGCCGCTCTTCGTGAGATCAAGGAGCGTATCAAGAAGACCAAGCTAAACATACAAGGCAAGGATTCCAAGAGAAGCATCCTCCACTCGCCAGGCGAGGCCGGCAGAGTCAATGCCTCAAGCAAGAGCAAGGGTAAACCCCCGCCAGCTGTGCCTCCGGGGCAACCAGAGGCCGAAGCGCGCACCCCTCCAAGATAGCCCGGCAAGCCTTGCCCCTGGCAGACGCAGGCCAGCTACCACCGCTCCACCGCATCATGACGCCAGTCACTTGTCGATGCGGTGTCGAGCCCTCCAGGTGATTAAGTGGCTCTCACTAAGCATGTGGCAGCTCAATGATAAGCAAATCACACCCATTTGACACCCGTTTAAAGGCGTGTCAAGATGATAAACTGAGGATGATTAAGCAACACGGCAACCTAGCAGTGCATTTAATGCACTTTGTCCTAACTGCTAGAGTTAGGTATGATAGTACTGTTAGCTATCTAATCACAAGATAATGTCTGTTTTGCAACTGTGGTTACCCATTGAGCTATAAAAGGAGGCCCAAGGCTACCTAGAGAGGGATTCGGACCCCCTCACACTTGTACACGTGTAGTAGCTCTCCCCGAGGTCACCTTGCCGGGCTTGAGCATTGGGTGCTGTCGTGTTTCTTCCATCCAATCCACCAAAGCAGGAGTAGGGTTTTACGCTTCTCAGTGGCCCAAACCTGGGTAAAAACGACCAGAGCCCCATCACTGTGCTGCCTCATGGCTTCTGCTCTTTGTGCAATGTAATCTCCCCCATGCCGAACTACAAGGGGCTCATGGCCCCATAGGTGATCGTGTCCACCCACGACATCTTTGGCGTGCCAGGTAGGGGGAATCGCTTGTGCGAACCACAAGTTGCGAACAACGCGTCGATCTTCATCATCAACTTTCCCATCCATGGCGCCCAAGAAGAAACCCGGCGCGACCGCGCATCCCTCCACTTCGAAGGCCCCCTCACACGCAGCCACGGATGCCGTCGGCACCACGGCAGCGTTGGGTGAGGCGGGTGCCGCAGGCGACACAACCGGCGCAGGCAGCGCCGCCGTTGTGACCCCCACGGCCGAAGCTGGAGCAGGGAACGTATAGGATGGGCAGCATCAGCAGAGTCCTGATGAGCTTGGCCCGGAAGCTGCGGGTGGAGGGGACACCCAGTCTCCGCGGGAAGTAGTTGGCAAGCACTTTTTCATCCCTTCCCACGGCAGCTTGAACGACGATCGTATAGATGCCCAAAAACTATGCCGAGTTCAGTTTCCCATCATACTTCTCTGGCAAGTCAGGCTTGAAGGCGCGAGATGATGGCCGATGGACTTGCCGCAGCTCACTAGTGAAGTGGCATCCAACCTCGTAAGGTAGGTACCCACCAGCACTGGGCGCGGGTTCATCAGTATTGGCCCCGTTGCGCCTGTCGGATTGACGGCGTGTCTCGCGATGTCGCTCAATGGTGACGCGGGCGTCTTCCTTCTTCCTTTCCTTCAACACTTGACATTGGTCTTACCGGAGTCGCGGATCGGACGAGGCCATTGATGCCTCATCACGATCATCGTCGTCTGGTGGTCGCTGAGTTCGCCGTGCCTGCCCTTGGGAGGGTTGCTGCGGAGGAGACTGCACTGTGGATGCGGTCCTCCCATCCTGACCACCGGTGTGAGCCGCCGGCGTTACCCGCGGGCGCCACGATGGCTCCGCACACGGTGACTTGTTGATCTCAGCAAACCCAAGGAAACTTTGGATGGTAGCTCTCCATTCATCCATCCTGTCTGCTGCTGTAGGAAAACCCAGCAATAGATGAGCTCTCGCTACCGCTTCGGCCGCCGTTTATGGCATGGCGTGGGAGGCAGAGCGCGACACCGCTCGACTTCTGGACGAGCCAGAAGGAGCACCATTGGGCTCTCGCCGCCTCGGGCCCTTTGCCAGAGGGACCTGATGTGACTGGAGCTGTTCCTGGTGACCAGGCTCTTGGTCAGCTGGGCTCTTCCCGTGTGGGCGTGGTCACTGGGGGTCGACGGCGCCGCTCCGGGTGTTGTTGCGCATGCCCGACGCGGAATGGAGCGCACGCCCTATCTCCGCTCCCCCGGGCGGCGCGGCCAGTGGATCTTGGCCTGCACCAGAGCGGGCATCGACTTGTGTCGGTCGAGCACGTCGGTGGAGTGAGCGGGAGGAAGTTGAGCGCCTCCGTGACTCGCATCGGCAGGAGTATGATCGGTGGCATGTTGAAGGGGCTGGACCACGCCAGCGGACCCAGTCCTTGCCCCAACCGCGGCGGGACTGTCAGTAGCACCGCTCGCTTCGCCAGCTCCGCCTGCCGCAGCCGCGGCGCCCGGAGCGCCCGCAGCCACGGGTGACAAAGCCTTCGAGGCGGAAGGATGCGCTCTTGTTCTACTTCTCTTTTGGGGAGCCATGGATGATGAAGATTGACGAAGATCGACGCGCTGGCTACTGCTTCAGGTTCACACAAACAACGCCCCCTACCTAGTGCGCCAAAGATGTTGGCGTGGGAGCACGATCACCTATGGGGTGTGGGTGTCCCTTTGTGGTTCAACAAGGGGACGGCCACATTGCACAAAGAGCAGAAACAGCAGGGGACAGCACGGCGATGGACAGCTCATTTTTACCTAGGTTCTGGCCACTTTGCAGCATAAAACCCTACTCCTGCTATGGTGGATTGATATGGAGGACGACGAAGGAGCAGAGTGCACTAGCCCGACAAGGGTGCCTAGGGAGTGCAACCGCGCGTGTACAAGTGTAGGGGGTCGAAGTGTTCGAACCCTTTGCTAGGTTGCCTCGGGCCTCCTTTTATAGGTTAAGGGGTGACCAAAGTAGCAAAACAGTCATTTGAGTGACATTAGATAGCTAACAGTGCTATCATACCTAACTCTGGCAATTAGGAAAAAAATGCATTAAATGCACTGCTAGGTGTCGTGTTGAGGTTAAATCTCGGCAAGCCTGCCGCGCCGCTTATCTGCTTCTCCTTGTTAGCGTGACACGTCTCCTGGACGGGTATCAATAAAGCTAATCACTTCTTGATCATGCTGCTATGTTCCTAACAGGATCCAGCTGGTTGCTTGGTTCCTTGGCACCGCACTGATAAATGACTGGGGTGCGATGAGGTGGAGTGGTGGCGTCTCGGTCGAAACCTACCGGCAAGAAGCCTGGCGGGTTTTGATCTTGGTGGCCCCGGCAACCCTGCCGGGGCAATCTGGACTTGTCCTCAGGTGCGGCTTCGGCCTGGCCAGGTTCTCCTGCCCGGCAAGGGAGGCCTTCCCAAGGTGATTTCCCGTTATCTTGTTCTTCTCAATGCTCTCCTTGATCTCACAACGAGTGGCTTCTCTGGCCTATCTTTATGTGGTGTACTGGTACTAGACGTACGATCGTCAGCATGCCCGTGCATGAGTTCGGTCTAGCAAACATGAATGTTTGCTGCACCGACATCTTTCGAGTACTTTGGATGAGTACTCACAGTTGCTACCTCTTTTCCCCTATACCCGATTACTGCGATTAGATGACAGAGCCTAGGAGCCAGCTGATCCCACCGATGACTACTACTACCCCGACAGACCCTACTACTACGTGGAGACCGCCGACGACCATGAGTAGTTAGGAGGCTCCCAGGCAGGAGGCCTGCAACTTTTCGATCCATATGTCATTGTCTTGCTAGCCTTCTTAAGCCAAATTTGTTTACTTATGTCTGTACTCAGGTATTGTTGCTTCCGCTGACTCTTGTGTATTCGAGCCCTCGAGGCCCCTGGCTTGTAATATAAAGCTTGTATTATTTTTATTTATGTCTAGAGTTGTGTTGTGATATCTTCTCGTGCGTCTCTGATCTTGATCGTGCGCATTTGCGTATATGATTAGTGCACGATTAAGTTGAGGCGTCACAAGTTGGTACCAGAGTCGACTGTCTGTAGGAAGCCCCTTTCCAACTCCTTGGCCGAAGTTGAGTCTAGTCTTTGAAAAACTATTTTACTAACAATTGTTGTGTGGCTTACGGGCCCACATCACAAATGGGTGGTATTAGGATCTTTTATTCCTCGTCTTTACTCTAGGATTCTTATCTCTCTTCTATTCGGGTTAAAGATTTTACTAACTCTGACTCTAGGATCTCGTAACCACTTCCTCCTGGAGGGTCCCTCATTCTAGATGGTCGCTTGATTCACCTGAAGACTCTGAAGAAACTCTTTGATGTTCTCCCGAGGCCCTTGTGCCCACCGCCTTTGCAATTCCCTACCACCGATATATCCTTATGGATAATGACATACACTTGTCGTTCATATAATCATTCCCCATTGCTCTTGTTATAACAAGATACCCCAAAACATTTTCCTATATTCCGAGAATCCATTGTGTCTACTGCTTTGCAGCTCCTAGTCGCATGAATTCACCAACAAATAATTCCTCACACTTACCAGGGATTCGTTCATCCCCAGTGGTTCATGTGCTTTGCAAAATACTTCATAATGCTATACGATCTTCCAAAAATCCTCTGCAACCTATTGCTCTGCAAATACTTGTCTGCTTGCATTATGGTTACTTTCCATATGTTTAGCAATATTCATTAGTATCCTTTGTCATTGTCATTTTGAGCCTTTGATTCGATATGTTTGTGAATGGTCGCAATCATTAGTCGAAACTAGAATTCATCCCGTTGGCTCAGATGTCACTCCGGACATGAGCTAGTTCTTAGCAAATCAAACCTTGATTGATTGTCGATCTATGTCTATTCAACTTACTTATCTTTTGATCAGAGCATCTGCTTCTGATCCCCTGATTTGGAAATCATAATTCCTTTGTATTTAAGCTTTGAAATTATCCAGATGTTTCTATAATCCGATGCCTTTGCATTATTTCTTCTTCTGATTGAACATCGATAATCGCATCAGATTCTTTGCGGTCCACCGGATCCTTTGGTTGATTATTATCCGACCGTTCCTGTGTATTCTCAAAACCTTGAATTCTTCCCCTGATACATAATGCCTTTGATAAATTGTATCCTCTGCTTTTGTCAACCATGCTCTACTATCGAGCTTGTGTTATTTACTCTTGAAGTTTGTGGTATATGTTAGAATAAATCCGAGGCGCTCCATCGATCTACCGAGGACCAAGCAATCACACGAGGCACGACACCGAGATTTGTTAACGAGGTTCACCGATATGGCTACATCCCCGGGGCCTGACTACAGGCGCTCCTCCCCATGACACCGCTACAATACCGCACCCCGGCCGCCCGGGCGCCGGCACACGCCGTCGGCTCCCCCGCGTGCCTGTGCTATTATGTTGGCATAGGTTACATTGTGTGTCTACCCCTGGTATATATGAGAGGCCTAGGATACAAGTGTCCTATTAAGACACAACTCCTACCCTGTCTACACACAGTCCAAAATCAAGTCCAACTGTAACCTACCTTGTACAATAATATTCGACACAACTCTAACAAACTCCACCTTGGCGAATATTCTTCACCAGCTTGAATTCATCCATGCGTAGAACCTCCATGTACATTGGACTTGAGATACGCCATGAGCCCTGCTGCTACTCCCATACTCCATGTGACTCCACCTGCAACTGTAGTCCCTTCTCGTCTTCTTCACAGTCAACACTCGAGTAAAATTAAGTTCCTCATTACTCTACTTTGTGCTCCCAATCTTCTGGAGAATCCGTTCAACGCCATCACACACCAATCATTAATCTGCGTGAAAATGAAGAACTCACATATTGGGTGTCACATATAAGAGTTACCTGAACTCAAAATCACCGCTCTTTCATGACCGTGTGTCTGAAACTTGAAGGAATTTCACCGTCGCCCTGTGTCACCCTGAGTCAAATTCACAGTTGTCTCGTCCTTTTCCCGGATAGGCTCTGTCATGTCACACAGCTATAGTACTCCGCCTCCTTCCATACTTGTCATCCGCACTTTGCCATGTGCACTGAACACCACAGAATATACAGCCATGTACTCTCAGCTTTTGACAATTTCAGAGTCTCCGCCACTTTCTCAGATTCACCAAGGTCAACTCCCGTCCATCAACCGGCACTGATAGACCCAGTCACCAACTTGAATCTGGTACTCGCCAACACTTGTTCAGCACCCTTTGCACACTTTGTCTGACCACATGTCTAACCGCCAGTGCCTTGGCCTGTCGCTGTGTCTCGTGCTTACCGCACACCTCGTTGCTATCACTGCGTCGAGCCTCTGCTGTCCCGGTCGAGTCTCCTGGGTCGCGAACCCACACCACTCAAACCCCTACTGCAAAGAACACCAATCATCACCGACCGATGCCGAGTATCATGTCTCCATCAGACCATTGGGCCCCAGTCCGATCCACGTGTCTCCCACTTTTCCCCGCTGAAATAGGCTTCGACTCTCCATGCACTTACGCCGTAGCCCCTCCATCAGCATCGAGTGAATTCTTCTGCTAGACTCCAGCTCCACCTTCAACATGACTCCATGTAGCTGCGCATTGCTACCCCGCGCCCCGTCGACTTCAAGCTCTCACGTGTACACTGCCTTGAATCAACCATGCGCCATAGTTTTGTCGAAGCCGCACAAGCCCTCAGGCCTACACCACGTGTTTCCATGCCCAGAAGTCGGCCACCATCAACACCATGCTCCTATGTCGTCGTCGCTGAAATCACCGCCATCTTCTGCTTTGACCAACATCCCTGTCAATCCATCAGACTGTCCAGTCCAAACCAGCCGAACTAATCCGACTGCAACCATGCTCCACCCTGTGCCGTGTCCGCCCCGCACATCTGTGCATTGCCTTGGACGGCCTGTATATGCATGATCCCTGCCATGACGCACTCCATGCTCTAAACCCTATGCGTGTCACCAACCTGCAAACCTCCTGGTAGAACCACGTGCAATTAGCAATACCTCCAAAGGAAATTACTTCCTGGTAGCTCCCGTGGGTGTGCTTAGCATGTGCCCCACACTTCCCAATGTCTTTTTCCTTCATCATTGCCAACTCGTGCAACGCATATACTACCATCTTGTGCAGATTACCTTTTTTTTACCAACAAGTCTCACGTAGCTTGTCTCCCGCGCCATGGATCACCCTGCGGCTGGTCCTGGCCACGCATGCGCATACGCTGGGCCTTATTGGTGTCTGCTGCAGCCCCGCCTGGGCACGCACCATGCACGGGCCGCTGTAACCCGCTGCCCTTCGGCCCTGCTCTCCTGGCTGCCTCAACACCTCTCGCTTCTTAGCGCCCCCATGCGATGCCGCCGCTTGCACTGCTTTGGGTCGGAATCGATCTGCCGCTGCTTCAGCCGACACGTGTCGCCATCGCCTTTGCCATTGATCCAATCTCGTTGGTAACAACTGCTACTCATGCCGCTGGACCGGGTACTCTGCGGCCTCGGGATCGCCCGTGCCTTGTTGCACGATGCGCCTGCTCCCGCTGCTGCCGCCGTCCCAACATGATCTAGCCGACACGTCTTCTGCCGTTTTCGATCGCTCATCCTCTAGAACAACGATTCGCGACCTCCTTACCTTGCTCATGATACCACTTGTTAGAATAAATCTGAGGCACTCCGTCGATCTATCGAGGACCAAGCAATCACGCGAGGCACGACATCGAGATTTGGTAACGAGGTTCACCGATATGGCTACATCTCCGGGGCCGGACTACGAGCGCTCCTCCCCATGACACCGCTACAATACCGCACCCCGGCCGCCCGGGCGCCGGCACACGCCGACGGCTCCCCCGCGTGCCTGTGCTATTATGTTAGCATAGGTTACATCATGTGTCTACCCCCGATATATATGAGAGGCCTAGGATACAAGTGTCCTATTAGGACACAACTCCTACCCTGTCTACATACAGTCCAAAACCAAGTCCAACTCTAACCTACCTTGTACAATAATATTCGACACAACTCTAACAGTATATGTTCCTAAGATGCCCCGATGAGTTGAAGCAATGCCTTCCCTAATCTGTGTGAACTCGAAAGTTATGCGGGTTATACTCTACTGGCGTTTCGTTAGATAAAATTTCAACACTACAACTTCTTCCAAAACGAGAAATGAATGGAAGGTTATGCATTGAAGAAGTGGGAGTCGACCTTGAACTTGTGTTCATGCCCATGGACACGATGTAGATCTTATCATGGAATCTTCTTGTAATAATAATTATACCCTTGTTATAAGTTCATCTTATATCTATGTTTGGTCCTTTGCAGTCGTGGCTCCGACCATGATTGTTCTTCTTTGATCCCATTTCTTGGACAAGTTAAAGCACATGTCTTCTGCAAATCAATATGCTTGTCCAACCTCTATTATGATCTACCTCGAGTATTTCCCCCTGTTATCTCGAGGATATCGTGCCTTTGCACTATCTCTTATGAACTCTTGTTGGATTATTACTCTCACCATTTTAGTCACTCCGCATGTCTGCATTGTCCGTCACTCAAGAACTTTGACAAGTGACTCGAATCCACACTATGATTCGGTATTCCTAGTACTTTATTGCTAGGGAGTCTAATACTCCATCATGTCATTCCTAGCCTGGTCAGCTATATCATTATCGTGCTAATTTTAACTGTGCTACCTGGTCCTTCTTCCCGGTGCACATTTTTGACAATGAGCTAAGCTTGTGTCAAACTTCATCGTCATATCGTTTTGCTTACACAACATGACTGTATCCAAGCTTGCGTCATATCTGTGGTTCCTTTCACCTTTAGCTTCACCATTCCATCTGCTTTGATAATCTTACTGATCGGTTACATCTTCATGAAACCTCTCGACAAAATGTGTCATGTTCATCGTTAACATTTTCACTTCCTCCAAAGGGTCAATTGAATTCATGGTGAGAAATACCATCCTTGCCCCTCGATGATTTGTGTTATCATCGACAATATTATTACCTTCCCTTCAACACAAACTTGTTCATGTTTGGTGTTGTACCTTGAGTTCCTTGCTATCCAGCTTATGTTATGTTCTACCTTGGAGTATTACCATTTTTATGTCAAGAATGTTGTGAAAATCTCACCACCTCTTAAGAATTCTTGATACAAGTGATACTTCTCACCATCTCCATTCATTTCTTGGTCCCCGTGTTATTTCTAACCGGAATACCAAGAAGTGAACGGTGATGCCTCGATTCAGTACTTCTAGCAACCCTATTGCTTGTAAGTTAATGAACGATAATTTCATGCTTTGTGTGTGGGCTACTGAATCAACATTCTAACATTGATCATGCTGCCTAGTCCAGATTTCTGGGTGCACTTTTCGATCAATGTTTAATTATGGATGTTTTCCTCGAACATACGTCAGTATTTCATTTGATCTGGCAAATGCTATCTCCTTGTTCATATAATTTTGGAAATACATCCTTTTTGAAATGTCGATGGATTGTTGCTGATCCCATCGGCCACATCCTCATCTTCTCCGTGGTTCACGATGAAAATTTAAGCTAGTGTTGGAGACTTTTGAAAGCATTATCTTTGTGCATAGCTCATGAAGAATATGTTTGGTGCAAGAAGTGTCTTCTCTAAGTTCGTGTGCATTTGATGCAAGTTGCTATCGTGAATATGAGAAAGTTTTGTTTCGCTTCCTGTGAAATCATCCCAAATCATTCATGCATGTGCGAAGTATTCTATGGTTTGATAGATTTGCTACCTTCACTCCATATGTATTTCCTAGCACGCCAAGCCACTGATTGATTTGTTCAAGGAAAAGAAGTTCCTTCATAAGAGCTAATCCAGACTTACACATGGGACTGTGACATCCTGGATGATGGTTCCCAACCAGAACTTGATTGCATTCCATTCTAAAAAACTTCCATGTGGGCACGAACGTCTTGACATTGTGTTCAGGTGTCTTGCAAGCCAACTCATGTTTCGAAACTTGCTTCCATAGTTCATTTCTCAAGAATCTTGCAACGCCATCTCGTCAGTTTGTGTTGCACCCTTGCCTTCTCATGCATCCTGAGTCTGAGGTACCCTGACACCAACCAGATATGAATCTCTGGCAGATAGGATGGTTGGAACATTTTCCAAGGATTATAACATTGGTCTTTATGTAACCCGGTAAGATGATGTCATGCCTAGCACACCTGGTCGGAGGACCTATTGTTATAGTATCTTCTTTAGCAAGGTTACCCATTCTCCCATGAGGAAATTGTATGACTTATTTTATAAGTTGTTCCTGATGGATCCTTTGTGTATCCAAAGTCTGACCTTTACCTGATGACCATGTCAATGCTATCCTGAAGCATGTTGGTGATACTCCGATCATCAACAAGAACATTGGAAGCGCAATGCTAAATTCTTCTTGATCAATTATCCAAACACCGTTGTACAGGGAGACCTCATAATTCCTTGCCCCTTTGTCTAAATGGTTACATACTTGGAGCCCTATCATGTATATCATGCTCTGCCTTTCCTTCGGAAAGATATACTCTTGATATCGGGAATAAACACATTTTCATTTCCATTATTCTGATTAGTATACTAATCACATTTTCCTTTATATTGTTTTGTTTAACCTTTCTTGTAATCTAACTTATCTGAGCAGTGATAATTCCCTGCTTAGGTAAACACCTCGGTGTACAACTCTGTCAATAAGACCCTGTTACTATTGTTGATGACATTCCGGTAACCACCGATGGACGAGAACTTTGCCTATTGGTCCGCCTTGTTACAACGAGCAGGAAAATTCTTCTCTTCGTCCCCCACCCTTGGTACCAACGTTGTTTCCAACATAACTAACAGGCTATCCTCTGACATGCCTTGCTACCATGACCATGCAAGATGTCACCGCCCTTCCTACTTTTAATCCACACTAACCACAGTTCCACAGGGTCGAAATCTGACTCTCCTGTATATCCCTGTTTCAAGATTATTCCTCGCGCTTGGCTTTGTATGTAATTCATGAGCCACCTTCTTAGAGATCTATTCTGGTATCAGATGCAATATTTCTCTATTGCTCTGAACCCTTTTCACACTCTAGTTTAGGCGTCGAACAATTGCCTACCCGGTTGGAACCTCTTATGGTACCTTCTTACTTTGCTCTCGATGTTTTCTTAAGTTTCAACTCGAGAGATACCTTCTGCCACATTCCCTGAGTTATCTACCAGATAATCAGCCTTGTAAAGGTCCGTTCTTCCGAAGATACCCTTTATCCTTTTCGTAAGTATGATGGAGTTCCCAAAGAAAGGATGACGACTTCATCATGATGACATGAAGCAGAGAAATGAAGACGTCAACGAAAGGGATCAACTTCTTCGAGAAGAGCAACCAAGAATGAGAAGATCCGTTAGAATTTCTTAACCAGAACTTTCCCCCTTACTCCACCTCTTAAATCTCGGGACGAGATTTCTTGTAGTGAAGGAGATTTGTAACACCCCCAGTGTCATGCTATAGTGACCTCACACTAATGATGTCATGTCATCAAGTTTAACTAAGCCAAATTATTAGTTGATAAAATTCAAAGTCAATTTCAAATTTAAAATGCAAGACAAACTATTATTTCTTTGAACTGTAAAACTAAAATGTTCGCTTTATTCTATAAATTCCCCTGATCATTGTCATGTTGAAACCAACTTTATTTGCCTCACAAATAAAATCCTAGGAAAATAATAAATGGTCCATCAACAATTAAAATGGTCTTTACAAAATAAACAAATATTTATACTTTTCAAATTGACCTCAAACTTTGTGGGCCTCCCCATTATAGTGCCTATTATTTAGGTGTCAATTTTCACATTTAACCAAAAGTCATTTAGTTACTAAGTTTAATAAATGGCCGACAATGTTAAATAAATAAAAAAGGTAAAAAGAAAAGAGTCAAACCTGCATTGTGCACTTGGGCCCAAGCGCACAGTACAGGGAGGCCAACCCACTCCCCCCCCCCCACTTGTCTCCCTCCTTGCTACTGAATCAGAGGGAGGTCATGGCAGTCATCTGCACGCCATGGCCGCTCCCTGGGCTGCGTGGCAGCCATCCCGCCCTCCTTGACGCCCTACAAGACGCCGAAATTCCTCCCACCCCCGAAACCCTAGCTCGACCACCTTCACTCCCTCACTCTCTCCCCACTCTGGTTAGAAATAGCCACAGCGCATCGAAGCACGCCGCCATGAAGCGCCACGGCCACCGGCCACCTCACGTCCTTCCATTGAGTCCAGAAGCTCCACCGGGCTCCTCTTCGTCCTCTCCACCACGAGATCGCCGCCGGGAGCCCCGGCAACGCCGCCCACGGTCGTTTCCCCTGGCCGGGGTCCGCCTCTGCCCCACCATCGATCTACACCACCACACCGCCCCGGCCTCCCCGAGCACGCCACCGACCTCCACTGTGAGCCCCGTGCCGATTCACCTCATTTCCCCGTCGATCCATCGTCGTGTCTCCGCCACCTGTTCGTCCCTGCGTGCACTTGGACGTGTGTCGCCGCGCCCTTGCCTCGCCCTCTGCTCACCCCACCCCCCACCCTCGCGCGTGCCCAGCGCCCGCGCCTGCCTTCTGCCCGCTCGCGCGCTCCCTGCTGCCGATCGCCCGCTGTTGTTGCCCATGTCGCCACCGCTGCTGCTTAGCACCGCCGCCTCCTGCTAATCGCCGCCCGCCGCTGCTCATCGTGTCCCGCTAGCCCCGGCACGCGTCCCGCCGCGTCCGGCCACGCCTGCGACTGCAGCTGCCTGCGCCCACGCTCTGCTGCGCTACCGCCTGATGCTGCTCCCCCTACTGCTGTCGCGCTCCTCGCCGCAAGCCCTGCTCGCCAGCCCACGTATGCGTGCCGCCAGCGCCCTAGTGCTCCAGCGCTGTGCCGCCCGTGGCCACGGTTTGCTGTGGCTGCCGGTGTGTAACATCTGGATAATTAAGCTACAGTAATCCCATGTTAATGGTGCCATGTCATCATTTTCACTTTTGCTAAATCCCCCTTTGATTCCATCCGGTTCAAATTCAAATTTAAATTAAAGTTAAATTTAAAATTTTCCAATGTCAAAACTAAATTGTTCTAAAAATGTCAAATAATTCATAGGTAATATTGGTGAAGAAACCACACTATTATAAAGTATTTAAATGCACTAAAATAAATAAAACAGTAGCTAAAACAATTAATTAAATGCCTTTCATAATTTATAAATTGTTAAACTAATTTATTTGGGAGTCAAACTTTTTGTGGCTGACGGCTAATTTTAAAACACAAATTTAGGTGTTGATCTCATATTTTTATAAAACTAGAATATACTAATATTAGATAAAATAAAAAGTAAAATAAATAAAAGAATCTGGAAAAGAATAAAATTACAAAAGGAGAGAAAACTCCCTGGGCTTTTGGCACATCTGGCAGGTGGGCAGCCCAGCCGACCCACCCCACTTACCTTCTTCCCCTGCTACAGGAATAGGAGGGGGGCCGTGGCAGCCATCCACGGCACCATGGCCACGGTGCAGCCATCGGCTGGCTCCCCCTCGCGTACAAGACCACGGCGCCCCTCCCCCTCGAACCCTAGGACGCCCTTGCCTCTCTGTCAAGCCCAAGTCTGAATATACCCTGTTCATGCGTGCCAGTTGATTCTACAACCGTCCATCTCGCATCCTGTGGTCACCAGTCAAAGATAACGGTTCACTGATCGACCATCCAATGGTTCAGGAGGCGCTTGAGGAGCTGTTCATCGTCCGACAAGGCCATGTGCTCTGCTTTTCTGCTTTTTCACTTTCTAGCTGCTGTAATGGCTATATAAGCCAGCTCTATCTTTCATTCGAGGCATGTAAAAATATTACTGGGTATAAACCCTAGCCGCCGGTGGCGTGCTAACTACCTTTCCCCTTTCTATGCAATGAAAACCCTAGCTCAATTCTCCCAATTCTCGCCTTAAAATCAGATAGTTCGAGCTTAAATTCAGTTGATCGGGACTCTGGTCCTGACAATTGGTATCAAGAGCCAGTCCTTCCTTGGCTAGGGCGACGATTTGACCAGTGCAAGGTTGGCTTGGCCGTAAAATCCCTTTGCGCGAATTGGAGCGGGCGGCGGTGATTGAAGGCGGCGGCCAGAGTGGCAACTATTCGGCGACAGTCAGGCAGTCCGTCTGGTTGCTTAAGAACAATTCTTAAGTGGTAAAATTTCAGATCTGGCGATCTGACCGTGTCGTGTGAAGGTGGTGTACGGCGGCGGCGAATTACTCCCTCCCTCCCAACCCTTGATGGTGCAGATTGACAACCTCACAGGCATGCCGGAGGTGGTGGATTCAGGGACTATGGCCGACCTGTAGCTAGAGTCTTTGGAGCTTGACATCAAGACCCTGCGGCAGGATAGAGAGGAAGATCGTAAAGAATTCCAGCAATTCTAGGACATGGTCAACAGAAATTTTGCCACGATGCAAAAGAGTTTTGACAAGATACAAGCGAATTTCAGACGCTTACTGTTGGACCCTGAACCAGAGCAGGTGGAAGAAGAAGAAGGACAGGGGAGTGTACAATTGAAAGAGAATCAGCTGCAATCTCAAGTACTGGCTCCGGGTCGACCCAAGCAGTTACAAGCTCCTACTCCTCCCTCAGTGACAATGCAGAACAAGGGGGCTACTTTGCCAGTGGGTACAGCTACTCTTCGAGATCATACAGGCAAAGAGCTGAATATGGATGGCACTCCTAAAGTTCCTTACAGGCACCCAAACTATGGGCAGAACAAAGAAAAGGAAAATACACAGGCAGTACAGAGAAATGTAGTGCCATTGGAGGAAATACAAGAAGAAGAAGGGGCTGATAATTATTACAGAAGAAGGAATGTACTTACTGTCAAGCCAGCTAAGTTGAACATTTCTGAATTTGGAGGACAAGACCCTGAATCTTGGATTCAGAACTTGGAACAGTATTTTGCTGCTGCAAGGACTCCAATTGAACATAGAACAGAGCTGGCCATCTCCTATCTTCAGGGCCCTGCTATTCAGTGGTGGAGAGGTACTGGATATGCACCTTCTAATGTGCCCTGGCATAAATTCTGTTCTTACCTAGCTGATAGGTTTTCTGTGGAGTCAGTTTGTGATATTGTCAGTAACTTTCATGCTGCACATCAAGCAACAACAGTGACTACTTATGTGGAGCAATTTGAGCAACTGGTCAATGTGATGAGGAGAGAAAACCCTGCTATACCTGATGATTACTATGTTTCCAGCTTTGTGTCAGGCCTTAATCCTTACATCAAGAGCTTGGTAGAGTGTTTTAAACCAAAGGATCTACAAACGGCTGTGTGGTATGCCAGAAGAATGGAAAAATCTCATCCTCCCACTCAATTAGTGCCAAATAAGCAGTATGTGCCTCAACCAAGAAGACAAGTAATTTTTGAACAGCCCAAACCACTGGTTCCTAATCCAGCACTAAACAGAAATGTGGTCATCCAGCAAGCTAACCAGAATCAAGTGTGTTATAAATGTAGAGAACCTTGGGTGCCTGGTCACAGGCAAGTGTGCAAAATGAGCCAGAGAGCACAAATCCAAGCTCTACAGGCTCAAGAGGATGGAACTCCTGAAACTATTTTTGTGGCAGATTATGATGATACTGAACTGGACAATACAGACCAACTAACTGATGAAACTGTGTTGAAGGTATCAATGCATGCTGCTATGGGAATTGGGGTAGCTAAAAATACTTCCATATTAACAGTTAAACTGGGTAGTACTATAGCAACAGCACTGGTGGATAGTGGTAGTACTACTACTTTCATCTCTCCTGCAATGGCTAGCAAATTGGATGTTACTCCCAGTCCCACACCAAGAACTAAAGTGGTGGTTGCTAGTGGAGGCATTCTCTGGAGTGAGTTTCAAGCAAAGAAGTGTCACTATGAAATACAAGGCCATGCCTTTACTGACAATTTCAGAGTGTTGAAGTTAAAAGGCTATGACATCATCTTAGGAGTGGATTGGTTGAGGAAGTATAGCCCCATCCAAATGGATTTTATCAAAATGGAAATGAAGATATCTGCTCCTGAAGGGCAGTTTATTACCTTTGTTGATGAAACAGTGCCACTCACTCCTGTTTCTGAAATGGCTGACAACACTGAAAAATTAGTGGAACAAGTTGTGTGTGGCTTTTTCTTATTCACTACTTCTAGCCCTGAAATGGTAGCAGCTGCTCAAGAGATCCCTGCTGTATTAAAACCACTTCTAGACCAGTATGAAAAGCTATTTGAAGAACCTACTCAACTTCCATCGAGCAGGCCATGTGATCACAGAATTCCTTTAGTGGATGGAGCAAAAGTGGTGAACCAAAGGCCCTACAGAATTCCTCAGCATCAAAAAGAAATTCTGGAGAAAATTATTTTGGAACTGCTCAAAAATGGAATTATCAGGCCCAACACTAGTCCCTTCTCCTCTCCTGTACTATTGGTCAAGAAGAAAGATGGGTCATGGAGGCTCTGTACTGATTACAGAAAGTTAAATGCTATTACCATAAAAAACAAATATCCTATACCTGTCATTGAAGATCTGTTGGATCAGCTTAAAGGAGCCAAAGTATTCTCAAAAATTGACTTGAGAAATGGCTATCACCAGATCAGAATGGCTGAGGAGGATATCCCTAAAACTGCATTTGCAACTCACATGGGATTGTTTGAGTACCTAGTAATGTCTTTTGGACTTACTAATGGACCTCCTACATTCCAGGCTTTGATGAACTTTCTATTTGGTATCCTTAAGTTTGTGGTGGTCTTCTTTGATGACATTTTAGTCTTCAGTTTTTCCATGGAAGAGCACCTGGATCATCTCAAACAGGTGTTTGATATTCTGCAAGCAAATAAGCTATATGACAAGCTGGAAAAATGTTCTTTTGGCCAGAAAGAAATTGAATATTTGGGCCATGTCATTAACTCTGAGGGAGTTTCTACTGATCCTACTAAGATTGAGGCTATTAAAGCATGGCCTGCTCCTACTACTGTAACTGAATTGAGAAGTTTCCTTGGATTAAGTGGGTATTATAGGAGATTTATCCAAGGATATGGGATAATATGCAGACCCCTCTTTGATTGCTTGAAGAAAGATGCTTTTGCTTGGGCACAGGAGCAACAACAAGCATTTGAAACACTAAAGCAAAAACTTACTCATACCCCTGTACTGGCCCTGCCTAATTTCAAGAAACCATTCATTTTGGAAGCTGATGCTTGTGGTTATGGTTTAGGTGATGTACTAATGCAAGAGGGCAGACCACTTGCTTATTTCAGCAAGAGTATTGGCCCTAAAGCTGCTGCATTAAGTACCTATGACAAAGAAGCTCTAGCTATCATTGAAGCTGTGAAAAAGTGGAAACACTACTTCTCTGCCACTTCGTTGATTATCAGAACAGATCAAGAAAGCTTGAAGTACATTCAAGAGCAAAAAATTACTGAGGGCATCCAACACAAATTGTTGTTAAAATTGCTGGGATACAACTTTACAATTGAATACAAAAAAGGGAAGGAAAATAGGGCTGCAGATGCATTGTCTAGAGTGAGACGTGCAGTTTGTGCACTGTTTACTACTGCTGCCTCCCCTACCTGGGTTAAAGAAGTGATCAGCAGTTATCAGCAAGATGACAAGGTCAAGGAACTAATTGCTGAATGCTCTGTGGATAAGAATAGTAATAGTGCTTATTCCTTTAAGAATGGCATACTGAGATTTCACAATAAGATTGTTGTGGGAAAAGGCACTAATCTGAGACAAGAAATCTTATCCACATTTCACAATTCTGAGCTGGGGGGACACTCTGGAGAAAGGGCCACTTATCACAGAGTGAAGTTAGTATTCCATTGGCAGGGTATGAAGCAAGATGTGATCACATTTGTGAAAAGTTGTCCAGTGTGCCAACTAAACAAAGCTGAACATACACCTTACCCAGGTTTGTTAGAACCACTGCCTGTGCCAGATTTTGCTTGGGCTCATATCAGCATGGATTTTGTAGAAGGCTTGCCTACATCAGAAAACAAGAACCTGATTTTGGTGGTAGTTGACAGATTCACTAAATATGCTCATTTCATTGCCATGAAACACCCCATCACAGTGCAGTCTGTAGCAAGAGCCTTCTCTGACCATGTGTTTAAATTGCATGGAATGCCACTAGTGATTGTGACTGACAGAGATAGAATTTTCACCAGCAATCTCTGGCAAAAGTTGTTCAAAACACTGAAAATCAAGCTGCATATGAGCACTAGTTATCATCCACAGACAGATGGTCAAACAGAAAGAGTGAATCAGTGTTTGGAGAATTATCTGAGATGTATGTGCTTCCAGCAACCAAGGAAATGGCATGGATGGTTAGCCCTAGCTGAGTGGTGGTATAACACTTCCTTCCATACATCTCTGCAAATGACTCCTTTCCAAGCTCTTTATGGCTTTCCACCTCCTATGGTGGCTGAATCAGCTCTGCCAGATACTATTTGTGAGGATAATGAGGACTTGTTGTAGAACAGAGAATTAGCTGTAGAAGTGATAAAGCAAAATCTCTTAAAAGCTCAAGCTAGAATGAAATTCTTTGCTGACAGAAACAGGAAAGAAAGAGAGTTTGTTGTTGGAGATATGGTTTATCTTAAAATCCAGCCTCACAGACATACCTCTCTCAGTTTGCACAAACACATCAAACTGCACTCCAAGTTTTATGCACCATTCAGAGTTCTAAGTAAAATTGGGAATCAGGCCTATAAATTGCTTCTACCTGAGGACTGCCAGTTGCATGATACTTTCCATGTCAGCCAGCTCAAGAGGCATATTGGCCCAAAGGTGGTGCCCTCCTCCAAACTTCCCTTGGTGGGAACTAATGGCATGATTAGAATTGAACCTGAAGCAATTATGGAAAGGAAGCTTATTCCAAGAAAGCAGGGTAATATCAGTATCCAGTTGTAAGATGGTTAGTGAAATGGGCAAATCTGCCTCCAGAAGAAGCAACATGGGAAGATTCAGCTTTCATTCAGAAGATTTTTCCTGCATTCAGAGCTTGAGGACAAGCTCCAGCTCAATTGGGGGGTATTGTCAAGCCCAAGTCTGAATATACCCTATTCATGCATGCCAGTTGATTCTACAGCCGTCCATCTCGCATCCTGTGGTCATCAGTCAAAGATAACGGTTCACTGATCGACCATCCAACGGTTCAGGAGGCGCTTGAGGAGCTGTTCATCGTCCGACAAGGCCATGTGCTCTGCTTTTCTGCTTTTTCACTTTCTAGCTGCTGTAATGGCTATATAAGCCAGCTCTATCTTTCATTCGAGGCATGTAAAAATATTACTGGGTATAAACCCTAGCCGCCGGTGGCGTGCTAACTACCTTTCCCCTTTCTATGCAATGAAAACCCTAGCTCAATTCTCTCGATTCTCGCCTTAAAATCAGATAGTTCGAGCTTAAATTCAGTTGATCGGGACTCTGGTCCTGACACTCTCCCCCCTTCCTCCTCGCGCCGCGCCTCGCTCTCCCTCGACGCGCCCGCTTGCCCGAGCTCGCGTACGCCATGGCCGTCGTCGCCAACGCAGCCACCATGCTCCCCGCGCTATAAGAAGTTGTCCAGAAGCATCCTCGTAGTTGTCTCCATCGTCCCCGACCATTGAATCAAGTCGGGAAGGCCTGTACGCTCGCCATAAAGCTCGAGTCCTTCGCGTACATCGCCGGCCACCGTCGTCGATTGCCTCGTCTTCGGTCCACCTCCGGCCTCCCCGTCGCTTCCCTTGGAACCTTTGTTAGCTCCTCTACCAAAACCCCCTCTCCCCCTCTCGATTTCGTCACCGTAGCCGCCGTCCCCGAGCTCATCCGAGCCCCCGCGTACGCGTACGCGTACGTGCATGCGTGCTGTGATGTGCTGCTCCTGTGCCGCTGCTTAGCCACTGCTTCTGATGATGCTTTGCTGATGCCGTGTTGCTTGCTACGCTGCTGCTTGCCGTGGTGCTGCTGCTTGGCCGCGGCCGCCACTCGCTCCCGGCTGCTGCGCTGGTGCCCGTTTGCTGCTGTCGGCTGCTGCTGCGCCCTTCTCCCGCCACTGCTTGCTGTTGCACCGCCGTTGCTGCTGTTAGTGCTATTGCCGCTCCTGCTGCCCACTAGCTATTGCTGCTGCTACTTGCTCATGCTGCTGCGCTGGTGGTGGTGGTGGTGGTGGCGGCCATGACCATGTGTTTTGTGTGCGTGTGTGTGCAAATTAGCTTAGGGGCTAACTACTAGTTATTTTAACTACTAGCCTATGACAAGTGGACCCCTAGACTAATTAATCTAATTAACTAGTAGAATATTTTAGTTGCTGCCAATGACATGTGGGCCACACCCTCCCCATTTGACTAGTCAAGTTGACTTGGTCAACTTGATTTAAAATAAATGCAAAATTCCATAATATTGTTAAAACTTTGAAAATTCATATAAAATAATCCGTAACTCGGATGAAAATAATTTATACATGAAGTTGCTCAGAAAAACGAGACAAATCCGAATACGCCTTCCGTTCGTCTGTCACATGTCCCTAGCATAGCGAACGTGGAACCGTCCCCCTCCGTTTCATCTGTCCAAAAATGCAAAACATCGGGAAAACTTTCTCGGATGTTATTCCCCTTCGCCGGTATCGTGTAACACTGCGTTAGAGCACCCCTAGCACCGCATATCATCATGTCATGCTTAGTGATGCAACTGTGTGCTTTGTATTTACTGTTTCTTCCCCCTCTTCTTCTCCGGTCCCCGAGACCGTTGCTGATGCCACTATGATCGACTACGTCACCGACGACCATCCTTCCTTTTCAGCAGAGTTTCCAGGCAAGCAAACCCCCTTTGATCATTCCGATATCGTCCATTCCATTCTCTCTCATGCTTGCATTAGATTTTGCTACTGTACTTGATTGATCATATCTGATGCATAGCCTGCTTTTGTAACCTGCTCTTGTACCTTACCTGCTTATCCTAAATTACTTAGTATAGGTTGGTTAGTGATCCATCAGTGACCCCTCACCTTGTCCCAGTTGCCTCAGCTTGATGACCGATGACTCGATCAACGTGATCGACGTGCAGAGACCAACACACCACCTCACCCCCCCCCCCTTTAGTTGTACGACTCTGCACAGCTACTATCGAGTGCCGAGGGTGATACCCCGTAACGCACTCCTGATGATAACTTTGTAGTGTAGCTAATCGGTCGTGGTCTTCGAGGGTGATTCCTCCTTCACCACTCCCGATGACAACTCGGTCGTGCAACCCCTCAAGTGTGAACCTCGAGGGTGATTCCTCATATATTCACCTTGACGGTCACATCAAGTGGAATCCATCGAGGGTGATTCCTCGGGTTTTTCCCCTTGATGTTTCGGACACACGGTTACCTTTACTTTACTTCAGACCTTTGTTAAAGTCGGGTGGGCCCAGTGAGCACCCGAGAGAGATACCTGTGAAAGTTGAGCGGGGCCGGAGAGCACCCGCGAGATGTTACGGTGGCGGATGGTTGTTTAGCGGTATCACCCAGGAGGTGGTGGTAGCTCCGGACTTGTCCCGACAGCCGTCGCTTTTAATTGTTAATGCACTAACAGGTTTGGGTATTTGTTCTGAGTTGGCCACTAGCCTATACGCACTAACCACCACGCAGGAACAGTTATGGGCACTCGGCATCGTGGTATCAGCCGAAAGCTTTGTCAGATGTCCAGTTCAGCATTGTGGGCCTGTCGGGCCAGTGCCATCCAGGATGAGGTGATGCTCGTCCCGGCTCATCGCACAACGACCCAGAGTGCAACGGGCAATGGGCCCAAGACCCCGGAGTGCTTATGATGTAGACCGGCGAGGACCTCTCTGCTGAGCCTAGGTAGGGCTGCGATGTGTTGATCTTCCGAGGCCGGGCATTGACCGTGGAAAGTGTGTCAGGCCAGAGTAATCAAGCATGTTGGGTAATGTGGTGCACCCTGCAGGGAAGTTATTTATTCGAATAGCCGTGTCCACGGTAATGGATGCTCGGAGTTGTATCCCGATCTATTACAACTAGAAATGGTTACTTGAGATATGAGATGGATATGTTGGCTCCGGGATTACTTTCTCGTAGGGAGTCGAGGAAGGATCTCTGGGCATTAATATTACAATATGCTTGTTAAATGTTAAAATGCTATTCTATACTCTTCTGAATGCTGCAAGATGCTTGAAGATGCTAGTCTTCGATAGGCTAGGCTTTCCCTCTATTCTGGCATTCTGCAGTTCAGTCCACAGATACAACCCTTCCATTTGATACTGATGCGTACTTAGTATAGATCTGATGCTTGCGAGTACTTTGGATGAGTACTCATGGTTGCTTTGCTACCCCTTTTCCCCCTTCTTATTCCTTCTTTCCGGTTGCTGCGACCAGATGGTGGATCCCAGGAGACAGATGCCACCGCCAACGGATACTACTACCCTGACAGAGCCTACTGCTACGTGGAGACCGCCGACGACCAGGAGTAGTTAGGAGGTCCCAGGCAGGATGCCTTGCCTCTTCGATCGTTGTTGCTTTTGTGCTTGCCTTCTTAAGGCAGTCTTGTTTAAATTATGTCTGTACTCAGATATTGTTGCTTCCGCTGACTCGTTTGTATTTGAGCTTCTGTATTCGAGCCCTCGAGGCCCCTGGCTTGTAATATGAAGCTTGTATGACTTTTATTTGTGTTTAGAGTTGTGTTGTGATATCTTCCCGTGAGTCCCCGATCTTGATCGTACATGTTTGCGTGTATGATTAGTGTACGATTGAATCGGGGGCGTCACACGGCGACCCCTCGGCAGGCGCACATGCAGACAGCCCCTGGTGGCTGCACCTCTGCTGCTCGGGCCATCTCCGGGTAGCTTAGGTGGCTAATCCCCCTTATTCACTAATCCCCTTTTTGCACAAAACCCCCCGATTAACTAATTTAATTAAACCCCTGTTAGTTAATGGGTCAATGACGGTGGGTCCCCCCTTTTATTTAAACCTAAATTAAAATCCTATTAAGAATATTGTGTATGACACCTGGGCCCCACCTGCAGTTTGACCAAGTCAATAGTCAACACAGTTGACTGTTGACTGGGTCAACTGGGCCCCCTGGACCCCACTTGTCATCCACTAGGCTAGCTCCTAGTGGGTAAAAAAAGTTTTTTGCCTACTTAATAATTAATATAAATAGATAGAAGAAATTTCAAAAAATCATTTAAACTTTGAAAATTCATATAAAATAATCCGTAAGTCAGATGAAAATAATTTATATATGAAAGTTGCTCAGAAAAATATGATGAATCCGAATATGCTATCCACATACCTGTCACACCCCTCCAACACTGCAAACAAGGAACCTTCCCCTCCGGATTGTCTGTCTGATAAATGCCTAAAGCCAGGAAAATATTACCGGATAATTTCCCGCCCCGTCTGTAATGCGTAGTACTGCAGTAGGTCACCCCTAGCTCAGCGTATTGCGATGTCATGCTTTGTGATGAAGTTGTTTGCCTTATATTTATTGTTTCTTCCCCCTCTTCTCTCCGGTAGACCCTGAGACCGTTGTCGATGCCCCTGTGATTGACTACGTCGACGACGACCCCTCCTTCTCTGCAGAGTTTCCAAGCAAGCAAAACCCCCATGATCATTCCTATATCGCCCATTCCTTCTCTCTCATGCTTGCATTCGATTTTGCTACTGTTGTTCGTTTGTACCTATTCTGATGCATAGCCTGATTTTGTAACCTGCTATTGTTACCTTACCTGATATCCTATATGCTTAGTATAGGTTGGTTAGTGATCCATTAGTGACGCCTCACCTTGTCCCTGTTGCCCCCGCTTCATCACCGACGACTCGATCAACGTGATCGATGTGCAGAGACCGACACATCACCGCACACACACCCTTAGTTGTACGACTCTACAGAGCTGCCATCGAGAGCCGAGGGTGATACCTCGTAACGCACTCCTGATGATATCGCTATAGTGTAATTAATCAGTCGTGGCTTACGGAGGGTGATTGCTCCTACTTCTAGAGCTTGCGTTGATTTTTCCCTTGAAGAGGAAAGGGTGATGCCGCAAAGTAGAGATAAGTATTTCCCTCAGTTAAGAACCAAGGTATCAATCCAGTAGGAGGCACAAGCAAGTCTCCAATCTATGCACCTTCACAAACTAACAAACACTTGCACACAACGCGAAAAAGGGGTTGTCAATCCCTTCACGGTCACGAACAAAAGTGAGATCTAATAGAGATGGATATAAAAGATAAATAAAAGAGCAAACTAAAGTAAATATAAATAATTTGCAACAAGGTATTTTTGGGTTTTTTGGTTTATAGATCTGAAATATATGATGGAAAATAGACCCTGGGGCCATAGGTTTCACTAGAGGCATCTCTCTTGAAAGAAAACATACGGTGGGTAAACAAATTACTGTTGAGCAATTGATAGAAAAGCGCATAATTATGACGATATCTAAGGCAATGATCATGAATATAGGCATCACATCCATGACAAGTAGACCGAAACGATTCTGCATCTACTACTATTACTCCACACATCGACCGACTCCTGCCTGCATCTAGAGTATTAATTTCATAAGAACAGAGCAACGCTTTAAGTAAGATGACATGGTGTAGAGGGATAAACTCAAGCAATATGATATAAACCCCATCTTTTTATCCTTGATGGCAACAATACAATACATGCCTTGCTACCCCTTCTGTCACTGGGTGAGGACACCGCAAGATTGAACCCAAAACTAAGCACCTCTCCCATTACAAGAAAAACCAATCTAGTTGGCCAAACAAAACCGATAGTTTGAAGAGAAATACAAAGATATCTTAATCAGGCATAAAAGAGTTTAGAGAAGACTCAAATAATATTCATAGATAATCTGATCATAAATCCATAATTCATCGGATCTCAACAAACACACCGCAAAATAAGATTACATCGGATAGAACTCCAAGAACATCAAGGAGAACATGGTATTGAGGATCAATGAGAGAGAGGAAGCCGTCTAGCTACTAGCTATGGACCCGTAGGTCTGTGGTAAACTACTCACGCATCATCGGAAGGGCAGCAAGGTTGATGTAGAGGCCCTCCTTGATCGAATCCCCCTCCGGCAGGGTGCCGGAAAAGGCCCGAAGATGGGATCTCACGGGAACAGAGGCTTGCGGTGGCAGAAAAGTATTTTGGTGGACGCTTCTGATGTTTGGGGAATATTTCTGAATTTATAGAGGTGGAATTAGGGTTGGAGGACACCCGAGGGGCCCACAAGCCCTCAGGGCGCCGCCCCTGGGGCGCGCCCTAGATGCTTGTGTGCGGCCTCCTCGGGACTCTTCTGGCCCTCTCTCCAAGTCACGTAGGTGTCTTCTGGTCCAAGAAAAACCATCGTAAAGTTTTATTCCGTTTGATATTCCTTTTCTGTAAAGTCAAAAACAAGGAAAAAACAGAAACTGGCACTGGGCTCTAGGTTAATAGGTTAGTCCCAAAAATAATATAAAATAGCATATTAATGCATATAAAACATCCAAAACAGATAATATAATAGCATGGAACTATCAAAAATTATAGATACGTTGGAGACGTATCAAGCATCCCCAAGCTTAATTCCTGCTCGTCCTCGAGTAGGTAAATGATAAAAACAGAATTTTTGATGTGGAATGCTACCTAACATATTTATCAATGCAATCTTCTTTATTGTGGCAAGAATGTTCAGATCCATAAGATTCAAAACAAAAGTTTATTATTGACATAAAAACAATAATACTTCAAGCATACTAATAAAGCAATCATGTCTTCTCAAAATAACATGGCCAAAGAAACTTATCCCTACAAAATCATATAGTTTGGCTATGCTCCATCTTCATCACACAAAGTATTTCATCATGCACAACCCCGATGACAAGCCAAGCAATTGTTTCATACTTTTGGTGTTCTCAAACTTTTTCAACTTTCACGCAATACATGAGCGTGAGTGCTTCTTCTTGAGCTTGCGTTAGTTTTTCCCTTGAAGAGGAAAGGGTGATGCAGCAAAGTAGAGAGAAGTATTTCCCTCAGTTTGAGAACCAAGGTATCAATCCAGTAGGAGGTACAAGTAAGTCTCCAATCTATGCACCTGCACAAACAATCAAACACTTGCACCCAACACGATAAAGGGGTTGTCAATCCCTTCATGGTCACATTCAATGATGAGATCTGATAGAGATAGATATAAAAGATTACTAAAATGTAAAACAAAATAAAAGTAAATAAATTGCAGCAAGGTATTTTTGGGTTTTTTCGTTTATAGATCTGAAAATATATGATGGAAAATAGACCCGGGGGCCATAGGTTTCACTAGAGGCTTCTCTCTTGAAAGAAAGCATACGGTGGGTGAACACATTACTGTCAAGCAATTGATAGAAAAGCGCAAAGTTATGACGATATCCAAGGCAATGATTATGAATATAGGTATCATGTACGTGTCAAGTAGACCGAAACGAGTCTGCATCTACTACTATTACTCCACACATCGACCACTATCCAGCATGCATCTAGAGTATTAAGTTCATAAGAACGGAGTAACGCCTTAAGTAAGATGACATGATGTAGAGGGATAAACTCAAGCAATATGATGAAATCCCCATATTTTTATCCATGATGGCAACAATACAATACGTGCCTCGCTACCCCTACTTTGTCACTGGGTGAGGACACCGCAAGATTGAACCCAAAACTAAGTACCTCTCCCGTTGCAAGAAGAACCAATCTAGTTGGCCAAACCAAACCGATAATTCGAAGAGAAATACAAAGATACCAAATCATGCATATAAGAATTCATAAAAGACTCAAATAATATTCATAGATAATCTGATCATAAATCCACAATTCATCGGATCTCGACAAACACACCACAAAAGAATATTACATCGGATAGATCTCTGAGAACATCAAGGAGAACATTGTATTGAAGATCAAAGAAAGAGAAGAAGCCATCTAGCTACTAGCTATGGACCCGTTGGTCTATGGTAAACTACTCACGCTTCATCGGAAGGGCAATAGGGTTGATGTAGAAGCCCTCCGTGATCGAATCCCCCTCCAGCAGGGTGCCGGAAAAGGCCCCAAGATGGGATCTCACGGGTACAGAAAGTTACGGTGGTGGAAAAGTATTTTGGTGGACGCTTTTGGTCGTTTGGGAATATTTGGGAATATATAGTTCTGGATTTAGGGTTAGGGGACCTCCGAGGGGCCCACAAGCCCTCAGGGCGCCCCCTAGGGCGCGCCCCTGAGGCTTGTGGCCTCCTCGGGGATCTTTTGGCCCCCCTCTCCAAGTTACGTGGGTGTCTTCTGGTCCAAGAAAAATCATCGTGAAAGTTTTATTCCGTTTGGACTCCGTTTGATATTCCTTTTCTGTAAACTCAAAAACAAGGAAAAAACAGAAGCTGACACTGGGCTCTAGGTTAATAAGTTAGTCCCAAAAATAATATAAAATAGCATATTAATGCATATAAAACATTCAAAACAGATAATATAATAGCATGGAACAATAAAAAATTATAGATACAATGGAGACGTATCAAGCATCCCCAAGCTTAATTCCTACTCGTCCTCGAGTAGGTAAATGATAAAAACAGAATTTTTGATGTGGAATGCTACCTAACATATTTATCCATGTAATTTTCTTTATTGTGTCATGAATATTCAGATCCATAAGATTCAAAACAAAAGTTTAATATTGACATAAAAACAATAATACTTCAAGCATACTAATAAAGCAATCATGTCTTCTCAAAATAACATGGCCAAAGAAAGTTATCCCTACAAAATCATATAGTCTGGGTATGCTCCATCTTCATCACACAAAGTATTAAATCATGCACAACCCCGATGACAAGCCAAGCAATTGTTTCATACTTTTGATGTTCTCAAACTTTTTTAACTTTCACGCAACACATGAGAATGAGCCATGGATATAGCACCATAGGTGGAATAGAATATGGTGGTTGTGGAGAAGACAAAAAGAAGGAGAAAGTCTCACATCAACTAGGCATGTCAACGGGCTATGGAGATGCCCATCAATAGATATCAATGTGAGTGAGTAGGGATTGCCATGCAACGGATGCACTAGAGCTATAAGTGTATGAAAGCTCAAAAAGAAACTAAGTGGGTGTACATCCAACTCGCTTGCTCACGAAGACCTAGGGCAATTTGAGGAAGCACATCATTGTAATATACAAGCCAAGTTCTATAATGAGAAATTCCCACTAGTATATGAAAGTGACAACATAGGAGACTCTCTATCATGAAGATCATGGTGCTACTTTGAAGCACAAGTGTGGTAAAAGGATAGTAGCATTGCCCCTTCTCTCTTTTCTCTCATTTTTTTGTTTGGGCTTCTTTTGGCCTCTTTTATTTTTTGTAAAGTCTGGAGACTCATCCCAACTTGTGAGGGAATCATAGCTTCCATCATCCTTTCCTCACATGGGACAATGCTCTAATAATGATGATCATCACACTTTTATTTACTTACAACTCGATTCTATAACAAAATATGACTCTATATGAATGCCTCCGGCGGAGTCCCGGGATGTGCAATGATCAAGAGTGACATGTATAGAAAATATGAATAGTGGCCTTGCCACAAATACTATGCCAACTACATGATCATGCAAAGCAATATGACAATGATGAAACGTGTCATAATAAACGGAACGGTGGAAGTTGCATGGCAATATATCTCGGAATGGCTATGGAAATAACATAATAGGTAGGTATGGTGGCTGTTTTGAAGAAGGTATATGGTGGGTTTAATGTACCGGCGAGAATTGCACGGTACCAGAGAGGCTAGCAATGGTGGAAGGGTGAGAGTGCGTATAATCCATGGACTCAACATTAGTCATAAAGAACTCACATACTTATTGCAAAAATTTATTAGCTATCAAAACAAAGTACTACACGCATGCTCCTAGGGGGATAGATTGGTAGGAAAATACCATCGCTCCTCCCGACCGCCACTCATAAGGAAGACAATCAATAAATATATCATGCTCCGACTTCATCACATAACGGTTCACCATACGTGCATGCTACGGGAATCTCAAACTTTAACACAAGTATTTCTACCAATCCACAATTACTCACTAGCATGACTCTAATATCACCATCTTTATATCTCAAAACAAATGCAAGGAATCTAACTTCTCATAGTATTTAACGCTCTTTATATGAATATTTTTATTATATCCCTCTTGGATGCCCATCATATTAGGACTAAATTCATAACCTAAGAAAATTACCATGCTGTTTAGAGACTCTCAAAATAATATAAGTGAAGCATGAGAGTTCAACAATTTCTATAAATAAAGCCACCGCTGTGCTCTAAAAAGATATAAGTGAAGCACTAGAGCAAATTGCCTAGCTCAAAAGATATAAGTGAAGCACCTAGAGTATTCTAATAAATCACGATTCATGTGTGTTCCTCTCAAAAGGTGTGTACAGCAAGGATGATTGTGGCAAACTAAAAAGCAAAGACTCATATCATACGAGACGCTCCAAGCAAAACACATATCATGTGGTGAATAAAAATATAGCCTCAAGTAAATTTACCGATCGATGAAGAGAAAAGAGGGGATGCCATCCGGGGCATCCCCAAGCTTAGATGCTTGGTTGTCCTTGAATATTACCTTGGGGTGCCTTGGGAATCCCCAAGCTTAGGCTCTTGCCACTCCTTATTCCGTTGTCCATCAAATCTTTACCCAAAACTTGAAAACTTCACAACACAAAACTCAATAGAAAAATCTCATAAGATCCGTTAGTATAATAAAATAAATCACCACTTTAGGTACTGTTGTGAACTCATTATTTATTTATATTGGTGTAATATCTACTGTATTCCAACTTTTCCATGGTTCATACCCCCCGATACTACCCATAGATTCATCAAAATAAGCAAACAACACATAGAAAACAGAATCTGTCAAAAACAGAACAGTCTGCGAAGATCAGAATTGTAGTCATACTTCTCTAACTCCAAAAATTCTGAAAAATTATGACAACCTGGAAAATTTGTATATCAATTTTTTTGCAAATAATTCAGGGTTTTTTGTCGCTTCTGTGAATTTTTAAAATTCCATTACTGGACGCATAAGTTTCTGTTTTTCAGCAAAATCAAATCAACTATCACCGTAGACCATCCCAAAGGTCTTGCTTGGCTCAAACACTAATTAAAACACAAAACACAATTACTACAGAGGTAATAATGTGTATTAAACATAAAATAAAAATATCGGGTTGTCTCCCAACAAGCGCTTTTCTTTAAAGCCTTTTGCTAGGCATTGAGATATTGATGATGCTCACATAGAAGATAATAATTGAAACACCAAGAGAGCATAATAATACATGTGACAAACACATTTAAGTCTAACATACTTACTATGCATAGGCATTTTATAAGCAAACAAATTATCAATACAAGCAAAAACTAGCATATGCAAGGAAGAAAGAAACAATAGCAATCTCAATATAACGAGAGGTAATTTAGGGACATGAAAATTTCTACAACCATATTTTCCTCTCTCATAATAATTACATGTAGGATCATAATCAAATTCAACAATATAGCTATCACATAACATATTATCTACATGATCCACATGCATGCAAAGTTGACACTCTTCCAAAATAGTGGGATCATCAAATAAAGTCATGACCTCTCCAAGCCCACTTTTATCAAAAATTTCATAAGATTGATCATTCTCCAAAGTAGTGGGATCATTATTACCTAGAGCTGACACTCTTTCAAACCCACTTTCAATATTATTGCAAACACTATTATCAGTATCATATTCATCATGAGGCTTAAAATAATTTTCAAGATCATAAGAAGCATTATCACCCCAATCATGATCATTGCAATAAGTAGTGGACATAGCAAAACTAGCATCCCCAAGCTTGGGGTTTTGCATATTATTAGCACAATTGACATTAATAGAATTTATAATAACATCATTGCAATCATGCTTTTCATTCAAGGAACTATCGTGAATCACTTCATAATTTTCATCACAATTCCCAGATTCACGAATTTTAAGCAAACCTTCATAAAGATAATCTAGTGCACGCAACTCACTAGCAATTGGTTCATCATAATTGGATCTCTTCAAAAGATTAGCAAGTGGATGAGGATCCATAAACTTTTTGCTTTCTGGTTTTCAAAAAATACACAATTATACCAAGCGAACAATCAAAAAAACCAAGTAAGACATAAAAGGCAAATGAAAAAGAAGGCAAATAAAAAGACAAATATTTTTGTGTTTTTCTGAAAACGTTTTAGAAGTGGGGGAGAGGAAAACAAGAGACAAATGGCAAATAATGTAATGCAAGAGATGAGAGTTTATGATGGGTACTTGGTAGGCTTGATGTAGAACCTCCCCGGCAACAACGCCAGAAATTCTTCCAGCTACTTCTTGAGCTTGCGTTGGTTTTTCCCTTGAAGAGGAAAGGGTGATGTGATACGTCCATTTTGCATCATGCTTTTATATTGATATTTATTGCATTATGGGCTGTTATTACACATTATATCACAATACTTATGCCTTTTCTCTCTTATTTTATAAGGTTTACATGAAGAGGGAGAATGCCGGCAGCTGGAATTCTAGACTGGAAAAGGAGCAAATATTAGAGACCTATTCTGCACAACTCCAAAAGTCCTGAAACTTCACGGAGAATTATTTTGGAATATATAAAAAATATTGGGTGAAGAAAGCACCAGAGGGGGGCCACCAGCCAACCACAAGGGTGGGGGGCGCGCCCCCTGCCTTGTGGGCCACCTGGCAGGCCCCCGATGCCAATCTTCTACTATATGGTGTGTTTTTACTTGGAAAAATCAGGAGGAAGCTTTCGGGATGAAGCACCACCGTCTCGAGGCGGAACTTGGGCGGAACCAATCTAGGGCTCCGGCGGAGTTGTTCTGCCGAGGAAACTTCCCTCCGGTAGGGGGAAATCGAAGCCATCGTCATCACCAATGATCCTCTCATCGAGAGGGGTTCAATCTCCATCAACATCTTCACCAGCACCATCTCCTCTCAAACCCTAGTTCATCTCTCGTATCCTATCTTTGTCTCAAAACCTCAGATTGGTACCTGTGGGTTGCTAGTAGTGTTGATTACTCCTTGTAGTTGATGCTAGTTGGTTTATTCGGTGGAAGATCATATGTTCAGATCCTTAATGATAATTAATACTCCTCTGATTATGAACATGAATATGCTTTGTGAGTAGTTACGTTTGTTCCTGAGGACATGGGAGAAGTCTTGTTATAAGTAATCATGTGAATTTGGTATTCGTTTGATATTTTGATGAGATGTATGTTGTCTTTCCTCTAGTGGTGTTATGTGAACGTCGACTACATGACACTTCACCATGATTTGGGCCTAGGGGAAGGCATTGGGAAGTAATAAGTAGATGATGGGTTGCTAGAGTGACAAAAGCTTAAACCCTAGTTTATGCGTTGCTTCGTAAGGGGCTGATTTGGATCCATATGTTTCATGCTATGGTTAGATTTATCTTAATTCTTCTTTCGTAGTTGTGGATGCTTGCGAGAGGGGTTAATCATAAGTGGGAGGCTTGTCCAAGGAAGGGCAGCACCCAAGCACTGGTCCACCCGCATATCAAATTATCAAAGTAATGAACGCGAATCATATGAGCATGATGAAAACTAACTTGACTACAATTCCCATGTGTCCTCGGGAGCGCTTTGCTTTATATAGGAGTTCGTCCAGGCTTGTCCTTTGCTACAAAAAGGATTGGGCCACCTTGCTGCACCTTATTTACTTTTTTTACTTGTTACTCGTTATGAATTATCTTATCATACAACTATCTGTTGCCGATAATTTCAGTGCTTGCAGAGAATACCTTGCTAAAAACCGCTTGTCATTTCCTTCTGCTCCTCGTTGGGTTCGACACTATTACTTATCGAAAGGACTATGATAGATCCCCTATACTTGTGGGTCATCAAGACTCTTTTCTGGCGCCGTTGCCGGGGAGTGAATTGCCTTTGGTAAGTGGAATTTGGTAAGGAAACATTTATATTGTGTGCTGAAATTTACTGTCACTTGTCACTATGGAAAATAATCCTTTGGGGGGCCTGTTCGGGGTATCTTCACCTCGACCGGAAGACCAAAGAGTTGCTCCTCAACCTACTACACCTACTAAAAATATTTATTATGAAATTCCTTCGGGTATGATAGAGAAACTGCTAGCTAACCCTTATGCAGGAGACGGAACATTACATCCTAATATGCACCTAATCTATGTGGATGAAGTTTGTGGATTATTTAAGCTTGCAGGTTTGCCCGAGGATGATGTCAAGAAGAAGGTCTTTCCTTTATCTTTGAAGGGAAAGTCATTGACATGGTATAGGCTATGTGATGATATTGGATCCTGGAACTACAACCGATTGAAATTGGAATTTCATTAGAAGTTTTATCCTATGCATCTGGTTCATCATGATCGGAACTATATATATAATTTTTGGCCTCGTGAATGAGAAAGTACCGCTCAAGCTTGGGGGAGGCTTAAGTCAATGTTATATTCATGCCCCAATCATGAGCTCTCAAGAGAAATTATTATTCAGAATTTTTATGCTCGGCTTTCTCGTAATGATCAATCCATGCTCGATACTTCTTGTACTGGTTCTTTTATGAAGAAGGATATTGAATTCAAATGGGATTTATTGGAAAGAATTAAACGCAACTCTGAATATTGGGAACTCGACGAAGGTAAGGAGTCAGGTATAAACCTTAAGTTTGATTGTGTTAAATCTTTCATGGATACCGATGCTTTTTGTGATTTTAGCACTAAATCTGGACTTGACTCAGAGATAGTAGCTTCTTTCTGTGAATCTTTTGCTACTCATGTTGATCTCCCTAAGGAGAAGTGGTTTAAATATCATCCTCCCATTGAAGTGAAAGTAGTAGAACCTATTAAAGTTGAAGCAGAAACTATTACTTATAATGTTGATCCTATTGTTCCTACTGCTTATATTGAGAAACCACCTTTTCCTGTTAGAATAAAGGATCATGCTAAAGCTTCAACTGTGGTTCGTAAGAGTTATACTAGAACACCTACACCCTCTGAGCAAATTAAAGTTGAACCTAGTATTGCTTTGGTTAAAGATCTCTTGGTTGATAATATTGATGGGCATGTTATTTATTTCTGTGATGAAGCTGCTAGGATTGCTAAACCCAATATTAAAGATAAACATAGACCCGTTGTTGGCATGCCTGTTGTTTCTGTTAAAATAGGAGATCACTGTTATCATGGCTTATGTGATGTGGGTGCTAGTGTGAATGCAATTCCTTATACCTTATACCAATAAATTATGAATGACATTGCACCTGCTGAGATAGAAGATATTGATGTTACTATTAAGCTTGCCAATAGAGATACTATATCACCAATTGGGATTGTTAGAGATGTTGAAGTCTTGTGTGGGAAAATAAAATACCCTACTGATTTTCTTGTTCTTGGTTCCCCACAAGATGATTTTTGTCCCATTATATTTGGTAGACCTTTCTTGAATACTATTAATGCTAAGATAGATTGCGAAAAGGATATTGTTACTGTCGGCTTTGGGGATGTGTCTCATAATTTTAATTTCTCTAAGTTTCGTAGACAACCCCATGATAAAGAATTGCCTAGTAAGGATGAAATTATTGGTCTTGCTTCTATTGCCGTGCCTCCTACTGATCCTTTAGAACAATATTTGCTAGACCATGAAAATGATATGTTTATGAATGAAAGAAGGGAAATAGATAAAATATTCTTTAATCAAGGGCCTATTTTGAAACATAATTTGCCTGTTGAAATCCTTGGGGATCCTCCTCCACCCAAGGGTGATCCTGTGTTTGAGCTTAAACAATTACCTGATACTCTGAAATATGCTTATCTCGATGAAAAGAAGATATATCCTGTTATTATTAGTGCTAACCTTTCAAAGCATGAAGAAAAAAATTATTGAAAACTCTGAGGAAGAACCGTGCAGCTATTGGATATACTCTTGATGATCTTAAGGGCATCAGTCCCACTCTATGTCAGCACAAAATTAATATGGAGCCTGATGCTAAACCAGTTGTTGATCACCAACGAAGGCTGAATCCTAAGATGAAGGAAGTGGTAAGAAATGAAATACTAAAGCTTCTGGAGGCAGGTATAATTTATCCTATTGCTGATAGTAGATGGGTAAGTCATGTTCATTGTGTCCCTAAGAAGGGAGGTATTACTGTTGTTCCTAATGATAAGAATGAATTGATTCCACAAAGAATTGTTACAGGTTATAGAACGGTAATTGATTTTCATAAATTAAACAAAGCTAGTAGAAAAGATCATTACCCTCTACCTTTTATTGATCAAATGCTAGAAAGATTATCCAAACATACACATTTTTGCTTTCTAGATGGTTACTCTGGTTTTTCTCAAATACCTGTGTCAAAAGAGGACCAAGAAAAGACCACTTTTACTTGCCCTTTCGGTACTTTTGCTTATAGACGTATGCCTTTTGGTTTATGCAATGCACCTGCTACCTTTCAAAGATGTATGACTGCTATATTCTCTGACTTTTGTGAAAAGATTGTTGAGGTTTTCATGGATGATTTCTCCGTTTACGGAACTTCTTTTGATGATTGCTTAAGCAACCTTGATCGAGTTCTGCAGAGATGTGAAGAAACTAATCTTGTTTTGAATTGGGAGAAGTGCCACTTTATGGTTAATGAAGGTATTGTCTTGGGGCATAAAATTTCTCAAAGAGGTATTGAAGTTGATAAAGCTAAAGTAGATGCTATTGAAAAGATGCCGTGTCCTAAAGATATCAAAGGTATAAGAAGTTTCATTGGTCATGCTGGTTTCTATAGGAGTTTTATTAAAGACTTCTCTAAAATTTCTAGGCCTCTCACTAATCTCTTGCAAAAAGATGTTCCTTTTATTTTTGATGATGATTGTGTAGAAGCATTTGAAATACTTAAGAAAGCCTTGATTTCTGCACCTATTGTTCAACCACCTGATTGGAATTTAGCCTTTGAAATTATGTGTGATGCTAGTGATTATGCTATTGGTGCTGTTCTAGGGCAAAGAGTTGAGAAGAAATTGAATGTTATTCATTATGATAGTAAAACTCTAGACAGTGCCCAGAGAAATTATGCTACTACTGAAAAAGAATTTCTAGCAGTTGTATTTGCATGTGATAAGTTCAGATCTTATATTGTTGATTCCAAAGTAACTGTTCACACTGATCATGCTGCTATTAAATATCTTATGGAAAAGAAGGATGCTAAACCTAGACTTATTAGATGGCTTCTCTTGTTACAAGAATTTGATTTGCATATTATTGATAGAAAGGGAGCTGAGAACCCCGTAGCAGACAACTTGTCTAGGTTAGAAAATGTTCTTGATGACCCACTGCCTATTGATGATAGTTTTCTTGATGAGCAATTAGATGTCATAAATGCTTCTCGTAATACTCCATGGTATGCTGATTATGCTAATTACATTGTTGCTAAATTTATACCACCTAGTTTCACATACCAGCAAAAGAAAAAGTTTTTCTATGATTTAAGGCATTACTTTTGGGATGACCCACACCTTTATAAAGAAGGAGTAGATGGTGTTATTAGACGTTGTGTACCTGAGCATGAACAGGAACAGATCCTATGCAAGTGCCACTCCGAAGCTTATGGAGGACACCATGCTGGAGATAGAACTGCACACAAGGTATTGCAATCCGGTTTTTATTGGCCTACTCTCTTCAAGGATGCCCGTAAGTTTGTCTTGTCTTGTGATGAATGCCAGAGAATTGGTAATATTAGTAGACGTCAGGAAATGCCTATGAATTATTCACTTGTTATTGAACCATTTGATGTTTGGGGCTTTGATTATATGGGACATTTTCCTTCCTCTAATGGGTATACACATATTTTAGTTGCTGTTCATTACGTTGCTAAGTGGGTAGAAGCTTTTCCAACTAGTAGTGTTGATCATAACACTTTTATTAAGATGCTTAAAGAAGTTATTTTTTCGAGGTTTGGAGTCCCTAGATATTTAATGACTGATGGTGGTTCACATTTTATTCATGGTGCTTTCCGCAAAATGCTTGCTAAATATGATGTTAACCATAGAATTGCTTCTCCATATCACCCTCAGTCTAGTGGTCAAGTAGAATTGAGCAATAGAGAGATTAAATTGATTTTGCAAAATACTGTTAATAGATCTAGAAAGAATTGGTCTAAGAAACTTGATGATGCATTATGGGCTTATAGAACTGCTTATAAAAACCCTATGGGTATGTCTCCGTATAAAATGGTTTATGGAAAAGCATGTCACTTACCTCTTGAACTAGAACATAAAGCTTATTGGGCTATTAAAGAGCACAACTATGATTTCAAACTTGTCGGTGAGAAGAGGTTATTTGACATTAGCTCGCTTGATGAATGGAGAACCCAAGCCTATGAGAATGCCAAGTTGTTTAAAGAAAAAGTTAAAAGATGGCATGACAAGAGGATACAAAAGCGTGAATTTAATGTAGGTGATCATGGTTTGCTATACAACTCTCGTTTAAGATTTTTTGCAGGAAAGCTTCTCTCTAAATGGGAAGGTCCTTACATTATCGAGGAGGTCTATTGTTCCGGTGCCATTAAGATCAACAACGCCGAAGGCACAAATCCGAAGGTGGTAAACGGTCAAAGAATCAAACATTATATCTCACGTACTCCCATAAATGTTGAGACCAATATAATTAATACCATAACACCGGAGGAGTACATAAGGGATACTTTCCAGAACGTTTCAGACTCCGAAAAGGAATAGGTATGTGGTACGGTAAGTAAACTGACTCCAAAACTGTTATAATAGCAATTTTTTCTCCGTTTTGGAATATTTAGAAAAATTGAAAAATTAAAAGTAGTCCGAAAGATGCACGAGGAGACCACAAGGGTGGAGGGCGCGCCCTACCCCCTGGGCGCGCCCCCCTACCTTGTGGCCACCTCGTGTGCCCTCCGGACTCCGTTTTCTTGCACAATACTTCTTTTGGTCGGTAAAAATTCATTATATAATCTCCCGAAGCTTTTGACCACCGTACCACGACAATATCTCCTGTCTTTGTTTTGAGCTGTTTTTCTGACAGATCCAGATCGCCATGACGTATCCAAGCGCCCCCAAGGACAAGTTTTTCGAGAAGGTCATCAGCCCTTATCTCGTGGAGGTGCTGCAACACCCTCAAACCGTTGAGATGTGTGAGGGGGTGCTGCACATCCGCGATACTGAAGGGCCAAAGAAGACCGGAAGCATGGAGACAAGGCTCGAAGAAGTGGAGCGGCAAGTCTTCAAGTGCCAAGGGATGGTGGAATGCAGACTCAATGCCAACCACATGATGATCGCTGAATTTACTAGTGGCCACAAGATGGATGCCGAGAACACTGGGGAGGCCATCTTCAAGCTTCATGAGAAAATCGAGCATCTCCAAGCCCAGATCTATGACCTGCAAAACCAAAACTATGAGTATGAATACATATTTAAAAGGATGAGTTTGGCTGCAGATTTGAGGATCCTGGAGACTCGTTCATCTTTTTACGATGGTGAACCTATGCCTTGGAAGACGGAGGATAAAATTCTTTCATCATCAACAACTCCATCATCACCACCTCCGAAGAAAGAGACCTAAATACATGGGTATGGGCACTCCCCTTGGCAACTGCCAAGCTTGGGGGAGGTGCCCCGGTATCATATCACCATCACATCTTTGTCTTTATCGCTTTTTCTTAGTTTGATCCTTTTGGTTATATCTTGATCTAGCAGAATAAAGTTTTAGTATGATCTAGCTTTGAGTTTTGTTTCGAGATCTATCTATGTAATCGAGTCCGTGAGTTATATATAATAAAGAGTAGTTTTGAGTTGAGGGCTTTGCTTCCTTGCTATGATCTTGAGGGAATTAAATAAAAGAAAGGAATAAAAAGATCATATATTGATCTTATGGAGAGTAATGACTTCACATATAAAGAGTATGATGAATAAAATTTGTTGAGAGTTGACAAACATAGTTTTGGTCATTGTTGCAATTAATAGGAAGTAATAAAGAAAGAGAGGCTTCACATATAAATATACTATCTTGGACATCATTTGTGATTGTGAGCACTCATTAAAATATGACATGCTAAAAAGTTGATGTTGGACAAGGAAGACAACATAATGGGTCATGTTTTCTTATATCCGAATAGAAGTTATATTGTCATGGATCCTCCAACATGTTGAGCTTGCTTTTCCCTCTTATGCTAGCCAAATCCTTTGCACCAAGTAGAGATACTACTTGTGCATCCAAACATCCCTTAACCCAGTTTTGCCATGAGGTGTCCACCATACCTACCTATGGATTGAGTAAGATCCTTTAAGTAAGTTGTCATCGGTGCAAGCAATAAAAATTGCTCTCTAAATATGTATGATCTATTAGTGTGAAGAAAATTAGCTTTATACGAACTTGTGATATGGAAGAAATAAAAGCGACAGACTGCATAATAAAGTTCTTTATCACAAGCGGCAATATAAAGTGACGTTCTTTTGCATTAAGATTTTGTGCCTCCAACCATAAAAGCGCTTGACAACCTCTGCTTCCTTCTGTGAAGGGCCTATCTTTTAGACTTTTTCTTTTGGCAAGCACTATGTGTTGGAGAGATCCAGATATATATATACACCCGGATGTAGGTTATCATAAAGTATTATTGTTGACATTACCCTTGAGGTAAAAGGTTGGGAGGCGAAACTATAAGCCCCTATCTTTCTCTGTGTCCGATTGAAGCTTTGAACTCATAAGTATTGCGTGAGTGTTAGCAATCGTGAAAGACTAAATGATAGTTGAGTATTGTCGGCGTACGACACCTATGGCATCGCGTGGATCCCTTTTTTGATTCGGCAGGGAGAGAGGTATGCACAAAGAGCAGATCCAACGATCAATGCAAGGGGATTTTTACCCAGGTTCGGGCCGCTGAGAAGCGTAATACCCTACTCCTGCTTTAGTTTATTGTTGATGATTAAGCCCAAGCTTCAGGAGCGCTTGCGATGAACAGTATGTTTGAGCAGCAGCTACGCATGCAGAATGGGCTAGAGAGTCCTCCTCCCTGTAGCTACGCCTTGGGCCTCCTTTTATACGTCCAAGGGGTCACCAACAGTGGCGTACAGTACATACAAGAGGTGTAAAGTTGCTACAGTGTTTACATGCTTATCACTGACGATTTAGGACAAACGCATTTAATGCTCCGTTTAGGTGTCCATTTAGGTGTCCCTTGCTTTCTTGGGGGACGGAAAAAGGGGCCGTTCCATCAGCACCGCTTAAACTCGCTCACCACTAGTGCCATGACACGCATCCAGGAGGACAAAACCCAAATGACAGGCTGGCTGTTGCGCTGGAGCGGTGGCAGGGTGGCGAAATCTTGCAGGGTGCGAGCCTTGCCGGGTCTTCGCAAGCCATCCCGGCAAGGATCTTGCCGGGGATCCGACCTCTGGGCTTCTGTCTTCTAGTCACTAGTTTGAACGCCTTCATTATAATCTTGCACTTGCTTCCAGCTGTCCCCCGACAGGCCTTGCCGCTGGTATGGCTACAACTGTCCATGCACAAGTATGGGGTACTAAAGGACCCAAGCTTTAGTACACCGACAAGTATGTGGACTTGCTGAAAAGCTCTTGAATTGACTCTTTCCAATGTTATGATAAATTGCAATTGCTTCAATGACTGAGATCATAGTATGTTAGTTTTCAATGAATTTTCTGATTTATACTCTACCTTGCGAATGAATTGTTACTCTAGCATAAGAAATTATATGGCAATATATGTTGTTGTCCTAAAGATGATCATGATGCCCTCATGTCCGTATTTTATTTTATCGACACCTCTATCTCTAAACATGTGGACATATTTTTCGATTTCGGCTTTCGCTTGAGGGCAAGCGAGGTCTAAGCATGGGGGAGTTGATACGTCCATTTTGCATCATGCTTTTATATTGATATTTATCGCATTATGGGCTGTTATTACACATTATATCACAATATTTATGCCTTTTCTCTCTTATTTTATAAGGTTTACATGAAGAGGGAGAATGCCGGCAGCTGGAATTCTGGACTGGAAAGGAGCAAATATTAGAGACCTATTCTGCACAACTCCAAAAGTCCTGAAACTTCACGGAGAATTATTTTGGAATATATAAAAAATATTGGGGTAAGAAAGCACCAGAGGGGGGCCACCAGCCATCCACAAGGGTGGGGGCATGCCCCCTGCCTTGTGGGCCACCTGGCAGGCCCCCGATGCCCATCTTCTGATATATGGTGTGTTTTGACCTGGAAAAAAATCAGGAGGAAGCTTTCGGGACGAAGCACCGCCGCCTCGAGGCGGAACTTGGGCGGAACCAATCTAGGGCTCCGGCGGAGCTGTTCTGCTGGGGAAACTTCCCTCCGGTAGGGGGAAATTGAAGCCATCGTCATCACCAATGATCCTCTCATGGAGAGGGGGTCAATCTCCATCAACATCTTCACCAACACCATCTCCTCTCAAACCCTAGTTCATCTCTCGTATCTGATCTTTGTCTCAAAACCTCAGATTGGTACCTGTGGGTTGCTAGTAGTGTTGATTACTCCTTGTAGTTGATGCTAGTTGGTTTATTCGGTGGAAGATCATATGTTCAGATCCTTAATGATAATTAATACTCCTCTAATTATGAACATGAATATGCTTTGTGAGTAGTTACGTTTGTTCCTGAGGACATGGGAGAAGTCTTGTTATAAGTAATCATGTGAATTTGGTATTAGTTCGATATTTTGATGAGATGTATGTTGTCTTTCCTCTAGTGGTGTTATGTGAACGTCGACTACATGACACTTCACCATGATTTGGGCCTAGGGGAAGGCATTGGGAAGTAATAAGTAGATGATGGGTTGCTAGAGTGACAGAAGCTTAAACCCTAGTTTATGCGTTGCTTCGTAAGGGGCTGATTTGGAAACCGCCGTCGCCTTCTTCTTCGAATTCAAAGCAGAGCCTCTCCCATCCATCCGCCGCCCCCCACTCCCTCATCGCCCTCGACCCCTGCTTCCTCAGTCGCTATGCCGCCCAAAGCGAGCAAGTGCAAAGAGGTGAAACCCGCCAGCTCGAGTGCGCAGGCGGAGGAGAGCGAGCTGGTGAAGATGCGGAAGGAGCACGTCGTCTTCGCTCTGATGCTCGACGCGAGCGCCCTGAAGGATCGGTATCTGTGCATGTGGGGGAGGGAGACGAAGGCTCATCCCGCGACTCGCGTAAACCCAGCTTCCTCCGAGGGTGGCCCAGATAAATTCCCTTTCTTTGTCGCATACTTTTATTGCGGGCTCTGCCCTCCGTTTTCTAATTTCTTCAACGACATCATGTACACATACGGCTTCCGTCTCTTGGATTTCGCGCCGAATGCCATGACATGCATGTCAGTCTTTGCCCATCTCTATGAAAATTTCGCCGGAGTAATCCCCAGCACAGCCCTCTTTCGCCACTATTTCATTCCCCGTATCGAAAAAGGAGACGCCCTCTCCGGTTCTATCACCTGGATTCCAAGGGCATGGAATAAAGAGATATATCCAGAGGGGCTCTACCGTACGAAGTGGGAAGAATGGCGGGGCGAATGGTGTTGGATTAAGGAGAAAGATCCCCAGCCTTTCTGTTTGCCCCGACAAACGAAAGTGGTCCGCGGCAATGACTGGAGCGCTCTCGATCCTCATGATGAGAAGCTCAGAATCGCAATTACCAGGATCCACCGTCTCAGGGCTGCCGGGCTCACAATAGAAATGATTGGCGCTGATTTCCTTCGCCGCTGCATCGCTCCTCTGCATAACAAAGGGAGACTAGCCTGGGAGTTTCGGAATGCGGCAGATATCATGAGGCTGTGTCCTGGGCTGAACAACAACTTGACAATCATACAGAACACAGCTCTCTGCCACAAACTGTTCAGGCCCAGTGGGAAATATAAGTTGCCAGCGAACATAATTCCTCTGTGCAACAACTCCGCTCTGACCTCAATCATCGCCATGATGCCGGCATGTAATGCCCACGGCCTTGACGGGACTTGGGTCGAGCCATCCGTAGAGCAAGCACAGGGGTTCTCTGACAATCTGTCGGAGAGAGCCATCCAGGAAGAGACAAATCTCATCCGCCCCACTACTGACAAAGAAGTGGCGTATATCGCCAGCAGGGCAGAAGAGGCGAACCTTGCTGCGGAGGCTGGCAGCGCTGGCTTCATGGAAGAGGAAGCCAACAAAGAAGAAGTAATGTCAGAGGAGAACCTTGCCGGGCAGGGTGAGACTACCGGGGAGCAGAGCGGCACAGCTACCGGGAGCCCTTCTATCGAAGACACAAACGAGGAGCAGCTGCACGAGGAGCCCCGAGCTCCAGAGAAGAAGAAGCGTGTGCTGCGGAAAGCCGCCTCTAGCGTTCCAGCACGTCAGCCTTCCTCAAGCGGTGAGGTTCCCGGTAAGAGGGCGGCCGGCGAGGCTGCGCAGCGGCAAGATGCTCAACAGCAACCCACGTGACGTACGAGACGCACGGCCACGGCAACAACTGGAACAGCGGGGGCGTCTCATACGACAGCGCCAACAACCGAAGCAACAGGGTCACATCGACCCACCGCCTCTGTCACAGCCAAGCGACCCAGGACCCCTTCTTTGCCCCCTCACACGGACACTAAAGTGGAGGTCGACTTCGACCTCTCTGCTTTTAGCCCGGAAAAAGAAGAGTAAGAGTCCTGCCGGATCTTTTAACTTCTGAGTTCTTGATTTGCTTAATTTACTTGTCTTGCTTTGGCCTGTCTCCGCAGGGATACGAAAACATTGGCGCAAAGGATGGCGACGAGGGTAAAGACTTCAACGGGTGATGAGCCCCCAGCAAGCACCGTAGGTGTACCAGAGCTCATCGTCGTCAGCCCGGAGCCCAGTCCTCAACGCAGCCCCCAGCGTGAGTCCACTACTCATTTTCCACTGTCGGGCGTTGAGGTGTTTTATCTTTGCCACTGACATCACTGGGCCTGCAGAAGAAGAACGGCAACAAGGAGAGCCATCGGAGGCCATCCCTGATGCGCCGCCTCCGTCAACCACGCCGCCCAGAGATGAATCTCCGGCAAGGGCTTCCAATGGTGAGCCCATTTGTGTTGAAGAGGAGCCGGCAAGTGCAGGCACTGGCAGTCCTACATCGGCAACCAATGTTGCCGGGAAAGGAGAAACCACCTCTTAACAGCTCGACACAGGTAAACCACTTGCCTCTGAGTACTTGTCATTCTTTCTTTATTTTTATCTTCTTGAACTTCAACTTTGGTCTCATCTTGTCTCTTTCCCTGGTCTTCAGATCTTCCTTCGATGGAACAAATGGATGTTGATATCGTCATCAAGGAGATCACCAAGGATGCTGTCGCCGAGGCCGACAAGATCGCTGCTGACGATGCCGCCAAGGTTGCACAGGAAGAAACCGCCAAGGGGTCTGCCGAGAGGGCCGGCAAGGAGACCGGTGACCATACTGATGGCATTCCTGCCACAGGAGCGCATGGCGCTGCACCGGCCACGGAGCCCCCCAGTTGCCGGCGAGGCGGTTGTCGAAGACCAACTGTCAACATCCGAGGTCCCCCCGTCAAGCAGATACCTTAAGGTTGGCGACAACCTATTCGTCAGCATACCAGGGACGGCAAGCATTGGGGTGCCAACCGAAGAGGAAATTCTCGATGAAGACGTCATCGCCGCTGCTGGACTCGAGATCGTTGATGAGCCATGTGCCAGCAGCAGCAAGTCCAAGGAAGAGCAGCTCCTCCAAGCCATGAGCAGTAACTTCCAGAAGCTCCAAGCGCTTCACCGCAACCGAAAGGAAAAGTTGGACTCCAGGGCAGCAGTTGTTGAAGCAGTAGAGGCAGATTTCCAGAAGCGCGTCGAGCAAACGCAAGTCTGGTACGCTCAGGCTTTCCAGGAGCTGATGACTGGCCGGGAACAGCCAAGTCAAAGTTGGAGCGAGTTCCTCTTGAAGCAGTCCGACGCTGAGAAGGCACAGGAAGAGGCCGCACAGCGGGCCGCTGCAGAGGAAGCTCGCTTGACGGAACGCCGCATCAGGCTCGATGCTCATGAAGAGGACCTTGCTGCTCGCGAGGAGGCGCTTGCCGCCAAGCTCCACAGCAAGGACGAGGAGATCGAAAGGCTTGTCGCGCAGCGAACCCAGGAGCTGAAGCAGAAACACAAGGAGACGCTCGAAGCTCTGGCCATAGATCACGCCGGCAAGTTAAAGGAGGCCATCGATGTCGCCGAAGCTGCAGAGGCCGACAAGAACGAGCTGGGCGATAGAGTAAAGAGGCTGGAGGTGGATCTCGAGGACCATGGCAAGGAGCTCTCGACGCTCAAAGCCGACATAGAGAAGGCTCTCTATAGCTTGGCGGAGATGCAAACCTCCATGTCCGACAAGATCAAAAAGCTCACCGCAGCCAATGAATCCAACGCTGATCTGAAACTGAAGCTGACCATGCTGGAGAAGTCCCTGGAGGACGGCAAGGCTTGAGAGAAGGCTTTGATCAAGGACCTCCGGAACGAGAAGGACCTGCTCAAGAGTGTTGCTGCCTCTTATAATGACTTTGAGAAAGGTGTGAAGATCTGGACCGAGGGCCTTGTTGACGTCGCAGAAAGGCTTGCAGCAGAACTGACCACCATGGGCCTGCAGAACTTCAACTACTCTTCCGACGACAGGGTGTCTTCGAGCGCCAAGTTGACCATGTTCTTCGAGAGTGTCATTGATGCCCTGAAGCGGCTCCATTCTGAACAAGCAACCCATCTAGCCAACGAATCCCGCAAACTCTGCCGGGCCGTCCTCCTCAAGGTGCTCGTTAAAGTGGTGTACAAAAACCCTGGCATCAACCTCACCAACGTTCTCGACAGCTTGCCGGAGGATGTCGACCTCGAGGCACTCAAAGAGCTTGCCGCGCCCATCATCGACAAGGTTAGCCAAGTCAAGAGGGTCGAAGGCCAGCGCAGGGACTAGCCACTTCGCTTCATCTTTGCCGCCACCATTCTATGCCAAAGACAATTTCATCTTATGTTAGAATCGCGGCAACTATCAATGTATTATAACTCGCTATGTTTTGGATGAATGCACGCTATTTCTCTTGTCGGATTTCTTTCTGTATGGTGCATGCCCTACGCTTGTTGGAAAACTTGCCAGCGCGCGCACCCTTGCCGCGAGCGCTTTGAGGAACGGATCCTTAGCAGCCTGCTGGAGGCGTCGCTACCAGCAAGATACCTTGACATTTTCAGTGTAGCCACCTAAGCTGTTGAGCGGACTCGAAACAGAGTAAGGGCACAACTGATCACAACAAGGTTCCTTTGCGTGCAGGTTTTCCATACAAAGGCCGAAATCGTTCAAGAAAAATAAGCTTAAAGTAAAAAAAATTACTCAAAGTTCTGCAACTTAGCTTTTTGTTGCTCAACTCCTTCCTGCAAGATGTCAACTTTGAACATCGCCTGTCAGTATCCATACCATCATTCCCCCCAGCAAACTTGTACGCGAGGGAACCTTCCATCTTTTGAGAAAAAGAAAGAAGAGAAAACAAAGATATGGAACCTTGGCGGTTCGTTAACGCTTACCGGAAGCAAGTGTAATACAATATCTCAAACGAGCATGCATGTAAATTAACATGAAAATCGACAGGATTTGTAAAACACTTAAGCTTATTCAACTATGCACAGGGTCTGCGCCTGGCTCTGTACAAAGGATCACATGCCTTGCCGGAAAAACTAGTACAAAAGGTGGTTGCCGGGATACCCGGCAACCGCGCCTTATGGGTAGAACTTACGAAGATGCTCGATATTCCAGGAATTGCTCACTGGAATGCCATCCTCGGCCTCCAAGTGGACAGCACCAGGCCTGGTGACTCGTACTACCCGATTAGGGCCTTCCCACTTTGGCGTCAACTTGTTGGAATTCTTGGCTGACTGAATGGGCCGAAGAACAAGGTCGCCTTCCTCAAGACTTCGGGCATGAACCTTGCGGCTATGGTAGCGACGCAAGGCTTGCTGGTAGCGTGCAGCTCGCAAAGCAGCCTGAAGACGATCTTCCTCAAGGAGCGTAGCGTCATCTTGCCACAGCTGCTCTTGCTCAAGCTCATCATAAGCGAGCACTCGAGGTGACCCATATATGAGTTCTGTGGGGAGAACTGCTTCTGCCCCGTACACCAGGGAGAAGGGTGTCTGGCCAGTGGCTCGATTTGGCATCGTTCTGATTGACCAAAGAACCGCCGGTAGCTCATCAATCCAGGGTCTTCCACACTTTTTTAGCTTGTCGAAAGTCCTTATCTTGAGACCTCGCAACACTTCAGCATTTGCCCTTTCCACTTGGTCGTTGCTTCTTGGATGAGCAACAGAAGCAAAACAGATTTTGCTGCCAAGGTCTTGGACGTATTGCATGAAGGTGTGGCTCGTGAACTGTGTGCCATTGTAGGTGATGATCTGTTTGGCACACCAAAATGGCAAACCAGTCCTTTGAAGAACTTGACATCTGATTGTGCTGTCACCTTTCTCACTGCTTCCACTTTCGGCCACTTTGTGAACTTGTCGATCGCGACGTACAAGTACTCAAAGCCCCCGGTAGCACGGGGAAAAGGGCCAAATATGTCGAGCCCCCAGACCGAAAATGGCCAGGAAAGAGGGATCGTCTAAAGAGCCTGAGCTGGCTGATGCAATTTCTTTGAATGGAACTGGCACGCTTCACACTTGGTTACTAGTGTAGTTGCATCCTGGAGGGCAGTGGGCCAAAAGAAACCTTGCCGGAATGCCTTACCGACAAGAGCCCTTGAGCCTATGTGGGAGCCACATATGCCTCCATGTATCTCCGCCAACAGCTCCAGTCCATCTTCCCGAGGAATGCACTTCAATTTCACGTCGTTCGGTCTCTTTCTGTACAGGACATCGTCCATGAATTGGTACATACTAGACCGACAGGCTACTTTCTTCGCTTCTTCCTGTTCTTCGGGGAGTTCCCCTATTTGGAGGAACTGGACGATGTGTTGTGCCCATGCTGGAGCCTGAGGCTCGACAGCAAGGACTAAAGGCATGTCTTCTGTCGCGGGAGCGGTTGTCTCTACGACAAGGGCTTGAGGCCTTGCCGGAGCCTATTGCTCCCCGGCAAGCTTGACGTTGTTCCCGGCGGCTTCTAGGAGCTCTGCGGGAAAGTACTGGCCGGAATTCAACCTCCTTCGTTTATCTTGCCTCGCTGATAGTGTTACAGATGGCTGAGTCAATCGGAGCACAAAAGTACCTAGTTCCACAGGTAACTTGAGGGCAGCACGCTTTGACAGGTCATCAGCAATGTTGTTCTCTGCTCGAGGAACATGCTCTGTCTGCAGACCGTCAAAGCGCTCCTCCAATTTTCTCACTTCATCTACGTATGCTTCCATCAACGGGCTCTGGTAGTCTTTGTTCACTTGCTTGACGACAAGCTGTGAATCACCTCTGACGATGAGCTTCTTAATTCCAAGATCCACTGCGATCCTAAGACCAGCAAGCAGCCTGTGATGACCCTGGCTTAATCGTGCAATAACCATACACGCAAATGCACACGATTAAGCCTATGGACTCACTTGAAGATATCACAACACAACTCTAAAACATAAATAAATTCATACAAGCTTTATATTACAAGCCAGGGCCTCGAGGGCTCGAATACATAGCTCGATGGCATACAAGTGTCAGCGGAAGCATCAGATATTTGTGTACAGATATATTACAGAAAGAGAGATAAGCCTTCACAGAGGTGGGGCAAAATAAAACTCTACGATCGAAAGGCGTGGGCCTCCTGCCCTGGACCCTCCGAATCCTACTCCTGGTCGTCGGTCGGCTCCTCATAGTAGTAGTACTCTCCGGGCTGGTAGTAGTAGTGGTTGTCGGTGGGGACAACTGGCTCCGGGGCTCCGTCGTCTGGATGCGACAAAGGAATAAAGGGGGAAAAAGGAAAATAAAGCAAACGTGAGTACTCATCCGAAGTACTCAGCAAGCAAGGATCTACACTACATATGCATCATTTTCAAAGGGGGCTGAATATGTGGACTGGGCTGCAGAAATGCCAGAAATAGAGGGGGAAAGCCTAGTCCTATCAAAGACTAGCATCTTCAGCATCTTCAATAGTCTTGCAGCATAAGAAGAGAGCAGAAAAACATAATATAAAGTATAACAATGTCATCAACCTCGGCCAGAGATTCTTCCTCGACTCCCCGCGAGAAAGCAATCCCAGAGCTCTACTATCCAGTTCTCATTTCCAGTCATGTTCTAGTTGTACCGATCGGGATACAACTCCGAGTGTCCGTTACTGTAGGACAGGCTATCGATAGAAGTTTCTTCCCTGCAGGGGTGCACCAACTTACCCACCACGCTCGCTTAACTCCGGCCGGACACACTTTACTAGGTCATGCCCGGTCTCGGCTAAGCAACACGCCGCAACCTGACCTGGGCTCTAAAGAGATGTCAGCACGCCGGACTAACCTATGCCCCCAGGGGTCTTGGGCCTTCGCCCTGGGAACCCTGCATGTTGCGAGGACGTTTTGGAAGCAGACCTAGCAACCCCTTATACAAGCGCAGTTGCGTTCCTAGTCCAATCCAAAATGGGCCGCCCCTCGCTAACGTTAATAGAGCTTCGGCTGATGTATACGACGCAGAACGCCCATACTATGCCCACGTGATGGTTAGTGCTATCACGCCAGAGGCCCCTCGGATCAAATATCCAAACCGTTTAGTGGTTTAGGAGCGCGTGGAAACAAGCAGAGACTCACGATCGATGTGACCCCGTCGCCCCGTCTCGAGGACTTGCGGCAAGGGCTAAGAATGCCCGGCCACGCCTCGTAGTTATCTCGCGGGCACCTCTCAGGTCAACCCGACTCCACATCACTTTGCATTCATGCTCGCACGGGTACCCCTCAGGGCCGACCCGTCTTTAGTATCATAGTATCATGGTTTAGTGTTCAGCCGTAGTAACCAAGTCTCCGTGTGTCTGACACCAAGGGGGAACCCTGAGGTATCACCCCTGATGGAATTCCCGCTCGATGCTATCGTCAAGGTGAACGAATGAGGAATCACCCTCGAGGTCCACACTTGAGAAGTTGCACGTCGACGTCGTTATCGGGGGTGGTGTTGGAGGAATCACCCTCGCTTACCATGACCGAATAACTAACCTACAAGGTTATCATCAGAAGTGCTGACGAGGTATCACCCTCGGCACTCGATAGTAACCCAGTAGAGTCGAGCATCTTAGGGTAAGTGACGTGCGGTGCCAGGGTCTGATCTTCAATCCCGTTGCTCGGGTCTTCTGAGAGTCCAGCGGGGCAGTCGGGACAAGTGGGTCTCTGATAAGGCTGTACGCATCCTATACTAAACAGTTTAGCAGAACAGGCAGGTATCAAAAGTAGGCTACAATACAATAGGCTATGCAGCAGATGTAGGGCAATAGTAGTAGCAGTAACTTCTAATGCAAGCATAAGAGAGAAGAGAGTGGGCGATATCGGAATGCTCAAAATGGGTGTGCTTGACTGTTTGCTCGACGGCAAGGGCAGGGTCGTCGGGGACGTAGTCGTACTCCGGAGCGGCGTCTGCCTCAGGAGCTACGTCAATGTCTGGGTCTACCAAAAGAGAAGAGGGGGAGGAAACAAGTAAATATAATGCAATCAGATGCAACACAGTGCGTGCGATGCTATGATGCAGTGCAGGGTTGCCTAAATATGCCTCTAAGTCATTTTAGTTATTTCTAGAATTAATCTGGGATTTATTAACCGGTGTGTGCACTATTCATCTACCGGATTCGGGCTCGGAGTTACAAGTTCTCCTACGTAGGGGGTTCCGACATGGAAAGAGACAGCACGATCAGACTCGTCTGGTCGTTCTGAGCAACTTTCGTGTTTTAACTTTTTCAATTCGAGCTACGGTTTAAAAGTTATGAATTTTCGAAGTTTTAAATATTTTCTGGAATTATTTAAATTAACTGAAAAAGGATTATTTCGTCAGCCTGACATCATCATGACGTCAGCGAGTCAAACCCGCCGGTCCAGGTCAAACCTGACCTGCGGGACCCACCTGTCAGCCTCTGAGGGGTTAATCAGTGTTAGATTTAACTAATCTGAGCTAATTAGTCAGTGGGCCCGGTCTGTCAGTGGTTAATTAGGTTAAACTAATTAAGTTTTAATTAAAACAAATTATTCAGCTGAATTAAGTTGGATGGGCCCACTGGTCAGTGGCAGTGACTGCCATGTCAGCCACGTTGACTCGGTCAACGAGTCAACGGTGGCCCTCGGGCCCACTGGCCAGCGTCTACGGGCGGGCCCCACACGTGCCACGTGGGCGCCGGCGCTGGAATCCTCTCCGGCGAGCGCCGGAGACGGCCGAGAGCTCCGGCGAGCTCGGAAATCGTCTATGGTGGACCAATTCGCGTGATTCCAACGCCGTTCGATCATGCACTCAGCCGCGCTTCCATTCACGGTGACAGAACGATCGGAGGTGGTCGGAGGCGAGCTCAACATCGACGGCGGAAGCAACAAGCTCCGGGTGGATCCGGGCACGCTGCTGCGGTGCGGTTCCCCGCGCGTTTTTTTGAAAGCATTCGAGCGAGCGCTCCCTACCGCGTCGATCTACGGGGTTGGTTCGGGCGAGGGTGGCCGGTACGCATGCCGGCGTCGAGCAAATGGCGGCGGCAGTGGTCGGGTCCGAGTGGGACCGTCGATCTAGCGCGCAATTGAGCAACTAGAGGGATCAGAGGAGAGGCGGAGGCTCACCGTGCGGCGCAAGATGGCCCTCGGTAGCTTTGTAGCTGCAGAGGAACTCGAGGTCGTCGGTGAGCGTCGGAGACAGAGAGGAAGGCGACGGCTCGATTCGGTGCTTGCGGAGCTCCCCGGCTTGCTCGAGTGGTCGGAGGAGAAGGAGAAGGCGATAGCGGAGCAGAGGAGCTCGTCGAAGGGACGAGGGAGCCGCGGTGGTCGCCGTGATGGAGCCGTGCGGCGACGGTGGCGCTCGGTCACATAGGGAGAAGAGGGAGCCGAGCGAGAGAGGGAGAAGGGAATGAGAGGAGGGAGGCCAGGGGAGTGGTTCGAGATGACCAGGGGGAAAGGCTCGGGGCGGCCTTATCCCCTCGCGCCCCTGTTCCCCGTCACGGTGGCGAACGGCAAGCGGTGCGGCGAGCACGGCCATGGAGACGACGACACGGGGAAGGAGTTGGTGGAGATGGGCTGGGCCAGCGCGGCCCAGTTGCCAGGTAAGTGGCCTTTGGCCTTTGGCCTTTTTCCTTTCTCTGTTTTTCTGTTTTAGCTTTTATTTAATACCAGAGAGAGAAAAGGAATTATTAGAGCAACTAGTTCACTTAGGAAAAATATGGGAGGTGTCCCCATAAATCCCTGGGGATTTTAGACGCTGCCCCAAGAAGTTTGGAGGCTAAAGGAATTTATTTGGAATTTTCATTAATGAATTAGTACTTTAAAATGCTGAGATTGCACTGGATTAATTGCTACTGCTCAACTTTGCATAGGAGTGATGTTGTTTTAATTATCAACAAATTGTTTTGGGTTATTTGCTAGATGGTGAACATTTTTACAGCAACTTTGATGCAACTTCATTTTGCACTTGTGATTTGAATTGGAATTGGAATGAGATATGTTGCAATGTTGATCAAGCATAGTTAATCATGGTGACTTGGCATGATCTGTGGGTGATCACTGTGGTGTGAGGCTGGGCATGTTACAAATCTCCTCCACTACAAGAAATCTCGTCCCGAGATTTAAGTGGGGAAGACAAGGGTAACTTCGGAAGAACTGACCTTTGCAAGGTCGAACATCTGGTGTTTAACTCAGGGGATGTGGCGGAAAATATCTCTCGAATTGAAATTTAAGGAAACATCGAGAGCATAGTATGAAGGTACAATAAGAAGTATCAAGCAAATGGACATTCGATCGATACCTGATCGAAGTGTGAATAGGGGTTCAGGGTATCGGGAGTAGATCATCTCTCAAGGGGTGGCTCGGGATAACACACAAAGTCAAGGGAAAAGGATGCTTCAGAATCAAGGATGCTACAGGAGAGTCAGGTTCCGATCCTGTGGAGCTGTGGAGGGGTATAGATCAAGAATAGGGAGAACGGTGGCATCTCATCGGTCACGTCAACAAGGTATGTCAGAGAATAGCCTGTCAGTTATGTTGGCGTCAACATCGGTACCAAGGGCGAGGGACAAAGAGAACCATTTTCCTGCTCGTTAAAATGAGGCGGACCAATTAGGCAAAGTTCTCGTCCATCGGTGGTTACCGGAATGTCATCAACAATAGTAACAGGATCTCACTGTCAGAGCTGTTGATCGGGGTGTTTTATAAGCAGGGAATTATTTCTGCTTATATCATAGAGATCACAGAAAGGTTAAACAAAACAATGGAAAGGAAAATGTGTTTTCACACAAGTATTGGGAGTATATTCTGTCCTAGGAAAAGCGGAACAGGACATACATGATGGGACAGCAAGTTCCAACTCTTTTAGACAGAGGGGCGAAGGAAGAATCGTGATATTATCCATACAATGGTTTTTGGATAATTGATCGAGACACATTTGGCATTGTGCTTCCAATGTTCATGCTGGAGTTCGGAATAACACAGTCATGCCTCGAGGCAGCAATGATTATGGTGTCAAGTAAAGATTGGGTTCGAAGATCTCAAGAGATACCAAGAAACAATTAGAAGGGTATCTCGGGACGTAGGGAATAACCAAACACGACCAGGTTTGTGTTGGCAGGAAGTCAAGGATGTCATCGATGATATCACAAATCATCGAGGGGCGGGGATGGTATTTCTAGCCATGAATTCAATTGATATCCTGAAGAGCTCGGAATGTTGATGATGATCACGACACAATTATCGAGAGGTTTCAAGAAGATGTAATCGGTCAGCGATGACATCAAGAAAAAGGAAGGATGAAGTGAAAGGCTATGAGAACTTCGGATTTGGCATAATCTCGAAATCAAGCTCGTTGTTTGAGGTGAAATGACAAGATGAGGAAGATCGACGTAAGCTTAGCTCATCGCCGGAAGTTGCTTCGGGCATAAGGACCAGGTAGCACAGTTAAAAGTTGGTGCGATAAAAATATAGCCGATCAGACTAGGAATGATGTGATGGGGTATTAAACTTCCCAGTAACAAGTACTAGGGGTAATACCGGAAGGTAAATCAGAGTAGAGGTTGGACGGGGGAAATGCTCTGCAGAGGAAAAGTATTTAACTTATCTGGGAAATGGAATCAAAGAGGAGATATGGTCGGAACCATGATTGCAAAGGATCAATTCGTAGATTCAAGATGAACTTGTACCAAGGAAATAATTATTTTTACGAGCAGCTTCCATGATAAGTTCTACATTGGGTCCATGGGCATGAACACAAAGGTTCAAGGTCGACTCCCACTTCTTCAATGAACAACTTCTCATTCACTACTCTTTGTTAAGAATGTTTAGAGTTTGAAAGTTTAACTAGTGGAACAACAAAAGGTATGGCACATGAAGCCTTGTGCGTTCTCACAGCTAGCGAAGGCATAGACTCAACCCATAGGGGCATTTTACGGATCTATACCCCACGCTTATAGAAGCAATAAACAACATTTCATAATTGAATATGGACAAAAAGAATTACATGATACCGCATTGCCGAAGGCAATTGCAACAGGGAAAGAATTCTCAAAGATAGAAGATGAAGGACATTGTCGGATAATAATCCAACAAAAGAGCAGGTGGTCAGCAAAGGATCTGACGTGAGTAGCGGTACTTAACCAGAAGAAGAAAGAATGTGACGGCATCAGATTATAGAAACATCGGAACAATCCGACGTTTAAATACAAAGGAGTTATGGTTCAGAAATGAAGGATCAGAAGCAAAAGTTTTGTCCAAATATGAGTAGGTTGAATAGAACTAGATGAACAACTTTAGCGTTCCGTCTTGCAGAGATCTCCAACCATGGTTACGTGACATGTCCTGGTCAGTAGTCAGTCCCCGGTCAATATGGAGAAGGAATGAACTACCTCTCCGTGCCATGCAAACTGGGCGGATCTACAGTCGGCAAGAAGTAGAGAATGCTTCAGTGCCAAAGGCAATGTCATCGGGGAAGGAACCGATAAGGTTCTTAGAATAGGGAAGAATCGGTCGAATAAGGGTCCGCAAAAGGAATCAAGTGATCCGTGAGAGCTAACGGGTAAAGTTTTAACAACTGGTCCCACCTGAGAGTCCTCCTGAGGAAGGACAGGGGCAAGCACATCGAATTAAGGAAGCACTTGAACAACCCAAGTATAAAATTAAGAGGGTTCATGATTTCCAAAGCCAGGAGTGACAATTAGTTCACCTGGGTAGAGGGACGAGTGATTTGTACATGCTTAGTTGGACAATCAATCAATACTGGATTGATCGAGAACCAGCTCATGTTCGGAATGGTGATTGAGCCGGAAGGAAAATTTCTAAGAATCGACGGATGATAGGGACTATTCTCATTCATATTGAATCCACTGATTCGGAACATCAATGACAAAGAATGCTAATGGATATTGCGAGACATATGGATTTAACCATAATGCAGACAGACAAGACCTTCAGGAGCGCTAGGCTGCAGAGGATCTTCAGAAGATCGAGTTGCATTTCAAAGAATTTTGTGAGACATATGAACAACTGGGGATGAACGAATCCCCGATAAGTGTGAGGGATTATTCGCAGTGCGAAAGAAGCTGCACGGCAGTAGGTTCAAATGAATCTCAGGTCAACAGAGTGTTTCTCGGGATATCTGGTAATAACCAGAGCAACTGGGAAAGTGGGTGCAACGAAAAGGATGTTATCCATGGAGATTTAACGGTGGTCAGGAATTGCAAAGATAGTGGGCACAAGGGTCTTGGGAACTTCGAGGAGTATCTTCGGAGTCTTCTGATGAAGCAGGCGACCATCTGTGGTGAAGGGGCTCTCCGGGAGGAAGGGGATACGAGATCCTAAGTGTCGGTGTTAGTAATTTATTAAACCCGAATAGAAGAGAGATTAGAGTCCCAGAATAAAGATCGAGGAATAAAAGATCCTAATACCACCCAGTTGGCGACGTGGGCCCGTAAGCCACACAGCCAAGTTAGTAAAACAGTTTTGGACCACTAGACTCAACTTCGGCCAAGGAGTTGGAAAGGGGGACTCCTAGAGGCAGTCGGCTCTGATACGAACCTGTGACGACCCCGGCTTAATCGTGCACTAACCATACACGCAAATGCACATGATTAAGCCTAAGGACTCACTTGAAGATATCACAACACAACTCTAAAACATAAATAAATTCATACAAGCTTTATATTACAAGCCAGGGCCTCGAGGGCTCGAATACATAGCTCGATGGCATACAAGTGTCAGCGGAAGCATCAGATATCTGGGTACAGATATATTACGGAAAGAGAGATAAGCCTTCACAGAGGCGGGGCAAAATAAAACTCTACGATCGAAAGGCGTGGGCCTCCTGCCCTGGACCCTCCGAATCCTACTCCTGGTCGTCGGTCGGCTCCTCGTAGTAGTAGTACTCTCCGGGCTGGCAGTAGTAGTGGTCGTCGGTGGGGACAACTGGCTCCAGGGCTCCATCGTCTGGATGCAACAAAGGAATAAAGGGGGAAAAAGGAAAATAAAGCAAACGTGAGTACTCATCCGAAGTACTCAGCAAGCAAGGATCTACACTACATATGCATCATTTTCAAAGGGGGCTGAATATGTGGACTGGGCTGCAAAAATGCCAGAAATAGAGGGGGAAAGCCTAGTCCTATCGAAGACTAGCATCTTCAGCATCTTCAACAGTCTTGCAGCATAAGAAGAGAGTAGAAAAACATAATATAAAGTATAACAATGTCATCAACCTCGGCCAGAGATTCTTCCTCGACTCCCCGTGAGAAAGCAATCCCAGAGCCGTACTATCCAGTTCTCATTTCCAGTCATGTTCTAGTTGTACCGATCGGGATACAACTCCGAGTGTCCGTTACCGTGGGACAGGCTATCGATAGAAGTTTCTTCCCTGCACGGGTGCACCAACTTACCCACCACGCTCGCTTAACTCTGGCCAGACACACTTTACTGGGTCATGCCCGGCCTCGGCTAAGCAACACGCCACAACCCGACCTGGGCTCTAAAGAGAGGTCAGCACGCCGGACTAACCTATGCCCCCAGGGGTCTTGGGCCTTTGCCGTGGGAACCCTGCATGTTGCGAGGACATTTCAGAAGCAGACCTGGCAACCCCTTATACAAGCGCAGTTGCGTTCCCAGTCCAATCCAAAACGGGCCGCTCCTTGCTGACGTCAATAGAGCTTCGGCTGATGTATACGACGCAGAACGCCCATACTATGCCCACGTGATGGTTAGTGCTATCAAGCCAGAGGCCCCTCGGATCAAATATCCAAACCGTTTAGTGGTTTAGGAGCGCGCGGAAACGAGTAGAGACTCATGATCGATGTGACCCCGTCGCCCCGTCTCGAGGACTTGCGGCAAGGGCTAAGAATGCCTGGCCACGCCTCGTAGTTATCTCACGGGCACCTCTCAGGTCAACCCGACTCCACATCACTTCGCATTCATGCTCGTGCGGGTACCCCTCAGGGCCGACCCGTCTTTAGTATCATAGTATCATGGTTTAGTGTTCAGTCATAGTAACCAAGTCTCCGTGTGTCTGACACCAAGGGGGAACCCTGAGGTATCACCCTCGATGGAATTCCCGCTCGATGCTATCGTCAAGGTGAACGAATGAGGAATCACCCTCGAGGTCCACAATTGAGAAGTTGCACGAGGACGTCGTTATCGGGGGTGGTGTAGGAGGAATCACCCTCGCTTACCACGACCGAATAACTAACCTACAAGGTTATCATCAGAAGTGCTGACGAGGTATTACCCTCGGCACTCGATAGTAACCCAGTAGAGTCGAGCATCTTAGGGGAAGTGACATGCGGTGCTAGGGTCTGATCTTCGATCTCGTTGCTCAGGTCTTCTGAGAGTCTAGCGGGGCAGTCGGGACAAGTGGGTCTCTGATAAGGCTCTACCCATCCTATACTAAACAGTTTAGGAGAACAGGCAGGTATCAAAAGTAGGCTACAATAAAACAGGCTATGCAGCAGATGTAGGGCAACAGTAGCAGCAGTAACTTCTAATGCAAGCATAAGAGAGAAGAGAGTGGGCGATATCGGAATGCTCAAAATGGGGGTGCTTGCCTGTCTGCTCGACGGCAAGGGCAGGGTCGTCGGGGACGTAGTCGTACTCCGGAGCGGCGTCTGCCTCAGGAGCTATGTCAACGTCGGGGTCTACCGAAAGAGAAGAGGGGGAGGAAACAATTAAATATAATGCAATCAGATGCAACACAGTGCGTGCGATGCTATGATGCAGTGCAGGGTTGCCTAAATATGCCTCTAAGTCATTTTAGTTATTTTTAGAATTAATCTAGGATTTATTAACCGGTGTGTGTGTACTATTCATCTACCGGATTCGGGCTCGGAGTTACGAGTTCTCCTATGTAGGGGGTTCCGACATGGAAACAGATGGCACGATCAGACTCATCTTGTCGTTTTGAGCAACTTTCGTGTTTTAACTTTTTCAATCCGAGCTACGGTTTAAAAGTTATGAATTTTCGAAGTTTTAAATATTTTCTGGAATTATTTAAATTAACTGAAAAAGGATTATTTCGTCAGCCTGACGTCATCATGACGTCAGCGAGTCAAACCCGCCGGTCCAGGTCAAACCTGACCTGCGGGACCCACCTGTCAGCCTCTGAGGGGTTAATCAGTGTTAGATTTAACTAATCTGAGCTAATTAGTCAGTGGGCCCATTCTGTCAGTGGTTAATTAGGTTAAACTAATTAAGTTTTAATTAAAACAAATTATTCACTTAATTAAGTTAGATGGGCCCACTGGTTAGTGGCAGTGACTGCCACGTCAGCCACGTTGACTCGGTCAACGAGTCAATGGTGGCCCTCGGGCCCACTGGCCAGCATCTACGGGAGGGCCCCACACGTGCCACGTGGGCGCCGGCGCCGGAATCCTCTCCGGCGAACGCCGGAGACGGCCGAGAGCTCCGGCGAGCTCGGAAATCGTCTATGGTGGACCAATTCGCGTGATTCCAACGCCGTTCGATCGTGCACTCAGCCGTGCTTCCATTCATGGTGACACAACGGTCGGAGGTGGTCGGAGGCAAGCTCAACATCGACGGCGGCGGCGACGAGCTCCGGGTGGATCCGGGCACGCTGCTGCGGTGCGGTTCCCCACGCATTTTTTTTTGAACGCATTCGAGCGAGCGCTCCCTACCGCATCGATCTACGGGGTTGGTTCGGGCGAGGGTGGCCGGTACGCATGCCGACGTCGAGCAAATGGCGGCGGCAGCGTTCGGGTCCAAGCGGGACCGTCGATCTAGCGCGCAATTGAGCAACTAGAGGGATCAGAGGAGAGGCGGAGGCTCACCGTGTGGCGCAAGATGGCCCTCGGTGGCTTTGTAGCTGCAGAGGAACTCGAGGTCGCCGGCGAGTGTCGGAGACAGAGAGGAAGGCGGCGGCTCGATTCGGTGCTTGCGGAGCTCCCCGGCTTGCTCGAGTGGTTGGAGGAGAAGGAGAAGGTGACAGCGGAGCAGAGGAGCTCGTCGAAGGGACAAGGGAGCCGCGGTGGTCGCCGTGATGGAGCCGTGCGGCGACGGTGGCGCTTGGTCAGAGAGGGAGAAGGGAATGAGAGGAGGGAGGCTAGGGGAGTGGTTCGAGATGACCAGGGGGAAAGGCTCGGGGCGGCCTTATCCCCTCGCGCCCCTGTTCCCCGTCGCGGTGGCGAACGGCAAGCGGTGCGGCGAGCGCGGCCATGGAGACGACGACACGGGGAAGTAGTTGGTGGAGATGGGCTGGGCCAGCGCGGCCCAGTTGCCAGGTAAGTGGCCTTTGGCCTTTTTCCTTTCTCTGTTTTTCTGTTTTAGCTTTTATTTAATACCAGAGAGAGAAAAGGAATTGTTAGAGCAACTAGTTCACTTAGGAAAAATATGGGTGGTGTCCCAATAAATCCCTAGGGATTTTAGACGCTGCCCCAAGAAGTTTGGAGGCCAAAGGAATTTATTTGGAATTTTCATAAATGAATTAGTATTTTAAAATGCTGAGATTACACTGGATTAATTGCTACTGCTCAACTTTGCATAGGAGTGATGTTGTTTTAATTATCAACAAATTGTTCTGGGTTATTTGCTAGATGGTGAACATTTTTACAGCAACTTTGATGCAACTTCATTTTGCACTTGTGATTTGAATTAGGATTTGAATTGGAATTGGAATGAGATATGTTGCAATGTTGATCAAGCATAGTTAATCATGGTGACTTGGCATGATCTGTGGGTGATCACTGTGGTGTGAGGCTGGGGATGTTACATAGCCCTTCATATTCTGCAGTGTTGTTTGTTGATCTCTCCTGGGGAAAGTGCATCTGAATTACATATTTGAGGTGCTCTCCGGTGGGTGCGACAAGTAGCACGCCAGCACCGGCGCCTTGCCAAGAAAAAGCCCCGTCAAAATACATAATCCATTCTCGCTCTGTTTCCTTGCTGGGAAGAGTTGTCTCTTGACTTTCTTCGTCTAGCGTTGGGGTCCATTCTACAATGAACTCCGCCAAGGCTCTGCTCTGAATTGTTGAAGTGCTGTCAAACTTGAGATCAAAGCTTCACAGTTCCAACGCCCACTCCACAATCCTGCCGGTCGCATCTGGATTTCGTAAAATCCGCTGCAACGGGAATCGAGTGACAACGGTGATCTCATGTGCTTGAAAATAATGGCGCAGTTTCCTTGAGGCCATAAGGAGGCAGAAGAGCAACTTCTGCACGCCAGAGTATCTTGACCTAGCCCCCTGCAAAAGAGAGCTGACAAAATAAACTGGACGCTGCACCATCTTCTTCCTCTGTGTTGCTTCATTTGACCTTGCAAATTCTGCCTTGTCGGCACCAGACCCTGCCGGGGAAGATCCCAGCTTGTCATTTGACGGTCTTGCCGCCGCCGCTGTTTCCTCGTCAACTTCTCTCTGCGCTACTAACACAGCACTAACCACTTGATTTGTCGCCGCTAAATGTAACAGCAACAGCTCTTGTGGTTTAGGCACGACTAGTATCGGCGGAGAAGAGAGGTACTTCTTCAAATCCTGCACTGCTGCCTCCGCTTCCGGAGTCCATTTCATTGGACCTGCCTTCTTCAAGATTTTGAAAAAGGGCAGGGCGCGCTCAGCAGGTTTGGAGATGAACCTGCTCAGAGCAGCGATGCAACCGGCAAGTCGACACACATATTTGACGCGTCTTGGTGCTTCAATTTGCTCAATTGCCTTGATCTTGTCGGGATTTGCTTAGATCCCACGCTGAGATACAAAGAACCCGAGAAGCTTGCCGGATGGAACGCCAAACACACACTTCTCGGGATTGAGCTTCAGATTGATCTTGCGCAGATTTGCAAATGTCTCTTCTAAATGTTGTATGAGCGTTGCTTTGTCCTTGGTTTTAGCCACTATATCATCCATATAGGCTTCCATATTTCTATGCAGCTGAGGCTCAAAACCGATCTGGACCGCTCTTGCAAATGTTGAACCAGCACTTTTCAACCCGAAAGGCATACGTAAGAAACAATACGTACCGCATGGGGTGATAAATGTGGTTTTCTCTTTGTCTTCCTTTGCCATGAAAATCTGATGGTATCCTAAATAGGCGTTGAGAAACGACAACAGATCGCAGCCAGCAGTGGAGTCCACAATCTGGTCGATGCACGGCAAGGGGAAAGGGTCTTTTGGACAGGCTTTATTGATATCTATATAGTCGATACATAGCCTCCATTTTCCATTCACCTTGCGCACTACAACTGGATTGGCCAACCACGTCGGGTGGAGCACTCCTCTGACCAAACCTGCCACTTCCAACTTCCTGATTTCTTCGGCAATAAATTCTTGTCGTTCCAAAGACTGCTTCCTAACTTTCTGCTTAACAGGCCATGCATGAGGACAGACAGCAAGGTGGTGCTCAATTACTTCCCTGGGAACACCGGGGATATCAGATGGTTGCCATGCAAACACATCGATATTCGCCCACAGGAAAGCAACGAGCGCGCTTTCCTATTTGTCATCGAGGGTGGAACTTATGGTGAAAGTTCCTCCCGTACCATCCTCCTTGACGGGCACCTTCTTAGTTTCTAGTGGAGCTGCTTTGGATTTCTTGCTCTTGCTGGTGGAGCTCTCTAGCACATCCTCGACGGGAGCGTAGCACACCGAGGAGGTGCGCTTGCCGGAGTGTGTGCTAGAGGTCTTGCCGGTCTTCTTCTTCCCCCCAGGAGCTTCAGCGGCAGGAGCAAGTGCCTTGGCGACAGATGCTGCAACTGCCTCCCGGTAGAGTTGGTCGGCACAGATAAGCGCATCCTTCTTGTCGGAGTTGACGGTGATGACGCTCATCGGCCCGGGCATCTTCAATACATTGTAAGCGTAGTGCGAGGCTGCCATGAATTTGGCCAGCGCTGGATGGCCCAGAATCCCATTATATGGTAACGAAATCTTGGCGATGTCGAAAACAATCTTTTCTATTCTATAGTTCAGCTCGCTGCCAAATGTCACCGGCAACGTGATCTTGCCCTTCGGCTGGCTCCTTCCTGGATTGATTCCTTGAAACATGCCCGTTTCCTCGAGATCTTCGTCAGGAATTTGCAACCTCTTGATCACACTAGGCGAGATCAGGTTCAAACCGGCCCCACCGTCAACTAACATTTTTGTCACCTTGAGGTTGCGAATCGTTGGTGAAACCAACCATGGCAAACACCCGACCGCTGTTGTGCGATCAGGGTGATCCTCAGCGTCAAAAATGGTAGGCGTGTTGGACCATTTCAGAGGCTTCCGGGCATCGACTGACGGCTCTGTCGCATTAATCTTGCGCACCCACTATTTAAGTTAGCGTTGAGAAGAATGCAACGAGGTGCCTCCGTCAACGCACATAGCTTCTGTAGCCTTTTGGAACTCGTGCTCGCAGGACTCGTCGTCCTCTTCGTTGTCATCATCACCCCCCTCTTCCTTGTCGTGGCCTCGAGCGGGCCTCTCCTTCTGCTGCTTGGCCTTGCCGTGGCGACCTCCTCGGCTACCACACTTCTTCCAGACCCCTTAGCACCATCCTAGGCTCTCTCCTTGTCTCGCCTTTCATACTCAGCTTTCTGCCTCTCGATAAGCTGCTCAACTTGCCGGCAGTTTTGGCGATCATGGCCCTTAGTGTGATGGATCTTGCAGTATTGCTTATCGGAGCCCTCCAGCTTGTCGGCAGCCGCCAAGGCCTGGCAGGAGGCACACCCGGCAACCTCCTTGCCGGGGCCATCGACCTTGATCTTCTTGGCGGTCTCGGGGTTGCTGGATTCCTCGACGGCAAGCACAGCCTTGCCCTTGCGCTTCTTGTTACGCCGTCGACCTTTCCTCGTCGGGGCGGCAGCATCTTCACCTTCAGAGTCGATCCCTGCGCCGGCATCCTCACCGGGGAGTCTCCTTCCCTCTTCAGCCCGAGCACATTTGTTCGCCAGAGCATAGAGCTCAGCAATATCCCTGACCTTGTTCATCGCCAGCTCTTCCCGCATCTTACGATTGCGCATGTTCTGATGGAACGCGCTAATGATAGCGGCAGGATGAACGTCTAGGATATTGTGTTGTATTCGGCTGAATCTCTGTATGTACTTGCGCAAAGGCTCGCCTTCTTTCTGGGGAATGAGACGTAAATCGCTTTCCTGGCCAGGAGCTTGGTGGCCTCCAGTAAAGGCGCCAACAAACTGATGACACAGGTCTGCCCAGGAGAAAATGGAATTCTCGGGCAGATGCATCAACCACGACCTGACGTTGGGCTTGAGCACCAACGGGAAGTAGTTGGCGAGTATCTTGTCGTCTCGAGCCCCGGCAGCCTGCACCACAATGGTGTAGATGCTCAGGAACTCTGACGGATGAGCCTTGCCATCATATTTCTCCGGGACCTCCGGTTTGAACGTTCGGGAATTGGGCCACTGGACACGCTGCAGCTCGCGGGTAAACGCTGGACAACCCACCTCATAAGGTAAGTCGCCGGTGTACCCCGGCGCAGGCTTTTATACAGTGGGCCCCGCACACCTATCAGATTGATAGCGCGCTTCCCGTCGTCGCTCGATGGTAGTTCGAGCGTCTTCTTTGCTTCGCTCCCGAAGAACTTGACGTTGATCGCGACGCGTTCGCGGATCAGACGACGCCGTGGAATCGCCATCACAGACATTGGTCCACTAAGTTAGCGACCGCTGTTGCTGTCGTGGAGGGGAGTGCATCGTAGTTGTTCCACCTCCAGTCTTTTCACCACCGGCACGCGTCGGGTCGATGGACCGCTGTTGCAAAGGCTCCGCCTGCTGCGGCCCATCTCCATTGGCGAAACCGATGAGGCTCTGAATAGCAGCTCTCCATTCTTCGAGCTTCTCCGGAGCGGGAGGGAAGTCCAGGAGCAGTTGCGCTCGCGCCAACGCTTCTGCTAGTGTAGGCGGCGGCGAAAGGTGCGAGGAACGTGAGGTGCTCTGACTCCTAACCGTGTTAGAAGGAACTCCACCACGGTCCCGCGATCGTGCCACGCTTCCACCGGCATCTTGACATGCATGCTGGCCCCGCGCTTCTCGGGAATGATGCGCAGGGGTCTTTCCTTGGGAACGCCTAGAACCACCGATGTCACGACGCTGTTCATCACGCATGACCTGAGAAGGCTGCCACGCATGCGCCGGCATGGGTGCCTTGGAAGGCGCCATCTCGTCCCTGGAGTTCGCTGCGCCACCCGTAGGCGGCACGACTCCGTCCTTAGATCTAGCGACGTGCGGGTTGTTGTCGCCGCTGCGAACAACGCCGCTCGCCTGGCTTTGATCGCCAGAACGTCGTGGAAGCTCAAGACCGCCACCTCCTCCACCTGCGTCCATTCCGTCGCCCGTCCATGAAGGCACGGGCAAACCGGACGCAGATGGACCAACCGCCCGCAAACCCTTCTTCTTGGGAGCCATGGCGACGAAAATGATTAAGAAACTGATGCGCTGATCGCTAGATCAGGTTCGCACAACACCTTCCCCCTACCTGGCGCGCCAAATATGTCGGCGTATGACACCTATGGGATCGCGTGGATCCCTTTTTCGGTTCGGCAGGGAGAGAGGTATGCACAAAGAGCAGATCCAACGATCAATGCAAGGGGATTTTTACCCAGGTTCGGGCCGCTGAGAAGCATAATACCCTACTCCTGCTTTAGTTTATTGTGGATGATTAAGCCCAAGCTTTAGGAGCGCTTGCGATGAACAGTATGTTCGAGCAGCAGCTACGCATGCAGAATGGGCTAGAGAGTCCTCCTCCCTGTAGCTACGCCTTGGGCCTCCTTTTATACGTCCAAGGGGTCACCAATAGTGGCGTACAATACATACAAGAGGTGTAAAGTTGCTACAGTGTTTACATGCTTATCACTGATGATTTAGGACAAACGCATTTAATGCTCCGTTTAGGTGTCCCTTCCTTTCTTGGGGACGGAAAAAGGGGCCATCCCATCAGCACCGCTTAAGCTCGCTCACCACTAGTGCCATGACACGCATCCAGGAGGACAAAACCCAAATGACAGGCTGGCTGCTGCGCTGGAGCGGTGGCAGGGTGGCAGAATCTTGCTGGGTGCGAGCCTTGCCGGGTCTTCGCAAGCCATCCCGGCAAGGATCTTGCCGGGGATCTGACCTCTCGGCTTCTGTCTTCTAGTCACTGGTTTGAACGCCTTCTTTGTAATCTTGCATTTGCTTCCAGCTGTCCCCCGGCAGGCCTTGCTGCTGGTATGGCTACAACTGTTCATGCACAAGTATGGGGTACTAAAGGACCCAAGCTTTAGTACACCGACAAGTATGTGGACTTGCTGAAAAGCTCTTGAATTGACTCTTTCCGATGTTATGATAAATTGTAATTGCTTCAATGACTGAGATCATAGTTTGTTAGTTTTCAATGAAGTTTCTGATTTATACTCTACCTTGTGAATGATTTGTTACTCTAGCATAAGAAATTATATGACAATATATGTTGCTGTCCTAAAGATGATCATGATGCCCTCATGTCCATATTTTATTTTATCGACACCTCTATCTCTAAACATGTGGATATTTTTCGATTTCGGCTTTCGCTTGAGGACAAGCGAGGTCTAAGCTTGGGGGAGTTGATACGTCCATTTTACATCATGCTTTTATATTGATATTTGTCACATTATGGGCTGTTATTACACATTATATCACAATACTTATGCATGTTCTCTCTTATTTTATAAGGTTTAAATGAAGAGGGAGAATGCCGACAGCTGGAATTCTGGACTGGAAAAGGAGCAAATATTAGAGACCTATTCTGCACAACTCCAAAAGTCCTGAAACTTCACGGAGAATTATTTTGGAATATATAAAAAATATTGGGCGAAGAAAGCACCAGAGGGGGGCCACCAGCCATCCACAAGGGTGGGGGGCGCGCCCCCTGCCTTGTGGGCCACCTGGTAGGCCCCCGATGCCCATCTTCTGATATATGGTGTGTTTTGACCTGGAAAAAAATCAGGAGGAAGCTTTCGGGACGAAGCGCCGCCGTCTCGAGGCGGAACTTGGGCGTAACCAATCTAGGGCTCCGACGGAGCTGTTCTGTCGGGGAAACTTCCCTCTGGTAGGGGGAAATCGAAGCCATCGTCATCACCAACGATCCTCTCATGGAGAGGGTGTCAATCTCCATCAACATCTTCACCAGCACCATCTCCTCTCAAACCCTAGTTCATCTCTCGTATCCGATCTTTGTCTCAAAACCTCATATTGGTACCTGTGGGTTGCTAGTAGTGTTGATTACTCCTTGTAGTTGATGCTAGTTGGTTTATTCGGTGGAAGATCATATGTTCAGATCCTTAATGATAATTAATACTCCTCTAATTATGAACATGAATATGCTTTGTGAGTAGTTACATTTGTTCCTGAGGACATGGGAGAAGTCTTGTTATAAGTAATCATGTGAATTTGGTATTTGTTCGATATTTTGATGAGATGTATGTTGTCTTTCCTCTAGTGGTGTTATGTGAACATCGACTACATGACACTTCACCATGATTTGGGCCTAGGGGAAGGCATTGGTAAGTAATAAGTAGATGATGGGTTGCTAGAGTGACAGAAGCTTAAACCCTAGTTTATGCGTTGCTTCGTAAGGGGCTGATTTGGATCCATATGTTTCATGCTATGGTTGGATTTATCTTAATTCTTCTTTCATAGTTGCGGATGCTTGCGAGAGGGGTTAATCATAAGTGGGAGGCTTGTCCAAGGAAGGGCAGCACCCAAGCACCGGTCCACCCACATATCAAATTATCAAAGTAACGAACGCAAATCATATGAGCATGATGAAAACTAAATTGACAACAATTCCCATGTGTCCTCGGGAGCACTTTGCTTTATTTAGTAGTTCCTCTAGGCTTGTCCTTTTCTACAAAAAGGATTGGGCCACCTTGCTGCACCTTAGTTACTTTTGTTACTTGTTACTAGTTACGAATTATCTTATCATACAACTATATGTTACCGATAATTTCAGTGCTTGCAGAGAATACCTTGCTGAAAACCGCTTGTCATTTCCTTCTGCTCCTCGTTGGGTTCGACACTCTTACTTATCGAAAGGACTACGATAGATCCCCTATACTTGTGGGTCATCATGATGCAGCAAAGTACAGATAAGTATTTCCCTCAGTTTGAGAACCAAGGTATCAATCTAGTAGGAGGTACAAGGAAGTCTCTAATCTATGCACCTGCACAAACAATCAAACACTTGCACCCAACGCGATAAAGGGGTTGTCAATCCCTTCACGGTCACTTGCAAGGATGAGATCTGATAGACATAGATATAAAAGATTACTAAAACGTAAAACAAAATAAAAGTAAATAAATTGCAGCAAGGTATTTTTGGGTTTTTTGGTTTATAGATATGAAAATATATGATGGAAAATAGACCCGAGGGCCATAGGTTTCACTAGAGGCTTCTCTCTTGAAAGAAAGCATACGGTGGGTGAACAAATTACTGTCGAGCAATTGATAGAAAAGCGCAAAGTTATGATGATATCCAAGGCAATGATTATGAATATAGGCATCACGTCCGTGAAGTAGACCAAAACGATTCTGCATCTACTACTATAACTCCAGACATCGACCGCTATCCAGCATGCATCTAGAGTATTAAGTTCATAAGAACGGAGTAACGCCTTAAGTAAGATGACATGATGTAGAGGGATAAACTCAAGCAATATGATGAAAACCCCATCTTTTTATCCTTGATGGCAACAATACAATACGTGCCTCGCTACCCCTACTTTGTCACTAGGTGAGGACACCGCAAGATTGAACCCAAAACTAAGCACCTCTCCCATTGCAAGAAGAACCAATCTAGTTGGCCAAACCAAACCGATAATTCGAAGAGAAATACAAAGATATCAAATCATGCATATAAGAATTCAGAAAAGACTCAAGTAATATTCATAGATAATCTGATCATAAATCCACAATTCATCGGATCTCGACAAACACACCACAAAAGAATATTACATCGGATAGATCTTGAAGAACATCAAGGAGAACATTGTATTGAAGATCAAAGAGAGAGAAGAAGCCATCTAGCTACTAGCTATGGACCCGTAGGTCTGTGGTAAACTACTCACGCTTCATCGAAAGGGCAATAGGGTTGATGTAGATGCCCTCCGTGATCGAATCCCCCTCTGGCAGGGTGCCGGAAAAGGCCCCAAGATGGGATCTCACGGGTACAGAAGGTTACGGTGGTGGAAAAGTATTTTGGTGGACGCTTCTGGCCGTTTGGGAATATTTCAGAATTTATAGTGCTGGATTTAGGGTTAGGGGACCTTCGAGCGGCCCACAAGCCCTCAGGGCGCCCCCCTAGGGCACGCCCCTGAGGCTTGTGGCCTCCTCGGGGATCTTCTCGCCCCCTCTCCAAGTTACGTGGGTGTCTTCTGGTCCAAGAAAAATCATCGCGAAAGTTTTATTCCGTTTGAACTCCGTTTGATATTCATTTTCTGTAAAACTCAAAAACAAGGAAAAAACAGAAACTGGCACTGAGCTCTAGGTTAATAAGTTAGTCCCAAAAATAATATAAAATAGCATATAAATGCATATAAAACATCCAAAACAGATAATATAATAGCATGGAACAATAAAAAATAATAGATACGTTGGAGACGTATCAGTGAGCCATGGATATAGCACTATAGGTGGAATACAATATGGTGGTTGTGGAGAAGACAAAAAGAAGGAGAAAGTCTCACATCAACTAGGAAAATTAATGGGCTATGGAGATGCCCATCAATTGATATCGATGCAAGTGAGTAGAGATTGCCATGCAACGGATGCACTAGAGCTATAAGTGTATGAAAGCTCAAAAAGAAACTAAGTGGGTGTGCATCCAACTTGCTTGCTCACGAAGACCTAGGGCAATCTGAGGAATCCCATCATTGGAATATACAAGCCAAGTTCTATAATGAAAAATTCCCACTAGTATATGAAAGTGACAAAATAGGAGACTCTCTATCATGAAGATCATGGTGCTACTTTGAAGCACAAGCGTGGAAAAAGGATAGTAACATTGTCCCTTCTCTCATTTCTCTCTTTTTTTTTCTTTTCTCTTTTTTTTGATTGGGCTTCTTTGGCCTCTTTTATTTTTTTATAAAGTCCGGAGACTCATCCCAACTTGTGAGGTAATCATAGCTTCCATCACCCTTTCCTCACATGGGACAATGGTCTAATAATGATGATCATCACACTTTTATTTAATTACAACTCAGGAATTACAACTCGATACTAGAACAAAATATGACTCTATATGAATGCCTCCGGCGGTGTACTAGGATGTGCAATGATCAAGAGTGACATGTATAAAAATTATGAACGGTGGCCTTGCCACAAATACTATGCCAACTACATGATCATGCAAAGCAATATGACAATGATGGTGCGTGTCATAATAAAATAGAACGGTGGAAGTTGCATGGCAATATATCTCGGAATGGCTATGGAAATGCCATAATAGGTAGATATGGTGGTTATTTTTAGGAAGGGTATATGGTGGCTTTAATGCACCGGCGAAAGTTGCGCTGTACTAGAGAGGCTAGCAATAGTGGAAGGGTGAGAGTACGTATAATCCATGGACTCAACATTAGTCATAAAGAACTCAGATACTTCTTGCAAAAATTTATTAGCCATAAAAACAAAGTACTGCACACATGCTCCTAGGGGGATAGATTGGTAGGAAAATACCATCGCTCGTCCCTGACCGCCACTCATAAGGAAGACAATCAAAAAATAAATCATGCTCCGACTTCATCACATAACGGTTCACCATACTGCATGCTATGGGAATCACAAACTTTAACACAAGTATTTATACCAATCCACAATTACTCACTAGCATGACTCTAATATCACCATCTTCATATCTCAAAACAAATGCAAGGAATCAAACTTCTCATCTTATTCAATGCTCTTTATATGAAAGTTTTTATTATATCCCTCTTGGGTGCCCATCATATTAGGACTAAATTTATAACCTAAGCAAATTACCATGTTGTTTAAAGAATCTCAAAATAATATAAGTGAAGCATGAGAGTTTATCAATTTCTATAAAATAAAGCCACCGCCGTGCTCTAAAAATATATAAGTGAAGCACTAGAGCAAAACTGCCTAGCTCAAAAGATATAAGTGAAGCACATAGAGTATTCTAATAAATTCTTGATTAATGCGTGTCCCTCTCAAAAGGTGTGTACAAAAAGGATAATTGTGGCAAACTAAAAAGCAAAGACTCATATCACACAAGACGCTCCAAGCAAAACACATATCATGTGGTGAATAAAAATATAGCCTCAAGTAAATTTACCAATGGATTGAAGACGAAAGAGAGGATGCCATCCGGGGCATCCCTAAGGTTAGATGCTTGGTTGTCCTTGAATATTACCTTGGGGTGCCTTGGGCATCCCCAAGCTTAGGCTCTTGCCACTCCTTATTCCATAGTCCATCAAATCTTTACCCAAAACTTGAAAACTTCACAACACAAAACTCAACAAAAAACTCATAAGATCCGTTAGTATAATAAAATAAATCACCACTTTAGGTACTGTTTTGAACTCATTATAAATTTATATTGATGCTATAGATACTGTATTCCAACTTCTCCATGGTTCATACCCCCCGATACTACCCATAGATTCATCAAAATAAGCAAACAACACATAGAAAACAGAATCTGTCAAAAAACAGAACAATCTGTAGTAACCAGAATATTAATCATACTTATGTAACTCCAAAACATCTGAAAATTTAGGAAAACAGAGGAAATTCATGTGTCAATTTTTTGTAAAAAATTCAGAATTGTTCCACTCTCCAGTGAATTTAAACAATTCTGTTACTGGACACAAAAGTTTCTGTTTTCCAGCAAAACTAAATCAACGATATACCAAAGCATCCCAAAGGTCTCGCTTGGCTCAAACACTAATTAAAACACCAAAACACAATTACTACAGAGGTAATAATGTGTATTTATTGAAAAACAGAACCAAAAACAAAATAGCTACGCATAAAACATAGATTTAGATATTGTCATTTTTGGTATGCAAACCATAGGTAGCCCTCATAATAGATTCATATGGCAACTTAATTTTCTTTCTTGGAAAGTGTTCCATGCCCTTCATTAACGGAAATTGAAATCTAATGTTTCCTTCTTTTATATCAATAATTGCACCAATCGTTCTAAGGAAAGGTCAACCAAGAATAATAGGGCATGTAGGATTGCAATCTATAACAAGCACAATAAAATCTATGGGCACATAATTCCTATTTGCAACAATAAGAACATCATTAATCCTTCCCATAGGTTTCTTAATAGTGGAATCCGCTAGAAGCAAATTCAAAGAACAATCATCAAGTTTATGGAAACCTAGCACATCACATAAAGTTTTTGGAATCGTGGAAACGCTAGCACCCAAATCACACAAAGCATTGCACTCATAATCTTTAATTTTAATCTTAATAGTAGGTTCCCACTCATCATAAAGCTTTATAGGGATAGAAACTTCCAACTCAAGTTTTTCTTCAAAAGATTTCATCATAGCATCAAAGATATGTTTAGTAAAAGCTTTATTTTGATTGTAAGCATGAGGTGAATTTAGCATGGATTGCAACAAGGAAATGCAATCTATCAAAGAACAATTATCATAATTAAAGTCCTTGAAATCCAAAAGAGTGGGTTCATCTCTACTTAAAGTTTTGACATCTCTAATACCACTTTTATCAATTTTTCATTAAGATCTTTAAACTCCAAATTATTGGGACGCCTTCTAGCTAAAGTTGACTCATCTCCAGTCCCATCTTTATCAAGATTTATATTGGAAAACAAAGATTTAATAGGAGTCACACCAATCACTTTAAGATCTTCATCATTATTATCGCAAAAACTAGAAGAACACACTTTTACAAACCAATCTCGCTTAGCACGCATCCTAGCGGTTCTTTCTTTGCATTCTTCCATAGAAATTTTAATAGCTTTCAGAGTTTGATTAATATCATGCTTGGGTGGCATACATCTCATCTTCAAAGAATCAATCTCAAGAGAAATCTTATCAATGTTTCTAGCCAAATCATCAATCTTAAGCAATTTTTCTTCTACCATAACATTGAAATTCTTTTGAGAATTAATGAAATCTTTAGTATTATTCTCAACATCAGAGGGTATTTTCTTATAATTTCCATAAGAATTGTTGTAGGAATTACCATAATTATTAGAGGAATTACTAGGAAACGGCCTAGGGTTGAAATTACCTCTATACGCGTTATTACCAAAATTGTTCCTACCAACAAAATTCACATCCATAGATTCATTATTATTCTCAATCAAAGTGGACAAATGCATATCATTAGGATCTATAGGAGCACTCTTACTAGCAAACAATTTGATAAGTTCATCCATCTTTCCACTTAAAGTATTGATTTCTTCAATCGCATGCACTTTTTTACTAGTGGAAGATCTTTCGGTATGCCATTGAGAGTAATTTGCCATAATATTATCTAGGAGTTTAGTAGCTTCTCCTAATGTCATTTCCATAAAAGTACCTCCCGCGGCGGAATCTAAAAGATTTCTAGATGCAAAATTCAATCTGGCATAAAAAATTTGTATGATCATCCATAAACTTAAACCATGAGTAGGGTAATTTCTTATCATCAATTTCATCCTCTCCCAAGATTGTGCAACATGTTCATGATCAAGTTGCTTAAAATTCATTATATCATTCCTAAGGGAGATGATTTTAGCGGGAGGAAAATACTTGGAAATAAAAGCATCTTTACACTTATTCCATGAATCAATACTATTTTTAGGCAAAGATGAAAACCAAGTTTTAGCACGATCTCGTAGTGAGAACGGAAATAGCTTCAATTTAACAATATCATTATCCACATCTTTTTTCTTTTGCATATCACACAACTCAACGAAAGTATTTAGATGGGATGCGACATCTTCATTAGGACTACTGGAAAATTGTTCTTTCATAACAAGATTCAACAAAGCGGCATTAATTTCATAAGATTCCGCACTAGTGGCGGGAGCAATCAGAGTACTAATAAAATCATTATTATTGGTGTTGGAAAAGTCACACAACTTGGTGTTTTCTTAAGACATCATGACAAACCAAGCAACCTAACACACAAGCAAACGAAAAGACGAATGAAAGAAGGGCGAACAAAAAGGCAGATATTTTTTTTGTGTTTTTCTGAAAATATTTTAGAAGTGGGGGAGAGGAAAATGGCAAATAATGTAAGTGCAAGAGATGAGAGTTTGTGATGGGTACTTGGTAGGCTTGATGTAGAACCTCCCCGGCAACGGCGCCAGAAATTCTTCCTGCTACTTCTTGAGCTTCCGTTGATTTTTCCCTTGAAGAGGAAAGGGTGATACAGCAAAGTAGAGATAAGTATTTCCCTCAGTTAAGAACCAAGGTATCAATCCAGTAGGAGGCACAAGCAAGTCTCCAATCTATGAACCTGCACAAACTTACAAACACTTGCACACAACGCGAAAAAGGAGTTGTCAATCCCTTCACGGTCATGAACAAGCGTGAGATTTAATAGAGATGGGTATAAAAGATAAATAAAAGAGCAAACTAAAGTAAATATAAATAAATTGCAGCAAGGTATTTTTGGGTTTTTTGGTTTATAGATCTGAAAATATATGATGGAAAATAGACCCGGGGGCCATAGATTTCACTAGAGGCTTCTCTCTTGAAAGAAAACATACGGTGGGTAAACAAATTACTATTGTGCAATTGATAGAAAAGCGCATAATTATGACAATATCTAAGGCAATGATCATGAATATAGGAATCACGTTCGTGACAAGTAGACCGAAATGATTCCGCATCTACTATTATTACTCCACACATCGACCGACTCCTGCCTGCATCTAGAGTATTAAGTTCATAAGAACAGAACAACGCTTTAAGTAAGATGACATGATGTAGAGGGATAAACTCAAGCAATATGATATAAACCCCATCTTTTTATCCTCGATGGCAGCAATACAATACGTGCCTCGCTACCCCTTCTGTCACTGGGTGAGGACACCGCAAGATTGAACCCAAAACTAAGCACCTCTCCCATTGCAAGAAAAACCAATCTAGTTGGCCAAACCAAACCGATAGTTTGAAGAGAAATACAAAGATATCTTAATCATGCAGAAAAGAGTTCAGAGAAGACTCAAATAATATTCATACATAATCTGATCATAAATCCACAATTCATCGGATCTCAACAAACACACCGCAAAATAAGATTACATCGGATAGAACTCCAAGAACATCAAGGAGAACATCGGAGAGAGAGAGGAAGCCATCTAGCTACTAGCTATGGACCCGTAGGTCTGTGGTAAACTACTCACGCATCATCGGAAGGGCAGCAAGGTTGATGTAGAGGCCCTCTGTGATCGAATCCCCCTCCGGCAGGGTGCCGGAAAAGGCCCTGATACGTCTCCGTCGTATCTATAATTTTTTATTGTTCCATGCCAATATTATACAACTTTCGCATATTTTTGGCAACTTTTTATATGATTTATTGGACTAACCTATTGATCCAGTGCCCAGTGCCAGTTCCTATTTGTTGCATGTTTTTTGTTTCGTAGAAAATCCATATCAAACGAAGTCCAAACACGATAAAAATATACAGAGAATTATTTTGGAATATTTATGATTTTTGGGAGGTGGAATAAACGCAAACGGGGGCGCACAGTGACCACAACCCACCAGGGCGCGCCCAGGTATCTTGTTCCCTCCTCGAAAGTCGTTTGGGGCCCTTCTTCTAGCGCAAGAAAGATAATTTATGGGAAAAAATCGTGTACAAATTTCAGCGCAATCGGAGTTACGGATCTCCGGGAATTTAAGAAATGGTGAAGGGCCAAATCTGGGGAACGCGAAACATAAGAGAACAGAGAGGGAAATCCAATCTCGGAGGGGCTCCTGCCCCTCTGCCGCCATGGAGGCCATGGACCCGAGGGGGGACTCTCCTCCCATCCAGGGGTGAGGCCAAGGAAGAAGAAGAAGGAGGGGGGCTCTCTCCCACTCTTTCCCGGTGGCGCCGGAACGCCGCCGGGGCTAGGATCGTGGCAGCGATCTACATCAACAATCTTGCTACCGTCAACACCAACTTTCTCCCCCGCTATGCAGCAGTGTAATACCCCTTCTCCCCACTGTAATCTCTACTTAAACATGGTGCTCAGCTCCATATATTATTTCCCAATGATCTATGGTTATCCTATGATGTTTGAGTAGATCCGTTTTGTCCTATGGGTTAATCATGATCTTGGTTGGTATGATTGTATATTTTATTTATGGTGTTGTCCTATGGTGCCCTCCATCTCGCGCAAATGTGAGGGATCCCTGCTATAGGGTGTTGCAATATATTCATGATTCGCTTATGGTGGGTTGCGAGAGTGGCAGAAGCTTAAACCCGAGTAAGTGGGTTGTTGCGTATGGGATAAAGAGGACTTGATACTTAATGCTATGGTTGGGTTTCACAACCTTAATGATCTTTAGTAGTTGCGGATGCTTGCTAGGGGTCCAATCATAAGTGCATATGATCCAAGTAGAGAAAGTATGTTAGCTCATGCCTCTCCCTCATATAAAATTACAAGAATGATTACCGGTACTTGTTATCGATTGCCTAGGGACAAATGACTTTCTTGTTGACAAAAGCTATCCACTTTTATTACCTTGCAATTTATTCGTAGTTTTATTCTCGCAAAGTACTCGTAGTTTTATTCTTGCAAAATAGTTTCATACTTCTTCTAGGTAAAGCAAACGTCAAGTGTGCGTAGAGTTGTATCGGTGGTCGATAGAACTTGAGGGAATATTTGTTCTGCCTTTAGCTCCTTGTTGGGTTCGACACTCTTATTTATCGAAGAAGGCTATGAAGGATCCCCTATACTTGAGGGTTATCAAGACCTTTTTCTGGCACCGTTGCCAGGGAGCAATAGCGTGGGGTGAATATTCTCGGGTGTGCTTGTTTGCTTTATCACTAAGTAGTTTTTATTTTGTGCTCTTGTTTTCTATCTTTAGTTATGGGTAGGAAACGCAAAATACCAAAAAAATTAGTTGTACCTACTAAGCCAATGGTTGAAGAACCACCCAAAATCTATCATACTGCTGAAGCTTTTTACTTGGATCATCTTCGATCCCTATGTGCTCGTGCTGAAAACCCAACTAGCTTAGTTGAGGGAAAATCATTAGATGAGCATTCTTGTTTTGTGCGACACCGTTTATCTCAAAAAGGGAAACTTTTACTGCATCAAATTAACACTATGCAAGGCTATGCTTGGAATTTATGTGAAATACATGATTTTACTTGTTGTTCTGAAGACCCTAAAAAATACCTTCCTTATCAATGTGAGTTTAGAGTTAATGGAATTTTATCTTCTTATGCCAAGGGTGTTTATAATTATTATGATATTGAACAAACTGAAGAATTTGTTGCTTTTAAGGGCGCTTATGAAATTGCTTCTTTGATTGAAAAGTATGATGCTACTCTTTACAAATCTGAAAATTTTGCCATACTTAAATATTGCTATGAAAATTATTCTTCTAATGCTTATATTAAACCATATATTGAGGACTTCTCCACTGTCCAAGAAGAGACTAATATTTTGCAGGAGTCTATGGAAGAAGAAATTGATGAAACTGTGAGCTCATTGGATGAAAAAGATGATGAGGAGAGCGAAGAACAAAAGGAGGAAGAGCGGATTAGCTACCCGTGCCCACCTTCTGATGAGAGTAACCCTCCAACTCATACATTGTTCAATGTCCCTTCGTTCTTACCGAAGGATGAATGCTATGATAATTGCTATGACCCCGTTGATTCTTTTGAAATATCCCTTTTTGATGAACTTGATGCTTGCTATGCTTGTGGACAAGATGCCAATATGAATTATGCTTATGGAGATGAACTTGCTATAGTTCCTTATGTTAAAAATGAAATTGTTGCTATTGCACCCACACATGATAGTCCCATTATCTTTTTGAATTCTCCCAACTACACTATATCGGAGAAGTTTGCTCTTATTAAGGATTAAATTGATGGGTTGACTTTTCCCATTGCACATGGTGATTTTGATGAATATAATATGCATGTGCTTGCTGCTCCTACTTGCAATTATTATGAGAGAGGAACTACATCTCCGGCTCTCTATGTTTCCAACACGAAAGAATTGCAAGAAACTGCTTATGCTATGTATTGGCCTTTACTTGATGTGCATGAATTGTTCTTGTATGACATGACGATGCATAGGAAGAGAGTTAGACTTCGTCATTGCATGATATATGTTGCTTGGTGCTCACTACTAAATGCCAAATCATTGTTAATTAAAATTGGCTTTGATATACCTTGGGATCCGGGTGGATTCATTACTTGAGCACTTTATGCCTAGCTTAATGGCTTTAAAAAAGCACTGCCAGGGAGACAACCTGGAAGTTTTAGAGAGTCATTTATTTCTGTTGAGTGCTTTTATAAAGTTTAAAAACAAAAAAAATATAGAGGGGAACTTAAAACTTCACAGAAAGAAAAATGAAAGTGAGAGGGACGAGCATTGTGAAAGTGGGAGCTAGCCTTGAACTTTGTTCATGCCCATGGAAACTTTGTGAATATTAATTACAGAAAATTTTCAACAAAAATAATTATCCCTTTGTACAAATCCATTGTATTATAAAAATAATGTGCCAAGATTTGCCTTTAGGATGATTAGATTGCTTGTTGGTATGTGCGGTGCAAAAACAGAAACTTTGGCTGAAGTGCACGATTTTACATTTTTTACTGGAAAGTCGAAAGTTTCTGAAACTTTTTTCACAGTCTTTATAAACAAATTTTTTATTTGTTCCTAATTTTTCAGAATTTTTGGAGTAATATAAATATGGTAGGTGTTCAGATTGCTACAGACTATCCTGTTTAAGACAGATTCTGTTTTTGATGCATTGTTTTGCTTGTTTTGATGAAACTATCGATTTTTATCGGTGGTATAAGCCATGGAAAAGTTATAATTAAGTAGCTATAATGCAAAAATAAAATATGAATTGGTTTTCAACAGTACTTAGAGTAGTGATTTGCATTATTATACTAACGGATCTTACCGAGGTTTCTGTTGAGTTTTGTGTGGATGAAGTGATCAAAGATCGAGGAGGTCTCGATATGAGAAGAAGGAGGAGAGGCAAGAGATAAAGCTTGGGGATGCCCAAGGCACCCCAAGTAAATATTCAAGGAGACTCAAGCATCTAAGCTTGGGGATGCCCCTGAAGGCATCCCATCTTTCTTCAACAAGTATCGGTATGTTTTCGTCTTCGTTTCGTTCATGTGATATGTGTAAATCTTGGAGCGTCTTTTGTGTTTAGTTTTCATTTTTATTTTATGCACCATGCTGGTATGAGATAGTCCATGGTTTATTTATAGAATGCTCATTGCACTTCACTTATATCTTTTGAGTATGGCTTTATAGAATGCTTCATGTGCTTCACTTATATCATTTGAAGTTTGGATTGCCTATTTCTCTTCACATAGAAAATCGTTATTTGTAGAATGCTCTTTTGCTTCACTTATACTTATTAGAACATGGTATTTTTTATAAAGAATTAAACTCTCTTGCTTCACTTATATCTATTTAGAGAGTCAATAGGAATTGGTCAATTGCATGGTTAGTCATAAAATCCTACATAAAACTTATGGATCACTGAATATGATATGTTTGATTCCTTGCAATAGTTTTGCGATATGGAGATGGAATATGTGGGAGGTACTAGTAAATGGTTGTGGTTAGTAAGAATATTGGTGTTAAGGTTTGTGATTCCCGAAGCATGCACGTATAGTCTCTCGTTATGCTATGAAGTTGGAGCATGATTTATTATTGATTGTCTTTCTTATGAGTGGCGGTCGGGGACGAGCGATGGTCTTTTCCTACCAATCTATCCCCCTAGGGGCATGCGTAGTAGTACTTTGCTTCGAGGGCTAATAAACTTTTGCAATAAGTATATGAGTTCTTTATGACTAATGTGAGTCCATGGATTATACGCACTCTTAGCTTTTCACAATCTGCTAGCCTCTACGGTACCGTGCATTGCCCTTTCTCACCTTGAGATGTGGTGCAAACTTTGCAGGTGCATCCAAACCCCATGATATGATACGCTCTATCACACATAAGCCTTATTATATCTTCCTCAAAACAGCCACCATACCTACCTATTATGGCCTTTCCATAGCTATTCCGAGATATATTGCCATGCAACTTCCACCGCTTCCGTTTTGATGAATTGAGCATTCATTGTCATATTGCTTTGCATGATCATAAGATAGCTAGCATGATATTTCCATGGCTTGTCCGTTTTTTTGATATATTTGTTATGCTAGATCATTGCACATCCTGGTACACTGCCAGAGGCATTCATATAGAGTCATACTTTGTTCTAGGTATCGAGTTGTAATTTTTATTTCTTTTGAGTTATAAGTAAATAGAAGTGTGATGATCATCATTATTCATTATTAGAGCATGTCCCAGTGAGGAAAGGATGATGGAGACTATGATTCCCCCACAAGTCGGGATGAGACTCCGGACAATGAGAGAAGAAAAAAAAAGGAAAAAGAAAAAAAAGAAAAAAGAAAAAAGAAAAAAAAAGAGAAGGGGCATTGCTACTATCTTTTACCACACTTGTGCTTCAAAGAAGCACCATGTTTTTCATATAGAGAGTCTCCTATGTAGTCACTTTCATATACTAGTGGGAATTTTTCATTACAGAACTTGGCTTGTATATTTTGATGATGGGCTTCCTCAAATGCCCGAGGTCTTCATGAGCAAGCAAGTTGGATGCACACCCACTTAGTTTTCATATTGAGCTTTCCTACACTTATAGCTCTTAGTGCATCCGTTGCATGGCAATCCCTACTCCTCACGTTGATATCAATTGATGGGCATCTCCATAGCCCGTTGGTTAGCCGCGTCGATGTGAGACTTTCTTACCTTTTTTGTCTTCTCTATATTTACCCCTATCATCATACTCTATTCCATCCATAGTGCTATATCCATGGCTTGCGCTCATGTATTGTGTGAGGGTTGAAAAAGCTGAAGCGCGTCAAAAAGTATGAACCAATTACTCGGCTTGTCATCAGGGTTGTGCATGATAAATACTTTGTGTTAAGAAGACAGAGCATGACAAGACTATATGATTTTGTAGGGATAGCTTTCTTTAGCGTCGATATTTTGAAAGACACGATTGTTTGTTGGGATGCCTGAGTATTGATGTCTTTATGTCAAATTATAGACTATTGCTTTGAATCACTTATGTCTTAATATTCATGCCATGATTAGATATATGATCAAGTTTATGCTAGGTAACATTCCACATCAAAAATTATCTTTTTTATCATTTACCTACTCGAGGACGAGTAGGAATTAAGCTTGGGGATGCTAATACGTCTCCTTCATATCTATAATTTTTGATTGTTTCATGCCAATATTATACAACTTTCACATATTTTTGGCAACTTTTTATATGATTTATTGGACTAACCTATTGATCCAGTGCCCATTGCAAGTTCCTGTTTGTTGCATGTTTTTTGTTTGGCAAAAAATCCATATCAAATGAAGTCCAAATGCGATAAAATTTTACGAAGAATTATTTTGGAATATTTATGATTTTTGGGAGGTCGAATCAACGCAAACGGGGGCCCACAGTGACCACAACCCACCAGGGCACGCCGGGCACCCCCTGGCGTGCCCAGGTATCTTGTGCCCTCCTCGAAAGTTGGTTGGGGACCTTCTTATGGCGCAAGAAAGATAATTTATGGAAAAAAATTGTGTAAAAATTTCAGCGCAATCGGAGTTACGGATCTCCGGGAATTTAAGAAACGGTGAAGGGCCAGATCTGGGGAACGCGAAACAGAAGACAACAGAGAGGGAGATCCAATCTCGGAGGGGCTCCTGCCCCTCCGCCGCCATGGAGGCCATGGACCAGAGGGGTAACTCTCCTCCCATCTAGGGGTGAGGCCAAGGAAGAAGAAGAAGGAGGGGAGCTCTCTCCCCCTCTCTCCCAGTGGCACCGGAACGCCGCCGGGGCTAGGATCGTGACGGCGATCTACATCAACAATCTTGCTACCGTCAACACCAACTTTCTCCCCCTCTATGCAGCGGTGTAACACCCCTTCTCCCCGCTATAATCTCTACTTAAACATGGCGCTCATCTCCATATATTATTTCCCAATGATCTATGGTTATCCTATGATGTTTGAGTAGATCCATTTTGTCCTATGGGTTAATCGTGATCTTGGTTGGTATGATTGTATATTTTATTTATGGTGCTGTCCTATGGTGCCCTCCATCTCGCGCAAACGTGAGGGGTCCCTGCTGTAGGGTGTTGCAATATGTTCATGATTCACTTATGATGGGTTGCGAGAGTGACAGAAGCTTAAACCCGAGTAAGTGGGTTGTTGCGTATGGGATAAAGAGGACTTGATACTTAATGCTATGGTTGGGTTTCATGACCTTAATGATCTTTAGTAGTTGCGGATGCTTGCTAGGGGTCCAATCATAAGTGCATATGATCCAAGTAGAGAAAGTATGTTAGCTCATGCCTCTCCCTCATATAAAATTCTAAGAATGATTACCGGTACTTGTTATCGATTGCCTAGGGACAAATGACTTTCTTGTTGACAAAAGCTATCCACTTTTATTACCTTGCAATTTATTCATAGTTTTATTCTCGCAAAGTACTCGTAGTTTTATTCGTGCAAAATAGTTTCATACTTGTTCTAGGTAAAGCAAACGTCAAGTGTGCGTAGAGTTGTATCGGTGGTCAATAGAACTTGAGGGAATATTTGTTCTGCCTTTAGCTCCTCGTTGGGTTCGACACTCTTATTTATCGAAGAAGGCTACAAACGATCCCCTATACTTGTGGGTTATCAGGCCCCAAGATGGGATCTCACGGGAACAGAGGCTTGCGGTGGCGGAAAAGTATTTTGGTGGATGCTTCTGATGTTGGGGAGTATTTCTGAATTTATAGAGGTGGAATTAGTGTTGGAGGACACCCGAGGGGCGCACAAGCCCTCAGGGCGCCGCCCCTAGGGCGCGCCCTAGAGGCTTGTGGCCTCCTCGGGACTCTTCTGGCCCTCTCCAAGTCACGTAGGTGTCTTCTGGTCCAAGAAAACCCATCGTAAAGTTTTATTCCGTTTGGACTCCGTTTGATATTCCTTTTCTGTAAAAGTCAAAAACAAGGAAAAAACTGAAACTGGCACTGGGCTCTAGGTTAATAAGTTAGTCCCAAAAATAATATAAATTAGCAAATTAATGCATATAAAACATCCAAAACAGATAATATAATAGCATGGAACTATCAAAAATTATAGATACATTGGAGACGTATCAATTCCTCCTTCACCACTCCTGATGACGACTCTGTCGTGCAACCCCTCAAGTGTGAACCCTTCAAGGGTGATTCCTTCTAGGTCACCTTGACTGTTACATCGAGTGGGGATCCATCGACGGTGATTCCTCGGATTTCCCCCTTGATGTTATGGACACACGGTTACCTTGACTTTACCTCAGAACCATGTTGAAATCTGGTTGGCCCCGAGGGGTACCCGCGAGAGATGTGAAGTCAGGTTGACCGTGAGGGTACCCGTGAGAGTTACTAAGTCACGTGGACCTGGAGGGTACCCGCGAGATAATTACTGTTGTGGAAAGAAGCATGAAAATCAAAAAAATTCCTACGAACACCCAAGATCTATCTAGGAGAAGTATAGCAACGGGAGGGGAGAGTGTGTCTATGTACCCACGTAGAGCGAAAGCGGAAGCGTATATAACGCGGTTGATGTAGTCGTACTCTTCGCGATCCGATCACGATCCAACAGATCTAGTGCCAAACAGACGACACCTCTGAGTTTAGCACACGTGCGGCTCGATGACGTCTCCTCCTCCTTGATCCAACAAGAGAAGGTGGAGAAGTAGATGGGATCACAACTAGCACGACGACGTGGTGCTGATGGTGGTGGTGGAGTCGGAATATCGGCAGGGCTTCGTTAAGCGAAAAACCATGGACGAGAATTATGTTGGGAGGGAGAGACGGGCAGCAGCCAAGGACAATATATTGGGGTGCCTTGTTGCACCCCTCCCCTATATTTATATGCATGGGAGGGCTGGGGGTCCATCCCTACTCCTAATAGGAGTTGGCGCCAAGGGGGAGAGGACTTGGACTCCAAGACCAATCCTATTCCTACTATAGGACTCCCCTTTTTTCCCTTCCCTGGCCGCATGGGCTTTTGAGGACTTGGTGCGTCTAGCCCAATAAGGCCAAGGCACCTCCCCTCAGCCCATGCCAGCCCTTGTGATGTGGTGGGCCCACTTATGGACTTCCGGACCCCTCCAGAATCCTTCGGAACCTTCTGGAAGCTTCCCGGTACAATACCGAAAAAACTGCACCATTTTTCAGAACCCAAAATATGACTTCCCATATATAAATATTTACCTCTCGACCATTTCGAGACTGCTCATGACACCCAGGATCTCATCCGAGACTCCAAACAACATTCGATGATCCCAATACTACTCTAGCGTCAACGAACATTAAGCGTGCGACCCTGCGGGTTCAGGAATCATGTAGTCATGACCGAGACACCTCTCTGGTCAATAACCAATAGCGGTACCTAGATGCCCATATTGGTTCCTACATATTCCACGAAGATATTTTATCAGTTGAACCACGATGTCAAGGATTCGGTTAATCCCGTATGCAATTCCCTTTGTCCGGTGATATGTTACTTGCCCGAGATTCGATCGTTGGTATCTCCATACCTAGTTCAATCTTGTTACCAGCAAGTCTCTTTACTCGTTCCGTAATACAAGATCTCGTGACTAAATCATTAGCCACATTGCTTGAAAGCTCTTTACGATGTTGTATTACCAAGAGGGCCCAGAGATATCTCTCCGTCACACGGAGTGACAAATCCCAGTCTCGATCCATGCCAACCCAATAGACACCTTCGGACATACCTATAGAGCATATTTATGATCACCCAGTTACGAAGTGAAGTTTGATAGCACACAAGGCATTCCTCTGGTATTCAGGAGTTGCATGATCTCATGGCCTTAGGAATAGATACTTCACATGAAGAAAGCTATAGCAATAAACTCAAGTGATACGATCAAATGCTAAGCTTACGGTTGGGTCTTTTCCATCACATCATTCTCATAATGATGTGATCTCATTATCAAATGACAACTCATGTCTATGGTTAGGGAACCTTAGCCATCTTTGATCAACGAGCTAGTCTTGTAGAGGCTCACTAGGGACATGGTACTTGTTTATGTATCCACACATGTATTTAAGTTTTCGGTCAATACAATTCTAGCATGAATAATAAACCTTGATCATGAATAAGGAAATATGATAATGACCAATTTATTGTTGCCTCTAGGGCATATTTCCAACAGTCTCCCACTTGCACTAGAGTCAATAATCTAGTTTACATAGTTATGAATCTAACACCCATGGAGTCTTGGTGTTGATCATGTTTTGCCCGTGGAAGAGGTTTAGTCAACGGGTCTGCCACATTCAGATCCATATGTATTTTGCAAAGTTCTATGTTTCCATCCTTAACATAATTATGAATGGATTTGAAGTGGTGCTTGATGTGCTTGGTTCTCTTGTGAAACCTGGGCTCCTTGGCAATGGCAATAGCTCTAGTGTTGTCACAAAAAATAGTCATTCGATCCGATGCACTAGGTATTACACCCAGATCGGATATGAACTCCTTCATCTAGACTCCTTCTTGCGCTGCTTCCGAAGCAGCTATATACTCCGCTTTACATGTAGATCCCGCCACGACGCTCTGCTTGGATTTGCACCAACTGACCACTCCACCATTTAATATAAGTATGTATCTAGTTTGATACTTAGAGTCATCCGGATCCGTGTCGAAGCTAGCATCAACGTAACCCTTTACGATGAGCTTTTCGTCACCTCCATAAAAGAGAAACATGTCCTTAGTCCTTTTTAGGTACTTCAGGATGTTCTTGACCATTGTCCGGTGATCTACTCCTACAACACTTTGCTACCTTCCTGCCAGACTTATGGCGAGGCACACATCAGGTCTGGTACACAGCATGGCATACATTATAGAGCCTATGGCTGAGGTATAGGGAATGAATTTCATCCTTTCTCTTTCTTCTACCGAGGTCGGGCTTTGAGTCTTACTCAACTTCACACCTTGCAATACAGGAAAGAACCCTTTCTTTGACTGATCCATTTTGAACTTCTTCAAAACTTTTTCAAGCCATGTGCTTTGTGAAAGTCCTATTAACCGTCACCGTCTTGATCTATCTCTATAGATTTTGATGCCCAATATGTAAGCAGCTTCACCAAGGTCTTTCATTGAAAAACTCTTGTTCAAATATCCTTTTATGCTTTTCAGAAATTCTATATCATTTCCAATCAACAATATGTCATCCACATATAATATTAGAAATGCTACAGAGCTCCCACTCACTTTCTTGTAAATACAAGCTTTTTTGTAAGTTTGTATAAAACCAAAAGCTTTGATCACCTCATCAAAGCGTATATTCCAATTCCGAGATGCTTGCACCAGTCCATAGATGGATCGCTGGAGCTTGCATACTTTGTTTGCATCCTTAGGATCGACAAAACCTTCTGGTTGCATCATATACAACTCTTCCTTAAGGAACCCGTTAAGGAACGCTGTTTTGACATCCATCTGACAAATTTCATAATCATAAAATGCGGCAATAGCTAACATAATTCTAACAGACTTAAGCATCGCTATGGGTGAGAAAGTATGTCGGCGTGCGACACGTATGGGATCATGTGGATCCCTTTACGATTCAGCAGGGAGAGAGGTATGCACAAAGAGCAGATCCAACGATCAACGCAAGGGAAATTTTACCCAGGTTCGGGCTGCTGAGAAGCGTAATACCCTACTCCTACTTTAGTTTATTATGGAAGTTTAAGCCCAAGCTCCAGGAGCACTTACAATGAACAGTATGTTCGAGCAGCAGCTACGCATGCAGAATGGGCTTGAGAGTGTCCTCCTTCTGTAGCTACGCCTTGGGCCTCCTTTTATACATCCAAGGGGTCACCAACAGTGGCGTTCGGTACATACATTGAGGTGTAAAGTAGCTACAGTGTTTACACACTTATCACAAACGATTTAGGACAAACGCATTAAATGCTCCGTTTAGGTGTCCTTACTTTCTTGGGGACGGAAAAAGGGCCCGTCCCATCAGCACCGCTTAAGCCCGTTCACCACTAGAATCATGCCACACAACCAGGAGGACAAAAACCAAATGATAGGCTGGTCACTACGCTGGAGCGGAGGCAGGGTGACGGAACCTTGTCGAGTGCGGATCTTGCCGGGTCATCCCGGCAAGGATCTTGGCGGGACTTCGTGGGCCATCCCATCAAAGATCTTGCCGGGAGCCAAGCCCCCGATCTTCTGTCTTCTGATCATTGGCCTGAATACTTCCTTGATAATCTCACATTTGCTTCCAGCTATCCTCCGGCAGGCCTTGTCGCTGGTACGGCTACAACTGCCTATGCACAAGTATGGGGTACTAAAGGACCCAAACTTTAGTACACCGACAGGATCCCCCGGGCCTAGGCCATACACAGGTGCGAGGCGTTGTTGGGCTAGGCCCAAATAGTGCGTGGGCACGCGTGGCAGAAGTTAGCTGCTATTATCTTGTTTGCTGCGTTTCCCCATGGCGCGTAATAAACGCGTGACGTGGGAACATGTGGAACGACCGCAGTAACAGTGCGCTTGCGAAAGCGCATTTACATTGATTAGAAAAGAGGCAGCCCCGCGCCTTCCCCATAAAAAGGAATCCGCAGAGGCGCCGCTCATTTACCTCCCATCCTTTCTAATCTGGAAACCGCCGCCGTCTTCTTCCTCAAACTCAAAGCAGAAATTCTCTCATCCATCCGCCGCCTCCACGCCCTCATTATCCACGATCTTTGCTTCCACAGCCGCCATGCCGCCCAAAGCGAGCAAGGGTAAAGAAGTGAAAGCCGTCAAGGAGAGCGAGCTGGTGAAGATGCGGAAGGAACACGCCGTCTTTGCCCCGACGCTCGACGCGAATGCCCTGAAGGAGCGGTATCTGTGCATGTGGGGAAGGGAGATGAAAGCTCATCTCGCCACCCGCGTGAATCCTGCTTCCTCCAAGGGCGGCCCAGATAAATTTCATTTCTTTGTCGCATTCTTCTATTGCGGGCTCTGCCCTCCATTTTCTGATTTCTTCAACGACATCATGTACACATACGGCTTCCATCTTTTGGATTTCACGCCGAATGCCATGACATGTATGTCAGTCTTTGCCCATATCTGCGAAAACTTTGTCGGAATAATCCCCAACACAGCCCTCTTCCGCCACTATTTCATTCCCTGGATCGAGAAAGGAGAGGCCCTTTCTGGTTCTATCAGCTAGATTCCAAGGGCCTGGAATAAGGAGATATACCCAGAAGGGCTTTACCATAGCAAGTGGGAAGAATGGCGGGGCGAATGGTGCTGGATCAAAGAGGAGGATTTCCAGCCTTTCTGTCTGCCCCGACAATCGAAAGTGGTCCCTGGCAACAATTGGAGTTCCCTCGATCCTCAAGATGAGAAACTCACAATTGCTATTACCAGAATCCACCGTCTCAAGGCTGTCGGGCTGACAATAGAAAGGTTGGCGCTGATTTCCTTCAATGCCGCATCGCCCCCTTGCATAACAAAGGTAGACCAGCCTGGGAATTTCGGAATGCTGCAGATATCATGAGGCTGCGTCTAGGTTTGAACAACAACTTGACGGTTATGCAGCATACAGCCCTCTGCCCTAGACTGTTTAGGCCTGATGGGAAATTCAAGTTGCCAGCGAACATAATCCCTCTGTGCAACAACTCTGCTCTGACCATAATCATCGCCATGATGCCGGCGTGTAACACCCACGGCCTTGACAGAACTTGGGTCGAACCATCTGCAAAGCGCGCACAGGCGCTCTTCGACAATCTGTCGGAGAGAGCCAGCCGCGAAGAGACCAACCTTATCCGTCCCACCACTGATGAAGAGGTGGTGTACATCGCCAGCAGGGCGAAAGAGGCAAATCTTGCTGCGGAGGCCGGCAGCGTTGGCTTCACGGAAGAGGAGGCCGGCGAAGAAGAAGTGATGTCCGAAGAGGACCTTGCCGGGCAGGATGAGGCTACTGGGGAACAGAGCAACACGGCTGCCGGGGGCCCTTCTGGCGAGGACACAGCTGAGGGACAGCTGCACGAGGAGCCCCCAGCTCCAGAGAAGAAAAAACACGTTCTTCGGAAAGCTGCCTCTGGCATCCCAGCAAACCAACCCTCCTCAAGCGGTGAGGTTCCTGGCAAGAAGGCAGCCGGCAAGGCTGCGCAGCGGCAAGAAGCTCAACAGCAGCCCATGCGACGTACGAGACGCACGGCCGCGGCAACAGCTAGAACGACGGGGGCGTCTCATGCAACAGTGCCAATGGCCGGAGCAACAGGATAATGCCGACCCGTCGCCTCTGGGATAGCCAAGCGACCCAGGACCCCTTCTTCGCCCCCTCACACGGACACTAAAGTGGAGGTCGACTTCGACCTCTCCGCTTTCAGTCCGAAGAGAGAAGAGTAAGGGTCCCATCGCGTCTCTTAATTTCTGAGTTCTGATTTTGGTTAATTCATTTGTCTTGTTTGGCTTGTCTCCGCAGGGATACAGAAACATTGGCGCAAAGGATGGCGAAGAGGGCAAAGACTTCAACGGGTGATGAGCCCTCGGCAAGCACCATGGGTGCGCCAGAGCTCATCGTTACCAGTCTGGAGCTCAGTCCTCCTCGCAGCCCCTAGCCTAGCCCCCAACATGAGTACACTACTCATTTTCCTGCTAGCGGGCATGGAGATGTTTTATCTTTGTTACTGACATTGTCGGGCTTTGCAGGAGAAGAACGGCAACAGGCAGAGCCATCGGAGGCCGTCCCTGACATGCCGCCTCCGTCAACCACGCCGCCCAGAGGTAAATCCCCGGCAAGGGCTTCCACCGATGAACCCGTTCGCGTCAAAGAGGAGCCGGCAAGCACGGGCACTGGCAGTCCTACACCGACAACCAATGTTGCCGGGAAAGGAGAACCCACCTCTCAACAGCTCAACACAGGTAAACCACTTGCCTCTGAGTACTTGTTATTCTTTCTTTATTTTTGTCTTCTTGAACTTCAACCTCGATCTTATCTTGTTTCTTTCCCTGGTCTTCAGGTCTTCCCTCAATGGAACAGATGAATGTTGACATCGTCATCGAGGAGACCTCCAAGAATGCTGCCACCGAGGCCGACAAGATTGCTGCTGACGAAGCCGCCAAGGACGCACAGGAAAAAGCCGCCCAAAGGTCTGCTGAAAGGACCGGCAAGGAGACCAGTGACCATACTGATGGCGTTCCCGCCATAGTAGCGCCTGGCGCTACACCGGCCACAGGATCCCCACTTGCCGGCGAGACGGTTGTCGAAGACCAACCGTCAACATCCGAGATCCCCCCGTCAAGCAGATACCTCAAAGTTGGCGACAACCTGTTTGTCAGCATACCAGGGACGGCAAGCACTGGGGTGTCAACTGAAGGGGAAATCTTTGATGAAGATGTCATCACTGCTGCCGGGCTCAAAATTGTCGACGAGCCATGCGCCAGCAGCAGCGGGTCCAAGGAAGAACAACTCCTTCAAGCCATGAGCAACAACTTTCAGAAGCTCCAGGCCCTTTACCACGCCCGGAAAGAGAAACTGGACTCCAGGGCAGCAGTTACTGAAGCAGCAGAGACAGATTTCCATAAGCACGTCGAGCAAACGCGAGTCTGGTACGCTGAGGCTTTTCAGGAACTGATGACTGGCCGGGAACAACTGAGCCGAAGTTGGAACGAGTTCCTCTTGAAGCAGTCTGACGCTGAGAAAGCACAGGAAGAGGCCGCGCAGCAGGCCACTGCAGAAGAAGCTCGCTTAACACAACTCCGTGTCGGGCTTGATGCTCAGGAAGAAGACCTTGCTGCTCGCAAGAAGGCACTTGCCGCCAAGCTCTGCAGCAAGGATGAGGAGATCGAAAAACTTGTCGCGCTGCGGACCCAGGAGCTGGAGCAGAAACACAAGGAGACGCTCGAAGCTCTAACTGTAGATCACGCCGGCAAGTTAAAGGAAGCCATCGATGCTGCCAATGCTACAGAGACCGCCAAGAACAAGCTGGATGATAAAGTAAAGAGGCTAGAGGCGGACCTCGAGGAACATGGCAAGGAGCTCTTGACACTAAAACCTGACAGAGAGAAGACTCTCTACAGCTTGGCAGAGATGCAAACCTCCATGTCCGACAAGATCAAAGAGCTCACCGCAGCCAAAGAATCCATCGCTGATCTGACTCTGAAGCTGACCACGCTGGAGAAATCCCTGGAGGACGGCAAGACTCGCGAGAAGGCTTTGGTCAAAGACCTTCATAATGAGAAGGACCTGCTCAATAGCGCCGCCGCCTCTTACAATGATTTTGAGAAAGGCGTGAAGATCTGGACCGAGCGCCTTGTCGACGTCGCAGAGAGGCTTGAAGCAGAACTATCCAGCATGGGCCTGCGGAACTTTAATTATTCCTCCAACGACAGGGTGTCCTCAAGCGCCAAGCTGACCATGTTCTTCGAGGGCGTCGTCGATGCCTTGAAGCTGCTCCATTCTGAACGAGCAACCCATCTGGACAATGAATCCCGCCAACTCTGTCGGGCTGTCCTTCTCAAGGTGCTCATCAAAGTGGTGCACAAGAACCCCGGCATCAACCTCACCAACGTTCTCGACAGCTTGCAGGAGGATGCAAACCTCGAAGCACTCAAAGAGCTCATCGCACCCATCGTCGACAAGGTTAGCCAAGTCAAGAGGGTCGAGGGTCAGCGCAGGGACTAGTCACTTTGCTTCATCTTTGCCGCCACCATTCCATGCCAAAGACAAATTTATCTTTAGTTAGAAATGCGGCAATCATCAATGTAATATAACTTGCTCTGTTTTGGATGAATGCATGCTATTTCCCTTGTCGGATTCCTATCTGTATGGTGCGTGCCCTACGCTTATTGGAAGCTTGCCGGTGCGCGCGTCCTGCCGTGAGTGCTAGATGCGGGTCTTTAGCAGCCTGCTAGAGGTGTCGCTACCGGCAAGGTATCCTTGACGTTTTCAGTGTAGCCACCTAAACTGTTGAGCGGACTCAAAACAGAGTAAGGGCACAACCGATCACGACAAGGTTCCTTCGCGTGCAGGGTTTCCATACAAAAGCCGAAACCGTTCAAGGAAAATGGCCTTTAAGTAAAAAGAAATTCACTTAGAGTTCTGTAACTTAGCTTTTTGTTGTTGTATTCCTTCCGGCAAGATGTTGACCTTGAACGTCGCCTGTTGGTATCCATACCAGCACACTCCCCCCGGCAAAGTTGCACGCGAAAGAGCCTTCTATCCTTTGAGAAAAAGAAAGAAGATAAAACAAGGACATGGAACCTTGGCGGTTCATTAGCGCTTACCGGAAGCAAGTGGTTTACAATATCTCAGACAAACATGCATATAGTATAACATGAAAAGCGACAGGAATTGTAAAACACTTAAGTTTTATTCGACTACGCACAGGGTCTGCGCCTGGCTTTGTACAAAGGATTACATGCCTTGTCGGCAAAACTTGCACAAACGATGGTTGCCGGGAGACTCGGCAACCGCGCCTTATGGATAGAACTTACGAAGATGTTCGATATTCCAGGAATTGCTCACTGGAATGCCATCCTCGGTCTCCAGGCGGACAGCACCAGGCCTGGTGACTCGTACTACCCGATAAGGGCCTTCCCACTTTGGCGTCAACTTGTTGGAATCCTTGGCCGACTGAATGCGCCGAAGAACAAGGTCGCCTTCCTCAAGACTTCGGGCATGAACCTTGCGGCTATGGTAGCGGCGCAAGGCTTGCTGGTAGCATGCAGCTCGCACAGTAGCCTGAAGATGATCTTCCTCAAGGAGCATGGCGTCATCTTGCCACAACTTCTCTTGATCAAGCTCGTCATAAGCGAGCACTAGAGGTGACCCGTATATGAGTTCCGTGGGGAGAACTGCTTCTGCCCCGTATACTAGGGAGAAGGGTGTCTGGCCGGTGGCTCGATTTGGTGTCGTTCTGATTGACCAAAGAACCGCCGGCAACTCATCAATCCAGCGTCTTCCACACTTTTTCAGCTTGTCGAAAGTCCTTGTCTTGAGCCCTCGCAACACTTCGGCATTTTCCCTTTCTGCTTGGCCGTTGCTTTTTGGATGAGCAACAGAAGCAAAACAAATTTTGCTGCCAATGCCTTGGACGTATTGCATGAACGTGTGGCTCGTGAACTATGTGCCATTGTCGGTGATGATCCTGTTTGGGACACCAAAACGGCAAACTAGTCCCTTGAAGAACTTGACGGCTGATTGTGCTATCACCTTTCTCACTGCCTCCACCTCCGGCCACTTCGTGAACTTGTCGATTGCGACGTACAAGTACTCAAAGCCCCTGGTAGCATGGGGAAAAGGGCCCAATATGTCGAGTCCCCAGACCAAAAATGGCCAGGAAAGAGGGATTGTCTGAAGAGCCCGAGCTAGCTGATGCAATTTCTTTGAATGAAACTGGCACGCTTCACACTTGGTTACTAGTGCAGTTGCATCTTGGAGGGCAGTGGGCCAAAAGAAACCTTGCCGGAATGCCTTACCGACAAGAGCTCTTGAACCTATGTGGGAGCCACATATGCCTCCATGTATCTCTGCCAACAGCTCCAGTCCATCTTCCCGACGAATACACTTAAATTTCACGCCGTTCGGTCTTTTTCTGTACAGGACGCTATCCACGAACTGGTACATACTAGACCGACGGGCTACTTTCTTCGCTTCTTCCTACTCTTCGGGGAGTTCCCCTGTTTGGAGGAACTAGACGATGTGCTGTGCCCATGTCGGAGCCTGAGACACAACAGCAAGGACTAAAGGCATATCTTCTGCCACGGGAGCATTTGTCTCGACGGCAAGGACCTGAGGCCTTGCCAGAGCCCGTTGTTCCCCGGCAAGCTTGTCGTTGTTCCCGGCAACTTCCTTGCCGGCGGCTTCTGGGAGCTCTGCCAGGAAGTACTGGCCAGAACTCAACTTCCGTCGCTTATGTTGCCTTGCTGATGGTGTTACAGATGGCTGAGTCAATCGAAGCACAAAAATACCTGGTTCCACGGGTAACTTAAGGGCAGCACGCTTTGACAGGTCGTCAGCAATGTCGTTCTCCGCTCGAGGAACATGCTCTGTCTGTAGACCATCAAAGCGCTCCTCCAATTTCCTCACTTCATCTACATAAGCTTCCATCAACGGGCTCTGATAATCTTTGTTCACCTGCTTGGCGACAAGCTGTGAGTCACCTCTGACGATGAGCTTCTTAATTCCAAGATCTGCCACGATCCTGAGGCTGGCAAGCAGCCCCTCGTATTCTGCAGTGTTGTTTGTTGATCTCTCCCGGGGAAAGTGCATTTGAATTACATATTTGAGGTGCTCTCCGGTGGGTGCGACAAGCAGCACACCTGCACCGGTGCCTTGCAGCGAGAAAGCCCCATCAAAATACATAATCCATTCTCGGTCTGTTTCCTTACCAGGGAGAGTTGTCTCTTGACTTTCTTCGTCTGGCGTTGGGGTCCATTCTGCAATGAACTCTGCCAAGGCTCAGCTCTGAATTGTTGAAGTGCTTTCAAACTTGAGATCAAAGCTTGACAATTCCAACGCCCACTCCACAATCCTGCCGGTCGCATCTGGATTTCATAAAATCCGCTGCAACGGGAAGCGGGTGACGATGGTAATCTCATGCGCTTGGAAATAATGGCACAGCTTCCTCGAGGCCATAAGGAGGCCGAAGAGCAATTTCTGTACACCAGAATATCTTGACCTAGCCCCTTGCAAAAGGGAACTGACAAAATAAACTGGGCGCTGCACCATCGTCTTCCTCTGCGCTGCTTCATTCAACTTTGCAAATCCTGCCTTGTCGGCACCAGACCTTGCCGGAGAAGACTCTAGCTTGTTGCTTGCCGGGCTTACCATTGTTGCTGCTTCTTCATCAGTTTCTCTCTGCGCTACCAACGCAGCACTAACCACTTGATTCGTCGCTGCTAAATATAGCAACAACGGCTCTCGTGGCTTAGGCGCGACTAGTATCAGCGGAGAGGAGAGGTATTTCTTCAAATCCTGCAGCGCTGCCTCCGCTTCCGGAGTCCATTTCATTGGACCTGCCTTCTTCAAGGTTTTGAAAAAGGGCAGGGCGCGCTCAGCAGATTTGGAGATAAACCTGCTCAGAGCAACAATGTAGCCGGCAAGTCGACGTACATCTTTGACGCGTCTCGGTGCCTCAATCTGCTCAATCGCCTTGATCTTGTCAGGATTTGCTTCGATCCCACGCTGAGACACAAAGAACCCGAGTAGCTTGCCGGATGGAATGCCAAACACGCACTTCTCGGGATTGAGCTTCAGATTGATCTTGCGCAGATTTGCAAATGTCTCATCCAAATCTTGTATGAGCATTGCTTTGTCCTTGCTTTTAACCACTATATCATCCATATAAGCTTCCATATTTCTATGTAGCTGGGGCTCAAAACCAACCTGGACCGCTCTTGCAAAAGTTGAACCAGCACTTTTCAACCCGAAGGGCATTCGTAAGAAACAATATGCACCACACGGGGTGATAAATGTGGTTTTCTCTTCATCTTCCTTGGCCATGAAAATCTGATGGTACCCTGAATAGGCGTCGAGAAATGACAGCAGATCGTAGCCGGCAGTGGAGTCCACAATCTGGTCGATGCGCGGCAAGGGGAAAGGATCTTTTGGACAGGCTTTATTGATATCTGTATAGTCAATACACAGCCTCCATTTTCCATTCGCCTTGCGCACTACAACCGGATTGGCCAACCACGTCGGATGGAGCACTCCTCTAACCAAACCTGTCGCTTCCAACTTCCTGATTTCTTCGGCAATAAATTCTTGCCGTTCCAAGGACTGCTTCCTAACCTTTTGCTTGACGGGCCGTGCATGAGGACAGACAACAAGGTGGTGCTCAATTACTTCCCTGGGAACACCGGGGATATCAGATGGTTGCCATGCAAAACACATCGATATTCGCCCGCAGGAAAGCAACGAGCGCGCTTTCCTATTTGTCATCGAGGGTGGAACTTATGGTGAAAGTTCCTCCCGTACCATCCTCCTTGACGGGCACCTTCTTGGTTTCTGGCGGAGCTGCCTTGGATTTCTTGCTCTTGCCGGTGGAGCTCTCCGGCACATCCTCGACGGGAGCACAACACTCCGAGGAGGTGCGCTTGCCAGAGTGTGTGCTAGAGGTCTTGCCGGTCTTCTTCTTCCCCCTAGGAGCTTTAGCGGCAGGAGCAAGTGCCTTGGCGGCAGATGCTGCAACTGCCTCCCGGTAGAGTTGGTCGGCACAGATAAGCGCGTCCTTCTTGTCAGAGTTGACAGTGATGACGCTCATCGGGCCGGGCATCTTTAATACGTTGTAAGCATAGTGCGAGGCCGCCATGAACTTGGCCAGTGCTGGACGGCCGAGAATCCCGTTATATGGCAACGGAATCTTGGCGACGTCGAAAATGATCTTTTCTGTTCTATAGTTCAGCTCACTGCCAAATGTCACCGGTAATGTGATCTTGCCCTTCGGTTGGCTCCTTCCTGGATTGATCCCTTGAAACGTGCCCATTTCCTTGAGATCTTCGTCAGGAATTTGCAACATCTTGATCACGCTAGGCGAGATCAGATTCAAACTGGCCCCACCGTCAACTAACATTTTTGTTACCTTGAGGTTGCGAATTGTTGGTGAAACCAACAATGGCAAGCACCCGCCCGCGGTTGTGCGATCAGGATGATCCTCAACGTCAAAAATGATAGGTGTGCTGGACCATTTCAGAGGCTTTCGAGCATCGACCTACGGCTCCGCCGCATTGATCTCTCGCACCCACTGTTTAAGTTGGCGGTGAGAAGAATGCAGCGAGGCACCTCCGTCAAGGCACATAGCCTCTGTAGCCTTTTGAAACTCATGCTCGTTGGAGTCGTCGTCCTCTTCATTGTCATCTTCACCCCCCTCTTCTTTGTCGCAGCCTCGAGTGGGCCTCTCCTTCTGTTGCTTAGCCTTGCCGCGGCGACCTCCTTGGCCACCGCGTTTCTTGCCAGACCCTTCAGCACCATCTTGGGCTCTCTCCTTGTCTCGCCTTTCGTATTCAGCTTTCTGCCTCTCGACAAGCTGTTCAACTTGCTGGCAATTCTGGAGGTCATGGCCCTTGGTGCGATGGATCTTGCAATATTGCTTGTCGGAGCCCTCCGGCTTGTCGGTAGCTGCCAAGGCCTGACAGGAGGGACACCCGGCAACATCCTTGCTGGGGCCATCAACCTTGGCCATCTTGGTGGTGTCGGGGTTGCCGGATTCCTCGACAACAAGCACAGCCTTGCCCTTACGCTTCCTGTTACGCCGCCAACCTTTTCTTGCCGGGGTGGCGGCATCTTCATCTTCAGAGTCGACTTCCGCGCCGGCGTTCTCGCCGGGGAGTCTCCTTCCCTCTTCAGCCCTAGCACATTTGTCTGCCAGAGCATAGAGCTCAGCAATCTCCCAGACTTTGTTCATCGCCAGCTCCTCTTGCATCTTGCAGTTGCGCATGTTCTGGTGAAACGCGCTAATAACGGCGGCGGGATGAATGTCTGGGATATTGTACTGTAGGTGGCTGAATCTCTATATGAACTTGCGCAAGGGCTTGCCCTCCTTCTGGGGGATGAGGTGTAAATCACTTTCCTGGCCAGGAGCTTGATGGCCTCCGACAAAGGCGCCAACAAACTGGTGACACAAGTCTGACCAGGAAGAAATGGAATTCTCTGGCAGATGCATCAACCACGACCTGACGTTGGGCTTAAGCACCAATGGGAAGTAGTTGGCGAGTACCTTGTCGTCTCAAGCTCTGGCAGCCTGCACCGTGATGGTGTAGATGCTCAGGAACTCTGACGGGTGAGTCTTGCCATCGTATTTATCCGGGACCTCTGGCTTGAATGTTCGGGAATTGGGCCACTGGACTCGCCGTAGCTCACGGGTAAACGCTGGACACCCCACCTCATAAGGCAGGTCACCAGGATTCCTTGGCATAGGCTTGTCGACAGTAGGCCCTACGCGCCTATCAGATTGATGGTGCGCTTCCCATCGCTGCTCGATGGTAGTTCGAGCGTCTTTTTTGCTTCGCTCCCGAAGAACTTGATGCTTATTGCGGTGCATTCGCGGATTGGACGACGCCGTGGAATCACCCTCACAGACGTCGGTCCACTGAGCAAGCGACCGTTGTTGCTGTTGTGAAGGAGAGTGCACCGTAGTCGCTTTACCTCCAGTCTTTTCACCATCGGCACGCGTCGGTTCAATGGACCGCCGCCGCGAAGGCTCCGCCCGCTGTGGTCCATCTCCGTTGGCGAAGCCGATGAGGCTCTGAATAGCAGCTCGCCATTCCTCGAGCTTCTCCGGAGCAGGAGGGAAATCCAGAAGCAGCTGTGCTCGCGCCAATGCCTCTGCTGGTGTAGGCAGCGGCGAGATGTGCGAGGTATGTGAGGTGCTCTGACTCCTAACTGTGTTAGAAGGAGCTCCGTCACGGTCCCGCGACCGCACCGCGCTTCCACCAGCATCTTGGCGTGCATGTTGGTCGCGCGCATCTTGGGAATGATGCGCGGGGGCCTTTCCTTGGGGACGCCTGGAACCACCGTCATCACGACGCTGCTCGTCGCGCGCGACCTGAGAAGGCCGCAGCGCATGCGCCGGCACGGGTGTCTTGGAAGGTGTCGTCCCGTCCTTGGAGTTCGCCACGCCACCCGTAGGAAGCACAACTCCGTCCTCAGATCTGGTGGCGCGCGGGTCATTGTCGCCGCTGCGAACAATGCCGCTAGCCTGGCGTTGTCCGCCAGAACGCGGTGGAGGCTCAAGACCTCCACCTCCTCCATCTGCGTCCATGCCGTCGCTCGTCTGTGAAGGCACGGGTAGACCAGACGCAGATGGACTAGCCGCCGCCAAACCCTTCTTCTTGGGGGCCATGGCGATGAAAACGATCAAGAAACTGATGCGCTGATCACTAGATCAGGTTCACGCAACCTCCTTCCCCCTACCTGGCGCGTCATAGATGTCGGCGTGCGACACCTATGGGATCACATGGATCCCTTTATGATTCGGCAGGGAGAGAGGTATGCACAAAGAGCAGATCCAACGATCAACGCAAGGGAAATTTTACCCAGGTTTGGGCCGCTAAGAAGCGTAATACCCTACTCCTGCTTTAGTTTATTGTGGAAGTTTAAGCCCAAGCTCCAGGAGCGCTTACAATGAACAGTACGTTCGAGCAGCAGCTACGCATGCAGAATGGGCTAGAGAGTGTCCTCCTTCTGTAGCTACGCCTTGGGCCTCCTTTTATACGTCCAAGGGGTCACCAACAGTGGCATTCAGTACATACATTGAGGTGTAAAGTAGCTACAGTGTTTACACACTTATCACAAATGATTTAGGACAAACGCATTAAATGCTCCGTTTAGGTGTCCGTTTAGGTGTCCTTACTTTCTTGGGGACGGAAAAAGGGCCCGTCCCATCAGCACTGCTTAAGCCCGTTCACCACTAGAATCATGCCACACAACCAGGAGGACAAAACCCAAATGACAGGCTGGTCACTGCGCTGGAGCGGAGGCAGGGTGGCGGAACCTTGTCGGGTGCGGATCTTGCCGGGTCATCCCGGCAAGGATCTTGGCGGGACTTCGCGGGCCATCCCGGCAAAGATCTTGCCGGGAGCCAAGCCCCCGGTCTTCTGTCTTCTGATCATTGGCCTGAATACTTCCTTGATAATCTCGCATTTGCTTCCAGCTGTCCTCCGGCAGGCCTTGCCGCTGGTACGGCTACAACTGCCCGTGCACAAGTATGGGGTACTAAAGGACCCAAACTTTAGTACACCGACAAAGTCTCATCGTAGTCAACCCCTTGAACTTGTCGGAAACCCTTTGCGACAAGTCAAGCTTTATAGACGGTGACATTACCATCAACGTCTGTCTTCTTCTTAAAGATCCATTTATTCTCAATGACTTGCCGATCATCGGGCAAGTCCACCAAAGTCCATACTTTGTTCTCATACATGGATCCTATCTCGGATTTCATGGCCTGAAGCCATTTGTCAGAATCCGGGCTCATCATAGCTTCTTCATAGTTCGTAGGTTCGCCATTATCTAACATGACTTCCAAGATAAGATTATCGTACCACTCTGGTGAGGAACGTACCCTGGTCGACCTACAAAGTTCAATAGTAACTTGATCCGAAGTTTCATGATCATCATCATTAGCTTCCTCTTCGGTTGGTGTAGGCATCACGGGAACTGCTTTCTGTGATGTGCTACCTTCCAAATCAAGAGAAGGTACAATTACCTCATCAAGTTCTACTTTCCTCCCACTCACTTATTTCGAGAGAAACTCCTTCTCTAGAAAGGACCCATTCTTGGCAACAAAGATCTTGCCCTTGGATCTATGGTAGAAGGTATACCCAATGGTCTCTTTAGGGTATCCTATGAAGATGCACTTCCCCGCTTTGGGTTCGAGCTTATTGATACGTCTCCGTCGTATCTACTTTTCCTAACGCTTTTCCTCTTGTTTTGGACTCTAATTTGCATGATTTGAATGAAACTAACCCAGACTGACGCTGTTTTCAGCAGAACTACCATGGTGTTGTTTTTGTGCAGAAATAAAAGTTCTCGGAATGGAATGAAACTTTGCGAGGAATTTTTATACAATAAAAGAAAAATACTGGAGCCAAGAACCACCGAAGGGGGGCACCTGGGTGGGCACAACCCACCAGGGCGTGCCACACCCTCCAGGCGCGCCCAGGTGGGTTGTCCCAACCTGGTGGCCCCGTAGACCCTGAAACCGACGCTATAAAATCCTATTTTTCCAGAAAAAATCAGGGGAGAAAGAATTATCGCGTTTCGTGAGACGGAGCCGCCGCCACCTCCTATTCTTCATCGGGAGGCCAGATCTGGAGTCCGTTTGGGGCTCCGGAGAGGGGGATCTTTGATATTCATCATCACCAACCCTTCTCCATCGCCAATTCCATGATGCTCCCCACCGGGAGTGAGTAATTCCTTTGTAGGCTCGCTGGTCGGTGAGGAGTTGGATGAGATTCATCATGTAATCGAGTTAGTTTTGTTAGGGCTTGATCCCTAGTATCCATTATGTTCTGAGATTGATGTTGCTATGACTTTGCTATGCTTAATGCTTGACACTTTGGGCCCGGGTGCCATGAATTCGGATCTGAACCATTTATGTTATCACCATTATATCCATGTTCTAGATCCGATCTTGCAAGTTATAGTCACCTACTACGTGTTATGATCCGGCAACCCCAGAGTGACAATAGTCGGGACACTTCCCGGTGATGACCGTAGTTTGAGGAGTTCATGTATTCACCGTGTGTTAATGCTTTGTTTCGGTTCTCTATTAAAAGGAGGCCTTAATACCCCTTAGTTTCCAATATGGACCCCGCTGCCATGGGAGGGTAGGACAAAAGATGTCATGCAAGTTCTTTCCATAAGCACGTATGACTATTTACGGAATACATGCCTACATTATATTTATGAACTGGAGCTAGTGCCGTATCGCCCTAGGCTATGACTGTCACATGATGAATATCATCCAACAAATTGCCGATCCAATGCCTACAATTTTCCTACATATTGATCTTGCTAGGTTACTACTGCTATTGTTACTATTGCACTTGCTACAAAACTACTGCTATCACTGTTACTGTCACTATTGCCGTTGCTACTATTACCAAAACTATCATACTAGTTTGCTACTGATCACTTTGTTGCAGATAATTAATCTCCAGGTGTGGTTGAATTGACTACTCAGCTGCTAATACTTGCAAATATTCTTTGGCTCCCCTTGTGTCGAATCAATAAATTTGGGTTGAATACTCTACCCTCGAAAACTGTGGCGATCCCCTATACTTGTGGGCTATCACTTATCAGGCTGAAGCCTTTTGACATAAGTGTCGCATCCCCAAACTTTAAGAAATGATAGCTTAGGTTTCTTGCCAAACCACAACTCATATGTTGTCGTCTCAACAGATTTAGACGGTGCCCTATTTAAAGTGAATGCGGCTATCTCTAATGCATAACCCCAAAATGATAGTGGCAAATCGGTAAGAGACATCATAGAATGCACCATATCCAATAGAGTACGATTACGACGTTTGGACACACCATTGCGCTGTGGTGTTCCAGGTAGCATGAGCTATGAAACAATTCCACATTGTCTTAAATGCATACCAAACTCGTAACTCAAATATTCACCTCCACGGTCAAATCGTAGAAACTTTATTTTCTTTCTATGATGATTCATCACTTCACTCTGAAATTCCTTGAACTTTCCAAAAGTTTCAGACTTGTGTTTCATTAATTAAATATACCCACATCTACTCAAATCATCTGTGAAGGTAAGAAAATAACGATATCCACCGCGTGCTTCAACACTCGTCAAACCACATACATCGGTATGTATTATTTCCAACAAGTCACTAGCTCGCTCCATTGTTCCAGAGAATGGAGTTTTAGTCATCTTGCCCATGAGGCATGGTTCACATGTCTCAAATGATTCATAATCAAGAGATTTCAAAAGTCCATCAGCATGGAGTTTCTTCATGCGCTTTATACCAATATGACCTAAGCGGCAATGCCACAAATATGTGGTACTATCATTATTAACTTTGCATCTTTTGGTATCAATATTATGAATATGTGCATCACTACAATCGAGATTCAACAAGAATAAACCATTCATAAGGGGTGCATGACCATAAAAGATATTACTCATATAAATAGAACAACCATTATTCTCTGACTTAAATGAATAACCATCTCGCAATAAACAACATCCAGATATAATGTTCATGCTCAACACAGGCACCAAATAACAATTATTTAGGTTGAAAACTAATCCCGAAGGTAGATGTAGAGGTAGCGTGCCGACGGAGATCACATCAACCTTGGAACCATTTCTGACGCGCATCGTCACCTCATCCTTAGACAGTCTTCGTTTATTCCGCAGCTCCTGTTTCGAGTTACAAATATTAGCAACCGAACCAGTATCAAATACCAAGGCGCTACTACGAGCACTAGTAAGGTACACATCAATAACATGTATATCACTTATACCTTTGTTGACGTTGCCAGCCTTCTTATCTGCCAAGTACTTGGGGCAGTTCCGCTTCCAGTGACCATTCCCCTTGTAGTAGAAGCACTCAGTCTCAGGTTTGGGTCCCTCCTTGGGTTTCTTCACGGGAGCGGCAACTTGCTTGCCATTCTTCTTGAAGTTCCCGTTCTTTCCCTTGCCTTTCTTCTTGAAACTGGTGGTTTTATTAACCATCAACACTTGATGCTCTTTCTTGATTTCTACCTCTACGGCCTTAAGCATCATGAATAGCTCGGGGGTCGTTTTCTCCATCCCTTGCATATTATAATTCATCACAAAGCCTTTATAGCTTGGTGGCAGTAACTGGAGAACTCTGTCAATGACCGTGTCATCTGGAAGATTAACTCCCAACTGAGTCAAGCGGTTGTGAAACCTAGACATTCTGAGTATATGTTCACTAACAAAACCGTTCTCATCCATCTTGCAGCTAAAGAACTTGTCGGAGGTGCCATACCTCTCGACCCGGGCACGATCTTGATAACCAATTTCAGCTCCTCGAACATCTCATATGCTCCATGGTGCTCAAAACGTCTTTGGAGCCCCGGTTCTAAGCCGTAAAGCATGGTGCACTGAACTATCGAGTAGTCATCAGAACGTGCCCGCCAGACGTTCATAACATCTGCAGGCGAGCCTTGAGGGGGTGCATCACCAAGCGGTGCATTAAGGACATAATCCTTCTGTGCAGCAATGAGGATAATTGAAAACACAAGTGCTCCCTGGGTGATTTTGGTAATTAATGTCAACATATCTCTTGTTGGACTAATATCTTCATCTAGTATATTTCAGAAAGTTCAACAATGGCATGGCAGGAACAAGAGGATGTGGAACCCCTTCAAGATGCTATGGTCAAAGATTGGCAAAAGCTCAAGACTCTTCATTTCTATTTTAGTGATCCAAGATCACATTGAGTCCATAGGAAAAGCCAATACTATTAAAAGGGGATGAGGTCTTGCTTAATGGTCTACTTGCTCAAAATGCTTAGTGATATGCTCCAAAGCCCTCAACCACTTTCTCATTTCCAATATGTCCTAAACCTAAAGTCAAATTTTGCCCCACCGATTTGATCTATCCGGCGCCACCGAGTTTCTTTGACATAGCCACTGCCAGAAACCCTAATCAATTCGGTCTCACCGATCGGGATCTCGGTCTCACCGAGATGGCAATGCAAACTCTCTGTTTCCCTTCGTAACATTTCAGTCTTACCAAAATGAGCGATCGGTCCCACAGAGTTCGCAATGCAAACTCTCTGTTGCCTGTTGTGATTATTTCGGTCTCACCGAAATATGCAATTGGTCCCGCCAAGTTTGCCTGACCAACTCTCTGTTTAACTCATTGTTGAAATCGGTCTCACCGAGTTTATGCAATCGATCACACCGAGATGAGGTCTTGCCCTAACCCTAGCACATCGGTCCCACCAAGTTGATCATGTCGGTCCCACCGTGAATCCTAACGTTCACATTTTGAACTAAATCGGTCTCACCGAGTTCTTCTATTCGGTCTGACCGAGTTGGGTCAAATGTGTGTAACGGTTGGATTTTGTGTGGAGGCTATATATACCCCTCCACCCCGTTCTCTATTCAAGAGAGAGCCATCAGATCGTGCCTACACTTCCACTACTCATTTTTCTGAGAGAGAACCACCTACTCATGTGTTGAGATCAAGACATTCCATTCCAACCACAAGAATCTTGATCTCTAGCCTTCCCCAAGTTGCTTTCCACTCAAACCATCTTTCCACCATAGCCAAATCTGTGAGAGACAGTTGAGTGTTGGCGAGACTATCATTTGAAGCACAAGAGCAAGGAGTTCATCATCAACACACCATTTATTACCTTTTGGAGAGTGGTGTCTCCTAGATTGGTTAGGTGTCACTTGGGAGCCTCCGACAAGATTGTGGAGTTGAACCAAGGAGTTTTTAAGGGCAAGGAGATTGCCTACTTCATGAAGATCTACCTGAGTGAGGCAAGTCCTTCGTGGGCGATGGCCATGGTGGGATAGACAAGGTTGCTTCTTCGTGGACCCTTCGTGGGTGGAGCCCTCCGTGGACTCGCGCAGCCGTTACCCTTCGTGGGTTGAAGTCTCCACCAACGTGGATCTACGATAGCACCACCTATCGGAACCACGCCAAAAATCTCCGTGTCTTCATTGCGTTTGCACACTCCAATCCCATCCCTTTACTTTCTTGCAAATAGCATGCTTTACTCTTTCTGCTGCTCATACTCTTATCATGCTTGCTTGAAATATATTGTGAATGCTTAAACTTGTGATAAAACTCCACCTCAACTTGAAGAACTTAAAAACTGCTACTTTTGCTTGTTGAGGGTCTAATCACCCCCCTCTAGACACCTCTTCTCGATCCTTTCAATTCGTATCAGAGCTTTGGTCTCCATTGCTTTGGTTTAATCACCATTGGAGGAAGATGGATGAGTCTACGATTGGGAGTATTAGACGTAGAGTACCTTTACTTGATGGAGAGTTCTATCATGCTTGGAAAAATGAGATGCTTGAGATTTTCAATGAATATAATTTGAACAAGTATATTACTTGCCCTTGTGCAGCTCTATTGATCCTTTGCATCCTACCCCCGATGAGCCTCTTGACATGATCCGCAATCTTAGAACTGTTAATCTTATCATTAGAGGATTGCCTAGAAACTTGATTGTGTGCTTGCCTACACTTGAATGTTCTTACACTATATGGAGATACCTCGAGAAACGCTTTCCAAACTATTCCTTGGAAAATCTAGATGAGATTCTTCAAAAGTCCATTGCTTTAAATAAGATGAATTCTAGTGATCCTAAGTTTGGTGATTGTCTATTTGAGCTTCGTGACTTCATGCATGCCAAAGGAGATGTTGGAATCATTAGTGACATCATCTCTCAAGTCATTAGAATTCATAAATATGAACATTGTCATGGTTATAAATCTAATGAATTACCTTCTCTAGGTAATGATCATTCATATGATGATGATGTTGAACACGGATATTATGATGAGGATGATGATAGTGACTTTGATCTTGATGAGTCTATGAGACACTTTGGTATTATGGCTAACCTTCGTGGTTACACGGCTGGAGGAAAGGAATGGGTTCTTGATAGTGGATGTACCGATCACATGACCAGAGACAAGGACATGTTTCGTGAGCTTGCTGAAAACGAAGACCCTCGAAAGGATGTCACTTTTGGTGATAACTCAAAGGGTAAGGTGGTTGGCCTTGGTAAGGTGGCCATCTCACATGACTGCTTCATCCAAAATGTTATGCTTGTTGAATCTCTTGGCTACAATCTACTTTCCGTATCTAGACTAGCTGATTTCAGTCTCAATGTTCTATTCACTGAAGTAGACTTCCAAGTGTTTCGAAGAGATAATCATAGTACGGTCTTTACCGGTATACGTAGAGGTGATCTATACATTGTTGACTTCACTAAAAGAGCTCGACCTAGAACTTGCGTAATTGCTAAATCTTCCAAAGGTTGGTTGTGGCATAGAAGGTTAGGTCATGTGGGCATGCGAAATCTTGATAAGCTTATTAAAGGTGATCATATCCTTGGTGTTAAATATGTTATATTTGACAAGGATAGACTTTGCAGTGCTTGTCAAGCAGGAAAACAAGTTGGAGGAAGTCATCCCGTAAAGAACATTATGACCACGAGAAGACCGCTTGAGCTACTCCACATGGATCTTTTTGGTCCCAACGCCTACAAGAGTCTCGGTGGTAACTCGTTTGGTTTAGTCATTGTTGATGATTTTTCAAGATTTACGTGGGTGTTCTTTCTTGATGATAAATCACAGGTCCAAAAGATCTTCAAGAACTTCGCTAGGAAGGCCCAAAATCAATTTGAAGTAAAAATCAAGAAGGTTCGCAGTGACAACGGAACAGAGTTCAAGAACGCCAATGTGGATACCTTTCTTGATGAAGAAGGGATTTCACATGAGTTCTCGGCTACGTACATACCTCAACAAAATGGAGTTGTTGAGAGGAAGAACCGGGCACTCATTGAGATGGCGAGAACGATGCTTGATGAATACAAGATGCCAAAACACTTTTGGGCGGAAGTGGTTGAGACAGCTTGTCATGCTGCAAATCGATTGTATCTTCACAAGCTTCTTGGCAAGACGGCATACGAGCTTCTCACCGGTAACAAACCCCAAGTTGGATACTTTCGAGTATTTGGCTCAAAGTGCTACATTCTTGATAAACATCATCGTTCAAAATTTGCCCCTAAATCTCATGAAGGTTTCCTACTTGGTTATGGCTCAAACTCTCACACTTACCGTGTCTACAACAATTTCACCCGAAAGGTTGAAGAGACGGTAGATGTGAAGTTTGATGAATCTAACGGCTCACAAGTAGAGTAATTGCCAATTGATGTAGGAGACAAAGACCCTTCGGAAGTGATTCAAGACTTGTCTATTGGCAAGATTCACCCAACGGAGGTGAAGGAGAGTACCTCGTCCATTCAAGTGGAAGCCTCAACTTCACACCAAGGTGAACCACAAGTTGACTTGGAGGCATCCACAAGTGGAACACATCAAGATGAAGGAGACGAGGAAGTACAACAAGGTGAACCTCATCGACCTCCTTCTCCACCTCCGCAAGGGAACATCAACGCCAACAACAATGAAGATAGACAAGAGGAAGAACAAGACAATGAAGAGGATGTTCCACCCCGACCCAAACAAAAGCTCTCACGAGTTAGAGCAAGAGTCTCAAGAGATCATCCCGTCAAACAAATCTTCGATGATATTCAAACCGGGAGAATTACTCGCTCTAAATCTCGCTTAGCTAACTTTTGTGAACATTACTCATTCATTTCTAACATTGAACCTATGAAGGTTGAATAAGCTCTTGATGATCCGGATTGGGTGAACGCTATGCATGAAGAGCTACACAATTTCGAGAGGAATCAAGTATGGACGCTTGTTGAAAAGCCCGATGAAAATCACAATGTCATTGGAACCAAATGGGTGTTTCAGAATAAGCAAGATGAAGATGGACAAGTTGTACGCAACAAGGCCCGTCTCGTCGCCCAAGGTTACACTCAAGTCGAAGGTATGGACTATGGTGAGACATATGCCCCCGTTGCTAGACTTGAGTCCATACGCATCTTACTTGCTTATGCCAATCACCATGATATCACTCTATACCAAATGGACATTAAAAGTGCCTTTCTAAATGGAGAAATTGAGAATGAAGTCTATGTTAAACAACCTCCTGGCTTTGTTAATCCCAAGAAACCTAATCATGTTTACAAACTTCACAAAGCTCTTTATGGTCTCAAACAAGCTCCTAGAGCATGGTATAAATGATTGACTAAGTTTCTTATTGAAAAAGGCTTCGAGATTGGAAAAAATGATTCTACACTTTTTACTAAAAGGGTTAATGGTGAATTATTTGTGTGCCAAATTTATGTGGATGATATCATATTTGGTTCAACTAACCCTCATTTTAGTGAAAAGTTTGGAAGGCTAATGTCGAAGAAGTTTGAGATGTCTATGATGAGTGAACTCAAATTCTTTCTTGGTTTGCAAATCAAGCAAACTAAGGAGGGTACCTTTGTTTCCCAAACAAAGTATACCAAGGACTTATTCAAGAAGTTCAATATGCAAGAGAGCAAAGGTATGAAAACACCCATGCCTACTAGTGGACATCTTGACTTGACTAAGGATGGCAAACCGGTTGACCAAAAGGTTTACCGCTCTATGATTGGTTCATTGTTATATCTATGTGCCTCCCATCCCGATATTATGCTAAGTGTGTGCATGTGTGCACAATATCAAGCGTCCCCTAAAGAGTGTCATCTTAAGGCTGTGAAAAGGATAGTGAGATACTTAATCCATACACCAAACTTTGGCATTTGGTATCCTAAGAGGTCCTCTTTTGATCTTGTTGGCTACTCCGATTCGGACTATGCCGGTGACAAGGTTGATAGAAAGTCCACTTCAGGAACTTGTCAATTTCTTGGTAGATCTCTTGTGTCTTGGTCCTCCAAGAAACAAAACTCGGTATCCTTATCCATCGCCGAAGCGGAATACATTGCCGCCGGATCATGTTGTGCTCAATTACTTTAGATGACCCAAACTCTTAAGGATTATGGGATACATGTGAAACATGTTCCATTGCTATGTGATAATGAAAGTGCTATTAATATTGCTCACAATCCCGTGCAACATTCTCGAACTAAGCATATTGAAGTTTGTCATCATTTCATTCGAGATCATGTTGCTAAAGGAGACATCAATCTTAAGCATGTTCGTACCGATAAGAAATTGGCAGATATATTCACCAAACCGCTTGATGAGAAAGTATTTTGCCGTTTGAGAGGTGAATTGAACATCATTGATGCCTCAAACTTGGAGTAGAAACTCCATTCGGATACATGCAAGGCATGAGCTTGTCTTTTGACTAATCCTTGATATTACTCTTATGATGATGATCATATGTCTTGTATCTATATTTGTACCCTTGCATGTTATCTAACCCTTGTAGGTACTTGGATGAGCCCAAATCTACGAGATTGCAAGTCACTCACATCTTGAGCAATCTCTACATCACCAAGTTTCTACTATATGGTTGTTGAATACAAGGAAGCGTGGATTCACTCAACATATCCTTGGACAATTTCTATATATCAAATTTCATTTGGTATCAAGTTTCATGATTGTCATCTTGGATACACAAGTGCTCTTCCTTGCAAGACTAACCCATGTAGGAATATGAACTCAAACTATAAGTGGTGCTCTCAACTCTTGATGAACTACATCAACCTCGAGCATCCAACACAAGTTCGACTACATGATCAAGATCAACACCACCACTCAAGGTATGTTATTCCATATTAGAGAAGCTTTACTCCAAGACATAGGTCAAAGCAACTCACCAAGATGTGAATACACCAAAAAGCTTAAACAAAAAATGGTAACCCCATTTTGAGCTTAAACGATGAGTATGACCTACGATCAAGTGTCATCACTTGACTCCTCAGTCAATATACTCTAACATAGGTGACTTTGTCGCCGACCCCTTCTAGATGAAGTTCTCTAGTGTTTCTTTGTTTTGCATATGTTTTGCTTGTTTGTTCCCCTTTTCAAAAAAAACTTCATCTAGATCCTTTTCCTTTGTATGTTTCTCTGTATTTTTCTGCATCTAATTCATTGCAAATTCTTCAGTTAATTCCTTGCAAATCCTTGTGAGATTTCAATTGCCAAGTGAGCTGAGTTGACAAGACTTCTCCTCTGTATTGAACTCGGCCTCACCGATTCATGCCCATCGGCTAGACCGAACTACAATTTCTTATAGAAAGTTCATCGGTACAACCGACGAGGACTAACCCGGTCTGACCGATATGCATCATCTATGACACCGCCAACTCGGTGTCACCGATGAAAATAGATCGGCGTTACCGATTTCACTACTGAGAAAACTTTTTGCCATTGCAAATGTCATTTCTTCTCCAGCTCCACTCAATGATTCTTATCCTCTACTCGCATCTTATACTACATGTTGCTTTGTAATGTGTTTCAAGGACCAAACCTTTTTGACTCATGCTCCAGAAGATCCCTTCTTGGAAATTGATGTCAAAGGGGGAGAGAGAGCACATCAAAGCTTATCACATGGGAAAGCACATCTTAGCTTGCTTCTCCAGATGCTTATTAACAATAGAGGAGAGAAGTCACATGTCTTTAAGAGGGGAAAGACATGTTAATAAATGTGAGTTCGTATCTTTTCTTGATCTGATTTTTTTTCTTGCTCTGATTTTCACTTACCCTACCTTCTCCCATTATCCAATATCAAATTCAGGGGGAGAAAGAGTTCGTATCTAAGGGAAGAAAATCTTTGGAATTCATTGCATATCTTTAATCTTTGGGGACATGTCAATATCCAAAAAGAGTACTAAGTACTTATTACATGGCATCCCAGTCTTGGTAATCTTGTGGTCTCCTGAACTTGCTTCATTTAGAGTGTTATTGTGTTATCTAACCTTGTTTTCTCAAGCTCATCTCTTCCGAAGCCAGCCCAAGACCACAAGGTAAGTATATGCATCACACTCATGTGCATGATGATCTCTTGCTGATGTACATATTGTTTGCAAGAAGGACTCATGAACATAAAGGTACACTTCCTGTATACATCATTTGCTCTGATGCATATAGCCAAGATACATGTAACTCATTGCTTGCTCTGACATGCTTATGCATTCACATGATCTTACATACTATCTTTACATGGTTGCATACATGTAGGGGGAGCCTATGCATGTTACATGTCCTTCCAAAGCTTTACTTGTTACTCTTCATATCCTTATCTAAAGCTTTGATGTATGTTTTCATCAATTACCAAAAAGGGGGAGATTGAAAGCACAAGTGCTCCCTAGGTGATTTTGGTAATTAATGTCAACATATCTCTTGTTGGACTAATATCTTCATCTAGTATATTTCAGAAAGTTCAACAATGGCGTGGCAGGAACAAGAGGATGTGGAACCCCTTCAAGATGCTAAGGACAAAGATTGGCAAAACCTCAAGACTCTTCATTTCTATTTTAGTGATCCAAGATCACATTGAGTCCATAGGAAAAGCCAATACTATTAAAAGGGGATGAGGTCTTGCTTAATGGTCTACTTGCTCAAAATGCTTAGTGATATGCTCCAAAGCCCTCAACCACTTTCTCATTTCCAATATGTCCTAAACCTAAAGTCAAATTCGGCCCCACCGATTTGATCTATCCGGCGCCACCGAGTTTCTTTGACATAGCCACTGCCAGAAACCCTAATCAATTCAGTCTCACCGATCGGGATCTCGGTCTCACCGAAATGGCAATGCAAACTCTCTATTTCCCTTCATAACATTTCGGTCTTACCGGAATGAGCGATCGGTCCCACCGATTTCGCAATGCAAACTCTCTGTTGCCTGTTGTGATTATTTCGGTCTCACTGAAATATGCAATCGGTCCCACCGAGTTTGCCGGACCAACTCTCTGTTTAACTCATTGCTGAAATCGGTCTCACCGAGTTCATGCAATCGACCACACCGAGATGAGGTCTTGCCCTAACCCTAGCACATCGGTCCCACCGAGTTGATCATGTCGGTCCCACCGTGAATCCTAACGTTCACATTTTGAACTAAATCGGTCTCACCGAGTTCTTCTATTCGGTCTGACCGAGTTGGGTCAAATGTGTGTAACAGTTGGATTTTGTGTGGAGGCTATATATATCCCTCCACCCCCTTCTCTATTCAAGAGAGAGCCATCAGATCATGCCTACACTTCCACTACTCATTTTTCTGAGAGAGAACCACCTACTCATGTGTTGAGATCAAGACATTCCATTCCAACCACAAGAATCTTGATCTCTAGCCTTCCCCAAGTTGCTTTCCACTCAAACCATCTTTCCACCATAGCCAAATCTGTGAGAGAGAGAGTTAAGTGTTGGGGAGACTATCATTTGAAGCACAAGAGCAAGGAGTTCATCATCAACACACCATTTATTACCTTTTGGAGAGTGGTGTCTCCTAGATTGGTTAGGTGTCACTTGGGAGCCTCCGACAAGATTGTGGAGCTGAACCAAGGAGTTTGTAAGGGCAAGGAGATCGCCTACTTCGTGAAGATCTACCCGAGTGAGGCAAGTCCTTCGTGGGCGATGGCCATGGTGGGATAGACAAGGTTGCTTCTTCGTGGACCCTTCGTGGGTGGAGCCCTCCGTGGACTCACGCAGCCGTTACCCTTCATGGGTTGAAGTTTCCACCAACGTGGATGTACGATAGCACCACCTATCGGAACCACACCAAAAATCTCCGTGTCTTCATTGCATTTGCACACTCCAATCCCATCCCTTTACTTTCTTGCAAATAGCATGCTTTACTCTTTCTGCTGCTCATACTCTTATCATGCTTGCTTGAAATGTATTGTGAATGCTTAAACTTGTGCTAAAACTCCACCTCAACTTGAAGAACTTAAAAACTGCTACTTTTGCTTGTTGAGGGTCTAATCACCCCCCCTCTAGACACCTCTTCTCGATCCTTTCAATAATCCTCAAGTTACGGACCCAGTTCGCATAGTTGCTTCCATCATCTTTCAACTTAGCTTTCTCTAGGAACACATTAAAATTCAGGGGAACTGCAACGCGGGCCATTGATCTACAACATAAATTTTGCAAAGACAATTAAGGCTAAGTTCATGATAATTAGTTCAGTTAATCATATTAATAATGAACTCCCACTTAAATCAATATCCCTCAAGTTGTCTAAGTGATACATGATCCAAATCAACTAACCCATGTTCGATCATCACGTGAGATGGGGTAGTCATCAATGGTGAACATCTCCATGTTGATCATATCTACTATATGACTCATGTTCAACCTTTTGGTCTCCTGTGTTCCGAGGCCTTGTCTGTACATGCTAGGCTCGTCAAGTTTAACCCAAGTATTCTGCATATGTAAAACCAGCTTACACCCGTTGTATGCAACGTAGAGTCTATCACACCCGATCATCACGAGGTGCTTCGAAACGACGAATTTTGCAACGGCGCATACTTAGCGAGAACACAATTTTTGAAATTAAGTGAAGGGATTATCATATAATGCTACCGTCCTTCTAAGCAAAATAAGATGCATAAAAAAATAAACATCACATGCAATCAATATGTGACATGATATGGCCATTATCATCTCGTGCCTTTGATCTCCATCTCCAAAGCACCGGCATGATCTCCATCGTCACCGGCATAACACCATGATCTCCATCATCGTGTCGTCACGTGGTCCTCTCGCCAACTATTGCTTCTACAACTATCGCTAACGCACAATGATAAAGTAAAGCAATTACATGACGAATAATAAATTAAAGACAACCCTATGGCTCCTACCGGTTGCCGTACTCATCGACATGCAAGTCGTGAACCTATTACAAAACATGATCATCTCATACATCAACATACTAGTAGACTGCCCGTGCGTTGCCATGGGCTAACAAATAAATTTATAACCAATGCTCATTTTCCTCCCTATGAACAAGCATATTGCATGGAATGTTCAACCACAACACAAATGCAAGCACCATCTTCTCTCTCTTCTTACAAACAGCAAGCACCCCTCTAACCGGTCTTTCTTGCTGAACTTGTTGTTCGGCATCTTCTTTGTCCATACATCATTCATCCTCTCAATCCATTGCCCCTTGACTCTGCATGTAGCTTCCATGTCGTTGTTTTGTTGTCTAGAAAGGTTAAAAAACAACCCGACCACATCACCTTCCCAATCTATTCCTAATCCAAGGAAGCTAAATCTAGTTGAATGCGTGTGTTGCCCCGAAACAACAAACTTATCTATGAAAACATATAAAAAATATTATTATACATCTCATGCTTATGACTATGTTGTTACAAGTACTTCTTGTCTATCTCTTGCTTTCCTCTAAATATGTTTCTCCAAGCATGCATTTCAATTTCCACCCTCACCAACATATCTACTTTCATGTGCTCCTTCAACTCCACAAATATGTCTTATTCTCCCTCCTCCATGAGATTCTCTTTGTATTGTTGTGTTGCACATCTGTTCTTTAGAAACAAGGCAAGTGAATCACATCATCAACATTAGTCATCTATATTGGGCACCCGGGAAGAAGGTACAATCGGCTTCTCCAACCAGATTTGATTTCATCTATGTGTTACTTTTCTATATTGACAAGTTCCATTTCCGAAGCAAATTTTAAGCTTCCTCCTATCAACACAAGTACTCAAATTGAGATGCAAAATACATGTGCACACGCATACATATCAGATCATCCACGCATTTACACATGGACAACGAACACCAAGCAAGCATGCATCAACAAATCTTCTCAAACAAGCGTACACATCCAGATCTGGTAGTAGACAAGATCCATCACAAATACATCAAGCACATGATACATCTAGATCTGAAATCTTAATAAGATCCATGATAAATACATCTAGCACAAAAAAGTGATTCTTGCTCTAGTCAGTGGAGAAGGGATCTACAGGCCCATGCCTCATGCAACACAAGGGAAGGAGAGCAGCCACCACCAATGTCACCTCGGTGACCACCGCCACCGTGTGCCAGGGCAGTAGAAGGATGCATCCTCGATGGACAGAAGGAAATCCTTGGCACGACTATGCTCAAGACGCAGCAACGACGGAGACCACGACACAACCTCGCAGGGGACGACGGCCTAGATGCATCCATACGACCATACAGGAGAGTCGAAGCCTCGTATAAGGCTTGGCTACAAGGGAGACGTGCCGAGGGGACGTCAGAGATGGTTGAGTGGGGGACCTGCGCACCGCCGCTAGCGTAGACTGCTTGAGGTGGAAGGAACTTGGGGAGATTAGGGTTGTGGAGTGGTGCGCTATTGTGGGGAGGCTGGTTTATATGGCGGCTCCAGTAGATCGAATCAAATCTGAGTGCGTGTCCCGGTTGGTTTGGCAGCGTTCTGATTTGTTTCCTTCCAAAGAAGAGGCAACACACGCGTCCCGATTTCTTTCCTTCGAAAGAAGAGGCTGATTTATATGGAAAGTGTTGTTGTATATGGTTGCAGTAGGATATCGTTGCTCTTTTTATGTAAATTTGGTTTTTTGGGGCAACGGAGGTGTGAGATGGAAAGAAAATTGATGGGGTTGGAGATGAAAACCGGTGGTGCTGGTCGGCGAAACAAAAATTGGTGGGAGGGCATCTATCGGTTGATGGGGAGGGGTGACGACGAATGAAACGAGCGAATGACCTACTTACTGAGACTAAGAGTAGGGATTACACAAATAATTAAATGTCTATTTAATTCTCTGCATGCCTACTTAACTGCCAATCAAATCAATTAGTTATCTTCCTAATTGGAAAAGATCCCTACTTCTAATTATGTGTAGCATAATTAAGTGTCTAGCTAATTAATTAATTGCATTAATCACTCGGTTCCCAAATTGATTCGATGCGAAAAATAATTCATATTTAAATGGACCTAAGTAAGAGAATACATAATTAACTCTCTAGCTAATTAATTGCATTAATGGTTTGCTTTCCAAATTGATTATGCGCTCGATTTCTAGAATATTTTTGCATGAATGGCTATTACGAACGACGATGACTACCGAGTATTGAAGCACACATTTTTCTAACGAACTTCTTAACATTTGAATGGTCACACTTGATTTGATAATGTAGCCTGCCTATCTCTCTGTATGACTAATAAGAAATATAATATGACCGCGTCCATGAACGCATGTACGTGGCGGTCTGATGACCCGTCTTTCGCCACGGCCGTCCTCGACGTTGTGATGCACGCCCTGACATTCTTGAGTACCGCCCCGACATCAGGCCCGACTATGGCGTCCTCCATGGTGTCGCGCACAGCGTCTCTCCGCAGGGGCGTGCGGATGCGTACGCCCCGTAAGAATTTTTTTTTTGTTATATTAGGAAACTTGTGATTGTCAATTAATAGTAGATATAATGATAATAATAAATGGCATAGTGAGCGGGATTAATGATTTCTTATTGAGAAATATGTCATTTTGTTTTGGAAGGTTATCGAGAAAAATATTATGTCTATATTTTAGGAAGGTGATCTCATATAAATGGTGCAATTTCTAAATTCTTAATTAACTATTATTTACATGATTAATATGAATCAACACCTGCCAAAACAAGTAAGAAATAAGATCTCCCTTTAATGGGATTTGGTTTTTTAATGAGAAAGAGAAAAAACTATGGGTGGGGTGATGGGAGGTGGGAGGAAATAAAACCGTAGTACCAGGCTACCAACTGCTCCATTAGGAGTAGAGATATCACATCACGTTTTGGCCATACCACGTCACAACATGCACTGCAAAAACAAGTTAGATGTCCTCTACTTTGTTGTTGCAAATTTTACGTGGCTGTTATGGGCAACTAGCAAGAACCATTCTTACCTACGTAGAGCCACAACAGTGATAATCAAGTTGCCTTTTAACCTTCTACAAGGATCGCCTTCGTCAAATTATATTCAACTAAAGTAGGAGAGACAGACACCCGCTAGCCTCCTTATGCAAAACAAGTTGCATGTCTATCAGTGGAACCAACCGCTTCATCCCACAATACCGCTGAATCCAAATAAGACAAGAGAGGTAAGCAATTTGAGCATCAACGCCCACAACTCTTTGTGTTCTACTCGTGCATATACATCTACGCATAGACCTAGCTTTGATACCACTCTTGGGGAACGAAGCATGAAAATCAAAAAATTTCCTACGAACACCCAAGATCTATCTAGGAGAAGCATAGCAACAAGAGGGGAGAGTGTGTCTACGTATCCTCGTAGACCAAAAGCAGAAGCATATATAACGCGGTTGATGTAGTCGTACTCTTCGCGATCCGATCACGATCCAACCGATCTAGTGTCGAACGGATGGCACCTCCGAGTTTAGGACACATGTGGCTCGATGACGTCTCCTCCTCCTTGATCCAGCAAGAGAAGGCGAAGAAGTAGATGGGATCACAACTAGCACGACGGCGTGGTGGTGATGTTGGTGGTGGAGTCGGAATACCGGCAGGGCTTCGGTAAGCGAATAACCATGAACGAGAACTATGCCGAAAGGGAGAGAAGGGGCAGCAGCCAAGGCCAATGTACTAGGGTGCCTTGCTGCACCCCCTCTCCTATATTTATAGGAAAAGGCTCCTTCACGACCGCGCGTCGCAACGCTCGATCAGCCTCACGCCTGCGTGCTTTCGGCAGGGCAGGGGGGCCCACCACGTGTGTTTACAACATAACAAAATCCCCCCCCCCCCCCCCCCCCGTGATTTCAAGGGGTGGGGCCCAGGCGTGTCATTCCTTAATTTCTTCTCCCCCCGTGAATTCAAGTGGTGGGGGTCCGACTGTCTCCTTTCTTTCCCCACCTGGTTTAATATAAAAAGGAAAGTTCACTTCGTAGTTTACCTGTCGGAAATCGATCGTTCAGACGCGCGCGTGGAATAGCATTGCCCATATTTATATGCGTGGGAGGGCTGGGAGTCCAGCCCTACTCCTAATAGGAGTTGGCACCAAGGGGGGGAGGACTTGGACTCCAAGTCCAATACTATTCCTACTAGGACTCCTCTTTTTTCCCTTCCATAGCCGCATGGGCTTTTGAGGACTTGGTGCGCCTAGCCCAATAAGGCCAGGGCGCCTCCCCTCAGCCCATGCCAGCCCTTGGGACGTGGTGGACCCACTTGTGGACTTTCGGACCCCTCCGGAACCTTCTGGAAGCTTCTCGGTACAATACCGAAAAAACTGCACCTTTTTTCGGAACCCAAAATATGACTTCCCATATATAAATCTTTACCTCTCGACCATTGCGAGACTCCTCATGACGTCCAGGATCTCATCCGGGACTCCAGACAACATTCGGTTACCAATCATCAAATATCCCAATACTACTCCAGCGTCAACAAACATTAAGCATGCGACCCTGCAGGTTCGGGAATCATGTAGTCATGACCGAGACACCTCTCTGGTCAATAACCAATAGTGGGACCTGGATGCCCATATTGGTTCCTACATATTTCATGAAGATCTTTTATCAGTTGAACCATGATGTCAAGGATTTTGTTAATCCCGTATGCAATTCCCTTTGTCCGGCGAATGTTAGTTGCCCGAGATTCGATCGTCGGTATCTCCATACCTAGTTCAATCTCGTTACCGGCAAGTCTCTTTACTTGTTCCGTAATACAAGATCTCGTGACTAACTCATTAGCCACATTGCTTGCAAGCTCTTTACGATGTTGTATTACCAAGAGGGCCTAGAGATATCTCTCCGTCACAAGGAGTGACAAATCCCAGTCTCGATCATGCCGACCCAACAGACACCTTTGGAGATACCTGTAGAGCATCTTTATGATCACCCAGTTATGAAGTGACGTTTGATAGCACACAAGGCATTCCTCTGGTATTCGAGAATAGCATGATCTCATGGCCTTAGGAATAGATACTTCACATGAAGAAAGCTATAGCAATAAACTCAAGTGATACGATCAAATGCTAAGCTTACGGTTGGGTCTTGTCCATCACATCATTCTCCTAATGATGTGATCCCGTTATCAAATGAAAACTCATGTCTATGGTTAGGAAACCTTAACCATCTTTGATCAATGTGCTAGTCTTGTAGAGGCTCACTAGGGACACGGTACTTGTTTATGTATCCACACATGTATTTAACATTCCGGTCAATAGAATTCTAGCATGAATAATAAACCTTTATCATGAATACGGAAATATGATAATGACCAATTTATTATTGCCTCTAGGTCATATTTGCAAAAATTACGCGGCACGGTCGGGCATTCTTAGCCGTTGTCGTAAGTCCGCGAGACGGGGCGACGGGACCACAGATTGTGGATCATTGATCATCTCCGCGCGCTCCCAAGACACTAACGGGTTTGGATATGTGATCTGAGTAGGCCTCTGGCCTTTTTGCACTAACCACCACACGGGAATAAGTATGGGCACTCGGTGTCATACGACTCTTCCGAAAGCTCTCAGACGTCAGCGGTTTGGCGGCACACGCCCGGGTGGTCTACGTAAGCACCTGCTTTGTATAAAGAGGTAGTCAGGACTGATCTCGGCCGTCCTTACAATGCGCAGGATTGCAAAGGATGATTGGCCCATGACCCCTTTGCATTTAGGATGTAGACTGGCATGCTGGCCTCTCTATTGAGCCTAGGTAGGACTACGACGTGTTGATCAGCCGAGGTCGGGCATGACCCGAAAAAGTGTGTCCGGCCAAAGCTAATCGAGCGTGTTGGGTAAGTTGGTGCACCCCTGTAGGGAAGTTAATCTATTCGAATAGCCGTGTCCACGGTAACGGACGTTCGGAGTTGTATCCCGATCTATACAAATAGAATTGGATACTGGAGACACTAAATGGATATGATGGCTCCAGGATTGCTTTCTCGCAGGGAGTCGAGGAAGGATCTCTGGGCATTACTACAATAAAATTGGTACTTTATAATATGCTAATATGCACTCTTCTAATGCTGCAAGACAATGCAAGATGCTAGTCTTCGGTAGGCTAGGCCTTCCCTTCTATTCTGGCATTTCTGCAATTCAGTCCAAAGATATAGCCCCATTCCTTTGATACCGATGCATACTTAGTATAGATCTGATGTAAGTCTTGCCAGTACTTTGGATGAGTACTCACGGTTGCTTTGCTACCTCTTTTCCCCTATACCCGATTACTGTGATCAGATGACGGAGCCCAGGAGCCGGCTGATCCTGCCGACGACTACTACTACCCCGACGGAGCCTACTACTACGTGGAGACCGCCAACAACCAGGAGTAGTTAGGAGGCTCCCAGGTAGGAGACCTGCGCCCTTTCGATCCATATGTCATAATTTTGCTAGCCTTCTCAAGGCAAAATTGTTTACTTATGTCTGTACGCAGATATTGTTGCTTCCCCTAACTCTTGTGTATTCGATCCCTCAAGGCCCCTGGCTTGTAATATAAAGCTTGTATTATTTTTATTTGTGTCTAGAGTTGTGTTGTGATATCTTCCTATGAGTCTCTGATCTTGATCGTGCGCATTTGCGTGTATGATTAGTGCATGATTAAGTTGGGGCATCACAAAAACCACACAGGAAAAATAGTAGACAGCAAAAATGAACCCAGATGAAGAGATCAGAGGAATCTCACCTTCTTTTTTCACCTCTTCTTTTTGCAGAGATCAGAAAAACAGTAGACAGCAAAAACCAAACGTTTGCCTGCTAGACGCGTCCATTATTTTAGTGAGAGCTAGAAAAAAAACTCAAAAACTGAAAATATGAGGTAGTTGAACTCTCATATAGGCGAAGCGGTAATTCTTTTTTACGATTTCCCTCAATATGGATTCAAAAAAAATCTTTAACTAACGGTTATTTTAAAGGCGTGGGCTTTTTACGGGATCTTCTAGCACCTCCCCATGTGTGAACGGGCTAAAGCTCCGCTTGAGTTACATTACACTAGCAAACATGTCTGTGCGTTGCAATGGGACAAAAAAATGGATCGAGCAAGGCGGACTTCTACTCGATGGTGCCTAGGAGAGGAAGGCATCGGTGAAGGGTGCCGACCGCCGATTGTGCTTAGAACAACATAAGTAGAATGACCTCGAGTACTTGGCAATAATAATTATCCTCAGCAGGTCAGAACTGAAAAATCCAGAAAGTCACTAATTAAGCTGATGCAACAAAAAATTGTAACCATTAGTACATGCACCAACTTTGCATGTCAACTTTCATACCAGCAAAAGATCAATATATAACCGGTGCTTCTTGTCCTGAAAGGCTGAGACCCATACCACACATCAGTACATGAATACATGTCTATTGGGCTACCTAAAATTAATGGTTCATCCATTGCCAACACCTCTACCTTGAAAAGTAGATTCTTAGTGCGAAGCACTTCCTAGATTTCCCACATGTTTGGCATGTCAAAAAGAAGATTCAGTTTGCAATCACATTATATCAACCAGAAGTCATCGAAAAACAAAGTGTGAACTCCGCGGCTCACAAAACTATTCTTCAATTGTCAACACACCCAAGCGTGGTTGTAGTGTTTAAAATCAATCTTAAGCTCCTACAAAAAAGAAACATAAACATGGTGTTTTTTCACAAACAAATGAAATGAGCATGTGCGATGGCAACGGGGCATATCGAGCTAGTGGTTGAACACAATCATGTCTAAATAACATATAGGATCGTGCCTAATTATACATTTAAAAATTTAGCGGTTCAACATGGATTTTCTATTTTTTTTTAAAGTAGAAATTTGTTAAATACATTATTACCATTTTTTAAGAATAAAAGTGTGTTTATTGTAATCATGGATCATAGAAATAGATGGAACACCTCATCTAATTATTGGTACTCTACTAGCATAAATCAATTGCTTCAAAAAAATTAGATCCATATTTGAACTATTGATATATTTTCCATTATCATGTCGTTGATGCCATGCTGACAACCACGTAAACAAAATATCTAGATATTTGGAAGGGGTGGGAAAGCTGAGTAGAAAACATTTGCCTTCCTGGCAAGAAATAACATAGATCAAATAAAAAACCAGGGGAATAGTAATTGAGTATAACGGAATGTCAGTTGTTTTTAAAAGAATATATTGCAGTTTTTTATGCAAGACTTGAAGATTTTTCTTCTTATCTTTCATGCTGCAGAACAAAGTGTTTAAATTAGTTCATTTTGAATCAATTTCACTAAATAGAATAGAATACCTGAAAGAAGGTAGAATCAGACTCCACATGACTACTTTCACAAGTAGTAGGACATCCATGTCCCCAGCGGCGTCACAACAGGACCCCAATGTGAGCATCTGCTACTTTTCTTTTTGAAGTCTCGCTTAACACAGGAGTAGTATTAATCACACCATGTAGTTTACTTTTGTAGGAGTATTGAAAACAAAACCGCACGGATTCCTTAAGTTGATGCCTCTGCAGCTTTGTGTGCTCCCTTTCATATGGTTCAGAAATCATATGAGTATGGGAGAAGGAAGACTCAAAACGGAGAGGTAGAGAGATCAATTATAGTGAAACTTGCCGGACGTGTGGTGGGCATCCACGTACTACATGGTACAACCCCAATCACTACGCTTCCTAGGGTGTTCACTCATTGCGCCGCGGTGGTTGTGGAGGGCAGGACGATAGGAGCATAACCGTGTGCATCATCATCACTCGGAGGAACAACGGAAGCGACATCATCTTGTCTGCGCATAAGAACGAGCGTCTGCATCTGCGTCGCAGACTACTTGCGGAAGAACTCAGAAGGCAACATGGGTATGTTCATCACCGTCCGCATGGAGGAACGGTCGCGGGGGCTCCTGCATCCTTGATACGGCGATCTAGTATGCGCAGGAACAACGGCTGCTACTTGTGAGCTGCGTTGGGATTTCCTCGAAGAGGATAGGATGATGCAGTACAGTAGAGATAAGTATTTCCCTCAGTTATGAAACCAAGGTTATCAATCCAGTAGGAGAACCAAGCAACACTATGTAAACAGCACCTGCACACAAACAACAAATACTCACTACGAGAAACGGCTAATTTGCTGTCTTGCGAGTACAAACAACAAAGAGTTTGTCGTCAGCCGGCTGATGGCAAAGAGAAAGTCAGGAAAGAGTACTTTGCCGTCAGCTTATCATCGGGCACACGGCAAAGACTTTGTCATCAGCCAATCCCAGTAACACACGGCAAAGAAATAATTTTGCCGTCAGCCGAAACCCAATCTTTGCCGTCTGCCAATTTACTTTACAAACAGCAAAGAGTTTTTGCCCTCGGCCCGACTCTGTCTTTGCCGTCTGCCTCATACACCCCAGACGGCAAAGAATTTTTTTTATTTAAAAAAATAGAAGTAACAACAATCCAGGTACAGAGGCCGTAGAGGTTGAAGGCGTAGGAATTTTTTTATAAGAAAAAAACATAAACCAATAGTCCAAGTCTAGAGGCCAGAGATGATCGAAGGCGTAGGCAAAATATTCACTTGCATTTTTGCGTTTTAGTAGTTTAACAATCAATCGTTCAGTAGTCTGACAATCATATATATGAAGATAAAAAAATCGGATTACACAAGGCTGCCAAGTTCACCCTGAAGCTGGCACGACCACCTTCCGAGCATGACAAACGGAGGCCAGCGCAGCCAGCAGTGGTGGGTGGAGCAAGGTGTCAATGTTGAGGAGGCCTACGGTGTGCGGCTGCTTGTGGTGCCATGATGCGTCGATGGGGACAAGGCCTTCCGAGCATGATGGGGGACAGGATGGCCGCGCCAGGGGCGACTGAGGATGGGGCTGGCCGCGCTGGTGGCACGAGGCGTCGATGCGGAGGCCTTCCGACGTGCAGAGGCCGGCACAGTCAGCGGTGACCTGTGGCGCCAGGGGCGATGGGGAACGGGCCGGCTACAGCGGAGGCAGCGGGGGATGGGCCGGCCACGTCGGGACGGTGAGGGAAGGGGTCGGCCGTGCCAGAGGCGAGGAGGAGGGCCCGGCCATGGCGGAGGTGATGGAGGAAGGGGTCAGCTGCGCCAGCGGCGAGTGGGACGAGGGCCGGGGGTGACGGAGGAAGGGGCTGGCGGCGCCGGCCGGCGACCAAGGACGAGGGACAGAGCTGGTAGCCCGGCGAGTGAATCGGGAGGCGGGCGAGGTGGCGGGGGTGGGCTGCGTGCGGGGGATAAGGGAGAGAGAGAGAACGTGTGACGGGATAAGGAGAGAGAGAGGGGGAACATGGTGGGGGCTGGGTGGGTGAGAGCAAGTACAATAAGATGACGTAGGCGGGCTGTAAGCCTTTAAATATTAGATTTTGGATGAGTTGGAGGAGAGAGAGGATGAGAGAGAAGGGAAGTGGGCTACTGATTAATAGCCAGCTACAACACGTGCTCCTAGGCATTTTGTGTGAGAGAGAGGTGGGCCATGTATCAAAAAAGTAGTACATATTTACATGCAACTATTGTATTTGCCGGCTATAGGCTTGGCTATAGATGATGTGGAAGACCATATAGCCAACAGCGGGCTATACTATTAACCATGCTCTGAGAGATCGGGGAGAGACATAGTGATGGGAGTGGTTGCGATGGTGCCACCTCATCGATCCGTCCGTGAGATGGGTTTTCTCTTTGTCGTGTGCGTTTTCTTTTACGGACGACAAAGAGGGCCTTTTGTCGTGTGTTAAAAAATACATAGACGGTAAAGTCTTTGTTGTCTACATTGTTCTTAACAGACGGCAAACAAAGTCTCTTTGCCGTCTATAATTTTTTCTGCAGACGGCAAAGTATGTCTTTGCCATCAGTTGTTCTTTGTCGTCAGCAGCTATCGGCAAATTTGGTCTTTGCCGTCTGCCCTGATGAAATGCTGACGGCAAAGAGCAGTACTAACGGCAAAGATCATGTTTCTTGTTGTGACTTGCAACCCAACGCGTAAAGGGGTTGTCAATCCCTCAACGGTTACAAGCAAGATTAAATTGTGTAAGATTTGATAAATAGATCTAACTAAATTACAAAATAAAATAAATAAAAGAAAATTGCAACAGGTATTTTTAGGATTTTTATATGATAAAAGATAGACCCGGGGGCCATAGTTTTCACTAGAGGCTTCTCTCCAGAAAATAGCATATGGTGGGTAACACATTACTTTTGAGCAATTGATAGAAAAGCAAATAATTATGACGATATCCAAGGCAATGATCATACATAGGCATCACGTCCAAGATTCGTAGACCGAAACGATTCTGCATCTACTACTATTACTCGACACATCGACCGCTATCCATCATGCATCTAGTGTATTAAGTTCATGAAAAAACAGAGTAATGCATTAAGAAAGATGACATGATGTAGACAAGATAAACTCATGTATGAATAAACCCCATCCTTTTACCCTTAATGTCAATGATACATACATGTTATGTCCCTTTCTGTCACTGGGATTGAGCACCGCAAGATCGAACCCATCACAAAGCACCTCTTCCCATTGCAAGATAAATCTATCTAGTTGGCCAAACCAAACCAATAAATCGAAGAAGAAATATGAGGCTATATTAATCATGCATAAAAGAGTTCAAAGAAAACTCAAATAATATTCATGGATAGATCTGATCATAAACTCACAATTCATCGGATCTCAACAAACGCACCGCAAAAAAGAATTACATCGGATAGAACTCCAAGAACATCAAGGAGAACATTGTATTGAACAACATCGAGAGAGAAAAGCCACCTAGCTACTAACTATGGACACGTAGGTCTTTGGTAAACTACTCACGCATCATCGGAGGGGCAACAAGGTTGATGAAGAACCCCTTCGTGATCGATTCCCCCTCTAGCGGAGTACCGGAGAAGGCCTCCAGATGGGATCTCTCGAGAAGAGAGGCTTGCGGCGGCGGAAAAAGTATTTCGTGGACTCCCCCTAGGGTTTTCTGATTTATGGGTATTTATAGAGGCGGAATTAGGTCAAACGGAGCCTCATGGGCCCCACCACCCATCAGGGCGCGCCCTGGTGGGTGGTCGGCCCATGCTCCCATGTCTGGTCTTCTCCCAAAGCTTCTAGTGTCCCTTATGTCCGGAAAAAAAATCTCCAAAAAGTTTCGTGGCATTTGAACTTTGTTTGGTACTGATATTCTGCGAAACCAAAACAAACAAAAAACAACAACTGTCACTGGGCACTAAGTTAATAGGTTAGTCACAAAAAATGATATAAAGTTGCTTGTAAATGTATATAAAACATCCAAGATTGATACTTTAATAGCATGGAACAATCAGGAATTATAGATACGTTGGAGACGTATCAAGCATGTCGGGGCCGGGTTTCGGGGACACGACATATCCCAGAAAATTAACCCCTCGTGTCATCACCAGCCCAGGATTACCGTTACTGGTGGACACGTCCTTGTTACAGATTTCCAAGCTATTACAAGAATTGAGTACAAGACCATAAAGGTCTAATGATACAACAGTGATCCCGGTGGTGGATGACGGAATTGTCTCGCGGTTCTTCAACGTCGATGGGGCTCCATTCCCACAGGAACGGCTGACCTAGATAATTCCTATCCCGCATGGCTGCCATCCTAGACTCCGCACGGACATCACTGTGGTACTCCTTGTAGAAATCCTGACCTGGCCAAGTAAATAGCCAGGGACAAGCCTGTGAGTACGTTTGAATGTACTCGCAAACATCATGAACAAAAGATATACCGAAGCAACAATTAAATTATATGATCATGATGAACCACACTATATGCGTATGCTCATGATGGACTTAAATGCCTACTAACAGGAATTAAATCACGGCATGATAAAATATTAGCATATGCAAACATATAAAATTGTTAGTGATAAACAAGGAAAGTCGAAGGAAACAAAATAAAAGAAATGCCGGTCGGATGTCAAGTGATACCACGGTAGGTCTTGAAGAGAAATGCCAATCGGGTGTTTAAAAGAGAAATCGGACGAGACAGGACCATCCGAGAACTCAGGCGACGCCACGAGAGGTCTTGAAAAGAAATGCCAGTCGGGTGTCAAGTGACGCCTCGGTCGGACTTGAAAAGAAATGCCAATCGGGTATCCACAAGAGTAGTGGCGTGATAAACCGCCTGATAACTCGAGGGACGCCACGAAGAGGTCTTGAAAATAAATGTCAATCGGGTGTCCACAAGAGTAGTGGCGTGACAGACTGCCTAATAACTCAAGGGACGCCACAGAGAGGTCTTAAAAATACAATTGAGTGCCCGGGGTAGTCTAGCCAGCCCCTGAGACACTCAGGAAAAATATAAAATGAGAGAAACGGGTTAGTCCTCAATATTATGCATAACCATAATAATATTTAACAAGCATAAAAAATATTCATGGTAGCAACAGGGTGACAATAATTATTCCGCAAAATAATTCAGGCTCAATTTAATTATTTTCCTCCGAAGACCGACACTAAGACCGACACTTGACCAACCCAGACTGTAGCCCTTAACCGCGGACACGGCTATTCGAATAGGTTTAAACTCTGCAGAGGGTGTACTCTTTACGCACAAGTAAAGGATTTCTTTAGTCAGTACCGTGACACTGACTAATTCCCATTACGGTCTTTGGGTTGAAAACACACCTGACCAGCACACACCAGATTAACTTTTCCGGGTGCCAGGAATCACCCAAGGCATCATTTAAGAAAAACTCTAAGACGGAGAGACCAACGTCCTGCATGGGATCACTATTAATACGCGCGGATTCCAAGGGGTGCCCCCCTCTCAGTCACAACTGGAAACACCCATGCCCCCTGACCCGATGATAGGATTTAGTCCCGGATCCCTGGGAAACCCTCATCGTGGCCCTCTGTACGGTGTGTGCATGGAAAGGGGTTATCAACTTACTGAACCATACCCTACCTGTGGCAGCACGAAACAAGTATGGGGGTTACCGGAACAAGACTCGATCTATGGTCGACTCAGGAGGCATTAAGTTTCCTGCAACGGTTAGCACAACAAAATATTCTTTCAATAGCAATCCCAACAGGGCCACAACCCTTGCATGCTCCAACATGCACAACAAACAAGGCATGATCAAGCTCCAACGTGATCATCCTCCTGCCTGTAACGGTACTTTTCTTATGCCTGCTCCTGCAAGTTAGTCATGGCAACACACGATGCATGGTGTAACACCCCCAGTGGTTAACTACAGTAATCACCCTTTTGATTATGCCATGTCATCATGATCAACAGTGCATGATCATCAATAGCCTCCATATTGCATTTCAACTCCTAAGTCAAAATTCAAATTTAACTGAAAGTGGAAAATAAAAGTTGTCCAACATAAAAACTAAAATGTTCAATAAATAACAAGTATTCCAGGGACTATTCTAAAATTGTAACCAACAATTAATAAATTAATTAGGTGTCTCTAACATTACCTAAACAGCAGGGTTTAATACATTTTAATTATTATAAAATTTGTGTGAGCTCAAATTTTCTCCAAACCAATTTTTGGCCGTGGTAGATAATGCCTAGCATTTAATGGAGCAAATGCTATGTTTTACAAAAATCATTTTGAGGCCTAGCTAATTACAAAACAGAAAATAAGAAAATAAAAGAGAAAAACCCCCTCCTCCCCCCCCCCCCCCCCCGTGGGCCAACAGGCCCAGCTAGCCAACTGGCGGCCCGACGCCGGCCCACCCCTCCCCTGGCTATACCCCCCAGTGGCAACGAAACCCTAGTCATTCCCCCATTCACCCACGATCCCCTCCCCCGGTCTCTCTCCCTCCCCCCCCCCCCCCCCCCCCCGTCTGGATCGCCCAGATCGCCGCCCTGGACGCCGCTGCCTCGACCCGATCTGGCGCCGCGCCGCCCCGACGCTGCACCGTCGCCGTCGCCATCGCCGGATCGCTTCCTCATCCCCCTCCCCATCGGTCGCCATCACGCCTCGACGCCCCCTTCCCTCCAACGGACGGTGAGGACCCCGGTCCTCCTCCTTCCCGCGCCTCGCGCCTCACCGCGGCGGCCCTCGCCTCTCCTGCGTCGCTCCCTCGCCCGCGCCGCCGCCCGCTGATGCTACTGCTCACCACCCCGCCTGCTCCACCACTGCGCGCCGCCCCGTCCTCCCCGTCCCGGCCACGCCTGGCACGGCCTCCGGCCCGACCCCGCGGTGCTGCCCTCGCTCCGCCTCGGGCTCTCCCTGCCTCGCCCCGCTCTGTTCCCCTTCCGGCCACCGCGCCCCTCGCCACCCGCTAGCGCTCGCCCCTGTCGTCCTACGCCCCGCCGGCGACATTCCTCGCCCGGGCTCGCCAGCTCCGCTGCTGCCGCGGCCGGCCGCTGGCCCCGCCCGAGCCGGCTCCTGCCGCCTCGTTGCTGCCCCGCCTGCCGCTGCGGTCGGCGCCCGTTCGCCCGCCCCGTTAACCCACGCGCCCGAAGGCCTCTGGGCCGCTGACTGCTGGGGCCCAGCGCCCTGGCAAAACAAAAATAAAAAAATAAAAATAAAAAAATATTAATTAATTAACTTAATTAATTCTATTTAGTTAAAACTAATTAATTAGTTAGTCTAATTAATCTATTATTAGTCTAGTTAAACCCTAATTAACCCTAACAGTTTGCTGACCTCATGCTGACGTCATGCTGACGTCAGCATTCACTATTTCAGATAATTCTAATTTAGTTAATTAAATAAATTCTAGGAATTGCTAAAATCTTTAGAAAATCATATAAAATAATCCGTAACTCCGATCGAAAAACTTTGTACATGAAACTTATTCAGAACGACGAGACGAATCCGAATACGCAGTCCGTTCGTCTGCCACACGTCCCTAACTATCCGAACATGCAACCGTCCCCCTCCGGTCATCTGTCCGACATTTGTCCGGAACCGGGAAAACATTCCCGGATGGATTCCCCCTTCCTCGGTGACGTGCAACCATACGTTAGGACACACCCGGCACTGCATATTGTCGTGCCGTACTTTGCGTTGCTCTTGTTTGCTGTGTATTTATACTGTTTCCTCCCCCTCTTCTCTCTCGTTAGACCCCGACGCATCTCCGGAGCCCGACGCCACCGATGAAGACCTTGCCCTTGTCGCCGAGCAACCAGGGAAGCCCCCCCCCCCTTGAGCATACCGATATCGCCCATTCTATTTCTCATGCTTGCATTAGAATTGCTGCTGCTGCTGCTTTACCTATTCTGATGCATAGCATGTTTATTGTAACCTGCTGTTGATAATTACATGCATATCCTAAACTGCTTAGTACAGGCTGGGTAGCGACCTATCAGTGACCCCACTTATCCCGACTGCCCCGCTAGATTTTCCGAAGACCCGATCAACGGGATTGAAGACCAGGCCCCGACACCGCACATCACCCCCCCCCCCATTAGTTGTAACGACACTGCAGTGTTACTATCGAGTGCCGAGGGTGATACCTCGTGTAGCACTTCTGATGTTAACTCTGTAGAGTAGCTATTCGATCGTGGTCATCGAGGGTGATTCCTCCTTCACCGCTTCCGATAACGACACCGTCGTACAACACCTCAAGTGTGAACACAGCGAGGGTGATTCCTCCGAGTTCACCTTGGCGGATACATCGAGTAGGAATCCAACGAGGGTGATACCTCAGATTCCCCTGATGTTATGGACACATGGATACTTGGACTATATTGTTGTTACTTGGAAAGGCGGGTCGACCCTGAGGGGTACCCGCGTGCGCCTAAGTTGCGAGTGTTGTGAAGACGGGTTGCCTGTATGGTGCCCGAGTGATGAATACGAGGCGCGGCCGGGCATTCTTAACCCTTGCAGCAAGTCCTCGAGACGGGGCGACGGGGTCACATCTTTCGTGAGTCTCTGCTCATTACCACAAGCCTAAGGTACTAACGATTTGGATATTTGATCCGAGCAGGCCTCTGGCCTGATAGCACTAACCATCACGTGGGCATAGTATGGGCGTTCTGCATCGTATGCATCAGCCGAAAGCTCTGTCAGACATCCAGTTCAGCATGGCGGCACGGTCGGATCGTGTCGGCCACCCGAGGCGATGCTGGTATCCACCCTGTGTGCAACGACCCGGAGGGCGAGGGCGATGGCCAAGACCCCCTTGCGCTTAGGATGTAGACCGGCGGGGACCTCTCTGCTGAGCTGTAGGTAGGGTTGCGATGTGTCGTTTGGCCGAGGCCGGGCATGACCCAGGAAAGTGTGTCCGGCCGGAGTTAATCGAGCGTGTTGGGTAAGTTGGTGCACCCCTGCAGGGAAGAAAACTTCTATCGATAGCCGGTCCTATGGTAAAGGACACTCGGAGTTGTATCCTGATTGATACAATTTAGAATTGGATACTTGGATACTATGGCTCTGGGATTGCTTCCCGCAGGGAGTCGAGAAGGGATCTCAGGACGAGGTTGATGGCTGTATGGCTCTGGGATTGCTTTCTCGCAGGGAGTCGAGAAAGGATCTCTGGGTGAGGATGAGACTTAATGATACTGCTACTTTATATTTATCTGTTCTGCTCTCTTCTATTGCTGCAAGACCGCTGAAGATGCTAGCCTTCGATAGGACTAGGCCCTCTCTCTATTCTGGCATTTCTGCAGCCCAGTCCACATATACAGCCTCCCTTTGAAAATGTTGCATATGTAGTGTAGATCCTTGCTTGCTGAGTACTTCTGAGTACTCACGGTTGCTTTGTTTTCCTTTTCTCCCCATATCAGTTTGACGTGACCAAGATGACGGAGCCCCTGAGACAGATGCCCCATCGATCGACTACTACTACTACCCAGGGGATGGATACTACTACGAGTTGACTGACAACCAGGAGTAGGATCGGAGGGTCCCAGGCAGGAGGCCTACGCCTTTCGATCGTAGTGTTTTATTTTGCCCCGCCTTTCTGAAGGCCTTGTTGTTTCTCTTTTAATATCTGTACTCAGATATCTGATGCTTCCGCTGACGCTTGTACGCAAGTTTATGTATTCGAGCCCTCGAGGCCCCTGGCTTGTAATATAAAGCTTGTATGGCTTTATTTATGTTTTAGAGTTGTGTTGTGATATCTTCCCGTGAGTCCTTAGGCTTGATCGTGTGCATTTGCATGTATGATTAGTGCACGATTAAGCCGGGGGCGTCACAAGTTGGTATTAGAGCCGACTGCCTGTAGGAACCCCCCCTTTCCAACTCCTTGGCCGAAGTTGAGTCTAGTAACCAAAAACTGTTTTGCTAACTTGGCTGTGTGGCTTACGGGCCCACGTCGCCAATTGGGTGGTATTAGTATCTTTTATTCCTCGTCTATACTCTGGGACTCTAATCTCTCTTCTATTCGGGTTAAAATTTAACTAACTCCAACATTAGGTTCTCGTGATCACATCCACCCGGTGTTCTAAAAATTCCCCCCTTCCTTCAAGATTGTGGGCCAGGTTCTGCTTGCAGGATCATCTTATCGAGGGCACCCTGTGTTTCACTTGCAGATTCCTCGCCCCAATAGTTTTCTCCGACGTTGATGTAGCCTTTGCTATGTCTCATTGTGTACTTCCCTACCGCGTGCCTGCGCGCCGCCTAGATGTCTAGCCCTCCCCTTTCAGCTGTCGTATTGCTGGATTGTAATCGAGGCTATGAGTGGATTCGAATGTCTGGTGCAAATATGATGAAGTGTCTACTGCACCTCCTTCTGTTGTGCGTGTTACTTCATGAATCATTCCATACACCTGCAGTTTTTCTTGCTAAACTGCCTCTGTTGATTTGGCAGGATGGCTGACGATCCCCCTCCTCCACCTTATATTGCCGCAATGATGCAGCAATTTGAACTGAACCGTCAGGTTATGACCGGGATATTGGCTCAGTTCCCAAACCAGAATGCTCATCAGCAGCCTACACCAATAACACTGTCAGAATTCGTGCGCATCAATCCGTCCACTTTTCGCAGCTCGACTGATCCAATGGATGCTGACGATTGGCTCCGTGACATTGCCTTCCAGATGAAGTCGGCCAATGTTATCCCTGACAGTTACATCACCTATGCGACGTATCACCTGAGGGGATCAGCTGCTCAATGGTGGGAAAGCCACAAGGGTATGTTGCCTGCTGAAACTATAACCACTTGGCAGGAATTCCAGTCAGCTTTTCGTGCACGGTACATTCCTCAAGGTCTGATTGACCAGAAGAAGCAAGAGTTCCGCAAACTCTCACAGGGCAAAATGACTGTGGATGAATATCAGAGGAAATTCCTTGAATTATCCCGATATGCTGTGGATGACATCGACACCGACACTCGCAAGCAGGAGAAATTCCGTGAAGGACTGCGTACCGATATAAACCTTGCACTTGCTGCCCATGATTTCAACGACTTCGCAACGTTTGTCAGCAAATCTTTCCAAGTTGAAACAGCTCTGGCTGAGTACCAGGAGTCGCTCAAGCGTACTCGAGATATCGGCTCGTCTTCCGGTCGACCTACTCAGAAATGTCGAATTTGGATCCCACACAATATTCATCATCGACCCGCTCCAACACCAAGGCCGTCATATACTGCACCTCGTCTGCCTCCACCACCAAGACAACTGAACATTTCAAGTGGACAGCCCAATGTTGGTGTTTCTCCCCATAATGATGGTCTGTGCCACCAGTGTGGACAGCCAGGGCACCGTGCTTTTAACTGGCATCAGGGTCAGCCTCAGAATGCATCACGTCATCCTGTTGTTCGTAGGAAGGGCCATCGGACCCATCATTCCAGGAATCGTAATGCCAGACTACCTACTAGTCAGCTTGTTCATGTCAACCAAGTCAACATGGAAGAAGCTCGACAGGACCCCAAAATTGTGATGGGCACCCTTCTAGTAAATTCAATCCCAGCTTCGGTCCTCTTTGATTCTGGAGCATCGCACTCCTTCATGTCCGAAAGTTTTGCGCGAAGCCATGATATAACTTTCGAGGAGATGTCCACTCCATTAGTAATCCAGTCACCTGGGGCTAATTGGCAAACTACCATGGTAAGCCACGGTAATCACATTGTGATCGGAGGATTGATGTTCCCCGTTTCTCTCATTGCTCTCAAGACCTCCAACATAGACATTATTCTGGGTATGGACTGGTTGAAGCCTCATAAAGCTTTGATTGACTGTGCCACTGAATCAGTCCAGCTCACCCACCCTTCTGGCCAGGCAGTCAGATACTCAGCCCGAATAGCTCAGGATGCTGAGAGCCAGATATATGTTCTAAATGCATTGAATGCTTCACCTCTTGAAGGCATCGAGAACATTTCAGTTGTTCGTGATTTCCAAGACGTCTTTCCAGAAGAACTTCCAGGAATACCCCCTGCTAGAGCTGTTGAGTTCGTCATCGACTTGAAACCTGGCACAACTCCTATTGCGAAGCATCCTTATAAGATGCCTCTGCACCACCTTCTTGAACTTAAGGAGGAAATTGACACGTCACTTAAGAAAGGTTTCATCCGTCCCAGTTCCTCTGCTTGGGGAGCACCTTCACTCTTCGTTAAGAAGAAGGATGGAACTAACCGATTGGTTCAGGATTATCGGCCCATTAACCAAGCCACCATCCAGAACAAATATCCGCTTCCTCGGATCAATGATTTGTATGATCAACTTGCCGGTTCCTCAGTATTCTCTAAGCTTGATTTGAGATTGGGATATCATCAGATCCGTGTTCGTGAAGAGGATATTCCGAAGACTGCATTTGTTACTCGCTATAGCTCTTATGAGTACACTGTCATGTCATTTGGCTTAACAAATGCTCCAGCCACATTCTCCCGACTGATGAATTACATCTTCATGGATTACCTCGACAAGTTCGTCATGGTTTATCTAGATGATATTCTGGTCTATTCAAAGAATAAGGAAGAACATGCCGAACACCTCCGTCTTGTACTGGAAAGGCTCCGAGAACACCAGTTGTATGCCAAATACTCCAAATGTGAATTCTGGCTTTCTGAAGTAACGTATCTTGGTCATGTGATTTTCAAGGATGGAATTGCTGTCAACCCGGAACGAGTTCAGGCTATTCTGGAATGGACTCCTCCGAAGAACGTCAAGCAAGTGAGAAGTTTTCTCGGCCTTGCAAGCTATTGCCGTCGATTTGTCGAAAAAATTTCTAAGATAGCTAAGCCTTTGACTGATCTGCTTCACAAGGGCGTTAAGTTCGAATGGACCGAAAAATGCCAGGAAAGTTTCCAAACACTTAAAGACAAGCTAACATCCGCCCCAGTACTATCTCCTCCAGATACCCGCAAAGACTTTGTGATTTATTGTGACTCATCCCATGAAGGATTAGGCGGTGTCCTAATGCAAGAGCGTAAAGTGATTGCTTATGGCTCTTGTCAGTTGCGCCCACATGAAGAGAATTATCCGGTACATGATTTAGAACTAGCTGCTGTCATCTATGCACTGCAGTTGTGGCGACATTACCTCCTCGGTAATCGTTGCGAGATATACACGGATCATAAAAGTCTGAAGTACTTGTTCACTCAACCATCTCTAAACCTCCGTCAGCAAAGATGGATGGAGGCCATTGCGGACTATGATTTGGGTATTTCCTATACCCCTGGCAAGGCTAACGTGATGGCTGATGCCTTAAGCCGCAAGTCCTATTGCGACAACCTCATGGTTAGGCGAGCTCAACCTCGTCTTTATGAAGAATTGTGCAAGCTGAATCTGCGTATTGTTCCACAGGGCTCTCTAAATAACCTTGTGATACAACCAGATCTTGAGAAAGCTGTTAAGAATGCGCAAGCTAAAGATGCTGAAATTGATCTGATGAAGAAAGACCTTCATCTTGTAAAGTACAGGGATTTCTCACTGTCTGAAGATGGAACCTTGTATTTCAGAAACCGCATTGTTGTACCTCGCTTCGAGCTTATGACCGACAAGGTCATGAAGGAGGCACATGATACCCCGTTGTCTATTCATCCGGGTAGCACCAAGATGTATCTTGATCTCCGTCAAAGGTACTGGTGGTCTAGAATGAAGCAGGACATTGCTCGTTATGTTGCCGAATGTGATGTGTGTCCTCGTGTTAAAACAAAACATCAGAAACCAGCTGGAATTCTGCAACCACTTCCTATTCCTCTATGGAAATGGGATAAGGTTCAGATGGATTTCGTTACAGGACTTCCCAGGTCACAGAAGGGTCACGATGCTATTCTTGTCGTCGTCGACCAACTCTCTAAAGTTGCACACTTTCTGCCCGTCAAAGAGACTATCACTGCTAGTCAGTTAGCAGAGTTGTATATCTCCAGAATTGTTTCACTCCACGGTATTCCGAAGGAGATTAGTTCGGACCGTGGCGGTCTTTTCACTTCCAAATTCTGGGAAAGTTTCCAAACAGCTATGGGAACTCATATTACCTGGAGTTCAGCTTATCACCCCCAATCCCAAGGCCAAGTCGAGCGAGTTAATCAAGTGCTTGAAGACATGCTTCGAGCTTGTGTCATTTCTTTCGGTAAGAAGTGGGAAGAATCTCTTCCTTATGCGGAATTCTCATATAACAACAGCTATCAAGCCAGTTTGAAAATGGCCCCCTTCGAAGTACTCTATGGACGTAAGTGTCGAACCCCTCTGAATTGGTCAGAAACTGGGGAACGACCGCTCATGGGTCCGGATATTATTCAACATGCCGAAGAACAAGTTCGTATTGTCCGGGAAAATCTCAAGGTGGCTCAGGACCGCCAGAAGAGCAACTATGATCGCAAACGATGGGGTTTGACTTATCAACCTGGTGATCAGGCTTATCTGCGAGTCACTCCTATGAAGGGCACACACCGTTTTGGAATCAAGGGCAAGCTAGCTCCGCGCTACATTGGTCCTTTCCGCATTGTTGCAAGACGTGGTCAGGTGGCATATAAATTGGAATTGTCGCCGCAATTCTCTCATATCCACGACGTCTTCCACGTGTCGCAGCTTTGTCAATGCTTCAAGGAATCTCCGCACTGAGCTGTGGATCACGAGATGCTCGAATTGCATGATGATCTTTCATATAAGGAGCATCCGATCCGCATTCTCGATGAAGCTGAACGTCGGACCCGTCAGAAGGTTACCAAGTTCCTCAAAGTGCAGTGGTCAAATCATACTGAAGATGAAGCCACTTGCGAACGCGAGGATAATCCTCGTGCGGAATACCCCGAACTTTTTCCTTCTACCTCTTAATTCTCGGGACGAGAATTCTTGCTAGTGGAGGAGACTTGTAACACCCCCAGTGGTTAACTACAGTAATCACCCTTTTGATTATGCCATGTCATCATGATCAACAGTGCATGATCATCAATAGCCTCCATATTGCATTTCAACTCCTAAGTCAAAATTCAAATTTAACTGAAAGTGGAAAATAAAAGTTGTCCAACATAAAAACTAAAATGTTCAATAAATAACAAGTATTCCAGGGACTATTCTAAAATTGTGACCAACAATTAATAAATTAATTAGGTGGCTCTAACATTACCTAAACAGCAGGGTTTAATACATTTTACTTAATATAAAATTTGTGTGAGCTCAAATTTTCTCCAAACCAATTTTTGGCCGTGGTAGATAATGCCTAGCATTTAATGGTGCAAATGCTATGTTTTACAAAAATCATTTTGAGGCCTAGCTAATTACAAAACAGAAAATAAGAAAATAAAAGAGAAACAACCCCTCCCCCCCCCCACGCTGGGCCAACAGGCCCAGCTAGCCAACTGGCGGCCCGACGGCCGGCCCACCCCTCCCTGGCTATAACCCCCCAGTGGCAACGAACCCAGTCGATTCCCCCACTCGCCCACGATCCCTCCCCGGTCTCTCCTCTCCCCCCCCCCCCCCCACCCCCCCGTCTGGATCGCCCAGGGGGATTTTTCGCCGGCCCTGGACGCCGCTGCCTCGACCCGATCTGGCGCCACGCCACCCTGACGCTGCACCGTCGCCGTCGCCGGATCGCTTCCTCATCCCCTCCCCACCGGTCGCCATCGCGCCTCGACGCCCCCTTCCCTCCAACGGACGGTGAGGACCCCGGTCCTCCTCCTTCCCGCGCCTCGCGCCTCACCGCGGCGGCCCTCGCCTTCCCTGCGTCGCTCCCTCGCCCGCGCTGCCGCCCGCTGATGCTACTGCTCACCACCCCCCCTGCTCCACCACTGCACGCCGCCCTGTCCTCCCCGTCCCGGCCACGCCCGGCACGGCCTCCGGCCCGACCCCGCGGTGCTGCCCTCGCTCCGCCTCGGGCTCTCCCTGCCTCGCCCCGCTCTGTTCCCCTTCCGGCCACCGCGCCCCTCGCCACCCGCTAGCGCTCGCCCCTGTCGTCCTACGCCCCACCGGCGACATTCCTCGCCCGGGCTCGCCAGCTCCGCTGCTGCCGCGGCCGGCCGTTGGCCCCGCCCGAGCTGGCTCCTGCCGCCTCGTTGCTGCCCCGCCTGCCGCTGCGGTCGGCGCCCGTTCGCCCGCCCCGTTAACCCACGCGCCCGAAGGCCTCTAGGCCGCTGACTGCTGGGGCCCAGCGCCCTGGCAAAACAAAAATAAAAAAATAAAAAAAATAAAAATATTAATTAATTAAATTAATTAACTTAATTAATTCTGTTTAGTTAAAACTAATTAATTAGTTAGTCTAATTAATCTATTATTAGTCTAATTAAACCCTAATTAACCCTAACGGTTTGCTGACCTCATGCTGACGTCATGCTGACGTCAGCATTCACTATTTCGGATAATTCTAATTTAGTTAATTAAATAAATTCCAGGAATTGCTAAAATCTTTAGAAAATCATATAAAATAATCCGTAACTCCGATCGAAAAACTTTGTACATGAAACTTGCTCAGAACGACGAGACGAATCCGAATACGTAGTCCGTTCATCTGCCACACGTCCCTAACTATCCGAACATGCAACCGTCCCACTCCGGTCATCTGTCCGACATTTGTCCGGAACCGGGAAAACATTCCCGGATGGATTCCCCCTTCCTCGGTGACGTGCAACCATACGTTAGGACACACCCGGCACTGCATATTATCGTGTCGTACTTTGTGTTGCTCTTGTTTGCTGTGTATTTATACTGTTTCCACCCCCTCTTCTCTCTCGTTAGACCCCGACGCAGCTCCGGAGCCCGACGCCACCGCTGATGACCTTGCCCTTGCCGCCGAGCAACCAGGCAAGCCCCCCCCCCCTTGAGCATACCGATATCGCCCATTCTATTTCTCATGCTTGCATTAGAATTGCTGCTGCTGCTGCTTTACCTATTCTGATGCATAGCCTATTTATTGTAACCTGCTGTTGATAATTACCTGCATATCCTAAACTGCTTAGTATAGGCTGGGTAGAGACCTATCAGTGACCCCACTTATCCCGACTGCCCCGCTGGATTTTCCGAAGACCCGATCAACAGGATTGAAGACCAGGCCCCGACACCGCACATCACCCCCCCCCCCTTAGTTGTAACAACACTGCAGTGTTACTATCGAGTGCCGAGGGTGATACCTCGTGTAGCACTTCTGATGTTAACTCTGTAGAGTAGCTATTCGGTTGTGGTCATCGACGGTGATTCCTCCTTCACCGCTTCCGATAACGACGCCGTCGTACAACACCTCAAGTGTGAACCCAGCGAGGGTGATTCCTCCAAGTTCACCTTGACGGATACATCGAGTAGGAATCCAACGAGGGTGATACCTCGAATTCCCATGATGTTATGGACACACGGATACTTGGACTATATTGTTGTTACTTGGAAAGGCGGGTCGACCCTGAGGGGTACCCGCGTGCGCCTAAGTGGCGAGTGTTGTGAAGACGGGTTGCCTGTATGGTGCCCGAGTGATGAATACGAGGCGCGGCCGGGCATTCTTAACCCTTGCAGCAAGTCCTCGAGACGGGGCGACGGGGTCACATCTTTCGTGAGTCTCTGCTCGTTACCGCAAGCCCAAGGTACTAACAATTTGGATATTTGATCCGAGCAGGCCTCTGGCCTGATAGCACTAACCATCACGTGGGCATAGTATGGGCGTTCTGCATCGTATGCATCAGCCGAAAGCTTTGTCAGACGTCCAGTTCAGCATGGCGGCACGGTCGGATCGTGTCGGCCACCCGAGGCGATGCTGGTATCCACCCTGTGCGCAACGACCCGGAGGGCGAGGGGCGATGGCCAAGACCCCCTTGCGCTTAGGATGTAAACCGGCGGGGACCTCTCTGCTGAGCTGTAGGTAGGGTTGCGATGTGTCGTTTGGCCGAGGCCGGGCATGACCCAGGAAAGTGTGTCCGGCCGGAGTTAATCGAGCGTGTTGGGTAAGTTGGTGCACCCCTGCAGGGAAAAAAACTTCTATTGATAGCTGGTCCTACGGTAAAGGACACTCGGAGTTGTATCCTGAATGATACAATTTAGAATTGGATACTTGGATACTATGGCTCTGGGATTGCTTCTCGCAGGGAGTCAAGAAGGGATCTCAGGACGAGGTTGATGATTGTATGGCTCTGTGATGAGGACATGACTACCTTGGATACGACCAAAAATATTGCATACATGTATATTTGTGAGGTGATTTCTAATGCAAACTATGCAATAATTTATTTGTGTCATCCACGACAAAAATACTTCACAAACTTTTGTGCCATGTCTAATTGCAGGTGTATGGGACATTTGTACAATTCACATATGAAGATAAGGGAAAAAGAGAAGTTTAGTTGCTGTTCAAAAAGTCCTCTCACGTCACTTTTGGGCCAAGAGAAGATAGAGTCCAAGTCTCTCACGTTCTGGATTCAGATTCGGACTGCACAGACATATCTGACTCAAAACGCCAAGAACTTTTTCATACGGATTCCGAATTGGGTGATTCTTTTTTTGTTGGAAAGTAGATTTCGTGCTCTTTCCAGCCCAATTGGATTCACCTTAAAATTCATCCGGAGCGTTGAGTTATCAATGAAACAATCTGACGCTACAGCAGAATCCGAGTCAAACTATAAGTCCAAAGGTGTTGCATCACCTCCACTTGGGCCCATGAGCCTTGTACGACCTAGGGTTAGTTTTAGGCTGCCTTGGGACGTCCTCCCACCTCCTTGGCCGCCACCCCTTACTCCTATATAAGTAGATCCATCTAGTAGCTTTTTCCTTGGGATTTGTTTAGTTAAAAGTTAGCCATTGCAACTTCGTGTACTTCGTTTGTGTCCAACGACCAGACCAAGACCGCTTTCGGATCCCCACCTCTATCAATACTTCATCTATATTCGCAATATTCAGATTGCATTATCATATTCTTGCTTGTTCTTCGATTGCGTGCAGGAATAGACCTTCGTGGTCAGGCTGATCGTGCTTTCAGTATCGTCAGTAACCTCGGGAGATTGGTTTAGCGATTGCTAAGGCGCAACGTCGTGCACGTTTGTAGTCGGATCGTCAAAGTCGACTCCACCAAATCGATAGCTATCATCTCATCGAAAGATCGGGACACCCCCGCCTCTATCACTCTGGGATTGCTTTCTCGCAGGGAGTCGAGAAAGGATCTCTGGGTGAGGATGAGACTTAATGATACTGCTACTTTATATTGATCTATTCTGCTCTCTTCTATTGCTGCAAGACCGCTGAAGATGCTAGCCTTCGATAGGACTAGGCCCTCTCTCTATTCTGGCATTTCTGCAGCCCAGTCCACATATACAGCCTCCCTTTGAAAATGTTGCATATGTAGTGTAGATCCTTGCTTGTTGAGTACTTTTGAGTACTCACGGTTTCTTTGTTTTCCTTTTCTCCCCATATCAGTTTGACGTGACCAAGATGACGGAGCCCCTGAGACAGATGCCCCGTCGATCGACTACTACTACTACCCAGGGGATGGATACTACTACGAGTTGACTGACGACCAGGAGTAGGATCGGAGGGTCCCAGGCAGGAGGCCTACGCCTTTCGATCGTAGTGTTTTATTTTGCCCCGCCTTTCTGAAGGCCTTGCTGTTTCTCTTTTAATATCTGTACTCAGATATCTGATGCTTCCGCTGACGCTTGGACGCAAGTTTATGTATTCGAGCCCTCGAGGCCCCTGGCATGTAATATAAAGCTTGTATGGCTTTATTTATGTTTTAGAGTTGTGTTGTGATATCTTCCCGTGAGTCCTTAGGCTTGATCGTGTGCATTTGCATGTATGATTAGTGCACGATTAAGCCGGGGGCGTCACACATGGTACGATGAAACATGCCAACACTACATGCTTGCAAATTTTACTCGGATTCAAACCATGCAAGCACTACTAGCAATATGCAATTTAGTTTGAATTTAACATAGTCATGTTTAAATTATTCTAGCAAATAAACTACCATGCATTCACCATATCAAGTGTTCAAGATGCTTGCCTTGAGCATGCAGAAATACTGGGTGCACTCCAAAAGTTTGAAAATTCATCTTCCCTCCATTTCCTACTTTCAAAAACATTTAAATAACCACATAAAGCAAAAGCAGTGTCAAAAATTGTTTCAAATATTTGTGAAATAAATACTATAATAAACTAGACGAAAAATTATAAATACAAGAAAAAGACTTAAATTATTTCGAGTTCATATGAATTACTTAGAGAGTTTCTAATCTGAAATAATTAGAGAAATGGACTATTTCAAAGATCCAGTGGAGATAAAGCTTTAAAAAAATGTTCACCAAAGCTTGAATAATAGAGCATGATTTTAGAAATCTACAGAAATTTGAATCATCAAATTTGGATTTGAATTGGCTGTTGTGGAAATGGTTGAAGTATATTGGAAAAGAAAAAAGGAAAAGGGAAGCAGTGCACCCTGGGCGGGTTTTAACCGCGAGGTGTAACTGGGCCGGCCTGGTCGATCAGCAGCGCTGAGGAGGGGATGACGTGTTCATGGGAATTCGTTACCGCTTATCCGACTCAACCGCGGCCTTAGGTCACTGACGGTGGGTCCCACCGGGCCCACCCATCAGGTTTGCAAGTCCATGGCGGCTCCTTCTCCCTCCTCCTCTGGCCGAACAGGGATGGCATGCCGGCGACGATAGCCGGAGAACAGAGGCTTCCCCCGGGCATCTGAGCATATGGGGGTGTTCCCCTCATCGAGACAAACTCATCGAGCCGCGAGTTGATCACCGGAGGTTGCCTGGTCGCCGGTGGCGAGCTCCATAGCGGACATCGGCCGCCGATGAAAGAGGGATTTCGCTCGTGGCTAGTCTCGAGCAAAATTGAGGTTAGGGATGGATTCGTGTGGTTGAGAGGAATTTGTTGGTGGTGTTATTGGGGAAGGATCAGCTTTGGTGGAGTCGGATTTGACAGGGAGGTGGCGGCGGACGTGGTGGCCGGAGAGGAAGAAGATGACCCTCTCCGGTTGATTTGTTGCTCTAGGGGCCTCACAGGTGAGGGAGGAGAGGTTCTGAGGAGTAGGGCGAGCTCGGGGTGGCCCTTTTATAGGTGCGTGATGTCGGCTCCGTGGCTTCTCGGGGAAGCGACGATGGCGGCGGCCATTACTATGGCGTTGAGGTGGCTGGCGAGGTCAGCGTGGACGGCGGGGTCGGTGGGGAGTTGGCGGACCGGAGTTAAGGCGGGGACGTTCTGGCGTCTGCGGATTGGGCCACGCATTATGGGCGGCGGTGACAGTGACGTGCGGCGGCTGTGACCGGTGCTGGCCGGCGGCTGGCCGGTGGAGGACGGTGCTAGAGGCCAGGGGGGATGTCTGCGAGCGTTGGGCTGGATGTGCTGATCCAGAGAAGGACTAGAATGAGAGGGGGAGGCAGCAGGACTCGATGCCAGAGCTTGCACAACGGGCGCTCTGCACGCGCTCCCGACATGCACGCTAGGCACTCGACGAAATGCCAGGGGTCCTAGAGGGGTCTATTGGAAATGAAACTTAACAGGATTAGGCACTTGGTTATGGGGAAGCTAATAGACAAGCTGGTTTGCTTAGATGATCAAGTTCCCAATGCAGGCTTAAGACCTTGCCAAAATCTGTCATGCACACAGTGTGCTCGATAGAATGTCAGGGTGATCTAGGCAATTTAGTTAGACTTGAAAATTGGCAGGTGGAGAACTCTTTCGATGGTAAAGGTATTGGTGGAGTTGGTTTGGCAAAAGGAGATACTTTTTAGTGCAAGTTTTTCCAGAATTCATTTCTGGACAGAGACTACAGGGGAATATTTGGTAGATCAAAATGATGCAAATGAAGCTGATCTTTTGGACTTAAGGTTTTGGTTGGAAGTACTATGAGTGGGAAAAATTACAGAATTTTTGGAGCAGGGAAAATTGGGGTTGCAGTTATAACTCAGAAATGGGACAGAAATGAAAAGAGATTGTTTCACTCAAATTTTTCAAAAGACCAAGTTAGGTTTTTGCATAAAAGTGATTTATAGTCATCACATGACCTCCCACAATTTTTGTGGGATTTAAAAAGAATTATTTAAAATAGTTGTAGTGCAACAGAAGCATTTAAAGTGTTGTAAATGCTATTAAAAGAATTGTTTGGGCAATTTTTTTATTATTAAAATAATTCTTACTGTTATTAAAATGTAATTGAAATGATTTGAGAAAACTACCAAATCCACAATATTATTTCCAAAAATTTCTATATGGAGGGAAGAATTTTGTTAAACAGAAACAGAAAGGGTTCTGAAATTAAATAAAGACCTAGTATAATTCAAAATTTTATTACTAGCCAAATTTTTATTTAGTAAAAACATGATTAAATTTTTGGGGTGTTACAAACTCTACCCCCCTTAAGAAAATCTCGTCCTCGAGATTTGTTAAGGACGGAAGAATTAAATGCAAATCACAACAGACAAGCAATCATGCACAAGACAATAACGCACAGGCACATCATTCAATCAAACACTACACACAGCTAGAAATATACACATATTCGTCTACGGCATGACGGTGGAATCTACAGGGCAACAGGGTTGCTAAGGACATGGCAACTACTCTGGCAGACTCAGTCTACTTCGTCGACATCCAGACTGGCGTGTCTCGCGGACGTTGAGGCTTCTCCGGGGGCTTCAACGTCGGAGTTGACCGGAGTGTTATGAGGAGCTGCAGGGCTGGGGTAGCGATGATGACCCACGTGGGGTGTAGTGGCTATAGTCCCGTTGGAGGAAATCCCAAAGAGACGACGGAGTTCATCCGGGGAAACGAATGTATTGCCCGGGTAGGCAACAGGGGCAGACCTCGCAGGCTCGATTGGTCTCCCGAACAGTACTATCGGGGTGTCGGTGGCAGGTGCAGCTTCACCTCTCACCGGGGTCAGGAGAGCAAGTGTCCTGCGGGTCTCAATCGGATCATTGGTGACCTGATCGAAGAGTGCCTCTTGCGCTCTCAGGTAGCGCACCAGATGCACCAGAGCAGGATCCGTCTCATGGTCTCTATTGGCGACTTGGGTCGGTCTACCATAGCCTTCACGACTAGGGTAGTTGTAGAAGGAGCGGCAGTTAACCCTCGGCGACCGATGCCGGAGTTGAACTACAGCTTCTCGGGCTGCAAGTTGGATAGCTTGGGGCTTGTCGGTGGTCGTCCTCCCGGTGAATCGGTAAGGGCGCTCTGCGGTGATGCCCCTCCCGTAGATGTGCACCGTGGCCCAGTAGTGGTGGATGGCATCACTCGCGTGCTCTTGGTACACGACATACTCCGGCGGCTCTTCGATGCCGAGAGCACGACGGGTGAGATTGGCAAGGATGGCTACAAAGCCTTCAAGTTCGACTGCGGTGGTCTCATTGTGCATGATGAGGCCAGGCATCTTGGGGTTTGGATATCGAACTAGGAGTGAGGCTGTGATGTGCTGGTTTGGGGAAAGACTTCTCTTATAAACCAGCGGAGTCTTGCACGCTTGCGGATAGGACAACGCAGGTGTCGGCCACAGGCACACGGCCTATGGGCTAGGTTGATAGGTTAGGCACCGACTGTCAAAAGGTGTCGGCCGCCACTGTGCAGACTTATCGAATGAGATGGGCTTGACTGTGGACAGGAAAGGATGTGGACATTGTGGAAACCTAGGGATAGTGACCAGGCTAGGATAGGATTAGCCAATGGTCAGCTTGGTTCTGATACCAAGGCTGTCGGGGCCGGGTTTCGGGGACACGACATATCCCAGAAAATTAACCCCTCGTGTCATCACCAGCCCAGGATTACCGTTACTGGTGGACACGTCCTTGTTACAGATTTCCAAGCTATTACAAGAATTGAGTACAAGACCATAAAGGTCTAATGATACAACAGTGATCCTGGTGGTGGATGACGGAATTGTCTCGCGGTTCTTCAACGTCGATGGGGCTCCATTCCCACAGGAACGGCTGACCTGGATAATTCCTATCCCGCATGGCTACCATCCTAGACTCCGCACGGACATCGATGTGGTACTCCTTGTAGAAATCCTGACCTGGCCAAGTAAATAGCCAGAGACAAGCCTGTGAGTACGTTTGAATGTACTCGCAAACATCATGAACAAAAGATATACCGAAGCAACAATTAAATTATATGATCATGATGAACCACACTATATGCGTATGCTCATGATGGACTTAAATGCCTACTGACAGGAATTAAATCATGGCATGATAAAATATTAGCATATGCAAACATATAAAATTGTTAGTGATAAACAAGGAAAGTTGAAGGAAACAAAATAAAAGAAATGCCGGTCGGATGTCAAGTGATACCACGGTAGGTCTTGAAGAGAAATGCCAATCGGGTGTTTAAAAGAGAAATCGGATGAGACAGGACCATCCGAGAACTCAGGCAACGCCACGAGAGGTCTTGAAAAGAAATGCCAGTCGGGTGTCAAGTGACGCCTCGGTCGGACTTGAAAAGAAATGCCAATCGGGTATCCACAAGAGTAGTGGCGTGATAAACCGCCTGATAACTCGAGGGACTCCACGAAGAGGTCTTGAAAATAAATGCCAATCGGGTGTCCACAAGAGTAGTGGCGTGACAGACCGCCTAATAACTCGAGGGACGCCATGGAGAGGTCTTAAAAATACAACTGAGTGCCCGGGGTAGTCTAGCCAGCCCCTGAGACACTCAGGAAAAATATAAAATGAGAGAAACGGGTTAGTCCTCAATATTATGCATAACCATAATAATATTTAACAAGCATAAAAAATATTCATGGTAGCAACAGGGTGACAATAATTATTCCGTAAAATAATTCAGGCTCAATTTAATTATTTTCCTCCGAAGACCGACACTAAGACCGACACTTGACCAACCCAGACTGTAGCCCTTAACCGCGGACACGGCTATTCGAATAGGTTTAAACTCTGCAGAGGGTGTACTCTTTACGCACAAGTAAAGGATTTCTTTAGTCAGTACCGTGACATTGACTAATTCCCATTACGGTCTTTGGGTTGAAAACACACCTGACCAGCACACACCAGATTAACTTTTCCGGATGCCAGGAATCACCCAAGGCATCGTTCAAGAAAAACTCTGAGACGGAGAGACCAACATCCTGCATGGGATCACTATTAATACGCGAGGATTCCAAGGGGTGCCCCCCTCTTAGTCACAACTGGAAACACCCATGCCCCCTGACCCGATGACAGGATTTAGTCCTGGAACCCTGGGAAACCCTCATCGTGGCCCTCTGTACGGTGTGTGCATGGGAAGGGGTTATCAACTTACTGAACCATACCCTACCTGTGGCAGCACAAAACAAGTATGGGGGTTACCGGAACAAGACTCGATCTATGGTCGACTCAGGAGGCATTAAGTTTCCTGCAACGGTTAGCACAACAAAGTATTCTTTCAACAGCAATCCCAACAGGGCCACAACCCTTGCATGCTCCAACATGCACAACAAACAAGGCATGATCACGCTCCAACGTGATCATCCTCCTGCCGGTAACGGTACTTTTCTTATGCCTACTCCTGCAAGTTAGTCATGGCAACACACGATGCATGGTACGATGAAACATGCCAACACTACATGCATGCAAATTTTACTCGGATTCAAACCTTGCAAACACTACTAGCAATATGCAATTTAGTTTGAATTTAACATAGTCATGTTTAAATTATTCTAGCAAATAAACTACCATGCATTCACCATATCAAGTGTTCAAGATGCTTGCCTTGAGCATGCAGAAATACTGGGTGCACTCCAAAAGTTTGAAAATTCATCTTCGCTCCATTTCCTACTTTCAAAAACATTTAAATAACCACATAAAGCAAAAGCAGTGTCAAAAATTGTTTCAAATATTTGTGAAATAAATACTATAATAAACTAGATGAAAAATTATAAATACCAGAAAAAGAATTAAATTATTTAGAGTTCATATGAATTACTTAAAGAGTTTCTAATCTGAAATAATTAGAGAAATGGACTATTTCAAAGATCCAGTGGAGATAAAGCTTTAAAAAAATGTTCACCAAAGCTTGAATAATAGAGCATGATTTTAGAAATCTACAGAAATTTGAATCATCAAATTTGGATTTGAATTGGCTGCTGTGGAAATGGTTGAAGTATATTGGAAAAGAAAAAAGGAAAAGGGAAGCAGTGCGCCCTGGGCGGGTTTTAACCGCGAGGTGTAACTGGGCCGGCCTGGTCGATCAGCAGCGCTGAGGAGGGGATGATGTCGGAGGCGGACTCCCGAAAATACGCCTCCGAGAGAGGAAGACGTGTTCATGGGAATTCGTTACCGCTTATCCGACTCAGCCGAGACCTTAGGTCACTGAGGGTGGGTCCCATTGGGCCCACCTGTCAGGTTTGACCAGTCCATGGCGGCTCCTTCTCCCTCCTCCTCTGGTCGAACAGGGATGGCATGCCGACCACGATAGCCAGAGAACGGAGGCTTCCCCCGGGCATCCGAGCGTATGGGGGTGTTCCCCTCATCGAGACAAACCCATCGAGCCGCGAGTTGATCACCGGAGGTTGCCTGGTCGCCGGTGGCGAGCTCCACAGCGGACATCGGCCGCCGGTGAAAGAGGGATTTCGCTCGTGGCTAGTCTCGAGCAAAATTGAGGTTGGGGATGGATTCGTGGGGTTGAGAGGAATCTGTTGGTGGTGTTATTGTGGAAGGATCAGCTTTGGTGGAGTCGGATTTGACAGGGAGGTGGCGGCGGACGTGGTGGCCGGAGAGGAAGAAGACGACCCTCTTCGGTTGATTTGTTGCTCTAGGGGGCTCACAGGTGAGGGAGGAGAGGTTCTGAGGAGCAGGGCGAGCTCGGGGTGGCCCTTTTATAGCTGCGCGATGTCAGTTCCGTGGCTTCTCGGGGAAGCGACGATGGCGGTGGCCATTACTGCGGCGTTGAGGTGGCTGGCGAGGTCAGCGTGGACGGCGGGGTCGGTGGGGAGTTGGCGGACCGGAGTTAAGGCGGGGACGTTCTGGCGTCTGCGGATTGGGCCACGCGTTGTGGACGGCGGTGACAGCGACATGCGGCGGCTGTGGCCGGTGCTGGCCGGTGGAGGACGGCGCTAGAGCCCAGGGCGGATGTCTGCGAGCGTTGGACTGGACGTGCTGATCCAGAGAAGGACTAGAATGAGAGGGAGAGGCAGCAGGGAGGTGGTAGGACTCGATGCCAGAGCTTGCACAACGGGCGCTCTGCACGCGCTCCCGACATGCACGCTAGGCACTCGACGAAATGCCAGGGGTCCTAGAGGGGTCTATTGGAAATGAAACTTAACAGGATTAGGCACTTGGTTATGGGGAAGCTAATAGACAAGCTGGTTTGCTTAGATGATCAAGTTCCCAATGCAGGCTTAAGACCTTGCCAAAATCTATCATGCAAACAGTGTGCTCGACAGAATGTCAGGGTGATCTAGGCAATTTAGTTAGACTTGAAAATTGGCAGGTGGAGATCTCTTTCGATGGTAAAGGTATTGGTGGAGTTGGTTTGGCAAAAGGAGATACTTTTTAGTGCAAGTTTTTCCAGAATTCATTTCTAGACAGAGCCTACAGGGGAATATCTGGTAGATCTAAATGATGCAAATGAAGCTGATCTTCTGGACTTAAGGTTTTGGTTGGAAGGACTATGAGTGGGAAAAATTGCAGAATTTTTGGAGCAGGGAAAATTGGGGTTGCAGTTATAACTCAAAAATGGGACAGAAATGAAAAGAGATTGTTTCACTCAAATTTTTCAAAAGACCAAGTTAGGTTTTTGTATAAAAGTGATTTATAGTCATCACATGACCTCCCATAATTTTTGTGGGATTTAAAAAGAATTATTTAAAATAGTTGTAGTGCAACAGAAGCATTTAAAGTGTTGTAAATGCTATTAAAAGAATTGTTTGGGCAATTTTTTTATTATTAAAATAATTCTTACTGTTATTAAAATGTAATTGAAATGATTTGAGAAAACTACCAAAGCCACAATATTATTTCCAAAAATTTCTATATGGAGGGAAGAATTTTGATAAACAGAAACAGAAAGGGTTCTGAAATTAAATAAAGACCTAGTATAATTCAAAATTTTATCACTAGCCAAATTTTTATTTAGTAAAAACATGATTAAATTTTTGGGGTGTTACAAAGCATCCTCAAGCTTAATTCCTGCTCGTCCTTGAGTAGGTAAATGGTAAAAATAGAATTTTTGAAGTTGAATGCTACCTAACATGTTCATCACATATTCTTTTCTTTTGTAGCATAGATATTTGGACTTTAAATGATTCAAAGCAATAGTTTATAATTTCACATGAAGACCTCAATAACCAAGCATATCAACAAGCAAGCGTCTTTCAAAATATCAACACTAAAGAAAGCTATCCCTAGCCCATTATGATGAGTCATTGATCCATTCATGAAACACACTCAAATATTAGCTACATCCAATGCACAAGTATGACAATAGTGGTTCCTTAGTTGGTGCTTTATAGGAGAAGATGAAGACTCAGAATAATAAAAAATTGCATAAAAGTAAATAGAAATGCCCTTCGCAGAGGGAAGAAGAGATTTTTAGAGGTGCCAGAGCTCATAGCTTAAATTGAGAGATAAAAATATTTTGAGAGGCATGCTTTTCCTGTCAACGAAAACGACCGAGAATTCCCAATATCTTCCATGCTAGATAAACCATAGGAGGTTCCCAAACATAAAATAAAGTTTATTTCCTTTCCACCATTCTTTCACAATCCATGGCTAGCTGTATCCATGGGTGCCTTCCATACCAACACTTTCCAAGGAATTTATTATGAACAACATATATAATTTTTTTTTTCATTTCGGGACTGGGCATCCCTATTACCTACCACACTCTTGTGCAATGACAAGTGAATAAACACTCCTCTTGAGAATAACATACCTAGCATGGAAAATATTGGCCACCCACTGCCGCTTCATGAGCAATACAGGCACACAAAACGAAAATTCATTTTGAATATTAGAGTTGGCACATACAAATTTACTTGGAACGGCATGGAAATACCTCCTATAGGTAGGTATGGTGGACTCATTTGGCACAACTTTGGTTTAAGAATTTGGATGCACAAGCAGTATTCCCGCTTAGTACAAATGAAGGCTAGCAAATAGATTGAGAAGCGACCAACCAAAAAACAAAAATGGTCATAAACACGCATTGAACATAACTAACACTGAATAATGCACCACAATTAGGATGTAACTTCATTGCATAACTATTGACTTCCGTGCTTGCATAGGGAATCACAAACCTTAACACCAATATTCTTACTAAAGCATAATAACTTAGCAACATGACTCACATATCACTATCTCCATATCGCAAATCTATTGCAAGGAATCAAGTTTATAATATCCAGTGATCTTCATGAAAGTTTTTATTATATCCCTCTTGAATATCTATCACTTTGGGACCAAATTCATATCTTATGCAAATTACCATTGTTACTATCAACTCTCAAACAAGTTTAAGAGAAGCACGAGAGCATATATTTCTTCAAAATTTACCATATCAACTCTCAAAATAATATAAGTGAAGCATGAGAGTGCATTTCTTCAAAACTTACTAACTCTCAAAATAATCTAAGTGAAGCATGAGAGCATTTCTTCAAAATTTATCAACTCTCAAAATAATCTAAGTGAAGCACGAGAGCATTTCTTCAAAATTAAACCACCACTGTGCTAAAAAAGATTTAAGTGAAGCACATAGAGCAATTGCCTAGCTCAAAAAATTTAAGTGAAGCTCATAGAGCAATTCTAACAAATCATGATATCATTATGGATCTCTCAAATAGGTGTGTCCAGCAAGCATGATTGTGACAAACTAAAAAGCAAAACAAATAAAGACTCATATAATACAAGACGCTCCAAGCAAAACTCATGATATGTGACGAATAAAAATATAGCTTCCAAGTAAAATTATCGATGGTCGTTAGAAGAAAGAGGGGATGCCTTCTGGGGCATCCCCAAGCTTAGTTGCTTGGGAGTCCTTGAATATTACCTTGGGGTGCCATGGTCATCCCCAAGCTTAGGCTCTTGCCACTCCTTATTCCTTCTACCATCGTGATCTCACCCAAAACTTGAAAACTTCAATCACACAAAACTTAACAAAAACCTTCATGAGACCTGTTAGTATAATAAAGCAAACCACCACTTTAAGTACTGTTGCAAACCCATTCATATTTTATTATTGCATTATACCTACTGTATTCTAACTTTACCATGGCTTATACCCCTGATACAATCCATAGATTCATCAAAATAAGCACACAATGCAACGAAAATAGAATCTGTCAAAAACCGAACAGTCTGAAGTAATATAAACTTTGACCATACTTCTGTAACTCTAAAAATCTGAAAAATTAGGACAACATGGGAAATTTTTATATCAATTATGTGTAAAAAAATTCAGAGCAAAAGCAGGTTTTTGTGAATTTACAAAATTCTAGAACTGGAAGCAAAAGTTTCTGTTTTCCAACAAAATCAAGTCAACTATCACCCAAACCATCCTAAAGGCTTTACTTGGCACAAACACTAATTAAAACACTAAAACACAATCCTAACAGTAGCATAATTGTATACACACATAAAAAGAAAATAGAAAAATATTGGGTTGTCTCCCAACAAGCGCTTTTCTTTAAAGCCTCTTAGTCAGGCATCGATAATTTTAATGATGATCACATAAAAGACAAAAAATTGAAGCACAAAGAGAGCATCATATAGCATGTGAAAAACAAGTTTAAGTCTAACATATTTACTATGCATAGGCATTCGATAGGGATTTTTTTTATCAAGAGAAGCAATTTCTAGCATATGCAAATAGGAAGAAGGAATCATTAATAATTTCAACGCAAAGAGAGGTGATTTAGTAACATGAAAATTTCTACACCCATATTTTCCTCTCTCATAATAATTACATGTAGGATCATAATAAAATTCAACATTATAACTATCACATAAAATATTCTCTTCATGATCCACATGCATGCAAAGTTGATACTCTTCCCAAATAGTGGGATTATCATCAAATAAAGTCATCACATCTCCAATCCCACTTTTGTCAAAAAATTCATAAGATTGATCATTCTCCAAAGTAGTGGGATCATTATTACCTAGAGTTGACACTCTTCCAAATCCACTTTCAATATTATTGCAAACACTATTATCAATATCATATTCATCATGAGGCTTAAATAAATTTTCAATATCATAAGAAGAATCACCCCAATCATGATCATTACAAGAAGTAGTGGACATAGCAAAATTAACATCCCCAAGCTTGGGGTTTTGCATATTATTAACACAATTGACATTAATAGAATTTATAATAACATCATTGCAATCGTGATTTTCATTCAAGGAGCTATCGTGAACCACTTTAAAAATTTCTTCTTTTAACAGTTCATCACAATTTTCAGATTCACGAATTTCAAGCAAAACTTCATAAAGATAATCTAGTGCCCTCAACTCACTAGTAATTGGTTCATCATAATTGGATCTTTTAAAAAGATTAGCAAGTGGATGAGGATCCATAAGCTTTTTGTTTCTGATTTCCAATAAACATACAATTATGCCAAACAAACAAGCAAAGCAACAAAGTAAAACATTTTTGTGTTTTTTGATAAAATGTTTTAGAAGTGGGGGAGATGATGATAGAGGCAAAGGTGTCCCGTCTTTTGATGATATGGTGGCTATAGTTTTGGTGGAGTAGACTTTGACGATCCAACTACGAACGTGCGAGGACGTCGCGCCTTAGCAATCGCTAAACCAACTCCGAGAGGTTATTGACCACACCGGAGCACGATCAACCTGACCACGAAGGTCTATTTCCTGCAAGCAAATGAAGAACAAGCAAGAAACTAAAATTGCAATCTGTATATTGCTAATATAAGAGGAAAGCTTTATTAATGACAGTGGGGTTCTGTGACATCTTGGTATGGTCGTTGAACACAAACGAAGTACGCGAAGTTGCAGCTATGGCGAACTTTTAATCTAACCAAAACCCAAAGTCTAAACGACGCCCTAAGGGTTGTATATATGGAGGAGTAGGGGGGAACTTCGTGGCCCCTTGTGGGAGGGGTCCGAAACCAACCCTAACTTAGTTTCCCCACACATACGGACTCTAAAAACATCCTATACTTAAGTATTTCGAAATTACATGGGCTTGGCCCAAAAATAAGGTGGCGCAGCACCTAAAATAAGCTACGGATGAAAGTTATGAAGGGGCATCTTGTATATTTCATCCATGTCCTTGTAGGTCATCACGGAGGCTTCAAAGTGCTCAAATATGCACTAGAAACGCCATTCTGGATCCCTTCGCGCGTGCCTTCATCTCCATGCTTGATCCTGCTCCAGTGTTCATCCCTCTTGTCCATGCTAGGCCCTTCATTAGTAATCAACACAAATGTATCCAATTTAGGCAGCATCATATTCTCATGAACATTAGAATTGTCACCAAGAAACGAAAGTACCTAGTAATTCAATTGGCGTGCGCAAGCTCTAGTAATTGGTCAAGTATGTATAGCAGCAGGGGATGTGGGTGTAACAATGGTATTGATGTCCTCATCATCCTCCCATTCTTGAAATGAAGTCTTCCTCGACAGAAGCTCATCTTCCTCACCCAAATAAGGCTTCAAATCTGCAATGTTAAAAGTGGGACTAACCCCAAAATCTGCAGGCAGCTCAAGTTTATATGCATTATCATTTATTTTCTCTAACACCTTAAAAGGACCATCAGCACGTGGCATTAGCTTTGATTTGCGCAAATCAGGAAATCTATCCTTATGTAAATGACACCAAACAAGATCTCCAGGTGCAAACACAACATGTTTTCTACCCTTATCTCCAGCAAGTTTATATTTAGCATTCATACACTCAATGTTCTCCTTAGTAAACTCATGCATTTTTAAGATCAATTCAGCACGTTGTTTGGCATCAAAATTAACCTTCTCCGAAGATGGAAGAGGCAACAAATCAATAGGTGCACGAGGTAGGAAACCATACACAATTTCAAAAGGGCACATCTTAGTAGTAGAATGCAGCGAACGATTATAAGCAAATTCAATATGAGGCAAGCATTCTTCCCACATTTTCTTGTTATTCTTCAAAATAGCCCTAAGCATAGTAGGCAATGTTCTATTGACTACTTCAGTTTGTCCATCAGTTTGGGGGTGACAAGTAGTACTAAAAAGCAGTTTAGTCCCCAACTTAGCCCATAAACATCTCCAAAAGTGACTAAGAAATTTAGTATCATGATCTAAAACAATAGTATTTGGCACACCATGCAAGCGAATAATTTCACGAAAGAACAAATCAACAACATTAGCAGCAGCATCGCTTTGATCACATGGTATGAAGTGTGCCATTTACGAAAATCTATCCATGACAACAAATATGTTATCCCTCCCCTTTTTGTTCGAGGTAATCCTAAAACAAAATCCATAGATATATCCTCCCAAGGAATACTAGGTACAGGCAAAGGCATATATAAACCATGAGGATTGAGTCGTGACTTAGCTTTTTGACATGTAGTGCAGCGAGCAACAAAACGCTCAACATCCTGTCTCATCTTTGGCCAAAAGAAATGTGTAGCAAGTATATCCTCCATCTTCTTCACACCAAAGTGTCCCATTAATTCTCCTCCATGCGCCTCCTGCAACAACAAAAGATGAACAGAGCTAGCTGGAATGCATAGCTTGTTAGCACGAAACACAAATCCATCATTAACGACAAACTTATTCCATGTTCTCCCTTCTTTACAATTCTGCAATACATCTTTAAATTCAGCATCATGGACATATTGATCTTTGATGGTCTTCAAACCAAATATTTTAAAGTCAAGTTGTGAAAGCAGAGTATAACGACAAGACAATGCATCAGCTATAACATTTTCTTTACCCTTCTTGTGTTTAATGACATAAGGGAAAGTCTCAATGAATTCAACCCATTTAGCATGTCTACGGTTCGGTTTTGCTTGACTTCTAATGTGTTTCAAAGATTCATGATCAGAATGTATAACAAATTCTTTGGGCCATAAATAATGTTGTCATGTTTCTAAAGTCCGAACAAGAGCATATAATTCTTTATCATAAGTAGAATAGTTCAGACTAGGCCCACTCAATTTTTCAGAAAAGTATGCAACAGGTTTGCAATCTTGTAATAACACACCTCCTAATCCAATTCCACTAGCATCACATTCAAGCTCAAAAGTCTTATTAAAATCAGGAAGTTGGAGTAAAGGAGCATGTGTCAACTTATCTTTCAATACCGTGAAGGCTTCTTCCTGTGCGGTACCCCAAACAAAAGGCACATCCTTCTTTGTAAGCTCATTGAGAGGTGCAGCAATGGTGCTAAAATATCTCATAAAACGCCTATAGAAACCAGCGAGTCCAAGGAAACTCCTCACTTGTGTGACTGTTTTGGGCTGCGGCCAACTCTTAATAGCTTCAATCTTGGCTTTATCAACTTCAATTCCCTGTGGAGTAACAACATAGCCAAGAAAAGATACTCGATCGGTGCAAAAGGTGCACTTTCCAAGGTTACCAAACAAACGTGCATCACGTAGAGCAATAAAAACAACACATAAATGTTCCAAATGTTCTTCCAAAGATCTGCTATAAATCAGTATATCATCAAAGTAAACTACCACAAATCGTCCAATGAAAGCACGTAAAACTTTGTTCATTAATATCATGAAAGTACTAGGTGCATTAGTTAGCCCAAAAGGCAAGACTAACCACTCATATAATCCAAACTTAGTTTTAAATGTTGTTTCCCATTCATCTCCCAATTTCATACGAATTTGATGGTATCCACTACGCAAATCAACTTTGGAGAATATTGTAGAGCCACTCAATTCATCAAGCATATCATCTAGCCTAGGAATAGGATGACGATAACGAATAGTGATATTATTAATGCCTCTACAATAAACACACATACGCGATGTACCATCCTTTTTGGGCACTAGTATAATAGGAACAACACAAGAACTAAGGGATTCGCGTATATAACCTTTATCGAGCAGCTCATGTACTTGATGCATAATCTCCTTCGTATCCTCTGGATTGGTATGATATGGTGCATGGTTGGGTAGCGATGCACCGGGAATTAAGTCAATTTGATGCTCAATCCCTCGAATAGGTAGTAATCCCAGTGGCACGTCTTGTGGAAAGACGTCAGCGAACTCCTGCAAAATGTTAGTGACAGCAGGACGCAAAGAGGAAGGCACGTCCTCGAATGAAAATAATGCATCTTTGCACACAAAAGCATAGCAAATAGATTTCCTGACATCTAGATCATCAATATCAGATTTGGTGGCAAGTAAACATGCACTTTTCAATTTAATTTCAGAAGTAACACTAGATGGTTTATTATTAGGCTTTATTTGTTGCTCAAATTCTTTTGCCACAATCTGATTTTCACTCTTATTTTTCTCCTGTTTTGCTTTATTAGCTCTATTAATATCATCTTTCAAAATGGAATCAGGAGACATAGGAAGCAAAGTAATATGTTTATCCTTATGAACAAGAGTATACTGATTGTTTCTACCATGGTGTACAATTTTTTTTATCAAATCGCCATGGTCTACCAAGTAATAAGGAACATGCTTGCATGGGTACCACATCACAATCAACATAATCAGCATATGTAGAGATACTAAAATGCACACGAATAGTACGTGTTACCTTAACCTTACTGCTGTTGTTGAACCATTGGATGTAGTAAGGATGTGGATGTGGTCTCGTGGTGAGAGATAGCTTCTCAACCATCTCCATGCTAGCCAAGTTGTTGCAGCTCCCTCCATCTATGATGACGCAAACAGAATGTTCCTTCACAACTCCCTTTGTATGGAACAAATTATGCCTCTGATTGTGCTCAGCTTGTGTGACCCGCACACTCAAAACATGTTGAGCAACTAAACTTTCATACCTGTCAGCATCTTCAGCAACCATGTATTGTGTCTCATGATCAGAATCATCTCCACCGTGTTCTTCACTTGTAATAAGAGCCAAAGTCTCCTCATCATAGTCACTAGCGGACTCATACCCACCATCCTCAGTAGCAATCATAACACGCGGAGATTTGCATTCTCTCGCAAAATGACCTCTACCCTTACAACGACGACAAATAATATCATGTGTGTGACCTGTTGATGCCATGGATGAAGAAGAGCTCTGTGCAGGCCTGGTAGGTGTGCTCTTGGCAGATAGTGGTGGTAGTGCCTGCTTTCTTGTATCACGGCTGGAGGTGGCAGCTGACGGAGGTGCCGGTGTAGCAGCACATCTAGAAGTAGAAGATGCACGGGGTGTCCATGATGAATTTTGACCTACAGAAAAGTTAGTTCGCGCCAATGCCTGTCGATCCTGCACTTCACGTTCAGCTTTGCAAGCAAGATGGAATAAATGAGTCATATTGTTATACTCCTTATACTCTAAAATGGTCTGAATCTCTCTATTTAATCCATCGATAAAATGTGCAAGCATAGCATCATTATCCTCAACAATACCACATCTAATCATGCCAGTTTGTAATTCCTGATAATACTCCTCTACAGAATTATTTCCTTGTCCCAAATGCTGCAGTTTTTGAAGTAATTCACGTTGATAATATGGTGGAACCCAACGAGTACGCATAGCAGTTTTCAAAGCAGCCCAAGTAGTAGGGATATTATCATGATATAATCTACAATGTTCAGACCACCAAACAGAAGCAAAACTAGTGAATTCACAAACAGCAGCAGCAACACGTCTATCCTCAGGATATTGTAAGAATGTGAAACATTGTTTAGTTTCTAACTCCCAAGTAAGTTATACATCAGGAATGTATCTACCCTCAAACAGTGGAATATTCAATTTGAGTTTAGGAATATGGTCATAATCTTGTACCTGAGGTGGTGGTGCAGCCCTACCGTTGCGATTATATGCATGAGGTCGACCTGCTGGTGGTGGTGCTGGTGGTTGCACATAGTTCTGATTTTGATCAACCTCATCCTCGTAATAGTCCTCCACCTCTGCAGTAGCAGCAGGAGCTACAGAAGCATCAACAGCAGTAGCAGCGACACCAGAAGTTTGTCCTGGCTCAAGAGAACACGCTACGCTCGCCCTGCTAGATCGCGGCGTGGAGGTGGTTGTTGATGTTGTTACAATGGTGCAGCAGATGCGGGTGGTGGTTGTGGAAGCTAGACGTGCGAGTACTTCATCGAACTTGGCGTCCAACTTGTTGTCAATTGTCCTCTCAACGTCATCAATCCTCTCCAGTGCCTTTCCAAAGCTGGCCATCACGTCTTCCACCTGTTGACTCATGACACGTCCATTTTGCATCATGCTTTTATATTGATATTTATTGCATTATGGGCTGTTATTACCTATTTTGGTACAATACTTATGCCTTTTCTCTCTTATTTTACAAGGTTTACATGAAGAGGGAGAATGCCGGCAGCTGGAATTCTGGACTGGCAAAGGAGCAAATCTGAGAGACCTATTCTGCACAACTCCAAAAGTCCTGAAAATTTACGGAGAATTATTTTGGAATATATAAAAAAATATTGGGCGAAGAAAATACCAGAGGGGACCCACCAGGAGGCCACAAGCCTGGGGGCGCGCCCTACCCCCCTGGGCGTGCCATTGTGGCTTGTGGGCCCCCTGGCAGGCCTCCGGTGCCCATCTTCTGCTATATGATGTGTTTTGACCTGGAAAAAATCAAAAGAGAGCTTTCGGGATGAAGCGCCGCCGTCTCGAGGCAGAACCTGGGTAGAAGCAATCTAGGGCTCCGGCGGAGCTGTTCTGCCGGGGAAACTTCCCTCCCGGAGGGGGAAATCGAAGCCATCGTCATCACCAACGATCCTCTCATCGAGAGGGGGTCAATCTCCATCAACATCTTCACCAGCACCATCTCATCTCAAACCCTAGTTCATATATTGTATCCGATCTTTGTCTCAAAACCTCAGATTGGTACCTGTGGGTTGCTAGTAGTGTTGATTACTCCTTGTAGTTGATGCCAGTTGGTTTATTCGGTGGAAGATCATATGTTCAGATCCTTAATGATAATTATTACTTCTCTAATTATTAACATGAATATGCTTTGTGAGTAGTTACGTTTGTTCCTAAGGGCATGGGAGAAGTCTTGTTATAAGTAATCATGTGAATTTGGTATTCGTTCGATATTTTGATGAGATGTATGTTGTCTTTCCTGTAGTGGTGTTATGTGAACGTCGACTACATGACACTTCACCATTGTTTGGGCCTAGGGGAAAGCATTGGGAAGTAATAAGTAGATGATGGGTTGCTAGAGTGACAGAAGCTTAAACCCTAGTTTATACGTTGCTTCGTAAGGGGCTGATTTGGATCTATATGTTTCATGTTATGGTTAGATTTATCTTAATTCTTCTTTTGTAGTTGCGGATGCTTGCGAGAGGGGTTAATCATAAGTGGGAGGCTTGTCCAAGTAAGGGCAGAACCAAAGCACCGGTCCACCCACATATCAAATTATCAAAGTAACGAACGTGAATCATATGAGCAAGATGAAAACTAACTTGGCAATAATTCCCATGTGTCCTCGGGAGCGCTTTGCTTTATATAAGAGTTCGTCCAGGCTTGTCCTTTACTACAAAAAGGATTGGGCCACCTTCCTGCACCTTTGTTACACTTGTTACTTGTTACCCGTTATGAATTATCTTATCACAAAACTATCTGTTACCGATAATTTCAGTGCTTGCAGAGAATACCTTGCTGAAAACCGCTTCTCATTTCCTTCTGCTCCTCATTGGGTTCGACACTCTTACTTATCGACAGGACTATGATAGATCCAATATACTTGTGGGTCATTAAGACTCTTTTCTGGCGCCGTTGCCGGGGAGTGAAGCGCCTTTGGTAAATGGAATTTGGTAAGGAAACAGTTATATAGTGTGCTGAAATTTACTGTCACTTGTTGCTATGGAAAATAATCCTTTGAGGGGTTTGTTTGGGGTATCTTCACCCCGACCGGAAGAGCAAATAGTTGCCCCTCAACCTACTGAACCTACTGAAAATATTTATTATGAAATTCCTTCAGGTATGATAGAGAAACTGCTAGCTAATCCTTATGCAGGAGATGGAACATTACATCCTGATATGCATCTAATCTATGTGGATGAAGTTTGTGGATTATTTAAGCTTGCAGGTTTGCCCGAGGATGAAGTCAAGAAGAAGGTCTTCCCTTTATCTTTGAAGGAGAAGGCATTGACATGGTATAGGCTATGTGATGATATTGGATCTTGGAACTACAACCGATTGAAATTGGAATTTCATCAGAAGTTTTATCCTATGCATCTAGTTCATCGTGATCGGAATTATATTTATAATTTTTGGCCTCATGAAGGAGAAAGTATCGCTCAAGCTTGGGGGAGGCTTAAGTCAATGTTATATTCATGCCCCAATCATGAGCTCTCAAGAGAAATTATTATTTGGAATTTTTATGCTCGGCTTTCTCGTAATGATCAATCCATGCTTGATACTTCTTGTACTGGTTCTTTTATGAAGAAGACTATTGAATTCAAATGGGGTTTATTGGAAAGAATTAAACGCAACTCTGAAGATTGGGAACTCGACGAAGCTAAGGAGTCAGGTATAAACCTCAAGTTTGATTGTGTTAAATCTTTTATGGATACCGATGCTTTTTGTGAATTTAGCACTAAATATGGACTTGACTCTGAGATAGTATCTTCTTTCTGTGAATCGTTTGCTACTCATGTTGATCTCCCTAAGGAGAAGTGGTTTAAATATCATCCTCCCATTGAAGTGAAAGTAGTGGAACCAATTAAAGTTGAAGAAGAAACTATTGCTTATAATGTTGATCATGTTATTCCTACTGCTTATATTGAGAAACCACCTTTTAATGTTAGAATAAAGGAACATGCTAAAGCTTCAACTGTGGTTCAAAAGAGTTATACTAGAACACCTACACCTCCTGAACAAATTAAAGAAGAACCTAGTATTGCTATGGTTAAAGATCTTTTGGTCGATAATATTGATGGGCATGTTATTTACTTCTGTGATGAAGCTGCTAGAATTGCTAGACCCGATGAAAAAGATAAACATAGACCTGTTGTTGGCATGCCTGTTGTTTCCGTTAAAATAGGAGATCATTGTTATCATGGCTTATGTGATGTGGGTGCTAGCGTGAGTGCAATTCCCTTTACTTTATATCAAGAAATTATGAACGATATTGCACCTGCTGAGACAGAAGATATTGATGTTACTATCAAGCTTGCTAATAGAGATACTATACCACCAATTGGGATTGTTAGAGATGTTGAAGTCTTGTGTGGGAAAATAAAATACCCTACTAATTTTCTTGTTCTTGGTTCCCCACAAGATGATTTTTGTCCCATTATATTTGGTAGACCTTTCTTGAACACTGTTAATGCTAAGATAGATTGTGAGAAAGAAACTATTACTGTAAGTTTTGGGGATGTGTCTCATGAGTTTAATTTCTCTAAATTTCATAGACAACCCCATGACAAAGAATTGCCTAGTAAAGATGAAATTATTGGTCTTGCTTCTATTGTTGTGCCTCCTACTGATCCTTTAGAACAATATCTGCTAGACCATGAAAATGATATGTTTATGAATGAAAGGAAGGAATTAGATGAAATATTCTTTAATCAAATGCCTGTTTTGAAACACAACTTGCTTGTTGAGATTCTTGGGGATCCTCCTCCACCCAAGGGTGATCCCGTGTTTGAGACTAAACAATTACCAGATACTCTGAAATATGTTTATCTTGATGAAAAGAAGATATATCCTGTTATTATTAGTTCTAACCTTTCAGAGCATGAAGAAAAGAAATTATTGAAAACTCTGAGGAAGCACCATGCTGCTATTGGATATACTCTTAATGATCTTAAGGGCATTAGTCCCACTCTATGTCAACACAAAATTAATATGGAGCCAGATGCTAAACCAGTTGTTGATCACCAACGACGGTTAAATCCCAAGATGAAGGAAGTGCTAAGAAATGAAATACTAAAGCTTCTGGAAGCAGGTATAATTTATCCTATTACTGATAGTAGATGGGTAAGTCCTATCCATTGTGGCCCTAAGAAGGGAGGTATTACTGTTGTTCCCAATGATAAGAATGAATTGATCCCACAAAGAATTGTTACAGGTTATAGAATGGTAATTGATTTTAGAAAATTAAACAAAGCCACTAGAAAAGATCATTACCCTCTACCTTTTATTGATCAAATGCTAGAAAGACTATCCAAACGTACACACTTCTGCTTTCTAGATGGTTATTCTGGCTTCCCTCAAATACCTGTGTCAAAAGAGGATCAAGAAAAAACTACTTTTACTTGCCCTTTCGGTACCTTTGCTTGTAGATGTATGCATTTTGGTTTATTTAATGCACCTGCTACCTTTCAAAGATGTATGACTGCTATATTCTCTGACTTTTGTGAAAAGATTGTTGAGGTTTTCATGGATGATTTCTCCGTTTACGGAACTTCTTTTGATGATTGCTTAAGCAACCTTGATCGAGTTTTGCAGAGATGTGAAGAAACTAATCTTGTCTTGAATTGGGAGAAGTGCCACTTTATGGTTAATGAAGGTATTGTTTTGGGGCATAAAATCTTTGAAAGAGGTATTGAAGTTGATAAAGCTAAAGTTGATGCTATTGAAAAAATGTCGTGTCCTAAAGATATCAAAGGTATAAGAAGTTTCCTTGGTCATGCTGGTTTCTATAGGAGGTTTATTAAAGACTTCTCTAAAATTTCTAGGCCTCTCACTAATCTCTTGCAAAAAGATGTTCCATTTGTTTTTGATGATGATTGTGTAGAAGCATTTGAAATCCTTAAGAAAGCCTTGATTTTTGCACCTATTGTTCAACCACCTGATTGGAACCTACCCTTTGAAATTATGTGTGATGCTAGTGATTATGTTGTTGGTGCTATTCTAGGACAAACAGTTGATAAGAAATTGAATGTTATTCATTATGCTAGCAAAACTCTAGACAATGCTCAAAGAAATTATGCTACTACTGAAAAAGAATTTTTGGCAGTTGTCTTTGCTTGTGATAAGTTTAGACCCTATATTGTTGATTCTAAAGTAACTGTTCACACCGATCATGCTGCTATTAAATACCTTATGGAAAAGGAAGATGCTAAATCTAGACTTATTAGATGGGTTCTCTTGCTGCAAGAATTTGATTTGCATATTACTAATAGAAAGGAGCTGAGAACCCCGTAGCAAACAATTTGTCTAGGTTAGAAAATGTTCTTGATGACCCACTACCTATTGATGATAGCTTTCCTGATGAGCAATTAGCTGTCATAAATGCTTCTTGTAGTACTCCATGGTATGCTGATTATGCTAATTACATTGTTGCTAAATTCATACCACCTAGTTTCACATACCAGCAAAAGAAAAAGTTTTTCTATGATTTAAGACATTACTTTTGGGATGACCCACACCTTTATAAAGAAGGAGTGGATGGTGTTATTAGACGTTGTATACCTGAGCATGAACAGGAACATATCCTACGCAAGTGTCACTCCGAAGCTTATGGAGGCCACCATGCTGGAGATACAACTGCACACAAGGTATTACAATCTAGTTTTTATTGGCCTACTCTCTTCAAGGATGCTCGTAAGTATGTCTTGTCTTGTGATGAATGTCAAAGAATTGGTAATATGTAGACGTTAGGAAATGCCTATGAATTATTCACTTGTTATTGAACCATTTGATGTTTGGGGCTTTGACTATATGGGACCTTTTCCTTCCACCAATGGGTATACACATATTTTGGTTTCTGTTGATTATGTTACTAAGTGGGTAGAAGCTATTCCAACTAGTAGTGCTGATCATAACACTTCCATTAAAATGCTCAAAGAAGTTATTTTTCTGAGGTTTGGAGTCCCTAGATATTTAATGGCTGATGGTGGTTCACACTTTATTCATGGTGCTTTCCGTAAATTGCTTGCTAAATATGATGTCAACCACAGAATTGCATCTCCTTATCATCTCAGTCTAGTGGTCAAGTAGAATTAAGCAATAGAGAAATTAAATTGATCTTGCAAAAGACTGTTAATAGATCTAGAAAGAATTGGTCTAAGAAACTTGATGATGCGTTATGGGCTTATAGAACTGCTTATAAAAACCCTATGGGTATGTCTCCATATAAAATGGTTTATGGAAAAGCATGTCACTTACCTCTTGAACTAGAACATAAAGCATATTGGGAAATTAAAGAGCTCAATTATGATTTCAAACTTGCTGGTGAAAAGAGGTTATTTGACATTAGCTCACTTGATGAATGGAGAACCCAAGCCTATGAGAATGCCAAGCTATTTAAAGAAAAAGTTAAAAGATGGCATGACAAAAGGATAAAAAATGTGAATTTAATGTAGGTGGCCATGTCTTGCTATACAATTCTCGTTTAAGATTTTCTGCAGGAAAACTTCTCTCTAAATGGGAAGGGCCTTACATCATCGAGGAAGTTTATAGTTCTGGTGCAATCAAGATTAACAACGCCGAAGGCAATAACCCGAAGGTGGTAAATGGGCAAAGAATTAAACATTATATCTCAGGTACTCCCATAAATGTTGAAACCAATATAATTAATACCATAACCCCGGAGGAGTACATAAGGGAGACTTACCAGAACGTTTCAGACCCTGAAAAGGAATAGTTATGTGGCACGATAAGTAAACCAACGCCAAAACTTTTCCAATGGCAATTTTACTCCGTTTTGGAATATTTAAAAAATTAGGAAAATTAAAGTAGTCCAAAGAGTGCACGAGGAGGTGACAAGCATGGGGGGCGCGCCCTACCCCCCGGGCACGCCCCTGTGGCTTGTGGCCACCTCGTGTGCCCTCCGGACTCCGATTTCTTGTGGAATACTCCTTTTTGTCGGTAAAAATTCATTATATAATCTCCCAAAGGTTTTGACCACCGTACCATGGCAAAATCCTCTGTTCTTTTTTCGTGTTGTTTTGTCTGGCAGATCTGAAAATATGTCGTCCCAAGATTCGGAGGGAGAGAGCTATGTAGCCGATTATATCACAAACCCGAAGGCCTATGGGGATGTGGAGCATTATGGTTGGACCACAGAGGAACAAGAAGACTATGATCCAAAGGGAAAGGAAGAGACAAGTTCCGATGAAGAGGAAGTCCCACTACCCCAACCTGGGGACATGCACGTGGAGTTCAAAAAGTCAAGTCTCCTTAATAAAGCAAAGAAACCTAAGATCGAGTTTATCCCTTTTCGTCTCTTGCAGGAAAACAAACAGGAACTATGTAAAAATATATTAAGGCTGGAGCAGGAGATCGATGACTTAAGGGAGGAAAATTCTATCCTCAAGCGCAAGCTGAGGAAGAAGGACACTACATCAACAACTCCATCATCACCACCTCCGAAGAAAGGGACATGAATACATGGGTATGGGCACTCCCCTTGGTAACTGCCAGGCTTGGGGGAGGTGCCCCGGTATCGTATCACCATCACATCTTTACCATTATCATTTTTCTTAGTTCGATCCTTTTGGTTATATTTTGATCTAGTAGAATAAAGTTTTTAGTATGATCTAGCCTTGAGTTTTGCTTTATGTTCCCTCTATGTAATCGAGTCTGGGAGATATATAATAAAGATTAGTTTTGAGTTGAGGGCTTTGCTTTCTTGCTATGATCATGAGAAAAAGAAATAAATAATAAAAGAAATAAAAGATTATATGATGATCTTATGGGAAGTGACGACTTCACATATAAGAAGTACGTCGCATGAAACTTATTGATAGTTGACAAACATAGTTTTGGTCATTGTTGCAATTAATAGGAAGTAATAAAGAAAGAGAGGTCTCACATATAAATATACTATCTTGGACATATTTTGTGATTGTGAGCACTCATTAAAATATTATATGCTAAAATGTTGATGTTGGACAAGGAAGACAACGTAATGGGCTATGTTTCTTTATATCCGAATAGAAGTTATATTATTATGGATCCTACAACATGTTGAGCTTGCTTCTCACCCCTTGCTAGCCAAATCTTTTTGCACCAAGTAGAGATACTACTTGTGCATCCAAACATTTCTTAACCCAATTTTGCCATGAGAGTCCACCATACCTACCTATGGATTGAGTAAGATCCTTCAAGTAAGTTGTCATCGGTGCAAGCAATAAAAATTGCTCTTTAAATATGTATGATCTATTAGTGCGAAGAAAATAAGCTTTATACGAACTTGTGATATGGAAGAAATAAAAGCAATGGACTGCATAATAAAGTTCTTTATCACAAGCGGCAATATAAAGTGACGTTCTTTTGCATTAAGATTTTGTGCATCCAACCATAATAGCGCATGACAACCTCTGCTTCCCTCTGCGAAGGGCCTATCTTTTATTTACCCTCTACCTTAATACAAGAGTCATGGTGATCATCACCTATTCTTTTTTATACTTTTTTTCTTTTTGGCAAGAACTTTATGTTGGGGGGAGATCCAAATATATATATCCACTCGGATGTAGATATTCATAAGCTAATATTGTTGACATTACCCTTGAGGTAAAAGGTTGGGAGGCGAAACCATAAGCCCCTATCTTTCTCTATGTCTAATTGAAACTTTGATCTCATAAGTATCGCGTGAGTGTTAGCAATTGTGAAATATTAAATGATAGTTGAGTATGTGAACTTGCTGAAAAGTTCTTATATTGACTCTTTCTTACGTTATGATAAATTGCAATTGCTTCAATGACTGAGATCATAGTTTGTTAGTTTCCAATAAAGTTCTTGTTTCATACTTTACCTTGTGAATGAGTTGTTACTTTAGCATGAGAAGTTATATAACAATATGTTGTTGTTCTAAAGATGATCATGATGCCTTCATGTCCGTATTTTATTTTGTCGACACCTCTATCTCTAAACATGTGGACATGATTATTGATTTCGGCTTTCGCTTGAGGACAAGCGAGGTCTAAGCTTGGGGGAGTTGATACGTCCATTTTGCATCATGCTTTTATATTGATATTTATTGCATTATCAGTTGTTATTACCTATTTTGGTACAATACTTATGCCTTTTCTCTCTTATTTTACAAGGTTTACATGAAGAGGGAGAATGCTGGCAGCTGGAATTCTGGACTAGAAAAGGAGCAAATCTAAGAGACCTATTCTGCACAACTCCAAAAGTCCTGAAAATTTACGGAGAATTATTTTGGAATATATAAAAAATATTGGGCGAAGAAAATACCAGAGGGGACCCACCAGGAGGCCACAAGCCTGGGGGGTGCGCCCTACCCCCCTGGGCGCGCCCCTGTGGTTTGTGGGCCCCCTGGGAGGCCTCCGGTGCCCATCTTCTGCTATATGATGTGTTTTGACCTGGAAAAAATCAGAAGAGAACTTTCAGGATGAAGCGCCGCTGTCTCGAGGCGGAACCTGGGCAGAAGCAATCTAGGGCTCCGGCGGAGCTGTTCTGCCGAGGAAACTTCCCTCCCGAAGGGGAAAATCGAAGCCATCGTCATCACCAATGATCCTCTCATCGAGAGGGGGTCAATCTCCATCAACATCTTCACCGGCACCATCTCCTCTCAAACCCTAGTTCATCTCTTGTATCCGGTCTTTGTCTCAAAACCTCAGATTGGTACCTGTGGGTTGCTAGTAGTGTTGATTACTCCTTGTAGTTGATGCTAGTTGGTTTATTCGGTGGAAGATCATATGTTCAGATCCTTAATGATAATTATTACTCCTCTGATTATTAACATGAATATGCTTTGTGAGTAGTTACGTTTGTTCCTGAGGACATGGGAGAAGTCTTGTTATAAGTAATCATGTGAATTTGGTATTCGTTCGATATTTTGATGAGATGTATGTTGTCTTTCCTCTAGTGGTGTTATGTGAACATCGACTACATGACACTTCACCATTGTTTGGGCCTAGGGGAAGGCATTGGGAAGTAATAAGTAGATGATGGGTTCTAGAGTGACAGAAGGTTAAACCCTAGTTTATGCATTGCTTCGTAAGGGGCTGATTTGGATCCATATGTTTCATGCTATGGTTAGATTTATCTTAATTCTTCTTTCATAGTTGCGGATGCTTGGGGTTAATCATAAGTTGGAGGCTTGTCCAAGTAAGGGCAGCACCCAAGCACCGCTCCACCCACATATCAAATTATCAAAGTAACAAACGTGAATCATATGAGCATGATGAAAACTAACTTGGCAATAATTCCCATGTGTCCTCGGGGGCGCTTTGCTTTATATAAGAGTTCGTCCAGGCTTGTCCTTTGCTACAAAAAGGATTGGGCCACCTTGATGCACCTTTGTTACACTTGTTACTTGTTACCCGTTACGAATTATCTTATCACAAAACTATCTGTTACAGATAATTTCAGTGCTTGCAGAGAATACCTTGCTGAAAACCGCTTGTCATTTCCTTCTGCTCCTTGTTGTGTTTGACACTCTTACTTATCGAAAGTACTACGATAGATCCCCTATACTTGTGGTTCATCAACTCAACATTTGCTGAAATTTATCATGAAGCTCCTTCTTCGTTATGTTCCCCCAGTCAATCTTGTCGGCTTGTGGTCCTGCCATAGTTAGCAGCAATAGAAACACACAAGAATATGATCCTACAAACTACTAAAAAGTGGTGGTGTCACAAATCCATCAAGCAAATCTCAAATTCTTACCAGTTCTTACCCAGCAGCAGGTGGTGGTCGGCAACCATTGTAGTCAAAACTCTCAAAGCTTGGACAGAGCAAATGCCAGGTGGTGTCAAACGCACGATGTAGATGTATGTGGAGCTGGGAAGGCTTATGATATGGTAGCAAAAATGTCAGCAATAATCAATTCAGAGATGCAAAGTTGAATAAAAGCTCAACGACGGTACTGTGCTGGTCGTAGGCTAGACCGTACTAGAGACGCGAGCCTAGAATACTAACAAAATCATGGCGCGACACGTAAACAAGGGAAAAGCACACTCTGGAAAAAAACTGTGCTCTTTTTTTGGCGCTTTTTTTTTTTGCGCTCTTTTTTTTTTGAAACCTACTCAGGCAAGGAAACATGAATCAGAAAATAGATGGATCTCGAAAACAAACCTAATATGAAAAGAACTCGGATTGGTGGTGGATATATGGTGGTAGGATATGGCAGCAGTGGTATGATATGGCAGCGGTGGTGGTATATGGCAGCGGTGGTGGTATATGGCAGCGGTGGTAGGATATGGCAGCGGTGGTGGTATATGGCAGCAGCGATGAAGATGGTGCGGCGACGGCGTGACAAACTATGACAGAACTCGAAACTCTAAAGGACTAGACGCTAAGACGAGCAACTAGACACGATGATGCAACCACAAATTCAACAAATCAAAACCCTAAAAAGATTATGCAAAGGCTCAGATTGGTTTGGATATGATGAACTAACCCTTTTTTTTTTGGCTTTTTCGTGGACTGTGGGTATGAAGAACAGACTCGATCTAAACTATGAAAAACTAGAAAATCTCACCGAGCAACCTGGAAATCTGATACCACTTGATAGAGGTAAAGGTGTCCCGTCTTTCGATTAGATGGTGGCTATCGTTTTTGGTGGAGTGGACTTTAAAGTGCTCAAATATGCACTAGAAACGCCATTCTGGATCCCTTCGCGCGCGCCTTCATCTCCATGCTTGATCCTGCTCTAGTGTTCATCCCTCTTATCCATGCTAGGCCCTTCATTAGTAATCAACACAAATGTATCCAATTTAGGCAGCATCATATTCTCATGAACATTAGAATTGTCACCAAGAAACGAAAGTACCTGGTAATTTAATTGGCGTGCATGAGCTCTAGTAATTGGTCCAGTATGTATAGCAGCAGGGGCTGTGGGTGTAACAATGGTATTGATGTCCTCATCATCCTCCCCTTCTTGAAATGAAGTCATCCTCGACGGAAGCTCATCTTCCTCACCCAAATAAGGCTTCAAATCTGCAATGTTAAAAGTGGGACTAACCCCAAAATCTACAGGCAGCTCAAGTTTATATGCATTATCATTTATTTTCTCTAACACATTAAAAGGACCATCAGCACGTGGCATTAGCTTTGATTTGCACAAATCGGGAAATCTATCCTTACGCAAATGTAACCAAACAAGATCTCCTAGTGCAAACACAACACGTTTTCTACCCTTATCTCCAGCAAGTTTATATTTAGCATTCATACGCTCAATGTTCTCCTTAGTTAACTCATGCATTTTTAAGATCAATTTAGCACGTTGTTTAGAATCAAAATTAACCTTCTCCGAAGGTGGAAGAGGCAACAAATCAATAGGTGCACGAGGTAGGAAACCATACACAATTTCAAAAGGGCACATCTTAGTAGTAGAATGCAGCGAACGATTATAAGCAAATTCAATATGAGGCAAGCATTCTTCCCACATTTTCTTGTTATTCTTCAAAATAGCCCTAAGCATAGTAGGCAATGCTCTATTGACTAGTTCAGTTTATCCATCAGGGTGGGGGTGACAAGTAGTACTAAAAAGCAGTTTAGTCCCTAACTTAGCCCATAAACATCTCCAAAAGTGGCTAAGAAATTTAGTATCACGATCTGAAACAATAGTATTTGGCACACCATGCAAGCGAATAATTTCACGAAAGAACAAATCAACAACATTAGCAGCAGCATCGCTTTTATGACATGGTATGAAGTGTGCCATTTTCGAAAATCTATCCACGACAACAAATATGCTATCCCTCCCCTTCTTTGTTTGAGGTAATCCTAAAACAAAATCCATAGATATATCCTCCCAAGGAACACTAGGTACAGGCAAAGGCATATATAAACCATGAGGATTGAGTCGTGACTTAGCTTTTTGACATGTGATGACCCACAAGTATAGGGGATCAATCATAGTCCTTTCGATAAGTAAGAGTGTCGAACCCAATGAGGAGCAGAAGGAAATAACAAGTAGTTTTCAGCAAGGTATTCTCTGCAAGCACTGAAATTATAAGTCACGAGTAGTTTGATAGCAAGGTAATTTGTAACAAGCAAGCAACGGTAACGGTAACAAAAGTGCAGCAAGGTAGCCCAATCCTTTTGAGGCAAAGGACAGGCCAAAATGGTCTCTTATGATAAGCAAAGCGTTCTTGAGGGTACACGGGAATTTCATCTAGTCACTTTCATCATGTTGGTTTGATTTGTGTTCGCTACTTTGATAATTTGATATGTGGGTGGATCGGTGCTTAGGTGTTGTTCTTACTTGAACAAACCTCCTACTTATGATTAACCCCCTCGCAAGCATCCGCAACTATGAGAAAAGTATTAAGAATAAATCTAACCATAACATTAAACTTTTGGATCCAAATCAGTCCCTTACGGAATAGCGCATAAACTAGGGTTTAAGCTTCTGTCACTCTCGCAACCCATCATCTAATAACTACTCCATAATGCATTCCCTTAGGCCCTAATAAGGTGAAGTGCCATGTAGTCGACGTTCACCTGACACCACTAAGGGAATCACAACATACATATCATCAAAATATCGAACACATATCAAGTTCACATGATTACTTGCAACAAGATTTCTCCCGTGACCTAAATAACAAAAGTAACTACTCACAAATGATAATCATGCTCAAGATCAGAGGGGTATTAAATAGCATAATGGATCTGAACATATAATCTTCCACCAAATAAACCATATAGTAATCAACTACAAGATGTAATCAACACTACTAGTCACCCACAAGCACCAATCTAAGGTTCCGGTACAAAGATTAAACACAAGAGATGAACTAGGGTTTGAGAGGGGATGGTGCTGTTGAAGATGTTGATGGAAATTGCCCTCCCCAAGATGGGAGAGTTGTTGGTGAAGATGATGACGATGATTTCCCCCTCCGGGAGGGAAGTTCCCCCGGCAGAATTGCTCCGCCGGAGGGCAAAAGTGCTCCTGCCCAAGTTCCACCTCGAGACGGCGGCGCTTCATCCCGAAAGTCCTCTCCTTATTTTCTCTAGGTCAAAATGACTTATATACCAGAAGATGGGCACCGGAGGTCGGCCGAGGGGAGCACAACCCACCAGGGCGTGCCTGGGCTCCCTGGCACGCCCAGGTGGGTTGTGCCCACCTGGTGGGCCCCCTCTGGTACTTATTGGCTCCAATAATTCTTATATATTCCATAAAAATTCTCCGTGAAGTTTCAGCTCATTTGGAGTTGTGCAGAATAGGTGGCCTGATGTAGCTTTTTCAGGTCCAGAATTCCAGCTACCGGTATTCTCCCTCTTTGTGTGAACCTTGCATATTATGAGAGAAAAGGCATTAGAATTACTCCAAAAAGCATTATTATCTCTAAAAACAATATAAATAACAGTAGGAAAACATGATGCAAAATGGACGTATTAACTCCCCCAAGCTTAGGCCTCGCTTGTCCTCAAGCGAAAACCGAAATCGAAAAACATGTCCACATGCTTAGAGAGAGAGGTGTCGATAAAAACAAAATACAGACATAGAAGCATCATGTAAATTATTATAACAGCAACAAACTTTAACATAAAACTCTATTATAGAACTTTTATCATATAACTTCTATCATAGACTTCTCATGAACAAGTAACAATTCATCACAACATCGAAGTATAAAGCATAAACTCTATTGAAAACCAACAAACTATGTTCTCAGTCAACTTTGCAACTACAATTCATCATCTTTTCAGGAAGGGTCACGTATCGAAGCCTTTTTGGCAAGTCCACATACTCAACCATCATATAGTCTTCTATGATTGCTAACACTCACCGCATACACATGAGCAAAAAGTTTCAACCAGACACATAGAAAGATAGGGGCTTATAGTTTCGCCTCCCAACATGCTCACCTCAAGGGTGATGTCAACAATAATAACTCATGCTACTCATATCCAACTGGATATATGTGCCTAGATCTTTCCTCACCACATAATGCTTGCCAAAAGAGAAAATAAAAAGGAATAGAGAGAAATACTTTGACTCTTGCATAAAAGTAAATACATAAAAGTAAAAGATAGGCCCTTCACAGAGGGAAGCAGAGGTTGCCATGCGCTTATTTTTTTGTATGCTCAATCTCTTAGTGCAAAAGAATGTCATGTTATATTGCCCCTTATGATAGCAACCTTTATTATGCAATCTGTCGCTTTTATTCTTTGCCATCACAAGTTCGTACAATGCTCAATTTTCTCTTACACTAAGTGATCAAAAACTTTTAGAAGCAATTTTTATTGCCTTTTTGCACCGATGACAACTTACTTGAAGGATCTTACTCAATCCATAGGTAGGTATGGTGGACTCTCAAAACAAGATTTGGGTTTAAGGGTTTTGGATGCACAAGTAGTATCTCTACTTAGTGCGGAATTTTTGGCTAGCAAATATGGGGGGCAAGCACCACATGTTAAAGGATCTATGACAATATAACTTCTATGTGAATATGAATAAACATAAATCATTACGTTGTCTTCCTTGTCCAACGTCAACAATTTTGGCATATAATATTTTGATGGGGGCTCACAATCATAAAAGATGTCCAGGATAGTGTATTTGCATGTGAATCTTCTCTTCCCTTATTAATTCTTTCATGAATTGCATTATTGACCAATACTATGTTTGTAAATCTCCAATAAAATTTTCTACTTATACTCTTCCTTATGTGATGTCATTACTTACCATAAGATTAGCATATGATCCTTTTTTATTTATTTCCTTTCTTTTATTGAACATGAAAATAAAGAGAACAAAATTTCAAGCTAAACTTTATTATATATAACTTGCACACGATTACAAGGATAGAATATTAAGAAAACTCTCGAAAAGAAAGGATCAAACTAAATTTTTATTCATCTAAAGCAAAAGATAACTATGGATCGAACTAAGATAAGTAAAGGCAAAAGATAGTGGAGGTGATACGATACCGGGGCACCTCCCCCAAGCTTGGCACAAGCCAAGGGGAGTGCCCATACCCGATACTCAAGTTTCCTTTGGTGATGAAGAAGGAGGTGGTGGTGATGAAGTAGTAGCAATCTTATCCTCAGGTTTCCATGGCAAGGGCTCACCATTATAGGAAGAATAGTGAGTCTCGTGGGTCCTGCAACTGGCAGCCAAACTCATACCTTTAAACCTTGCCTCATATTCAAAGACTTGATTTTGGCGATCGTAGATCTGGCTTTGGAGAAAGTTGATTTGCTCGTTGAAGGTAAAGACGATGTCCTTCATGGACTTGCCCTCCACCTTGAGATCATGGGTATAGTCCGCAATCATGAGGTGATTGGCAATGAGCCCATGTTCCACCATCCCCTTGCACCGGAAGACCTCCTGCTCCATAGCTTCAAGCCTAGCCTCCACGGATCCCGTCCCTTTGGGGCCTTGCACATAGCGGATGTGGAGCACCCCCTCACGCATCTCAATAGCTTGAGGGTGCTGCATCACCTCCCGCAATACGGGTTGATGATGTTCTCAAAGAACTTGTCCTTGGAGGAGCTCGAAGCGGCCATGGTGAATTAGATCTGTCGGAAAATAGCAAGGAATAGGAAACAGAAGATTGCTCTGCGATACGGTGGTCAATAGGTACAGGGGGTATATAAAGATTTTTTTATCTTGGGAAACAAGCAAACGAAAGAAAAACGGAGTCCGGAAGGTACCCGAGGTGGGCACAACCCACCTGGGCGGGCCTGCCAGGCACGCCCTGGTGTCTTGTGCCCACCAGGGGTGCCTTCCTGGTTGTTTCTTATTTTCCTAATTTTTGATATATTCCAAAACTGACAGAAAATATTTTTGCGGATTTTTCGGAGTCCGTTTACTTACCGTATCACGTACCTCCTCCTTTTTCATGATTCTGGAGTATTCCGGAAGATTTCCTTTCTGTGTTCTTCCGGTGTCAAAGTTTGGATAATATTGCTTTCACCATTAATGGGCGTACCTGAGATATAATGTTTTATTCTTTGCCCATTGACAACCTTAGGGTTAGTACCCTCGGCATTATTTATTTTGATGGCTCCAGATCGATAAACCTCCTCGATAACATAGGGTCCTTCCCATTTGGACAGGAGTTTTCCTACAAAGAATCTGAAATGAGAGTTGTACAAAAGAACATATTCTCCAACTTTGAACTCACGCTTTTGGATTCTTTTGTCATGCCATCTTTTAACTTTTTCTTTAAATAACTTGGCATTTTCATAAGCTTGGCTTCTCCATTCATCTAGTGAGCTAATATCAAATAACCTCTTTTCACCGGCGAGTTTGAAATCATAGTTGAGTTCTTTAATTGCCCAATATGCTTTATGTTCTAACTCAAGAGGCAAATGACAAGCTTTTCCATAGACCATTTTATAAGGAGCCATACCCATAGGATTTTTATATGTTGTTCTATAAGCCCAAAGTGCATCATCTAATTTCTTAGACCAATTCTTTCGAGACCTATTGACAGTTTTCTGTAATATTAATTTTATTTCTCTATTGCTAAGTTCAACTTGACCACTAGACTGAGGATAATAGGGTGATGCAATTCAATGGTTAACATCATACTTAGCAAGCATTTTACAGAAAGCACCATGAATAAAATGTGAACCACCATCAGTCATTAAATATCTAGGGACTCCAAACCTTGGGAAAATAACTTCCTTAAGCATTTTAATAGAGGTGTTGTGATCAGCACTACTAGTTGGAATAGCTTCTACCCACTTAGTGACATAATCAACAGCAACCAAAATTTGAGTATACCCATTAGAGGAAGGAAAAGGTCCCATGTAATCAAATCCCCAAACATCAAATGGTTCAACAGCAAGTGAATAATTCATAGGCATTTCTTGATGCTTAACAGTATTTCCAATCCTTTGACATTCATCACAAGATAAGACAAACTTACGGGCATCCTTGAAGAGGGTAGGCCAATAAAAACCAGATTGCAATACCTTGTGAGCAGTTCTATCTCCCGCATGATGCCCTCCATAACCTTCGGAGTGACATTTTTGTAGGATTTGTCCATGTTCATGCTCAGGTACACAACGTCTAATAATACCATCTACTCCTTCTTTATAAAGATGTGGGTCATCCCAAAAGTAATGTCTTAAATCATAGAAGAATTTTTTCTTTTGTTGGTATGTGAAGCTAGGTGGTATGTATTTAGCAATGTAATTAGCATAGTCGGCATACCAAGGAGTGTTATGAGAAACATTTATTGCAGCCAATTGTTCATCAGGAAAACTATCATTAATAGGTTGTGGGTCATCAAGAATATTTTCTAACCTAGAAAAGTTATCAGCCACGGGGTTCTCAGCTCCTTTTCTATCAGTGATATGTAAGTCAAATTCTTGTAGCAAAAGAACCCACCTAATGAGTCTAGGTTTAGCATCTTTCTTTTCCATAAGATATTTTATAGCAGCATGATCGGTGTGAACAGTAACTTTAGAATCAACAATGTAAGATCTAAATTTGTCACAAGCAAACACAACTGCTAAGAATTCTTTTTCAGTAGTAGCATAATTGCGTTGAGCACTGTCTAGAGTTTTACTAGCATAATGAATAACATTTAACTTCTTATCAACTCTTTGTCCTAGAATAGCACCAACAGCATAATCACTAGCGTCACACATAATCTCAAAGGGCAAGTTCCAATCAGGTGGTTGAACAATAGGTGCAGAGATTAAGGCTTTCTTAAGTGTTTCAAAGGCTTCTACACAATCATGTCAAAAACAAATGGAACATCCTTTTGCAAAAGATTTGTAAGAGGCCAAGAAATTTTATAGAAGTCTTTAATAAATCTCCTATAGAAACCAGCATGACCGAGGAAACTACGAATACCTTTGATATCTTTAGGACATGGCATTTTCTCGATTGCATCAACTTTAGCTTTATCCACCTCAATACCTTGTTCAAAAAATTTATGTCCCAAGACAATACCTTCATTAACCATAAAGTGGCACTTCTCCCAATTCAAGACAAGATTAGTTTGCTCGCATCTCTGCAAAACTCGATCAAGGTTGCTTAAGCAATCATCAAAAGAAGTTCCGTAAACAGAAAAGTCTTCCATGAAAACCTCAACAATCTTTTCACAAAAATCAGAGAATATAGCAGTCATACATCTTTGAAAGGTAGCAGGTGCATTACATAAACCAAAAGGCATACGTCTATAAGCATAAGTTCCGAAAGGACAAGTGAAGGTGGTTTTCTCTTGATCAGGTTGTGATACAGGTATTTGAGAAATTCCAGAGTATCCATCAAGGAAACAAAAGTGTGTGTGTTTAGATAGTCTTTCAAGCATTTGATCAATAAAAGGTAGAGGGTAGTGATCCTTTCTAGTAGCTTTATTTAATTTTCTAAAATCAATTACCATCTGTAGCCAGTGACAATTCTTTGTGGAATAAGTTCATTTTTATCATTAGGAACAACAGTAATACCTCCCTTCTTAGGGACACAATGAACAGGACTTACCCATCCACTATCAGCTATAGGATAGATTATACCTGCTTCCAGAAGCTTCAATATTTCAGTTCTTACCACTTCTTTCATTTTGGGATTCAAACGTCGTTGGTGATCAACAACAGGTTTAGCATCAGGTTCCATATTAATTTTATGCTGACAGAGAGTGGGACTAATGCCCTTTAAATCATCCAGAGTATATCCAATAGCAGCTCGGTGCTTCTTCAGAACCTTCAATAATCTTTCTTCTTCATGTTCTGAAAGATTAGCACTAATAATAACAGGATATATCTTTTTCTCATCAAGATAAGCATATTTCAAAGTGTCTGGTAATTGTTTTAATTCAAACACAGGATCACCTTTAGGTGGAGGAGGACCTCCTAGAGTTTCAATAGGCAAATTGTGTTTAAGCAGAGGTCGTTGTTCAAAGAAATTTTTTTATCTATTTCATTTCTTTTATGCATATGCATATCATTTTCATGGTCTAGCAAATATTGTTCTAGTGGACCAGTAGGAGGCACAGCAATAGAAGCAAGACCAATTATTTCATCCTTACTAGGCAATTCTTTTTTATGATGTTTTCTACTAAACTTAGAAAAAATAAACTCATGAGACTCATCACCAAAACTAACACCAACAGTTTGTTTCTCACAATCTATTTTAGCATTAACGGTGTTCAAGAAAGGTCTACCAAAGATAATGGGACAAAAGTCATCTTGTGGGGAACCAAGAACTAGAAAATCAGTAGGATATTTTATTTTCCCACACAAGACTTCCACATCTCTAACAATCCCAAGTGGTGTGATGGTGTCTCTATTAGCAAGTTTAATAGTAACATCTATGTCTTCTATTTCAGCGGGTGCTATATCATTCATAATTTCTTGATATAAGGTAAAAGGAATAGCACTCACGCTAGCACCTATGTCGCATAAACCATGATAACAGTGATCTCCTATTTTAACTGAGACAACAGGCATGCCAACAACAGGTCTATGTTTATCTTTTTCATCGGGTTTGGCAATTCTAGCAGCTTCATCACAAAAGTAAATAACATGCCCATCTAAATTTTCAACCAAGAGATCTTTAACCATAGCAACACTAGGTTCTACTTTGATTTGTTTAGCAGGTTTGGATGCTCTAATATAGCTTTTGTTGACCACAGTTGAAACTTTAGAATGTTCCTTTATCCTAACAGGGAAAGGTGGTTTTTCAATATAAGCAGTAGGAACAACTGGATCAACATTATAAATAATAGTTTCATCTTTAGCTATTACTGGTTCTTTAATTTCTTCTTTAATAGGTGGGTGATATTTAAACCACTTCTCCTTAGGGAGATCAACATGAGTAGCAAATGATTCACAAAAGGAGGCTACTATCTCAGAGTCAAGTCCATATTTAGTGCTAAACTTTTGAAAAGCATCGATATTCATAAAAGATTTAACACAATCATACTTAAGCTTAATACCTGACTCTTTACCTTCGTCGAGTTCCCAATCTTCAAAGTTGCGTTTAATTCTTTCTAAAAGGTCCCACCTGAATTCAATAGTCTTCTTCATAAAGGAACTAGTACAAGAAGTATCAAGCATGGATTGATCATCACGAGAAAGCCGAGCATAAAAATTCTGAATAATAATTTCTCTTGAGAGCTCACGATTGGGGCATGAATATAACATTGACTTAAGCCTCCCCCAAGCTAGAGCGATATTTTCTCCTTCACGAGGCAAAAAATTATATAGATAATTCTGATCACGATGAACTAGATGCATAGGGTAAAATTTTTGGTGAAATTCCAATTTCAATCGATTCCAAGTCCAAGATCCAATATCATCGCATAGCCTATACCATGCCAATGCTTTTCCCTTCAAAGATAAGGAACATGCTTGCATGGGTACCACATCACAATCAACATAATCAGCATATGTAGAGATACTAAAATGCACACGAACAATACGTGTTACCTTAACCTTGCCACTGTTGTTGAACCATTGGATGTAGTAAGGATGTGGATGTGGTCTCATGGTGAGAGATAGCTTCTCCACCATCTCCATGCTAGCCAAGTTGTTGCAGCTCCCTCCATCTATGATGACACGAACAGAACGTTCCTTCACAACTCTGTTTGTATAGAACAAATTATGCCTCTGATTGTGCTCATCTTGTGTGACCCGCACACTCAAAACATGTTGAGCAACTAAACTTTCATACCTGTCAGCATCTTCAGCAGCCATGTATTGCATCTCATGATCAGAATTTGTTGGTGTTTTTGGAACCAGGGTACCCAGACTTGCCTACCTGCGGCCCGCGGAGTGGCTCCATCAATAGCCTGGTACGGCCCATCTACAACACCTTCAAGACAAGACCCTCGCGAGGGGCCGAGCCTCGCGAGGCGGGTGACATCAAGACCTCCGAAGGGAGCGGCCTCCTTCGGCTAGCTCCTGAGGAGCGAAGATTTCTATGCAGGTGCCCACCTCAAGAGGTTGAGGTGACGCAAGCCATGATGACCAAGGCCAGGCGGGCGCCAGTGGGCGCAGAGCAGCAGGTTTCCTCTTTGGTGCTAAGGAGGCAAGCGCAGGTGCGGGGTCCCGAGGAATCACCCAAAGGTTTCCATTCCGTGCAACGAGACCAAGACAGTCAGAATAGTGGGATGGATGTCATCGCCGAGCCCCCGCGGTGTCACGACCAGAAGCTTTGCAGGCGAAGACCACCTTTCGTCAGGATAAGATGTACTACTTGTCCCCTTTCAAATTGGCCGTTGTGGAATCCCTTCCCGCCTTCGTTTTCGGGGAAGAGGACCAAGGCCACTATATATAGGTTAGCCACCACCATAGAAGGAGAGATCTGATCAGACCCAGAACAACTCACCAACACCAGAGCAAGCCTCACGAGCTTGTTCATCCTCTGTACTAGTTCATCCTCAGCCCCTCGTGAGTCTAGTCCACCACAAAGCAGGAGTAGGGTATTACACCGCAAGGTGGCCCGAACCTGGGTAATGGCCGTGTCCATCTTCTTCCCTGTTCTTCGAGCTAGGCTGTAGGGCGGCACGTTCGGTTGGCTGGATAGGTTGAGTTCTTCGCACATGCCCCAGAGCTCGAACCTTCTTTCGGTCTGCGGATCCCTGAATCCGACATTTGGTGCGCCAGGTAGGGGCGTGTCAAAGATCCGCTCCTCCAACAGCAACGCTCCTCCCATGCTGTGCGGCTTCCATGGCAGGTGCTGCTCCACCCGCCGGGTCACCAGGCGCGTTCGGGGGCATTGCTGGCCTTCGAGCCTTCTTCCCCGCCTTGTGACAGGTGCGGTGGCCGCCGAAGTTCAGGCCGAAGCTGCCGCAGCGGTACGATGGCACCGAGAACCCCGCGGATTTCCTTCGCCCGTACGAGTTGAGCATCGAGGCAGCGGGCGGCGATGAGAAGGTCATGGCAAACTAGCTCCCCGTGGCTCTCATGGGCGTGCCGTGTGCCTGGATGCTTAGCCTGCCGGAGTTGTCGGTGGACTCCTCAGAAGATCTGCGCAATCAGTTCGTCGCGCGCTTCACGGCACCAGCGCCCCACGCCATTGCGGCCATCCTCGATGGGTCGCAAGTGCCGGCCTCATGCCGCCACGCCAAGCAGTTCTTCCGGCAGATAGGGGCCGCCCAGCCTCGGCAGGGGCTCCTGCGGGCCGGTTGGCGCCTGAGACCGACATTACCTTCGACTCTAGGGACCACCCCAAGACCATGGTCGGCGCGGGCGTGCTTCCCTTATTGTGCATGCCCACCATCAACGGCGTCGCGGTCACTCGAACCCTCATCGATGGCGGCGCTGGCCTCAACATCCTCTCCATGGAAGCCTTCAACCTGCTCCAGGTGCCTTACGACCAGCTTGCCCCCACCAGGCCCTTCTTCGGGGTGCTTGACGGCTCCATCGTCCCCCTGGGGCACATTCGCCTCCCCGTCACCCTCGGCACACGCAGCAACTACCGCACCGAGCTCATCGACTTTGACGTCGCCCGAATCGGCCTCCCGTACAATGCCATCCTTGGGTACCCGGCCCTCGCCAAGTTCATGGAGGCGACGCACCCCGGCTACAACGTCATCAAGATGCCGGGGAGCAGCGGCATTCTTACTGTGGTGGGAGACACCAAGGATGCCCTTCTGGCCCTCAAGCTCGCTTTCAAGGTTGCGACGGCCATGCGACCGGAGGCGGAGAGCGCTCCGGAGGTCTCGGAGGCCGCGCCCGCGAAGAAGTAGCCTTTGTTCTCTCAGGACCGGGCTGAGACGAAGCAGGTACGGATCGACGATGAGGGCTCAAGCCTCACCTTCACCATAGGTGCTGGTCTCCCACCGGACTAGGAAGAAGCGCTGGTCGGTTTCCTCCGTGCGAACAAGGATGTGTTTGCATGGGAGGCAACGGACCTGGTTGGCGTCCCGCGGGACGTGATTGAGCACCACTTGATGGTGTGCCCCGGCGCGCGCCCGGTGAAGCAAAAGGCGCGGCGGCAAGCCCCGGAGAAGCAATCGTTCATTGTCCAGGAGGTCCGCAAGCTGCAAGAAGTCAGTGTCATCCGAGAAGTACGGCACCCGGATTGGCTGGCCAACCCAGTCATCGTCCCCAAGAAGGGGGCAAAGGAGCGCATGTGCGTCGACTTCACGAGCCTCAACAAGTCTTGCCCTCAAGACCCTTTCCCTCTTCCGCGCATCGACCAGATCGTTGACTCCACCGCTGAGTGCGACCTGCTGTGTTTTCTAGACACCTTCTCGGGCTACCACCAGATCAAGATGGCGGTGCAAGACGTCGAGAAGACGGCCTTCCTCTCCCCGTGTGGGGTGTACTGTTACACCTGCATGCCGTTCGGGTTGCGCAACGCCGGCGCGACTTTCCAGCGATTGATGCACATCACCTTGGGCAAGTAGCTCGGGAGGAACGCCGAGGCGTATGTCAACGACATAGTGGTCAAGTCATGGGAAGCAAAAACCCTCATCGAAGACCTGGAAAAAACATTTTCCAACTTACGCGCAGTAAACCTGCGCCTCAACCCGGAGAAGTGTGTGTTTGGCGTTCCATCTGGCAAGTTGTTGGGTTTCTTGGTGTCGCATAGAGGGATCGAGGCTAACCCAGTGAAGATCAAGGCGATAGAGAGGATGAGCCCGCCGCAGACCCTCAAACAAATGCAGAAGCTCGCGGGTTGCGTGACCTCGCTGGGGCGTTTCATCTCCAAGCTCGACGAGCACGCCCACCCGTTTTTCAAGTTTATGAAGAAGAAGGGCCCGTTTGAGTGGACTCCTGAGGCCGAGGAGGCCTTCCAAGACCTCAAGAGGTATCTCACCAGCCCTCCAGTGATGGTGGCACCTCGACCCCTTGAGCCCCTGGTGCTTTACCTGGCCGCCACACCCCACTCGGCGAGCGTAGCACTCGTGGCAGTCCGGGAAGAGCACGTGGGCGCAGGTGCGCGGCACAGTACACCGTGTTCAGCCACGACATTGCCACCTCAGGGCGGCGGTCCTGAGGCATCGGTCACCCCGGCAGAGGGCGGGGCTCCTGAGGCCCCCACGCCTCGGGCGGGGCTGGACGCCATTAGCGCCCCCTCTTTGGTCGAGCACCCTGTGTATTTTGTCAGCACGGTGTTGCGTGATGCGCGCGCGCTACCCCATGCCGCAGAAGCTTCTGCTCGTGCTCCTCGTTGCCTCCGGGAAGCTGTGCCACTACTTCCAAGGCCACCCCATCAAGGTTGTGTCCGTGTTCCGCCTGGAGAGGGTGCTCTGGAGCCCAAACACTGCAGGCAGGGTTGCTGAATGGAACATCGAGCTACAGGCGTTCCAGCTAGAGTTTAGCACCACCAGGGTCATCAAGGGCGCGGCCCTCGCTGACTTTGTGGCGGAATGGACTGATGCCCCGACCGAGGGGTTGGTGAAAACCGCTCGCACATGCCCGGAGACGAGGCGCCCGATGGCTGGGTCATGTACTTCGACGACGCATTCGCACGCCGGGGCGCGGGGGATGGAACCGTGCTCGTCTCGCCTACTCAGGACAAGCTCTACTACGCCGTATAGCTCTGCTTCCAGCACGGCGAGAAGGTCTCCAACAACATCGTGGAGTATGAAGGCCTGATCGTAGGCCTCCGGGACGCGGCGGGCCTGGGGATCAAGTGCCTCACCATCAAGGGCGATTCTCAGCTCCTCGTCAACTTCTCCAACAAGGAATACACGCCCAAGGACGAGCACATGGTGGCATGCTTGGAAGAGGTACACAAAATTGAAAAACAGTTCTTGGGTCTGGAATTGCAGCATGTCCAGCGCGGCACAAACAAGAAGGCAGACAACATTGCCAAGAGGGCATCGCGGCGTGACCCCCAGAAGTCTGGCATATTCGAGGAGAGGCTCTTCAAGCCGTCGGCGGTCCCCTCCACCATGAGCACGGTGCTAATCCGGGAGGAACTGCCCCAGGCCCCCACCACGGGTGCCCCGGCCTACAGTCCGACCTCCGAAGCCCGCCTGCTTCTGGCCCTCGAACCTTAGGAGGGGTGCTGGACTGAGGAGTTCAAGGCATACCTACTCCAGGGCACCTTGCCAGAGAAGCAAGAAGAAGTAGAATGCGTGGCCCGCCAGGCCACCGCCTACTGCTTGCAGGATGGCGAGCTCTACCGAAGGCGCCCAAATGATGTCTCTCTGCGGTGCATCTCCAAGGAGCAGGGGTGCGAGCTACTGGCTGACATCCATAGTGGGGACTGTGGGCATCACTCTTCGTCGCGCACCCTCGTGGGCAAGGCGTTCCGTAGCGGGTTCTACTGGCCCATGGTGCTCAATGACGCCACTGAGCTGGTGAGGTCCTGCGAGGCGTGCCAATTCCACGCCAAACAAATCCACCAGCCCGCTAAAGGCCTCCAGACCATCCCGCTCTCATGGCCGTTCGCGGTATGGGGGCTGGATATCCTGGGACCATTCCCTCGTGCAGCTGGGGGCTACCGCTACCTCTACATCGCTATCGACAAGTTCACCAAGTGGGCGGAGGTGGAGCCCGTGCGCACCATCCCGGCTGGTTCGGCCGTCAAGTTCATCAAGGGTCTCGTGAGCCGCTTCGGGGTCCCCAATCGTATCATCACCGGCAATGGCTCTCAGTTCACGATTAACCTTTTCAAAATGTATTGTGCTAACCTTGGAACGCAGATATGCTACGCTTCGGTGGCACACCCACGGAGCAACGGCCAAGCCGAGCACGCCAACGCGGAGGTCCTGAGGGGCCTGAAGGCAAGGAGCTTCAAGAAGAAGCTCAAGGCATGCAGCAGGGGCTGGCTCGATGAGCTCCAGTCTGTGCCGTGGTCCATCCGCACCACCGCGACCAAGCCCACGGGTGAGACCCTATTCTTCCTTGTCTACGGGGCTGAGGCAGTCCTCCCTCATGAGGTCAAACATCACTCCCCGCGGGTCTTGGCATTTGACGAGGCACGCTAGGACGCCTCGCAGGGGATGGACCTCATGCTGGGGGAGGAGGGCCACTGCCAAGCCTCGCTCCGTGCCGCGAGGTACCAGCAGGCGCTGCGGCGGTATCACTTTCACTGTCGTAGCGTCCGCTCCAGGACCCTCGAGGTGAGTGACCTCGTCCTGAGGCGGGTGCTCTCCAGGGAGGGGCTTCATAAGCTCTCGCCCATGTGGGAGGGCCCGTTCAGGATTGCCCGTGTCTCCAGGCCTGGCGCCGCGCGCCTGGAGACACAGGACGGGGTCCCCATTCAGAATGCCTGGAACATCCAGCACCTTCGGAAGTTCTACCCATGAACAAGGCCATGCGCCTCTCAAGATCTCTGCCTGTGACACTCTCACGTAATAATGAGTGGGGTTGTACATGCCCCGGAGTCTCCTGAGCGCCACCCTCGGGCCTCACGGGGGCTCCCGCCCACTTCCAAGTGGAGGCCCCATGCTCCGCGCTGGTGAGAAGACAGAAGACTGAAGGAAATATGCCCTAGAGGCAATAATAAAGTTGTTATTTATATTTCCTTATATCATGATAAATGTTTATTATTCATGCTAGAATTGTATTAACCAGAAACTTGATACATGTGTGAATACATAGACAAAACACCAAGTCCCTAGTAAGCCTCTACTAAACAAGCTCGTTGATCAAAGATGGTTAAGTTTCCTAACCATAGACATGTGTTGTCATTTGATGAACGGGATCACATCATTAGGAGAATGATGTGATGGACAAGACCCATCCATTAGCTTAGCATAATGATCGTTAAGTTTTATTGCTATTGCTTTCTTCATGACTTATACATATTCCTTTGACTATGAGATTATGCAACTCCCGAATACCGGAGGAACACCTTGTGTGCTATCAAACATCACAATGTAACTGGGTGATTATAAAGATGCTCTACAGGTGTCTCCGAAGGTGTTTGTTGGGTTGGCATAGATCGAGATTAGGATTTGTCACTCCGAGTATCGGAGAGGTATCTCTGGGCCCTCTCGGTAATGCACATCATGATAAGCCTTGCAAGCAATGTGACTAATGAGTTAGTTACAGGATGATGCATTACGGAATGAGTAAAGAGACTTGCCGGTAACGAGATTGAACTAGGTATGGACATACCGATGATCGAATCTCGGGCAAGTAACATACCGATGACAAAGGGAATGACGTATGTTGTCATTACGGTTTGACCGATAAAGATCTTCGTAGAATATGTAGGAACCAATATGAGCATCCAGGTTCCGCTGTTGGTTATTGATCGGAGATATGTCTCGGTCATGTCTACATAGTTCTCGAACCTGTAGGGTCCGCACGCTTAACGTTCGATGACGATTTGTATTATGAGTTATATGTTTTGGTGACCGAAGATTGGTCGGAGACCCAGATGAGATCACGGACATGACGAGGAGTCTCGAAATGGTCGAGAGGTAAAGATTGATATATTGGACGATAGTGTTCGGACACTGGAATAGTTTCGGAATGATTCGGATATTTTTCGGAGTACCGGGAGGTTACCGGAACCCCCCGGCAGGCCACAAGGAGGTGGCACCCCTCCCCCCCATGGGGAGTCCGAATTGGACTAGGGGAGGGGGTGCGGCCCCCCTTTCCTTCTCCCTCTCCCTCTCCTTCCCCCTTTCCCCCTCCATGAGAAGGAATAAGAGGGGGGGCCGAATCCTACTAGGACTAGGAGTCCTAGTAGGACTCCCCTCTCTTGGCGCGCCCCTATGGCTGCCTCCCTCCCTCTCCCTCCTTTATATACGTGGGCAGGGCACCCCTTGGAGACACACCAATTGTTCCAAGCCGTGTGCGGCGTCTCCCTCCACAGTTTACTCCTCCGGTCATATTGTCGTAGTGCTTAGGCGAAGCCCTGCGCGGATCACTTCACCATCACCGTCACCACGCCGTCGTGCTGACGGAACTCTCCCTCGACACTTTGCTAGATCAAGAGTTCGAGGGACGTCATCGAGCTGAACGTGTGCAGAACTCGGAGGTGCCGTACGTTCGGTGCTTGATCGGTTGAATCGAGAAGATGTTCGACTACATCAACCGCGTTAAGCTAACACTTCTGCTTTCGGTCTACAAGGGTACGTGGACACACTCTCCCCCTCTCGTTGCTATGCATCTTCTAGATAGATCTTGCGTGAGCGTAGAATTTTTTTGAAATTGCATGCTATGTTCCCCAACAGTGGCATCCGAGCCAGGTCTATGCGTAGGTGATATGCACGAGTAGAACACAAAGAGTTGTGGGCGATGATAGTCATACTGCTTACCACCAACGTCTTATTTTGATTCGGCGGTATTGTTGGATGAAGCGGCTCGGACCAACCTTACATAACCGCGTTCATGAGACCGGTTCCACCAACAGACATGCAACTTGTTTTGCATAAAGGTGGCTGGCGGGTGTCTGTTTCTCCAACTTTAGTTGAATCAAATTTGACTAGGCCGGTCCTTGTTGAAGGTTAAAACAGCAAACTTGACGAAACATCGTTGTGGTTTTGATGCGTAGGTAAGAACGGTTCTTACTAGAAGCCCGTAGTAGCCACGTAAAACTTGCAACAACAAAGTAGAGGACGTCTAACTTGTTTTTGCAGGGCATGTTGTGATGTGATATGGTCAAGACATGATGTGATATACGTTATTGTATGAGATGATCATGTTTTGTAAAAGTTATCGGCAACTGGCAGGAGCCTTATGGTTGTCGGTTTATTGTATGAAATGAAATCTCCATGTAATTGCTTTACTTTATCACTATGTGTTAGCGATAGTTGTAGAAGCAATAGTTGGCGAGACGACAATGACGCTACGATGGAGATCAAGGTGTCAAGCCGGTGACGATGGGAATCATGACGGTGCTTTGGAGATGGAGATCAAAGGCACAAGATGATGATGGCCATATCAAGTCACATATTTTGATTGCATGTGATGTTTATCTTTTATGCATCTTATTTTGCTTAGTATGGCGGTAGCATTATAAGATGATCCCTCACTAAAATTTCAAGGTATAAGTGTTCTTCCTGAGTATGCACCGTTGCGACAGTTCGTCGTGCCGAGACACCACGTGATGATCGGGTGTGATAAGCTCTACGTTCACATACAACGGGTGCAAGATAGTTTTGCACGTGCGGAATACTCAGGTTAAACTTGACGAGCCGAGCATGTACAGACATGGCCTCGGAACACTGGAGATCGAAAGGTCGAACGTGAATCATATAGTAGATATGATCAACATAGAGATGTTCACCATTGAAAACTACTCCATCTCACGTGATGATCGGACATGGTTTAGTTGATATGGATCACGTGATCATTTAGATGACTCGAGGGATGTCTATCTAAGTGGGAGTTCTTAAGTAATATGATTAATTGAACTTAATTTATCATGAACTTAGTCCTGATAGTTTTTGCATATCTATGTTGTAGATCAATGGCCTGTGCTACCGTTCCCTTGAATTTTAATGCGTTCCTAGAGAAAGCTAAGTTGAAAGATGATGGTAGCAACTACACAGACTGGGTCCGTAACTTGAGGATTATCCTCATTGCTGCACAGAAGAATTATGTCCTTGATGCACAGCTAGGTGACAAGCCCCCTCCCACTAATGTAGATGCTTTGAACGTCTGGCAAACGCGATCTGATGACTACTCTATAGTTCAGTGTGCCATGCTTTACGGCTTAGAATCGGGACTTCAAAGACGTTTTGAACGTCATGGAGCATATGAGATGTTCCAGGAATTGAAAGTAATATTTCAAGCAAATGCCCGAGTTGAGAGATATGAAGTCTCCAACAAGTTATGTAGCTGCAAGATGGAGGAGAACAGTTCTGTCAGTGAACACATTCTCAGAATGTCTGGGTATCATAACCACTTGACTCAGCTGGGAGTTAATCTTTCGGATGATAGTGTTATTGACAGAGTTCTTCAATCACTGCCACCAAGCTACAAAGGCTTCGTGATGAACTATAATATGCAAGGGATGGATAAGACAATTCCCGAGCTCTTCGCTATGCTCAAAGCTGCGGAGGTAGAAATCAAGAAAGAGCATCAAGTGTTGATGGTTAACAAGACCACTAGTTTCAAGAAAAAGGGCAAGGGAAAGAAGGGGAACTTCAATAAGAATGGCAAGCAAGTTGTCACTCCTGGGAAGAAGCCCAAGTCTGGACCCAAGCCTGAAACTGAGTGCTTCTACTGCAAAGGGACTGGTCACTGGAAGCAAAACTGCCCCAAGTATTTGGCAGATAAGAAGGATGGCAAAGTGAACAAAGGTATATTTGATATACATGTTATTGATGTGTACCTTACTAATGCTCGTAGTAGTGCTTGGGTATTTGATACTGGTTCTGTTGCTCATATTTGCAACTTGAAACAGGGGCTACGGATTAAACGAAGATTGGCTAAGGATGAGGTGACGATGCGCGTCGGGAATGGTTCCAAGGTCGATGTGATCGCCGTCGGCACGCTACCTCTACATCTACCTTCGGGATTAGTTTTAGACCTGAATAATTGTTATTTGGTGCCAGCGTTGAGCATGAACATTATATCTGGATCTTGTTTAATTCGAGACGGTTATTCATTTAAATCAGAGAATAATGGTTGTTCTATTTATATGAGTAATATCTTTTATGGTCATGCACCCTTGAACAGTGGTTTATTTTTGTTGAATCTCGATCGTGGTGATACACATATTCATAATATTGATGCCAAAAGATGCAAAGTTGATAATGATAGTGCAACATATTTGTGGCACTGCCGTTTAGGTTATATTGGTGTAAAGTGCATGAAGAAACTCCATGCAGATGGGCTTTTGGAATCACTTGATTATGAATCATTTGATGCTTGCGAACCATGCCTCATGGGCAAGATGACTAAGACTCCGTTCTCCGGAACAATGGAGCGAGCTACTGACTTATTGGAAATAATACATACCGATGTATGCGGTCCGATGAGTGTTGAGGCTCGCGGCGGGTATCGTTATTTTCTGACCTTCACAGATGATTTGAGCAGATATGGATATATCTACTTAATGAAACATAAGTCTGAAACATTTGAAAAGTTCAAAGAATTTCAGAGTGAAGTGGAAAATCATCGTAACAAGAGAATAAAGTTTCTATGATCTGATCGTGGAGACGAATATTTGAGTTACGAGTTTGGTCTTCATTTAAAACAATGTGGAATAGTTTCACAACTCACGTCACCTGGAACACCACAGCGTAATGGTGTGTCCGAACGTCGTAACCGTACTTTATTAGATATGGTGCGATCTATGATGTCTCTTACCGATTTACCACTATCGTTTTGGGGTTATGCATTAGAGACAGCTGCATTCACGTTAAATAGGGCACCATCTAAATCTGTTGAGACGACACCGTATGAACTGTGGTTTGGCAAGAAACCTAAGCTATCGTTTCTTAAAGTTTGGGGTTGCGATGCTTATGTGAAAAAGCTTCAGCCTGATAAGCTCGAACCCAAATCGGAGAAGTGCGTCTTCATAGGATACCCAAAAGAAACTGTTGGGTACACCTTCTATCACAGATCTGAAGGCAAAATCTTTGTTGCTAAGAATGGATCCTTTCTAGAGAAGGAGTTTCTCTCGAAAGAAGTGAGTCGGAGGAAAGTAGAACTAGATGAGGTAATTGTACCTTCTCTTGAATTGGAAAGTAGTTCATCATAGAAATCAGTTCCAGTGATGACCACACCAATTAGTGAGGAAGCTAATGATGATGATCATGAAACTTTAGATCAAGTTACTACCGAACCTCGTAGGTCAACCAGAGTACGTTCCGCACCAGAGTGGTACGGTAATCCTGTTCTGAAAGTCATGTTACTAGACCATGATGAACCTACGAACTATGAGGAAGCGATGATGAGCCCAGATTCCGCGAAATGGCTTGAGGCCATGAAATCTGAGATGGGATCCATGTATGAGAACAGAGTGTGGACTTTGGTTGACTTGCCCGATGATCGGCAAGCCATAGAGAATAAATGGATCTTCAAGAAGAAGACTAACGCTGACGGTAATGTTACTGTCTACAAAGGTCGACTTGTTGTGAAAGGTTTTCGACAAGTTCAAGGAGTTGACTACGATGAGACCTTCTCACCCGTAGCGATGCTTAAGTCTGTCCGAATCATGTTAGCAATCGCCGCATTTTATGATTATGAAATCTGGCAAATGGATGTCAAAACTGCATTCCTTAATGGATTTCTCAAAGGAGAGTTGTATATGATGCAGCCAGAAGGTTTTGTCGATCCTAAAGGTGCTAACAAAGTGTGCAAGCTCCAGCGATCCATTTATGGACTGGTGCAAGCATCTCGGAGTTGGAATATACGCTTTGATAGTGTGATCAAAGCATATGGTTTTATACAGACTTTTGGAGAAGCTTGTATTTACAAGAAAGTGAGTGGGAGCTCTGTAGCATTTCTAATATTATATGTGGATGACATATTATTGATTGGAAATGATATAGAATTTTTGGATAGCATAAAAGGATACTTGAATAAGAATTTTTCAATGAAAGACCTCGGTGAAGCTGCTTATATATTGGGCATCAAGATCTATAGAGATAAGCCATGCAAGCAATGTGACTAATGAGTTAGTTACGGGATGATGCATTACGGAATGAGTAAAGAGACTTGCCAGTAACGAGATTGAACTAGGTATGGAGATACCGACGATCGAATCTCGGGCAAGTAACATACCGATGACAAAGGGACTGACTTATGTTGTCATTACGGTTTGACCGATAAAGATCTTCGTAGAATATGTAGGAACCAATATGAGCATCCAGGTTCCACTGTTGGTTATTGATCGGAGATATGTATCGGTCATGTCAACATAGTTCTCGAACCCGTAGGGTCCGCACGCTTAACGTTCGATGACGATTTGTATTATGAGTTATCTGTTTTGGTGACCGAAGATTGTTCGGAGTCCCGGATGAGATCACGGACATGACGAGGAGTCTCAAAATGGTCGAGAGGTAAAGATTGATATATTGGACGATAGTGTTCGAACACCGGAATAGTTTCGGAATGATTCGGATATTTTTCGGAGTACCGGGAGGTTACCGGAACCCCCCGGGGGAAGTAATGGGCCTCATGGGCCATAGGGGAGAGGCAAGGCAGGCCACAAGGAGGTGGTGCCCCCCCCCCCATGGGGAGTTCGGATTGGACTAGGGGAGGGGGCGCGGCCCCCCTTTCCTTCTCCCTCTCCCTCTCCTTCCCCCTTTCCCCCTCCATGAGAAGGAATAAGAGGGGGGGCCGAATCCTACTAGGACTAGGAGTCCTAGTAGGACTCCCCTCTCTTGGCGCGCCCCTATGGCTGCCTCCCTCCCTCTCCCTCCTTTATATACGTGGGCAGGGCACCCCTTGGAGACACACCAATTGTTCCAAGCCATGTGCGGCGTCTCCCTCCACAGTTTACTCCTCCGGTCATATTGTCGTAGTGCTTAGGCGAAGCCCTGCGTGGATCACTTCACCACCACCGTCACCACGCCGTCATGCTGACGGAACTCTCCCTCGACACTTTGCTGGATCAAGAGTTCGAGGGACGTCATCAAGCTGAACGTGTGCAGAACTCGGAGGTGCCGTACGTTCGGTGCTTGATCGGTTGAATCGAGAAGACGTTCGACTACATCAATCACGTTAAGCTAACGCTTCCGCTTTTGGTCTACGAGGGTACGTGGACACACTCTCCCCCTCTCGTTGCTATGCATCTTCTAGATAGATCTTGCATGAGCGTAGAATTTTTTTTGAAATTGCATGCTACGTTCCCCAACAAAGACTAGTGTAGGTGCCGAACGCGGCTGTTCATTTGCTTGCTTTCTGTAGCTGATTTGCAACTTCTTGAAATGAAATTTGGAGTTCTCGCGTCTTTATTTGAAAGGGTTGGAAATTTTTCTCCTCGCAGCACTCGCTTTTTTCAGGCCTCGTTTTAGGGAAAGTGACAATTGCCCGTCGCTCTTCCTCGCGCGTCCCGCATGTGGGGGCTGGGCACGGTGTGTACGCTTGGGCCCGCCCGCGAACGCACCTCGCCAAAACATTGGCCTTTGGCATCTGAATCCTCGCATGACGCCCTCAAACGAGCCAGCAAGCACGCACGCCCTCCTGAGTCCGTGCCTCCGGGCATCGCGACCCTCCTGAGTCCGTGCCTCCAGGCATCGCGACGCGGCATACCAACAACCCACGCTTGGGGGCTCACGCGGGGGACGGCACCTCCGGAGGTCCCTTGGCCCCGTGGCCACGCCTGGGGACCTTCGAGTCCACAACAAGGAAATCTCTAGAGGACCTATTCGGAGATAGGGACATGCGGGAAGTCCAAAGCTCCACGAAAGCTCGTCCTCACGGCACAAGAGTCTACCTCGGGCACACTAAGCTAAGTCATTTCAATCACAGTCAGTGGCAACACGGATATCAGGGTGCAATATAAAAACAATAACGCGATGGCGCAAGTGCCGCGGTCCATTACACGCCCCGACAGGGCTTTCCACCTTTTTGATGCAGAAAAAAAAGAGAAGAAGAAGAGAGGCAAAAGCAGTCGCGCAGCTACAGCAGCTCCCGGGACCTGCCTCCGGCAACGCCCACGCTCAGTCAGAGTCCTCCTCCTGCTTCACCAAGGTGCAGTGGTGAGGCGGCTCGTCTTCCTCCCTGGTCCGAGCTCGGCGGTGTGGTGGCCCATCGTAGTCGCCGTCGCTTGTGCTCTCCCCAAAGGAGGAACTGCCGCTGCTGGAGGCATCGCGGCCGTTGCCAAGGGCAAGCTCACCACTGGCGTCGTCGTCGCTGTCACTCTCTGGGCAGCACCCCAGGCACTGACCATCTTCCCCGAAGACCCTGACATAGAGGGTCGCGGTGCCATCGTACCTGAAGTGGAGGGTCCACCTCCCCTGCAGGCCACGTGCGCGGGCGAACGTCTGCCATCCGCGGTTCAGAAACATGTTGCTGGCGGGGGTGACCTCAACCGCCACACAGGAGGCCTTGCTGCAGCAACCATCGGCCTATAGCCAGAGGCCGCCAGGTCCCCCGACCAGCAGCGCACCCGCAAAGAAGCGTGGGACATGGAGCCAGGCATCGGCGGGCCTCTCCACCCACACCACAAACTCCGAGGATGCATCGGCCGAGTGGAGTCGCGGGCGCGATGGCCGGACGGCTGCCGCGCGCCTTCCCCCTTCGCTGCGGCTGCCCCGGCCACGGCAGCTTCCGCCACGGGAAGGAGCGCCCCCGCGACTGCCGGCGACAGCACCAGCTCTCGAGGGAGTGCGCGCACGCCCTCGGGGAGCCACCGCAGGCGTCGCGGCGTGCTTGCGGGGGCGGCCGCGGCCTCTATTGGGCGGCGGCGAGTCCGGTCCCTCCTTGGGAGCCTTTCCCTTCTCCGCGGCTGAGAACCTCCTCACTGGCACCATGGAAGCTTTGGCAAGATGGCGGGGGAACTAAGGAGAAGGAGGAGTGGGTGGCGAGAACATGAAGATGAGCTGGGGGCTCCGCCCCCCGCCGCATTTATAGGCAGAGGGAGGCCAACCGCTGGCCTCTCACGTTTCGAGCAATGATGGCTCCTCTGCATGCATCAGGTAGTAGTCAAGTCGGGCAGTTGCCGAGGTGGCGTGGGGAAGTGGAGACGCCCACGTCCCATCAAGCGCCACGCATCAGCCCGGTCCACAGGCGATTAGGGTCCGTGGCGCTTCGCCCTTGCCCTTTGGCTTCGCCTCGAAGCCAAGTCCGAGCGCACCTTGGGCCCGGGGGCTACTATCAGCGTGTCGGGGTACGACACCTATGGGATCCCGAGAGACCCCTTTACGATTCGGCGGGGGGAGAGGTATACACAAAGAGCAGAACCAACGATCGACACGGGAAGTTTTTACCCAGGTTCGGGCCACTGATCAGCGTAAAACCCTACTCCTGCCTTGTGTTCTTATTAATGTTCTTGAGCCCAGCCTTCAGGAGCGCTCGCTGTGAACAGCACGTTCAAAGAGCAGCTACGCATGCAGAATGGGCCAGAAGTTCTCCTACCTGTAGCAGTTGCCTTGGGCCTCCTTTTATACGCTCAAAGGGGTCACCACAGTGGCAAAATGTACATACATTGAGGTGTAAAGTAGCTACAGGGTCATCAAACCTAACCCCTGACGGATTAGGACAAACGCATTTAATGCATCATGAGGTGTCCGTTTAGGTGTCCTCACTTTCTTGGGGATGGAAAAAGGGGCCATCCCATCAGCACCACTTAAGCTCTCTTCCATTGGCGCGTCGCCACGCGTCCAAAGAAGGACCCAGAATGTCAGGTTTGTCGCTGTGCTAGAGCAGTGGCACAGCAACAAAACCTTGCCGGGCGCCGAAGCTTGCCGGGCACCAAGCCTTGCCGGGCGCCAAGCCTTGCCGGGCGCCAATCCTTGCCGGGCTCCGTAGGCCACCCCGGCAAGATCTTGCCGGGGAAGCTGGCCTTCGGATTCCAGCTCTTCTTATCTGCTGATCCTCAGATCTCTGACTTGATGATTTCTTTGGTGGCTTGAATCGACCTCGAACTGTTCCCCGGCAAGCCTTGCCGCGAGGATGGCTAAAACTGCCCGTGCACAAGTACGGGGTACTAGTGGCCCAATACTTAGTACATCGACAGGAGCCCCCGGGCCTAGGCCATACACGAGTGCGAGGCGTTGTTGGGCTAAGCCCAAACAGTGCACGGGCACGCGTGGCAGGGGATTAACTGCTCATAAATATCTCGTTTACTGTGCCCCCCACTACATGCACCGAGCGCGTGACATGGGAAGCGTGCCTTAAAGGCTGCAACTGCAACGTGCCTACAGAGGCGCATTCACATTGGGGAATAAAAGAGGCGGCCCCGCTCCTTCCCCATAAAAAGGAGAAGCCATAGAGGCACAAGCCTATTTACCCCCCTCTTCTTCTCAATCTGGCCGTCGCCATCGCCTTCCTCCTCTCGAGCTCAGAGCGAAGCTTTTTCCTCTTCCGCCCGCCACTTCCACGCTCGCTTCACCCCCGGCTTCCGCCCTCACAGCTGCCATGCCGCCCAAGGCCAGCAAAGGCAAGGGCAAGGAAGCGAAAGCCGATGTCCCGGAGAGCGAACTGGTGAAGATGCAGAAGAAGTATGTTGTCTTCCCCCCATCGCTCTATGCTGAAGCTCTGAAGAGGCGGTACCAGTGCATGTGGGCGAAGGAGATGCAAGCTCACCCCGCCACACGCGTGATTCCAGGTTCTTGTTCCAAAAGTGGATCGGACAGATACCCTTTCTTCGCTGCGTATTTCTATTGCGGGCTCTGCCCCCCATTTTCTGACTTCTTCAATGATATCATGTACACATACGGCTTTCATCTTCTCGATTTCAAGCCTAATGCGGTACTATGCATGTCCATCTTTGCCCATCTTTGTGAAAACTTTGCCGGCGTGATTCCCAACTCTACTCTTTTTCGCCATTACTTCTTCCCTCGCATCCAAAAAGGAGAGGCCATCTCTGGTTCTATCACCTGGATTCCAAGAGCTTGGAATAAGGAAATATACCCAGAAGGAGTTTACCGTGAAAAGTGGGACGGATGGCGGGCCGAATGGTGCTGGATCTAGGAAGCAGATCCCCATCCGTTTTGTCTTCCTCGGCAACAGAAGGTGGTCCGTGGCAAGGACTGGAGCGATCTCGCCGCAGAGGACGAGAGGCTCACAATCGCCACCACCAGGATCCTTCGCCTGAAAGCTGTCGGGCTGACAATGGAGATGATTGGCTTCGACTTTCTCCGCCGCCGCATCGCCCCCTTGCAGAACAGGGGAAGGCCAGCTTGGGAATACCGAAACGCGGCAGATATCATGAGATTGCGCCCCGGGCTGAATAATAATCTGACCACTATGCAGCTTGGCACTCTCTATCAAAAACTATTCCAGCACGAAGACAAGCATCGGCTGCCGGCAAGGATCGTCCCTTTGTGCAACAACTCCGCCTTGGGGTCAATCATCGCCTTCATGCCGATGTTCAATGCCCACGGTCTTGACGCGACTTGGGCCGAGCCAACCGAGGTGGAAGCACAGAAGTTTTTTGACAACTTGACGGAGAGACCCGTCCAGCAAGAGACAGATTTCATCCAGGCCACCACCGACCAAGAAGTAGCTTACATTGCTACTAGGGTGGAGGAGGCAAATCTTGCCGCGGAGGCCGGCAGCGTTGGCTTCACAGAATGGGAAACCAGCGACGCAGAGGTAGTAGTGGAGGTAAAACCTGCCGGGAAGGACAAAGCTGCCAGGGAACAGAGCAGCACAGCCGCTGAGAGCTCGTCCGATGAGGACACGGCCGAAGATGAACCGCAAGAAGAGCTCCCAGCCCCGAAGAAGACGAAGCGTGTTCTTCGAAAGGCTGCATCTGGCATCCCGGCAAGCCAGCCTTCTTCGAGCGGCGAGGCTCTCGGCAAGAAAGTGGCCGGCAAGACTGCACCGCGGTAAGGGGCTCATCAACAACCTGCGCGGCGCGCGAGACCCATACCAGCGGCCACTGCTGGGGCGGCAGGGGTGTCTCGCACTACCGTACCGGAAGCTGCCCCGGCGCCTGCCACAGCCAAGCAGCCTAGGACCCCTCCTCCGCCTCCCCACTCAGACATCACAGCGGAGGCCAATTTCGACATCTCCGGCTTTAGTCCGGAGCGAGAATAAGAAGAGTGAGTACTTTGCCACAGCCTTTATATTTCAATCTTGGATCGATCTTACTAACTTGCTCGTATTGTCTCTGCAGTGATGCAGAAACCTTGCTGGAGAGGATGGCGAAGAGGACAAAGACTTCCACGGGCGACGAGCCCCCGGCAGGCTCCACGAGCGTGCCAGAAACCATCATCGTCAGCCCGAAGCCCAGTCCTCAACGCAGCCCCCAGCACAGCCCCCAGCGCAGCCCCCAGCGTAAGTTCACTGTTCTTTTTCCGCTGGCGGGTGCTGAGGCTTCCATTCTTGCCGCTGATATCCTTGGGCTCGCAGGAGAAGAACGGCAACAAGGAGAGTTGTCGGAAGACATCCCCGTCATGCCACCTTCATCGACCACGCCGCCCACAAGCATGTCCCCGGCAAGAGATCCTACCGACGAGCCCATCCTAACTGAGGAGGAGCCGGCAAGCATGGACACCGGCAACCCTCCCCCGGCAACCGAAGTTGCCGGGAAGGGCGAGGCCACCTCTCAACAGCTCGACGCAGGTAATCGATTGCCTCAGAGTGCTTGTTACTCTTTCCCTTATCTCTCTGTCTTTAGTCGCTTCAAACTTCAATCTTGATCTTATTCCGTTCTCCTCCTTCGTCCTTCAGAGTTCCCTGTGATGGAACACATGGATGTCGACGTTGTCATCGAGGAGACCGCCAGGGACGCCGCTGCCGAAGCAGACAGGATCGCTGCCAGCGAGGCCACCAAGGATGACACTGTCGAGGCTGGTGGTGCTCTTGACTGGGAGGCCGCCAAGACTGCACAGGAGGAACCCGCCAAGGAACCTACTGAAGGGGGCGATAGGGAGGCTGATGACCGTACTGACGGCATTCCTGCCGCAGGAGCGCCAGGCCCTGCACCGGCCACGGAGCCCCCTGCCACTGGTGAGGCGGTCGCTGAAGACCAACCGTCAACATCTGAAGGCCCCTCATCCAGCAAATACCTCAAGGTTGGCGAGAACCTGTTCGTCAACTTGTCGGGGACGGCAAGCATTGGGGCACCAGCCAAAGGAGAAGTTTTTGACGAAGAAATCATCGCTGCTACCGGGCTCGAGGTTGTTGACGATCCCAGCGCTAGCAGTGGCAAATCTAAAGAGGATCAGCTCCTTTAGGCCATGGGTGAGAATTTCCGCAAGCTCCAGGCTCTCCACCGCGCCCGGAAAGATAAGGCGGACTCCAGAATGGCAGTCGTCAAGGCGGCCGAGGCAGATTTCCAGAGGCGCGTCGAACAAATGCAAACCTGGTATGCCGAGGCCCTCCAAGAGCTGACTGCTGGCTGGGAACAGGTGAGGCAACAGTGGACAGAGATCCTCCTGAAGCAATCTGATATGGAGAAGGCGCAGGATGAAGCTACTCAAAGGATTGCCACTGAAGATGCCCTCCTGACGGGGCGCCGCGTTGCTCTTGATGCTCATGAGGAAGATCTCACCGCACGTGAGCAGGCGCTCGCCGCCAAGCTTCGCAGCAAAATGAAGATATCGAGAAGCTTGTCGCGTGGCGGACCTAGGAGCTAGAGCAAAAACATAAAGAGGCACTCGAAGCTCTGACTGCAAGTCATGCCGGCAAGCTCAAGGAGGCCGTCGATGCTGCCGAAGCTGCAGAGGCCGCCAAGAACGAGCTGAGTGACAAGGTAAAGAAGCTGGAAATAGATCTCGAAGAGCACGGCAAGGAGCTCTCGACGCTCAAAGGTGATAGGGAAAAAACCCTCCACTCCTTGGCGGAGATGCAAGTTGCCCTGTCCAATAAAACCTAGCAGCTCTCCTCTGCGGCTGATGACATTGCAGTTCTGGAATTGAAGCTGACCATGTTGCAGAAGTCTCTCGAGGCCGGAAAGGCCCGTGAGAAAGCTCTATGCAAGGATCTCCAAGGAGAGAGGAACCTGCTCAAGAGCGCTGCCGCCGCCCAAATCGATTACGAGAAGGGGGTGGAGATCTGGACTGGACGTCTCATCGCCACTGCGGAGAAGCTTACGGCAGAACTGTCAACCATGGGCCTGTCAAACTTCAGGTATTCTTCCGAGGAAAGGATATCTTCAAATGCCAGGTTGACGATGTTCTTTGAAAGCATCATCGACGCCTTGAGGGTGCTCCAGTCTAGCCGGGCGACCCAATTGGCCAACGAGACTCGCCGGCTTTGCCGGGCCATCCTTCGCAAGGTGGTACATAGCAATCCCGGCATCGACCTCTCCAACGCGCTCGGCCATCTGCCAAGGGACGCAAATGTTGAGGCGCTTGAAGAATGCATCGCGCCTATCCTTGAGAAGGTGGACTCCGTCAAAAGGATCGAAGGCCAGCGCAGGGATTAAGTGCTCCGCTTTTTCTTGCCATCATCATTCCATGTAGAACACAATTAAGTCTCAAGTTAGAATCGCGGCAACTCATGAATGTAACATAACTCGCCTATGTTTAGGTTCATGCTTGCTATTTTCCTTGTTTGATTCCTTTATGTATGGAGTTCACCCTACGCTTACTGAAAAACTTGCCGGCGCGCAACCTGCCGCGAGCGCTGGGTGCGGGACTTCAGCAGCCTGCTGGAGGCGCAGCGGCCGGCAAGACTCCTTGGCGTTCTCAGTGCAGCCACTTAAATCGTTGAGCGGGCTCGAAACAGAATAAGGGCTCAACTGATTACAACAAGGGTTCCTTCGCGTGCAGATTTTCCATACAAGAGTCGGAATCGTCCAAGGAAATAACTTTGTAATAAAAGAAACTTGCTCTAAGTTTTTAGAACTTAGCTTTCTGTCACTGTCCTTCCTCCGGCAAGCGTCAATTCCGAACGTCGCCAACTGGTACTCATATCTCCCTTCTCCCCCCGGCAAATGTGCACGCGAGGAATCCTTTTGTCTTTTAAAAAAGAAAGAAGAGAAAATAAAGACATGAAACCTTGGCGGTTCATTAAAACTTACCGGGAGTAGGTGTTATACAACATCTTAGACAAACATGCATATATAAATATGAAAATGGGAATCAATAAGGGAATGTACAACACTTAAATTTATTCATCTGCGCTCAGGGTCTGCGCCTGGCTTTGTACAAAGGATCACATGCCTTGCCGGCAAGACTTGTACAAAAGGGTGGTTGCCGGGAACCCCCGGCAACCGCGCCTTATGGGTAGAACTTGCGAAGATGTTCGATATTCCAGGAATTGCTCACTGGAACGCCATCTTCGGTCTCCAAGCGGACAGCACCGGGCTTGGTGACTCGTACTACCTGATAAGGGCCTTCCCACTTTGGCGTCAACTTGTTTGAATTCTTGGCGGACTGAATCCGCCGAAGAACAAGGTCACCTTCCTCAAGGCTTCGGGCATGAACTTTGCGGCTATGGTAGCGGCGCAAAGCTTGCTGGTAGCGTGCAGCTCGCACAGCAGCCTGAAGACGATTCTCCTCAAGGAGCACAGCGTCATCTTGCCGCAGTTGCTCTTGCTCAAGCTCATCATAAGCGAGCACTCGAGGTGATCCGTATGTGAGTTCTGTGGGGAGAACTACTTCCGCTCCGTAGACCAGAGCGAAGGGCGTCTGGCCGGTGGCTTGATTTGGTGTCGTTCTGATTGACCAAAGAACCGCCGGCAACTCATCAATCCAGCGTCTTCCGCACTTTCTCAGTCTGTCAAAAGTCCTGGTCCTGAGACCGCGCAGCACTTCAGCATTAGCCCTTTCTGCTTGGCCGTTGCTTCTTGGGTGAGCAACAGAGGCAAAACAAATCTTGCCGCCAAAGTCTTGGACGTACTGCATGAAGGTGCGACTTGTGAACTGCGTGCCGTTGTCGGTGATGATCCTGTTGGGTACACCAAAACGGCAAACTATCCCTTTAAAGAACTTGACGGCTGATTGTGCTGTCACCTTCCTCACTGCTTCCACCTCCGGCCACTTTGTGAACTTGTCAATAGCAACGTACAAGTACTCAAAGCCCCCGGTAGCACGGGGGAAAGGGCCCAGTATGTCGAGCCCCCAGACCAAAAATGGCCAGGAGAGAGGGATTGTCTGAAGAGCTTGAGCTGGTTGATGTGTTTTCTTCGAATGAAACTGGCACGCTTCACACTTGGTGACTAGTGCAGTTGCATCCTGGAGAGCGGTGGGCCAAAAGAAACCTTGCCGGAAAGCTTTCCCGGCAAGTGCTCTTGATCCTATGTGAGAACCACATATGCCTCCATGTATCTCTGCCAACAGCTCTAGCCCATCCTCCCGAGGAATGCACTTTAATTTCACACCGTTTGGTCTCTTTCTGTACAGGACGTCATCGACGAACTTGTACATAACAGACCGACGGGCTACTCTTTCTGCTTCTTCCTGTTCCTCCAGGAGTTCTCCTGTCTGAAGGAAATGGACAATGTGCTGCGCCCATGCTGGAGCCTGAGGCTCGACAGCTAGGTCTAAAGGCATCTCCTCCGCTGGGGGAATGTTTGTCTCGACAGCAAGGGCCTGAGGCCCTGCCGGAGCCTGTTGTTCCCCGGCAGGCATGTCGATCCCGGCAACTTCCTTGCCGGCGGCTCCGGGGAGCTCTGCCGGGAAGTACTGGCCAGAGTTCAACTTTATTCTCTTTTCTTGCCGCATCGATGGCGCCATGGATGGTTGAGTCAATTGGAGCACAAAAGTTCCTGGTTCCACAGGCAACTTGAGGGCGGCACGCTTTGACAGGTCGTCAGCAACACTGTTCTCGGCACGAGGAACGTGCTCCATTTGCAGACCGTCAAAGCGCTCTTCCATTTTCCTCACTTCATCCACGTAGGCTTGCATCAATGGACTTTGATAACTCTTGTTAACTTACCTGAAGACAAGTTGTGAATCGCCTTTGATGACGAGCTTTTTGATACCAAGGTCTGCCGCAATCCTGAGACCGGCAAGCAAACCCTCGTATTCTGCAGTGTTGTTGGTCGAACTCTCCCGGGGAAAATGCATTTGGACTACGTACTTGAGGTGCTCTCCGGTGGGTGCGACAAGCAGCACGCCAGCACCGGCGCCTTGCAGCGAGAAAGCCCCGTCAAAGTACATAACCCATTGCTGATCGATTTCCTTGCCAGGAAGAGTTGTTTCCTGAGCCTCTTCGTATGGCGTTGGGGTCCATTCCGCAATGAACTCCGCCAAGGCCCTGCTCTGAATCATCGAAGTGCTTTCAAACTTGAGGCCAAAGCTCGACAACTCCAACGCCCACTCCACGATCCTGCCGGTTGCTTCTGGATTTTGCAAAATCCGTTGCAACGGAAAGCGAGTGACGACGGTGATTTCATGTGCTTGAAAATAATGGCGCAGCTTCCTCAAGGCCATAAGAAGGCCGAAAAGCAACTTCTGCACACCAGAATATCTTGACCTAGCCCCTTGTAAAAGAGAGCTAACAAAATAAACTGGGCGCTGCACCACCTTCTTCTTCTGCACTGGTTCTTCTGTTTGCACAGATCCTGTCTTGCCGGGATCAACCCTTGCCGGGGAAGATCTTGCCGCGTCACCTGGCGGTCCTGCCGCTGGTGTTGCTTCCTCATCAGCCTCTCTCTGCGCCACTAGCACAGCACTAACCACTTGATTTGTTGCTGCCAGATACAGCAGCAACGGCTCTTGTGGTTTAGGCGCGACTAGCGTCAGCGGAGAGGAAAGGTATTTCTTCAAATCTTGTAGCGCAGCCTCCGCCTCCGGAGTCCATTTCATTGGACCTGCCTTCTTCAAAATTTTGAAGAAGGGCAGGGCGCGCTCAGCAGATTTGGAAATAAACCTGCTTAGAGCAGCAACACAGCCGGCAAGACGACGCACATCTTTGACGCGTCTCGGCGCTTCAATTTGCTCAATAGCTTTGATCTTGTCGGGGTTCGCTTCGATTCCTCGGCAAGATACAAAGAATCCGAGGAGCTTGCCGGAAGGAACACCGAACACGCACTTCTCAGGATTGAGCTTCAAGTTGATCTTGCGCAGATTTACAAATGTTTCTTCTAAATCTTGAATGAGTGTCGCTTTGTCTTTGGTTTTAACCACTATATCATCCATATACGCAACCATATTTCTATGGAGTTGAGGCTCAAAACCAATTTGGATTGCTCTCGCAAATGTCGAACCAGCACTTTTCAACCCGAAAGGCATTCGTATAAAACAATACATACCACATGATTGATAAATGCGGTCTTCTCTTCATCTTCTTTTGCCATAAAAATCTGATGATACCCTGAATAGGCATCAAGGAAGGACAGGAGATCACAACCAGCGGTGGAATCCACAATCTGGTCGATGCGCGGCAAGGGAAAAGGATCTTTTGGACAGGCTTTATTGATATCTGTATAATCAATACAAAGCCTCCATTTCCCATTCGCTTTCCGCACTACAACCGGATTGGCCAACCAGGTTGGATGAAGCACTCCTTTGACCAATCCTGCCGCCTCCAGCTTTCTGATTTCTTCGACAATGAATTCTTGCCGCTCCAAGGCTTGCTTCCTGACCCTTTGCTTGACCGGCCGCGCATGAGGACAGACAACAAGGTGGTGCTCAATTACCTTCCTGGGAACACCGGGGATGTCAGACGGTTGCCATGCAAACACGTCGACATTCGCCCGCAGGAAAGCAACGAGCGCGCTTTCCTATTTGTCATCTAGGGTGGAACTTATGGTGAAAGTTCCCCCCGTTCCGTCCTCCCTGACGGGCACCTTCTTGGTCTCCGGCGGAGCAGCCTTGGATTTCTTGTTCTTGCCGGTGGAACTCTCTGGTGCGTCCTCGACGGAAGCGCAGCACTCCGAGGAGGTGCGCTTGCCGGAGTTCGCGCAAAGATTCTTGCCGGTCTTCTTCTTCCCGCCGGGAGTTCCAGTGGCAGGAGCAGGTGCCTTGATGGCAGGTGCTGCAACTGCTTCCCGGCAAAGTTGGTCGGCATAGATGAGCGCACCCTTCTTATCGGAATGGATAGTGATGATGCTCAACGGCCCAGGCATCTTCAAAACGTTGTACGCGTAGTGTGATGCCGCCATGAACTTAGCCAGCGCTGGCCGACCAAGGATCCCATTATATGACATGGGGATCTTGGCGACATCAAACACCACCTTCTCAGTCCTGAAGTTGAGCTCGCTACCAAATGTCACCGGCAGTGTAATCTTGCCCTTGGGCTGGGTTCTTCCCGGATTGACCCCTTGAAACGTACCCGTTTCTTCGAGGTACTCATCGGGAATTTGGAGCTTTTTGAGCACATCCGGTGAGATTAAGTTTAGGCCGGCCCCACCGTCAACTAGCATTTTCGTCACCTTGAGGTTGCGAATCGTTGGGGAGACCAACAATGGCAAGCACCCGACCGCAGTTGTGCGATCAGGGTGATCCTCGGCGTCGAAAATGATAGGCGTGTTGGACCACTTCAGGGGCTTACATGCATCTGGGGATGGCTCTGCCACATTGACTTCCCGCACCCACTGTTTGAGTTGACGGTGAGAAGAATGCAGCGAGGCACCTCCATCGATACACATGGCCTCTGTAGCTTTCTGGAATTCTTGCTCACTGGACTCATCATCTTCTTCATCATCATCTTCTTCTTTGTCTCAGCCCCGAGCGGGCCTATCCTTCTGTTGCTTGGTCTTGCCGCGGCGCCCCCCTCGGCCACCGCGCTTCTTGCCAGATCCGTCAACACCATCTTGCGCCTTCTCCTTATCTCGCCTCTCATATTCGGCCCTCTGTTTCTCGGCAAGCTGTTCAACTTGCCGGCAGTTCTGGAGATCATGGCCCTTGGTGCGATGGATCTTGCAATACTGCTTGCCGGAGTTTTCTGACTTGTCGGCAGCCGCCAAGGCCTGACAGGAAGGGCACCCGGCAAGATCCTTGCCGGGGTCACCAACCTTGGCCTTCTTGGCGGCGCCAGGGTTGTCGGATTCCTCGACAGCAAGCACGGCCTTGCCTCCGCGTTTCCTGTTCTGCCGCCGGCCTTCCCTTGACGGGGCCGCGGCATCTTCTTCTTCGGATTTGCCCGCCGCGCCAACAGCCTCGCCAGGGAGTTTCCTCCCCTCTTCAGCTCGAGCGCATTTATCGGCTAGAGCGTAAAGCTCGGCAATACTCCTGACTTTGTTCATTGCCAGCTCTTCCCGCATTCTGCGGTTACGCACGTTCTGGTGAAACGTGCTAATGACAGCGGCAGGGTGAACGTCAGGAATATTGTACTGCACCCGGCTGAACCTCTGCATAAACTTGCGCAGGGACCCGCCCTCCTTCTGAGGGATGATATGCAAATCACTCTCTTGGCCAGGAGCTTGGTGGCCTCCGACAAAGGCGCCAACAAACTGATGGCACAGATCTGACCAGGAAGAAATAGAATTCTCCGGCAGCCTGCACCGCAATGGTGTACATGCTCAGGAACTCCGAGGGATGGGTCTTACCATCATATTTCTCCGGGACCTCCGGCTTGAAGGTTCGGGAATTGGGCCACTGGACTTGCCGCAACTCACGGGTAAACGCTGGAGTCCCTACCTCATAAGGCAAGTCTCCTACGTCCCCTGGCGCAGGCTCGTCGACAGCCGGCCCCGCGCGCTTGTCAGATTGATAGCGCGCTTCCCGTCGCCGCTCGATGGTAGTTCGAGCGTCCTCCTTGCCTCGTTCCTGGAGAACTTGACGCTGATCGCGGCGCATCCGTGGATCGGATGACGCCGTGGAAACTTCTTCACGGCGGTCGACCTGCTGGGTTGTCGGCCACCGCTGGTGCCGCGGAGGGGAGTGCACTGTGGTTGCACCACCTCTAGTTTTCTCCACATCGGCTCGCGCCAGATCGATGGGCCTTCGCTGCGAGGGCCCTGCCTCTTGCGGTCCATCTTTGTTGGCGAAGCCGATAAGGCTCTGGATAGTAGCTCGCCACTCCTCCATCTTCTCCGGGGCAGGAGGAAAATCGAGGAGCAGCTGCGCACGTGCCAAGGCTTCCGCTGGCGTAGGCAGCGGCGACAGGTGCAAGGTACGTGAGGTGCTCTGACTCCTAACCATATTAGAAGGAGCACCACCATGGTCACGCGACCGCGCGCCACCCCCGCTAGCAGCTCGGTGTGCATGCTGGTCCCGCGCATCTTGGGATCAATGCGCAAAAATCTTTTCATGGGGACGCTCTGAACCACCAGCGCCATGACGTCGCTCATCGTGCACGACCTGGGTAGGTCGTGAGGCTTGCACCGGCGCGGGAGCTCCAGCAGGCGCCCTCCGATCTCTGGAATTTGTTGTGCCACCCGTAGGCAACACGGCGCCGTCTCTAGATCCAGCGGCGTGTAGGTTGCCACCGCCACTGCGAACGATGCCGCTCGCCTGGCTCGGATCACCAGAACGCCGTGGGGGTTCTAGTCCTCTTCCTTCTGCACCCACACCGTCGCCCGTACGCGAAAGCGTAGGCAAAACGGACGTGGACGGTTGTGCCGTCGCGGCGCTCTTCTTCTTGGGCGGCATGATGATGAAGAACTTGAGGCGCCGATCACTAGATCAGGTTCACGCAACCTTCAATCCCCCTACCTGGCGCGCCAAAGATGTCGGGGTACGACACCTATGGGATCCCGAGAGACCCCTTTACGATTCGGCGGGGGGAGAGGTATACGCAAAGAGCAGAACCAACGATCGACGCAGGAAGTTTTTACCCAGGTTCGGGCCGCTGATCAGCGTAAAACCCTACTCCTGCCTTGTGTTCTTATTAATGTTCTTGAGCCCAGCCTTCAGGAGCGCTCGCTGTGAACAGCACGTTCAAAGAGCAGCTACGCATGCAGAATGGGCCAGAAGTTCTCTTTTTTTGTAGCAGTTGCCTTGGGCCTCCTTTTATACGCTCAAAGGGGTCACCACAGTGGCAAAATGTACATACATTGAGGTGTAAAGTAGCTACAGGGTCATCATACCTAACCCCTGACGGATTAGGACAAACGCATTTAATGCACCGTGAGGTGTCCGTTTAGGTGTCCTCACTTTCTTGGGGATGGAAAAAGGGGCCATCCCATCAGCACCGCTTAAGCTCTCTTCCATTGGCGCATCGCCACGCGTCCAAAGAAGGACCCAGAATTTCGGGTTTGTCGCTGTGCTAGAGCAGTGGCACAGCAACAAAACCTTGCCGGGCGCCGAAGCTTGCCGGGCACCAAGCCTTGCCGGGCGCCAAGCCTTGCCGGGCGCCAATCCTTGCCGGGCTCCGCAGGCCACGCCGGCAAGATCTTGCCGGGGAAGCTGGCCTTCGGATTCCAGCTCTTCTTATCTGCTGATCCTCAGATCTCTGACTTGATGATTTCTTTGGTGGCTTGAATCGACCTCGAACTGTTCCCCGGTAAGCCTTGCCGCGAGGATGGCTAAAATTGCCCGTGCACAAGTACGGGGTACTAGTGGCCCAATACTTAGTACACCGACAGAAGCCCCCGGGCCTAGGCCATACACGAGTGCGAGGCGTTGTTGGGCTAAGCCCAAACAGTGCACGGGCACGCGTGGCAGGGGATTAACTGCTCGTAAATATCTCGTTTACTGTGCCCCCCACTACACGCACCGAGCGCGCGACATGGAGGAAGAGGAGGAAGAGGAGGGGATTTCATGGCCCTTGAAGGAGGGGTCCGAAACCAACCCTATCTCTTGTTTCCCCACACATACGGACTCTAAATACAGCCTATACTCAAGTATTTCGAAATTACATGGGCCTGGCCCAATAATAAGGTGACGCAGCACCTATAATAGCCTCTGGACGAAATTTATGAAGTGGCATCTTGTATATTTCGTCCAAGGCTTCCTGCACTCATTATGGTGGCTTCAAAGTCCTGAAATCATCACTTGTAACTCCGTTCTTGTTCTCCTTGCGCATGCCATCATCTCCATGCTTGAACTTGCTCCAAGGTTCCTCTTTCTTGTCCAAGCTAGGCCCTTCATTTGTAAGCAAAACAAATGTATCCAATTTAGGCAGCATCATATTCTCATAAACATTAGAATCATTACCAAGAAACGAAAGTACCTGATAATTTAATTGGCGTGCGCGAGTTCTAGTAATTGGTCCAGTATGTATAGCAGCAGGGGCTGTGGGTGTAACAATGGTATTGATGTCCTCATCATCCTCGGCCCCTCGTGAGGCTAATCCACCGCAAAGCAGGAGTAGGGTATTACACAGCAAGCTGGCCCGAACCTGGGTAACTGTCGTGTCCATCTTCTTCCCTGTTCTTCGAGCTAGGCTGTAGGGCAGCGCGTTCGGTTGGCTGGATAGGTTGAGTTCTTCGCACATGCCCCAGAGTTTGAACCTTCTTTGGGTCTGCGGAGCCCTGAATCCGACAGAATCATCTCCACCATGTTCTTCACTTGTAATAAAAGCCAAAGTCTCCTCATCATAGTCACTAGCGGACTCATACGCACCATCCTCAGTAGCAATCATAACACGTGGAGATTTGCATTCTCTCGCAAAATGACCTCTACCCTTACAACAACGACAAATAATATCATGTGTGTGACCTGTTGATGCCATGGATGAAGAAGAGCTCTGTGCAGGCCCGGTAGGTGTGCTCTTGGCAGATAGTGGTGGTAGTGCCTGCTTTCTTGTATCACTGCTGGAGGTGGCAGCTGACGGAGGTGCCGGTGTAGCAGAACGTGTGGAAGTAGAAGATGCACGTGGTGTCCATGATGAAGGTTGACCTGCAGAAAAGTTAGTTCACGCCAATGCCTGTAGATCCTGCACTTCACGTTCAGCTTTGCAAGCAAGATGGAATAAACGAGTCATATTGTTATACTCCTTATACTCTAAAATGGTCTGAATCTCTCTATTTAATCCACTGATAAAACGTGCAAGCATAGCTTCATTATCCTCAACAATACCATATCTAATCATGCCAGTTTGTAATTCCTGATAATACTCATCTACATAATTTTTTCCTTGTCTCAAACACTGCAGTTTTTGAAGTAATTCATGTTGATAATATGGAGGAACCCAACGAGTACGCATAGCAGTTTTCAAAGCAGCCCAAGTAGTAGGGATATTATCATGATATAATCTACAATGTTCAGACCACCAAACAGAACAAAACTAGTGAATTCACAAACAGTAGCAGCAACACGTCCATCCTCAGGATATTGTAAGCATGTGAAACGTTGTTCAGTTTCTAACTCCCAAGTAAGTTATACATCAGGAATGTATCTACCCTCAAACAGTGGAATACTCAATTTTAGTTTAGGAATATGGTCATAATAGTGTACCTGAGGTGGTGCTGCAGCCCTACTGTTGCAATTATATGCATGAGGTCGACCTGCTGGTGGTGGTGTTGGTGGTTGCACGTAGTTCTGATTTTGATCAACCTCATCCTCATAATAGTCCTCCACCTCTGCAGTAACAGCAGGAGCAGGAGCTACAGAAGCATCAACAGTAGTAGCTGCAGCACCAGAAGTTTGTCCTGGCTCAAGAGGAACACTACGCTCTGATACGTCTTCGTCGTAACGTTGTTTTCAGCAGAACTACCATGGTGTTGTTTTTGTGCAGAAATAAAAGTTCTCGGAATGGAACAAAACTTTTTGGAGAATTTTTATACAATAAAAGAAAAATACTGGAGCTAAGAACCACTGGAGGGGGGGTCCCTGGGGGAGCACAACCCACCAGGGCGCCCCCCCCTCCTGGCGCGCCCAGGTGGGTTGTGCCCACCTGGTGGCCCCACTGACCCTATCTCCGATGCTATAAAATCCTATTTTCGGAGAGAAAAATCAGGGAGAAAGAATTATCGCATTTCACGAGACGGAGCCGCCACCACCTCTTGTTCTTCATTGGGAGGCCAGATCTGGAGTCCGTTTGGGGCTCCGGAGAGGGGGGTCTTCGATCTTCATCATCACCAACCCTTCTCCATCACTAACTCCATGATGCTCCGCACCGGGAGTGAGTAATTCCTGTGTAGGCTCGCTGGTCGGTGAGGGAGTTGGATGAGATTCATCATGTAATCGAGTTTGTTTTGTTAGGGCCTGATCCCTAGTATCCATGATGTTCTGAGATTGATGTTGCTATGACTTTGCCATGCTTAATGCTTGTCACTTTGGGCCCGGGTGCCATGATTTCAGATCGGAACCATTTATGTTATCACCATTATATCTATGTTCTAGATCCGATCTTGCAAGTTATAGTCACCTATTACGTGTTATGATCCGTAAACCCCGGAGTGACAATAGTCGGGATACTTTCTGGTGATGACCGTAATTTGAGGAGTTCATGTATTCACTGTGTGCTAATGTTTTGTTCCAGTTATCTATTAAAAGGAGGCCTTAATATCCCTTAGTTTCCTTATGGACCCCGCTGCCACGGGAGGGTTGGACAAAAGATGTCATGCAAGTTCTTTCCATAAGCACGTATGGCTATTTACGGAATACATGCCTACATTATATTTATGGACTGGAGCTGGTGCCGTATCGCCCTAGGTTATGACTGTTATATGATGAATATCATCCAACGAATTCACCGAGCCAATGCCTATGAATTTTCCATATATTGTTCTTGCTAAGTTACTACTGCTGCTATTACTGTTACACTTGCTACAAAATCATTGCTATCATTGTTACCCTTACTGCTACTATCATCACTACCATCAAATCTATCATATTACTGTGCTACTGATCACTTTGCTACAGATAATTAATCTCTAGGTGTGGTTGAATTGACAACTCAGCTGCTAATATTTGCAAATATTCTTTGGCTCCCCTTGTGTCGAATCTATAAATTTGGGTTGAATACTCTACCCTCGAAAACTGTTGCGATCCCCTATACTTGTGGGTTATCAAGACCTTTTTCTGGCGCCATTGCTGGGGAGCATAGCTATATTTGTTGAGTCACTTGGGATTATTATCTATTTATCACTATGAAGAATCTGAAGGATACAAAAACCAAGATCGTTCCCTCTAGGACGAGGGGAGGTAAGGAACTGCCATCACACTCTGCACTTGATTCACCTCTTGTTTTGAATAGACTTGCAACATCACCACATGCTATTAATCCTGATATGTCGCAAGTTATTGATGATGCTACTTCTATGAATACTACTCATGATGATGCTAGTACCTTGCTTGATGATGGTGTGCCACTAGGTGATTTTCTTGATGAACAAATTGCTAGAGCTAAAGATATTGAGAATGCTGAAACTGACGAAATTGTTGAAACTGATGAAATGCCTGAAACTAGAAATCTTGAAACACCTATTAGACCTAGCTCTCCTAGATATGAATTGCCTAAGATACTTGAAGGTTATGTTATGGATGAGGAGACAGCTAGAGATTTTCTTGCTTGCAATGATAGAGATGATCTTAAGAAATTATTATGCAAACTAAAAGAGAAATATTTGAATGCTAGAATGAGATGTGATCCTAAGTTTGCTACTTCACCTATCTTTGTTGATGATAAGGATTATGAATTCTCTGTTGACCCAGAGTTAATTACTTTGGTTGAATCTGATCCTTTCCATGGTTATGAAACTAAAACTGTTGTGGCACACCTTACTAAATTAAATGATATAGCCACCCTATTTGCTCATGATGAGAAGATTCGCTACTACTATATCCTCAAATTATTTTCGTTCTCATTAAAGGGTGATGCTAAGATATGGTACAATACTCTTGCTCCTGGCTGTGTGTGTAGTCCCCAGGATATGATTTATTACTTCTCTGAAAAATATTTTCCTGCTCATAAGAAACAAGCTGCCTTACAGGAAATATTTAACTTTGTGCAAATTATAGAAGAGAGTCTCCCACAAGCTTGGGGGAGGCTTCTCCAATTGCTTAATGCTTTGCCTGATCATCCTCTTAAGAAAAATGAAATACTTGATATCTTCTATAATGGACTAATCGATGCTTCTAGGGACTTCCTAGATAGTTGTGTTGGTTGTGTTTTCAGGGAACAAACTGTTGGACAAGCTGGGGAATTATTGAATAACATATTGAAAAATTATGATGATTGGACTCTTCCTGAACCACCGCTTAAGCCCACTCCAAAGAAGAGGGGTATCTTATATCTCAGTCCGGAAGATATGCAAGAGGCAAAGAAATCTATGAAGGAAATAGGTATTAAAGGAGAGGATGTTAAAATTTTACCTCCTATTGAAGAAATACATGGACTTGATACATCACCACTAAAGGTGGTAGAGGTAAATTCTTTGATGAAATTTAACGAAAGGGATAATCCTTATAACATGCATCCTAGTCAATGCCTTTATGAGTTTGATAATTACATTAGAAAGCAAGATCACTTCAATGAAAATGTTTTGAAACAATTGAAATATAATTCTGATATGATTGCTCGTTTGAGTGACTTGTTATTTAGAATCTCCAATGATATTAGAGGTGTAGGAAAATATGCCTCTATGGTTCAAACTCAACTAGAACAAGTTGCTAAATCTCAAAGAGAATTGCTTGATGAAATGAATAATAATATAAATGACTTTGCTGTTAGAGTAGCAACTAGAGGAGGTAAAATGACTCAGGAACCACTTTATCCTGAAGGTCACCCTAAAAGAATTGAACAAGAGTCTCAAATAATTAACACTGATGCACATAGTCCTTCTAAAAAGAAGAAGAAAAAGAAAAATGATAGGACTTTGCATGCTTCTAGTGAACCTGAGATGGAAAAACCTCCTGATAACAATGATGTTTCTATTTCCGATGCTGAAACTCAATCTGGTAATGAAAATTCACCTAGTGATAATGAAAAAGATAATGATGATGTTCATGAAGACACTCAACCAGACAATGATAAACAACCAGATAATGATGTTGAGATAGAACCAGCTGTTGATCTTGATAATCCACAATCTAAAAATAAAGGATATGATAAAAGAGACTTTGTTGCTAGAAAACATGGAAGAGAAAGAGAACCATGGGTTCAAAAACCCATGCCCTTTCCACCTAAATCAACTAAGAAAAAGTATGATGAAGAATTTGAATGTTTTGTTGAAATGCTTAGGCCAGTCTTTTTGCGCACTCGCTTGACTGATATATTAAAGATGGCCCCTTATGCAAAATATATGAAAGACATCATCTCTAAAAAAAGAAAAACACCTAAAGCTGAAATCTCCACCATGCTTGCTAATTATTCTTTTAAGGATGGAGTACCTAAAAAACTTGGAGATCCTGGAATACCAACTATACCTTGCTCCATAAAAAGAAATTATGTCAAAACTGCTTTGTGTGATTTAGGAGCTGGTGTTAGTGTTATGCCTTTCTCTTTATATAAAAGACTTGATTTGAATAAACTCACACCTACTGAAATATCTTTGCAAATGGCTGACAAATCAACTGCCATACCTATCGGTATTTGTGAGGATGTGCCCGTTGTTGTTGCAAATGTTACTATTTTAACTGACTTTGTTACACTCGAGATGCCCGAGGACGACAACATGTCGATTATCCTTGGTAGACCCTTCTTGAATACTGTAGGGGCTGTTATTGATTGCAATAAAAGCAAGGTCACTTTTCATATCAATGGTAATGAGCATACGGTGCACTTCCCGAAGAAACAATTCCAAGTGAATGGTACTAATGTTATTGAAAAATCTCTGACACTCACTATTGGAAGTTTTCAACTACCTCTACCTACTGCTAAAAATAAATATGAAATGCTTATTGTTGGGGACATGCATATCCCCGTTGAGGTAACTTAGTGTTTTACGAAAGTTCTTCGGTTTCATGCTAATCGAATGTGGTTGTTAATAAGACTTGATCAACCTTATTAATGGATCATTTTCGAGAGGTATGAAGTTGATGAATTTAGCAAGCACAACTTTCTGTTTCCAACGTTTGTTTTCTGTTTTTCTTAGTTAAATAAAATAAAATGCCATGTTTTGTCTGTTTTCTGAATTTCCTGTGTAATAAAAAAATGACCCAAAAACAAAAGTCCTCAGAATGCCCTGAAAATTTAATACAATTTTTTTCTGAATATTTAAGAATTTTTTATGCAAATAACATCAGAGGGGGTGCACCTGGTGGGCACAACCCGCCTGGGCGCGCCAGCAGCCCCAGGCGTGCCCTGGTGGGTTATGGTCCCCACATGGGCCCCCTCACTTATCTCTTTAGCCCATGTCATCACCTACCTCCAGAAAAAATCACCATTGCTCTCTCTCTCTCTCGTGTTCTTGCTCTCAAACCCACGGATTTCGATCTCTTTGCTCGAAGCTCCGTTTCCGAAACTGTTTTGGGGGATTGCTACTTGGTATGTGACTCCTCCATTGGTCCAATTAGTTTTTGCTTTAGTGGATTATATTTTGAATAATTAGCTACTCTTGGTGCTACTGTAGATGAGCTTGCATGTTGAATTCTTAGAGTTCTAGGTAGTTTGAATGCTCAATATAGCCTCTATGCATCCCTATGAGTAGTTGCTACCAATCTTGTGAAGTTTTGTTGACAAAAATTTTGTGACCCAATTTTTTTTCAGAAAATTGTACGCAAATATGATGAACTTCTTTGGAAGGAATTCTTCAAGGAGGAGGTCCTCGGAGGCATCTTCTAGTAGGGGCTCAACCCGTCAATCTTATGTTGAACCAAGTGCAAGTTCAATATGGGAAGCCGCCACCAAATCATGCTTATGGCCGCGCGATGATTTCATGGTGATGGCAGGTATTAAAGAAGAATTTGAGCAATATGTTCACAATGCCGAGCTCGGTCCTGATACGTCTCCAACGTATCTAAAATTTTTGATTGTTCCATGCTATTATATTATCTATTTTGGATGTTTTATATGCATTTATATGCTATTTTATATGATTTTTGGGACTAACCTATTAACCTAGAGCCCAGTGCCAGTTTCTGATTTTTCCTTGTTTTTGAGCTTCGCCGAAAAGGAACATCAAACGGAGTCCAATTGAACTGAAAATCCACGGAGAATTTTTTTGGAAAATATAAAAAATACTGGAACAAAAAGTTATCGGAGAGGAGTCCCGAGGCCACCACAAGGGTGGAGGGCGCCCCCCCAGGGCGCGCCCCCCTACCTTGTGGCTGCCTCATGGGTCCCCCTGACTTGTTCCCGACGCCAACACCTCTTATAAATCCCAAAAACCCCAGAACAAAACCTAGATCGGAAGTTCCGTCGCCGCAAGCCTCTGTAGCCACCAAAAACCAATCGGGACCCTGTTCCGGCACCCTGCCGAAGGGGGAAATCATCACCGGTGGCCATCTTCATCATCCCGGCGCTCTCCATGACGAGGAGGGAGTAGTTCACCCTCGGGGCTGAGGGTATGTACCAGTAGCTATGTGTTTGATCTCTCTCTCTCTCGTGTTCTTGATTTGGCACGATCTTGATGTACCGCGAGCTTTGCTATTATAGTTGGATCTTATGATGTTTCTCCCCCTCTACCTTCTTGTAATGAATTGAGTTTTCCCTTTGAAGTTATCTTATCGGATTGAGTCTTTAAGGATTTGAGAACACTTGATGTATGTCTTGCATATGTTTATCTGTGGTGACAATGGGATATTCACGTGATCCACTTGATGTATGTTTTGGCGATCAACTTGCGGGTTCTGTGACCTTGTGAACTTATGCATAGGGGTTGGCACACGTTTTCGTCTTGACTCTCCGGTAGAAACTTTGGGGCACTCTTTGAAGTTCTTTGTGTTGGTTTGAATAGATGAATCTGAGATTGTGTGATGCATATCGTATAATCAAACCCGCGGATACTTGTGGTGACATTGGAGTATCTAGGTGACATTAGGGTTTTGGTTGATGTGTATCTTAAGGTGTTATTTTAGTACGAACTCTAGGGCTGTTTGTGACACTTATAGGAATAGCCCAATAGATCGATCAGAAAGAATAACTTTGAGGTGGTTTCGTACCCTACCATAATCTCTTCATTTATTCTCCGCTATTAGTGACTTTGGAGTGACTCTTTGTTGCATGTTGAGGGATTGTTATATGATCTAATTATGTTATCATTGTTGAGAGAACTTGCACTAGTGAAAGTATGAACCCTAGGCCTTGTTTCGAAGCATTGCAATACCATTTTCGCTCACTTTTGTTACTAGTTACCTTGCTGTTTTTATATTTTCAGATTACAAAAACCCATATCTACCATCCATATTGCACTTGTATCACCATCTCTTCGCCGAACTAGTGCACCTATACAATTTACCATTGTATTGGGTGTGTTGGGGACACAAGAGACTCTTTGTTATTTGGTTACAGGGTTGTTTGAGAGAGACCATCTTCATCCTACGCCTCCCACGGATTGATAAACCTTAGGTCATCCACTTGAGGGAAATTTGCTACTGTCCTACAAACCTTTGCACTTGGAGGCCCAACAACGTCTACAAGAAGAAGGTTGCGTAGTAGACATCAAGCTCTTTTCTGGCGCTGTTGCCGGGGAGGTTAGTGCTTGAAGGTATATCTTTAGATCTTGCAATCGAATCTTTTAGTTTCTTGTTTTGTCACTAGTTTAGTTTGTAAAAGAAAACTACAAAAAAAATGGAATTGAGATTGCCACATTTACTTCATCTTTATAATGTCTTCCGTGAAAATGATGGAAAGGAAAATTGTGCTCAAGTGCTAGAAGAAGAATTCAATAAAATGTTTGGCATAAAATCTTTGAATGATGAGCATGATTGCAATGTTGTTAGTATGAATTCCTTGAATATTCATGATGCTAATGATATGCAAAGCTACAAGCTTGGGGATGCTATGTTTGATATGATATTTTTAGTCCCCCAAGTTTTGATGAGAATATGTATTATGATGATAGCATGCCTCCTATTTATGATGGTTATATTGATGAAAGTGGGTTTGGAAGAGTGTCAACTCTAGGTAGTATTGATCCCACTATTTTGGAGGGTGTTGAATCTTTTCACAATATTGATAAAATTGGATTTGGAGAGGTCATGGCTTTATTTAGTGATGAATCCACTATTTTGGAAGAGGTTCCAATTGATTATGTGAACAAAGTTGCTATATATGATGATTATTGTGATGACATGTATGCTATAAAGAATAATTATAACCATGAAACTTGTCATCATGATTTTAATTTTCAATTGGATTATGCCTCACATGATAGTTATTTTGTTGAGTTTGCTCCCACTACTATTCATGAGAATAAATTTGCTTATGTGGAGAGTAATAAAATTTCTATGCTTGTGGATCATGAAAAGAATGCTTTATGTGATAGCTATATTGTTGAATTCATTCATGATGCTACTGAAAATTATTATGAGGGAGGAATATATGCTTGTAGGAATTGCAATAATATCAAGTTTCCTCTCTATGTGTTGAAAATCATGAAGTTATGCTTGTTTTGCCTTCCTATGCTAGTTGATTCTTGTTCCCATAAGTTATTTGCTCAAAAAATCCCTATGCATAGGAAGTGGGTTAGACTTAAATGTGCTAGTTATATGCTTCATGATGCTCCCGTTATGTTTCAATTATTATCCTTTATGTGAGCATCATGGAAATCATCATGCCTAGCTTAAAAGGCATTAAAGTAAAGCGCTTGTTGGGAGACAACCCAATATTTATACCTACTGTTTTTGTGTGTTCACATGATTAAGCTACTGCAGTAATCATGTTTTATAGATTTTTTTTTCAATAAAGTGCCAAGTAAAGCCTTTGGGATAGTGTGGTTGATAGTTGATTTGATTCTGTGCAAAAACAGAAACTTTTGTGTCCAGTACAGAAATTCCTATCTTTTACTGTAATGTAGAAACTTATGAATTTTTTACATTTGATTTATATACAAATTTTCTACGTTTTCCTAATTTTTCAGAATTTTTGGAGTAACAGAAGTATGAGATCAATTCAGATCTTCACAGACTGTTCTGTTTTTGACAGATTCTGTTTTCGATGCATAGTTTGCTTGTTTTCTAGTTTCTATGGCTTATATTGCTTAATATAAATTGTAGAAATGATAGGGTACAGTAGGAATCATGTGAGAAAAGTTATGAATCTTGTCTTGATAGTACCAAAGTGAATGATTTGTTTTATTATACTAACGGATCTCACGAAGGTTTTGTTAAGTTTTGTGTGATTGAAGTTTTCAAGTTTTGGGTGAGATATCGATATGAGGAGAATAAGGAGTGACAAGACCCTAAGTTTGGGGATTCCCAGGGCACCCCAAGGTAATATTCAAGGAAGATCCAAGCAACTAAGCTTGGGGATGCCCCGGAAGGATCCCCTCTTTCGTCTCCAACATCATCGGTAAATTTACTTGAGGCTATATTTTTATTCGTCACATGATATGAGTTTTGCTTGAAGTGTCATTTTATTTTATTAGTATTTACTTTCTGTTATTTATAGTAATGTTTTGCATCTTTTAGTTCAATAAAAGATCAAGTTTAGCCTTTATCATGCTTATTTTGCAAGTCTATATGTTGCTGTTTTGAAAACAGAAAGTTTTCTATCATTGTCTGAATTCTTATGGAAAGTCAGAATGTGGTAAAATCTTGAAATTTTTACACAATGAGTAACAAGAAATTTTCTAAAGTGTGGTTAATTTTCAGAATTTTTGGAGTTAGTTAAGTATGAGTACAATTGCACTCTTTACAGACTGTCCTGTTTTGACAGATTGCTATTATGTTTGCATTGTTTGCATATGGTTGCTTGTTTAATGATTCTATTTGAGGATAGGAGTATTAAATATGCAGAGGCATTTAGTATGCAATGTTAAATAATAATTTTAGTGATTTGCCATAGTAGAGAATGATAAGGTTTTGCATTTGATTTATACTAACTTTTCTCACAAGTTCTTGTTGAGTTTTGTGTGGATGAAGTTTTTCAGATTTAGGGAAACCGTGATATAAAAGGAATTAAGGAGACACAAAAGCTCAAGCTTGGGGATGCCCAAGGCATCCCTAGTTAAATTTCAAAAATTCTCAAGCATCTAAGCTTGGGGATGCCCCGGTTGGCATCCCACCTTTCTTCATCAACAATCATTGGTTAGTATCGGTTGAGCCTAAGTTTTTACTTCTTCACATGATGTGTGCTATTTTTAGAATGTCATTTTATTTTGTTTTGCTTGCTGTTTGAATAGTATCCCAAGATCTGAAATTCTTAAATGTTAGAGAGTCTTCACATAGTTACATAATTATTCGACTACTCATTGATCTTCACTTATATCTTTTGGAGTAGTTTGTCGTTTGCTCTAGTGCTTCACTTATATCTTTTAGAGCACGGCGGTGGTTTTATTTTGAAGAAATTGATGAACTCTCATGCTTCACTTATATTATTTTGAGAGTCTTAAACAGCATGGTAATTTGCTTAGGTTATGAATTTAGTCCTAATATGATGGGCATCCAAGAGGGATATAATAAAAACTTTCATATAAAGTGCATTGAATACTATGAGAAGTTTGATTCCTTATGATTGTTTTGAGATATGAAGATGGTGATATTAGAGTCATGCTAGTGAGTAGTTGTGAATTTGAGAAATACTTGTGTTAAGGTTTGTGAGTCCCGTAGCATGCACGTATGGTGAACCGTTATGTAACGAAGTCAGAGCATGAGATATTTTTTTGATTGTCATCCTTTGTGTGGAGGTCGGGATCGCGCGATGGTTAACTCCTACCAACCCTTCCCCTAGGAGCATGCGTCTAGTACTTTGTTTCGATAACTAATAGATTTTTGCAATAAGTATGTGAGTTCTTTATGACTAATGTTGAGTCCATGGATTATACGCACTCTCACCCTTCCACCGTTGCTAGCCTCTCTAGTACCGCGCAACTTTCGCCGGTACCATACACCCACCATATACCTTCCTCAAAACAGCCACCATACCTACCTATTATGGCATTTCCATAGCCATTCCGAGATATATTGCCACGCAACTTTCCACCGTTTCATTTATTATGACACGCATCATCATTGTCATATTGCTTTGCATGATCATGTAGTTGACATCGTATTTGTGGCAAAGCCACCATTCATAATTCTTTCATACATGTCACTCTTGATTCATTGCACATCCCGGTACACCGCCGGAGGCATTCATATAGAGTCATATTTTGTTCTAGTATCGAGTTGTAATTTTTGAGTTGTAAGTAAATAGAAGTATGATGATTTTCATTATTAGAGCATTGTCCCATGTGAGGAAATAAAAAAAAAAGAGAAAAGAAAGAGAAAAAAAAGAAAGAAAGAAAGAAAAAAAGAGAAGAAAGAAAAAAAAAGAGAAAAGAAAAAAAAGGAAGAAAGAAAAAAAAATGAGAGAAAAAGAGAGAAGGGGCAATGTTACTATCCTTTTTCCATACTTGTGCTTCAAAGTAGCACCATGATCTTCATGATAGAGAGTCTCCTATGTTGTCATTTTCATATACTAGTGAGAAATTTTCATTATAGAACTTGGCTTGTATATTCCAACGATGGGCTTCCTCAAATTTCCCTAGGTCTTCATGAGCAAGCAAGTTGGATGCACACCCACTTAGCTTTCTTTTCTGAGCTTTCATAAACTTATAGCTCTAGCGCATCTGTTGCATGGCAATCCCTACTCATTCACATTGATATCTATTGATGGGCATCTCCATAGCCCGTTGATAGGCCTAGTTGATATGAGACTATCTCCCTCTTTTTGTCTTCTCCACAACCACCTTCTATTCCACCTATAGTGCTATGTCCATGGCTCACGCTCATGTATTACGTGAAAGTTGAAAAGGTTTGAGAATACTAAAGTATGAAACAATTGCTTGGCCAAAACCGGGGTTGTGCATGATTTGAGTATTTTGTGTGATGAAGATGGAGCATAGCCAGACTATATGATTTTGTAGGGAAAAGTTTTCTTTGGCCATGTTATTTTGAGAAGACATAATTATCTTGTTAGTATGCTTGAAGTATAATTGTTTTTATGTCAATATTAAACTTTTGTTTTGAATCTTATGGATCTGAACATCCATGCCACAATAAAGAAAATTACATGGATAAATATGTTAGGTAGCATTCCACATCAAAAATTCTGTTTTTATCATTTACCTACTCGAGGACGAGCAGGAATTAAGATTGGGGATGCTTGATACATCTCCAACGTATCTATAATTTTTGATTGTTCCATGCTATTATATTATCTGTTTTGGATGTTTTATATGCATTTATATGCTATTTTATATGATGTTTGGGACTAACCTATTAACCTAGAGCCCAGTGCCAGTTTCTGTTTTTTCCTTGTTTTTGAGCTTCGCAGAAAAGGAATATCAAACGGAGTCCAATTGACCTGAAAATCCACGGAGAATATTTTTGGAAAATATAAAAAATACTTGAACAAAAAGTTATCGGAGAGGAGTCCCGTGGCCACCACAAGGGTGGAGGGCGCGCCCCCCTACCTTGTGGCTGCCTCGTGGGTCCCCCTGACTTGTTCCCGACGCCAACACCTCTTATAAATCCCAAAACCCTAGAACAAAACCTAGATCGGGAGTTCCGCCGCCGCAAGCCTCTGTAGACACCAAAAACCAATCGGGACCCTGTTCCGGCACCCTGCCGGAGGGGGAAATCATCACCGGTGGCCATCTTCATCATCCCGGCGCTCTCCATGACGAGGAGGGAGTAGTTCACCCTCGGGCTGAGGGTATGTACCAGTAGCTATGTGTTTGATCTCTCTCTCTCGTGTTCTTGATTTGGTACGATCTTGATGTACCGCGAGCTTTGCTATTATAGTTGGATCTTATGATGTTTCTCCCCCTCTACCTTCTTGTAATGAATTGAGTTTTCCCTTTGAAGTTATCTTATCAGATTGAGTCTTTAAGGATTTGAGAACACTTGATGTATGTCTTGCATGTGTTTATCTGTGGTGACAATGGGATATTCACGTGATCCACTTGATGTATGTTTTGGTGATCAACTTGCGGGTTCTGTGACCTTGTGAACTTATGCATAGGGGTTGGAACACGTTTTCGTCTTGACACTCCGGTAGAAACTTTGGGGCACTCTTTAAAGTTCTTTGTGTTGGTTTGAATAGATGAATCTGAGATTGTGTGATGAATATCGTATAATCAAACCCGCAGATACTTGTGGTGACATTGGAGTATCTAGGTGACATTAGGGTTTTGGTTGATGTGTATCTTAAGGTGTTATTTTAGTATGAACTCTAGGGCTGTTTGTGACACTTATAGGAATAGCCCAATAGATCGATCAGAAAGAATAACTTTGAGGTGGTTTCGTACCCTACAATAATCTCTTCATTTATTCTCCGCTATTAGTGACTTTGGAGTGACTCTTTGTTGCACGTTGAGGGATTGTTATATGATCTAATTATGTTATCATTGTTGAGAGAACTTGCACTAGTGAAAGTATGAACCCTAGGCCTCGTTTCAAAGCATTGCAATACCATTTTCGCTCACTTTTGTTACTAGTTACCTTGCTGTTTTTATATTTTCAGATTACAAAAACCCATATCTACCATCCATATTGCACTTGTATCACCATCTCTTCGCCGAACTAGTGCACCTATACAATTTACCATTGTATTGGGTGTGTTGGGGACACAAGAGACTCTTTGTTATTTGGTTGCAGGGTTGTTTGAGAGAGACCATCTTCATCCTACGCCTCCCATGGATTGATAAACCTTTGGTCATCCACTTGAGGGAAATTTGCTACTGTCCTACAAACCTCTGCACTTGGAGGCCCAACAATGTCTACAAGAAGAAGGTTGCATAGTAGACATCAGGTCCCTACATTGAAGATGAGTGCAACCAGTATCTCAGTCTCATAGAATCGTTTACTAAAGAGTTTAAATTTCATCCTCGTGAGTCTAGAGTTTCGTTTAAACTTTATGACCGTTCAATTACCATGTCTCTAGACGCGTTTAGTGGTGTGTGTAAAATTCCATTTTGGGGTTTGTTGGACGAACCACCAAGGTCTGAGTATGAGTTATTTTTAACTAGTCTTTGCTACGGTGAGAATAAAGGAGTGACGCAAGGTAGAATAAAAAGTATTCATTTCCCATCAATTCAATACTTGGCACTGTTTAATGGAAAATGCTTCGTAGGCAAACAAGACTGTAGTACACTTTCTGTTCCTGACTTGAGCCTCATACACACTGCTCTCACCGGTGTTAATGTTATAACCTTGGAGCGATTGTTGCACGCAGATTGCAACACAACGATGGTAGTGGATATTTTTATGGTGGGATTTATGCTTCACATTTAGCTAAGGAGTTTGGTGTATCACTTTGGCCTAATAATCCCATCCTTCCCACTTAGTATTTAGACTTTAAGGCCATGAAGCGCCATAAGTTCTTTAAGGGTGAAATCAAGGATTATACATATAACCTGTTGTTCAATAAAAATTTCGTTGCGGACACATTTTTGCCTGCGCCTGCTCTCTTTGATTATCACAGCAAGGGAAGATATTATGTTCTTGAGAGCGAGGCCCGCGCACACAACGCATAGGTTGTGGCTGCTTGGCAGGCTAAGGAGGCTGCACCAAGAGCCTCCGTGAGCTATCACTCCGATTATTACGCAGGCTATAGACGGTGATTACCAAGCTAGGCCAAAAGCCTAAGCTTGGGGGAGTACGTATTTCCACCAACATTATATTCATGTTCACACATTTCATTCCAGTTGTCGGTGTTCACACTTTTTCATTATATTATCCATGCTAGATTTATTTTCTCGCCTTCTTCTTGTGTGTTTGAAAAACTTTGAGAAAATCACAAAAAAATGTTGCTTGCTACTTTTCGGTTTTTCTTTCTAGTTTAGTTAGTTGTATTATTTAAAAGAAAACCCAAAAAGATTTCCTTGTTCTTCTTTTGCTTGTTGGGAGCTCTCCCGTGTAAATAGTTTTTCTCGTTTTTGCTTTTCTCCTTAATTTGCTTTGTTTAAGAAAAACTAAAAACTCCAAAAATATTTCAGTGTGTTTCTCTGAAATTATTTTCCTTTTATTGAGTCATACCGAGGAGAAAACCACGATGAAAATGTTGAGAGGCTCTCATATGCATTATTGTTGATCTAACAAAGAGCCCAAATTGCCTTGTCTTCTCCTTTTGAGTAAAATATTTGCAGATTCCAGCTTAGTCCACGGCACTCTTGCACTATTATTATTTTCATTCGGTCGTGCAAGTGAAAGGCAATAATGACGATATTTGATGAACTGGCTGTGGCAGAGAGAAACGGGTATGAACTCAACTTGTTCTGTTTTTGTAAATATTTTTAACCTAGTATCCATGATTCAGCATATTATGATAAAACATGTTTGCAATGACAATTAGAGATTATAGTTTCTCATGCCGTGCCTAAGTAGCTAGGAGTGGATAATGATTTATCTTGGATGTCAGCATGCATTAAAATGATTGTGATGTAGTATGATGATATGGTATCCTCCTCTGAATGTTCAAGTGGCTTGACTTGGCACATGTTCATGCATGTAGTTGAATCAAAACCAACATAGCCTCTACGATATTTATGTTCATGGTGTTCATATCCTACTCATGCTAGTATTCAATGTTAATTATGCATAACGCATGTTCATGACCGTTTTCGCTCTCTAGCTAGCCACTTTTCAACCTATTTGCTAGCTTTCGTCTGTACTAAGCGGGAATACTACTTGTGCATCAAAATCCTAAAACCCAAGTTATTCCAGATGAGTCCACCGTATCTACCTATATGCGGTATTACCATGTCGTTCTAAGTAAATTTGCATGTGCCACCTCTAAAAACTTCAAATAAACTTCTGTTTTTGTGTGCCTGGATTGTTCATAGAGTGACAGGGGGTAGTCGGTATCTTCCATGCTAAGCGGGTTATTCTCATGATGAGTGTTTACTCACTCGTCCTTGCACGAGAGGGGCTGTAATAGGGATTCCCAGTCCCAAAATCAAAAATTGCAAATAATTAAACAAAACTCCCCCAGGACTGATGTTGGTATGGACGGTACCCGTGGATTCGGCTAGCCGTGCAGTGTGTTTGTTGGTGGAGGGGGAGTAAACCTTTACTTTTTAGTTTTTATCGCTTGGGAACTGCCACTAATGTGTTTAGCATGGAAGATATCGATAACTAATGGTCGCGAAGTAAACATGAAGGGTGCATTTCTCAAAATTTCATTTATCTCTGTTTTAAAAATCCGAGCTCTGGCACCGCTGCAAATCACTGCTTCCCTCTGCGAAGGGACTATCAATTTAATTTTATGTTGTGTCATCACCTTCTCAAATAAGCGCCAGATCTGAGAGCACTATTGTCATCCTCATGCATTGTGTGTAGCTAATGTTGGATGCGTCATGATTGGATCTTTTCTGCCATGAATTACAATGTTTAGTCGCTGCTTGAACTTTGGAGATGCTCTGCATTTATGTTTTGCGGTCTCAGAAAGGGCTAGCGAGATACCACTGTTGTCATATTATATCATGATTGTTTTGACAAAGTGTTGTCATTTGAGATGCTTTATTATTGCTCGCTAGTTGCTTATGCCATTGATATGGGTTAATATAATTTCTAAGAGTTATTGTTGACATAGTTAGTTATAATCTTTGCTGAAAACCTGGGTGCTACTTAAGCTTATTTATGTAAACAAGAGCAAAAGAATTCGTAAAAGTTTTTCTTTTTCACTTTTAGTTTATCAACTGAATTGCTTGAGGACAAGCAAAGGTTTAAGCTTGGGGGAGTTGATACATCTCCGTTGTATCTACTTTTCCTAACGCTTTTACTCTTGTTTTGGACTCTAATTTGCATGATTTGAATGAAACAAAGGTAGTCAGAATCCCGATTCGACTGCTAGAATCCTACGACTTCACGACCCTACGGAAGCATGTCGATCCAAATCCCAATATGAATTCGGATCAGGTAGAATCCATGTTGAGTCGCCATCCAAATCATAGAATCCTGTACAAAACTGTACAATCCCGACTATGCTATGGACTACATCGGATTCTACTAACTTATCTAAGCCGTTTGTTTAGTTGTAGAAAAATAGTATGCCATCATCCAAATCCCTTTTCATATACCTTATGGACCTTTATTCCCCTCCCAAGTCCGAACGCTCAGCCGTAGACACCTTTGATCTAGCTCTCAAAAACCCTAGATTGAAATTGAGGATCAGGCTTGTCGACATATGGAATTGGCGTGAAAAGGAGGATGCTTCAAGATTGATCGGAGAAGGAGAGCAAGACCCTTCAAGGTTTAGCACTGTAGGTCAGATAGACAAGTGATCGACTATTCACGCACTCTAAAAAGAACATAAGTAAATTTCGTGCATTGAAGGTTTAAATGTTCTATATATTTCCCTCTCATATATGTTCCATACATGCGAGCTAGATGGTAGGTTAGCCATAAAAAGAAGTGGTATACAACTAGCATTGATGTGTACGTTCTTTGCTCCATATTTAGTGTCAAAATTCTATTGAACCCATATAAATTTCTTGTGTGCATACAAAATATCTTATTTGAGTAAATCTAGTAGAATCCTCGATTCCACGACTCGATCTTACGACTCGATTCTGTCTGAGGAAAACCGATCCGACTCCGAATCCCGACTCTGACTACCTTGAATGAAACTAACCTGGACTTATGTTGTTTTCAGCAGAACTACCATGGTGTTGTTTTTGTGCAGAAATAAAAGTTCTCGGAATGGAACGAAACTTTTTGGAGAATTTTTATACAATAAAAGAAAAATATTGGAGCCAAGAACCACCGGAGGGGGGGTCCCTGGGGGAGCACAACCCACCAGGGCGCCCCCCCTCCTGGCGCGCCCAGGTGGGTTGTGCCCACCTGGTGACCCCGCTGACCCTATCTCCGATGCTATAAAATCCTATTTTCAGAGAAAAAAATCAGGGAGAAAGAATTATCGCGTTTCACGAGACGGAGTGTCGGTGTACTAAATGATGGGTCTTTAGTACCCCATACTTGTGCATGGGCAGTTGTAGCCATACCTGCGGCAAGGCTTGACGGGGGAACAGCTGAAGATCAATCCAAGGTCAGTCCAAAGTTATTAAAGACATCCGCGCCAAGGATCAGAAGATAAGAAGAACTGAAGGCCAAGGGCTCGGCCCCCGACAAGATTCGCGCCCGGCAAGGTTCTGCCATTATGCCTCCGCTCTGGTACAGCGGCCGACCTGGCATTATGGGTCCCATCCCTGGATGCGTGGCAAGGCGCTAGTGGAGGCGAGCTTAAGCGGTGCTGATGGGATGGCCCCTTTTTCCATCCCCAAGAAAGTAGGGACACCTAAACAGACACCTCACGGTGCATTAAATGCATTTGTACTAAACCGTCAGTGGTTAGGTATGGTAACCACGGTAGTTACTTTACACCTCGCATATGAGCAGTTCGCCACTGTGGTGACCCCTTGGAGCATATAAAAGGAGGCCCACGGCCACTGTTACAAGGGGAGAGAAACTCTCAGCCCATTCTGCATCCGTAGCTGCTGCACGAACTCACTGTTCATCGCAAGCGCTCCAAGAACTGGAACAGAAATCTTGATAATAAACTAAAGCAGGAGTAGGGTTTTACGCTGATTAGCGGCCTGAACCTGGGTAAAAATCCCCCCCACCCCCGCGTTGATCTCCGTTTCTGCTCTTTGTGCACGCCTCTCCCCTTGCCGAACCGTAAAGGGGGTCCCTTGGATACCATAGGTGTCGTACGCCGACATCTTTGGCGCGCCAGGTAGGGGGATCGAGCTTGCGCGAACCTGATCTGGTGATCAGCGCGTCAGTTTCTTCATCATCTTTGTCGTCATGCCGCCCAAGAAGAAGGGTGCGGCAGCAGCTGGTCCGTCTACTTCCGTCTTACCCGCGCCTACTCGGACGGGCGACGGCGTGGACGCAGGAGGTGGAGGTGTGGAGCCTCCACGACGTTCTGGTGATCCGAGCCAAACGAGCGGTGTCGTTCGCAGCGGCAACGACAACCTGTTGATCGCTAGATCCGGGGATGGAGCCGTGCTACCTGTGGGCAGCGCAGCGAACCCCAGAGATCGGAGGACGACCTCTAGGGCTCCCGCGCCAGTGCAAGCGTCGCGGCCTTCCCAGGTCGCGCACGACAAGCAGCGCCGTGCCGCTGGTGGTCCTGAACGTCCCCATGGAAACACTTCTGCGCACAGATCCCAAGGTGCCAAGGCCCAGCATGCATGCCAAACCGCTGGTGAGGGTGGCGCGCGGTCGCGTGGTCGTGGTGATGCTCCTTCTAACACTGTTAGGAGTCAGAGCACCTCATGTACCTCGCACCTGTCGCCGCCGCCTACACCAGCAGAATGGCGCGTGCGCAGTTGCTCCTCGATTTTCCTCCTGCTCCGGAGAAGATGGAGGAGTGGCAATCTACCATCTAGAGCCTCATCGGCTTCGTCAACAATGATAGGCCACAGCAAGCGGGGCCCTCGCGGCAGCGGTCTATCGTTCCGGCGCGAGCCGATGGTGAGAAGACCGAAGGCGGTGCGACCACGATGCACTCCCCTCCACGACAACAGCAGCAGTCATCAACACGGTGGACTGATGGCCGTGATGAAGATTCCACGGCATCGTCCGATCCGCGGATGCGCCGCGATCAGCGTCAAGTTCTCCAGGAACGAAGGAAAGAAGACGCTCGAACTACCATCGAGCGGCGAAGGGAGGCACGTCATCAGTCCGATAAATGTGCAGGGCCTACTGTCGACAAGCCTGCGCCAGGGGATGCAGGCAACTTACCCTATGAGGTAGGTTGTCCAGTGTTTACCCGTGAGCTGCGGCGAGTCCAGTGGCCCAACTCCCGAACATTCAAACCAGAGGTCCCGGAGAAATACGATGGCAAGACTCATCCCTCGGAGTTCCTGAGCATCTACACCATTGCGGTGCAGGCGGCCGGAGGCCGAGATGACAAGATACTTGCCAACTACTTCCCGTTGGTGCTCAAACCCAATGTCAGGTCGTGGTTGATGCATCTGTCGGAGAATTCCATTTCTTCCTGGTCAGATCTGTGCCATCAGTTTGTTGGCGCCTTTGTTGGAGGCCACCAAGCTCCTGGCCAAGAAAGCGATTTGCATCTCCTCCCTCAAAGGGAGGGTGAGCCCCTGCGCAAGTTCATCCAGAGGTTTAGCCGAGTGCAGTACAATATTCCAGATGTTCATCCTGCTGCTGTTGTTAGCATGTTTCATCAGAACGTGCGTAACCACAAGATGCACGAAGAGCTGGCGATGAACAAGGTCAGGAGTATTGCCGAGCTTTACGCCTTGGCCGACAAGTGCGCTCGAGCTGAAGAAGGGAGAAAACTCCCCGGCGAGGGTGTTGGTGCAGGGGGCGAATCTGAAGATGAAGATGTTGCCACCCCGTCGAAGAAAGGCCGGCGGCGGAATAAGAAGCGTAAAGGCAAGGCCGTGCTTGCTGTCGAGGAATCCGACAACCCCGGCACCGCCAAGAAAGCCAAGGTTGACGACCCCGGCAAGGAAGTTGCTGGGTGCGCTTCCTGTCAGGCCTTGGCGGCTGCCGACAAGCCGGAAGGCTCCGGCAAACAATATTGCAAGATCCATCGCACCAAGGGCCACGATCTCCAAAACTGCCGGCAAGTTGAGCAACTTGTCGAGAAGCAGAGAGCTGAGTACGAAAGACGAGACAAGGAGAAGGCCCAGGATGGTGCGGAGGGATCCGGCAAGAAATGTGGTGGTTGAGGGGGCCGCCGCAGCAAGGCTAAGCAACAAAGGGAGAGACCCGCCCGAGGCCGCGACAAGGACGAGGGAGGTGATGATGATGAAGAAGACGACGGATCCAGCGAGCACGAGTTTCAGAAAGCCACGGAGGCCATGTGTATTGACGGGGGCGCCTTGTTGCATTCTTCTCATCGCCGGCTTAAACAGTGAGTGCGTGAGGTTAATGCAACGAAGCCGTCATTTGAGGCACGGAAACCTCTAAAGTGGTCCCACACGCCCATCATTTTTTACGCCGAGGATCACCCTGATCGCACAACTGCGGTCAGGTGCTTACCCTTTTTGGTCTCACCGACAATTCGCAACCTCAAGGTGAAAAAAATGTTGGTTGACGGTGGGGCCGGGCTGAACTTAATCTCGCCGGATGTGCTCAACAAGTTGCAAATTCTTGATGAAGATCTCGAGGAAACGGGCACGTTTCAAGGGATCAATCCAGGAAGGACCCAGCCGAAAGGCAAGGTTACGCTACCGGTAACATTTGGTAGCGAGCTCAACTACAGAACGGAGAAAGTACAATGGGATCCTTGGCCGCCCAGCGCTGGCCAAGTTCATGGCGGCATCACACTACGCTTATAATGTGTTAAAGATGCCCGGGCCGATTGGTGTCATCACTGTCCACTCCGACAAGAAGGATGCACTGATCTGCACCGACCAACTCTACCGGGAGGCAGCCGCAGCACCTGCTGTCAAGGCATCTGCTCCTGCCGCTGGAACTCCCGGGGGGAAGAAGAGGAAGACCGGCAAGATCTCTGGCGCAAACTCCGGCAAGCGCACCTCTTCGGAGTGCTGCGCTCCCGTTGAGGATGCACCAGAGAGTTCCACCGGCAAGAACAAGAAGTCCAAGGCTGCTCCACCAGAGACCAAGAAAGTGCCCGTCAAGGAGGACGGAACGCGAGGAACTTTTACCATAAGTTCCACCCTAGATGACAAATAGGAAAGCGCGCTCGTTGCTTTCCTGCGGGCGAATGTCGATGTGTTTGCGTGGCAACCATCTGACATCCCCGGTGTTCCCAGGAAGGTAATTGAGCACCACCTTGCTGTCTGTCCTCACGCGCGGCCCGTCAAACAGAGGGTGAGGAAGCAAGCCTTGGAGCGGCAAGAATTCATTGCCGAAGAAATCAGGAAGTTAGAAGCGGCAGGTTTGGTCAGAGGGGTGCTTCACCCAATATGGTTGGCCAATCCGGTTGTAGTGCGCAAGGCGAATGGGAAATGGAGGTTGTGCATTGATTATACAGACATCAATAAAGCCTGCCCAAAAGATCCTTTCCCCTTGCCGCGTATCGACCAGATTGTAGACTCCACTGCTAGTTGTGACCTTCTGTCGTTCCTCGATGCCTATTCAGGGTATCATCAGATCTTCATGGCTAAAGAAGATGAGGAAAAGACCGCATTTATCACCCCATGTGGTACGTATTGTTTTTTACGAATGCCTTTCGGGTTGAAAAGTGCTGGTTCTACATTTGCGAGAGCGGTCCAAATTGGTTTTGAGCCTCAGCTACATAGAAATATGGAAGCATACATGGATGACATAGTGGTCAAAACCAAGGATAAAGCGACGCTCATACAAGATCTAGAAGAAACATCCGCAAATCTGCGCAAGATCAATTTAAAGCTCAACCCTGAGAAGTGTGTGTTTAGCGTCCCTTCCGGCAAGCTTCTCGGGTTCTTTGTATCTCAGCGTGGGATCGAAGCGAACCCCGACAAGATCAAAGCTATTGAGCAGATTCAAGTGCCAAGACGCGTCAAGGATGTACGTCGCCTTGCCGGCTGCGTTACTGCCTTAAGTAGGTTTATCTCCAAATCTGCTGAGCGCGCCCAACCCTTTTTCAAAATTTTGAAGAAGGCAGGTCCAATGAGATGGACTCCGGAAGCGGAGGCGGCGCTGCAAGATTTGAAGAGGTACCTCTTCTCTCCGCCGACGCTAGTCGCACCTAAGCCGCAAGAGTCGTTGTTGTTGTATCTAGTGGCAACAAATCAAGTGGTTAGCGCTGCGCTAGTGGCGTAGAGAGAAGTTGACGAGGGGGTAATGGCAGTGGCAGGACCGTCAAGTGACGCGCCGGGATCTTCCCCGGCAAGGTCTGGTGCCGACAAGATAGGATCTGCGCAGTCAGAAGAATCAACATAGAAAAGGAAGATGGTGCAGCGTCCAGTTTATTTTGTCAGTTCCCTTTTACAGGGAGCTAGGTCAAGATACTCTGGCGGGCAAAAACTACTCTTCGGCCTTCTCATGGCCTCGAGGAAGCTGCGCCATTATTTCCAAGCACATGAGATTACCGTCGTCACTCGCTTCCCGTTGCGGCGGATTTTGCAAAATCCAGAGGCAACCAGCAGGATTGTGGAGTGGGCTTTGGAATTGTCGAGCTTTGGTCTCAAATTTGAAAATACTTCAACAATTCAGAGCAGAGCTTCGGCGGAGTTCATTGCGGAATGGACCCCAATGCCAGACGAGGAAATTCAAGGAACGACTCTTCCCGGCAAGGAAACATATCAAGAATGGGTTATGTATTTTGACGGTGCTTTCACGCTGCAAGGCGCCGATGCTGGCGTGCTGCTTGTCGCACCCACCGGGGAGCACCTCAAATATGTAATTCAGATGCATTTTCCCTGGGAGAGCTCGACAAACAACACTGCGGAGTACGAAGGCCTGCTTGCCGGTCTCAGGATCGCGGCGGACCTTGGTATCAAGAAGCTCATTATCAGAGGCGATTCACAGCTCATTGTCAGGCAAGTCAACAAAAGTTATCAAAGTCCATTGATGCAAGCCTATGTCGATGAAGTGAGAAAAATGGAAGAGCACTTTGACGGTCTGCAAACAAAGCACATTCCTCGTGCTGAGAACAGTATTGCCGATGACCTGTCAAAGCGCGCTGCCCTTAAGTTACCTGTGGAACCAGGAACTTTTGTGCTCCGTTTGACTCATCCATCTGTAGCGCCATCAATGAGGCAAGAAAAGAGAAGGAAGTTGAATTCTGGTCAATACTTTCCGGCAGAGCTCCCGAGAGCCGCCGGCAAGGAAGTCACCGGGATCAGCAGCAAGCCTGCCGGGGAACAACAGGCTCCGGCAGGGGCGCAGGCCCTTGCCGTCGAGACAAATGTTCCTCCCGCAGAAGAGATGCCTTTAGTCCTAGTTGTCGAGCCCCAGGCTCTAGCTTGGGCACAGCCCATTGTCCATTTCCTTCAGATAGGAGAACTCCCTGAAGAGCAGGAAGAAGCGGAAAAAGTAGCCCGTCAGTCTAGTATGTACCAGTTCGTCGATGGCGTTTTGTACAGAAAGAGACTGAACAGTGTGAAATTGAAGTGTATTCCTCGGGAGGATGGACAGGGGCTGTTGGCGGAGATACATGGAGGCATATGTGGCTCTCACATAGGGTCAAGAGCGCTTGTCGGAAAGGCATTCCGACAAGGTTTCTTTTGGCCCACTGCTCTCCAGGATGCAACTGCACTAGTAACCAAGTGTGAAGCGTGCCAGTTTCATTCGAAGAAATCACATCAGCCAGCTCAAGCTCTTCAGACAATCCCTCTCTCCTGGCCATTTTCGGTCTGGGGGCTCGACATACTGGGTCCTTTTCCCCGTGCTACCGGGGGCTTTGAGTACTTGTATGTTGCAATCGACAAGTTCACAAAGTGGCCGGAGGTGGAAGCGGTGAGGAAGGTGACAGCACAATCAGCCGTCAAGTTCTTTAAAGGAATAGTTTGCCGTTTTGGTGTGCCCAACAGGATCATCACCGACAACGGCACACAGTTCACAAGTCGCACCTTCATGCAGTACGTCCAAGACCTTGGCGGCAAAATTTGTTTTGCCTCTGTTGCTCACCCGAGAAGGAACGGCCAAGCAGAGAGGGCTAATGCTAAAGTGTTGCGCGGTCTCAGGACCAGAACTTTCGACAAGCTGAAAAAGTGCGGAAGGCGCTGGATTGATGAGTTGCCGATGGTTCTTTGGTCAATCAGAACGACACCAAATCGAGCCACTGGCCAGACACCATTCACTCTGGTTTACGGAGCGGAAGCAGTTCTCCCCACGGAACTCATATACGGATCGCCTCGAGTGCTCGCTTATGATGAGCTTGAGCAAGAGCAACTGCGGCAAGATGACACTGTGCTCCTTGAGGAGGATCGTCTTCAGGCTGCTGTGCGAGTTGCATGCTACCAGCAAGCTTTGCGTCGCTATCATAGCCGCAAAGTTCATGCCTGAAGCTTTGAGGAAGGCGACCTTGTTCTTTGGCGGATTCAGTCCGCCAAGAATTCTAACAAGTTGACGCCGAAGTGGGAAGGCCCTTATCGGGTAGTACGAGTCACCAGGCCCGGCGTTGTCCGCCTGGAGACCGAGGATGGCGTTCCAGTGAGTAATTCCTAGAATATAGAACATCTTCGCAAGTTTTACCCATAAGGCGCGGTTGCCGGGGGCCCCCGGCAACCTCCTTTTGTACAAGTCTTGCCGGCAAGGCATGTAATCCTTTGTACAAAGCCAGGCATAGACCCTGCGCACAGTTGGATAAGCTCAAGTGTTGTACATTTCTTGTTGATCTCCGTATTTTTATATATGCATGTTTATCTGAGATATTGTATGACACTTATTCCTGGTAAGACTAACGAACCGCCAAGGTTCCATATCTTTATTTTCTCTTCTTTCTTTTTCTCGAAGGATAGAAGGTTCCCTCGCGTACAAGTTTACTGGGGGGGAATGAAGGTATGGATACCAATAGGCGATGTTCAGAGTTGATATCTTGCCGGAAGAAGTACAGCGACAGAAAGTTAAGTTGCGGACTTTGAGCAAGTTTTCCAATTTTTATTACCAGGTTATTTTCCTTGGACGTTTTCGGCCTTGTATGAAAAACCTGCACGCGAAGGAACCCTTGTCGTAATTGGCTGCACCCTTATTTTGTTTCGAGTCCGCTCAACAGTATAAGTGGCTGCGGCAAGGACACCAAGGTGTCTTGCTGGGTGCTGCACCTCCAGCAGGCTGCTGAAGTCCCGCACCCAGCGCTCGCGGCAGGTTGCGCACCGGCAAGTTTTCCAGTAAGTGTAGGGTGTGCATCATACAGAAAGAAATTGGACAAGAGGAATAGCATGCATATGCTCAGTCATAGCAAGTTATATTACATAGATAATCGCCGCAGTTCTAACTTAAGACTAAATTGTCTTTGGCATGGAATGGCGACAAGAAAAAGTAAGGCGGCTAGTCTCTGCACTGACCTTCAACCCTCTTGATTGAGTCTACCTTCTCGAGGATGGGCGCGACAAGCTTCTCAAGTGCCTGAAGATCTGCATCCTTCGGCAAGCGATCGAGCACGTTGGTGAGGTCGATGCTAGGATTCTTGTGCGCCACCTTGATGAGCACCTTGTGGAGGACGGCCCGGCAAAGCTTGCGGGATTCGTTCGCCAGTTGGGTCACTCGGTTGGACTGGAGCAACTTCAGGGCGTCGATGATGCTCTCGAAGAACATGGTCAACCTGGCGCTCGTGGATATCCTGTCTTCAGTGGAATACCTGAAGTTTTGCAGGCCCTCCCGGCCCATGGTTGACAGCTGTGCAGTAAGTTTCTCCGCGGTGTCGACAAGGCGTTCAGTCCAGATTTGCACGCCTTTCTCAAAGTCAACTTGGGTGGCAGCAGCGCTCTTGAGCAAATTCCTCTCTTCCTGGAGATCTTTGCTCAGGGCCTTTTCGCGGGCCCTGCCATCCTTAAGAGACTTCTCCAGCGTGGTCATTTTCAGCCTTAGATCGGCAATGGCGTCGTTGGCTGAAGAGAGCTGCTTGGTCTTGTCAGATATAGCAACTTGCATCTCCGCCAGGCTATGGAGGGTTTTCTCCCTCTCGCTTTTGAGCGTTGAGAGCTCCTTGCTGTGCTCCTCAAGATCTGCTTCTAGCTTCTTGGCCTTGTCGCTCAGCTCGTTCTTGGCGACCTCTACGGCCTCGGCAGCATCGATGGCTTCCTTGAGCTTGCTGGCGTGATCTACAGTTGCAGCTTCGAGCGCCTCTTTGTGCCTCTACTCTAGCTCCTGGGTCCGCCGCACGACAAGTTTCTCAATTTCTTCGTCCTTGTCACGAAGTTTGGCGGCGAGTGCCTGCTCGCGCGTGGCAAGATCTTCTTCATGAGCGTCAAGCCCAATGCGGCGCTGTGTCAAGAGAGCTTCTTCAGCGGCAACCTTTTGCGCAGCTTCTTCTTGCGCCCTCTCCATATCGGATTGCTTCAAGTGGAGCTCTGTCCAGCTTTGGCTCACTTGTTCCCGGCCGACAGTTAATTCCTGAAAGGCCTCGGCGTACCAGATCTGCATTTGCTTGATGTGTCTCTGGAAATCCACCTCGGCTGCTTCGACAACTGCAGCTCTGGCATCTACCTTCTCTTTTCGAGCACGGTGGAGCGCTTGGAGCTTGCGGAAGTTATCGCCCATGGCCTGGAGGAGTTGATCTTCTTCAGATTTGCCACTGCTGGCGCTTGGTTCGTTGACGATCCTGAGCCCGGCAGCGGTGATGACTTCCTCATCAAAGGTTTCCCCTTCAGTCGGCACTCCGGTACTTGCCGTCCCTGGCAAGTTAATAAATATGTTGTCGCCAACCTTGAGATATTTGCTTGATGAGGGAGCCTCGGATGTCGATGGCTGATCTTCGGCAATCGCCTCACCAGTGGCTGGGGGCTCTGTGGCCGGTGCAGCGCCTGGCGCTCCTATGGCGGGAATGCCGTCAGTACGGTCATCAGTTTCCTCGCCGGCCCTCTCCGCAAGTTTCTTGGCGGCTTCCTCGGCAGCAGCCTCGCTGGTCTCGACGGTGGCGTCTTTGATGGCCTCGCTAGCGGCGATCTCATCAGCTTCGACGGCGGCATCCCTGGCGGTCTCCTCGATGACCACGTCGATGTCCATATATTCCGTCATAGGGAATCCTGAAGGACGAAGGAGGGGAACAAAATTAAATCAAGGTCAAAGTTCAGAAAGATAAGGGAAAGAACCACAAGCATTTTGAGGCAAGCAGTTACCTGCGTCGAGAAGATGGGGGGTAGCTTCATCCCTCCCGGCAACATTAGTTGCCAGGGAAAGATTGCCGGCGCCCATGTTTGCCGGCTCTGCATCTTCCAAGATAAGCTCGTCGGTGGAAGTTCTTGCCGGAGATGCACTTGTGGGCGACGTGGTTGACGGGAGCGGCACGACGGGGGCGTCCTCCAATGACTCCCTCTGTTGCCATTCTTCTCCTGCGAGCCCAAAGATATGAGTGGCAAGGATAGAAACCTCAGCGTCTGTCAGAGGAGATGAGTAGTGAACTCACCCTGGGGGCTGCGCTGGGGGCTGCGTCGAGGGCTGAGCTCCGGACTGATGGTAATAGTTTCTGGCGCGCCTATAGAGCTTGTCGGAGACTCATCGCCCGTGGAAGTTTTTGCTCTCTTCGCCATCCTTTCCGCCAAGGTTTCTGCCTCACTGCAGAGACAAGACAAAGCAAGACAATAAGATTAATCAATTTCAGAAATTGGGAGATAAAAGCCATGACAGGGTACTTACTCTTCTTCTCGTTCCGGGTTGAAACCGGAGATGTCGAAATTGACCTCCGTTGAAATGTCCGTGTGAGGAGGCGGAGGAGGGGTCCTAGGTCGCTTGGCTGCGGCAGGTGCAGGGGGTTGGCGTGGTTCTTCCGTCTCGGCTTCTGGTGTTGTTGTGTGAGACGCCCCTGTGGTTGTCACAGGTGTGTGTCTCGTAGGCCGCACGGGCTGCTGTCGAACTCCTTGCCGCGGTGCAGCCTTGCCGGCCGCTTTCTTGCCGGGGGCTTCGCTGCTCGAAGAAGGTTGGCTTGTTGGGACACCAGAGGCAGCTTTCCGAAGGACGCGCTTTGCCTTCTTTGGGACTGGGAGCTCCTCTTGCGGCTGTTCTTCGGCTGCATCCTTGTCAGATGAGCTCTCAGCAGCTGTGCCGCTCTGTTCCCCAGCAGCCTTATCTTCCCTGGCAGGTTTCTCCTCCAGCATGACTTCTGCGTCGCTGGTTTCCCATTCTGTGAAACCGACATTGCCGGCCTCCGCGGCAAGATTCACCTCTTCCACTCTACTGGCGATATACGCCACCTCTTCATCAGTGGTGGGGCGGATGAGGTTAGTCTCTTCCCGGACGTCCCTCTCCGATAAGTTGTCGAAGAACTTTTGTGCCTCCTCCACAGATGGCTCGACCCAGGTCGCGTCAAGGCCGTGGGCGTTGAACATCGGCATTGCAGCGATGATTGACCCCAGGGCGGAATTGTTGCACAGAGGAATGATCCTTGCTGGTAATTTGTGCTTGTCTTCGCGCTGAAATAGTCTGTGACGGAGAGCGCCAAGCTGCATAATTGTCAGATTATTGTTCAGCCCGGGGCGCAGCCTCATGATGTCTGCCGCGTTCCGGTATTCCCAGGCTGGTCTCCCTTTATTCTGCAGAGGGGCGATGCGGCGGCGAAGGAAATCAGAGCCAATCATCTCTACTGTGAGCCCGGCAGCTTTTAGGCGGAGGATCCTAGTGGTAGCGATTGTGAGCTTGTCATCTTGAGCATCGAGATCGCTCCAGTCCTCGCCACGGACCGCCTTCTGTTGCCGGGGCGAACAAAATGGATGGGGATCTGCTTCCTTGATCCAGCACCACTCTGACCGCCATTCTTCCCACTTTTCACGATAAACTCCCTCTGGATATATCTCCTTGTTCCATGCTCTTGGAATCCAGGAGATAGAACCGGCGAGGGCTTCTCCTTTTTGGACGCGAGGAATGAAGTAATGGCGGAAGAGGGCGGTGTTGGGGACTACCCCGGCAAAGTTTTCGCAAAGATGGGCGAAGACGGACATGCATGTTACAGCATTCGGCGTGAAATCCAAGAGACGGAGGCCGTATGTGTACATGATGTCGATGAAGAAATCAGAGAATGGAGGGCAGAGCCCGCAGTAAAAATATGCGGCGAAGAAGGGATATTTATCAGGCCCGCCTTTGGAAGAAGAACCTGGAGCCACGCGAGTCGCGGGGTGAGCTTTCGTCTCCCTCGCCCACATGCACTGGTACCGGTTCTTCAAGGCTTCCTCGTCGAGCGTCGGAGCGAAGACGACATACTTCTTCCGCATCTTCACCAGCTCGCTCTCCGGGACATCGACTTTCATTTCCTTGCCCTTGCTCTTGCTAGCCTTGGGCGGCATGGTGGCTACGATGGCAAAAGCCGAGGATGGAGAGGATGCGGGGGTGATGAGCGGAAGAGGAGAAGTTCTGCTCTGGGCTCGGAAGAGGGAAGGTAATGGCGGATTCCAGATCGGAAAGAAGAAGGAGTAAATAGGCGACGCCTCTGCAAATTCCCTTTTATGGGGAAGGAGCGAGGCTGCCTCTTTTACTGCCCAATGTGAACACGCTTATGCAAGTGCGCTGCGGCCGCGGCCATTCGGCGCACGCTTCCCATGTCACGCATTCAACGCGCGTAGTGGGGAGCGCAGAAAGCGGAATGATTACAAGCAGTTAACCCCTTCCACACGTGCCCGTGCACTAATTGGGCCTAGCCCAACAACACCTCGCACTCATGTATGGCCTAGGCCCGGGGGCTCCAAAGGTGTCCCTACTTTCTTGGGGATGGAAAAAGGGGCCATCCCATCAGCACCGCTTAAGCTCGCCTCCACTAGCGCCTTGCCACGCATACAGGGATGAGACCCATAATGCCAGGTCAGCCGCTGTACCAGAGCAGAGGCATAATGGCAGAACCTTGCCGGGCGCGAATCTTGCCGGGCTCGGCGGGATATCCCGGCAAGATCTTGCCAGGGGCCGAGCCCTTGGCCTTCAGTTCTTCTTATATTCTGATCCTTGGCGCGGATGTCTTTAATAACTTTGGACTAACCTTGGATTGATCTTCAGTTGTTCCCCCATCAAGCCTTGCCGCAAGTATGGCTACAACTGCCCGTGCACAAGTATGGGGTACTAAAGACCCATCATTTAGTACACTGACACAGAGCCGCGGCCACCTCCTGTTCTTCATCGGGAGGCCAGATCTGGAGTCCGTTTGGGACTTCGGAGAGGGGGATCTTCGATCTTCGTGATCACCAACCCTTCTCCATCGCCAATTCCATGATGCTCCCCATCGGGAGTGAGTAATTCCTTCGTAGGCTCGCTGGTCGGTGAGGGAGTTGGATGAGATTCATGATGTAATCGAGTTAGTTTTGTTAGGGCTTGATCCCTAGTATCCATTATGTTCTGAGATTGATGTTGCTATGAATTGGCCATGCTTAATGCTTGTCACTTTGGGCCCGGGTGCCATGATTTCAGATCTAAACCGTTTATGTTATCACCAATATATCTATGTTCTAGATCCGATCTTGCAAGTTATAGTCACCTATTACGTGTTATGATCTGTAAACCCTGAAGTGACAACAGTTGGGATACTTTCCGGTGATGACCGTAATTTGAGGAGTTCATGTATTCACTGTGTGCTAATGCTTTGTTCTGGTTCTCTATTAAAAGGAGGCCTTAATATCCCTTAGTTTCCTTATGGACCCCGCTGCCACGGGAGGGCAGGACAAAAGATGTCATGCAAGTTCTTTCCATAAGTATGTATGACTATTTACAGAATACATGCCTATATTATATTTATGAACTGGAGCTAGTGTCGTATCGCCCTAGGTTATGATTGTTATATGATGAATATCATCCAACGAATTCACCGAGCCAATGCCTACGAATTTTCCATATATTGTTCTTGCTAAGTTACTACTGCTGCTATTATTGTTACACTTGCTACAAAATCATTGCTATCATTGTTACCATTACTGCTACTATCATCACTACCACTGGTACAGCGAGGTGCTATACAAACGGTTTTTAACCCCTGAAAGATCGTGGATGTCGCCTAGAGGGGGGTGAATAGGCGCTTTAAAATAATTACGGTTTAGGCTTGAACAAATGCGGAATAAAACTAGCGTTTAATTTGTCAAGCACAAAACCTAAAACAACCAGGCTCACCTATGTGCACCAACAACTTATGCTAAGCAAGATAAACAACTAAGTGATAGCAAGATATATGACAAGAAACAATATGGCTATCACAGAGTAAAGTGCATAAGTAAAGGGCTCGGGTAAGAGATAACCGAGGCACGTGGAGACGATGATGTATCCCGAAGTTCACACCCTTGCAGATGCTAATCTCCGTTTGGAGCGGTGTGGAGGCACAATGCTCCCCAAGAAGCCACTAGGGCCACCGTAATCTCCTCACGCCCTCGCACAATGCAAGATGTCGTGATTCCGCTAAGGGACCCTTGAGGGCGGTCACCGAACCCGTACAAATGGCAACCCTTGGGGCGTTCACCGAACCCGTACACTTTGGCAACCCTTGGGGCGGTCACCGGTACCCGTCAAATTGCTCGGGGCAATCTCCACAACCTAATTGGAGACTCCGACGCTTGCCCGGAGCTTTACACCACAATGATTGAGCTCTGAACACCACCAACCGTCTAGGGCGCCCAAGCACCCAAGAGGAACAAGATCAAGGGTACCAAGCACCCAAGAGTAATAAGCTACTCAACTTCACTTCCACGTATCACCGTGGAGAACTCAAACCGATGCACCAAATGCAATGGCAAGGGCACATGGAGTGCCCAAGACCCTCACTCTCAAATCCCACCAAAGCAACAAAAGCTATGGAGGAAAAAGAGAGGAAGAACAAGAAGGAGAACACCAAGAACTCCAAGATCTAGATCCAAGGGGTTCCCCTCACATAGAGGATAAAGTGATTGGTGGAAATGTGGATCTAGATCTCCTCTCTCTTTTCCCCCAAAAACTAGCAAGAATCCATGGATTGGTTGAGAGATAGCAATCTCGAAGAAGGTCAACAATGGGGGAAGTGTCGTGGGAACAGATCTGATAGTAGAGATTAGGGGTACGTAGGAGAGGGCAGGGCCTAGCTACGGCGAAGTTGTACACTCGGATTTACGAGTTCAGGCCCCTCTCGGACGAGGTAATAGCCCTACGTCTCGGTGCTGCGGGAGCTTTGTTTCTTTGGAGTGTTGAGTTACAGGGGGTGCGAACCCTTGTGCGGGAGGCGAGGGGTGGCTTATATAGAGTCCGCTGGCCCCTCGTTGTCCTCAATTACGCAAGGGTTCAATGAGAGAGTAAAGGATGAGAACGTTACTAGAAACGCCCGTATTAAATGATCTTTATAGAGACGGAGTGATTGTCTGACCGTTGCCATCCTGGGGTGGCTCTAGGTCTTCTGTTCTTCGAGTGAAAATCAGGTATTCCGAGTGAACGACGATGGTCGAGTGGAGATGAAGTAACCGAGTGGATGTTCTGTCGAGAGACTTGCACGTTGCGGTCATTCTAGTCGGTATCTTCCTTCTAACTCTGTAGGTCTTCAGATTCTTTGAGTAGTGTCCTTGGGTAGGGCATGTAGGTCGGGCCTAAGACCCTACCCTAGGTACATGTCATCGTCATTAGCCCCCGAATGGATCAAGGTTTGAGTGAGGAGACATTGGAGCTGATTTCGACCCGACTCAATGTCTCGGAGACATTTGTTAAGAGTCTGAAGGTACGTGAGCTGCTTAATCCTCCGTCAATCGCCTTGATCGATTCTGGCTTCTTGAGTGTCCGAGTGAGATGAGCTACGAGTCGTCGAGTGCCGGATCTGACCCAAATGAATAGGGATATCTCTGATGCGATCGATTGTTCTGCCAGATCCCGGAATTTGTGGGATTCGAAATTTTGGAGAAGCGCGCGGGCCGGCCGCCGCGCGGTAAGTGGGCAAGTGGGAAGGGACTCCTCGATTTTCGCTCCCCCTTTTTTGCCACGTATCGAGCAGGCGTCGGTTGTGGGATGCGCTGAGATCCTGCTGGCCCACAAGTCAGTGACTCGGACGCGCGGATATAAAGGTCGACGCACCCGAGGGTTGCAATAGTGCGTTCCTCTTTTCCCCTCTCCACCCTGCCTCTCCGCCTCTTCTGTCTTATCACCACGCCGCCCCACTCGGCTCTGACGACCTCTGCGACAATGGTGAAGGACAAGACAAAGGCATTGGAGTGCACCAAGAAGATGGCCAAGGGGAAGAAAGCGGTGAGCTCACGGGCCATGCTGCCGCCGGGCAGGATCTAGGGGAATTGGCTGCCCTCGACAGTCACAACGGAGGACCTCGAAGGGCTCACCGCCGATGGCCTGCTGGCCCACAGATCTTGGAGGTTGTCGGAGGGGGAGTTCGAGCCCGTGCCATGTGACGGCGAGCGGGTTCTTCTTCTTACTTACGTGGAGAGAGGTTTTTCCTTGCCTCCGCATCCATTCTTCCGTGGTTTCTTGAACTTCTTCGGTGCGCAAATCCACCACTTTCCTCCGAATACCATATCGTATCTTGCTGCCTTTGTCTCGATGTGTGAAAACTTCTTGGGATGCCATCCTCATTGGGGGCTATTCAAGCACATTTTCACTTGTCGATCTCAGTTGGTTAAGAAAGCCAACCCGAGTGACAAGAAGACCCACGTGATCCAGATGTGTGGGGGTTTAGGTGTCCAGATGAGAGGTAGAAGCGCCTTCCCTTCCATGACTTCTCCCGAGTTAGTTAGGGGTTGGCAGTCGACCTAGTTTTACTGTGTTGACGTTCCGACGCCTGGTGCGTCGACTGGCCTTCCCCCTTTCTCACTCGAGAGACTCAGCGCCGCTCGCTCATTAATTGTGGAAGAGGAGGAGAAGGTTGAGGTGGGGATCTTGGTTGAAGCAGTAGTTGAGCTGATCCAGGGCGGAGTGACAGGCTTGGATCTATTGGAGGCATTCCTCAATCGACGCATCTAGCCTCTGCAAGCGCGCGACCACCCCATGTGGTTGTATTCAAGTGCAGACGACACCGCTCGGACCCATCCAGAAGAAGTCAGTGAGGAGACCGTGGTGCAGTGGCTTAGGAGCATCACTGGAGCCCGTGACAACCCACGCGGATCCAAGCGAATTCTACCTTTCGACGCCGAGCACCCTCCAGGAGATGTGAGACATAACTTGTCGAGTGTATTATCTTTGTTTTCAACATACCACTGTATCGAGACCCGACTGATTTTGAAATCTGTGTCTTGCAGGCATTCACGAAGATGTACTCACCCGTGCCAAACGGGGAACAACCCGCTGCAGGAGCGAAAAGTGAAGGCGGGAGCGCTGACATTGATTATGCTGACAATAGTGACGACGACAGTGACGACTCTGATGACAGTGAAGAAGTCGAGTCACCACCCCGCATCGAGTGTCGTACCAAACAGACTCAGGATCTGGCGGCCAGCCAGGGCAAGGTCGTGGGGTCGAGTGTCAGGAACCCGAAGCGCACTCAGACGCCGACTCCAGACCCGACTGAGAAAACTGCAAAGCAAGCCAAGACTGTTCCACCAAAGCCTCGGAGGGCCTTGCCCAGGATAAAGGATACTGTGCCCATTGCTTCAACGTGAGTGCTCTTCTTTTTCACTTTCTATCTTGTTGCAGCAGACCTTCATGCTTTTGTTGACCGAATGTGAATCGTGCCGGCTGCTACTTCGGTAACATCACCTATGCAAGTTGATGAGGAGCACGCGGAGGCGGAAACTACGGATATGGCAACTTCTCGGCGAGGTATGTCAAGCTTTCACTCTATTTTGCTTCAGTGGTTGACTCGACAATTGAATGAGTTGCCATTGTCGAGTGGTTGCAGTGTCAACAGACATCATCCATCTGGCTGATGACGATGAAGACGAGCCTCAGAAGGATGCAGGTGATGTAGGTACGACCTCGGCAGCTCCCCAAGGACTTGCTCGAAGACTGCCGTCGAGCTGAACACCCCGTGCACCGCCTGCAGCTGCACCTCAGGAGCCAGGTGGTTCGTCTCACGTTGGTACCGTTGCTACTGCTCCACCATCAACCACTTTGCCTTTGGTGTCGACTCTTCCAGCTTCAAGACCTACTGGCCAATCTCAAGTGCCAATCCTTCTGACTGCACCGCCGACTCCTGCGTCGACTGTGTTCACTCTGCACCACGTCCCTGAAGACCAGACTGGGGCCAGCAAGGAAGTCATGATTCAAGCCGGTCTTATGATGCAGCGTTTGAAGGAAGTATATGAAAACAACAAATTGGCTTATGATGCCAGCACAGCCCTCCAAGCGAATGTCCGAGTAAGTGCGATCGTAAGTTGATTTCCGATTGGTGTTAACTCCGTCTTGAATTTGTACACCCACTGGGTGTTTTCTTTTTACTCTGTAGTTTTTCGGTCTGTAGTTCTTCCACTCAGACTGGTCAGGCCGTGCCGAGTGGGAAACTGATCCAGTGGGGGCACGCTGAGCGCACCCACTTGGTGTAGTCCCCGAGGCCGCCGTCGAATGTTTGATCCGGTGGGGGTCTTAGAATATCTTTGCTTGAAGCTCTCCACTCGGGGCGGTCAGGCCGTGCCGAGTGGGAAATGGATCCAGTGGGGGCACGTTGAGTGCACCCACTGGGTCTAGTCCCCGAGACCGCCGTCGAATGTTTCATTCGGCGGGGGTCTTAGAACAAGTTGTTTTCTCTCTTTTTTTTGCACTCAGATCAGTCGGGCTGAGACCGAGTGGAAATGGATCTAGTGGGGGCACGCTGAGTGCACCCACTGGGTGTAGTCCCCGAGACCGCCGTCAAATGTCTGATTCGGTGGGGGTCTTAGAATATGTTTGGTGGTAGCAATCTGGATTTGCTCTTCTCCACTCGAAAGTAGAGGAAATACTTTGAGAATCTTTCTCGTCGTCGACTGAGTCTTTTTTGTTGATCTCAGAAATCTTGTGAACTTGGAACTTAGTATGTTGCTCTGGAGAAGGAGAAGATCCAACTCCAACTGGACTTAGAACTTACCAAAAAAGAACTTGGAGCGTGCTCAGACGGAGGTGAAGACCATGGGAGGTAAATTCTGTCGACTGAATGCACTATTGTACTTTTGTTCCGTCCTTTGAACCGAGTAGTTTTATTCGAACAGATGTGCGTAATGAAAACCAACAACTTCAAGCGCGACTCAGGAATGCTATTTCTTTAGACACGATGAAGCAGGCCCTGGAAAAGAAGGACGAGGAACTCGCGGGCGCCCAGAAGGTGGCTAAGGAGAAGACTGAAGCTGCTGAGGCAAAACTAGCTTCAGTCGGAAAGTTGGAGGAAGAGAACACGTCTCTGAAAGCCATTGTGGAAGACCTGAAGAAGGAGCGGGCCGAATGGGCCAAGAAAATGGAAGATCATGTGAGCGCTTTTGAGTCGGAGAAGACTGCCCTGACCGACAAGGTGGGTCAGCTCACCCAAAAGAGGGATGAGCTGGAAGAATATCTGGGAAGTCTCATGAAGAAAATGTACATCATGCTTGAAGGTATTCTTATTCACCCGAGTGAATTCTTGAGAGCTTCGAAAACAATGCCATGGCTAACTCATTCCTTCCTCTTTGTGCAGAATTCTGTCAGAATTTCAAGCAGGAGACTGGACAAATTGAGACAGGACTAGACCCCACCAAGTCACTCGTCAAGGATGCTGCTGCTATGAATGTGTTGTGACTTGAAGCTCTCCTCGACAGTATCTTGGGGTACATCGCTCGGCTGAAGGTTGCGTTGGTGAAAATCGACAAAGAATTGTGGCCGGAAGATACGCTTCAGAATGATCTCGAGTCACTGATGGCTCGGCTCAATGAAATCCCTGGTCGAGTGCAAGCATGGAAAAAATCTGCTGCTCATTGTGGAGCCGATGTGGCGCTCTCACTTGTTCGTGTCCATTGCAAGGATGCCAAGGAAGACAAGCTGAAGGCTCTTCAGGTGGCCAATACGAAGAAGCTCCAGTTTGAAGATTTCATGGAGACTTTCATCGAAGCTGCCACTCGGATAGCTGACGGCATTGACCTGGACACCTTCGTCGAGCCAGCGAGTCCCCCCGGTGCGTGAAAAAAACTTTATGATTCGAACTCATTTGCCTCAGAATGCCGAGGGGTCTTGTAACCGTTAAACTCGTTCGGGCTTGCTCCCGAGTACTTTTGCTTGTGTTTCTGAACTTGATGGATTTATCTGAATATTGCTTTCCAGCTGCTTGCATAATTTATACTGACTGGTTTGCAACTGAGCCTTCGAATGAGAGTGATGTTTCACTCAGAGCAGACTTTTAACTTAGGCGAGAGCTGGCTCATGGCTAAGCCCCCGAGTGAGAGGGATGCTCTCACTCGGAGTAGTTTTTTAACTTAGGCGAGGACTGCCTCGCGGCTAAGCCCCTGAGTGAGAGGGATGCTCTCACTCGAAGTAATTTTTTTTTAACTTAGGCGAGGGCTGGCTCGCGGCTAAGCCCTCGAGTGAGAGGAATGCTCTCACTCGGAGTAGATTTTTAACTTAGGCGAGGACTGGCTCGCAGCTAAGCCCCCGAGTGAGACGGATGCTCTCACTCGGAGTAGATTTTTAACTTAGGCGAGGGCTGGCTAGCAGCTAAGCCCCCGAGTGAGAGGGATGCTCTCACTCCGAGTAGTTTTTTAACTTAGGCGAGGACTGGCTCGCGGCTAAGCCCCCCGAGTGGGAGGGATGCTCTCACTCGGAGTAGATTTTTAACTTAGGCGAGGACTGGCTCGCGTCTAAGCCCCGAGTGAGAGGGATGCTCTCACTCGGAGTAGTTTTTTAACTTAGGCGAGGACTGGCCCACGGCTAAGCCCCCGAGTGGGAGGGATGCTCTCACTCGGAGTAGATTTTTAACTTAGGCGAGGACTGGCTCGCGGCTAAGCCCCCGAGTGGGAGGGATGCTCTCACTCAGAGTATTTTTTTAACTTAGGCGAGGACTGGCTCACGGCTAAGCCCCTGAGTGAGAGGGATGCTCTCACTCGGAGTGGTTTTTTAACTTAGGCGGAAACTGCTTCGCGGCTAAGACACCCATTGGGGGTTTTGAACATGCACATATGCGAGGGAAATCATCATAGGACTGCAGGAGTCATGTCTTTGATAAACAATCTAAAAGTACTCTTATTACATCTCGACAATCCGACTGTCAAGTATAGAATCGACGAAGAAGATCTGTGTTCCAGACGCGTGGCTCGTCAATCTTCTTCGCGAGGTTGTAGAGGTGGTAGGCCCCATTATGTAGCACCTTGATGATGATGAAGGGGCCTTCGCACGCGGGGGCGAGTTTGTGTGGTCGCTGCTGGTCCACTCGGAGCACGAGATCTCCTTCTTGAAATGCTCAACCTTTGACGTTCCTGGCATGAAATCGACCAAGGTCTTGCTAATAAATAGTCGACCATATCAGGGTCATCTCTCGTTCTTCTTCCAAAAGGTCGACGGCGTCCTACCATGCCTGTTCAACCTCAGCCTCTGAGTAGAGTTCCACTCGGGGTGAATTGTGGAAAAGATCACTTGGCAGCACGGCTTCGGCCCCATACACCATGAAGAAAGGGGTCCGGTCAGTGGACCGGTTAGGAGTCATCCTTAAACCCCACAGGACAGACGGTAGTTCAGTCACCCAGGCTCCAGCTGCATGCTCGAGATCACGCATGAGTCGTGGCTTTAACCCTTGAAGGATCAGATCATTCGCCCTCTCAGCTTGGCCATTCGACTATGGGTGCGCAACGGATGTGTAATCCACCCAAGTGCCTTGGGAAGCGCAAAACTCTTGGAATTCTTCTGAATCGAAGTTTGAGTCATTGTCCATGATAATGCTATGTGGGACTCCATATCTGAATATCAACTCTTTCAAGAACCTAATGGTTGTTCTCGAATCTAACTTCTTAATAGGCTTGGCTTCAATCCACTTGGTGAATTAGTCGACCGCTACGAGCAGATGAGTGAAACCGCTTCTGCCGGTCCTGAGTGGTCAAACCATGTCCAATACCCACATAGCAAATGGCCAGACGATTGGTATGGTCTTCAAGGCAGACGCAGGCTTATGGGACATGTTCGCGTAGAACTGGCATCCTTCGCAATGCTGAACGATCTCCTTAGCAGCTTCATTGGCTCGCAGCCAATAAAATCCAGCTCGGTATGCTTTGGCCACAATTGTCCGAGAGGATGCATGATGACCACAGGTCCCCGAGTGGATCTCTTCCAAAATCAGTCGACCCTCTTCTGGAGAAATACATCGTTGAGCTACGCCAGTGACACTTTCTCTGTAAAGCTGTCCATTTATCACTGTGAAAGCTTTGGATCTGCGAACAATCTGACCTGCCTCAACTTCATCCTCTGAGAGTTCTTGCCTGAGCAAATATGCAATGTACGGCACTGTCCAGTCGGGGGTAATTACTAGAATCTTCATAACCAAGTCAATGACTGCAGGGATCTCAATTTCAGTCGGATCAGTAGGGCTTATCGCTTGGGGAGGCTCTTTAGTGAAAGGATCCTCCTACACTGACGGGGAATGGAGGTGCTCAAGAAACACATTGCTAGGGATAGGCTTCCGAGTGGAACCGATTTTTGCCAGATCGTCGGCTGCTTAAATTTTGATTCGGGGAATGTGGTGAAGCTCTAAACCCTCAAACTTTTTCTCTAGCTTCCTCACTGCATTGCAGTATCCTGTCATAGCAGGGTTTCTGACGTCCCACTCCTTCATCACTTGATTGACCACCAAATCCGAGTCATTGTAGACCATCAGGCGACGGACGCTGAGTGAGATGGCCATACGCAACCCGTAGAGGAGTGCTTCGTACTCGACTTCGTTATTGGAGGAGTCGAAGTGAATCTGGAAGACATAACTGAGCCGATCACCTCTTAGAGACACCAGGACCACTCCGGCACTGGAACCATTCAGCATCTTAGATCCATCGAAGAACATAGTCCAGTGTTCCGAGTGAATCTGAGTTGGCTGTTGCTGTTCTATCCACTCGGCCAAAAAATCCGCGAGTGCTTGAGACTTGATCGCCTTCTTCACTTCGAACTTAATGTCAAAAGGGAGGAGCTCGATGGCCCATTTAGCCACTCGACCAGTTGCATCCCGATTGTTCATGATTTCAGACAGCGGGGAATCACTGACGACTGAGACCAAGTGTTCTTGGAAATAATGTGCAACTTTCTTCGCAGTCAGGTAAATGCCATAAACAAGCTTCTGATAGTGAGGATACCTCTGCTTAGACGGAGTCAGGACTTCAGAAATGTAATATACTGGTCATTGCACTTTATAAGCCTTGCCTTCTTCCTCTCGTTCCATCGTGAGAACCGTACTGATGACTTGGCCAGTGGCCGCTATGTACAAGAGCAAAGGTTCTTTGCTGTTCGGAGCAGCAAGCACCGGCTGGGTGGAGAGCAGGGCTTTGAGCTCAACAAAAGCTGCTTTTGCTTCTGGAGTCCACTTGAACATGTTAGATTTCTTCATCAGTCGGTACAGAGGCAATGCTTTTTCTCTGAGGCGAGAAATGAACCGAATGAGAGTTGCAAGACAACCTGTGAGCTTCTGGACATCGTGTACACGCACGGGGCGCTTCATTCGGACAATCGCGCTGATTTTCTCGGGATTGGCATCTATTCCTCGCTCGGAAACAAGAAAACCGAGTAACTTGCCTCTTGGCACTCCGAAGGTGCACTTGGACGGGTTCAGCTTGATGTCGTACCTTCTCAGGTTGACAAAGGTTTCAGCGAGATCAGTCAGCAGGTCGGAACCTTTGCGTGACTTGACCATGATATCATCCATGTAAACCTCGACATTCCGACTGATCTGAGTGAGCATACACTTTTGAATCATGCGCATGAATGTGGCACCAGCATTTTTGAGACCGAATGGCATGGTGACATAGCAAAAACACCCGAAAGGGGTGATGAAGGGAGTCTTTATTTCATCTGGCCCATACATTCGGATTTGATGGTACCCGGAGTACGCATCAAGAAAAGACAAACGCTCGCATCCCGCAGTCAAATCAACTATTTGATCGATACGGGGGAGCGGAAAATGATCTTTCGGGCAGGCCCGATTGATATACTTGAAATTGATGCACATGCGGAGTGACTTGTCCTTCTTGGGGACCATGACGACATTGGCGAGCCACTCGGAGTGGTATATCTCGCGTATGAACTCAGCTGACAGGAGCCGAGCCACTTCCTCACCAATCGCCTTCCTCTTCTCCACAGTAGAGTGGTGGAGATGCTTTTTGACATGTTTAGCCTTCGAGTCGACTCGCAAATGGTGCTCAACCAGTCCCCTGGGTACACCTGGCATGTCGGATGGTTTCCATGCAAACACGTCCCAGTTCTCACGGAGGAACTGGATGAGTGCGGCTTCCTATTTGCTGTCGAGTGTCGTTGAGATATTGGTTGGAGTGGCCGTGGGATCCTCCAAGTGAATGTGAACTAGTTTCATCTCACCCGCCGGCTGAAATGCAGATTCAGAAGCTAGCTTCTTAGAGCGGAGCAAATCACTCGGTTCGACATTCTTCTTGTATTCTTCCAACTCTACTACTGCCATCTGCTCGTCGACAATTTTGGACCCCTGCTGAAGACATTCCTCAGCTCTCTGCCTATTCCCTGTGACAGTGATCATGCCCTTGGGTCCGGGCATCTTCAGCTTAAGGTACACGTAACATGGACGGGCCATGAAGCGAGCATAAGCCGGTCGGCCCAGAATGGCATGATAGGCACTGTGAAAATCTACTACTTCGAACGTCAACTTCTCCTTCTGAAAATTCTTTGAGTCACCAAAGACCACATCCAAAGCAATCTAACCGAGTGACCTTGCCTTTTTCCCTGGGATGACTCCGTGAAACTGCATGTTGCTCTCACTCAGTCGGGACATCAGAATGCCCATCCCCTTGAGAGTTTCAGCATAGAGAATGTTCAAACCACTGCCGCCATCCATAAGAACTTTGCGCAACCGAGTGCCTCCTACGACAGGATCCACTATCAGTGCTTGCCGCCTAGGGGTAGCAACATGAGTAGGGTGGTCCGACTGGTCGAAGGTAATGGGAGTCTTTGACCACTTGAGGTATGTTGTAGTCGCCGGAGCAACCATGTTCACCTCACGGTTGATGACTTTCAGTCGACTTTTGCTCTCAACGTCAGCAAAAATCATCAAAGTGGCATTGACCTTCGGGTAACCTTCTGCCTTTTCTTCATCATCATCTTTGTCAGAGCCTTTCTCACTTGGCTGACCTTCACGGAACTGCTGAATAAGGAGTCTGCACTGTCGAGTGGTATGCTTGGGTAAAATCAGGTTACCCTCTTCGTCTTTCTTCGTGTGAATGGCACAGGGTAGATCCAAGACGTCTTGGCCCGACTGGTCTCTCTTCTTCTTAGGAACCCACTGCTCTTTGGCCTTCCCTTTGAACTTGCCTTGAGAAGCTACTACTGCTGCTTCAGCTTGACCAGTGGTCTCAGCTTTGCGCTTCTGCTTCTGACTGGGATTCCCGCCTCCGGCATCAGGGCCTACAGCCTTTCCTTTGCCACTACAGAGGCGGTCCTCTTCTTCGCCATTTGCATACCAAGTGGCAATTTCCATCATTCGGTTCATGGTCAGGGCCATAGATCGCCCAAATTTCAGGTTGAGCTCTCTGTATCGGACACCTTCTTTGAAAGCACAGACTGCCTGATGCTCCGTAACATTCTCCACCACATGGTGAAGTATGGTCCAACGCTGTATGTACTCTCTCAAAGTTTCATTCGGCTTCTGGACGCAATGCTGCAATTCAGTCAATCCAGCAGGTCTCTTGCAAGTGCCTTCGAATGTTTTAATAAACACTCGGGCCAAGTCTTCCTAGCAATGAATACTGGCAGGAGCCAACTGGTTCAACCATGCCCGGGCCGACCCTTCTAGCATCAAGGGTAAGTGTTTCATGGCAACATCATCATTACCTCCACCGATCTGCACAGCCACTCGGTAGTCCTCCAACCACGTGTCTGGCTTCGACTCACCAGTGAATTTATTCATGCCTGTGGCCAATCTAAAATTGGGCGGTATCTCGGCGGCTCGTATGGCCCTGCTGAAACACTCGGGCCCTGAGATGAACACACCGCTTCCACTCGAGCGATCTCTTTCAAGACCCTCTCTGTGAGCCCTGCCTCTATCGACCAGGCCCTGCACAAGGACTGACCTTGCATCAAACCCAGGCTCTCAGGGGTCGACTGGATTTCTACGCTCATCACCGTACAGGCGCCTGTCATCATACCGCCGGGGCGCATACGAACCACCCCTCGGAGGGGGTGTAGGCACTCGACGGCGATCGTCACGGTGATGCCGAGGATCAAACTGCCCGTGGCCTCGATCTGGGTACTGGTCTTGGTGAAAACCATGATCTTCATGCCGCGGAGGCGATCTTGGGCTGTGAGCAGACTGGACTGTGTCTACTCTGACAGACCTGCTGTGGATCCTGTTGCGTGATTGGGAAACGGCTGAATTTTGTTCTCCAGCTGCTCTGAGCAACGCTCTGATCTGCCGGAGACCTTCTCCTGCTTCCGATCGAGATGGTTGGATGGAATCTGCAATCCGCGCAGCAGCAGTAACATTCTGAATCGGAGTGCAGAATACCTCAAACTCGCCTTGCGGTCCACTCGGAAATAACTACCGCTGCCGCCGACTGGAACTTGGGGGTTGCCTGCGATCGCGATTGTCTAGTGACTTCTGGAGATCCTCTAGGTGTGCCCGTTCAGCCAGAGTGGCTACGCATGCGGCTTCCAAAGCCTGAGCCTCGGCAGTCTCCCCAATGATGGGGGTCTGAAGGGTCTGCTTGTTCCTGCGCTGCAGCTCTTCTCTCTGTTCCGCAGTGAGGGCCTGCGGGTAGTACTCGTCATTGGTGTGAGACGGACCACCACTTTCACCCCCGACGTGGGGAAATCCGGGTGGGCTATGCTGGGAGCCAATCACGAGGACTTCCGTCGCCGGGTCGTTGCTTTCGCACTCGGAAAGCATATCCGAGTGACCAGACGATAAATCGAACAAGCCGTAAAGGGACTCGTCGAGCTCGATCGCCGTGATCTGAGGAATGGACGACTGATGAGCCATCGCGTGCTTCACCCACCGCTGGAGCCGCGAGCGACCGGATTGCTTGCGACGGCGAGCCGCGGGGAGGGAAGACGCCACCGGAGCTGACCGATACTGAGTCGATGGCTGCCGCAGGAGGACGCCGCAGGCACTTGCACGAAAGTGCGCCGCCCCGCGAATAGGGAGCGCCTCGACGTCAAGGGGGGCTTCCTGGAGCCAGGCTGAATCGTCGGCGACAGAACTGAGTGCGCCGAGATGGATCTCGCGACCCAGAGGCAGTCCACCACCGGAAACCATGTCAAAGGAGTTCGAAGAACGCAACCTCGCAGGAAGTCGCTTAGACGCCTGACCCACGGTGGGCGCCAACTGTCGTGGGAACAGATCTGACAGTAGAGATTAGGGGTACGTAGGAGAGGGCAGAGCCTAGCTACGGCGAAGTTGTACACTCGGATTTACGAGTTTAGGCCCCTCTCGGAGGAGGTAATAGCCCTACATCTCGGTGCTGTGGGAGCTTTGTTTCTTTGGAGTGTTGAGTTACAGGGGGTGAACCCTTGTGCTGGAGGCGAGGGGCGGCTTATATAGAGTCCGCTGGCCCCTCGTTGTCCTCAGTTACGCAAGGGTTCAATGAGAGAGTAAAGGATGAGAACGTTACTGGAAATGCCCTTATTAAATGATCTTTATAGCGACGGAGTGATTGCCTGACCGTTGCCATCCTGGGGTAGCTCTAGGTCTTCTGTTCTTCGAGTGAAAATCAGGTATTCCGAGTGAATGACGGTGGTCGAGTGGAGATGAAGTAACTGAGTGGATGTTCTATCGAGTGACTTGTACGCTGCGGTCATTCCAGTCGGTATCTTCCTTCTAACTCTGTAGGTCTTCGGATTCTTTGAGTAGTGTCCTTGGGTAGGGCATGTAGGTCGGGCCTAAGACCCTACCCTAGGTACATGTCATCGTCATTAGCCCCCGAATGGATCAAGGTTTGAGTGCGGAGGCATTGGAGCTGATTTCGACCCGACTCAATGTCTCGGAGACATTTTTTAAGAGTCTGAAGGTACGCGAGCTTCTTAATCCTCTGTCAATCGCCTTGATCGATTCTGGCTTCTTGAGTGTCCGAGTGAGTTGAGCTGCGAGTCGTCGAGTGTCGGATCTGACCCGAATGAATAGGGATATCTCTGATGCGATCGATTGTTCCGCCGGATCCCGGAATTTGTGGGATTCAAAATTTTGGAGAAGCGCGCGGGCCGGCCGCCATGCGGTAAGTGGGCAAGTGGGGAGGGACTCCTCGATTTTCGCTCCCCCTTTTTTGCCATGTATCGAGCAGGCGTCGGTCATGGGATGCGCTGAGATCCTGCTGGCCCACAAGTCAGTGACTCGGACGCGCGGATATAAAGGTCGACGGGCCCGAGGGTTGCAACAGTGCGTTCCTCTTTTCCCCTCTCCACCCTGCCTCTCCGCCTCTTCTGTCTTAGCGCCGCGCCGCCCCACTCGGCTCGGACGACCTCTGCAGAAATGGTGAAGGACAAGATGAAGGCGCTGGAGCGCGCCAAGAAGACGGCCAAGCGGAAGAAAGTGGCGAGCTCACGGGCCACACTGCCGCCGGGCTGGATCCAGGGGGATTGGCTGCCCTCTACGGTCACAACGGAGGACCTCGAAGGGCTCGCCGCCGACGGCCTGCTGGCCCCCGGATCTTGGAGGTTGCCGGAGGGGGAGTTCGAGCCCGCGCCATGTGACGGCTAGCGGGTTCTTCTTCTTACTCACGTGGAGAGAGGTTTTTCCTTGCCTCCGCATCCGTTATAGTAAGAAGAGGCAGGGGAGGTATGCCAAGATATAGAAGAGAGAAACCTCCAACAGAGAAGAACTGGCATAACCTCCAACATCAAAAACATCATAGAAGATGCATGTGAACTCCGTTTTCGATGAACTCGAGCTTGTCATGAAAATGACCATAAGCTCTAAAACTCACCAAGAGAAATACCAAACAAGAACCAATAAAGATGATGCAAGGATGCAATGGTTTGAGCTCTCTACGGATGATACGATCAAGCTACTCATCAAGAGCCCCCCTTGATAGTACGGCAATCGATCCTATAACCCGGTCTCCCAACTACCACCATGAGACCGGTAAAATAGAAAACCTATCAAGGGCAAACCATTGCCTTGCACATAGTCCACTTGAGCTACATGATGACGATCTTGACTCCCTCAAGTTGGACCACCTTTCTTGATTGCGTTGGCTCGATGAAGACTAGTTGATTGCTCCCCCATACTCCACTATGGGTGAGCCACTCTTTGGCACATCTTCACAAGTCCATTGACACCACAATGGATGGCAAGCTTCAAGGATGATCTCTTCGTGATGCTCCACTTGAACTTGCACACCGCAATCTTGATGACGATCACCACTTGATGTCATCCTCCATGGGTTTTATGAGATCTTCCTCTTGATGCAAACCCATGGAAACAAACCTAACCCCACATAGAACTCACACGTAGATCATGGGTTAGTACACAAAGCGTAATGGACAATGCTTACCATACCATGGGATCACTTGATCCCTCTTGGTACATCTTGTACGCTTTGTGAGTTGATCAACTTGATTCACTCTTGACTTAGTCTTGATCAACCTTGAATCTTTACAACTCTCTTCATTTGGATGATGCCTTGAAGGCAAACATGAATGATCACACAATCTTCTTCTTCAAGACATGCTTGCAATAAGCTCAACTCTCACATGACCAATCTTTGGATAATTCCTTAATAGCACCTTGGTCAACTCATAAACTCCATGAAACCAACACATGGACTTCAAGAAATGCCTATGGACAAACCCTTCAAATATAACTCAATGCAACCATTAGTCCATAGAGAATGTCATCAATTACCAAAACCACACATGGGGGCACCACATGTTCTTTCAACCCCTTTCCGCGACGGCGTTCTGAACCGTCGCCTAGTGAATGACTGCAATAGGGGGGTCCTTCCCACTCGACCCAGAAACCGTCGGGGATAGGCCCTCCTGGCACACACGCTCGGCAAAATGAGGTCGTGTGCGACGGGCGAGCGATCAAATACGGTTATACAGGCCCAATCGGTTCCGGTCGTAAGTACATCCAACACAGTCAGTCCCAAACAAACGTTTCCGTTTGTTATGTACATTCCACACAGTCAATCCAAGGAATACGTTTTCGTTCTTATGTACATCCCACACAGTCAATCCAGGGAAAACGTTTCCGTTCGTATGTACATCCCACACAGTCAATCCAGGGAAAACGTTTCTGTTCGTATATACATCCCACACAGTTTTATGTATAGGCTCGTGTGTGATAGGTGTAACTATCACACACGCTCTGCCTCGGTTAACCGTTTGCTTTTATTCAACTACATCACACATGATTTGATGAAGAAAATTGTATGGCATTGGGCTATCCATCACAAGCGCTTTTACTGCTAGAACTGTTTGCAAAGTTCCATGACCCATTTAGCAGGTTTATTAGTTTACAATTAATAATTCCAGTATTACGCAAATTCACATTTCATATCGAACAGCTGTTTGCCAATTTCATATCAGGCACATAAATATATTTTAACATCACAGTATGATAGCTACCTGAAAATAGCACAGTACAACATATAGCTAGTTCAGCTTCATAAGAACAATATATTCATTTTCCTAATCGAGATCATCCAGGCTCGTCTTATCCACCTCTGCTTTCAGGTCAGTAAGAACATGTTTTGCACTGGCCAACTGGGAAAGTTCCTCCTCCTTCGCCAACACCATCTCAGCAAAGTCTGATTTAAAAAATCTGAGCTCATTCTCCACCTTCCTCTTTTTATCCCACATCTTCAAATATTCTTCAGTGTTGACAACACTTTCGCTAAGCCTACCTATGTTCTCTTCCTCATACATGCTCCAGAGCTTTGCTAGGCACATCTTCAAAGACTGTGGCCACTCTTGATCAACCCACTCCAGGTAAGAACACTTCCGTTCATCCCATAATATTTAAAACTAGATCATTAACAATTGTAGGGGAAATGGGTTTATAGCAACATAGAAAATCACCAATACTTATTTTGAAAAACTGAAGAAACAGGTTAATTATGACATATCTTCTCAAAAAGATCAATGTGCAAATGAATTAATTGCTACCGAGACAACAACCAAATTCTGAAACATCAGAAGCTATAATTAACTACAACAACGCTACAAGTTCTTACTCATGTACTATAAATAACAAATTGAACATTTTATGAGGAAGCTAAATATAACTGCAACAGCATAGCGACAGTGTTTGGATGACAGCAAATTGATACTAACAGGTGTGTACATGCACAAATTTAGTAACATAGAACTAATAGCACTAAGGCCGTCCACTATGTATGCCAAAACCGATGTAAAGACAACTGTTGCTACATTTCGCACCGGTGCCCTACACTGGCGAGCCGATGTAGCGGAAAAAAATCAGGGACCCGGACTCCGGAGCACCTAGTTGCTCTGATGCCCAGTTCCTTCGTGCCATAAAGATTTAGTATTTTACTGCTTGGCTGCTCGGATGTGTGGACCAAAGTTGGCTGCACAAACTGCTGAAGTGGTGCCAAATAATTTTCTAATGGCACCGCTGATGAGATGGCAACATTTTTAGATACTAGGTAGAAACTGTGACACTGTCTTAACATCCAGAATAACATAGCACAGTGACAGTGTCTGAATCACATCTAACAACTGATTTGTAACAACGAAAGTGGGGCTAACCTTCTCTACACATGCCAGAAACTTCCTCCCACTGTCCACAGATTCAAACGCAACTAGCTTCACGCATGGAGATTGATGGTGACAACGAGCAGACAGATCTTCAGCCACCCCGCTCCATTCATTGCAACTGATGGTCCTAGGGAGCTACAAGAGGAAGAAATGACTCAAATCGACCGCCGCATTAAAATCCTTCATTCCAATTCATAGCCCGAGAGAGAGAAGAGAGGCATACCCGGGTGGTGAAGGAGTCGGAGGAGGAGGAGGAACCGCTGGAGAGGTCATTGAAGAAGACCATGGCGACCCCGGCGGTAGGATGCGAGACGGCGAGAGCGAGGAAGCAAGCGAGGAAGCGGCTATAGCTTAGGAAGGAAGGAAGAAGGAAACAGGGGAAATGTGACTTGTGGTCGGGGAGAAAAGGGGGTGGGGAAGGCGGGGGGTAGATATTTTGGCGGTAGGCCAAAAATTTCGAAATGTGGAGGGAAACTTTGAACGATTGTGTGCATCGCAAACGATTCTTCTGCTTTACGCGCATGGGATGAGTTTGATAATTCAAATTTTGGTGGAAATTTCCCTAGGTACTGTCCTCATCCACGTCATTGCATAATTTAACATCGCTTGCTAATTTGGGCACACAAAAGAGCGTACAGCACACAGACCACACTTACTGAATCGAGCAATTTTAGTAATTAAACAGAGCCAGTTGACCTAAACATTGCTCTAACAAAAGACCAGCATTAAAAACAAAGCCTAAGTACGCATAATTTTAACAAAGCCGCTGTCGCGCCGGCCTATGCATCGCCGGTGTGAGATGAGACGTTGATGACTTGTCCTGGTGACATGCCGCCATTGGTGGACTCCGCGTCCCCCTGCTGAAGTCGACCGCGTCCTCGTCCTCATCCTCGACGCCGCCCTCAAGGTTGTAGTACTCGTAGTAGTGGCTGCGCTAGAGCTCGTGTTGGTATTCCACCGCCGATTCCTCGACGGACAGACTCTTCTCTACCTCGACCTCGGCCACGCGTAACTCCTCCTCCCGGCGCTCCTCGATCTCCGCCGCCTCCTGCATCTCCACCTCCCGCTCGACGATCTCATGAGGAAGCAGGTGCTCCATGGCCACCACCGTCTTTTCGGACATGGGTTGCAGGTTGGATTCCGAGGTGGCCTGGAATATCTTGGCGTGTGCATCCTCGATCTTGGCGTGGATGGCCTCGACCCGGGCCAGGGCGACATCAGCGGCACGGACGGCAACTCGAGCGCTCTCGGTGTTTGCAGCCATCGTCGCAGCAGCAGCTACAGCCGTCTCGGCTGCTGCAGCTGCCCTGTTGGCTGCCACACACGCCCTCTCGGCGGATGTGGCCGCGCTCAATGCGGATGCGGCACCACTCTCGGTGTAGGCGGCCGCGCTCTCGGCGCATGCGGCGGCGCTCGGGGAGGACGCGGCCACCGTACGGGCCTTCACGAAGCGTTTCCACGGCGTCATCTTTGCAAGAAGGGGTTGCGGGAATGGGGATCGAGATTCGTGGATTCGGGGGTTGCCGGCACTGGAGCAGATGAGTCGGCGAAGCATAAGGAGGAAGACTTAAATAGACCCATGAATTTTCATCGCAAACGGTTCCTACAAAAAACTGTGTGTGATATTGTTAATATTTTTTATTAGCTGTGAAAGACGAATTTGGAGTAAAGTGGCAATGAATGGTGTTTTAAATGTACGAGAAAAATTGTAGTACTAATACAACTGTCATGTCAAATTTTGGAAAATTTCAGGGGTCATTTGACCTTTTAAGACATTTAAGTGATTTTCTAGCCATTTAATGACCGTGATTCAAATTTGAACTACATGTACATGCAACAGCTAACCATAACGGTTTGAAAAGTCATATTTTGTGTACTTGTGTGCGAGTTAATTACATGTGCAGTAAATTGGAAGGAATTTTCAAACATATTGGTCTCACGGCTATGACACAATTAAGCATGGAGTGCCATGGCATTTAAATTCCAAAAAAAAGATCAGAAACACATGAAACCTTGATTGATGTAATGTCATGCCACCAAGATGATGTGGTAAAAAAATTGGCATGTTTGACGAAAGTTTGGACACACACCCCTCACAAACCGAAGCAACTCACTAGAAGGCTCGTGGTTCCGAGAGGGAACAATGCATGTTTGATGACGAACGGGCGACAGCTTCCTCTTACGGGATTCAAAAAAATTCTACAGTTAACGTGCACTAATACAACTGTCATGACAAAATTTGGAAATTTTCAGGGGTCATTTGACCTTTTTAAGACATTTAAGTGATTTTCTAGCCATTTAATGACCGTAATCCAAATTTGAACTACATCTACATGCAATGGCTAACCATAACGGTTTGAAAAATCATATTTGTGTACTTGTGTGCGAGTTAATTCCATGTGTAGTAAATTGGAAGGAATTTTCAAACATATTGGTCTCACGCCCTGGACACATGCATGGAGTGCCATGGCATTTAAATTCCAAAAATTTTAAAAAAAAAGATCAGAAACACATGAAACCTTGCTTGATGTAATGTCATGCCACCAAGATGATGTGGTAAAAAAATTGGCATGTTTGACGAAAGTTTGGACACACACCCCTCACAAACCGGAGCAACTCGCTAGAAGGCTCGTGGTTCCGAGAGGGAACAATGCACGCATGTTTGATGACGAACGGGAGATAGCTTCCTCTTACGGCCTTCAATTTTTTTTCTACATTTAACATGCACTAATACAACTGTCATGTGAAAATTTGGAAAATTCTAGTGGTCATTTGACCTTTTAAAGACATTTAAGTGATTTTCTAGCCATTTAATGACCGTAATTCAAATTTGAACTACATCTACATGCAACAGCTAACCATAACGGTTTGAAAAATCATATTTGTGTATTTGTGTGTGAGTTAATTCCATGTGCAGTAAATTAGAAGGAATTTTCAAACATATTGGTGTCACGGCATGGACACATGCATGGAGTGCCATGGCATTTAAATTCCAAAAAATTAAAAAAAACATGAAACCTTGCTTGATGTAATGTCATGCCACCAAGATGATGTGGTAAAAAAAATTGGCCTGTTTGACGAAAGTTTGGACACATACCCCTCACAAAACGGAGCAACTCACTAGAAGGCTCATGGTTCTGAGAGGGAACAATGCATGTTTGATGACGAACATGAGATAGTTTCCTCTTATGGCCTTCAAATTCTTTCTACATTTAACATGCACTAATACAACTGTCATGTGAAAATTTGGAAAATTCTAGGGGTCATTTGACCTTTTAAAGACATTTAAGTGATTTTCTAGCCATTTAATGACCGTAATTCAAATTTGAACTACATCTACATGCAACGGCTAACCATAACGGTTTGAAAAATCATATTTGTGTGTACTTGTGTGCGAGTTAATTCCATGTGCAGTAAATTGGAAGAAATTTTCAAACATATTGGTGTCACGGCCTCGACACACATGCATGGAGCGCCATGCCATTCAAATTCCAAAAAAATAAAAAAAATAACCAGAAACACATGAAACCTTGCTTGACGTAATGTCATGCCACCAAGATGATGTGGTAAAAAAATTGGCCTGTTTGACGAAAGTTTGGACACATACCCCTCACAAACCGGAGCAACTCACTAGAAGGCTCGTGGTTTCGAGAGGGAACAATGCATGTTTGATGACGAATGGGCGATAGCTTCCTCTTATGGGCTTCAAAAAAATTCTACAGTTAACATGCACTAATACAACTGTCATGTCAAAATTTGGAAAATTTCAGGGGTCATTTGACCTTTTTAAGACATTTAAGTGATTTTCTAGCCATTTAATGACCGTAATCCAAATTTGAACTACATCTACATGCAGCGGCTAACCATAACGGTTTGAAAAAAAATATTTGTGTACTTGTGTGCGAGTTAATTCCATGTGCAGTAAATTGGAACGAATTTTCAAACATATTGGTGTCACGGCTTGGACACATGCATGGAGTGCCATGGCATCTAAATTCCAAAAAATTAAAAAATCATCAGACGATGTAAATATCTGGTGTTCAAAAAAGAAAATGTAAATATCTGGCAAGACAACCGCCCCCCACACGATTGGCACTCTATTTCGCGCCTCGAGGTTTGGAAGGTGAGTGGCGCGGGTTATTAATGAGACACGGTTATGTATTGGAAACCGTCAGCTATTAAGTTCACACACGGATTTTCCTACGAGAATCGTGTGTAATTCAAACTACAGTACTCGTAAATTCCGGCGACCGGCGTGTGTACTGTTCCCGTCGATCTAGATTCCGGCCGCCAATAAATACTACCTTGCTCATGTCGTCCCGCCTGCATTCTCATCTACATCCTTCCCTCGCTCGCCCTCTCTCTCTCTCTCTCTCTCAAATCTCGGCCATGGCGCCGCCGATCTGCCCACGCGCCGACGAGGAGGCGCCGTCCCCCGAGGACGCTCAGTCAAAGAGCAGCGACAAGGAGGACCCTACGCGCCGCCGGACGAGGTTGCGCCGGACCCCCCCAACTTTGGAGTGGTTTTGGGGCCAGTACAATCATTATCTGTGAAAGTCGCTGCCGCTGGCTGAGAAAGCCAGGCAAGTGGCGTTCAAGAAGGATATGGCGGAGGAGGAAGCCAGGTACCAGGCAGCCTGTGAAGCCCGTGATGCCGCCTGGAAAAAGGAGGCGGTGGAGCTTTGGGGGCGGGCGCGTCGTCGTGCGGAGGAGGTGTACGAAGACGGGTACTTCGCGAGGAAGGTCAAAGGCGCTAGGCGCCTCATCGCTGCGTAGAGGTGGGCCGATAAGCTCCAGCGTGCCACCGACGAGGAGCTTCGGTGGGCGCCCAACGAAATGGCAAGATCGTTCGCGCTCATCCGCCAGCAACAGGCAGATCGGTACGTCAAGCGCTGCGAGGCGGAGGAGGCGGAGTACTGCCTCCGCGCTGGAAGACGCCGCACACCAGGGAGCTGCTGGCGAGGGGCTGCCGGAATACTGCCCCCAGGAGGGATTATTAGTTTTAGTATTGTTCGTTTTCAATTTTATGCATTGTACCTAGTAGTTAAGTATCATCACGTATATGTGATGATATTATATATATTCTATGATGAACTAATGAACAATTAATATATATTATGAATTTGATTTTCTATCTGTTTTTGTATACTATTTTGTATCTAGCTGTTATCATCCACATATACAGAATGGAGAGCATATATATACACATTGAAACAGAACATATAAGAGCGGAAAACAGAGTACACACATTTACATAGAGCAATAAACAGAGCAATATTATAATTGCTGTGAATACATAGCGATCCACGTCGAAACGACTCAACAAAATAAAACGCGTCCATGAGACCATGACCAGCAGCCCTTGATTACGGTAGCTCTTGGCTCTGCCTAAACTCGTGCAGGCATTCGTCCAAGCGGTCGACACGCTCGCGGTACATCTGGAGCGCGATCTCGAGCTCCAAGTTGACTATTTCATCAAAGATCACCAGCTCGAGGATGCGACGGCCATGTTCCTCTATTGCGCCCAGGTGGACACCTGGGCCAAGGAGGCGGTCGAGCCTAGCGACCAGCATGTTGGCATCGAGCGGGCCGCGGACAAGGCGAACGGCGCGACCCATGCGAACGGCGCGGCGGGCGTCCGGTGCAAGTACGGTGTGGCCGGCCTCTGGTGCAAGTACGGCGCAGAGGGCCTCTTCCCACTCCTGGCGAGGAATGGGGGTACTGACGGGACGTGTACCCAGCCGCGACGTCCTGTCGACAGCAGGCAAGCGCCGATGGATCCGCTCTTGCTGTGCGGCACGCCGCACCTCTCGCTCTGCGGCGCTCCAACGGTCTCGCTGTGCGGCGAGCCACAGCCTATCGGCGCGGACGCGCCTAGCTTGCTCTATGGCGCGCCATCGATCATGTTATGCGGCGAGCTGCAGTCTCTCAGCGCTGACATGCCTATCTTGATCTACGGCGCTGAAGCGCCATGCGCCAAGGGTCTGCTCAACCCTGGCGATGACGCGCATCACGGCGTTGTCCATCGCGTTGCCGGGGAGCGCCTCAGCCTCGACGGGTCGTGGCGCCTTCTCATTTTCCTCATCGATGAGGTTGATGGCAGAGGCGACGCTTTGGTGGGTTGGCATGCTTGGAAAAGGTGGATGTGCTACAGGCTGCGCTTGTTGCCTCCGTGCATCGCGCGCCGCCTAGTTTATGCGCAATATCGCTAGGTGGCAGGAAATGGTAGCGTGTTCATAAAATGCCATCAATTAATGGAAACTTAGCATAGAAGGAACATCGAGCTAGCACAAGAAGTAGATGATGATCAGATGATCGTTTATCCTAGTTAATTATGCATGTAATAGTTTACTTTGGTGTGTGGAAATGTCATGTATGTACTAGCCACCTATGTAATTGGATGTTTGCCGCGTATTACACACATCTTCTTTATGTGAAACGTTTCTGTTCTCTTGGCTCAACACAAACAGTTTATCGGAATGAACTATATGCCCTCCATTGCACACACCTTGATCTCGCTGAACCGTTTCTGTTGCGTTGCCTAATCGAAAACAGTTCATCCGAGTGAACCGTATGCCGTATATCGCACACACCTTGATCTGACTGACCGTTTCTTTTGTGTTGCCTAATCACAAACAGTTCATTCGAGTGAACTGTATGCCGTATATCACACACACCTTCATCTGGCTGCCCGTTTCTGTTATTCCGCCTCATCACAAACAGTTTATCCAAGTGAACTGTATGTCGTATATCGCACACGCCTTCATCTGGTTGCCCGTTTCTTTTGTTCTGCCTCATCGCAAACAGTTAATTCAACTAAACCGTATGACCCATATCGCACACGCAACTAAAATCTGAACCGTGTTTGATGTATCCTTCATCGCAAACGTTTTGCATCTTTTTTGACGGTTTTTTTACTTCACCGTTTGTGATTAATACATCGCACACAGTTTTGTCAAAGGGTCTCTGATCATAGTGTCGCGTTAGCAGCATCCTGCAGTAGTGTACCATCAAATCTATCATATTACTGTGCTACTGATCACTTTGTTGTAGATAATTAATCTCCAGGTGTGGTTGCATTGACAACTCAGCTACTAATACTTGCAAATATTCTTTGGCTCCCCTTGTGTCGAATCTATAAATTTGGGTTGAATACTCTACCCTCGAAAACTGTTGCGATCCCCTATACTTGTGGGTTATCACGCTCACCCTGCTAGATCGCGGCGTGGAGGTGGTTGTTGATGTTATTGCAATGGTGCAGCAGATGCGGGTGGTGGTTGTGGAAGCTAGACATGCGAGTACTTCATCGAACTTGGCGTCCAACTTGGTGTCAATTGTCTTCTCAACGTCATCAATCCTCTCCAGTGCCTTTCCAAAGCTGGCCATCATGTCTTCCACCTGTTGACTCAACATTTGCTGAAATTTATCATGAAGCTCCTTCTTCGTCATGTTCTCCCAGTCAATCTCGTCGGCTTGTGGTCCTGCCATGGTTAGCAGCAATAGAAACACACAAGAATATGATCCTACAGACTACTAAAAAGTGGTGGTGTCACAAATCCATGAAGCAAATCTCAAATTCTTACCAGTTCTTACCCAGCAGCAGGTGGTGGTCGGCAACCGTTGTAATCAAAACTCTCAAAGCTTGGACAAAGCGATTGCTAGGTGGTGTCAAACACACGATGTAGATGTATGTGGAGCTGGGAAGGCTTATGATATGGTAGCAAAAATATCAGCAATAATCAATTCAGAGATGCAAAGTTGAATAAACGCTCAACGACGGTACTGTGCTGGTCATAGGCTAGACCGTACTAGAGACGCGAGCCTAGAACACTAACAAAATCACGGCGCGACACATAAACAAGGGGAAAGCACACTCTGGAAAAAAAAGCGCTCTTTTTTTTGCGCTTTTTTTTCAAAACCTACTCAGGCAAGGAAACATGAATCGGAAAATAGATGGATCTCGAAAACAAACCTAATATGAAAAGAACTCGGATTGGTGGAGGATATATGGTGGTAGGATATGGCAGCAGTGGTATGATATGGCAGCGGTGGTGGTATATGGTAGCGGTGGTAGGATATGGCAGTGGTGGTGGTATATGGCAGCAGCGATGAAGATGGTGCGGCGACAGTGTGACAAATTGTGATAGAACTCGAAACTCTAAAGGACTAGACGCTAAGACCAGCAACTAGACACGACGATGCAACCACAAATTCAACAAAGCAAAACCCTAAAAAGATTATCCAAAGGCTCGGTTTGGATATGATGAACTAACCCTAAATTTTTTTTGGCTTTTTCGTGGACTGTAGGTATGAAGAACAGACTCGATCTAAACTATGAAAAACTGGAAAATCTCACCGAGCAACCTGGAAATTTGATACCACTTGATAGAGGCAAAGGTGTCCCATCTTTTGATGAGATGGTGGTTATCGTTTTTGGTGGAGTAGACTTTGACGATCTGACTACGAACGTGCGAGGACGTCGCGCCTTAGCAATCGCTAAACCAACTCCGAGAGGTTATTGACCACACCGGAGCACAATCAACCTGACCACGAAGGTCTATTTCCTGGAAGCAAACGAAGAACAAGCAAGAAACTAAAATTGCAATCTGGATATTGCTAATATAGGAGGAAAGCTTTATTAATGATGATGGAGTTCTATGACGTATTGGTCTAGTCGTTGAACACAAACGAAGTACGTGAAGTTGCAGCTATGGTGAACTTTTAATCTAAACAAAACCCAGAGTCTAAACGACGCCCTAAGGGCTGTATATATGGAGTGGTAGGGGGGAATTTTGTGGCCCCTTGTGGGAGGGTTCCGAAACCAACCCTAACTTTGTTTCCCCACACATACGGACTCTAAAAACAGCCTATACTTAAGTATTTCGAAATTACTTGGGCCTGGCCCAAAAATAAGGTGGCGCAGCACCTAAAATAAGCTATGGACGAAAGTTATGAAGGGGCATCTTGTATATTTCGTCCATGTCCTTGTAGGTCATCACGGAGGCTTCAAAGTGCTCAAATATGCACTAGAAATGCCATTCTGTATCCCTTTGCGCGCGCCTTCATCTCATGCTTGATCCTGCTCCAGTGTTCATCCCTCTTGTCCATGCTAGGCCCTTCATTAGTAATCAACACAAATGTATCCAATTTAGGCAGCATCATATTCTCATGAACATTAGAATTGTCACCAAGAAACGAAAGTATCTGGTAATTCAATTGGTGTGCGCGAGCTCTAGTAATTGGTCCAGTATGTATAGCAGCAGGGGTTGTGGGTGTAACAATGGTATTGATGTCCTCATCAGATAAAAACTAGAGGCAAATGACAAATAATGTAAGTGCAAGGAGATGAAAGTTTATGCGTAGGTACTTGATAGATGTCTCCCCGGCAACGGCGCCAGAAATTCTTCCTGCTACTTGTGAGCTGCGTTGGAATTTCCTCGAAGAGGACAGGATGATGCAGTAGAGTAGAGATAAGTATTTCCCTCAGTTACGAAACCAAGGCTATCAATCCAGTAGGAGAACCAAGCAACACTATGTAAATAACACCTGCACACAAACAACAAATACTTGCAACCCAACGTGTAAAGGGGTTGTCAATCCCTCAACGGTTACGAGCAAGATTAAATTGTATAGGATTTGATAAATAGTTCTAACTAAATTAAAAAATAAAATAAATAAAAGGAAATTGCAGCAAGGTATTTTTAGGATTTTTATATGATAAAAGATAGACTCGAGGGTCATAGTTTTCACTAGAGGCTTCTCTCGAGAAAATAGCATACGGTGGGTAAACAAATTACTGTTGAGAAATTGGTAGAAAAGCAAATAATTATGACAATATCCAAGGCAATGATCATACATAGGCATCACGTCCAAGATTAGTAGACCGAAATGATTCTGCATCTACTACTATTACTTGACACATCGACCGCTATCCAGCATGCATCTAGTGTATTAAGTTCATGGAAAAATGGAGTAATGCATTAAGCAAGATGACATGATGTAGACAAGATAAACTCATGTATGAATAAACCTCATCCTTTTACCCTTAATGGCAATGATACATACGTGTTATGTCCCTTTCTGTCACTGGAATTGAGCACCGCAAGATCGAACCCATCACAAAGCACCTCTTCCCATGGCAAGATAAATCAATCTAGTTGGCCAAACCAAACCAATAAATCGGAGAAGAAATACAAGGATATATTAATCATGCATAAAAGAGTTCAGAGAAAACTCAAATAATATTCATGGATATATCTGATCATAAACTCACAATTCATCGGATATCAACAAACACACCGCAAAAAAGAATTACATCGGATAGAACTCCAAAACATCAAGGAGAACATTATATTGAAGAACATCAAGAGAGAAGAAGCTATCTAGCTACTAACTGGACCCGTAGGTCTATGGTAAACTACTCACGCATCATCGGAGGGGCAACAAGGTTGATGAAGAACCCCTCCATGATCGATTCCCCCTCTGGCGGAGTACCGAAGAAGGCCTCCAGATGGGATCTCTCGAGAACAGAGGCTTGTGGCGGAGGAAAAAGTATTTTGTGGACTCCCCCGAGGGTTTTCTGATTTATGGGTATTTGCAGAGGTGGAATTAGGTTAAATGGAGCCACATGGGTCCCACCACCCATTAGGGCGCACCTGCCCCCCGGGCGCGCCCTGGTGGGTGGTGGGCCCATGCTCCCACGTCTGACCTTCTCCCAAAGCTTCTAGTGTCCCTTATGTCCAGAAAAAAATCTCCAAAAAATTTCGTGGCATTTGGACTTCGTTTGGTACTGATATTCCGTGAAACAAAAAACAAGCAAAAAATAGCAACTAGCACTGGGCACTAGGTTAATAGGTTAGTCCCAAAAAATGATATAAAGTTGCTTGTAAATGTATACAAAACATTCAAGATTAATACTTTAATAGCATGGAACAATAAAAAATTATAAATACGTTGGAGACGTATCAACGGCCGCGAGTTGCCAACTGTCGGTGTACTAGAATAGGGGTACCCTAGTACCCCGTACTTGTGCACGGGCAGTAGTAGCATCCCGCGACCAGGCTTGCGGGAGGACAGCCAGAGAGAAGCTCAAGATTATTAAGCCATTCAAGAACAAAGTATACAAAGCAAGAGTTAAGGCCCCGGCAAGAGGAGCTCGCCGGGAGGGACAGCTGAGGCCCAGCCTGAGGTTTGCTGTAGCAGAGTACTTGCCGCGGCAAGGTACTTGCCCCGGCAAGTCATTGGCTGCGGCAAGGTATTGGCTGCGGCAAGGTACTTGCCCCGGCAAGTTACCTTGCGCGGCAAGCTATGGGGTGCGGCAAGCTGTCAGGTGCGGCAAGGTCTTGCCGCGGCAAGCGTTACTGTACCACTGTGCTACTGTGCTGCTCCGGTGCCTCTGCCAGCGTGGCGCTCTGGGTCCTTCCAAGCGTGTGTGGCGGGGCACTGTGTAGACGGCGGTACACTGTAGCTAGCGGTGCAGGAGCAGGTGGGATAGGCTTTTCCCACGTCCAAGACGTCCGGGTACATGTATCTGGACAGCAAAGGCATGGGCATTTAATGCCCTTGTCCCCTGCCGTCAGTGGTAGGTAGGACATGTCATCCTGGTAATAATGGCCTTACTGTAGCAACTTTCCACCTCTACCTTTACTATTTGCCACCTGTTGGTGACCCCTTTGTGCATATAAAAGGAGGCCCATAGGCAACGTGGAGGGGGAAAAAAGGAACGGGGAGATGGAGAACTCCAGTATTGTACGTAGCTACTCGGTACTGTAGCGCTCCTGGAGCTAGAACAATCATACAGATAATAAACCAAAAAGCAGGAGTAGGGTTTTACGCATCCGTGCGGCCCGAACCTGGGTAAATCTTTCTCGTGCACTGTCGTGTTCTTCGCTAGATTTGCTCTTCGTGCGACCGTCTCTCCCTGCCGAACGTAAAAGGGTCCTTCCCTGGGTCCCATAGGTGATCGCGGATTCGTCCCCGACATCTTTGGCGCGCCAGGTAGGGGAAAGGAGGTTGTGTGAACCTAATCTAGCGATTTGCGCGTTAGTTTTTGGGCCATCCTCCGTCTTATGGCTCCAAAAAAGAAGACTTCAGCCATCGGTGCGTCTACGTCCAACCCGCCTGCTCCCATGCAGGAGGGTGCCGACGTGATTGCGACTGCTGGGGGGACTGGAGAGCGAGAGCTCCTATTACCTCCACCTGTCCAAAACCGGGCCAGCAACGCCAATCTTGGCGCTGCTGGGTCTGGGAACGCAGCGCTGCTCGCTGCTGCTGGCCCTGCAAGCTCCAGAAACGGTGCTGCGCGTTCTAGAACGCCTGCGCCGGTTCGGACGCCACGGCCTTCGCAAGAAGCCCGTGACAGGCAGCGTCCTGACGCCCCAGGTGCCAGGCGCTCCCTGGATAATGAACTTGCGCATCGATCTCGAGATGCGCGGGGTCACCATACGCAACAACACGTTGGCGGGGTCGAGGTACGGTCGCCTGGGCGTGGAGATGCTCCTTCTAACACTGTTAGGAGTAAGAGCATCCCACAGTCCTCACGCCACTCGATACCTCCCTCACCAGCAGAAGCGTTGGCGCGTGCGCAGCTGCTCCTGAACTTCCCTCCACTAGCAGATAAGCTTGACGAGTGGAGGGCAACCATTCAGAGCCTTCTCAGCTTCGCTGATGCCGACCCGGTGCGCGCGGCCGACAAGAGAACTGGTGACAATGCTGTCACCAACAAGAACGGCGAGGGGGCAACAACCGTACACTCCCCACCCAGACGGCCTCGGTCGCCGACACGTCGAAACGACGCCCGTGGCGATGATTCCACGGCGTCATCTGACCCGCGAGCTCGTCGTGACCAGCGCCTCGTTCTTCAGGAACGCAGAGGAGAAGACGCTCGTACCACTATCGAGCGAAGGAGAGAAGCGCATCGTCAGTCCGACAGACGCGCAGGGCCCGCTGTTGACATGCATGCGCCAGGGGATCCTGGCGACTTGCCGTACGCGGTAAGTTGTCCAGCGTTCACCCGTGAGCTGCGGCAGGTCCAGTGGCCCAATCGCAAGGCTTTCAAGCCTGACGTGCCGGAGAAGTATGATGGCAAGACACACCCGTCGGAGTTCCTTAGCATTTACACCATTGCGGTGCAAGCTGCCGGGGGACGAGACGACAAGATTCTTGCTAACTACTTCCCGCTCATGTTAAAGCGCAACGTCGTCTCATGGCTCATGCACTTGCCGGAGAACTCCATTTCTTCATGGGCGGACCTGTGCCATCAGTTTGTCGGTGCCTTTACTGGCGGTCATCAACCTCATGGCCAGGAGAGTGATCTTCATCTCATCCCCCAGAAGGAAGGAGAGCCCCTGCGCAAATACATTCAAAGGTTCAGCCGCGTACAGTACAACATCCCAGATGTTCACCCCGCTGCGGTTATTAGCGCGTTCCATCAGAACGTGCGTAACCGCAGGATGCGGGAGGAAATGGCGATGACCAAGGTCAGAGACATTGGCCAGCTATATGCTCTCGCCGACAAGTGTGCGCGCGCTGAAGAGGGAAGGAAACTTCCCGGTGAAGGTGTTGGCGCAGGAGGGAGCTCTGACAGCGAAGGTACCGCCCCGACAAAGAAGGGCCGGCGGCGGAACAACAGGAAGAAAAAGGGCAAAGCTGTGCTTGCCGTCGAGCAGTCCAGCGGCAACGGCAGCGCCGGCAAGGCCAAAGTCGAGGGCTCCGGCAAGGAAATTGCCGCGTGCGCCAACTGTCAGGCCTTGGCGGCTGCCGACAAGCAGGACGGCTCCGACAAGCAATATTGCAAGATCCACCGCACCAAGGGACACGATCTCCAGAACTGCCGATGAGTCGAGCAGCTTGTCGAACAGCAGAAAGCTGAGTATGAGAGGCGCGACAAGGAGAAGGCCCCAGAAGGTGCTGGCGGGTCCGGCAAGAAGCGCACTGCCCGAGGAGGGCGTCGCGGCAAGGCCAAGTAGCAGCAGAGAGACAGGCCTCCTCGTGGCCGCGACAAAGATGATGATGATGATGATCTAGATGATGAAGAATCCAGTGAGCACGAATTTCAGAAAGCCGCAGAAGTCTTGTGTGTTGACGATGGTGCTTCGTTGCATTCTTCTCACCGCCAACTTAAACAGTGGGCGTGAGAGATCAATGCAGCGGAACCATCTGTTGACGCCAGAAAGCTTCTGAAGTGGTCCGACACGCCTATCATCTTTGACATTGAGGACCACCCTGACCGCACAACGGCGGTCGGGTGCTTGCCGATGTTGGTTTCACCAACGATCCGCAACCTCAAGGTCACGAAGATGTTAGTTGATGGTGGGGCCGGCTTGAATCTGATTTCACCCGCTGTGCTCCGGAAACTTCAAATCCCTGACGGCGAGCTTGAGGAAACTGGTACTTTCCAAGGAGTCAATCCAGGAAGGAGCAAGCCGAAAGGGAAGATCACGCTGCCAGTGACATTTGGCGGCGAGCTGAACTACCGGACCGAGAAGGTCACCTTTGACGTTGCCGATATTCCATTACCTTATAATGGGATACTTGGCCGTCCAGCGCTCGCCAAGTTCATGGCGGCCTCTCATTTTGCCTACAACGTGTTGAAGATGCCAGGCCCAGTATGTGTTATCACAGTTCCCTGCGACAAGAAGGATGCGCTCATTTGCGCCGACAAGATCTACCGGGAAGCAGCTGTCGCAACTGCCGCCAAGGCACTTGCCGCTGAAACTCCCAGGGGGGGGGAAACAAGAGGAAGTCCGGCAAGAGCTCCTGTGCCCACTCCGGCAAGCGCACCTCTTCGGAGTGCTGCGCTGCCATCGAGGACGCACCAGGGAGCTCCACCGGCAAGTGCAAGAAGAACAAAGCCGCTCCGCCGGCGACAAAGAAGGTGCCCGCCAAGGAGGACGGCACTGGTGGTTCCTTCACCATCAGTGCCATACTTGACAACAAATAGGAAAGCGCGCTCGTTGCTTTCCTGCGGGCGAATGTCGACGTGTTTGCATGGCAACCGTCCGACATCCCCGGTGTTCCCAGGAAAGTAATTGAGCACCACCTTGCCGTTTGTCCCCACGCGAGGCCCGTCAAACAGAAAGCCAGAAAGCAAGCTGTGGAGCGGCAAGAGTTTATTGCGGAAGAAATCAAGAAGTTGGAAGCAGCAGGCCTCGTCAGAGGAGTGCTCCATCCTACGTGGTTGGCCAATCCTGTTGTCGTGCGCAAAGCGAATGGAAAATGGAGGCTTTGTATTGATTTCACTGATGTCAATAAAGCTTGTCCCAAAGACCCATTTCCTTTGCCCCGCATAGACCAGATTGTTGACTCCACGGCAGGATGTGATTTGCTTTCATTTCTTGATGCATATTCAGGGTATCATCAAATCTTCATGGCTGAGGAAGATGAGGAAAAGACCGCATTTATCACACCCTGTGGCACATACTGTTTCGTACGTATGCCATTTGGTTTGAAAAATGCTGGTTCAACATTTGCAAGAGCCGTCCAGATTGCTTTTGAGCCTCAGCTGCACAGAAATGTGGAAGCCTATATGGATGATATAGTGGTCAAAAGCAAGGACAGGGCTACTTTGGTTCAAGATCTAGAAGAAACTTTTGTAAATCTGCGCAAGATCAACCTGAAGCTCAACCCCGAGAAGTGCGTGTTTGGAGTTCCCTCCGGCAAGCTTCTCGGGTTCTTTGTGTCTCAACGCGGAATTGAAGCCAATCCTGACAAGATCAAAGCCATTGAGCAAATTGAAGCACCGAAGCGCGTCAAGGATGTACGACGGCTTGCCGGCTGTGTTGCTGCTCTCAGTAGGTTTATCTCCAAGTCAGCTGAGCGCGCCCTGCCATTTTTCAAAATCTTAAAAAAGGCAGGTCCATTGAAATGGACTCCGGAGGCGGAGGCAGCGCTGCAAGACTTGAAGAGATACCTCTCCTCTCCTCCAATACTTGTCGCACCTAAACCACAAGAGAAGTTGTTGTTGTATCTAGCGGCAACCAATCAAGTGGTTAGTGCTGCGCTGGTAGCGGAGAGAGAGGTGGATGAGGAGGCAGTAACTGCGGCAAGCACGTCCAGCGACAAGCTGGGGGCTCCCCCGACAAGTTTTGCTGCCGACAAGGATTCGTCTGCGCAGTCAGGCGAAGTGATACAAAAGAAGAAAATGGTGCAGCGCCCGGTCTACTTTGTGAGCTCTCTTCTGCAGGGAGCTAGGTCAAGGTATTCTGGTGTGCAGAAGCTGCTTTTCGGCCTTCTTATGGCCTCGAGAAAGCTGCGCCATTATTTTCAAGCACATGAAGTTACCGTCGTCACTCGCTTCCCGCTGAAAAGGATTTTGCAAAATCCAGAAGCGACAGGCAGGATTGTCGAGTGGGCGTTGGAGTTGTCGAGCTTTGGTCTCAAGTTTGAGAGTACATCAACCATACAGAGCCGAGTTTTGGCAGAGTTTGTCGCAGAATGGACACCAACGCCAGACGAAGAAATCCCAGAGACGACTCTCCCCGGCAAGGAGACAAGCAAAGAGTGGCTTATGTACTTTGATGGGGCCTTTTCGCTGCAAGGCGCCGGTGCTGGCGTACTGCTTGTCACACCCACCGGAGAGCACCTCAAGTACGTGGGCCAAATGCACTTTCCCAAGGAACAGGCGACGAACAATACTGCAGAATATGAGGGGTTGCTTGCCGGTCTCAGGATCGCGGCAGACCTTGGGATCAAGAAGCTTATTGTCAGGGGAGATTCGCAGCTTGTCGTCAGGCAAGTGAACAAGAACTACCAATGCCCATTGATGGAAGCTTATGTAGATGAGGTGAGGAAGTTGGAGGAACGCTTTGACGGCCTACAAATGGAGCACGTCCCACGTGCTGAGAATGACATTGCCGATGGTTTGTCAAAGCGCGCCGCACTCAAATTGCCTGTGGAACCAGGCACTTTTGTGCTCCAACTAACTCAGCCATCCGTGACGCCATCAGTAGGGCAAGGCAGGAAGAGGAAGTTGGCTTCTGGCGACTACTTCCCGGCAGAGCTCCCCGAAGCCGCCGGCAAGAAGGCTGCCAAAGCCAACGCCAAAGATGCAGAGGGGCAACTTGCTTCGACAAGGCCTCACGCTCTTGTCGTTGAAGCGGGTGCTCCTAGGCAAGAGGCAAAGGGGCAACTTGCTCCGACAAGACTTCGGGTCCTTGTCGTTGAAGCAGGCGCTCCTGATCGAAGCGCTGAGGAGCAAGATGCTCCGACGAGGCCTTGGGCTTCCGTCGTTGAAGCAACTGCTCCCGACGAGCTTGTTGAAGGACAGCACGCTCCAGCAGGGCCCCTGGCTCTTGTCGTTGAAGCAGCTGTTCCCGCTAAGCTCGTCGGGGAACGGCCGGCTCTGGTAGAGCGACAAGCTCTTGCCGTAGGGCCTGATGTTCCCGCAGCAGAAGAAATGCCTTTAGTCCTCGTTGTCGAGCCACAGGCTCCAGTGTGGGCGCAGCAGATCGTCCGCTTTCTTCAGACAGGAGAACTTCCCAAAGAGCAGGAAGAAGCGGAGAAAGTAGCCCGACGGTCCAATATGTATCAATTTGTCGATGACATGCTGTGCAGAAAAAGACCAAACGGTGTGAAATTGAAGTGTATTCCCCGGGAAGAAGGACAGGAGCTGTTGGCGGAGATTCATGGAGGCATATGTGGTCACCACATAGGGTCAAGAGCCCTTGCTGGAAAGGCTTTCCGGCAAGGTTTCTTTTGGCCCACCGCCCTCCAGGATGCAACTGCACTAATAACCAAGTGTGAAGCGTGCCAGTTTCATTCCAAGCAGATTCATCAGCCAGCTCAAGCTCTCCAGACAATCCCTCTCTCCTGGCCATTTTCGGTCTGGGGGCTCGACATCCTCGGCCCCTTTCCCCGTGCCACCGGGGGCTTCGAGTACTTGTATGTGGCCATCGACAAGTTTACGAAGTGGCCGGAAGTGGAAGCAGTGAGGAAGGTGACAGCACAATCAGCCATCAAGTTCTTCAAGGGAATTGTTTGTCGCTTTGGTGTTCCTAACAGGATCATCACCGACAACGGTACCCAGTTCACGAGCCACGCCTTCATGCAGTATGTCGAAGACCTTGGCGCCAAGGTCTGTTTCGCTTCTGTTGCTCACCCCCGAAGCAACGGTCAAGCTGAAAGGGCAAATGCTGAAGTGCTACGTGGGCTCAAGACGAGAACTTTCGACAGGCTGCGCAAGTGCGGCAAGAATTGGATCGAGGAGCTGCCAGTGGTTCTTTGGTCGATCAGGACGACGCCAAATCGAGCTACTGGCCAGACGCCTTTTGCTCTAGTTTATGGAGTAGAGGCAGTTCTCCCCACGGAACTCGTATACGGGTCACCTCGAGTGCTCGCTTACGATGAGATTGAGCAAGAGCAACTGCGGCAAGATAACGCTGTGCTCCTCGAGGAGGATCGTCTTCAGGCTGCTGTGAGAGCTGCTCGCTACCAGCAAGCTTTGCGTCGCTACCATAGCCGCAAAGTTAATGCCAGAAGTCTCGAGGAAGGCGACCTTGTTCTTCGGCGCGTTCAGTCGGCCAAGAATTCAAACAAGTTGACGCCGAAGTGGGAAGGCCCTTATCGGGTGAAACGAGTCACCAGGCCCGGCGCTGTCCGCCTGGAGACCGAGGATGGCATTCCAGTGATCAATTCCTGGAACATTGAGCATCTTCGTAAGTTTTTTCCATAAGGCGCGGTTGCCGGGCCCTTCCCCGGCAACCACCTTTTGTACAATATTGCCGCTGTTGCATGTAATCCTTTGTACAAAGCCAGGCGCAGACCCTGTGCATAAATAAAGCTTTTGTATTTCGCAGTTTTTGACGATTTCATGTTTACTTTTATTTTGCATGATTATCTGACATACTGTGCAGTACAGCCTCCCCGGTAAGCATTAACGAGCCGCCAAGCTCCTATATCTTCATTTTCTCTTCTTTCTTTTTCTCAAAGGGACAGAAGCTTCCCTCGCGCACAAGTTTGCCGGGGGGGATGGGATAATGATATGGACCAGGCGTGGACCAGGTGTCGTTCAAAGAAACTTTGCCTTGCCGGGAAGAAGGCAGCGGCAAGCAGTGACAAGACCTTGCCGCGGAGAGATCAGCGACAAAGCTAAGTGCCAAAGTTTGAACAATCAAATTCTTTTTTATTTTCAAGGTTATTTTCCTCGAACGATACTACTCTTTGTATGGAAAACCTGTACGCGACGGAACCTAAGCGTAATCGGCCGCGCCCTTACCTTGTTTCGAGTCCGCTCAACAACCTAAGTGGCTGCACTGAGCGCGACAAGGTTGCTTGCCGGCAGCGGCACCACCAGCAGGCTGCTGAAGTCCCGCACCCAGCGCTCGCGGCAATGGTGCGCGCACCGGCAAGTTCCCTATAAGCGTAGTGCAAGTACACACAAAGAAAGAAATTGCTCAAGGGAGATGACATGCATTAACTCCAAAATATTGCAAGTTATATTACAAGATAAGTTGCCGCGGCTTAAACAGATTGTTCTTTAACATGTCTAGCGGCGGCAAGGAGGGAGAAGAATGGGCTCTCTAATTGCGGTGCTCGCCTTCGATTCTCTGGATATGGTCCACCCTCTCCACGATGGGCGCGACAAGGGCCTCTAGTGGCGCGGGGTCGTATCCCTTCGGCAAGCTTTTGAAGATGTTGCTGAAGTCGACGCCCGGGTTTCTGTATGCTATCTTCACCAACAACCTCCGGAGAACTCCCCGGCAAAGCCTGCGTGACTCGTCGGCCAGTTGAGCCTTGTGATTGACTTGGAGCTGTTGGAGTGCTTCTACTACTCCGTCGAAGAACTCGGCTAGCTTGACGCTAGTTTGTGTGTTCTTGTCGGTGGAGTACCCGAAGTCCGGCACCTTCAGGGCAGTCAGCTCCTTGTCGATGTCCTCGGCAGCGCTGGCAAGCCTGTCTGTGAAGATCCCCACGTTATCCCTGAACTTCTTGTGGGTTGCAATAGCGTCTTGAAGCAGACCCTTTTCCTTCTGGAGCTCTGTCATTAGAAGCCCTTCGCGCTTTCTGGTGGTGTCGAGCGTCTCCTTCAGCGTGGTCAGCTTCAGCTTCAGGTCTGCTCTGGAGTCGTTGGCGGCGGCAAGCAGATTGTTCTTCTTGGCTATGGTAACTTGCATCTCCGCCAAAGTGTGGGTCACCTTTGCCCTTTCACTTTCAAGCGTTGAGAGCTTGTCACCGTTTGCCTTGAGGGCGGCCTCTAGTCTTGCCACTTTCTCCTCCGTTTTCTTCCTGTTCACTTCTGCAGCAGCGACAGCGTTGGTGGCCTCCACCAACTTGCTGGCGTACTCTTGGGCCAAGGCTTCGATTTCCTTCTGGTGTTTTTGTGCCTGCCCCTGGGTCCGCTCTGCGACAAGTCTTGCCACCTCCTCGTCTTTCTGTCGGAGGGTTTCGGCAAGTTTCCTCTTGCGCTCGGCAAGTTCTTCTTCGTGGGCATCAAGGTCCACTTTCCGCTGGTTCAGATCACCGGCCCGAGCAGACAACTCCTTGGCGGTCTCCTTCTGTTTTTGTTCAATGTCTTGCTTCATCAGGAGGAGGGCCTGCCGTTCTTCGGCCAGCTGTGCCCGCTTGACCTCTAACGCATTAAGAGATCGCGCGCGGACGTCCGCCAAGATCTCCGCGCGCCTCAACATGTCAGCTTCGGCCTTCTCGATGAGCGCCTCCCTGGAAGCTAGCTTCTCCCGTCGGGCGCGATGAAGATTCAGCAGCTTTTGAAGCAGTTGCTCCTCTTCAGACGTGCTGCTGCTGCTGGCGCCTGGCGCATCCACAAGCTGGAGCCCGGCAGCGGCAACGATCTCCTCGTCCACAACATCCTCCTCGGTTGGTGCTCTGGAGCCCACCGTCCAGGGGAGGCTGACGTAGACGTTCTCGCCGACCCGGATGTATTTGCTTGGCGGAGGCGAGTTGGGCGCTGCCGCCTCGTCAGTGGTTGAGGGACCCATGGTCGGAGTAGTGCCTGGCGCTCCTGTGGCCTCAGGGCCGTCAGTACGACCACCGGCTCCCTCGCCGGCCTCCTCAGCAGCCTTCTGGGCGGCCTCAGCTTCAGCAGCCTTGGCGGCTTCATCGGTGGGCACCTTGGCGGTATTATCCTCGGCGGCCTTGCCGGCCTCTTCGGCAGCCCTGGCAGCTTCTTCGTCGGCAAGCTTGTCGGCTGCCAGCTTGTCGGCCTTGGCAGCGGCGGCCTTGGCGGCCTCGTCGTCGACGGCCCCTGCGGTGTTCTCCTCGGCAGAAGAGTCAATGTTCATTGGCTCCACCGAGGAGGGCTCTGCCAACCCGAGAAGTAAAGCAAAAAGAGCTTCAGGAAGAAATTCAAGAAGACAAAAGAAAGAAAGTAGAAAGAGTTTTGCGGCAAGTGGGTTTACCCGTGTTGAGCTCAGGAGCGGTGGGCTCCCCTCCCCCGTCAACGTTTGTCATTGGGGTGGGGTCGCCAGCGCTGGTGCTTGGCGCTTCGGCGCTTGCCGGCTCCTCTTCGTGGCTCGGCTCGCTAGTGGGAGCCCTTACCGGAGATCTTCTCCTTGGCGATGTGGTCGAGGGGGGTGGTACTTCTGGAGCACCTTCAGATGGCTCCACTTGCTGCTCCTCTCCTACACGCCCAAAGATGTCAGTGACAAAATGCTTGTTCCTCAGCGACCGCCAGCGAAAGGTAGTTGAAATACTTACGCTGGGGGCTGCGCTGGGGGCTGCGACGAGGGCTGGGCTCCGAGCTGGTCGGGATGGTCTCAGACGCTCCCTCGGTGGTTGCCGTGGGCTCATCTTCGACGACCACCACGGTCTTGCTCGTCGAGACCTTAGCTCTCTTCCTTGTCCTCTCCGCCAAGGTTTCCTCCCTGCGGAAGCAAGGCCGGAGCGCGACAAGTGAGGACAGAAACAAAACCTTACAAAGATTGAGGGTCGCGGCAAGGGAACTTACTCTTCCTCGTCGTCCTCTTCGCTGAGAGCGGAAAAATCAAAGTCCGCCTCCGTGTGAGGAGGGGGAGGAGGGGGAGCTGGGCTCCTTGGCCGCTTGGCGGGGGTAGTAGCAGCGGTCTTTGATGACCCAGCTCCAGTTGCCGGGGCCGTGTGAGACGCTCCCGCAGCACCAGCCCTTGCCGCGGTCGAGCGCGTCGAACGGCGCTCCGGCGGTTGTTGAACTTCTTGCCGCTCAGCCACTTTGCCAAGCCTGCGAAGGTGTTTCCTCCTCAGAGGGGCTGGGGACTCTGACTGCGGTGGGCTTTCGGTGCCCTCCTCGGAAGAGGAGCCCTCATCCTCCGAGCTGCCTGACTCGTCGGCAGGCTGGCTTGGCCCGACATCCTTGCCGGGTGCGGCGAGCTCGCCCTTCCCGGCAAGCATCCCCTGCTCAGCAAGGCTCTCCTTTTGTGCCTCGTCGAGCTCCGCCAAAGTATAACCAAAATCGCCAGCTTCCCTGGCGAGCCTGTCCTCCTCCGCTCTTCGAGCAATGAATTCTATTTCTTGCTCAGTGGTGTTGCGGACGAGCCACTCCTCCACCCGGACCTGCTTTTCGACCGTGGAGTCAAAGAATCGCCGCACGTCTTCTTCGAGCGGCACGTCCCAAGTTGCTTCAACGCTGTGCGCATTGCAGAGCGGCATCATAGCGATGATTGCACTCAATGCGGAGTTGTTGCAAAGGGGCACGATGTGCTTCGGCAGCGTGAACGCCTTGTCGCGCTTCTCTGGATCTGTCTCTTGCTTGAACAGTTCTCGCATGAAAAAGTCGTGTTGCAGAACTGTGAAGTTGTTGATCAGTCCAGGGCGCAGCCGCATGATATCGGCTGGGTTCTTCCAATCAGAGGCCGGCCTTCCTCTCTGCTGCAGAGGAGCAATGCGGCGGCGGAGGAAGTCTGCGCCAACCATCCCTATGGTGAGCCCGGCCTCCCTGAGCCGTATGATCCTGGTAGCGGCAATCTCCAGCTTTTTGTCCTGGGGATCCAGATCGCTCCAGTCCGTGCCACGCGCTGCTGGGGTCTTGCGAAGCTCACAGTATGGTGGCGGCTCGTCGTCAATGATCCAACACCATTCAGACCGGATTTCTCCCCATCTTGGGCGGAGATCCCCCTTCAGATAATGCTCCTTGGCGCCCAATCTTGAAACGAACGAGACGCCAACAGTGAGAGGCTCCCCCTTTTCAGCACGGGGAGTGAAGTAATGCCTGAACAGCGCGGTGTTGGGTGCGACGCCGACGAAGTTCTCGCACAGATGCGCAAATATTGCCATGGTGGATACGGCATTCGGTGTGAGGTCCAGCAGACGGAGATTGAAGGTGTACATGACGTCGCTAAAGAAATCCGAGTACGGTGGGCAGAGCCCGCACCAAAAGTAGCAAGCGAAGAAGGGGTACTTGCTCACTTCGCTCTCGTCGGTGGCTGGGCGAACGCGGGTGGCCGGATGCGCCTTGGTCCTCACGGCCCACATGCCTTGGAACTTGGCCTTCAGATCCGCCCCCGTGAGCGTCGGAGCGAAGAGCGCGTACTTTTGCCTCTTCAACTGCGCCTGGGTCTCCGTCCTTGAGGACTTCCCCGTCTTCCCCTTTTCTCCTTTGGGAGGCATGGCGAAGGCGGAGCTGAGGACCGAGGGAGATGCGGACGCGCGCGGTGGCGGAGGATTGGGAAACCGCTTTGTTTTGGAGCGGAGGAAGAAGAAGGCGGAGATTTGAAGATCGAGAATGGTGAGAGGGGTGTGTGAGTGCTTCTGCAGGTCCCTCCTTTTATGGGGAAAGATGCGGAACCATCCGCCCCTTCGTCATTCGAGATAACTGCGCACGCTTCCCACGTTCCGCATTCAACGCGCGACGCGTGGAAGAGCGTGCAATTAAACAGCATAGAGACGTTTCGGCTTATCCCAGCCACGCGTGCCCGTGCACTGTTTGGGCCTGGCCCAACAACGCCCGGCACCGTGTGTGGCCCAGGCCCGGGGGCTCCTGTCGGTGTACTAGAATAGGGGTACCCTAGTACCCCGTACTTGTGCATGGGCAGTAGTAGCATCCCGCGACCAGGCTTGCGGGAGGACAACCAGAGAGAAGCTCAAAATTATTAAGCCATTCAAGAACAAAGTATACAAAGCAAGAGTTAAGGCCCCGGCAAGAGGAGCTCGCCGGGAGGGACAGCTGAGGCCCAGCCTGAGGTTTGCTGTAGCAGAGTACTTGCCGCGGCAAGGTACTTGCCCCGGCAAGTCATTGGCTGCGGCAAGGTATTGGCTGCGGCAAGATAGCAGCTGCGGCAAGGTACTTGCCCCGGCAAGTTACCTTGCGCGGCAAGCTATGGGGTGCGGCAAGCTGTCAGGTGCGGCAAGGTCTTGCCGCGGCAAGCGTTACTGTACCACTGTGCTACTGTGCTGCTCCGGTGCCTCTGCCAGCGTGGCGCTCTGGGTCCTTCCAAGCGTGTGTGGCGGGGCACTGTGTAGACGGCGGTACACTGTAGCTAGCGGTGCAGGAGCAGGTGGGATAGGCTTTTCCCACGTCCAAGACGTCCGGGTACATGTATCTGGACAGCAAAGGCATGGGCATTTAATGCCCTTGTCCCCTGCCGTCAGTGGTAGGTAGGACATGTCATCCTGGTAATAATGGCCTTACTGTAGCAACTTTCCACCTCTACCTTTACTGTTTGCCACCTGTTGGTGACCCCTTTGTGCGTATAAAAGGAGGCCCATAGGCAACGTGGAGGGGGAAAAAGGAACGGGGAGATGGAGAACTCCAGTATTGTACGCAGCTACTCGGTACTGTAGCGCTCCTGGAGCTAGAACAATCATACAGATAATAAACCAAAAAGCAGGAGTAGGGTTTTACGCATCCGTGCGGCCCGAACCTGGGTAAATCTTTCTCGTGCACTGTCGTGTTCTTCGCTAGATTTGCTCTTCGTGCGACCGTCTCTCCCTGCCGAACGTAAAGGGGTCCTTCCCTGGGTCCCATAGGTGATCGCGGATTCGTCCCCGACACCAACGAATGGACGCTTTCGAAATTGGCAGCACAGGCGCCCGTGTGAGCGACCACCTCATACATATCGCAATCGCTTTTGGGTTTCTCTTGCAGTTGGAGCCATGGTGCGGTCTGCGGTGGCAGGTGGTTCCTAATGGTTGGGAGTTGAAACCATGGTGGCACCGTCAATGTGATGTTGGCTTGCTGATGCTGATGCCGCTGATCTCGGTTGTGAGGCACGTCTCTTGTCCAGATTGGTTCACGGGCGATGGTCGATCAGGTGACAAGCTCCGTTCATGGCCGCCTCACATCGATCCTTTTCTTCTTCTCTCCTATGGGCTGAATAGCAAAGAAGCGTAGAAAAGAGGTGAGAAGAGGCGCTGTGTTCGCGACTTCCTGAGTCGCTGCCGCCTGACTGTTGTCTCCCCATGCCAGGCCACCCCTCTCTCTTCTGATCTCGTCGGTCTACCCAGCCCCATAGTTTTAAAGCCGGTGGCGTGTTTGGGTCGGAAAAAAATTCCATGGAGACGGTGTGCAACTCTCTCCCGTGCGTACCTGGCTTGATCTGGCAATACCCGTCGTCCGTTAGCTTCGGAGGAATCCAGCTCAAACGCTCCTAGCTCCCTCTCCCTCGGCTCGATCACACGGAAAGCTCGGCTCGACTGCGCCTCCCGCTCGGCTGGAGCCGAGGCGCTGGCGAAGTGTGCCCGATCCTCGTGCTGGCGCCGCTCTTCCCGGAGGCTTTCCTCGATGGCGCTGCTCCCCTCCTCCTCCGACGAGTCCGTCAACGTCGCCTACGCGCTCTATTACTCCGGCGAGTTAGTCGTGTGCAAGTCTAGCTGTTGATCGATCGGCGCCTACATCTGGATGTTGATCCGTGGATCATCTGGCCAATATGATCGGCATCTACGCACGTGAAAGCTTGAGAGATTCCGTTGCTCGAACTGGGTTGTACACGAATCTTTTTGTTTTTTGAGTATGTACACGAATATTTTTAGGAAGGAGATTGATGAAAGGAGAGGTTTCTTTTTTTAGGGAGACCGCATCTGTGTTTTTTTTTAGAATTGACCTTTTTTTTAGAATTGATGCTGGTACGCATCGTGCTCTTGTCTTTTAGAGGCAGGAAGATCCAACCCAATTACATAGTATTATTATTATTATTATGAACACAATTGACAACCCAATATTTAACTCAAGGAAAACAGTTATTAAACATATGAAGAACTATGAAAGCCTGCTCCCTTTATTAGGTAATAGTCGAATGCCCGTGCGTTGCCACGGATATTAAAAAGAATTACAAACATGCTGATCAAACGACTGTTTCCAATTTAAATATATGTATTGAACATCATGCAGTTTTTCATTCTTTCTGTGATGGACAAGAAAAACACATGTGACATCATGTGTTTAGGCAACGGTGGCACGAGCAAGGCAGATGAACAATCGCTAACCTATCACTTGCGAACATTTTACCTTTTTCTAATAGCTAAAGGACATCCAGTGTGACTTTCACACCACACTCAACTTTGATGTTATCTTTGAAGGTGCAAGTGAGTTCAATCAACACCCAAACTTGTGAACAATTAAGAATTAGTGGCCTAAAAGGTCTTATATTTCTTTATAGAGGGAGTGTGAATAAATACTTTCTAAAAACCATCAGTGTTATAGAAAAGTATATATATTGTAACCATCATAGTAGAAAAGAAAAACAAGATTCATGCCTTTCTTATCCTTTCTCCTCTCTGCTGAACTCTCGGCTCATGTCACTCCCATTTCGGCTCTACATATCTATCTCCACATAGTGATATATAATCTCTACCTCCCGCTTCAGAACTGCATCGTAATTCCACTGCGCTCTACTCTACCTCACAATTGCATTTTTATCCTCCCATGGTCTCTCTTCTCCCACTCTTCAACGCTCTTTTAGATATGTATCGTCCATGCGAGGGTCACTCTGTTCCCTTCGGAACCACATCGTAATCCTTGCTTCATCTCCCTAGTCATCCCTCGATGCGCCACAACCACCACTGTTTTTCATTATTCTTTGCTTCACAATCTCTCTTCTCTTATCCTCTCATGGTCTATCTTTTAGCTCCATATATTGTCCATGTGGTCTCAGTTTGCTCTACTTTGGAACCACATTGTCTTCCTAGCTTTCCCTCCTCACCCGCCCTGCAATGCACGACCAACATATTTTCACTCTTCTCCCTCGGCATGGGAACCTCCATACAACATGAGCACATGACATGGAAACCTTAGATGCACCACCACTGCATTTTCACTCTTCCCCGCTCAACCTAGGAAAATACAATGCTAACCTCAGTACAATGTGAACACATGACATATAAAGTGAAGGTGCGGAAAAGCTACACATTTCTATCCTAGTTTTTTGACATATTTTTGAATATTTGCAACTACCCAATTCATGTTGGATAAGTACTCAATAGTCAGAGTTGTTGACTTAGCAATAGACACTCCAAAATATTAATGGCATGGGTACTTATGCCAACTTCTTCTATAATTTTCGTATTAAGCCTACCAAAATTTATGATTGGTCAAAATGATGGTTAATGAGAATTCGTAGTATTCACAACTAAGGGTATGAATGACAACATGTTAGGCCTATCAGCTCATGTCACTATCATTCAGACTTTAGAACCTGTGGTGATTGTTTTACCACTAACTTGTGACAATTTCTACAAACTTCATTGTATTCTTTAAACATCATGTCCTAGTGTTGGCACTGAGATCTTCAGGATTTTTCAGGCAGGATGCATCCCATAGGCAATTTGAATAATTCTTTTCATCACAACCTTCTAATCTGCTCCACCTGCCACACCAATTGCACAAAGTTGAATCTATGAAAGGCATTTTCATACGTGACCCATCTCAAACTGTTCGCTTACTCCTACCAACTTTTGCAAGCCATTGAGGTGGCGGGGAAAATGCCGAAACCCCATATTATGGAGTTGTTCACAAAGTTGAATCTGTGGAAGGCATTTTCATGCATGACCCATCTCAAATTGTCAGCTTACTCCTGCACATCTTCTGCAAGCTAATCAGGTGGTGGAGAGAATGCCTAAACCCCATGTCATGGAGCTCTTCAGCGAGGTTAAAGGTTAAATTCCGTCAAATTTCTGATCAAGAGCAGTTGCTGTTGGATACCATCAAAAGACATGATGCAGATTATCCACCTTCGACCTGCAATGTCGTGTGCAAGTATTGATGAATAAGAGTTCGCATTGTTATAATATGAAGTCTAATACAAAAAGAAACGAACTGCTAATCAAAAAAACACTGAAAGAAATAATATACAAGAATTGTACTATATTCTTGCTGACATTTATGTTAAACAAAGCATGCTAAGACATTTGTAATTGCAGGCAGCCAAACAATGAATTAGTTTTGCTTTACTGGATATCTTTACAAAGACGAGAGCAGTTCAGACCAAACCTCCACTACAGAGGCAGTTAAGTCATGCAGAATGTGCGTCCATTAATAGGATCCAAAGAACGAGCATTTGACTGATTTGTCGATGGAACAAACACTAACCTGGAATGAAAGCAGAAAATAGGAGAACACTAATTAAAATCAAATGATAGAGTTAGAAAGTGGTATACCTTTTGTGGTGGAGAACCATACGACTGTACTTCAACATCACAGCATCCGGAATAACCATGCCATGCCGACCACGCAGGCCTTGGACACTACCACGCTAGGCCAGAGGCCTCGACCACCACCATTGTCGACCACATATTGCCTCCATTGCCTTCACTCACAGGAGGGCTCCCAAATCCATGCCTTGCACCGCAGCTCCTCCCGCAACCGTGCCGCAGTGCATCGCACCGACGTACCTCGTGCACCTACATAAGCGACGCCTCACCAAACACAAAACTTAAATCGCAGACCAAAAAGAGCACACGACGCACTATTGAGATCAGCACGCATGAAGAGCCAGAGCACAAAAGCAGTGGCGTTGCTGGAGTTGACCGACAAATTTGTTGGAAATATGAGCAATTTACCAAATGATTTTATTAACAAAAATACTAGATAAGACATGACTATTATAGCAGAGATAAAACGAGTCATACAATCTGATAGAGAGAAGGTAAATAGCATCTGCATATATGAACTAGAACTGAACATATCTAGAGCAGACACTAGAGCAAGAAACTGTGGCAGAACCTCAAATAGAAAGAACATGAGAAATGTACGGAACAGCAGCAGAAGCACCGGTCTTGGGGTCGGTGTCCTCGCCAGCCATGTCGTCGAAGAGGTTGTCGACGTCGGGGAAGAAGTCGTCGTTGGGGAAGTGGTCGTCGATGTCCGGAGCGTCCGTGATGAACCGGTCAGTAGTCGCGCAGAGCGCTTCCCAAAAACCTTATCACCCTTCTCCCGTACATGACTTAAAGAGGTGGGGTTTCGGAGGCCTACCATCCCGACATGCGGTGCACGCCGCAAGCCAGGATGTGGAAGATCATAGCAGCAGCTCAGAGATTGGAACTCGGTGGCGAGAGGAAGATGACGTTCTGGTGTGTCTCTCTGGAGAGGAGCGACCTCTCTTTTATAGGCACATGAGAAGTAGGCGAGAGGGCAACGCAGAGAGATGAAGCAAAAGAGGGGTTCGGATTCAATCTCCACTACACAAAAATGTTTCAGCTCCCGTGTGACCATTCGTATACCCATCGTGCGTGGTAAAAATTTAGACATTGGCTCGGCTCATTCCCGCAACCCGCGGCGCGTCGTGACGAGGCGTGGCGAGGCGGGCGGTGGAGGAGAAGCGCGCATGAATGTCCGTTTTGTTCTCATGCTCATACATGTGGGGAAACAACCTCCCTTATAAGGAGGTCCAACTCCTACCAAACTAGCAATGTGGGACTAAACTTTGGTTCCACCTCTTGCCTTGCACGAATGGGCTGAGTGGGCCTCTAGGATTTATTAGGAATTTCTGAAATTGCAATTGGGCTAGCCCCAAAATAAATTAAATTCCAGTAATCCCCCACCAGATCCTAGAGGCACACAAAAATTTGCCTTGGTTCCAAAGCATTGTTTTATATACCAGTACTGCAGTGGAGATTGTTAAGTTGAACTTCCACCTATAACTCTATGCTACACTACTAAGCAACTTGAACAGTGGACTATGCCTTGAACTGCAAGTTTTCTGCGAATCTAGCTTCACACAAAGCCTTGACCGATACTTCTCCTCCTTGACCTCCGGCGAGCACCCTGCACACACGAGGGAGCACATACTTCTCCTCCTTGACCTCCCGCCACCGCCTCTAGCTCTCCACCACCGCAGCTCGCGTACCTCTCCTCTAACTCCTCGTCGACCTCCGCCGGAGCTTGGACCACCCCGACCTCCCTCCCCGCCATTGCATTGGGCTGCAGCCGGTCATACCGCCGTGCCTGCATCGCGGGCATGGCGGAAGGTCCGTTGGCAGGGCAGCACAAAAGTGATGGGAGGAGAGGAGGCGCTAGGGTGGTCACTGGAGAGGTGGGGTGTGGGGGCGTCGGGTGGTTCATTTTCGGTAGAGAGATCTCGAGATGAAGACTGCAGGTCGTGGGAGGTGGAGAACGTGCGGTTCTTTGCATCTGCTGGGCTAGTTCTTGAACGTGGTTCTTATTTTTTTCCAGCGTTTTCCTTCCGTACCGGAGCATACGTGGGGAGGCGATCGAACCGTTACGAGTCACGACGACGACGGCAGATCCCCTTTAATAGCAGAGATTTAATATTAGGTATATAGATATGAATATATAGATTAAAAAAACAGAGCTAGGGACGGACCCGTCTTCGGCTTGAAGCCTTGAACCCAGCCAAAAAGAGCCCCGCCTGCTAGCGCCCCGTTCCGACCCCATCTCGTCCCCACTTCCACTTCCACCCCCCTCCCACCATTTTCTCCGCCCAGCGTCACCTCCTCGCATCGTCGTCCTTGCCACGGCGCGCCTCCTCTGGCTTTCCCGGAACCCTAGCCCCTTCGGTCCCGTCCATGAGATTTCCCCCGCCGGGCGTGCGGAGGCAACGGGTTCGCGTGCGTGCTGTCACCCTAGAGTGCCCCCACCCCACCTCCCGCCCCGGACCTGGTCGTCGGCCGCCCCTCGACTTCGGCGATGTTCGAGGGCCACGTATGATCTCGATCTCTCTCCCTGTCCCGCTTCCCTCGTTTCTCTTCCGTCTTCGATTAGGACGAGGTTACACACCCTGCATGATCGAGCGGCAATTGGGTGCGTGCATGTGCGTGTGCGTGTGTGGGTGGGGAGGGTCCCACGGCAGCGGTGTTCATGTGCGATCGCGCTGCAGGTTTCGAGTGGTCGGACGCTGCGCAGTTGGTGCGGAACTATGTGGGATTTCGCGTTGGTCTTGATGGGTTGCACGTTGTGTCCTTGGTGACCTGGACAGAGTTTGCGGTGACGAGGCAGGGGGCTATATTTTTCCAAAAAATATTTCGTAGTTTTTGTCTACTTAAGTTCCCATGGTGGAGATGCATTGCACTTATGTTGAACAAATCGATCGGATTGTCAGTTTGCCTGGCGCATTGTATCTCAAGTTATGGATGAAGAGTTTATAGTTATGGATTGATCGTACAACAGGGTGTTACATATGCTTAGCCTGTCTGTAATAAGTGGGACTAAACTTTGGTTCCACCTCTTGCCTTGCACGAATGGGCTGAGTGGGCCTCTAGGATTTATTAGGAATTTCTGAAATTGCTATTGGGCTAGCCCCAAAATAAATTAAATTCCAGTAATCCCCCACCAGATCCTAGAGGTACACAAAAATTTGCCTTGGTTCCAAAGCACTGTTTTATATACCGGTACTGCAGTGGAGACTGTGAAGTTGAACTTCCACCTATAACTCTATGCTACACTACTAAGCAACTTGAACAGTGGACTATGCCTTGAACTGCAAGTTTTCTGCGAATCTAGCTTCACACAAAGCCTTGACCGATACTAGGCTACCGTGGGACTTCCCCGCGGGTGGAGCTTATGCGTCATACTCCGAGACCTTTCATGAGTTTACTAGAGAGCACCCTACTCTCATAGATTGCGACGTTTAACAATCAGACTCATATAGGTATGTTCTTCAAAAGATGTTCTGCAGGATAACATCTCTGCTTAAATGAGCCACTTAGAACACATTAAGATATACATCAACCTGCCATGCAGATTAGGAGAGTATTGCATCTTCATGGAGTGGTATTGTTAATAGTAAGGATACTCTCCTCTCAGTTGACCAACAGCTTGTCTTCCACATCTAATTCACGGGATCTCCGATCACATATACTAGGTTACCACTGTGAACAACTCATATTGTGGGTCTCATACCCATCTCCTTCGATGCATTATCTATCACATTACGTGATAGACCTTAGTAAAAGGATCTGCCAGATTTTTAGACGTTTGGATAGAATCCAATGCAATAACTCCAGAGTTTTTCATTTCCTGGCAGACTTTAACCTTCTCTTAACATGTCTTGATGACTTCATGTTATCCTTTGAGCTGCTTACTTTAGCGATCACAGTTTGGTTGTCACAGTTCATAAGGATACCCGGTACAGGTTTCTCAACAACTGGTAAGTCATTCAAGAGCCGACGAAGCCAATCTGCTTCGACCGTAGCTGTATCTAGTGATGTGAGTTCTGCTTCCATTGTTGACCTTGTTAAGATGGTCTGCTTGCAAGACTTCCAAGAAACAGCGCCACCTCCATGAGAGAACACATATCCGCTCATGGCCTTTATCTCATAAGCATCTGAGATCCAGTTTGAGTCACTATACCCTTCCAATACCTTTGGGTACCAGTGTAGTGAATTCCATAAGTCGCAGTGCCTTTCAAGTAACGCATAACTCTCTCTAGAGCTTTCCAATGCACATCTCCTGGTTTTGAGACAAACCGGCTCATTTTGCTAACAGCAAAAGAGATGTCAGGTCTTGTAGCACTGGCTAAGCACATAAGTGAGCTAATAATCTGAGAATATTTCAATTGATCTCTAGCGATTCTTCGATTCTTTCGAAGCAGCACGCTAGCATCATATGGTGTTGGAGAGGGCTTTGTTGGGAACGTTGCATGGAAAACAAAAAATATTCTACGCACACGCAAGATCTATCCATGGAGATGCATAGCTACGAGAGGGGGAGAGCATCTACATACCCTTGTAGATCGCTAAGTGGAAGCGTTTATCACGCGGTTGATGTAGTCGTACTCTTCGTGATCCGATCACGATCCAACCGATCTAGTGCCGTACGGACGGCACATCCGAGTTTACCACACGTGCGACTCGATGACGTCTCCTACTTCTTGATTCAGCAAGCGTAAAAGGAGAAGTAGATGGGATCACAACCAACATGATGGCGTGGTGGTGATGGTGGTGGTGGAGCACCGACAGCGCTTCGCTAAGCGTCGCCGGGACGAGGCGGTGGAACTACGGAGTAACGGGAGAGAGAGGGGCGCCAAGGGCTTGGTGTGTCCTCTTGGGGCACCCCCTCCCCTCTATATATAGGTGGAGGGGCATGGGAAACAGCCCCTCCAAGCCCTAGGGCACAGCTAAGGGGGAGAGGACTTGGACTCCAAGTCCAATCCTATTCCTACTAGGACTCCTTCCTTTTTTGCCTTCCCTAGCCACATGGGCTTTTGAGGACTTGGTGCGCCTAGACTAATAAGGCCAGGGCGCCTCCCCGCATCCCATGCTAGCCCTTGGGTCATGGTGGACCCACTTGTGGACTTGTGGACCCCTCCGAAATCCTTCGGAACCTTCTGGAAGCTTCCCGGTACAATACCGAAAAAACTGCACCTTTTTTCGGAACCCAAAATATGACTTCCCATGTATAAATCTTTACCTCTCGACCATTCAGAGACTCCTCATGATGTTCGGGATCTCATCTGGGACTCCGAACAACATTTGGTTACCACTCATCAAATATCCCAATACTACTCTAGCGTCAACGAACGTTAAGCGTGCGACCCTGCGGGTTCGGGAATTATGTAGTCATGACCGAGACACCTCTCCGGTCAATAACCAATAGCGGGACCTGGATGCCCATATTGATTCCTACATATTCCATGAAGATCTTTTATCGGTTGAACCTTTATGACAACATACGTAATTCCCTTTGTCTGTCGGTATGTTACTTGCCCGAGATTCGATCGTCGGTATCTATATACCTAGTTCAATCTCGTTACCAGCAAGTCTCTTTACTCGTTCTGTAATAAATCATCTTGCAACTAACTTCTTAGTCACTTTGCTTGCAAGCTTCTTGTGATGTGTATTACCGAGAGGGCCCAGAGATACCTCTCTGTCATACGATGTAACAAATTCCAATCTCGATTCACGCCAACTCAACAGACACCTTCGGAGATATTTGTAGAGCATCTTTATGATCACCCAGTTACGTTGTGATGTTTGATAGCACACAAGGTATTCCTCTGGTATCCGGGAGTTGCATGATCTCATGGTCGGAGGAATATGTATTTGACATTAAGAAGGCAGTAGCAATAAACTGAACGATCAAATCCTATGCTAACGGATGGGTCTTGTCCATCACATCATTCTCCTAATGATGTGATCCCGTTATCAAGTGACAACACATGTCTATGGTTAGGAAACCTTAACCATCTTTTGATCAACGAGCTAGTCTAGTAGAGGCTCACTAGGGACACGGTGTTGCCTATGTATCCACACATGTATCTGAGTTTCCGATCAATACAATTCTAGCATGGATAATAGACGTTTATCATGAGCATGGAAATATGATAATAACCAATTTATTATTGCCTCTAGGGCATATTTCCAACAGTCTCCCACTTGCACTAGAGTCAATGATCTAGTTCACATCGTCGTGTGATTAACACCCAATGAGTTGTGGGGTTTGATCATGTTTTGCTTGCGAGAGAGGTTTTAGTCAAATGGGTGTGCAACATTTAGATCCATATGTATTTTTGCAAATCCTTATGTCATACTGTAGATGCTGCTATCACGCTTTACTTGGAGCTATTCCAAATGAATGCTCCATTCTATGTATCCGGTTTGCTACTCAGAGTTATCCGGATCGGTGTCAAAGCTTGCATCGACGTAACCTTTTACGACAAACTCTTTATTACCTCCATAATCGAGAAATATTTCCTTAGCCCTTTAGTTACTAAGGATAATTTTGACCGTTGTCCAGTGATCCACTCCTGGATCACTCTTGTACCCCCTTTGCCAGACACGTGGCAAGGCACACATCATGTGTGGTACACAACATGGCATATCGTATAGAGCCTATGGCTAAGGCAAAGGGGACGACCTTCGTCTTTTCTCTTTCTTCTACCGTGGTCGAGCTTTGAGTCTTACTCAACTTCACACCTTACAATACAGGCAAGAACTCCTTCTTTGACTGATCCATTTTGAACTCCTTCAAAATCTTGTCAAGGTATGTACTCACTGAAAGTCTTATCAAGCGTCTTGATCTATCTCTATAGATCTTGATGCCCAATATGTAAGCAGCTTCACCGAGGTCTTTCTTTGAAAAATTCTTATTCGAATATCCTTTAATGCTATCTAGAAATTCTATATCATTTCCAATCAGCAATATGTCATCCACACATAATATCATAAATGCTACAGAGCTCCCACTCACTTTCTTGTAAATACAGGCTTCACCGTAAGTCTGTATAAACCTAAATGCTTTGATCACCTCATCAAAGCATATATTCCAACTCCGAGATGCTTGCACCAGTCCATAGATGGATCGCTGGAGCTTGCACACTTTGTTAGCACCTTTAGGATCGGCACAATCTTCTGGTTGCATCATATACAACTCTTCTTTAAGAAACCCGTTAAGGAATGCAGTTTTGACGTCCATTTGCCAAATTTCATAATCATAAAATGCGGCAATTACTAACATGATTCTGACAAACTTCTAAGCATCGCTACGGGTGAGAAAGTCTCATCGTAGTCAACCCCTTGAACTTTGTCGAAAACCTTTTGCGACAAGTCGAGCTTTGTAGACAGTGATATTACCATCAGTGTCTGTCTTCCTCTTGAAGATCCATTTATTCTCAATGGCTAGCCGATCATCGGGCAATTCCACCAAAGTCCACACTTTGTTCTCATACATGGATCTTATCTCAGATTTCATTGCCTCTAGCCATTTGTCGGAATCTGGGCTCATCATAGCTTCTTCATAGTTCGTAGGTTCGCCGTTGTCTAACAACATGACTTCCAGGACAGGATTACCGTACCACTCTGGTGCGGTATGTGCTCTGGTTGACCTACGAGGTTCAGTAGTAACTTGATACGAAGTTTTATGATCATTATCATTAGCTTCTTCTTCGGTTGGTGTAGGCATCACGGGAACGGTTTTCTCTGATGTGCTACTTTCCAATTCGAGAGAAGGTACAACTACCTCATCAAGTTCTACTTTCCTCCCACTCACTTCTTTCGAGAGAAACTCCTTCTCTGGAAAGGACCCATTCTTGGCAACAAAGATCTTGCCTTCGGATCTGTGGTAGAAGGTATACCCAATAGTTTCTTTAGGGTATCCTATGAAGACACACTTCTCCGCTTTGGGTTCGAGCTCATCAGGCTGAAGCTGTTTGACATAAGCGTTGAATCCCCAAACTTTAAGAAACGACAGCTTAGGTTTCTTGCCAAGCCATAGTTCATACGGTGTCGTCTCGACGGATTAGACGGTGCCCTATTTAACGTGAATGCGGCTGTCTCTAATGCATTACCCCAAAATTATAGTGGCAAATCGGTAAGAGACATCATATGACGCACCATATCTAATAAAGTACGGTTACGATGTCCGGACACACCATTACACTGTGGTGTTCCAGGTGGCATGAGTTGTGAAACAATTCCACATTGTCTTAAATGAAGGCCAAACTCGTAACTCAAATATTCACCTCCGCGATTAGATCGTAGAAACTTTATTTTCTTGTTACGATGATTCTCCACTTCTCTCTGAAATTCTTTGAACTTCTCAAATGTTTCAGACTTGTGTTTCATTAAGTAGATATATCTATACCTACTCAAATCATCTGTGAAGGTCAGAAAATAACGATACCAGCCGCGTGCCTCAACACTCATCGAACCGCATACATCGGTATGTATTATTTCCAATAAGTCATTAGCTCGCTCCATTGTTCCGGAGAATGGAGTTTTAGTCATCTTACCCATGAGACATGGTTCGCAAGTATCAAATGATTCATAATCAAGTGATTCCAAAAGTCCATCAGCATGGAGGTTCTTCATGCGCTTTACACCAATATGACCTAAACGGCAGTGCCATAAGTATGTTGCACTATCATTATCAACTTTGCATCTTTTGGCATCAATATTATGAATATGTGCATCACTACGATCGAGATTCAATAAACCATTCACATTGGGTGTATGACCATAGAAGGTTTTATTCATGTAAACAGAACAACAATTATTCTCTGACTTAAATGAATAACCGTATTGCAATAAACACGATCTAATCATGTTCATGCTCAACGCAAACACTAAATAACATTTATTTAGGCTCAACACTAATCCCGAAGGTAGAGGGAGTGTGCGATGGTGATCATATCAATCTTGGAAACACTTCCAACACACATCGTCACCTCGCCCTTAACTAGTCTCCGTTTATTCTACAACTCCTGTTTCGACCTACTAATCTTAGCAACTGAACCGATATCAAATACCCAGGGGCTACTATGAGCACCAGTAAGGTACACATCAATAACATGTATATCAAATATACCTTTGTTTACTTTGCCATCCTTCTTATCTGCCAAGTATTTGGGGCAGTTCCGCTTCCAGTGACCATTTCCTTTGCAGTAGAAGCACTCAGTTTCAGGCTTGGGTCCAGCTTTGGGCTTCTTCATGGGAGCGGCAACTTGCTTGCTGTTCTTCTTGAAGTTCCCTTTCTTTCCCTTGCCCTTTTTCTTAAAATCAGTGGTCTTGTTAACCATCAACACTTGATGCTCTTTCTTGATTTCTACCTCCACCGATTTCAGCATCGCGAAGAGCTTGGGAATCGTTCTCGTCATCCCTTGCATATTATAGTTCATCACGAAGCTCTAGTAGCTTGGTGATAGTGACTGGAGAAATCTGTCAATCACTATCTTATCTGGAAGATTAACTCCCACTTGATTCAAGCGATTGTAGTACCCAGACATTCTGAGCACATGCTCACTGGCTGAGCTATTCTCCTCCATCTTGTAGGCAAAGTACTTGTCAGAGGTCTCATACCTCTCAACACGGGCATGAGCCTGAAATACCAATTTCAGCTCTTGGAACATCTCATATGTTCCATGGCATTCAAAACGTCTTTGGAGCCCCGATTCTAAGCCGTAAAGCATGGTGCACTAAACTATCAAGTAGTCATCATATCGAGCTTGCCAAACGTTCATAACGTCTGCATCAGCTCCTGCAGCAGGTCTGTCACCTGGTGGTGCATCAAGGAGATAATTCTTCTGTGCAGCAATGAGGATAATCCTCAGATCACAGACCCAATCTGCATTATTGCTATCATCATCTTTCAACTTAGTTTTCTCTAGGAACGTATCAAAAACAGGGGAGCTACATCGCGAGCTATTGATCTACAACATAATTTGCAAAGACATTTTGACTATGTTCATGATAAATTTTAGTTCAAATAATTAAATCACTAATGAACTCCCACTTAAATCAACATCCCTCAAGTTGTCTAAGTGACACATGATTCAAATCAACTAACCCATGTCCGAGCATCACGTGAGATGGGGTAGTGTTCAATGGTGAACATCTTCATGTTGATCATATCTACTATATGACTCATGTTTGACCTTTCGGTCTCCAGTGTTCCGAGACAATGTCTGTACATGCTAGGCTCGTCAAGTTTAACCCAAGTATTCTGCATGTGTAAAACTGGCTTACACCCGTTGTATGTGAATGTAGAGTATATCACACCCGATCATCGCGAGGTGCTTCGAAACGATGAACTTTAGCAACGGTGCATACTCAGGGAGAACACTTTTATCTTGAAATTAAGTGAAGGGATCATCTTACAATGCTACCGTCGTTCTAAGCAAAATAAGATGCATAAAGGATAAACATCACATGCAATCAAAATATCTGACATGATATGGCCATCATCATCTTGTGCTTTAGATCTCCATCTTCAAAGCAACGTCATGATCTCCATCGTCACCGGCGCGACACCTTGATCTTCATCGTTGCGTTGGGGTCGTCTCGCCAACTATTGCTTCTACAACTATTGCTAACGCATAGCGATAAAGTAAAGCAATTACAAGGCGCTTAATGATTGACACGCAGGTCATACAATAATTAAAATACAACCCTAAGGCTCCAGCCGGTTGTCGATATTACAAAACATGATCATCTCATACAACAACGTATATCACATCACGTCTTGACCATATCACATCACAACATACCCTGCAAAAACAAGTTAGACGTCTTCTACTTCGTTGTTGCAAGTTTTACGTGTCTGCTACGGGCAACTAGCAAAAACCGTTCTTACCTATGCAAAGCCACAACGGTGATTATCAAGTTTGCTGTTTTAACCTTCTGCAAGGACCGGCCGTAGTCAAATTCGATTCAACTAAAGTGAGAGAAACAAACACCCGCCAGCCACCTTATGCAAAACAAGTTGCATGTTAGTCGGTGGAACCGGTCTCATGTACGTGGACATGTAAAGTTGGTCCGAGCCGCTTCATCCCACAATACCGCCGAATCAAAATAAGACGTTGGTGGTAAGCAGTATGAACATCACCGCGCACAACTCCTTTGTGTTCTACTCGTGCATATCATCTACGCACAGACCTGACTCTGATGCCACTATTGGGAACGTTGCATGGAAAACAAAAAAAATTCTATGCACACGCAAGATCTATCCATGGAGATGCATAGCTACGAGAGGGGGAGAGCATCTACATACCTTTGTAGATCGCTAAGGGGAAGCGTTTATCACGCGGTTGATGTAGTCGTACTCTGCGCGATCCGATCACGATCCAACCGATCTAGTGCCGAACGGACGGCACCTCCGAGTTTAGCACACATGCGGCTCGATGACGTCTCCTCCTTCTTGATCCAGCAAGCGGAAGAGGATAAGTAGATGGGATCACAACCAACACGACGACGTGGTGGTGATGGTGGTGGAGCACCGCCAGCGCTTCGCTAAGCGTCGCCGGGACGAGGCGGTGGAACTACGGAGTAACGGGAGAGAGAGGGGCGCCAAGGGCTTGGTGTGTCCTCTTGGCCCCCTCCCCCTCTATATATAGGTGGAGGGGCGTGGGAAACAGCCCCTCCAAGCCCTAGGGCGCAGCTAAGGGGGAGAGGACTTGGACTCCAAGTCCAATCCTATTCCTACTAGGACTCCTTCCTTTTTTGCCTTCCCTAGCCACATGGGCTTTTGAGGACTTGGTGCGCCTAGCCCAATAAGGCCAGGGCGCCTCCCCGCAGCCTATGCTAGCCCTTGGGTCATGGTGGACCCACTTGTGGACTTCTGGAATCCTCCGGAACCTTCTGGAAGCTTCCCGGTACAATATCGAAAAAACTGCACCTTTTTCCGGAACCCAGAATATGACTTCCCATATATAAATCTTTACCTCTCGACCATTCCGAGACTCCTCGTGATGTCCGGGATCTCATCCGGGACTCCTAACAACATTTGGCTACCACTCATCAAATATCCCAATACTACTCTAGCGTCAACGAACGTTAAGCGTGCGACCCTGCGGGTTCGGGAATTATGTAGTCATGACCGAGACACCTCTTTGGTCAATAACCAATAGCGGGACCTGGATGCCCATATTGATTCCTACACATTCCACGAAGATCTTTTATCGGTTGAACCTTTATGACAACATACGTAATTCTCTTTGTCTGTCGGTATGTTACTTGCCCGAGATTCGATCGTTGGTATCTATATACCTAGTTCAATCTCGTTACCGGCAAGTCTCTTTACTCGTTCCGTAATAAATCGTCTTGCAACTAACTTCTTAGGCACTTTGCTTGCAAGCTTCTTGTGATGTGTATTACCGAGAGGGCCCAGAGATACCTCTCCGTCATACGAAGTGACAGATCCCAATCTCGATTCACGCCAACTCAACAGACACCTTCGGAGATACCTGTAGAGCATCTTTATGATCACCCAGTTACGTTGTGACGTTTGATAGCACACAAGGTATTCCTCCGGTATCCGGGAGTTGCATGATCTCATGGTTGAAGGAATATGTATTTGACATTAAGAAAGCAGCAACAATGAACTGAACGATCAAATGCTATGCTAACGGATGGGTCTTGTCCATCACATTATTCTCCTAATGACGTGATCCCGTTATCAAGTGACAACACATGTCTATGGTTAGGAAACCTTAACCATCTTTGGATCAACGAGCTAGTCTAGTAGAGGCTCACTAGGGACACATGTATCTGAGTTTTCGATCAATACAATTCTAGCATGGATAATAGACGTTTATCATGAACATGGAAATATGATAATAACCAATTTATTATTGTCTTTAGGGCATATTTCTAACAGGCTTGCAGTCACTATAGCCAAAGCGACTCAAGATCTTTTCCACATAGTGAGATTGAAGCAATGTAATCCCACCATCGTCATCTCTCAATAGCTTGATGTTTAGAATAACATCCGCTACCCCTAAATCCTTCATCTCATAACAACGAGATAGGAAATCCTTGACTTCCATAATAACATTCAGATTTGTTCCGAAAATCAATATGTCACCAACATACAAGCAAAGGATAACTCCCTCGCCCCACTATGGCAATAGTACACACATTTGTCAGCTTCGTTTACAACAAAGCCTGCAGCTGTTAAAGTTCTTTCAAATTTCTCATGCCATTGTTTGGGTGCTTGCTTAAGTCCATACAAAGACTTCAGCAACTTGCACACTTTTTCTTCCTGACCATCTACTACAAACCCATCTGGTTGTTCCATAAAAAATTCCTCGTCTAGCTCTCCATTTAGGAAACCGGTCTTAACATCCATTTGATGAACGATAAGACCATGTGAGGCAGCTAGTGAAAGTAGTACTCGAATAGTGGTCAGTCAAGCCACAGGTGGGTAAGTATCAAAGAAGTCTTCACCTTCCTTTTGGGTATAACCCTTAGCCACGAGCCGTGACTTGTACTTCTCAATAGTACCATCAGGCCTAAGCTTCTTCTTGAATACCCATTTGCACCCTATAGGTTTGCACCCATAAGGACGACCAGTGATCTCCCAAGTTTCATTTGCCAAGATGGAATCCATCTCGCTATGGATCGTTTCCTTCAAGTAGTCAGCATCTTCAGATGCATATGCCTCTGAGATGGAACTGGGAGTGTCATCTATGAGATACAAAAGAAAATCATCACCAAAGGACTTTGCAGTCCTCTGTCTCTTGCTCCTTTTAGGAGTCTCATCATTGTCCTCCACAAGATCTTCAAGATGTTGCATTGGAGTGGTAGGTTCAGAAATTGTAACTCATCCCGGCTCGATGAACTAGGCAACTCCCGATTTGATGAGCTACCCATATCCTTCATAGGGAAGATATCTTCAAAGAAAGGCGCATCATTCATCTCCGTGATTGTACCAACCTCCCTTATAAGGAGGTCCAACTCCTACATGATCGCGACGAGGCGTGGCGAGGCGGGCGGCGGAGGAGGAGCGCGCGTGAATGCTCCTCTTGTTCTCATGCTCATACATGTGGGGAAACAACCTCTCTTATAAGGAGGTCCAACTCCTACCAAACTAGCAATGTGAGATTAAACTTTGGTTCCGCCTCTTGCCTTGCACGAATGAGCTGAGTGGGTCTCTAGGATTTATTAGAAATTTTTGAAATTGCTATTGGGCTAGCCCAAAATAGATTAAATTCCAGCAAAATTGACCCCGTCGTGTATCACGGTGGCGCCCATATGCATGGCATTCCGGCGAGCACCCTGCACACACGAGGGAGCACATTCTTCTCTTCCTTGACCTCCCGCCACCGCCTCTAGCTCTCCACCACCGCAGCTTGCGTACCTCTCCTCTAACTCCTCGTCGACCTCCGCCGGAGCTTGGACCACCCCGACCTCCCTCCCCGCCGTTGCATTGGGCTGCAGCCGGTCATACCGCCGTGCCTGCATCACGGGCATGGCGGAAGGTCCGTTGGCAGGGCAGCACAAAAGTGATGGGAGGAGAGGAGGCGCCAGGGTGGTCGCTGGAGAGGTGGGGTGTGGGGGCGCCGGGTGGTTCATTTTTGGTAGAGAGATCTCGAGATGGAGACTGCAGGTCGTGGAGGTGGAGAACGTGCGGTTCTTTCCATCTGTTGGGCTAGTTCTTGAACGTGGTTCTTATTTTTTTCCAGCGTTTTTCTTCCGTACCGGAGCATAGGAGGTACCGGAGCATACGTTGGGAGGCGATCGAACCGTCACGACGACGACGGCAGATCCCCTTTAATAGCAGAGATTTAATATTAGGTATATAGATATGAATATATCTTTCCCTAATAATAAACCAGCGATTGCTTCTGGTCGTCCGTCATCATGGCATGTTTTCAAAAAAGCCCCTCAGTTTACATGAAATCAACCCGCAGTCTCTGTTTTAGTGGCACTCTGGGAAAACGTTTCACTTTTACAAAATAAACCCTATAGTCATTTAAATTCAGTCTGCTATCCTCCCCTTCGTCTTATCCACTCTGCCCTGCGCCGGCGGCTTTTCGCCCATTCCGTCGTGCGCCAGCGGCCGCCGTGCCTCACGCAGGAGGATGGAGGGCGCTCGTCGGGAGGATGGAGGACGTTCACCAGGGCGTGTGCGGCGGATATGGCGTGGCGAGGCGGTGCAGTGGTGGTGGTTGTCCGGCCGTCGTGCCTCGCGCGGGAGGATGGACGACGCTCGCCGGGGCGTGTGCGGCGGAGACGGCTTCTGCCGCGCGTCGAGGTGGGGCAGCAGAGGATGGGAAGGCAAGGAGGCAGGGTGAGTACGCTGTGCACCAGCGCCGCCTTCGTCCTCCACCACCTCCTAAAGCGCGCGCTCGCCGCGGGCGCTGGCGGTCCTCGCCCTCGCCTACCTGTGCTCGCACGACGACCGCGTCCTCCACAAGATGGTAAGCGCCCCGGCCACTCAGCCGCATTTCCTCGGCAGCAGGGCCATCCTCGCGGACCACGCGGCGGCGGTGACGCTCTTCGGGCACCCCCGCGGCCGGCTGAGCCTGGCCATCTATGAGGACATGCGGGCGCCACCGGCATTCCTCTTCGAGCTGCCCATGCTCGCGGCCGGGCTGCACAGGGGGGATGGCCACGGGACCTTGAAGCTGGCGCTGGAGAGCGACACCCGCAGCACGCGGCGACCACTCCTGTCCAACGACGAGCGGCACGTGCTACGGCTGCTGCGCGGTGTCTCCATGAGCGCCGGCGTGCCGCCGACACCGCCTGCTGACGGCTCCAATTGCCCCGACGGCGTCCTACTCCCGTGTCTGATTAGGATTGAAGAGTCCTGAACGTGTCCTTGTCCAACACAGATCAATGTAATGCCCGGCCCGGATTTGACTTAACTGCTATAAGATGGAAGCGTCCTGGGCCTGAATCTCCGTCAGGTTGCATCCTTGGACCATAGTCTCCATCAAATTCTCTCGAAAATTTCACGAAGCGTCCAATGTCGCCGCCGAGTTCGCCGGAGGAACAAGAAAATCCGTCGAGTGGTCCAATGTCGTCTGTAGCGGCTACAGGAGAGGTATTGTTTCTATCCCCTTGAAAGCTAAACACCCAATGGAATCCCCTGTTTTAGTTATTGTTTCTATCCCTCGGCTCTGTCTGCGATTCTGCTATTTCTTCAGTTATCAATTAGCTTTGCAGTGGCATACACATGAATAGTTATCTCAGCGTGTACTACAAACAACTTATGTTGGATATGTGTGCTCATGGCCTGATTTTGTTATACGGAGGAGATTTCTGACTGTGAGCTCATCTATTTACTCTGCTGTATAAGCAGTGTTCGTTCAGTTCAACCACTATCATCTATTGGAATTTTAGCTGCTTAGTATGTAGTAGAAGTAGCATGTATCAGGTTGTGTGTTGGCAGCATAAGAGACTTGTATTATTCTACCAATTTTAAATCTTTTCCAGTATAAGATATCCTCTGAGTTCATCAAGCTTCACGATGTGGTGACCTGCTAGGATGGGTGACATTTGTCTCTCTTCCTTGCATCTCATGCTTTGATTTGGGTGTTGTTTGGTTTGTTCAGATTTATCACTATGTTCTGGAGCGACTAATCAGTGTTGTGGAATATTAGAAAGATTTTCCTATTGATTTTTGGCTTGTTCTTCTTCATTGTCGCATTGATGTTTGTGTGACAGGAATCTGTTAGATGAATAATTTGTGTAGAACATTCTTCTGGGTCCCATGCATTTGATTTCTGTAACATTGCAAGGATCTATCTCTGCTCCTGTTCACATTTTTGTTATGAATGTCATACCACAGAGTCCCTTTTAGTATCAATTCATGATTATTATTTTCTTTCTAATTTCTTCTGATATTTTGTTGGTTGTTTGATTTTGTGTTGATGAGAGAGGAACAGAATGTCGGTTGTTCAGTACTTCATGCAAAGATACAACTACAATCTGCAGTACTACTTGGCGCCTGCAGTCTAGAAGTGATTCACGGCCTGTATATTTGCCTACGGAGGCACTGTATCCATGCTCGCTGTTTACTAAAAATTAGACATCGGATGCTCATATTTTAATTAGACATCGGATGTTCAGTGTATTCTACAAATTGACTGCAGGCGTGCAACATTGTTGAAGGGCAAAGGTACTCTACGAAGCTGAATGATAAACAGGTCACCAACATACTTAGAGCTTCCTTGGGTTTGTGCAGGACATGTCCGGTTTCACTAAGTCAGTTTCACTTTCATGAAGACAGTGGAAATGCAGAAAAAGGAAAGCACGTGGATTTAGAAATTTCAGCATTGTAGAGCTCAGTTGAAATGGAAAACGAGATTTATAGCATCCAGCCAGAGTGGCGATTCGATTTTTGATGATTGGTACTTTGGTTGTGAGGTCAATGAAGACATGAGATGGATTTGGGCGGGGCAGTGGGTTTGCTCGCGAGGAGGTGGGAAGGACTAAGATAGTGGAAGAACCTTGAGATGATGGTGATATTACTGACTCAATCCTTTATTAGCTCTATTTTGTGTGGATCTTTCAGGTGCATGAATGGTAACTTGTGCAAAACTACGCTTCCCTTGTCACTTGATAATTTTTATCTTTATGGTGCTCATAACATATTTTTCATCTATACTTATAGGAGTTTGTTACCTTCTTTTGGTCGAAGAATAAGATGTGGGTAATATATGCATTGCCGACTTAGCTTAACATTTTTTAACAGAATTTCTATAAATTTTATACAGGTATTGTGCTGAAGTCCGTGAAATAGGTTAATGGCCGAGAGTGTTTATAAGTTATCAAGTCGAGTACATAAGTCTGGAAGTAGCTAATTTTCCTACTGAAAAGTAGATAGAGATTTCTGAAGACATGAGACATTAATACATAGTATACATAGCTGTCTTCTGAATTCTATGATTCTTCATACCTTGAGGCTGTTAAACATCTATGCACCTTTCATTTGATGAGGTACATTCAAATTGGGTCTGTTTATAACTTTGATGAAAAATTATCTTCCCTTAGATGGTTAAGGTTCTAGAGCTCATTGCTATGAAAGAAGGCATATATTGGATTCACGGAATTGCCAGTAGAATTGGAGTGAGCGTGAGTATGAATTACTCGGATAAGAAATCATGAACCGCGATCAGAATATTCTCTCACTGAAATATATTTGATCTGTGTGTGTATCCTGGCCACTTGATTACCAAGTACTGCCGTTTGTCTTCCCATTTGATTTCTCATATGAAGCTACTAATTTTGACAATTCCTTTTATTTTACAACGCTATTCCTTATGTTTTCCTATGGAAAATAAACTAGAGTGAATTAACAATTTGTTTTTCTTTAGATGTTGTCGGTCGGGTGTCCTCTACTACTGAAGTTTTACCACCATCTGGTGGTGCTTGAGAGCAGAGACGTCATACTTTCATCAGCAGTGGCCAAACCCCCAGTGCCACTGGTGCTGTACACCCCTGTACCCCTCGACATCCAGTGCCTTGTGTCTGCCCAACATGAACACCTCCTCAATATGTACATCTCTGAATTTTGCCATTGCTAGAGAAAGTAGAGCATTGTTTTGTGAGTAAAATGCATCATAAGTCCTATAACTATTCGAGGTGTGTCAAGTTAGTCCTAAAACTTCAAAAGTGCAGATTCAGGTCCTAAAAGTTTATAAGTTGTTCATCACAGGTCCTACGCAGGCCAGACCGGGTCTGACTTGCTTATGTGGCAAGTTGACCATCGCCACGTCGGCGCGCGCGCCACGTCAGCAGCACTGTTCATCGCACTGTGCATACATATCGAGTTTTCCTAAATAAAAAAAAATCATTTTCAACAAAAAATTACATGAATGCACTGTTTACGCACTGTTCATAATTCCAGATTTTTTATTTTTGGGTTTTTCGTGGAATATTTTTTGTAGAAGCTGAAACTTTCATTTTTTGGGGGAAATTTCTGATTATGAACAGTGTTTTGGGAAATTTCAGATTCCCCAAAAATGAATTTTTCAGAGTTCTTGGAAATTTCCAAGTATGAACAGTGCATAACCGCGTATTTTTAATGAATTTTCCAGACTTTTCGGGGATTTTTTTCCCTAGAAAATGAATTTTTCAGAGTTTTTGGGAAATTTCAGATTGTGAACAGTGCTTTTGAAAAATTCAGATTCCCCAAAAATGATTTTTTCGGCATTTTTTGGAAATTGCCAGATATGAACAGTGCATAACAGCGTATTTTTAATGAATTTTCTGGACTTTTCGGAGATTTTTTTCCCAGAAAATGAACTTTTTCAGAGTTTTTGGGAAATTCCAGATTATGAACAGTACGTAACAGTGCATTCGTGTAATTTTTTGTAGAAAATAAATTTAAATTTTTTTTAGGAAAACTCGATATGTATGTACAGTGTTGTGAACAGGCTATGAACAGTGCTGCTGACGTGGCGCGCGCGCCGACGTGGCGATGGTCAACTTGCCACATAAGCAAGTCAGACCCGGTCTGGCCTGCGTAGGACCTGTGATGAACAACTTATAAACTTTTAGGACCTGAATCTGCACTTTTGAAGTTTTAGGACTAACTTGACACACCTCAAATAGTTATAGGACTTATGATGCATTTTACTCTTGTTTTGTTGTAGCGATAATTTGAGTTTAGAAGATATACTCCTCTCTTTTTGACGTCAATTTTTTTAGTTGACTTCTCCGTCCAGTCTCATGTCTTTCTCTTTAGTAGGGATCAGTGAGTACTAAACGAGCAAAAATGTCCTTCTCTTTTTCATATTTCTTCCTTTTCCTTACTACTTTTGTGGCTCCAAATCTCATGATGGCTCTATGTCTGTTCTTTTTGTTGACATGGATTTTACCCTGAAAATTTTCTTCTGATCTACAATGTTCTGTCATCTAAATTTGTCTGTGTATTGTGAATGAGTAGACACCGGTGCAGAAGCCCAATTGGATGAAATTACGGACTACAGAGAGGTGTAATTATTAATTAATTTCTTGCTTTAAAAGATATGCAACTAGCAGAGTTTCTTATTTTTATCAATTGGATTATGACAGAAGTGAAGAACTTATGTGGACAGTCTGGCAGATTTCAGTGGCAAGATTTTTGTACAATTACAGTGGCAGATTTCAGAAATCTGTATGGCACATGATTACAAGAACAAGATATTCTGTCAAGGTGTGTACTTTTTACCCATTGCACTAATCTTTTGCTTTGAGCGATTGGCTAAAAGAAAGTACTTCCTTTGGAATAATCTTTCATGCACTCACAAGTATAATATCTCCATTTCCTTATTTTTTGTTCTTCAGTCAGTAGTATTTCTTTTAGCTACTATTTGCCCTTGGATAAATCACTCATGCTATTTTAATGAGGTTCATTCTAGCCGTTTGCTCACGAGAATAGAAACATTTTATCTGTTGGCTAAATGAAAGTACATTATTTGAATTTGCCACTTTTTCCTGCACTCGCAGGTATAATCTCTCCATTTCCTGGATTTTTTATTCTTCTGTTAGTAGTATTTCATTTATCTACTTTCTGCCATAGCATAAATCGCGCATGCTATTTTAGTAAGATCCACTCCTGCTCTATGCTCACTAGAACGGAAAACAAATATTATCTGCTTATTCTAGCGTCGCATTTCGCTCACAGTATTCATGATCACAGATAAAACAGTAATAAACTGCCCTTCTCTGTCAAACTTACGGAGTACAAAGTTGTCATGCCTGATCAGCAAAAGATTTGTGCTTCTTTGGCACCTATATATCACAGTAGAGTATATGATTTTCACAGTTCTTAATTTAATTTTTTTTCTTTTCTGGCACAGCCATGGATATCAACAATCAGTCAAGCAAATAAATATTCATGGGAGATATACAGGGATCCACAAGAATGTGCAACGTATGGCACTACCCTTTTGTCATCGAGCCACTATCACATTTTTGTCAGCAATCAGTTCAAGCAATTCTCAGTGCCATTAGTCAGAAGTTGGAATTTACATCTAAACAAACAATACATCAAGCAATAGAAGAAAGAGTGGACATCTCTTTTTCTTGGCACCAAGATGCCATACAAGCATTCAGACTTCAGAATCGCACACGCAGTTTGTATATAAATGGTGTGCCATATCATTTTAACATGGACACTTAAAAAGAATATCTGCCAAGAGTGGTCGCTGATCACTATGATTATAGTAGTGCTAAAGAGTTTGCCTCTGCGTTTCTGTTCACATGTAGTTGATGTTTTAGCCTTTTAGAAGTATATGGCGTTGCTTAAATTATGTTTCTTTTGGCAACAACATATGAAATGGAGAAATTTTTAGGTTTAGGATAAAATTGTTATAGATTTTGAGAAGATTGTTACAGATCCATGAGAAAAATGTCCCAAGTTTAGGAAATTAACTATCCATATTTTTGGTTCTTGGTCAATAAGCCGGTCACAATAGTTTTTTTGATGTGGGTCATAAATCAAACAATTAATCATGTAATAGGCTATGCTTACGGGGTGTGATGATTTTTTTTCTTTCAGTGCAACGCACGGACATTTTTGCTAGTATAGATTAAAAAAACAGAGCTCAGGACGGACCCGTCTTCGGCTTGAAGCCTTGAACCCAGCCAAAAAGAGCCCCACCTGCTAGCGCCCCGTTCCGACCCCATCTCGTCCCCACTTCCACCCCCACCCCCCAACCATTTTCTCCGCCCCGCGTCACCTCCTCGCATCGTCGTCCTTGCCGCGGCGCGCCTCCTCTGGCTTTCCCGGAACCCTAGCCCCTTCGGTCCCGTCCATGAGATTTCCCCCGCCGGGCGTGCGGAGGCAACGGGTTCGCGCGCGTGCTGTCACCCTAGAGTGCCCCCACCCCACCTCCCGCCCCGGACCCGGTCGTCGGCCGCCCCTCGACTTCGGCGATGTTCGAGGGCCACGTATGATCTCGATCTCTCTCCCTGTCCCGTCCCGCTTCCCTCGTTTCTCTTCCGTCTTCGATTAGGACGAGGTTACGCACCCTGCATGATCGAGCGGCAATTGGGTGCGTGCGTGCGTGTGCGTGTGTGTGTGTGTGTGGGGGGGGGGGGGGGGGGGGGGGGGGGGGTCCCACGGCAGCGGTGTTCATGTGCGATCGCGCTGCAGGTTTCGAGTGGTCGGACGCTGCGCAGTTGGTGCGGAACTATGTGGGATTTCGCGTTGGTCTTGATGGGTTGCACGTTGTGTCCTTGGTGACCTGGACAGAGTTTGCGGTGACGAGGCAGGGGGCTATATTTTTCCAAAAAATATTTCGTAGTTTTTGTCTGCTTAAGTTCTCATGGTGGAGATGCATTGCACTTATGTTGAACAAATCGATCGGACTGTCAGTTTGCCTGGCGCATTGTATCTCAAGTTATGGATGAAGAGTTTATAGTTATGGATTGATCGTACAACAGGGTGTTACATATGCTTAGCCTGTCTGTAATAAGTATAGTTACGAGTGCCACTTGAGCACCAGTACTTTTGTGGTCAAAGCTGTGTTCTGGGCAATCATATTCTAAGTTTGCAACCATTCATTCTCCAAGGTTGCTCAGTGTCTTGACTTCTGCAACACTATGATATATAGTAGTAAACTAATAAACATTAGCAGTGCCAGTAAGAAAGTTATGCGGTGCTACAATCAGTTCTTGTCATGATCATCAGTTCTGCGAACCAGGCCAAATGGTTACAGACAATGGATAATATTCAGTAAGGGAGAGGAAAATAACATACCAGCAATTTTAACCTGTCACATTGATGAGTGTCAGGACGTCCTGCTGATTCTGGAAATAGTCCACAGCTATTTGAAGCCCACCTGCCATATGTTGTAATTAATGAGATATATTGATGAATACAATCTTATTAAGTCCTTGCATAATTTTGTAACATTCCAAGTTTTTATCTGCCTTTTTGACGTGTGATAAATATGCAAAGTAGCAGATTAGCACAACCATATCAATCCTGAATTTCTAAACCATTACTATTTTCTTATTCACTGAGTTTCATCCTTATAATAGTACTTAAAATTCCGAGGCATGAAGGAATTATATATTTTTAATTGCAGGTGCTGTTTTTGCTTCGCAAATATTTGGGTGAATATGTTGAAGGACTTTCTGTTGAAGCGCTTAGAATAAGTGTGTGGAAAGGTATATTTTTCTGACCATCTTTTTTGTTGTCTCTACCATCATCGCTTGCTTGAATGAACTGCAGTTCTGATGTCTTTTGACTATTTCTTAGAATCTTACGCATGATGTTATTTTTACCTTACTTACCGAATTCTCTGGTAGTGGCTTCGTATTTAGATCTAGATTGTTTGAGCTAGATCGGGGCTCGAATTCGCTCAGTTTGTTCGCCGAATCACGAACTCAAACAAACCTGATCAGAGCACAGCCACTGGCCAGTCTACACACAAATTGGGTGAGAAGTGACGTCTAACCGAGTTCTATGGTTGTACCTATGATGAGGGCCTATCGTGAGGGAAAGCTAACAGTAGCTTGACACTGGCATCCAACGCCTGCCATGTGACGGCGGGAACCTTACAGGGTCAGCTGGTGCGACCTGGCTGCATGCTTGGAGGACAGCCTCCTCCCCTCTGTGTGCCCGTGGGCTATCCTACACCAGGTGCACAAGTGGATACATGTTCGGAGAGCTCTGTCATGGTGGATCTGGGGAGATTTTGGAGCAATACGAGTAGCTCTTTGAGGAATATGAGAGAAAGATGAGCAGCTCATGGAAAAGATGGCCTCCTGGGAAGCTGTGAGCAATGGGTTTTGGAGGCAGCATTAAGTCTTCGTGGATGTGTGAGCCACACATTTGGACTTTTGAGCATCAGTCTAGAATTTGTGATGTTTAGTGGCTATTTTCTTCCTAATCATTTTGGAATTTGTTCCTGTAATCAATCTGCAAAACACGATGGGTCATGTGCTTTGCATTTTACCTGTCCAGTCCATAAAAAATAAACCTTCTTTGCATTGGGGCAATTAGCAGCAGAAAAAAGGGCAACCCGGTGCACATAGCTCCCGCTTCGCAGGGTCTGAGGAAGGGTCCGACCACTTTGGGTCTTCTGGACGCAGCCTTCCAGGACTCGAACCCGTGACCTCATGGTCACAAGGCAACAGCTTTACCGCTGCGCCAAGTGTCCCCTTTGGCAATTAGCAACAGAAATGATGGAAAATTTAATCAACTGAATACACAAACATAGATTTACAAATTGGGAACTCTGATTGCTACTCAGAGTTTGCGAATCAGATTCATCGACATGAATCAATCATCAGATTAACGAACCAGAGATGTATACCCCCCATCAAACTCGATTCACAAGAAGTGGTGAATCGCGAACCGAATGAACAGCAGATCTTGCAACTATGATTCTTACATTGTACTTATAACCTTTGCAGTTGTGCTAATGCTTAAATAACACCTATTCTTGTAATGCCAGTTGTATATGATATCCTAGCACATCATCCTAAGGAGTAGTTTGTTATTGCAGTGCTGGGGCTCAGTAATCATAGAGAAAGCCGACTTCTTGTAAAGTATATCTCTTACATCTCCAAGGGGAAAGCTGACAGTCATTTAGCATGAAAAATACTAAAATAGCATGGTGAAAGTGTTTTTGGGAAGCCATTGCAATGCCAAAATTACAGCCTAAGTCTAATTGAACAAAACAGTAGTCAAGAGACTGATGCTTCCCTACTCTGTTCAAAGAACACCCCACAAACACAACTTTCTGTGAACTAGGTATTTGCCAGTGCGTTGCTACGGGGTATAAATATTCTAGTACATTAACCCATAATTCCGTATTATATGATTGTGTAAATAAATATTTATCAAATTCTGTCATGATTTTTTTAATCACTTATTGACTTGCCAAAGAAAATATAGTTTATTTGGTAATTCAATAAAAGATGAGACAATTTAGGCGGTTTTCAAGGAATGATCATCAGGAAAATATGGAACGTTGGACGAAGCACTCCGCCTGGCAGGAAAAGGAACACTATTCTTTTTTTAGTTTATAAAATAGGACAATGCCGTGTGTTGTAACGGGATATAAATATTCTAGTACGTTAGCTTGTGATTTACCTGCCCATATTAATGTGATTGTGTAAATAAATGTTTATCAAATCCTGCCCATGATTTACCTTATGTTTTGATGAGAAGTTTCGTACGTAAATTAAAGTGGAACTGGTTCAGAAGGTAAGTAAATTAAGGTGATTGTTTATCATATGGGGAAGGTTGGACGAAGAGGTGATGGGAAGAAAGTTGAAATGGGAACCTTACGTTCTTTTTAAGTAGTAGAGATCTTTTTTTTGTAATCACTTATTGACTTGCCAAAGAAAATATAGTTTATCTGGTAAGTCAATAAAAGATGAGACAATTAAGGCGGTTTTCAAGGAATGATCATCAGAAAAAATATGGATGTTGGACAAAGCACTCCGCCTGGCAGGAAAAGGAACATTGTTCTTTTTTAAATTTAAAAATAGGACAATGCCCGTGTGTTGCAAAGGGATATAAATATTCTAGTAAGTTAACTTGTGATTTACCCGCCCATATTAATGTGATTGTGTAAATAACTGTTTATCAAATCCTACCCATGATTTACCTGATGTTTTGATGAGAAGTTTGGTAACTAAGGGGCTGTTTGGATGGCGCCTGTGCATGCCCTGCCAACACCCGGCGCGCCAATATTTTGGCGAAGAAATCTGCCGCCGTTGTTCCGCCCACGCGCGGGCGTGAAAACTCAATTGGCGACCGAAATTTTGGCGCAGATCTGATGTTTTGGCCTTGATCCAAACGGCTGCCCAAGCCAGTGGTCAACGCCAAAATTTTGGCAAGGCGACGCTGGGCTATCATCCAAACAGCCCCTAAATTAAAGTGGAATTGGTTCAGAAGGTAAGTACATTAAGGTGATTGATTGTCATATGGGCAAGGTTGGACGAAGAAGTGGTGGGAATAAAGGTGAAACGGGAACCTTACATTCTTTTTAAGTAGTAGAGAAAAGAAAATATAGTTTATCTGGTAAGTCAATAAAAGATGAGACAATTAAGGCGGTTTTCAAGGAATGATCATCAGAAAAAATATGGATGTTGGACAAAGCACTCCGCCTGGCAGGAAAAGGAACATTGTTCTTTTTTAAATTTAATAATAGGACAATGCCCGTGTGTTGCAAAGGGATATAAGTATTCTAGTAAGTTAGCTTGTGATTTACCCGCCCATATTAATGTGATTGTGTAAATAACTGTTTATCAAATCCTACCCATGATTTACCTGATGTTTTGATGAGAAGTTTGGTAACTAAGGGGCTGTTTGGATGGCGCCTGTGCATGCCCTGCCAACACCCGGCGCGCCAATATTTTGGCGAAGAAATCTGCCGCCGTTGTTTCGCCCACACGCGGGCGTGAAAACTCAATTGGCGACCGAAATTTTGGCGCAGATCTGATGTTTTGGCCTTGATCCAAATGGCTGCCCAAGCCAGTGGTCAACGCCAAAATTTTGGCAAGGCGACGCTGGGCTATCATCCAAACAGCCCCTAAATTAAAGTGGAATTGGTTCAGAAGGTAAGTACATTAAGGTGATTGATTGTCATATGGGCAAGGTTGGACGAAGAAGTGGTGGGAATAAAGGTGAAACGGGAACCTTACATTCTTTTTAAGTAGTAGAGATAGAGAAATAATAGGACAATGCCCGTGTGTTGCAACGGGATATACATATTCTAGTGCGTTAGCTTGCGATTTACCTGCCCATATTAATGTGATTGTGTAAATAAATGTTTATCAAATCCTGTCCGTGATTTACCTTATGTTTTGATGAGAAGTTTGATAAGTAAATTAAAGTGGAATTGGTTCAGAAGGTAAGTAAACTAAGGTGATTGATTATCATATGGGGAAGGTTGGACGAAGGGGTGGTGGGAGGAAAGGTGAAACGGGAATCTTACATTCTTTTTAAGTAGTAGAGATAGAGATATGCCTTCCAAAGCTTTGCTTTTGGCATCTTGATGTAAACAGTCGCTGAGGCAGTGCGACCAACCATTGGTAGCTGGTAGGTGTTGCAAAGCAGCACCCGTGTGAGCCCTTTGCCTTTCAGTCTAGTGTAGCTGGCCTTTGAGAGGTGTTGCATGCAGTCCATGCTGACACAGTGTGATCAATCTTCAATAGTTTGGCACATCAGAATCTGTAGGGGTGCAATCACCAGTTAATGACAATATTTGTGGTGTACATGATCCACGGTGCATGGTATCCTGCAGCAAGAAATGCACAGTTGCCTGTAGCTTTCTACTATGGACACATGACATATTAGTTATCTTGTAGTTCATTATGCTATCATTTGTGTTGGAAATTTCAGCACATAACTGTGCTGTTGCACTACTGCTCTATGCATTGCTGTATTTACTCTGCTTGGATTTCTCTTTGAATAGGCGATGTCGTCCTTAAAGACTTGAAACTGAAGGCTGAAGCACTCAATTCTCTTCAGCTTCCAGTAACAGTGAAAGCTGGGTTTGTTGGCACCATAACATTGAAGGTATGTTTCTCGTTCTTTTTTGTTTATGGAACTTGATTATTTTTGGGTAGAATGTTGTAGCACATTCATACATTACATTACACATCTAATGTTTTCTTAAGCTATTGTGTCACAGTATTGTTACTCGAGCGTATCATATATTTTAGCACCTTATATATATTGGATAACTTGGCTCTTCAACAAAACCGTTTTTACTCCCCGCAAAAAACATGTTTATGAAATGTAAAATTATCTTCCGTGTCTGTCTAAGGTCAGAATGTCTTATAGCAATCTCCCTGCCCATTCTCTCGTATGCATCACACCTAGCTAGTTGCTTAGTGTTTGACTAGTTCTATAGTCAGCAACTTTTTGTACTCCTTCGTCCAGGTGCATAGGGCGCCTAAGGAAGGCAGCGCAATCTAGGTGCGTGTAGATTGGACGCCGTGAAATTCTCAAACCGTGAAGAAAGCCAATCATCACGCGATTCTCTCCCTATAGTTAATCTCGTATTAATTGCTGTGATGGTTGGACACCTATGTACTGGCTCACCACCCGTTTCTCCCTATTCTTCCGTTCCTCCATGCATGCATGCAACAAGAATTAAATGCTAGAGGCAGATGATTGTCTTGTACGTGGAAAGGGGGGAGAGGGAAACTGAAAACGCTTCGTGTGGTGAGGAATGCATGTGAGCAATTAGTGCTAACAAACAAAAGGCGACTAATATATCTGGAATTTGATTTTCGTAGGGCACCCTATGCACCTGGGCGGAGGGAGTGCATAGTTGAAATGTGTCCAAGAACTTTATGAAGTATACGTGGATTGCTCAACCTTCTCCATTAGTTTAGACTTTTGGTTCTACTGCTGGTGCATGAAACTAAATATGTATCAGAGCCAAGAGGTCTTGGGTTCAAGTCTCGGCTTTCGCAAATAATATAAAGAAATTGCTTGCCCTCATTTTGTCCATGTTTAGGCCTTATCTAGCCACATGTGAGATGGAGTGTTGAATTATATGCAAATTGTCCAACCTTCTCCATTAGTTGGACTTTTGGTTCTACTGGTTGGTGCATGAATCTTAATAAAATAAGTACTCCCTCTGTTCTGTTTTTGTTATCGCCATTTGTATACCTGATTTGTACTACCGTAGTTCTTCCTCCGCGACAAGAAAAACGGGACGGAGGGAGTATATTTCTTTGGCATCAAGGTGCAGTGGCTGAGTGGTTGCTACAGGCATTCAACTTATCAGTTGTGCAAACCGCTGTGCTAGGGTGTTTGTGTTCCATGTGTTGTGTGTATCGTCTGATCTTCGATCATAGCTCTTGTTGCCCAACTATGGAGCATCTCCTTCCGGGCCTGCCTTTGCTTTATCTCATATGTCTCAGTTGTTCATGCAAAATGTGATTTCTGATAGGTTCCATGGAAAAGCTTGGGTAAAGAACCAGTTATTGTTCTTATTGATCGTTTATTCATTCTTGCTCATCCTGCTCCCGATGGGCAAACTCTGAAGGTATTTAAATTATATTGGCTGCAACCTTTTTATGCATGTCATTTTCTCATTGTTCCTTTATCTGAGTATATATTTGTGGTGGTTCTCTTTCTTTCATTAGGAAGAAGACAGAGAAAAGCTTTTTGAAGCCAAGCTTCAGCAGATTGAGGTTTGTTTCATTTTTCAACTTGCTAGTTCTCTTCTCCCGACACTCAAGACAATGATCTGTCAATTATACACCTGTACTCATATAAAGTTAACAAGGCAGTTCAAGACATGCTCCAGTTTCTCTTAGTTAAGATTTGAATTTTATGCCTAAGTAAGAATGTGTGCTACCAGGCCTCTCATCTGATTTGGGTTGCCTATCCGTAGGATTTGGTCATGGCGATACGCTCCTAGTTTCTAATTTATGTCTTTATTTAGTTGTAGGGTATGTCTTTGCCATCTTCAGTTCCATGTGTATGTTACTTTTGATTTTATTCCATTCAATAAGACCATAATGCTCCCGAGGAAAAAATGCCATAACGAGCACCCGTCCGTAGTTGTAGAACAGGAGGACCAGAATTAGCCGTGAAGTACATATTATTGAGACCAGAATTATAGGGTCAATATTTGGAGGTCATAGAATTAGACAAACAAGAACATGGACAACCTCTTAATTGCTGAATAAATGCAATCTCATGTAAACAACATGGCTGGGGGAAACAAATTGCACGAATATAGTGTATCTGTGTGGTGGTGGATGTTGCAATACTTGCTTTTAGTTGTGTTTTGTTTTTGGGAGTTGCTATATGTTTGTCGGATCACCTTTTTTTGAGCATGGATGCACCCAAGTAGGTAAGGAAACTTGCTCCCCCAGTGATGACAACCATGAGCCAACTATGGTACTAGTTACCCAGTGATGAGATAATGGGAACTGTTCCGGATCGAAAAAATTGATTTTGAAGCAACATACATTGTGTGAACTTATTGATGGATTTTTTTCATTTTCTCTGCTGGTTTCTTGCACTCACGCATTTTTTGGACAAATTTTCTGCTGGTTTCTTGCATTCCTAAAGATTATAGCATAATAAGCTTCATGCGAGCAATTCAAATTCTAATGGATTTATCTGCAGGCTGCAGAGACAGCAACTCTTGAAGCGACAAGTAGGAGCTCAAAAGGAGGACCTGTAAGATCTCTTGTGCTGTTAACATGTCTGTTACTTTTATGTTACACAAGAGAGATTCTCTAATAGCGAACGGTTACAACAATTTGCAATAAATCATATTAGTGTAACATCTTGAAGCATATTGTCACCCAAGTTTTAGATGCCGAGGAGGGATTTTTTTTTTCCTTCTCAAAGTTGGAACGTTGCATCAGAGTGTATGATTGGTATGAGGACTTTACATAATACTCCCTCTGTCCCAAATTAAGTGACTCGACTTTCTACTAACTTTAGTACAATGTTAGTATAAAGTTGAGTCACTTATTTTGGGACGGAGGGAGTAGTTCTTTCTATGGAGGTGTTGCATGGGTCGGAGCATCTTATCTCAATGGACTATATGCTAAGTCTGTCAATGACTTGCCGGCAGGTGACTGCACGACCACCTAATAACATTTAGATCATGAAAGGACGCCATTTTAGAGAATAGAAGTGTTGCCGATTTGTTTGTTACATTTTTCTCTTGAACATGAAATGCGATTACTGACATTTATCTGTCCTATTGTTTTGTACAGATTCCATATATCTTTATTGCTTGGTTTTTGATAGTTGTCCTTGCATGCTGCAGATACCAGGTGGAAATTCATGGCTATACAATTTAATATCTACAATAATTGGAAATCTTAAAGTCACCATCAGCAACGTACACATCAGATATGAAGATTCTGTCAGGTTTGCTAAATCAGTGACAATTGTTTTAGTTTTTGTTGTTCTGGATGTGTTCTTTTTTTATTAATAGTTTATGTGTTTCTTCCTTCAGCAATGCTGGGCATCCATTTGCTTCTGGTTTCACTTTATCGAAACTTGCAGCTGTTACAGTTGATGAGGATGGTAATGAGACGTTTGATGCAGGTGTAGCATTAGATAAGCTGCGAAAGGTTAGAACAAATTTACATCGGAGAGTTTATCTTCTTTAACTCTTGGAATCTTGTTATACACTGTGTTGCAAGGTCTATAGTATGGTGAATGTTGAGACTAGATCTGGTTTGTCTGTCACGAGCATTAATTGATTATCATTGTTATGGTGCTCGCGCACAATTTTTTGGTGTTTCGAGTGTGTCATCACTGTGGTACTTCTACAGCTAACAGGTGGCTGTCATTTCTGTGCGCTTATTTTGACATACTTTTCCACATAACTAGATGGTACCCTGCGCGTTCCTGCGGGAACTTGTTAAAAGAAATGTATAAATTGGTGCGATAAAAACAATTAAAACTACTGCAAAAAGCAAACATAGGAGTGTTCTCAATTTATATATTTAAATAATACAATAAAACATACGAAGTATGTAACGAAATGGTGTTTAAAAAGAGAAACTTCTGGACTGAAGGTATGCACCAAGCGTCCAACACATATACCGTCCATGATAACACAAAAAAATAACTTATGACTAACATGCATGACTTGCTGATGTGGCATGGTTGCATGGATAGATTAAATGCAAAAGATGTAAATTATCACTGACATGCAAGACTTGCTGCTGCTATGCAAGACTTGCTGTGTGGCATAGCTGCATGGCTAGGAAATATAGGTAGTAGGTTGCAACTATTTAGGAATGGTTTAATCAGTCGATTTATATAAGATAATGTGACATCCTACAAAGTTATTACCTATTTGGTTGGTTGCTTTTATTTTGTTGTCTTAGTAGTTCAGACAATTATATTCTTGTGACATTAATTTTCATTCTATTTGGTCCATCTTTTAGTCGGTCGAACTGCATATGTTAGCCATCTACCACGATTCTGACAGCAATCCTTGGAAGCTTACCAAGAAATGGGAGGATCTTAATCCTGGTGAATGGAGCGAGGTTGTTCCTTTTTTATATTAGAGCACAACCTTTCCTCGGTTCCTATTTGTTTCTTTTTTTCCCTAATGATCCTTCACAGGTATTTCAAGATGGCATCGATGATCGTCCTGGCAATTCTATTTGGGCGATGAATCGTAGATATTTGGTTTCCCCTATAAATGGAACCCTTAAATATAATCGACTTGGACAGCAGGAAAGAGGGGACGTGAACAATCCTCTAGAGAAAGCATCACTTGTCCTAAGTGATGTTTCTTTAACAGTTACTGAGGTACCCTTCATTTATGCTTTGTTGATATGTTTCAACTATGGTGTTGGCAAGTTACTTATCACTTGTAATCTATTAACGTACCAGGCCCAGTATTATGATTGCATTAAACTGTTGGAAACATTTTCAAGATTCAGGACACGTGTTGATGTTTCTCACTTACGGCCTATTGTGGCTGTTAAAGAGGATTGTCGTGCTTGGTGGCGTTATGCTGTGCTGGCTGGTCTGCGACAAAAGAAATTATGGTATATGTTACTCTTATAAGTTCTACATACATTTTCCCTGATACCATGAGCTTTTGTTGTGCAAAGGAAGAAGTGAAAAAACAGAGCCTATATCTCTTATGCCACTAAACTCTGAGATATGGATTGGATTTTTCACAAATTGAGATGGATTTGCATTTTATTATTACAGAAGATCAATTCCTCTATTCTGCACAATGAAGTGCTTAGCTGTGGACTGTATCAAATGAGATATGCACAGATGACTCAACACAATACATAGATCACTTCCTTTATGCAATACGCATATTATGTGATAAATGCATATGTTTTGGTCATGGAAATCAAGGCAATACAGCTATTTCCTCTGATAAATGCACAATAACTTGGATGTTAATATGTTTTGATGCAATTTTTGTTTAAGCTTTTTATAAAGTTGAATTGTCATTCTAAAGTTTATTTCTCTTCTGTTCCCAGCTATTGGTTCTCATGGGAGAGAACTAGATATCTGTGCCAGCTTCGTCGTCGTTATGTTCAACTTTATGCCACCCTACTGCAGCAAGCACCTAGTGTTGATATTTATGAAATTCGGCAGATTGAGAAAATTCTGGACTCAAAAGTTATTATACTTTGGAGGTGTGCTAGTGCAGTATCTACAGAGGTTCTATGTTAGTTATGTCCTTAGTTTGAATTGATGTTCACTTGGTTATAATATTATTTGTATTTTCAGGTTGCTGGGTCATGCTAAAGTTGAAACCGTGAAATCTAAGGAAACGTTGCATAAGAAGGGCTCCTCAAAGAGAAGATGGTGGCCTTTTGGATGGTCCGTAAAACAAATTGACACTAGTCAATCAAATCCATTACTTAATTATTCGTTGCTTCTGATTTTGAGATGCTAGGTAGCAAGGTTTAAGCTGGTAAGCCGTCTAAAGGTGGTCAACCCCCAGTGCGCTTAAGCGCTTGAGGCAGAAAAAGTGCCCGGGGTGTGCCTTACCGCTTAAGCGTGGCTTTACGAACACCTTAAAAACCATGCTTGCTAGTAGTCACTACCAAGTACTAACAAACACATCTTTTTTATGGCATATCGTATTTTTTCTTCTGTAATGGTCAAGTCTTTCTGCATCATCTCTCCTACAGTCGCTCCCCTTTCTTTTAATATAGAAAGTGCTTGTTTTTCTTATCTTAAGGGTGAGAATAATGGTCTTCTCCTATTGGTCTAGGGTTTGGGCGTGTCCTTGAGTCCTTTACTATTAATACTCCCTCCGTTCCTAAATATAAGCCTTTTAGAGATTTCAATATGGACTACGTACGGAGCAAAATGAGTGAATCTACACTCTAAAATACGTCTATATACATCCGTAAGTAGTCCGTATTGAAATCTCTAAAAAGGCATATATATATAAACGGAGGGAGTATTACTTACCCGTAAGGGCTGTTTACAACAAGGCGGAGGAGACGCTGTGCCGTTGCTGCTATTTTATTATCCTTTCATCACATTCACATTTTTCCGAGAAAACGCAAAAGCTTTGCATCTTGTTTAATTGTGTTGGTAGGAATAAAGTTAATCACACACCCAAGCATATCTTGTTCCTCAACACTGTTCATCTGACAATCTTGCTCTTCCAACTCTGTGAACAGAAGAATATCCATATATATAAACTGGTTTTAAACTCGTTGGAGCTTGTGTTATTGGCTGGCATTGCCTTTCTTTAGTTTGTGCTTGGTATCAAGGCCTAGTTGCAACCTACTTTTGTTGAAATATGAAATCAAAACAGCTGGATGATATAGAGGATCAATGTTCCTATTGTTAGCATGATTTAATTCAGATCTGTACTATTGAATGCAAAAATAATAATCAATTATCGTCCTCACATCTCAAGTATGCCTTTTTTCTTGTTCTAGGAACTCGGCTGGGTTGCCGTCTGAAGAAGGCGGCGGATTAGAACCACAGTTGGATGAGGAGCAGCTAACTAAAGAAGAGTGGCAGGCTATAAATAAATTGCTAAGTTACCAACCGGATGATGAACTATCATTTCCTGTTGAAAAGGTCTCACCAAACACAATCCGCTTCTTGGTGGATGTGTCTATTGGCCAAGCTGCTGCAAGGATCATCAATATTGGTCACACAGAGGTTATGTGTGGTAGATTTGAGCAGCTTCAAGTGGTCACCAGTTTGTATCCGAAGAGTACTCGATGTGATGTAACTTTAAGATATTGTGGTCTGTCATCCCCTGAAGGTTCTCTTGCTGAGGTCAGTGCATATCAAACTCTAACTACCCTAGGCCTTATATAGTAGGGGTATCTTGGCTGACAAGCCAACTCAAAGGAGATACAGTATGGACTCTCAAACTGATTCTAATACGGACTCTGCACGGCTGCACCTAATACGAATTCGAACCTAATGAGGTAATTTAGTAATAAAGGAATCCTAACCATTTTGGGCCGGATCAGGGAGTGGTGCTGCCAGGCAGGGGCCTGCAGACCGTATGTGGCTCCCCACGTAACAGCCTGTTTATGTGCAAACTACAATTTGACACAATGCTCTATCTCATGTGAGGTGCTGGGCTGCTATCTGTCAGACAATTGCAAATTCTTGTCACATCACGGGCTTTTGTGGTTCTTAATTTTACTCATTTACTCATCAGCTTGTGTGTCATTGGCTTTCATTAATGATATATGCTTTTACTTTGCATGACATCACATAGTCCTTATTATGTTGGATGAACCTCTTTATTCGAACATATATGATATATGCCCTGCAGTGACACCTTGTTGGTTACTTTTTGCAGAGCGTCGTCTGTGAGGGGAAGACTAACGCTCTAGATGTCAGTTTTGTGCGCGCACCTGTTGGCATGGATTTGGATTGGCAGTTTGTGGCAAAGATATCACCATGCTATGTTACGGTACATATATGAACATATTTGAATATTTCTGAAAGTAGACCCACCTCTTTATCATTCATCCTTGTGAAGTCATGGTAAGGTTTTGAGTAAGCTCTAGATCTCAGCTTTGTGCAGATGCACCTATTACCATGTGCTTCCTTTCAGGGGAGAGCATCCACATTGTATACATTTAGCTAGTCCAATATAAGGTACAGAAGTTCTTGGTAGGCACGAACCCTTCAACTGTCTTGACTCGAAAACTGAAACTCAGCGGTTGTAGCCAGCTTCAACCCAATAGAATGGCATTTTTCTGCATTACCTTTAAATCTCTGTTCAAAATATCGGCCGATTAATGAGTTGACTCGGCGATTAAGTGATTGTTTTTGTATATTGTCCGCCTCTCTCCATCAGTTCGGACGCCGGAGCATGAATTCAATATGGTATTGGAGCCAACAGTTCTCGAGTTCAAGACCCCAGCAACGCAGTATTAGAAAATAAAGAGATTCTGGGGCGAATATTTTGCCTGACTCTCCATCAGTTTAGATTTTTAGAGTAACTGGCTGGAGCATGAATTCAATAATTGTAACCCGAGGGTCATCAAGTAGCCGATTAATTGATTCATCAGCCGTTTAACTGGATTATTCGCCCTTAACCCCTTGCCAAACGACAAAGAAGTTACCAGTTAACATTTCTTGAACATTATTGAACTATGCATGCTCATCATCTTCGTCATGAGCCGTTGCAATTCATGCAATATCTGGCTTTCTACACCATTATATGAACATATATAGCACATAACCAACAAGTTATGTTGAAGCAAAATGGATGATAGTTTAAATTATCGTATTGAGAATATATAGAAGACTCACCATTGTAATCCGGAGATAAACACTAACCAATATACGACCCATTCCGGGAGGTCCTCATGGTTGGCGCAAGGAGGGATGCAAACGACCACACCAAAAACGCCCATCGTTGTGCCAACCCCGACGCGCAGAAGTTCAAGGCACCCAACTCCATCTCCTCGCTGAGTAGAAGCACATCAATTTGCCGACACCATCTCATAGCTTTGTCGTCTCGGGGAAGCTCGACACCATGCTCAGGCATTACAAGGCACTACCAAGTTTGTGAGCGTGATCAACAAGGCGACTGCCGTCCAGGAGAAAGACGATGCCATGGTGTGTGCGACCCTGAGTTACAACATTTTCCAGCATGTGCGACCCTGAGTTACAACATTTTCGCTGGAACGACCATGACACACGCCATCAACATTCGGAGGGCGGCCAGGGCCATGACGAGCTCCATCACCCCCACGTCCAACTTTGGGTAAGTTGTTCTTCGACAGGCCGTGCTCTCCGGCATCCATCGTCGTAAGCTCCAAGACTCCGTCACACAGGAGGCACCCACCACCAAGGCTCTTCGTCTCATCGACACGAGGGTTGGTCAAGTCTCGACTCGGCTCGGACTGCAACGCTCGCCACACCCTAGAGGCGAGACGTCGTGCTGGACGTGGTGTAGATGGAAACGACTACCGCGACAACGACGACACAATGTACACGGGGTCCTTGAAGCCAAGTTCCCTCCACGTTTCCGCATCAGTGGGTTTGACGTGTACATGAGTGAGGTAAGACCAGATATCTGGCTCGCGGACTACCACACGGCTGTTGGTGCACTTCATCGAGTCCAAGTTCTCCTTGAGCCTCTTGACAGAAGACTCCAACCCCTCAAAGTCTTGGACCATCTGCCTCATCCGCTGCAGCTCTTACTTGGATACCCAGACTCGACAACGGTGGACTTCCCTCACTCAAGTTGGTGGTTGCGAGCCTTCACCGTTTCGAACTCCCCTTGAGTTGCACGGTGGCCGCCAACTCCTCGTTGAGCCAGGCTATTTCGCCCTCCATGTGAGTAGAAAACCCGAGCATCCCCCGGAGTCGGGCCACTTCCTCCGCGGTAGCCAAACTGGAAAAAGAACGAGAAGTGGCCTCAGGACATTATCTCGGGCCCACTCCTTCTCCCTCTTGAGGTCTAGCCTGTTTGAGCCGGGAGGTCAAGTTGTCTCACTCCATTTGATTCTTCTACTTGTACTCACAAGCGGGGAGCTTCTCGGAGATGAATTCACTCTTGTCCACTATCCTCTCATAAAGGCCCTGCAAGGAAGAACTATGGTGTTCCGTCATCGGGAATAATTTTCCACTCGGCTCTTACCGCCATGTGGAATCTCGGGGGATACTGTTGAGTGAATACTGCTTGGCTCGCTTACCTTCCTTTCTACAGGGTTTCAATGAGCCCATCACAATCTACCTGCCAGCCACAACGAGACCATCCTAATGTACCTGCCAGCCCAAGGCGGCGCACTCAGACATGAACCACAAGAGCAATAAACATATAGACTGTGAAGGAGTCAGGGGGCTCCTGACGAGGATGTGGTACCCTTATAGGGTCTGTAAGGCCGAAAGCCAGCCGAGCCCAGGTGATGCTACCTGCACAGGCTGATGACTTGAGTCCACCAACCAGATGTGGTGCCGTCACCATCTTGAGGGACCAGGCAACCAACCAGCCGACTTAGCGAGCGAGGGTCTGGCGCGACCCAATAGCACACACATCCACTTGTAAACTGACCCGAGCCATGACCCTAGCCGAGCCAGGTATATAAGGCAGGCTAGGGGCCTCTTGGCTGGCAAGCCTAATCACTTTGTCTTCTCAGATCTTCCACACACTTTGAGGCCTAGGGTTCGTGACCTAACCCTTCGTCTCCCTGCTGCTGGTGCAGTCGGCAACTCCTTCTAACCGAGTTACCTCCCTGAGATCTTTCCGATCTTCGGCGGACTCAGTGCAATACATCCCCATAGCAGGACTAGGGTGTTACCTCCTCTGAGAGGGCCTGAACCTGTGTAGATCGTCATTATCTTCTGTGTGTAGCCATTCCTTTCTACCACTTGTACGCCCCTTCGAACAAATTTGATATCTCCTGATAGCACTGATGGAATAGGACCCTGACACCTGTTTACCTGAAATTGAGGCCAAACTAAACAAGCAGTTTTTTTAAACCATCTCTCAGAAAGAGCTGAGATTTGACAAGAACAAACCCCTTTACGGGTGTGTGATTTACTGGAGTTTGAAATTTTTCTGTGCAGTTTGGACATTGATGCAACAATTTGAGGCGTAAGCTAAACAAGCAGGTTTCTCCCATGCCTGGTCGAAAAGAGCTGAAATTTTATTTGAATGCTCACGAAATTATATGTTATTTACTAGCTGTGTGTGGAAACCCTAGTTCCCGTCTCCTTGTGTTGTCTGATGGATGGAGAATGGAGAATGAGGAGTGAGGCTGGGGAGAGGAGAGATTTGTGGTTTGGGATTTATATATGTCCAGTGTCAGTTTCCCTGTAATTATGCTTCCAACAACAGGGGTGGTCTGCTGATAGGGGGTGCATGAAGCACCTCTTCCAGTGCTTCCGGTTTGGTAGCGACTATCAGCTTTTGGGTGTTTGTTGGTGCTTCTATTTCTAGGGGCAAAAACATAAGCTAAGGTCAAACAAACGCAACCCTAGGATGCCAAGACCCCCTTTTGGCCCAAGTGACCAGGCAATGCCTGTCAGGCCATAAGCTGAATTTACCTGAAGAAGTCGACAGTACACCTGTTTCTGCGTTTCAGATCCAGTGCTGGTCGTTCATCTAGAATCCAACGGCTTTCCTGTCAATTTACCGGTTCGCCAAGTCTGATTTGTTCTCAGCCCTTGATCTCGCATCGGACGCCTCTCGGAAGTTGCCGCCTCGCTGTTCAACGTCCGGCAACCACTCTTCGTTTTCTGTTTTGCTTTTCACATGCTCCTTTGCTGTAATGGCTACAAAGCCCCTTTCCTCTTTCATTTGGGCTCATGTTTTGTTAATTGGGTTGTAACCCTAGCCGCCGTGGCGTGCTACAGCACATCTCGAAACCCTAGCAAATTTGCTTCGATTTACTCTTAAACTCTGCAATTCTTGCGTTTAGTTCAGTAGATCGACTCGGTTCCTGACAGTGCCTGCCATAGATTGTTGTTGTGCCTTACAAGAAATATGCTTTGCCGCATTTGCCGATTCCCTGATGAGTCAAAGAGGGATCTCAAGTGGTAACATGCGGTAGAATGGCAGCACCGAAATGATTGTACGTAGGTATTTCAGGACATAATAGGTGGCTTAGGACTAATAGGCGCTTGGACTGTGGACAGACTTGCTCGTAGGGGTTTATCCCACCCGAGCTCTTGTCTACTATGCGATCGACAAGGAGGAGTTCATTGAACATGTCTTGATCAGCTGTCTTCTCCAGGGAGAGCTCAGAAGTTGGTGCAGGTTGAGGTTGCTGTCAACTAGGGATGTAAATGGCGCAATAAAAGGCGCCGCTGGACCGTTTAGTTAGCTCGATTGTTCATTTTCCCGGGGAAAAAAATAATCTTTCTTGAACTGTTAGACCGATAAGTGGACTTAAACTGGCTTAAACGGGACGCCGTTTACATCCCTACTGTCAACTGTCTTAGTTTAGTAGCTTTGGTTGTCGTTGTTGTTGCTGGCGCATATGTAATTTGGTGCTGTCTGTGTGAGTGTGGGGTTGTTCTTCTACAGTTATTCTTAATGCAATGATATGGAGCTCTCTTGTGTTTTGGAGAAAAAATAGTTATTTCTGGACTTTGTGGCTGGTAGTTGTTTGAAAGCCCTTTTTTCTTTCTGGCTGTTGATTTGCCTTTGATTTGTAACCCGATCGAATTTCAATTGTTTGGTAGGTTTTGAAGGGGAGTTACGAACGGTTTCTGGAGTTCATCAAACGGAGCAATGCTGTCAGCCCAACAGTGGCAATGGAGACAGCCACCGCTCTGCAAGTAAGTTCATACGTCCTTGTGGCCCAGTTATGTAGGAGTAATATCTTGTTAGATGTTTTCTCCTTACTATTTGGATATAGTGGTAGGTGAAGTTGTAACGATCGCTTCAACCTTTTGAACTGCAGATTAAATTAGAGCAGGTTACACGTAGGGCTCAGGAGCAGCTTCAGATGGTACTGGAAGAGCAGAGCAGGTACATGTGTTCCCTTATTGCCGTGCTCAGTCGTAATTACATTATAATACTCCCTCCGTTCCTATGCTTAAGGTGCATTTTTTTTGTGTTACTTCCGTTGGATAAGGCGCATGGTGCGGTTTACCACCCTTTCTCCCCAAACTATCCCAATTTTTTTCGCTCATCTCTCTATCCTCGCGTACGAGTAACTGCATGCATGCAACATATCTTTTCCCGTCGTCTTCCGAGAAATCCCTGGAGTTCTCGCATGTTCCCGAGTGTGGTTGGAGGTGAAAAATTGAGCGCGGCAGGGGCATCTTTCCACAGTACAGTGAGGCAGGGCTCATTGTCCACCCTCCAGTCCATTGATGAGGCAGGGCGAGGAGGTGGCGTATCTCGGTGGCGAGGCCATGGACCAATGTTTTTAAGGCGGTAAGGTGACCGAAAGCGAGCATCCACCGCCCTGACGCGTAAGCGACGCCCAAGCGCCTTGACGCCTAGGCGGCACCTAAGCGCCTAAAGCGGGCATAATTGCAAGGTGCTGCCAGAGCGCCTTGCCGCCTAAGCGTCCAAGGCGGGAAGCCTTAAAAACGATGCCGTGGACGTCGGCACCGAAGACGCGCGCGAGCTGGCGGAGCTCGGCAGTCCATGGAGGCGGCAAATACTTGTACGAGGATGGAATTTTAATATAGAACTCAGTTCTCGCGTCAATTCGATGAGGAGAAGGGGGAATTGACCCTGCAGTTTGTGGTCTCCCCAATAGATGAACAGCTCCTAGCTCTCAGATTGGTCAAGCATGGCGAAGGATGGATCAATCATAGTAATTACCATAATCCATCAGAGTGCATGGGCCATGCGAGAGCCACCGAGTGGAGTATGTGGGTTGGTCTGGGTGCATGGGGCGATGTGAGGGCGACGACTTGTGTGGCTTGCGAGGGAAAGGAGGGGGCACCTTAATTTGTTATTCTTTTTTATCTTTTGCTCATCATTTCCTGTGATATTTCTAGATTTGGACTTGAGATCGATTTGGATGCACCGAAAGTTAGGATTCCCTTAATCGGCAGTGAGCAATTTGTTCTGGATCTTGGCCATTTTACATTGCATACAAGAGTAAGTTTGAGCTTCAGTACTTGAATATATCACACTCTTCTGCTGGTTTTTATGAACTGTTATGTTGAATTGTAGGATGGAACACGGGATGAAGAAAGACAGAGTTTGTATTCACGCTTTTATATTGCCGGCAGGGATATGGCTGCTTTTCTTGTTTGTGATGTAGCTGAAGGCATATATTCCGCACCAGAAAATCTGTCTCACAGTGTGCTCCCAGGTCCTACTGCTGATGCTAATCAGTTCTGTTCTCTTCTTGATCGCTGCGGAATGTCAGTGATAATTGACCAGGTAACATAGATGGCAGTCCTTTTGTTTTGAGTAGTTAACAATTTGGTAGACTCAATAATTCCAGTTTTTTCAATCTTACGCTGTCCCAATTAATGATCTGTTGATTTGAAATGTGGGAACCAATGTAGGTGGCGAATGACATGATTTCTTTATTCTATTTTCAAGGAGCTATCTTTTGTTAACGCACTGCGGTTCTTTCATCAGATTGTCTTAGAATTTGTAGATGAGTTTATTGAAACTGACAACTGAGTTTATGAAGTTTGTTTAGGTGGTACGTTAGAGATGACATAACTTTGTAAACACCCATTTGCCCTCGTTAAGTGGTGGTTACATGAGTAATACGAGTAATTGCCGGACTAAACCTATTACTCCCTCCGGTCCTCAATAGTCTGCGTGTAACTTTTTTCCTTTTTTCCCTAATTACTCTGCGTATTAGGCATCCGTGGCCAAACTTTCCATCTATGCCCTTGGCCAACCGTTCCCATCCCTTGATTAGCGCCTCGCTTCCCGTACCATCGTTTCTTCCCGAGGGACAACAGCCAATCAAGAGGCTGCAGTTATGACTGCGCTTGAAAATCGCCCATGGAAAGCATCGCTTGTTGCGGGGTAAAAACGTCCAGCCTTTCGCATCGCTAGCTCTCCTTGGTATCTGGGCTTTGAGTTATGCGCAAACAAAAGAGGACCGGAGGGAGTACTTACTTGCTTTTCAAATTGAAGATGGCGGCAATGAATTCTTTGGGTACTTAAAAAGATATTTGCAGAGAAGCGCTGCTAGACAACAGACACTATAATGTCTTAGTGAGGCATCCCATGTGCACTGACAACCTAACATGTGGACCTGTGCGGCTGTGCCCCATCTGTCATCCTTTATGATGGTATAAACTATTTCTCTTAAAACTGGGTACATATAGTGGCATGCACACCTGCAATTTTTTGTTCAATTTGCCGTAATACAGCGACTTCCTTTTTCGGTTTGTTATTGCAGGGATGGATTTTAGCATTGAAATTCTGTGTGTAACTTTTTTTTTTGTTTCTGTGGGTGTTCGTGGAGCAAGGTATCATGCGCTCAAATGGGGGTACAGGAAACCTTGCGCACCAACATTGGGCTATGGCTTAGATAAGCAAAGTTATCTTAGCTCGCTTTTCAGAAGTTAGTTGATTTGTTCGCAATAAATAAATTAGGTGCTTTGTTAAAATTATGTTAGTTTAGATTGAGTTTGCTAGGGGCAGCTCTATATGTGGGACTAGGAACATCTGTATTTCATTGGCAAGAAATAAACTATTATAAAAGAGAAGATCTGTTCCCACAAGACCTTACAAGTCCTACCGCACCTTACCTGGATTTGGGTGTGATGCAGCTAAGGAGTGTGTCCTTTGTCCCATTACCAATTTCTACCTCATTCGTTCGTTTTCTTGTGACACGTGCGGAGACTTTCTTGATATTTAGGTGTACATGGCTGTTCCAATATTAATGCAGTCTTGAGTCATTCGCTAATTTTCTATGAAGCTAATATAAATGCATTCCCTGATGAATTCTGTATGCATGAAGATCAAAGTTCCACATCCGAGTTATCCATCGACCCGTGTTTCTTTTCAAGTACCCAATCTGGATATCCACTTCTCACCAAAAAGGTACTGCAAAATTGTCGAGCTGCTTGGTGTAGTTTACCAGTTGAAGGGGAACAATAATGAAGAGTCGAGCAGCTATGAAAATGGTAATCTGGTGCCTTGGCATCCTGCTGATCTAGCTGGTGATGCTAGAACTTTGGTTTGGAGGGTATGAAGTTACCCCTTTCTGTTTTAGTTCAGTGTTCTACTACAATGGATTTATTCACTTAATTAACATGGCTTTTGTTTATTTTTTGGTGATCAAAAGGGCCTTGGCTATTCACTAGCTGAGTGGCATACCTGTCATGTTGTATTATCTGGGATGTATCTGTATATCCTGGAGTCAGAATTATCCCAAAATTACCAAAGGTGTTGTAGGTGCGTAATATCTTTTCCTAGTTTATCCTCACATTGACAAACAAACGCATGATATTCCTTATATTTTTAGCATAGTAGAATGGATGTGTATTTGTTGGTGTTGGCCTTTCCGATAAATGAGTAGCAAATATTGTATTGTTGTTGTACTTCTTAAGTGGAAGGAGATTCTAAGAGAAGTTCCGAAGGAATTGTAGAGGCAGGCAGGATTGTATTTCCTCGATTTTAGTATTTTTCTCCAATTTTGTTTTGGTAAAGTTAGAAGATAATATTATAAATGTAAACTTTTGGTCCTATAATGGCATTGTTGCTCAAAATAGCACCCTTATTATTTTTTCAGGAACATTTTCACCTTTTGTTATTTACATGGGTTTTAATATTTGATATTGCAGCATGGCAAGCCGGCAAGTATTTGACGTGCCATCAGCTAGTGTTGGTGGGTCTCTTTACAGTATTGCTGTGTGTTCTAGAGGTGCAGATATACAGAAGGTAATCTAGTTAGCCTTCTCGCCGTTCTTTAACTTTGCGGACTTTTCTGTTACTACATATGATTGTTGACTATCATGGGAATTCTGAAACAGCTTGTAGTTGCAACAGAAAAAGAGCAAACGTTCAAGGCTCTGTAACAGATTCACAGATTTATTAAATGTTGAAACTTGAAGAGCCATTTGGTTGTGAAAACTAGACAAAAAGTTAATTTACCTGCAACCATAATTGACTGAATATTCAATACAGGATTCATTGTTGCCGAAGTTCTGAATTTCTGATGCTGCATTTTTTCTTTAATGTCCAGTTCCAACACTTTTGACATTTTATAGCATTATAGAAGATGGTCTTGCGTGGTTCCATTAGTCCATTCCCCCCCTCATTTTCTGTGGTCAGCAAACGATGTTTTTAAATCATCTTTGTTGCTCACCTGGTGGTGTGGCTTGCCAAAAAACACATCAGTATCTCAGAAGCAATAGTAAACAACAGTTCTTCTATGTTAGAAGTTAAAGTTGTAATAGGGTTTACTGAATATGGGGTCCTTGGCTGTTAGTTTTGTGCCATTGTGAGCCTGGCATGCATAGAGCATACCATACTTCCTTATCTTCTAATAGAGGATTGCCTAACAACTAAATAGTAATCCATCCATTTCATAATATAAGGTGCATTATGCTTTGCTAAGTCAAATGTTTGACCAACACTTTGTTAATATACAGTTTATATGACATACTAAGTTATTGGATTCATATTCAAATGTACTTATGATTATAATTTTGTACCACATACACTACATAGTAGCAGAGTAATTGTTGGTCAAACCCTTGTCTTGACGAATCATAATACGGCCATATTGACGAAAAAGGTCCCCCCCCCCCTCCCGCGTGCTAGTACGCCCATATTATGATGGAACTGAGGGAGTACATGATACGAAGACTAGCAATCAAAGACAAAATGACATACTTTCAGGTGGCAATTGTGTAGGTTGGGTGGTTGGTCAGGCATGGTTATACGTAAAATGAAGTCTAAAGGATCTTACCTCGGTTAGGAGATATGCAACTTGTATTCCCATGGTGCCATAGGCCAGTATATATACATGTGCATCATGTGAGGAAATATATTGGGTATATATTCCGACCGCGGGATGATCATGTCATCGACATAGAGAAGAAGAGTCCGACCGCGGGATGGAAGGTGGACAAAGAGCGCATGATCATGATCACTTGCCAAAGAACCAGCAACAATGACCATAGAGGCGAAGCCCTCAAACCATGCACGAGGAGCTTGCTTAAGGCCATATAAAGAGCGAAGAAGATGACATACCATGCCTTTAGGAACAGAATACCCAGGTGGCTGCATGTAGACCTCCTCATGCAACTTACCATTAAGAAAGTCATTATTGATATCAAGCTGAGAGACAGACCAGTGGAGAACAACGGCAATGTGGGCCATAGGAGCAATTGTGTCATCGTAGTCACGATCATGCTTCTGCTGAAAACCACGGGCCACAAGACAAGTGATGGGGCGAACAAAGGGAGGAAGTAAAACGAGATCCCAAGTGCCCAGCGCGCTCAACAGCAGCAATCTCCTCTTAGGATGATGCTGCCATTTAGGATGAACAATAACGTCATAATAAGAAGTCAGCTCGAGAAGAGCATCACAAAAACCATATAGCAGTCAATAGTCAGACGTTGGTGGGCACGGAAGCCATAAGTAGGCTGAGGTAGAGGTGGTGCATAGCCAGAAGATGGAGACACAAGAGTCGAGGGAGACGGCTTGCCGGGAGAAGATTGTATCTGGAGACGACAACATGCCAGAAGAATCCATAACACGCGTGCGACGAGTACAATAAGAATAGGATGAAGAGAAATGTACAACAGGAGTACGAGTAGACACATTGTGATGGGTGGATGAGGGCAAAACATGAGTGATAGGTGTATCCAGAAATGTCAGGACAAAGATGTCCTCACCAGAGGAGGCCAAAAGAGAGGATGGACGCGGATAGAAAGGACGAGCCTCATCGAAGGTCACATCTTGAGATATCTGCATCCGACGACCGATTGGATCCCAATACCCATAGCCCTTGTGCTCATAACTATAACCTAAGAAGACACTCAACAGCAGTCAGTCTGGTGCGTACACGGGTGGCAAGAAGGAAGTAGCAATCACAACCAAACAAATGAAACGCTGAGTAGTCGGGAGAATGACCAATAAGACGTTCGTGAGGAATTCTACCCTGCAGAGCAGAGGAAGGCTGAATGTTGATGAGATAGGTGGAAGTGGAAACAACCTCAGCCCAAAAGTGAAGCGGAAGAGAGGCGGCGATCATCAACACACGAGCCGTCTCAATAAGGTGATGATGTTTGCGCTCATCACCATTCTGAGCGTGAGCACCAGGAGAAGAGAACTGAGCAAGTGTGCCCTGCTCAGCAAGGAAGCCACTCACTCACCTGCAGAATCTTATCCTTTCCATCCACGCTGGCTGTCGGTAGTCAAACCTCACTGACATATCTCGGGAGGGACCTTCCCTTGGCCGTAGCAGGTGCAGAACAAGGCTCACCGGTTAGGTCAAAGGCTTGTCCTAACAAAACAAAATACTCTATAATTTGGAACGGATGGAGTGGAATAAAAAACATAGGATACAACATTGTTATTGTAATATGTTCTATGTAGTGGTTAAATTTATTCATTTAATTTATATTGCTGATGTTGCTGTTTCTTTGGGTGTGCTGCTGCTTAGGTTGTAATAAGCAAGAGTAGAGCCATCAGTAAGAATCTTATAGAATTTTGCATTTTTTTAATCATAAACAGGACATCAGCACATATTCACTAATAATATGACATGAAATCAATGCTTTTTGTATTTGATTCTTTCTATTTCTTTTCTATTTCTTTTCTATCCCTCTCTGCCAACCCTCGCTTACCTTATTGAAGTTTCTCTGCCTACCCTAGCTTACCTTATTGAATGCCTTGCACTTGCTTTCTCGTCTCAATCCGATGAACGACGGATAGCCCAAATATTTATTTATGTTATCATGACATAAATCCTCCCTTTTCCAATCTTCGACCTTTACCTCTTTCCATCTTTCCCTTGCATTGATGACTTCGGGCCAGTTCTTTTGAGCGATTCTCCCAGAATCGCCCCCCTCTCCAGCTTCTCCCAGAATCGCCACTCCATATTTTTTTTACAATCCTGTCTAGTTAAGGTCTAATTAGTTAGGATTGTAAAATAAATATGAAGTGGTGATTCTGGGAGAAGCTGGGGAGGAGGGCGATTCTGGGAGAATCGCCCAAAAGAACTGGCCCTTCCATGACTTTCCAATCTTCATTCTAGTAGGTATCTAGCTTCATAGGTGAATAACATAGGAATAGGGATGGAAATCTGTTCTAATGAGTTTGAATCATATTGACCAGGTCCAAAGAACACATATCAACATCTACAACACCAAATAAGTTTCACTAGATTCACCATAAAATATGTTTTCGTACTATACGTATTTGATGTTATAGATATTAGCACATTTTTCTATAGACTTGGTCAATCATAGATAAGTTTGACTTAGGACAAATTTAGAACTTCAATTAATTTGGATTGGAGAGAGTATTTGATAGATTAAGCAACTTGTATCTATAATTTAAGCATTTGCGTTTTAAGTGATGAAGACAGAGGTTTCAGAATATGTTTAATATTAGTTACTAAGAGCATCTACAACAGGACTGGGCAGATCTGACCACGTGCCCGCGGATAGCGCCGGCCCGCCCTCATATGTCCGCCTCCTCCATGCCAAAGCCACCGGGCTCAACCTCCATGCCTGGCGCATACTCTGCCTCCTCCATGTTGTCCGACTCCGCCTCCTTCGCCTCCTCCATCATTTCCTCATCCTCCCGCTCCAGCGCAATTTGAGTGCATCTCGGCGGCGATCTCTGCCGGTGCTCGGGCGTGAGCATCTTGGAGTAGGTTATTTTCTTTTGGACCATGGCGACGACGAGGTCAGAGTGGAAGGGGAAGCAGACGGGGGGAGTGGTGTTGGTACAGACGGAAGGGGGGAGCGAAATGGGGGCGGCTAGGGTTTCCCTCGCAGTCCGGCCTAAATAGCCGGATTTCAGCCAGTTCTTTTGGCAGCTTAAAAAATAAGCCGCATCCTCCCCAGCTTTTTTCATAAGCTGCCTCTTTTATTTATTGGAGCTTCTAAACTAGTTATGGATAACTAATTTAGAAGTCTCCACAAATTTATTTTTTAAGCTGGGGAGAGACAGCTTATTTTTTAAGCCGCCCATAAGAACTGACCCTTGGGCTCTCGGGCGGTGAGCCGGGGCGGCGACATGAATGCGTTCCCACAAAATCGGAGGAAGCTAGAGAAGTGGCGGACCGACGGGTTTTCGCGCGGGCCCTGCCCATCACCTGACGTGGCAGGGCATCCCCATATTCGTTCCACATATGGGCTGGGTTTTGGGGGGGGGGGGGGTGGGGGGTTTTGCAGGAAGGCGTTTGGCTGGGTACGGGGGGTCCGGTTGGGTGGCCATTTTGTGACCGGTCGGTGATCGGGCTGTCTGCCCGGACGTTTAGGGAGGGTTTGAGGGGTCTGGCTGTAGATGCTCTAAGTGCTTTTACTACCCTACTAGTAAATGCGTACATGCAATGCACGTTGATATCAGTCAGAAAATAAAATGCGCATTGATATTGGACAGAAAATCAATTGCACATTAATATTAGGTAGGATATCAATTACGTGTTAATTACTTGGATAGTCTATATTTGGTATGTTATTAATTGCACGCTGAACATGTTGAGCGTTCGCCATTGGAGCAATATAGGTCGTTGAATTGACACTGTTTGATGGCTGAGATTTGTTGGATCTGCCCCTTTGGGTCTTTTTATATTGGTATAGATATTCCATTATTTGTTAAGACTGTTGCCTTAATGTATTTTTCCAGTCCCTGTTCTCTTTTCATCTGAGCATTATTCCATTTGCAGGCACTAGAATCAACCAGCACACTGATAGTTGAATTTCATAATGAAATAGAGAAGGCCAATTGGATGAAAGTGCTTGTCCAAGCAACATATCGAGCTTCCGTAGGCCTTTCATTACTTAGTAAATTTTGACATAACATGAGGTTTGTACTTGGTTTATCTTATGTTATTCCTCCTCTTTGCTTGTTGTAGACACCTCCTGAGCTGAACATATTAGGAGATCCTTTCAGTTCTGCTCCAGAAACAAGCACTCCAAGGCTTAGCAGTTTGGGATCAGTGGATCTCCTTGTGAATGGCTCTGTAATTGAAACAAAGCTTTCACTCCATGGAAAGGTAAACTTCTCATCCTTTTGCCACCTTAATGTGAAATGGGTGTCGTTTTTTAGTGGAAACAACTCTGGTGGAGGCTCCTACAAGTAAATTTTTTTTGTGAAAGGGAACATACTTACTCAGAGGGCAGCACAACAGCTGAGGCTGAGGCTGTACCGTGGAGGAAAAGGAGGGGGGGGGGGGGTACGATGGGCTAGATAGAGCTGTATAAAGGAGTGAAGCCAGAACCAGAGTGGTGCCACAAGCCCGCAAGTGTCCATTCTCAGAAAGTCATTATATATTAGAAAGGAAAAGCCAAGAGTCTAGATTAGGCATGTTGAACATTTTTGTGTCATGGGTGTGGTTAGTGCTCAGATCATTATGTGCTTGGATGGGAGAAGGATAGTTGGGGTCTCTATAGAGACATCGGTTCGTAGATGAGAAGACCAAGAAGATAGGGAGGGAGTAAAAAAATGCTGACTATTCACGTCTATGTGTAGCTGCTATTTTTGACTTTATTTGTGCGCCACTAATGGCCACGACCACAGATTCACATCGTGTTAATTCAGCTGTGTTTGTTCTGCTGCACTGATGTAGTTACTATTTATGCCATTCTTGCAGTTGGACAGAAAGAACAGAGATCCAGAAGAGCTTCTAATGTTAGAGCTCCTTGGGAATGGGGGAAAGGTATTTTGCTTCAGTCTTACTTGATCTTGCATTAAAAAACAAAGGCAAAACTAGAACTGTGCATCTTTAATCTACTCCGTTCTGTCCAAGCTTAACAACACTGACAAATGATAACTAGGGAAATGCTGTAACAATATTGTTGATTTTCAGACACACATTGTAAAGCAACAGTTTAAAATCAACCTATATTGCGAAACAGAGTTAGTATGCAGCATTCTTACTTCGATGTGTAAATTTTATGTCAATCACGTGCATAAAACATATTTTGTTATTGCTATTGGCCAGCAAGGTGTAGATTGTGCTTTCTTTTTATATATCCTTGGATATCAGAGTCGATGTATCTATCGCTGAGAAACAGCCATTTTTGTCAAAGTTAATCCATAGTTACCTAATCTGCGATTCGTTCGGTTCACAATTCGAGTCTGCGGTTTGAATTCTCTACGTCATACGAATCGGGTTCGATATGGGGTATACATCTCTGATTCACGAATTGGAGATCCGGTTCGTGAACTTGCTATATCCGGTTTGGGATAGCTTACTGTAAGGTTCGCATGCAAATAGCCATCAAAGATCCTAGATCGATACTAAATGGAAAGTAGATAAAAATATTGGTTGGTCCAGCCCAAACAGGCCTACGAGGCCATGACCTGCTGCTTCAGCTGCTTCCAATAGCCTCCTTCTAACCTAACAATGCAGAGCCGCAGCCTCATGGGCTTCAGCTTTTCCTCGGTCGTTCTTTCTCCTGCTCATCCTCCACACGTGCATCTGCAGCAAGGAGGGGCTGCTGTTGCGCGACAACAACCAGCCTGCTGCCAGGTTTTCGCGACCATCTGTCGCGCCACCCACCGCGTTTATTCTGCCATCCAGTCGCCGCTCGCCAGCCACCACCTCTAGCCACCAAATCCATTTTCTGGTTCGATTAGAGTTCGACGAATCGGGCAGCGAATCCAGATCAAACCTAGCGAATTCGAACTCTGATCTGAATTGTTCGATCTAGATCGGAGTTCGAGGCCTCTCCCGGCGAATCCGGTAACTATGAGTTAATCTCTCATACTTTACCAGCCTCTTCTTATTATGCCGGCTGGGACCGCTGCTTACAAGAAATCGGTTAATTGCACTTTGATGAATGTTCAAGGGAGTAAAATGGAACCATTACTTGAAAAACTATACGTTGTTTGTGTTGGCAAAAATATATTTCCTATTGTTAAAGGTTAGAGAACACAATAGCACTTAATAGTGTCTGGTAGAAAAACTGGAGTACTGTCGCTGTATCAATTGTTTTGAAACATTGCAGTACTCCCCTTTCAGTTCAGAGAGGAAGTGATGTGGAAGTTATAAACCTGTTCCAGGTGAACTTTTTGAGACGGGAGACATCTAAAATATACCACTGCAAAATCTATTTGTGCTTCATATTTTTATGGTTCAGCAATTGATGCACATTATGATTTACAAGGTTCCATCTTCATTTTGCCCCCAGCTCCAATACTTATTGTTCAGTTACTTTTTTAGGTTAATGTTGTTCAATCTTCTCGTGGTCTAAGTGTGAAAACAAAGCTGCATTCATTGAAGATAAAGGATGAGCTACATGGTCGTCTTTCAATGTCTACGAAGTATTTAGTATGTTCTGTTATCAATGAAGATTTGGAGTCCTTTCCTAAGAAAAATGAAGATTTGCAGCCTGAAGGTTCTTTTACACCTGACATGGAGGGTCACCCCACATCCTTCTCTGTGGAGGAAGATTCATTCATGGATGCATTGACAGATTTTACTTCTGACCAAAGTTTCAATCTCCCTGATCATGACATTCCATCAAACTCAATGTCTGATCTGAATGAGTACACTTTATGCTTTGATGGCGATCAGCAAAATTTGAAACCTACTGAAATTTTCTATGAGGCACAAGACAACAATGTCACTGATTTTGTTGTTCTTACATTTTTGAGTAGGACTCCGGACTCTTGCCTTTATGATGGTATAGATTCACAGGTAACTGAGTTATTTCTGTGCTTTACAAAAGACATCTTCGTGTATTTGTCTTCTTATTATTCCAATGGTGCTGTAAGCAGGGTACCAGTTTTGCCTGGTAAAAGAATATTGGTCTAAAAAGTTTCAATTTTAATTTGACTTTTCAGTCAGATTACTCGTCTTGCCCCAGAAAAGATTATCGGTCTAAACAATTCTTAATTCAAATTTTGAATTTTCAAGTTGAAATTCTGAGAATATAGTTACTGTTCAATATATGTTCAAGCTAATGGCAGGAATATTGCCAAGCTAATTTATTTTTAGACAATGATTGCCAAGCTAATAAGGGCAAGTTGTATTGTGTAAAGTGAATTACCTTTTCACTATGGTAAATAGATTACCTTTTCACCATGGTAAATAGATTGTAGAGCACAAAAAATATATATGCTAGCTATATTTGGGAGACTTTAAACAGGTTGCCAGTTGGTAACTAGTAACAGGCAGGGTCTGGGACGTATGCTTGGGTATCCTCTTTCTGTTTAATCCTTGGCTGTCAGTACCTTCCCTTCCACTAAAGCTTGTTTTTTTACATGGTTTGCTCATTACAGATGAGTATCCGTATGTCTGCACTGGAATTCTACTGTAACAGACCCACACTTGTTGCTCTTATTGAGTTTGGAGTTGATGTCAGCATGGTTAATTCTGTGCCAAAGAGTGACCCTGACATGGCAGGTGCAACACACAGTGCAATACCCACTGGGAAGGAACACACTGGCCGTACTGTTGTTAAAGGACTGTTAGGTTATGGAAAACGTCGAACTATTTTCAACATCAAAATGGATGTGGATCGGGTATCTATGTTTCTTAACAAGGAGGATGGTTCTCAGCTTGCGATGTTTGTGCAGGAGAAATTTCTGTTTGACCTGAAGGTGAGTTGAAGGTAGTATAGGGCCGAAGGAAATTATTTATTTATCTTCTATATATCTGGGCATGCTATTTAGAATGTTTTGGATGGCTGGTGCTGTTTATAGAATGCTAGATTAATACAAAAACCAAAAATATTCCTTGATATGACCATCCATGAGAACAGGAACAGGGGACATGCTTAGATTTCAGACTAGACTGTTATTTCATTTACACATTTCTTTAATTGTCAGGTTCACCCGGGCTCATTTTCTATTGACGGTATGCTTGGTAATATGAGATTTTGTGACATGTCCCTCGGGCCAGATCATCGGTGGGGTTGGCTTTGTGATATACGGAAACCAGGTGTTGAGTCGCTTATAAAGGTAATATATTGATGTACATGTCCAGTCATTTTCATGGCTTGGCGATAAATGTTCATCCCTGAATGGTGTACTCCTTCCTTCCATATTAACTGTCGCCGATTTAGTACAAAGTTGTACTAAATCAGCTTGTACTAAATCGGCGACAGTTAATATGGAACGGAGGGAGTACCAGATTAGCAAAGTAACAGTCTTCTCTTCAATCCTGAAGTACAATGTGGCCATGTGTTACATATTTTACTTACAAACAAGATTCTAGCATGGTTGCCAGTATCAAAGCTCAATATTTTGTGTTCGCCGCCTGAAAAACTCGAGTCATAGTTTCTATTAGATTATGAAAGCGCCTAAGTTTATGTTGAGCATGGTTAGGTTAGCACTCTATTTCCTGCATTTTCACTGAGATGCAACCCAAATGCTAAGATCATTTGTCATTTTCATCTGCAAGCTTATAAAAGATGGAATTACATACTTAACCACACTTGGCCAGGAATTCACCTGCTAGGCCAAAGCACATTTACTTATTTATTACAAATGCATTAAACAGAAGCTGGAGAAGTCCATGCATGAGCAAAGAAAGCAAAAAAAGAGACTTGAGGGATTGGAATGTACCCAAGGATTTGGCTCTTGATAGGACTGTATGGAAATCAGCAATCCATGTATCAGAACCTTAATTTACTTTCCTTCACTTTGTTTACCTGTACTCTTCTTTTTGGGTTCTCACTGTTTTCTGTTGGGTTTCATCTCTAGGGTTACGTGGGGTATCCACTATAGCAGGCGTAAGCCCCAGCCTGTAGCAGGATAGGCTACGGCCAAGTAGGAGCAGTAGTACTGGTTACTTCCTTGCAGGATTGATTCCCTGATGGGAGGTATCAATTTGTAGTAGGAAGGTCTTTAGGAAGAGAAATAGAAGTTGGACTCTGAGAGGAGGCCTGTATGAGGAAACCCAAGCAATCAATAAAGTCAAGTCTTTTCCCCCAAGCTATTCTTTTCCTCCTCTGTTACCCCCTCAACACCGGCAAGACACCTGCCTGGTGGATCTTCATCGGTCCTCAGGCACCTTCAGGCCATGGCTACGCGCTCCAACCCACGATCCTAACATCTAGCCTAACCCAACTTGCTTGGGACAAAAGGCTTCATTGTTGTTGTTGTTGTTGTTGGTGGTGGTGTTGTGACATCTGTTAATAACAGTATGGTAGATAGTTCTCTGTTATGTGCCTTGAATTACCTTTTAATCAAATGTGCAACTTTGAAATGGTTGTGATTGCCACATATACTTGAAGTTCGATAATACATTTGTTTCTGGCAGCTGAAGCAGTAGAGTAATTTTCCTTTACATTCTTTTGCAGTTTGCCTTCCAGTCTTACAGTGCTGACGATGATGACTATGAAGGTCATAATTACAGTCTGACTGGGCAGCTTTCTGCCGTCCGTATTGTCTTTCTTTATCGGTTTGTTCAGGAGGTATACATCACCAAGCCAAGTTGGATTATCTGATCTTCCATGATATGTATTTTTTGAAGTGCCTTTTCGTTTTGCAGTTTACTTCTTACTTCATGGAGCTTGCTACCCCTCACACTGAAGAAGCAATTAAGTTTATGGATAAAGTTGGAGGTTTTGAGTGGTTGATTCAGAAATATGAAATGGATGGTTCTTCTGCTATAAAGCTGGATCTTTCACTTGATACACCCATTATAATTGTCCCGAAGAATTCCCAGAGTGAAGAGTATGTCCATGCTTTATGTTCTTCAGTTTAATAATTCTTTAGCACTGTTTCCATTAATTAATCTAATAGTTTAAAATAACTATGGCATACCACACTTGTGGGACAAAATTTTGGCAAACAGAAATGATGAGTCGTTGAGATAGCGACCTGTGAATTAGTCTAGACTAGCTAGGATTAGTCGCGGTTAATCGTTGACTACCATCATGTACCATGCGTTACAAATATTATCCTAGATACGAATATAGCACACACAAAATGTGTCAAGGGGACTAGGCAGAGCATGTACCATGAGTAAGGCAATGTTGACAAATAAAACAAAGGAATTTAAGCATATGAACCATCAGCCATGCCCATTAGCCATGAATGAATACTGAACAAGTCAACACATCATGTGTCACACAACGTTACAACAAATAGTTAAGTGGCATCAGCCTAAGTGTATACTATATAAGTTCCTGACGACATTATTCCCTAAGAAAAGTTCCTAAGGACATTATCAAAAGCAACAAAAGGCTGCACAATCCAGAAGTTCTCTGCAGTCCCCATTGTTTCGCATCACATCCTTCGGTCTCAAATCAAACATCTGGTTGCTCATCCAATCAAAATTCACCGGCTTCATGGCTTTGTCCACATCATTTTGTGTTTCTCCTCCATTGTCGTCATCGCTACCAATGTCCCAGTTGTCCATCTCATCTTTGCCCTCACCCATGATATCTTACTAGAAGGGTTGGGCGCTTCGCTGCGCTGTTGGTGTTGTTGTGATTTCATAGTTTTTGTTTGTTATTTGGTTTGGCGCGCTGGGAAGATGATGGAGTGTTTTTTTTAATAATGCGGTGTCTTGGTGGGCTTTCTTGGCGGTGTGATTATGTGTTATCTGCTAACCAACCCATACTTGTGCGGGGAAGTTTCTTTACGCTGGTGGCCGCATGTATCGTATTGGTGCTACATTGTCACATGCTGGTGCCTTTTTTTTCTAGGTGGTGCGAGGGTGCACAGGACTGATATGTTTTTATAGGCTGCCTCTGCCGATTACTTCAACAAATCGTTTACCCGGTCAAAATCGTTAATCAAATCCAAAATTGAACACCTTAATTAAATGAGAAAGCTCCTGAGAGATCTTTGACCCGGTCATAATGGTGAACTAAATCCAAAATTGAACACCTCAATTGAATGGGAGGGCTCCAAAATTAGGGAGCACAGTGAATTAGAAGATTTTGCTACTACTCAACCTCTTCTTCAACAACTGTCTTCATCCTCTTCCTAAAACAAGTGATATGAGGGCCTATGGGTCTACTAGTATCACCACGAGCAGTCCTTGGGAAGTTCCGCCCTCTTAGGCGTCATTTGGTTTCACGGGATCCTCCCAGGATCCCCGCTATTTCCCTGGTTAAGAACCCCACATGGAAAGTTTTGTCTCGATTTTCCTGCCGTAGCATTTGGTGGAACTGAGGAGAAGTTCCTGTCCCGATCGACCCAATATCTCCGGGTTTCCCTCCCACGTCTCCCCACATCGGGAGAATTGTCCCCAGCCGCCGTTCGTGTTCTCTTCGCCTCCCACTTACGAAATCCGTAGGCTATGGCCCGACCTCCTTTGCCTTGGCCTTCCTGTTGGCAGTCTCCTCAATAACAGCACCCGCTTCGTCTCCTTCCAATCACGAGCAGCGGCCTCCCCTCCCCTGGGTGTTGCCAAAGAACCAAATGGAAAGGAGGAGATCATCCCCATGGGAGAAGGGGATCCCCTGTGTCCGTGAAAATCCCCCACAGGGATTCGTTACCCTGGGTAGTCCTCCCCTTGCAACCAAAGCCTTAGTGTTTCCGTAGCACCCATTTCTGAGTAAACATCACCCCAAGTTAATTCATCACCATCATCGTCTCGGTGAACATGTTCGGCATGAGCAAACCCATTCATTTTCCCACTGAAATTCCTCAAGGATTAGTGGGTTATCTTCTTCCCTTTAGAGCCTGCCTCTCGTAGCTCCTGAAATCTTGTTTTCATTCTCTGCTTGTATGAAACATACATGCTTATTCAGTTTCTTGTGCTCCAAATGATTTGTGGTATTGATCTGCGAGCACAAGTTTCATTAAGCAGTGAAATGGCAGCTGCAATTAACATATGAAAAGCACAATTTTGCAAGCTACTCGAGAAATGTACTCCAATTGCGCTCGCAGCCACCCGATGACGAACAACAAAGAGTTATGATTCTCTTTGCCAACGATTGGAGCTCGAAAGCAAGTCCACTATATGCACCCCACCAAGAAACTACAAAAAAATAATGCATATGAAATCAAAGTTTAGACATTGCTCAAACTGATAAAAAAGAAATTAATTATGCTTATACTTTGTTACTTATGAGCATTCCTTTTATCTCGGTCTTTGATCGGCATTTTCTTTGAGAAGCAGCCTTCAACTCTCTCATTGTCGCAATCCTTATCTTGCTCTGGTGTTCATTGCTACCATCTTCTATACCACATCATTCAGCAAGCTTTTCTGTTGGTCTCTTTGATGTGATTATTTCTTTTGCTTGGATTCAAGATCGATGACGCCCCATACAACATCTGCTCCATCTCTTTTCAACAGTATTTAGCACCTCTTTTTGTAAAGCAGGTTTCCCTTGCAAAGCTTCTTCACCATCAGCAATCCTTAGAGCAATAAATAGTGGTTGTGAAGCTCTCATGCAATTCTCCACTAAAGTCCAAAAGGGCAGGGAAAGCACAGTTTTTTCACTCCTCTTCCCCGATGGAGTTGGCTTGAATCTGTTAACAAAGACAGCTTTAAAGTAAGCAACGATGTTGCAAAACGAGCAACTGCAGGCCTCATAAGATCACCACCATTGGTCTTCTTCCTCATCAAAACAAGAATTCTTCATTGAAACTCCGGTATCTTCCTAACATCCATCAGCATGAGATCCAAGCAGTGGGCAGCACAAGGGGTCCCAAAAATATGAGGAGTCCTGCATCAATCTGTTCCTCTAGCAACTTTGCAACCAAGGGTGCATCAAGTGATTCAGCGGAAACATTATTGGACCCCAAGAAGAACTTGACTAGATAAGGTAATTGATCAAATAGTGTCCCTTCACGGTTGAAAGGGGCATGCAATTGCTAGAGGAGCAACTTAATGAGGGGCAGGGAGGCTAGTGACAGTGGCAGCGGAAGGAATGTGAAGCCAGTCAAACTCTTGTGCTGCGGTCTGGCTGTGAAGGTGGTCTCTGAGAGCCAGAAGAGTCAGTAGCAAGACCTGCAGAACCTCATGGAAGATCTAGTAGCCGCAAGCAGATGCTGAAGTCCTGCAGCTGAAGAGGTCGGCTCTATGTGATTGTCCTTGCCGCATTAGGTGCAATGAGGACGAGGCGGCTTGCACCTTGTGGAAGCCAGCAGAAGAGGCGGAGTACTGAAGTGGGAACCATCCGGTGCGACAGGCGGCGTCGCAGGTGAACGGGCAATGATTACTTGAGGGAACCTCCAACATACCTGGAGGCAGGCGGAGCGGCGGTGGTGCGACCTGGAGGTAGCCTAGGCATCGATCTGCCGGTGGCGGCGGCGACACACCCTAGGAGACGGCAACGGCAGCCTGAGATGGTGGAGCTTCGAGGAGGAGAGGTGGCTTCGATCTAAGAGGCTTGGACTGGGAGCACGGTGCCCAGATGGGATTGTGACGGGAACTTCAATCTGGACACGGGCTTCTAGTTTGATGAGGTCGCGCTGGGGGCGGATGTGGAGATCGGCCCAGTCCAAGCGAGGAGGTTGCAATCGGGGGTTGGGAAAGCAGAAAATCGGGCAAAATAGACGAAGATGAAACCAAGGTCGATCGAGAGAGGTGAGACTGGAAAATTTCCGCTCTGGGAAAAATCCCCTAAGGGCCTCTTTGATTCACAGGATTCTCAAAATGCAGGAATAGAGTGTCATGTCCTCTTGTATCCTACAGGATTACAAAACTACAGGAATTTGGCTGGAAGAGTGTTTGATAGCACAGGAAAAACAAAGGAATTCTACCATGAGGTTTGAGTGGATGGAAAATTTCCTCCAAAATGTAGTACAAATGAATCCTATGGAAAAATTCCTAAGGGTTCCAATCCTGTGAATCAAACAGGCACTGTAGGAAAAAATCGTAAGGATCCAGATCCTCCGAAAATTCTATATAGTTCAGCCCTAAACCTGGGCTCATGATACCATACTAGAGCAACTTCACTGTATTGCACAGCCCAAGGGGCAAATATATAGGACAAGAGACTTGGAGTACAAGTAAGGAGATCTAGACTAATACGAATACTTACGGATACTCCTTAACAGCGATAACGGCATTATGATACAAGAAAGCATGCCATTTATCTCCACTGTAAGGAGCAATTTTACTGTTTTGAATAGCCCAAAGGGGCAAATATATAGTCAAGATTTTTATGGTGTAACGCGTTTTATGGCGACCAGCCCCCTTCATAACATTATAACGCTTATGGCGTATGGCGTGGCGACATCATAGACACAACCTTATGGCGAATGATAGCAAATTAAATCAGCAGTAAATAAGTTATACATGGTTTGCCCATGTAGTACAGATTGTTTCCCCACTTGCTCGTCTCTCTTCTTTTCTCCAAAGCAGACTGCATGAACAATGAAAAATAAGTACATATTCCACAACATAACAATAACAGCAAGTTGCAACACTATATATAGCAGCAGCCAGTACAGGCACATGAGAAATTCAGAAAACATAAGAGAGAAGAAACAGAGCACAACAGAGACGGGCAGGGGAGGAAGAACAAGGAGGAGAGAGGGGAGCAGAGGGGTAGCATACCTTGCTGATCTGATGGCCTGATGCACGTAGCAGCAAGTGGTGGCCGGATTGGAGCCTAGTCCGCCAAGGTGGCCTGCCCTGCAGCTCGCGGATCTGGAGTTCGAGCACGAGCTGAAGCTGGAGAGGAAAGGAGGCTGACGAGAGGAGGGGAAGGGGTCACGCGAGGAGGGGGTCGTGGCGGGGGCGGAGGGGAGGTGGTGCGGAGGCCGGAGTTTCTGCCGTTGGGTGGTCGCTTGACAGGACCAGGTTGAGGTACGTGGCTAATTTGCCCCCGCCGTGGCCACCTCTCTCTGTCTCTCTCTCACTCACTCACTCACACACACTCCCCCCCCCCCTCTCTTCCTCTGCCTCTGGACTTTTCCCTCCCGATCCCTTTTCCTTCCCGCCATGGCTGCTGGTACCCCCGCGCGCCAATTTTCCTAGTCCCAGGCGCGGGAGACCAAGGTCACCCATCCATGGTGTCGCGATTCAGGCATGGCGGCGAATATCGCGTCACATGGATGACATGGGGACGCCATGTGGGTATGGCGGACGCCACAGGCCAAAAATATTGCGAGCCTGGACACCTCGGGCTGGGACCATGCAACAATGTTATATCGTCGCTATTATCGTCACTATAGCGGCGCTATACCGACGCCATAAAAACATTGTATATAGTACAAGAGACTTGAAGTACTCCTTAACAACAATAACGGCATTATGATACAAGAAAGCATGACATTTATTTTCACATCTTTCTGTAGCTATATACAACTGGATTTGGGGCAACTGAAAGTTAAAAATGATTTTAGTTGGCACGGAGGTGAAGAGAGTGACCCATCTTCTGTGCGTCTTGATGTTCTCCATGCTGAGGTATTTATTGGACGCAAATTAAATTGTTTAGTTTCCTCGCCTGGGTTATTTATTCTCCTGCTCAATAACATGCAAATAGATAAATGGAATCAACATGGCGGTTGGAGTCAATGGCACTCTCGGGAAGTGTATGATTCGAGAGGGTCATGGCATCAATGTAGGGGTGCGGCGTAGTCTGAGAGATGTTTTCCGAAAGGTCCCAATGCTCTCTATGAAAGTTCAGGTGATTAATTTGTTTTTCGTATACAGTTTGACTTGTTATCTCTTGCTTATTTGATCGCCATAGTTTTGTACTTTAGAGCTGACATCTTGGCCTGATTTTTATAGTGCAATCCTATTTGACACTGTATGCATGCTCTTTCTCTATTTATTTGTGCTCTTCACTCATACTTGAAAAGTTAAACTAAAGCTCAAAGATAGTTCAGATGCTGAGTTTCCATCTCCAGAATACTTTTGTTATCTGTTGGATGCCAAATTGACAATGATATAGAAGGTACCAGAAGGTACCGGCGGCAATGGTTACTTGCTCAACTTTATGTTGGCAGATGCATAAATGGAGAATATTTTACGAACTGTCCACCCCTATGTGGTTATAGCTGAAATATCCTATATGTTTTTGTAATTCTATGTTCTTTTTTCTGCAGATAGGATTACTGCATGCTGTTATGTCGGATAAAGAATACAACGTCATCACAAGTTGTATTTCGACAAATCTATCGGAGACACCAAACCTTCCCCCCAGTTTCCGTGAAAACGTAAACCGGACAAAAGAGTCAATACGCCTACTTGCGGATAAAGTTAACCTTAATAACCATTTGATGCTTTCACGTACTGTCGTCATCATGACTGTGAATGTCCACTATGCTTTGCTAGAACTTTGCAATGGCCCAGATGCCGAGTCACCTCTCGCGGAACTTGCTGTGAGTATCCTTTAAGAGTTACACAACTCGTCTTGTAGGGGAAAGAATCAATGAGATTGTTTATCACTGGTCCTGTAAATATTTCATATTATGTGTCCCACACATTTTTAATGCCTGTTCAAGCTTTTATGCAATGTATTTTTTAACCCTGATAGCATGTTGGTTACTGTCATACATTTCTTTTTCTGCAGCTGGAAGGTTTATGGGTTTCTTACAGGACAACTTCACTGTTTGAGATGGATCTATATTTGTCTATACTTAAACTTTCGATTCGTGATATCCGCCCAGATACAAAGTCTGAGATGCGCTTGATGCTTGGATCTTATTCAGAGACTTCTAAGCTGAACACACCAGACCCTTCATCAGATGGGGGGGTTTCTAACCTAACCATGCTGATACTAGATTATCGATGGCGTTCTTCCTTCAAATCGTTTGTTATAAGAGTCCAACAGCCTCGCATACTTGTTGTCCTGGATTTTCTGCTTCCTGTAATTGAGTATTTTGTGCCTTCCATAGGTACAATAACAGGCAGAGAGGAAAGTCTGGACCCAAAAAATGATCCTCTTATGACCTCAAATGACATTGTACTTTGTGGGCCTGTTTTCTTACAGAGAGAGAATGTTATTCAACTCTCTCCTGAGAGGCAACTAATAGTTGATGGTTGCGATATTGATGAGTTTACTTATGATGGTTGTGGAGGCACCATATCATTATGTGAAGAGCTTGACAAGAAGGGGCAGTTATACTCTGAGACTATAATCATTGTTGGGCGGGGTAAAAAGCTAAGATTCAAAAATGTCAAAATTGAGGTGCATGCTCAGTGAACTTGTGATTTGCTTAATTTTCTTCCTTTAACATAACTATTATGGTTTTGAATGATGTCCTAATTTTTGACTCATACCATTGCTATGTACCCTAACTTCATACTTTTTGTATGTATACAAGAATGGTGCATTACTGAGGAAGTGTGTTTACTTGAACACTGGAAGCAGCTATTCAATCTCTGCTGAAGATGGTGTTGAGGTTTCAGTGTTGGAAACTTCTTTTAATAACGATGAAGACAATCGTTTCCAAAGTGAAGAATACAACAGACAATTCAATGCACTTCAGCCTGCTGCTGGTTCACCCTCAAACCAAATGTTGAATTTTACATTTGAAGCGCAGGTATGACACTAACTTTAGAAGTTATATCAATTCCCTGGCAAACATGCACCACTGTGCATTCAATTGGGTCCGTCTGTTAGTTAAATGCTACTCCCTCCGTTCCTAAATATTTGTCTTTCTAGATATTTCAACAAGTGACTACATACGGAGCAAAATGAGTGAATCTACACTCTAAAATATGTCTATATACATCCGTATGTGGTGTTTCTAGAAAGACTTATATTTAGGAACGGAGGGAATACTTTTAAGTCTTATACTTTTGGATTTGCTATAAACCGTTAGCCATTTTTGTGCATTAGCAATCCATATGCTGGTATCTCAAAAGTGATAGACGTACGTGTACCAGTGGCAGTCTGAAGAGCTGCATGCTAAAAGCAGTCCCATTTCTAGAAGTTCTGGTTACAGTTAGATGGTTTAAGGGTCTGTTTAGTTTCAGTCATCGAACGGAATGGCACGGGTCCGTCCCGTCCCTGGGCCACGTTCTCGCGTTTGGATTCGGAACGGACTAGAACCCACTCGTTCCCCGAAAGAGAATATTCCGCTATTATCCGGAACGCGCTCGTTTCTCCAATTTGGTGGAACGACGCGGAACGGCCTCTCGCCCACTCCACCTCCCACCCGACGCACTCTCCGTCTCTCCCAACCCCTCTCGTCTCCTGTCGCTCCTCCACGCTCGTCTCTCCAAGTCCGGCGGATGAGCGGCGGCGGCCAGGACAGCGGATTCACAGAAGGGCGGCCGCGACCAGGCTAGCGGATCCACAGCAGGGGCGGCGGCGACCTGATCTATGGGATGGGCGGCGACGTCCTGATCTGCTAGGAGACGGCGGCGACCTGATCTGATGAGGCGGCGGCCATCCCCTCGGGGGCTGCGACGGCCACCTATCCGGCTATCCCACGCAATCACTTCCCGTCGCCGGCTGCAACAGGGACAAGCACTACTTCCGGTCGGTATGGACAGGGCTCCATCTATGAGCAGCAAGAGCGTTGATGTGCTTCATCTATGAGCTCTGTCGTGCTACTATCTCGAGGTCATCTGTCTAGAGAGTGGGTGCCAGTGCTGCAGAAAGGCTAGAAATTTGAAAATAGAATCAGTGGCCCGCCGTAAGAAAACAAACTCAACATGGTACATGGTACATATATGCATGAAACCCCTGGTATAATAAGCCTAACATATATCTAACGTCCACCAACTGTCATGTTCACGAGATGCATCTTCAACTAGAGGTCCAGGATTCAGTGTGTGCACATTTTCTTTAACTCATAACAGTGGTAGTTTGCCAGTGATCTATTGAGTTGTGGGCATACAGATTCCTTGTGGTATTGATTTCTTGATGGTGCACATTTTTATTTGGGAATGTGCAGGTTGTCTCGCCAGAATTTACTTTTTATGACAGTTCAAAGTTAACAATGGATGATTCCTTGCACATCGAGAAGCTTCTTCGTGCCAAGATGGATTTCAGTTTCATGTTTGTCTTTTCTCTCTAGTTCCACTAAACCATTTTTTTTGTGTATGTCATTGTAGATCTACTAGTTTCTCTCCTTACTGATATAAACTCTTACATGTAAACAGGTATGCTTCAAAAGAAAAAGACATATGGGCTCGATCGGTCGTTAAAGACCTGACAATAGAAGCTGGTTCCGGTCTTCTTGTTCTTGAGCCAGTAGATTTTTCCTGGAAATATACTTCAGTCAGTGAAAAGACAAACATAATATTGACATCTTCAGAAATATGCATCCATCTTTCTCTCGGTGTTGCTTCTCTCATGCTCAAACTGCAAAATCAGACCCTTGCAGCTTTGCAGTTTGGCAATATTAACCCACTGGTCTCTTGCACTAACTTCAAGCGAGTTTGGACGTCACCAGAAGGTACTTGTTGTGTGTTAGTTCATCTAGTTTTTGTTGCAAGACACATTAGTGTTTTTTTGTTCAACTGGTTACACCCCCTGTTATTTTAATTGATCAATCATATATTGTAGGTGATCTACCTGGTTACAATCTCACCTTCTGGAGGCCACAAGCTCCTTCGAATTATGTTATTTTGGGTGATTGTGTGTCCTCAAGGTACTTTTCCCTCTGAGAACTGCCACCTGGTGACATTATTTTTCTGTTGTGAAGTGTGCGCTGGGTATTAGTAGCACTGTACCAGCAACTTTGATAGTCATATCAGTCTGTGCGCTCAGTGTCCCAGATAAACACTAGGATTGGCATGCAACTGAATGCAGCTACTTTCTAGAGTTCTTGCTTGTCCAACAATCGGCTATATCTGGATTGGTAGTACATCCAGAATCTGTGCCATTCAGATCATTCTTCCGCTGTGCAATGTAGTTCTAATGGAGAGTATCATGTCATTGGTCTGAAATAGAGCCACCGCACAGTCCGGCAGTGCATTCTTCGGCGCAAGAGCAGACAAGTCTGGTTGGTCCAGAAGGTTTCGTTCGAGGCACAGGCGCCGATCGGCCAGTCTGGTCGGTCGGACCAGATAGTCTGGTCGGTCCAGAAGGTCGAGGCTGACGTACAGGCACTCACGGGACTGTTCGGTAGTGCAAATTTTGCACTGCTCCTCCTCCTCTTCTTCGAATCTCCGCTCCTCGCTTGGGACTTGGCCTGCCTTCCTTTATTCTCCATGGTGCATGCCTTCGTACCTAACCATGCATAGCATTTCGGCTCGAGGTAGTGGCCATGTCTCATCCAAATGAATCGGGAGTTCAAGTAGGAGTGAAGTCACCTCGGTTTCAATGGCATGTTGTCATACCCGTGCATGTAGCTGCACCAGGTTTAGTTGTCATGGGCTGTGGCCCAATTGGTCTTGGGCGTGTGCTGGCGCTGGAGATGATAAAAGAATCAGCGACACCAGAAGGGAGGCATCGATCAGAACAGAACAGACCCACTTCTTCTTCCTCGGCTCGTTCCTCCCCCTCGTGGCCAGACGAGTATATCTCCCCCATGTATCCTCTCTTGCTCTTCTATCCTTGACCTATGCTTCTCCCATTCTTTAGTTATCTTCTCTGGATTATATCCCCTCAGTGAACCTAGGTTTGATGAATTTGATTCATACACCTGGGACACTTGTATCAACCTATTTGTGCTGTTCGGTATCAATTTGTTACGTCCTGACTCAGGGTTGTGACACACGTGCGCGAGATCTTGTCACAGATCCACTTGGAGCTTGAGGGCTTGATGTTGGATCCATGGTGGTACCCATGGGATGCTCCGCATCAAATTTCCATCTTGAAGTTATTCTTGTCATCGAGCTGCTCCAGACTAGATTCCTGTGAGGGGGCTTCTTATGAACACATTGCTTCTTAGGATCACTTGCACTTGGCAACTTGAGCACATTAGCTAACTCATATTTTTTTTGAAGTGTACTAGTTCATGTTGGTCATCCAAGATAATGTCTTCAAAGATTGTCCTCAAGCTGAGTGTGGCAACGAATTGATGGATGAGTTAATCATTCCAGTCTTGTTGCATATGTGATGAGGAACAATAGATGAGAAAAAAAAACAGGTGCCAAATCTGTTTGGCTACTTCTAGATACTTCTGTTGTGGTCTAGTATTTCTTTTCTTTTCTTTACCCTACCTGCTGTTTCTAGAGTTCTCTAGTTATAAGTAGCTGTGAGTAGAATGGAGAATCCTAAATAATGTTTTCTAGAGTGTTCCAGTTATAAGTAGAAGTATGTGAAGGCTTCCCAAAGCCCTATAAATAGAGGTCCTCACCTCTACTTTGTAGGCCAGACTATGTACCCACTACCTATAATAGAACTTGTTGTTCTTATCTAAGATCTTGGAGTAGATCTTGTGCTCTAGGAGTTCTGGATTGAACTCTTTCTGCCATATCGGCCTTCATTCGCCTCTAAAGCGATATCTAGCGCAGCACGTTGAAGTTGTTCCGTCAACACTTGTGCTGTACACATTATAGCAGCTCTTTCTGCCATATCGGCCTTCATTCGCCTCTAAAGCGATATCTAGCGCAGCACGTTGAAGTTGTTCCGTCAACACTTGTGCTGTACACATTATAGCAGCAAGGTGGAGTTGCTCCACCATGACCTTTGTGCTGCTTCAGGTGGTATCAGAGCCTCGTTGATCCATACTAGTTCTTGCTGTCCTCTTCGAGAGCAAGCTGCAGCAAGCAATGGAGCAATTGGAGAAGAGGATGGATGCTGCAGAACAACAAATCAAAGAGCTGCGTGAAGATCTTAATCGGAGATTTGACCAGCTGGTTGAGATGATAAAAAAGGGTGTCCCCCCCCCCCGCTACCAATGAAGGAGATTCATCTAAAGAAGAAGAAGATGTTCATCAAAGAAGGAGAGGTAATCTTGGAGCAAGACCGCCACAACAACATGCTGTTCAACGTGCTTCAAGAAGGCCAATTTATGTTGAAGCTTCTGAAGGTGAAGAATATGATGATGCCTTTGAAGAACCTGATCTCTATGCATATCGGAGAGTACCCAACCCTACATATGCAAGGGATACATACAAGGTGAAAGCTGAGATCCCAACTTTTAATGGAAGTATTGATATTGAAGGGTGCCTAGATTGGTTATATGAAGTGGAGACTTTCTTTGAGGTCATGGAGGTTCCGGAAGATTGTAGAGTTCCTTTGGTCGCGTACAAGCTGAAAGGAGGAGTCGGTGCATGGTGGCATCGCGTTCAAGATGAGCGCAGGCTGAGAGGAGAACCTCGTGCGAGAACTTGGCGGCAAATGAAAAGTCTCTTGAAAGGGAGATTTTTGCCCGCTGATTATGACCAGATCCTATTTATCCAGTTTCAAAATTGTGCTCAAGGAAATAGGACTGTTTCAGATTACACGGAGGAGTTTCTAAGGCTACAAGTGAGGTGCAACCTTGCTGAAACTGATGATCAACAAGTTGCAAGGTACATCAATGGTCTCAACGATGCTATTCAAGATCGATTGATGATGCAACAAATCTGGTCCATTGATCAAGCACAAGCTCTAGCCTTAAAGGCCGAGAGGTTTGTGAGGACAAGAAAGGCAACTAAGGCTCCATATCCTCCGTATCCTCATACCGAAGGCTCGTCTAGGGATCACACTAGTAGAGTGGAAGAAAAGACAGCTCCACCAAAGGCAAAACGACCCATCCCGAAGCAAACTAGAGGCAAGGGTAAGGCAAATGAAGGCCCAAAGTGTTATAAATGTGGTAAAGAGGGACACATATCCAGCGGTTGCCCACTAAGGAAATTTGTTAACACAACTATCCATGATGATGAAGGCGATGAGGAAGAGTACGAATCTGAAGATGTAGAGGGACAAGAGGCTTGTCAAGAAGAAGGTGAAGAGGTGGTATGTGTGATTCAGCGTCTCCTATGTTCCACACCACAACCTGACGACACACAACGGAGGAAAATATTTAAGAGCAAATGCACAGTGAATGGCAAGGTATGCAAGTTAGTGATTGATAGTTGCAGCTGCGAGAATCTTATCTCCCAGAAGTTGGTGAGCCATTTAAAGCTTGATACTCATGATCATCCAAACCCCTACACTATTGGGTGGATCAAGAAAGGAGTGAATATGAGGATCACCAAACAATGCAACCTGCCACTTTCCTTGGGCAAGCATTATCGCTCAAATGTGTTGTGTGACGTAGTTGATATGGACGCTAGCCATGTTCTTCTTGGGAGACCTTGGCAATTTGATGTGGATACTACACACAAGGGCAAGAAAAACTCTACACTAAAGTTCCAACACATGTGGTGGACCTGGTGAAGCTACCATCAAGGGGAAACTCAAAATCAGCATTATCCTTTGCTGATAATTACACTAAGTTATTTGAAGAGATTCGTGGTGTTCTGGAGGCACAAAATCGGAAATATAAGCAACTTGCTGATTTCAAAAGGAGGCCAAAATCATTCCAAGTTGGTGATAAGGTGATGGTCTACCTCCGAAAAGAGAGGCTGCCTTTAGGTGTTAAGGGGAAGCTTAGGCAGCGAAGGTATGGGCCCTTCTCTATCATGAGGAAGATAAATGATAATGCTTATGTGATAGATCTTCCAAGCGACATGGGCATATCCAACACCTTCAATGTCGCGGACTTGACTCTCTACCATTCAGAAGAAGCACTCTATGACGATAACTCGAGGGCGAGTTCCAAACAACCAGGGGGGAATGATGAGGAACAATAGATGAGAAAAAAAAACAGATGCCAGATCTGTTTGGCTACTTCTAGATACTTCTGTTGTGGTCTAGTATTTCTTTTCTTTTCTTTACCCTACCTGCTGTTTCTAGAGTTCTCTAGTTATAAGTAGCTGTGAGTAGAATGGAGAATCCTAAATAATATTTTCTAGAGTGTTCCAGCTATAAGTAGAAGTATGTGAAGGCTTCCCAAAGCCCTATAAATAGAGGTCCTCACCTCTACTTTGTAGGCCAGACTATGTACCCACTACCTATAATAGAACTTGTTGTTCTTATCTAAGATCTTGGAGTAGATCTTGTGCTCTAGGAGTTCTGGATTGAACTCTTTCTGCCATATCGGCCTTCATTCGCCTCTAGAGCGATATCTAGCGCAACACGTTGAAGTTGTTCCTTCAACACTTGTGCTGTACACATTATAGCAGCAAGGTGGAGTTGCTCCTCCATGACCTTTGTGCTGCTTCAATATGCTCATGAGGTGATAATTCCAACTATGTAGCAATCCACATGAAGTGAATTCCTCAATGGATTGGCACTACTAGCGCCCTTCATCTCCGTTAGTTCCAAGCCAAGTCTTATGCTCACCACAAGCTGCCCTAGCCCCTACCACATGACCTTTTGTAGTACGAGCGTGCCCTATCTGAAAGTTCTGGGCTTGTAGTAACAAATCACGCAATTTTGAAACTAAATATGGGCTTTGAAGTGAAGTTTTTGAAGATTTGTAAGAACAAATGTGAAATTGGATAGATGGATTACTCATTGACCAAAGGAATTGAATGGAGGAGGTCAGTTTCCTTGCTCGCCCTAACTTGGCGGAGCAATTGTGACGGGGGCGACCGGTTGAGAAGAATGCCGGTTCCAACGAGTATTCCGACGAGGCGATGGGCCAGAAAGGACCATGGAGAGGGTCGAAATCTACGACAGGGGCGAAAGAGCTTGAGCAGTATGGGCATGAAGGAGTGCGGGATTAAACCCTAAACTAGTGTATGGGTAGCTAAGTGAGTTAGTTCATGCTATGTACGGTAGCACCAGGTAACTTCAGTGCTGAAGTACCAGGCAAAGACTTGGCGAAAACTTCACTGAGTTGTTGGGCACTTCTAGGGCTGACGTTACCCAGTGAGATAGGAGTTTTAGATTTGAATTCCGTGCTTTATCAAATTTGTAATCCGGTAGTTCCTGGTATGAGTTTTAGATTTGAATTTTCGTGCTTTATCAAATTCGTAATCCGGTCGTTCCTGGTAGGAATGCTATGTACTCCCTCTGTAAAGAAACATAAGAGTGTTTAGATCAGTAGTTCTAAGTGCAACAAAGATTTTCAAATTTCTAACTTCTTTTGGTAGTTCCGTGATAAATATTGCGAGTCGAGCTGTCGGGGTATTAACTTGTGGATTAACCAAGATTAGTTAGGATTGGTTGCGACTGATTGTTAGCTAATGGTTGACTACAATGTGTTATAAATACTATACTAGACACTAATATAACAACACCTGCTGCCATACGTGACCATTTCCCCCTTGCAGCAAGTGGCCTTGGCCTCCACGTCCCCACGAAGCAATGGCGCCAACAACCTGAAAGACAAAGCGGCAAAGGAAGACAATGTTGACAAATAAAACAAATGAATTTCAGCATATCATCAGCGATGAATGAATACAAAACAAACGCATCACCCAAGCGCAACATTACAACATATAATTAATTACTCCCTCCGTTCCTAAATATAAGTCTTTTTAGAGATTTCATTATGGACTACATACGGAGCAAAATGAGTGAATCCACACTCTAAAATATGTCTATATACATCCGTATGTAGTTTGTAGCGGAATCTCTAAAAATACTTATATTTAGGAATGGAGGGAGTAGAATAAATGCATCACACAAACGGCAACATTACAACATATAATTAAGTGGTCTTGGGGCAAGTGCATACTGTTAAGCTTCATGCACTAGCCAACGCAACCAAAAGTCCGAACTAAGGGAAAGGGCTAGGCAATTCACATATACACTTCAACACCCCCTCTCACATGCGACATGGGAAGTCAACACATGGATAGACTCAGAGGTATGGCTCAAGAGGCCTATACATGGACACAGAGGGGGCAACAACTATTTTTGAATAAATTGCGAAAGCCATGGCTTCAACTCAAGATCCTAGGCCCTGATACCATGTTAAGCTTCATGCACTAGCCAAGGCAGTCAAAAGTCCGAACTGATGGAAAGAGCTAGGCAATCCATATATACACTAAAACAGCCCCTCTCACGTGTGACGTGGGAAGTCAACACTTGAATAGACTCATAGGTATGGCTCACATGGACACAAAGGGAGCAACAACAATTCTTTGATAAATTGAGAAAGGCAGGACTTGAACTCAAAACCTTAGGCCCTGTACCATGTTAAGTTTCATGCACTAGCCAACACAACCAAAAGTCCAAACTAATGGAAAGGGCTAGGCAATCCACATATACACTTAAACACATACAACTGTTAAGGAGTATTAATATTAAGTCTAGGAGTCAAATTAGGCTATGTTTCCTTTCCTTGTACCCCAAGTCATGTAATATATATCTACGCCCCATGGGCTATGCAACCATAACATGGTATCATGAGCCTAGGTTTACATAATTTTCCGGGCGCTGCAACTCGTCCTCCCGATCAGGATTTTTTTCCGGTCTCCTCTCTCTCGATTGATCTGTGCTCCTCTATGTCGATTGATCTGCCGCCTCTTCTATCGTCAAGCCGCTGTCTTCTTCTTGTGCGGGACAGAGGCTCACCAGATCAAGGCTCCCTTGCTTCTTCCCTCGCCGCTGCCACCTCCAACTGCTGCTGCTCCACCCAATGCATGCACGGGTGCCTTCGATTCCACCTCCAAACCACGCTTTCGCCGCCACCCATGCCCGATTTGGTCGTTGCCCTCCCTGGTCGCTCCGCCCGTAGGCTTAGCGTGCTTCACTCGTGTTGCTCTGCCTCGTCCGTCAGCTCGCCGCTCCGCCCCGTCAGCTCCGGCACCGCTCGGCCGCTGCTCGCCTGCCCTTCTTCTCAGGCAACCGCCTCCACGATCTGGTGTCAGGGCTGCGTGCTGCTGCTTTGGGCATTGACTTGGTGTGGAATGGTTGTAGATTGGCGCCTCTGTTCTTTTCTTTTTGGGCTTCGACTGCTATTTTGGGCCTTGATTGCTCTTGGGTTTTCGACTGAAAACATGACTAGGTTTCGAGATCTTACAGGTTTCAACTCTAGCCTACCCCAACTTGTTTGGAACTAAAAGGCCTTGTTGTTGTTATGGAAACCTGTAAGATCTCGAAACCTAGTCATAGGCACGTGAGAAGGCCATGGCTAGTTCTTTGATGATATTTCAGTCCTTCAAGTCTCTCTTTATGGACCCCTCCCATATCAAGTTTGGCCTACCCCCGGCCTCTCTTGACATTTATCAGCATGCCTTAATCTTCCACTATGAAGCCTTGCGTTGTATATGTCCGAACCATCTCAGATGATGTTAGACAAGCTTCTCTTAAATTGATGCTACCCCAATTCTATTATATCATCATTCTGGACCCGATCCTTTCTTGTGTGGCTGTGGCCGCATATCCATCTCAGCATGCGCATTATGTGTCGCACATCACAGGTCGAATAGCCTCCTATAGACCCTGCCTTTTAGCTTTTGTGGCACTCTCTTGTCACAGAGGACGCCAAAGCTTGACGCCACTTTATCCATCCGGCTTTGATTCATGGCTCACATCTTCATCAATATCACCATCCTTCTGCAACAGACCCTAAATGTTGAAAGGTGTCCTTCTGAGTTACCACCTGCCCATCAAGGCTAGCCTCCTCATGCCTAGTAGTAATGAAACTGCACCTCATGTACTCAGTCTTAGTTCTACTAAGCTTAAAACCTTTTGATTGTAAAGTTTGTATAAATAAACTTCAAAAAAATTGTATAAATGATACATAATGAATCATACACAAATTATAGATATGTTGCAGACGTATTAGAATTTCGTCGGTGTGCAATCCCGAAGCATGCCCAAAGAGCCCAAGCAAGCGACAAACAACAAGTAACTCCTGCTCCGGAGGGTAAAAGATGACAACATCGTCTGCGTAGATGGAGCGACCTGACTTCCCTGGCCTTGGCCAACAACATGTTGAGTGTATCAATCAGCAACACAAACAATATCAGGAAAAGCGGGTCGCCTCGCTGGAGGCCCTTGTGGTGCCAAACCGGCGGCCCTGGCTCGCCATTGATGGCAATCCACTCATGGAAGCACGGGCCAAAGCCAACCTTAGCAGTACCTCGTAGAGAAATGCCCACGACATCTAGTCGAACACATGGACGATATCAAGCTTTAGCATCGCTCGAGGCTCCCCCAACTGGTGCAAGTATCAACATGAGTTATCATTGATGCAGCGTTTCGAGATGAATGTGCACTGGTTCCCCTCGACCAACGCCCCCAATCTCGGCGACAACCTGGTGGCCAGGATTTTGGCTACGAACTTCACGAAGATGTGAATTAGGCTAATCCGTCAGGGCCGACCGGCCGAGGCATCTGGTCTCTTGGGCAGCAGGATTAGGAGGGCCTGATTCAGACCCTCGAACACCCCCGCCCACAAAAGAGTGCAACTTGGCGAAAGCAGCCATGACACCGTCCTTCACGGTCTCCCAACAGGCCTGAAGGAACTCCGCCGTGAATCTGTCCGGTCCCGGCGCCGTCCCTAGCGGCATCCGACGCACCACCTCCCATACCTCCATAAAGGGGGCATCAAGGTTCGCCAAGTCCTGCGAGCGTGATCCTAGGAAGTCTAGGTTCAGCGAGGCTGCTCCACCGTACCGAGAAGCAAGTCGAAGTGCTGGAAGGAGGCCTCGGCCATGGGCTATGCAATACAGACAAGTTGCTCCTCTTAACAGTTATGTCAAATGGAGGAGTTTAGTGATATACCAGGCCAGGTTTTAGAAAATCAGATCCAGCATGGTCTGATAACCAAGCTATGTTAAGAACAGCCTTTTGAGTCCAGTAAGCCACTTAATATAAGTTGGGTTTCAAGACCTGGCAGTAACTACATGCAAGACTTGCCTACACCTTAAGATTATCGTAAATGAGGGACATGTAGTTATAAATTCTACTTTGTTATTTCCATATTCCATTGTCTCAACTAGCAGTTACAATAAGGTTCATAATAACAATGCCCATTGACCTATTTCACCTTTTTTTTGTTAGTTCTATCCCTATTCTATTTGGCAGAGAAGCTAAAGAAAAATGCATTAGTTTCTACTGTGTTCCAAGACATAAAAATGTTAAGAGTATAAAAGATGCAATAGAATTTCAGTTCTGTGAGAAGTAATATGTACATTTTTTAGACAGTTCGCTGATCTGGTTGCTATCTTTCCCCTTTAATCTTTCATCTTTCTCCTGCTAATGCTAATATAATGTGTGACTTTGCCTTTTCAGGTCTGTGCCACCTTCTCAGGTTGTGGTTGCTTTAAGCAACACCTATGGCCGTGTGCGGAAACCTCTTGGCTTTAGGCTTGTACATACATTACCTGGATCTCTAGAATTAGTGGATTCCAAGAAATCAAGTGAGCAAAATGACTGTTCAATCTGGGTTCCTGTGCCGCCACGTGGATACTTAGCTCTAGGATGTGTGGTAAATAGTGGAAATCAGCCACCTTCCAATAATGTTGTGTACTGCCTTCGTTCTGATCTAGTGACTTCTGCAAAATTTTCAGACTGCATACACACACTCTCGTCTGCTCCTGGGTAATGACACCATCATTCTTTGTTATTTGGCCTGCCATTGTGTTGTTTGATTGTTTCACCTCATGAAAAGAGTTTCTAGAACCTACCTAGAGTTTGGATGAAAACACCAACAGTGGTATCATGGATTCGCCTTTTATCCTTTTTTCTGCAGAATACTTTCTGGATTTAGCATCTGGCGTGTGGACAATGTGATCGGCACATTCCATGCACACAGTTCTGCAAACCAACCCACTAGAACAGAAGCTCTTGATTTGCATCATGTTCTGCTAAGGAATCCAAATTGCTATATCATTAAAGATCTGGCTGCAGATTCTCCTGTTCGGAGTGACCAGCCAACTGATCAATTAAGTAATCCTAAGAGTACTTCTGGGTGGGATGTTGTTAGAACTTTGTCAAGACCAAGTAGCTATTGCACGTCTACTCCACATTTTGAAAGAATATGGTGGGATAAAGGTGGCGACTCAAGGAGGCCATTTTCAATATGGCGGCCATTACCTCGTTTCGGCTTCGCTCCAGTTGGCGACTGTATAACTGAAGGGTAATGATTTCTTAATATAGACATAGGTTTTCAAATACTCTGTGCTTTCTGATACTTGTTCACATATTTCATGATTCTTTCAGGCTTGAACCACCTACTCTTGGCATTCTTTTCAAGTGTGACGACAAGATAGTTTCTGAAAAGCCTGTACGATTCATGAAAGTAGCACAAATTGACAAAAAGGGCATTGATGACATATTCTTGTGGTATCCAGTGGCGCCTCCTGGATATGCTTCTCTCGGATGTGTTGTGACAAAAACAGATGAGATGCCAAGCAAGGATTCCATTTGCTGTCCTAAGTTGGGTTTGGTGAATCAAGCAAATATCTCAGAGGACCCTATCTCAAGGTCTTCCAGCTCAAAGGGACCTAACTGCTGGAGCATCTGGAAAGTTGGAAATCAGGTTATCTGTTATGTTTGAATCAATTTCTTCATACATTATTAGCTCATGGTTGTATGAATCCAACACTCTGTGATGTTTTAGGGATGTACTTTCCTTGCACGGCCTGATCTGAAAAAACCATCAGCTCGATTGGCATACAGTATTGCAGATCATGCTAAGCCAAAGGCACCTGACAATGTTACTGCTGAGTTGAAGCTGGGATCTTTGTCAATCAGCATCCTAGACAGCTCGTGTGGAATGGTGCGTAGGCATGCTAAATTATGTTTCTTGAAATGGAAAGAAATTGTTGAAATATTTGTATTTTCTAGTTACATAATTTCTGAATATTTAGGTCACACCAATTTTTGACACTACAATCTCGAGTATAAATCTTGCAACACATGGGAGATTTGAGACAATTAATGTCGTGTTGATCTGTTCAATTGCTGCATCCACATTCAATAGACACTTGGAAGCATGGGAACCTTTGGTTGAGCCATTTGATGGAATATTCAAGTAAGTTCTACTTGACCGTTTTCTTGTTTCCCATCCACCTGACAAAATTCTACTGTTCTGGCAAATTCACTGTTTCTGCACTACATTATATTTGTTCAATCTTTATTTTAGGTTGGAAACATATGATACCAGTGAACACCCTCCTTCCAAAGTTGGTAAGAGGATTCGTGTTTCTGCAACAAGTCCTCTAAATGTCAACCTGAGTTCTGCAAATCTTGATTTGCTTATCGAGACTTTAATTTCATGGCGAAGACAAATTGATCTTGAAAAAAGATCATCAATCAGAAATGAGGTTTCATCTATCATTTCAACTACTTGACTATTGCTGCTTTTTGTAAACTTCCTGTAATGATTTATATTCTCTCTCCACCTGTTTTTCAGGATTCTTTGGAAAATTTAAAGATAGCTGATGATTTGTCCAGTTCTGCGTTGGATGAAGATGATTTCCAGAGGGTAGTTTTTGAGAACAAATTAGGATGTGATGTTTATCTTAAGAAACAAGAAGATACTGAAAACACTATTCAGCTATTACAGCATGACAATCAAATTTCACTGTTGATGCCGCCTGCGAGGTTTTCCGATAAGCTAAATGTATTGTCAAATTCTACGGAAGCAAGATATTATGTTGTCATACAGATCTTTGAGTCCAAGGTCATACTTACACTTATGTTATGCTTTGCACAGGCAACTTCTCGGTATGACACTCACAGTATGTTTTTTCTACATGACAGGGCTTGCCTATCGTAGATGATGGCAATGATCATAGCTACTTCTGTGCTCTGCGCTTGCTCATTGGAAGTCAGACTTCTGATCAGTACAAGGTATTCCCACAGAGTGCCAGGACAAGATGCGTAAACCCTGTGAAAACAGCTGACTTACAGACACATCATGCTAAGTGGAATGAACATTTTATATTTGAAGTTCCAGAACAGGTAATTTTCCAGTAGTGGTTTCAGTGAAATTTATTTGACGATTCGCCCTTTTAATGGAAAATCTATGGTGGGACGAGCCCCACATTGCTTTAGAGAGGGACAGGTTGTTAATAGAGCAGTCCCTATAAGGGAGAGAGATATATGCATGCATGCAGAACCTTACACCTCGCGTTGACATCATCGACATTAATTGCTAAATTTGATTTATTGAAATGATTTATCTCACAAACTGTTAATCAGATTAGTGATATGTCTTCACTGGCTTCGTGTTGACGAGGGCTTCAAAATAAGATCCTGTATTGGCATGTTTCGATGATTTTTTGTGGCCACCAGTTACCAGATAATAGTACGTGGTTACCATATTTAGCAACACACAGTTTCCATAATAATATGAATGGTCACCAGGCAATAATTTACATGTGTTATTAGGCATCCCATTCCTTTTGTACAGCTGCAAAGTGAGTTTTGAAATATTACAAGTATAAAATGATAGAAGACCAACATAAGTCAAATCTACAACTACCTGTCGCTCGTGTCATCCCCCCGTGGGCGACCCAGGCAAAACCCTAGCCGCCACTCCAACCCCCCTCCCAGATCTCCCCCTTCCCACGCCGCCGCCGGCAAGCGCCGCCCGGCAAAGCCCGCGCTGCGTCGGCAGCGGCGGGGCCTCCCTTTTTTCCCCTCTCGCGAGGTCAGGGCAGCGCGGGGTCGCTCGGCCAAGGAGAGGTGTCGGGGCATGGCGAGCAGGCGCGGCGACTGCGGGGAGCGCGGTGCGCGCCGCGCCCATGTGCGGCAGGCCGGTGCGGGCGCGGGCGGCGCGAGCCTAGGCGCATCGCGCAAGTGCGGGCACGGGGGCGTGTTGCGGGTGGTCGGGCAGGCCCTGCGCGGATCTGGCGTGTTCGCGCGCCCTGTGGAGGTGCGGGTCTGTCGCGGCTGAGCCTGATCTGGTCTGTCCATAGCTTGATCTCGCTGCCCGGGTCGCGCTGGTGGCGGCGGTAGGGTGGGTTCGGCGGATGCTGGTGGGCCCTACCTTCAAGCGTGTCCACGTCCATCTCCTTGGAGTAGCGGTGTGGTACAGCGTCTGTGGTGCAGACGAGGCTCTCAGGCAGACCAGATCCAGTTCGGCTGGTCCTGTCCTTGCGCGCGGCGGTGCGAGGCTGTCAATCCGGCTTGGTGTTGGTCCAGTCTCGGCGCGCGGCGGTGCAGGCCGGCCAGCTCTGGTTCTAGCTTGGTTCTTCCTGTGTGTTGCGGTGCGGATCCTTGCCCAGTTCGGCTCGCCCAAGAGCCAGGTTGGCTCGTGTTCGCCGAGTTTCTGCGTGCGGCGGTGACAAGTCTGTTCCTGGTAGTGTGTGCATGACCCTTTTCTGCCCGGTGGCGCTGGTAGGCCTCGGATCCATGATTGTTGGTGGAAGAATCGGATGAAAATCCTGCACTGACCTGGTCAGTGCCGACGGTAACGTCGTCTACGGATGTCGTCTTCCTCCTTGGAGGTACCGCTGTGAAGCTCGTTTTGCTGTTCGTACATCATGGCTTGTGGTCTCCGGGTGAAAACGTAAGATTTGGCTAGGCCAGATCGGGTGACGGTGTTGTCCTCGACTTCACTCCCTCCTTGGAGGCACAGCGATGGTTTCCGATGTTGTGCATGGCTTGTCGGTGGAGCTTGGGTTTGTGGTGGTGCTGACCTTTTTCTTTCTTTTCTTTTTGCACTAGCCTTTTGCTGTGCTTTCCTCGGAGGGTTTTTGTAACGCTTCTTCTGATCAATGAATTTGGCAGCTCTCCTGCCAACGTTCAAAAAAATAAAATGATAATATGTCATAAAAGTAGTATAGTGCAAGTCTACACTAATGGAGAATGGCATCCCATCATCTGATAACTAAGTGTATTTAAATCTGGTAAGTGAAATTAATCTGGTAACTACTGGTGAAAAAAAGTTGTCCAAACATATCGTTATTGGATCTAGTTTCGAAGATCTCGCCACGGTGAAACCAACAATGAAAGCGGATCATCAATCGGATTAATGGTTTGAGAGATAAAAGTTTTCTAGTGTAGTCCTCACATAAGACACCATGGGCACGTCCCCCCACATAGCACAGTCATTCTTTTTATGCCTGTCTTGTAGTACCGTGGCTAGATCATAGTGTAATAACTTCAAATAGCCTAGTAGGCCCGGTCGGACCTTATTATATCTCATTCGTGAAATATTCCGCATTCTTCTTGTATGAGTGTATTAGTAGGATTGCATTAATTGTTATTCATGGGCTTTGCAGGCATCAGCTAATTTAGAGATTGAGGTAACAAATTTGGCATCAAAGGCTGGCAAAGGTAATTTTATAATAAAAACTGTATGACATTTAGCAGCTTTCTCTTGATTTTTTGTTCATATTTCCTGTCAAATCCATTTATAAGATCATTATGTATTTCTTATGGACTGTACTAACTCGCGGTCTTTCGGATTTTAAACAACAAATCAGAACGACCTAACTAGTGCGTGCATGCATGCGAGTCGCGAGTGCATGCACCCGTTTTTCTTCGCATGCATGTGATTACTAGTGTTTCTCTCTCTTCTTGCACATGTTATGACTCTTATTACAAAGCCTAATTACATGCATGCATGTAAGACGAAATTGATGACATCACTCTAGATTCTCTCATATTTTGAAATTTCAAAATGTTTTGTAGCTCAATCCGTCGGTCCGATCGAAAAATTGTTTTCACATAAAAAATTCAGCGTGACGAGACCGTCGAAACTAGATCCCATGTTGATATGTTTAGACAACTTCTTTTCTGGGGTAAAAAGTTACCACGCCTAGGGTATGCAAGTTATCACGTATATGGTATATAAGTTACCACAATGTTTACACAGGCAAATTCTGGGCATAAAATGACTTCTTCCAACTTTCTCCCCACATGCAAATGCACTTAAAGTGTAGAAAAGCTAATGTCATCGTAGATTGTTTTTATTTTGAAATTTCAAAATGTTTTGTATCTCAAACCGGTTCGATCCAAAATCTGTTTTCACAAAAAAAAAATCCGCCGCGGCGAGACCTTCGAAACTAGATACCATGTTGGCATGTTCCGAATACTTTTCTTTTGTGGGTCAAAAGTTATCATGCCTGGGCTAAATATGTTATCAGCTCTGCTATGCGTATATTAACATGTTATTTACACAGATCCTACGGAAGTATGTTTTCAACAATTTTTTTTCACGGGACAAAGTTATCGAGGTGTTTGTACCTAAGTTATCAGGTCCGGGAGCCTATATTACCATGTTATATAACGATGTTACCGGAGTATGTTTTCAAACAACTTTTTTACACGGGTCAAAGTTATCGTGGTGTTTGTACCTAAGTTATCAGGTCCGAGAGCCTATATTATCATGCTATTTACACAAAAAGTTATCGGTGGTATGTTTTTAACATCTTTTGTGGGTAACTTTTTTTTTGTGGGCCAAGGTCTGCGATGTGTATATTACCATGCGATTTACAAATAAGTTACCAGGGGTCTTTTTCAACAACTTATTCCCAGGTTAAAATTACCCCTCGGTGTTTGTATGCAAGCTATCAGCTCTGTGGTGCCTAAATTATCATGCTATTTACATAGAAGTTACTGGGGTGGTTCGGATTTTAGCATTTTCGTAAATATAATAGGACATCTACTTGACACAAACTGCATCTACTGTCCCTTCGATTTATCTGTTGAAACTGAATTTAACTCTTAATTTACCCAAGCTGCAGTTCACAGAGAGAGAATGGAACAATGAAAGTCTGAATTTTCTGAAAACTAATAGTAGACCTTGGCCTCATACACTTTCTTCAGAAAAAAGAACACTGAAAAATTGATTTTCTGAATTGAAACGATGCATTTGTACTCGAGCATGTTCTAGCTGTTGCTGCCGCTGCTCAATTGGTACTCTAATTGGAAGCAAAGTGCAGTTTCTTCAGAGGCCAAAACTGCAATTTATTCAGAGGCCAAACGTGCAGTCACACTCCCTCGGACGTGAGCTGCTGCAATTTCTTCAGAGGCCAAAACTGCCGCTGCTGCAGCCGCTCCCCCAGACGCGCGAGGCGAGCAGCGGCATGGCGGCTCCCTCTGCCGCTCGAGCGGCAGGCACCGGCGGCGATGATGGGCGGCGGATCCAGCCCGAGGTCGATGCAGCCGGCGGTGGTGGGCGCCTGGGCTTCTCCCTCTCTTGTTTCTCTTCCTCTCACAGCCGGAGCTGGCCGAGCTCGGCCATGGCAGCCATGGCGCGGACGGAGCAGAATCTCGCGTGGATGGAGATGAAACCGAGCCCGGGGAAGAGGGGAAAGGTTGAGGGGCTCGATTGGGGACTGTCGGGGTCGGAGGGAGGCGGCAGCTGGCGGCGGCGCTCGCGGGAGGGGCGGTGGCGGGCGTTCCGGTCGCGCGCGGTCGCTCTCGGGAGCGCTTTCTTTTTCTCGTGCGTGATAGTCAAAGAAATTATCGAGCGGCTGCGCGCGTTGTACATGGGGATCGAAGGGCCATCGGGTCGTTCGGATCTGAAGCAAACCGCCGACTGGTCAGAAATTAGCTTTCTCGATTTCTTATTGGTTGTTTCTTCTTAACAGCAAAATACTGATTCCATTTCTGACTTCCAATTTTTTCTTTGCCTCTTTCCTTCGGAACTACCCGTTTGCCTACTGTCTGTTATATGTGAACTAAATCTTACACTTGCATGGGAAATTTGGATACTAGAGAGTAATGTTTAGGATTTGAATAACACCCTTCATTCATTTGTAAGGTGAAGTACTTGGTTCTTTGTCAATCCCTATTGGAAGGGGAACAACAACATTGAAACGAGCTGCTTCTATCAGAATCCTTCAGCAAGCTGCTGATGTCAAGCGAGTAATGACATGTCCTCTTACTGGGAAGGTAGTTCTTTTGTTTTGTAGAACTTGCTGAGCTATTTTGACAATGTTAAAAAACCTTTCTTAATTTATACTCCCTCCGTCCGAAAAAGCTTGTCCCTAGATACATCCATTTGAGGGACAAGCTTTTTCGGACGGAGGGAGTATTAAATTTGCTCATCAGTTAGTATCCTTAATTACTTGTTTAATTTATATTAAATCAACTTAAGCATATTTAACATTTTGTAGGCCACAGGACTTGATGAGGGAGACAGGAAAGGCTGTGGTGCTTTAGTACTTTCATGTTGTTACATAGAACGATCTACTCAAGCAGACTTCCAGAGCTGGAAAGACAGCATAAGCAATGCAGAGACTGGTTTTTGGGTAGGGCTTACCCCAGATGGTCCATGGGAAAGTTTTACTGCAGTTTTACCACTGTCAATCATCCCAAAATCACTTAATAGTAACCACTTTGCGTTTGAGATCACCATGAGAAATGGAAAGAAACATGCAACTTTGAGGTCCCTTGCTGTTATTGCTAATGATTCTGACATAAAACTTGAAGTTTCTGTATGTCCCATAAACAAGCTTAATAGCTCCATGATAAATCATAAATCAACCAGTTCCACCAACAACGTTGATGAAGTATTTGAAAACCAGTGGTACCAACCCACTTCAGGGTGGACAAGTAACCATTCTAGTGATCATGGAATTGAGTTGGGGCAATGGAGCACAAAGGACTGCTCTTACTCATCTAAGGTGATTTCTTTTATGCCTGTTGATCAAGGAAATCAATCTTTCCTTTATTTGAGGAAATAGACATTATATTTGGTTTTAGGTTATGCAAAAAATGAGATATACTATAACAAAAGTTATTAGCTTCTAATCTAACAAAAATATGCAACTTATTATGAAGGCATTCTTTGAACCTCATCTTCCACCTGATTGGAAGTGGACTTCACCGTGGAAAATCGAAAAATCTACTTCCGTAGATTGTGATGGATGGGCATATGCTGCTGATATTCAAAACTTAAACTGGCCGTCATCCTGGAGATCTTCTAAGTCACCACATGACTATGTTAGACGAAGGCGTTGGGTACGTTCGAGGCAGCTATTGCAAGAACAAAGTGTGGAAATAGCTAGGAATGTAGTTGCTATTGTGGATCCATATTCATCTACAGCGTTGCCTTGGACAGCCATGATCAAAGATATGGATTTGTGCTTGCAAGTTCGGCCTTTTTCTGTAAAATCAGACGAATCATACAATTGGAGTCAGGTTCTTTCACTAGGTTGTGACAGCCTACCTAAGCAGCAGCAGTCTTCACTTTCTAGGCAAAGCACCATGAAACAATCATCTGTTCCATCAAGGAATTCTGTTCTTAGGCTTGCTGAGCTCGAGAAAAAAGATGTTCTTTCATACTGCTCCCCTCTTGTTGGTATCAAACAATATTTCTGGCTTAGTGTTGGAGTTGATGCTTCCATTGTTCATACAGACTTAAATATGCCTGTTTACGACTGGAAGTTCTCTTTCAATTCAATTCTTAGACTTGAAAATAAGCTTCCATATGAAGCTGAGTATTCTATTTGGGAGAAGTCAGCTGAAGGTAATATGGTTGAAAGGCAGCATGGTATTGTATCGTCAGGTGGAAGCTCATTCATTTATTCAGCAGATATTCGGAAATCCATTTATCTCACACTGTTTGTTCAAAATGACTGGATTTTAGAAAAGGTAATGCATTTGTGTCTGTGTAGAACATTTCCAAACCAAACTAATGGATCATGGTTCTTATGATAGTGTAGTTAGAGATCTATAGCACATAGGTGTGATAAATCCGCTGGTTTCTGGAATACGCTTTGTACTATCCTGCTGTTCCCATCTCTTTTTCTTCTTACCAGACAGATCACTAATTTATGTGACCTGCCTTGCATGTATACTTACTTGAGGGATTAAAGTAATTTATCCATTTCTCATTCCTTTTAGGATGCTGAACTGATAATGGACTTGCTGTCCCTGGAACACGTTTCTTCTTTCTGGATGGTTCAGAAACGAACCCAGAGGTTTGAAGCTTTTATTCTTTCAGCTTTTCCTAGTAGAATTTCACGAACAGTAATTTGAGTACAACCGAGATGTAGTTAAGACACATCTTCAGATGGTGTCCAAACAAACAACCTATGTAGCCACAGTATTTTTTGCATTTTGTTTTGGGAAATGCCGCATCACATTTGTTGCCATGTGTTATACAATTCTGTACAACTTGAATTTGAGCCCATTCATAACGTTTGATTTTCTGAAGCCCTCTACTCTCTGATTACATGATATTCATATCAATATATGCCACACTGGCTGGTTGTGAAGGTGCATTAGCTTGTATTGTTCTTTTGGAATCCATTTAAAATTCTCCATAACAGTTTGATCTAGCAATCTAGCATCCACTCTTGCGTTTTGTTGCATCAAAACTTATTTTCAGTATAGAAAAAACTTACATGATCTGGTCAAAATACGGAGTATGTGACCTGTTTCTTCTTTTGAAAAAAAAAAAGGTGACCTTTTAGATTTAGTTTGTAGTCAATCACTTTCCTAACTACATCAGTATCAACAAATATCCAAACACCAAAATATTTTGAGGGGTAGTGCTATTCTAAGCATGAGTGTAGAATAGCTTATTCTACACTCCCAGTAACGCTACATACAAATTCTAGTAAAACAGTGTACAAAATATAGTAATTATAAAAATATATTTTTTACTATACAAGTTCGTAATTTACAACATTTTTAGAAAAATTACTATATTTTCTATTACTGTGTTACTATATTTTGTATGCAGCGTTACTGGGGTGTAGAATAAGCTATTCTACGCTCACGCTTAGTTTAGGATTACTAGTAAAAACAGTACATATTTATTGATAGGCGCGCTAGGTTGATAATACTTGACTGAGTGTTCTATATTTTTTTTAATGTTAACTATGATTATGGACCCAATTGTTTAGTATTTCTAATGTTTTCGCTTGTGTATCAAATTAGGAAATTGCGTGTTAGCGTTGAACATGATCTGGGAGCAAGTGATGCTGCACCAAAGACGATAAGATTATTTGTTCCATATTGGATAAAAAACAATTCTTCCATTCCACTATCTTATCGTATTGTGGAAATTGAACAAGCAGTAAATGCAGATGCAGACTCACTGAGCAGACCGGACTCACTCAGCAGACCAGACTCATTGAGCAGAGTGGCTAAATCTTCAAAATTTTCCCTCAGATATTCTTCAAAATCTCTTGTCAGAAGAGGCAGCGTATCACAGAAAAACACACAAATATTAGAAGTTATCGAAGATTGTGCTATGAACTATATAATGCTTTCACCACAGGATTATGTGAACAACTCGACAAATACACGCGAGTCTCGGGATAACACCTTCCGCCCGGCACAGGTTGCGATTTGTGTGGCTGTTGGAAGATGCAAACAGTACAGTATTGGAGTTTCCCTCTTTGAGCTCGAGAACAAGGTTGACAATGCTATATTACACACATTTGATTATGTTTTTAAGCACTACACTTTGCTGATTCAGTGCCATTTATCTGGTGCAGGAGAATGTCGATGTTAAAGCATTTGGTTCTGATGGATCATATTACTGGTTCTCAGTTCAACTGAAGATGGCTTCAGATAGGACTAAGGTTTGAATATTCATCTGTTATTTTCTGCATGTTGTAGTTCATTTATGTAAATTTGAGTCCCGTGGTCATATATTGGCCTGTAGAATTTATCGGGTGCCAAGTTCACTTGCCATATTTTTCGTTCTGTTCTTCTGATTTATACTATTGCCGTACGGAATTTGGAACTAGGAACAAAGACCTATTTTAATTTACAAGATTAAAATGCAGACACTCCCATGGTAAGTAATTGTCATAGTTGCCTCTCATTCATCTATTCCCTTGCCTCGGGCAGCATTGGTTAGTGATATGTAGTCAAAGAAGGTTTAGCTCAATATATCAGTAAATATATAAGTTGGAGGCAATAAATTGATATCCTGATGCATGCTGGGACCATAAAAAAGTAAAGAACAGTTCTTTTAGTAGCTATGCTTTACAAATCCTCAAACAAAATGCGCTTGGACAAATGCTTCCATGGTGTTGCTAACGAATTCGCCATCTGGTGTTCAGCCGGAGCTTTGGCGCTTCGGGAACTTTTTATATGGGTTACTTACCTTGGACAATAGGCTCGTCCTTTGTCTGAGTTTTGTTCGTATTGTTTTCTGTGTGGTGTGAGTTCTTAGTTTGTTCCTTAGGGGTGCGCCTTGAGGTGTGTTTGGGTTGAGGGAGTTTCTGCCCTCACCCTTGTACATATTTCTTTCTTCTTAATGAAATAATACGCAGCTCTCCTGCGTGTTTGAGAAAAAAATTCTCAAACAAAATCAGTATGCAAGGGTTTCTAGGATATAAAGCTCACTGTATTGGTAAGAATGTGTTCATATTTAACCGCAGAGTCTATTTATATCCGTTACAATTACACTTCATATCTTCACTCTTGAGCTATTTCTTTTACCCTTTTTAGATTATTTTTGTTGGTTTTGTTAACTGCCTTCGAACTGTGAACCTTGACTCAAGTTATTCTGTGTGAGATTGTTAGTACTTGTTTCTAATAGAATGTTATTGTGATATGGAAGCAGCTGCCCCTTCTCTATGATGAAGTGCTACTGCTTACACAGAGCTTAACTCTGGATCATGTAATTTAGGCCGGGACACTTGTGCTGGTGCATGTTTTTTGGTTCAGATACTATCATAATCAAGATACTTTCGTCCTGCATGGCAAGTGTATACTCCGGCCTGAAAACATGCTACTTGGATGAACTTTGCCTTCCATGACCAGTGTTTGAGCGTTACACATGCCTGCAGTTTATTGGCATTCCTGTTAATTCTCCAATTTTTATTTCTATGTTTTGTCAATTGTGCTTTAACATTAAAAGGAATCTTTTGAGGCAATGCTGTGTATGTATGCCACTGTATGCCTTCTCTTTTTCTCTTGAATAATATCTCACAGTATGATTTAAGTAAAGAATTCAGAAAAATGTTCTACTAATGCAGGTAGTGAATTTTCTTCCGCGTGCACTTTTTATTAATAGAACTGGGAGAGGTATTATTTTATCAGAGTATCATAGTGAGGTTGAGGAGCATTTACATCCAACTGATCCTCCAAAAGTGTTCCAATGGCGTTCAGAATTTGGAAACGAATTTTTAAAGGTTATTAACTTTGAACTGGTACCTTTTACATACTTTGTGCTAATGTTTAGTTTCTTAAGTTCTTCGTTTTCTTTAGCTTTCTCCATTTTGTATTCTTGCAGTTGCGGATGGAGGGATACAAATGGAGTACACCATTTAGCATTGATGCTAATGGAGTTATGTGTGTGCTCATGAATAGTGTTACAGGAAATGATCAAGTTTTTGTGAGGGTAAATGTTAGAAGTGGAACAAAAAGTTCACGTTATGAAGTTGTATTTCAACTTGCTTGCTGGTCCAGCCCGTACAGGTACAGCTACTTGTCATATTTACGTCAATATCTCTTACACTTGATAAACAAATTGAAAATCACGTACACAGGGTGGAGAATCGCTCCATGTTCTTGCCTGTACGATTTCGTCAAGTTGGTGGTGATGATTATTCTTGGCGTAGTCTACCTCCAAATTCATCAGCTTCCTTCTTCTGGGAGGATCTTGGCAGAAGGCGTCTGTTGGAGGTATTGGTAGATGGAACTGATGCTACGAGCTCCATGACATATGATATTGATGCCATCATGGATCACCAGCCACTAGCTACCTCAAGTGGGCTTAAGAAGGCCTTACGTATCACTGTTGTCAAGGAAGGCAAATTGCATGTTACACAAATTAGTGATTGGTTGCCAGAGAATAGAACTCGAGGACAGATAACTGAAAGACTATTATCACCAATCTTTCAGCCATCAGAGGTCGACTGTGGGCAGTCATCTCAAGATCTTGATAGTGAATTTCATGTTACTTTGGAACTAACAGAGCTGGGCATATCCATAATTGACCATATGCCTGAGGAAGTTCTTTACCTCTCAGTGCAGCAATTATTACTTGCCTACTCATCTGGAATGGGTTCTGGAATCAATAGGTATAATCTACTGTCGGCCTTTTGCTTTATTACTTTCTCACTGCTATTTTTCTCGTTTTCTCACCTTCCTCTATGATTAGATGTTTTAAGCACTCTTTCAATGGTAGGTTTAAAGTGCGAATGCACTGGATTCAAGTGGACAATCAATTGCCTTTTGTTTCAATGCCTGTCCTTTTTTGTCCTCAGAAGACGGACAATCAATCAGACCATGTGCTCAAGTTCTCTATGACGATGCAGACCAATAATTCTCTAGATTTTTGTGTTTATCCATATATTGGTGTGCAGGTGAGCTGATTTGTTTAACATGGTTTATCAGGAAATGGTCTTTGGATTCCCACAGCTATTTTAGTTATAATTTTACAGGCTTGTCATAGCTTGTACTCCTATCTAGTAGAGATTTAGTTTTTTTTTTCCCCTGTAATCTTGACTGCTGCATTCTGGACGGTTATAGTGCTATACCCGAATGATCATGTAGATATTATGATGTCTTCAATATTCTTTTCCAGTAACAGCTGTGTATGCTTTCAGGTTCCTGAGAATTGTGTGTTTTTTGTTAACATCCATGAACCGATTATTTGGCGCCTCCACGAGATGGTTCAACACCTAAAAATTGATAGGATATGTACCTCTCAGCCTTCAGCTGTTTCAATTGATCCTATTCTGAAAATAGGGTATGCAATTTGCCGCATCTTAATAGTTTTTCCTTTTTTTTCTTCCCTGCTGTTAATACTGAATCTTTTATAGGCTTCTGAATATCTCTGAGGTCCGCTTTAGAGTATCAATGGCAATGTCCCCAACCCAAAGGCCAAGAGGAGTTCTTGGGTTCTGGTCATCCTTGATGACTGCATTGGGGAACATGGAGCACATGCCGGTATGGCAGCGTTTTAATCTTTTATCTGTATCTTCATCTTTCATGCACTACTCATAATTCATTAACTTTTCTCTAGTTCTACAAACTGGCAACGTTTATGCTTCTGTAGTTAATTATTTTCTATTGCTATTTTTTTTCTTAAATGTATAAGGTCCGTATAGCTCAAAGGTACCGTGAGGAGTTGTGCATGCGACAAAGTGCACTAATGAACTCTGCTATATCTAACATCCAAAAAGATCTTCTTAGCCAACCTCTTCAACTACTTTCTGGTGTTGATATTCTTGGCAATGCCAGTAGTGCTTTGAGTAACATGAGCAAGGGTATAGCAGCACTGTCCATGGACAAGAAATTCATTCAGGGCCGGATGAGACAGGTACATCAATGATTGTTCCTATGTTCATATGCATGTGACAAAACTGGTACGAGTTGTACCTAAAACAAATTGCAATGCTGCTGCTGTGTTTTCTCCAGGATAGCAAAGGCGTGGAAGATTTTGGTGATGTCATACGAGATGGAGGTGGGGCTCTCGCGAAGGGAATCTTCAGAGGTGTCACGGGCATATTGACAAAGCCCATCGAGGGTGCAAAATCTTCTGGTGTTGAGGGCTTTGTACAGGGAGTTGGAAAAGGCTTAATTGGTGCAGCTGCTCAGCCAGTGAGTGGAGTTCTTGATCTTCTGTCGAAAACCACTGAAGGTGCAAATGCTGTAAAATTGAAAATATCATCAGCTATAATGGCTGAGGAGCAGTTGCTGCGTAGACGTCTCCCCCGAGCAATTGGTGGTGATAGCTTGATCTATCCTTATGACGAGTATAAAGCAGCTGGCCAGGTAACTAGTTGTCTCTCTATACAGGCCTTGATGTATTTGAATAGCATTTTCTGAATGATATATTTTCCTTTTTTTGTTTGTGTGTGTGTGTGGGATTATGAAGGCTGTCTTGCAGTTAGCTGAATCTGGTACGTTTCTTGGCCAAGTTGACCTTTTTAAAGTGCGAGGAAAGTTTGCATCTACTGATGCTTATGAGGACCATTTCATACTTCCCAAGGGGAAAATTCTCTTAGTTACGCACAGAAGAGTATCATTACTTCAGGTGAGACGGGTTTACACTCTAGTTACACTATGTTTATCAATTATTCAGTCAAATTCATTATATGCTTGGTTTCAGGTACCGATGATGACCCAGGGGAAGTTCAATCCTGCAAAGGATCCATGCTCGGTAATCTGGGATGTATTATGGGATGATCTTGTCACATTGGAGACTACTCATGGGAAAAAAGATGCTCCTGGATCCTTTCCTTCAAAGCTTATTTTGTATTTGAAGGCTAAGCCTGTGAATTCGAGGGAAGCTGTTCATTTGATCAAGTGTAATCGTGGTTCTGATCAAGCGACCATCATTTACTCATCAATTGATAAAGTCTATAGAACCTATGGCCCAAATGCAATCAAGGTACACAAAATCTTAGATACAAATGACATCTACACGTAATCACACAGCATGCCTAGTTCCAGACTAAATAGAAAATGGTTAAACTTCATGTTGTTAATACCAAACTTTCTGTGGAGTGTGCTTAACATTGCCCAATTTAATTTAGTTAACTTCGGACCAAAGCTGAACGATTTCTGTCAACTTTCTTTAGGAATTACTGAGATGGAAGGTACCAAAGCCATATGCCCCTCGCAATACCAATCGTAACACTGTTCAAGATTTATCATTTGCATAGATGATATTGTTCATGGAAAAGGTCAAGAAACATTATATACACTTGTGATGTTCCAGATGGGCTGCGTTTGAGTACCCATACCTGCTAAAGCAAAGGTATTGACACTTGACTGCTTTTGTGTTGCACACCATCATTTGAGTAAAATCAAGCTTGTTTGAGTAAAATCTGGATTGCTAAATGATTAATTGACCTTGTAGCCCCGTTGTTTCTCTATCATGAGCTTTGAGTGTTATAATTTTAAAACTGGAGCTAAAAGGCATATTCAGCTTGAGTTCTGAAAACTTCTTCCCTGAACTGGTATAAGTGGATCTTGCTAGAGTTATATTATGTTCCACGTATAGCCTGTATAGTTCCCCGTAGTATGAGGGGTTTCCTGCATATTTACCACCTGTACATGTATATTTCCTGGGGTATAGTCTTTGGCTATTGCCCCCAGGAGATACAAGTTGCTATTTCCCGAACAGATCTATCATATGGTATATATGTGCTCGCAAGCACTCAGAAATCATTGAAGTTCTAGTCTTAAATATACTACTCCCTCCGATCCATATTAATTGTCGCAGCTTTTGTCCAACTTGGGAGTATCTCCTTATTTCCTTTTTTTTTCTTCTTGTGTTGTAATGTTAATCCAGACGGCTATAATTCTTTGTCTGGTATTATCTTCCTGACAGCACTGCCACATAATTAAGTTCAAAGGCTCCTCAAAATCTAGGATGTGGCTGTGACATTTTTTCTTTGAGGAAGTTTCGATTGGTGTTGGCATCAGATAATGTAGTATGATTCATATTGAGCTTATGTTTTGCAGGTATTAGTTGGCTTGCAGCCAGCGTAGTTGCTAATGGATTGAAGTCGCTATTGTAAAATAAGATATCATTTCTTGCTCGATTTGAGTGGTGATTTCCTTCCACAGTTACGGCTCTTACCTACAGGAGGGTACTACTGGCAAAGGAGAACCTGTCCACTCCGGCTAGATAAACGGAAAACCTTTTTCTTACTAGTTTGATTTCTACTCCGTTGGGGAATAGTCATATATTGGATGCTGGAGGCTCAAGAAGAAAAATGGAAAAAGCAACTTGTTTACAGGTATATATGTTAGGATGTCAGGATAGCTGCTGGTGGCTCTCATTGATTAAATGTACATAGCCTTTTTGTGGTGTGAAGCCAGAGCATTTTCTTTAAGCAGAACTAGATGACCCTTTACGCCCTTTGCGCAAAGATCTATTGTAGCCGCGAAGCCAAGTAACCTATGAACAGTTATGTTTTACGAATGATCCATGGAGTCTGGTTCTCTACATAACTATGAAAAGAAGCCAAGCAAACTATATGAAATAAATTTTAACTAGCACAATTTATAGAAATAAATTTTAACGAACATAGTTTATTTAAAAGGTAAGCAAACCATTACAATGAATTTCTTAGCGAACTCGAACGCGACATGAAATATGGTTTATTCATTTACTTGGTGAGCCTGTTGTAGTAGAATACATGAAATATGTTTTGTTAAAAAGGCTTTTGTCCCGCTTTATATATAAATCAGCAACCATCAACAACTCGGTACAAACTCACGCACACATCCAAGGCGGATACATTGGCGCTGAGCGCATCAACAACCCCACCCTTTACGCTACAAGGGCTACCGGGGTTCTTCAGCCCACCGTTAACACTACAAGAGCTATCGGGGCCCTCAACGTGAAAAGATGAAGCTGCCTACGATGACTAAACTGGTGACTAAAGTGGTGCCTTCAGGAAGGATACGACACCAGAGTGCAGTCAACGCTTGAACTGAGGATCAGGGTTTTCCCTAGAGCAACATGCGCAATGAGGACCGTGATGACGCCTTCAAGAAGGGAACGAACATTGCCGCCGCTGGCCTGCCCGAAGACAACAGATTTTCACCTCGACCCAACACTCATTGTCCTCGGCATATGTGTGATCGTCGCACCATCGCCATCGATCGTCACACCTAGGCCGTCACGCCGCCCACACAACCATGGCCACCAGGTAGCACCACAAGCCCCGCGCTCCCACCACCAGTGCCTTCGCCTTGGCCTCAGACCACCCCAGCCCCCATCAACATGGACCTCTGACGCTAAGGCTGGAAAAGCAGGCCATTTTGGTATGTTCGGAGCCTCGCTGGCCGTAGCAGGGCAGGGGGAGGCCACCAACAGTTGCCAGCTAGCCGCAGCCGCCGTGTCATTTCTTGAACCGGGGCTAGGTCACCATTTCCACCCCTGGCAACAGCAAGACCTGGAGCGCCCCTGCCAAGGCTAGCCAAAGGCGAGAAGCGCTGAGCCGCCGTGTTCCACTGTCTTATGGGTTGATAGTACCCAGTTATACTCATGGGTTGTACTCAGTTCTTAAGGATGGTCTTAATGAGACAACCCACCATGTACTCCTACATGGCCTCTCATCCAAATCGTGTTCACACACTTAACTCTCAACATTAGAACATGATCACAACATTCCAATTCATTCCCAGATGAATCAGACCTGGCACAACTCTAAGCAATAGCAAGCATGACATGGATGAAGTCACAACATGGCTCAAGCAACTCCTAATCATGCTAGGAAGGTTTAACTATTTACTCTGACAATGACAGGTCATGCAGAGGAATGGGTTCAACTACCGCAACAAGTAACAGTTGAATCATTGTTGTCCTAATGCAATAAAAGAGAGCAGGAGCGAGAGAGTGTGATTGTATCGAAATGACCAAGGGGGTTTGCTTGCCTGAAAGATCAACACATTAGCACTGCTCCTCGGATAGGTAGCCAGTGCCACTCGCAGAGGCAAAACCTATCAAGAAGAATAGTACCAGAGAGGCAATCAATACACATCAAATGCAACAATATGATGCATGATTATGACATGGCAAGAATGCTATGGATTGTGCTAATGCAACTCCAAAGTTAAGCATTTAAAACGCCATTTAGTTGTTTTCACTTATATAGTAGGTATAAGTTGGTTTGTCATGCATGAAAGTGTTACAAATGGATTCTTTGGATTTTTCTGATAATTTATATATATAAATTATTTCATTCTGAGCTATGGTTGAATTTCTATGAATTTTTGAAGTTTAGCTAAATTTCTGGAATTTCCAAAAATTTCTAAAATAGAAATAATCCAGAAAAGGCTTATTTCGTCAGCACTGTGTTAACAATATGTCAACAAGTCAAGCAGGCCGTTCCAGGTCAAACCTGACCAGTGGGGCCCACTGGCCAGTGACCCAATTAGTTAGCAGGATTAATTAGTGGTGATTTAACCCTAATCTAATTACTGTCAGTGGCCGGGCCCACATGTCATACACACAGGGGAGGCCATTAGTGCTAAGTTAGGCCGGCGGCTCGCCGACGGCGACGTCAGGCGTGGCGGAGGCGCTCAGGTTTCGTCTACACAACACCATTTGATGCGTGCTTGGGCTCTTTGGAACGCTTCGCGGCACGTCGACTGGTGGTGGTGTCCGGACCTGGGGTGGCCGGAGTCGATGGCGGTAAGCTCAACCGCGGTGGCCGGAATACGTTGACCGCTGGATCGGTGGTTCGGCGTTTAAACAAAAGAAACGAAGCGCTAGCGAGGCGCTACGGTTGCTGCGAAGCGTTTGGACACACTGGCGCGGCCAAATGGTCGCCGAAGCAACGCCGACGACGAGCTCGAGCGGCGGCGGTTCTCGGTCTTGATGAACGCGACGACTAGCGCTCAAAATCGAGCACCGCGTTCGGGGGAAACAAATCAGGCGCTCACAGCGGTCACGTCGGGATGGTCAGCGAGCTCGGGGAAGCAGCGACATTGGCGAATGGACGGTGGAGATCCTCGGCGTCCGGCGGTGAAGAAGGCAACGGTGGTGACGATGGCGGCCGTCGGGGCTCGCTTCCTTTGGTGGAGAGGTTCTATGGGGGTTGGCGAAGCTTGTGGGCACTACGAGGAGGCGCGGGGTGCTTGTGGCTGTGGCAGTTCACGACGGCGCGGCGGCGAGCGCTTCGGCCATGTCGTGGGAGAGCGACGGAGAGAGCGAGAGGGGAAAGTAAGGGGAGAGAGGTCAGCGAGATGCGGACGGCTACTACGAGCTTATCCGAGGCGTTGCGCTGGCAGGGGAGGCATGCTAGCAGGGAGGAGGTGGCGTGACGCTTGCTGGCATGCGTCGGGTGCGTCACCGCGTCCTCCTGGCGAGAGGAAGGGGATGACCGGCAGGGGCCAGTGGGCTGGGCCGTCATAGTGCGAGGTCAGGTAAGTGGCCCAGGTAAACCCTTTTCCTTTTAGTTCTTTCTGTTTTTCTTTTTTGTAGTTTGTTTTAATTTGATTTTCAAACCAAAACACTTTGGTTAATTCTGTAAATTTTTGTGGGGAATATTTGAATTATTTTCAAACCACACAACAAATTCCAGAATATTTGGAGCAACCAAATTTAATGGTAAATTTTAAACTCCAACTCAAATACATTTATGATTTAATTCAATGAGCATAAATGTCATGGAGAAATGTGCATCATTTGTGGTTAGGGTTTTCACCTTTTTCCATAAAAAATGAACATTTTTAAGGGCATTTTGGGTTCATTGATAAATATTTTAAGTTGAACCTATTTGAATTATTTTGGTGCTAGGATTTGGATCATTCCTCAATTCAAATTTAAATGAAATTTAAACATCATGCAAGCATGACTAGCTAGTCTAGGTGCATACTAGACTAGGGATGTGACAACTCGCCCCCACTCTAAAGAAATCTCGTCCCGACACTCAGAAGGCGTCGGAATAAGAGTGGGGTACTCCAGTCGAAGACGATCCTCTCGTTCCCAAGTAGCTTCTCTCTCAGAATGATGAGACCACTGAACCTTGAGAAACCCGATGTTCCGACGTCGAGCGATACGTTCTGCCTGATCAAGAATACGAACATGGTACTCTCGATATGTGAGGTTATCTTGGAGATCAAGCGTTTCGTGGTCCACTCCGCGAATGGGATCCGTGAAGGAACGCCTGAGTTGAGAGACGTGGAAGACATCATGGACTCGGGAAAGATGTGGGGGTAGTTCCAATTGGTAGGCAACCTCTCCTCGTTTAGCGAGAATGCGGGAAGGACCGATGTAACGAGGAGCCAACTTGCCCTTGATACCGAAACGATGGGTACCCTTCAAAGGGGTAACCCGAAGGTAAGCCTTCTCGTCAACCTCATAGGTTACTTCCTTATGATGATGGTCATACCGACTCTTCTGACGAGACTGGGTTGTCTTCAAATTCTCACGAATAATGCAAACTTGCTCTTCTGCCTCCTGGATCATATCCGGTCCAAAGAATTGTCTTTCACCGGTTTCTGACCAGTTCAAAGGTGTTCGACATTTTCGTCCATATAGAATCTCGAAGGGTGCTTTCTTGAGACTGGATTGGTAGCTATTGTCAATGTTTTGGATATCGGTAACTGGTAACATATCGGTCGGGGGCTGAGAAGGGATTAATCGGCGAATCGGCCATTTAACTGAATATATCGGTAACCCATTTATCGGTCAGGAGAACTAGGGCCATAGCTATATATACTTAGTCAGTTAGGCTACTGAATATGTAAATATGCAATCCTAGGCTACATAAGCAACAACATAAGGTGTTACCTTGATGTTCTGATCTGATGATGTTGCAGCCAATCTCGAAGTCCATAAACCTGCACATTGGATACAGATGCATCAATGTGTGCTCTAAATTAAACATAGCTCACAAGTAATCAAACAGATAGTTCACAGCTCTCAGTGTCTCTCAATCACAAGTTCACAACATAACTCACAAGTAAACAAATGATCAATGTCACAGCTCACAACCCACAAAGGCAGCATAACCACACAAGAGATAATCTGATAATAATTATGACAAGGTTCAGAAATAGAAATAGATAGTTCTCAGCTCACATCACAAGTTCACAGCATAGTAGGGGCTAGGGGCTAGTAGCAGCACAAATCAGCAAACACAAATGCCAAATGGAAACATGCAAAATAAGATGGTTCTCTCGCATCACAACAAAGTAGCAAGCAAATCAGTAAACAACACAAATGCTCAATGGCTCAAGGCTGCGGTGGCTACTCATCATCTATAATGTCCTTGGTTGACATCACCCCACCATCGTCGGACTCATACTCTATCTCTTCATCCATATCATACTCATGCTCAGATTCCTCTTCGCCATCAGAAAGAAATTCATCAACTTCATGAAGTTCTCTCACTCTTGCACTCCTTCGAGGGTTCATACCTTCGGTAGCCCCCATTGCATTGTCAAGGACAGCGTATGTTGCACCCGTGATGGGGTCAATCTCCTCTTCATCAAGGTATGCATCAGGACATATCCAATCTTGTGCTTCTGTTGCATCACAGGCAAGAAGAACATCACTAGAAGCGGATAACTTCTTTCTTTTGTCCATCATTTTTCCATTGAATTGGACATAAACTAGCTTGTCCCTACGCCGTACATCTAATCTGTTTCTCCTCCTTGCATCCACCTACAGAAATGAAGCAATAAAGAAATGAAGCAAGCATACATACACCTGAAGAAATGAAGCAAGCAGCCAAGCATACACAAGCTTTGAGAATTGAGAGATTGAGATTCACCATTTCAAAAGTACTCCAGTTCCTTTCACATCCGGATGCACTTGATGTCAAGTTGAGTATCTTCAAGGCCAGAAGTTGCAAAGTAGGGCATTGTAGTCCATAAGTCTCCCACCACTCCCCTGCATTTACAAGAAAGTAGAGTAATAATGTAATAGCAGCACATCATAAGAGCAGTTTTAGTTTTACTACAGCAGCAGCAGACCAACATAACAGCATTTTTAAACTTTAGTACAGCTACAACACAACATGAGCTAAATAAGAACTTACCAGCATTGAAATCTACATTGTCAATGGCTCTTATAGCAGCCACCTTGCCAAACATCCCTTCCTTCTTTTTGAACCTGAGCATGTCCTTGTTAAGCGCTACATCTTGCTTTTTTTCATCGCCATGATAGAAGATCTCAACAACATCCATAAGCCCAGTCATGATTTCCAAATCCGAAAAGAGGGCTGGGGCAGCATAACTAAAATAGGGATTCAAAAGGTACGCTGCCATGTGCAATGGAGAATCAAGCCTCCCTACCATCTTGGAATCCATGGTTGTGATGATCACATTGTAGTCTTTCTCTGAATGTTCAACGGCATCCATGATTGCTTTTTTGGCCTCTACAAGCTCACCATAGATTGTGGCCATTGACTGACCATCACTATCAGCCAAACGAAGCACCTTCACCAATGGCTCGAAAACCTTGCACGGTACATCTCCAAGTATTAGTCAACAAAACATAAAAACAACCACTACCTACAACATGAAACAGCCCCTACCTTGATGCAAAGAGAGACATTTTTCCAGTAACCCCTACTCATGATTGTGGCATGAGTCAACTTTCCTTTCTTTGTTCTTGTGTGCTTGCATTCTTCCCAAGCATCACTACAAGCCATTGCTCTCAACTCCTTCTTAGCAACCAAACTTTGCAAAGTAAGAAATGCTGAAGCAAATCTTGTCACTCCCGGTCTCACGATGTCTCTCTTTTTTGTATAAGACCTCATCAAAGACAATGTTTTATGATGTGCATAAAGGAAAATAGTCATATCCTTTGATTTAGTGATTGTAGGACCAAATTGTTTCAACTTTCCAACTACTTCTACCATTAAGTTGAGGGTGTGAGTTGCACATGAGGTCCAAAAGATCTTTGGCCTTGAGGCTTTGAGCAGCGCCTTTGCTCCCATGTTGTTGGATGCATTATCCGTGACAACTTGCACAACATTATCAGCACCTACAAAGCAATGAATGCAACCAACCCATGACCATGAGGGAAAGACAATTGATGGAAAGCGAAGAATGGAAGTAACTAAATAGTTCAAGATTCATACCAAGTTTGCCAATGCATTCATCCACGTAATCAAAGATGTATTGACTAGTGTGTGCATCAGCTGATGCCTCTTTTGCTTCAAGAAAGGCAGTCCCCAACTTGCAATGCACACACAAGTTCATTATGCTCCTTCTTTTCTTGTCTGTGCATGCATCGGTCATGATAGAGCACCCAAAATCCACCCTTGCCACTTCATGTGGCTTCAACAATTCCTTAGTCCTTTCCACCTCTTGCACCAACATCTTCTCTCTGATTACATGTTGTGAAGGTTGCTTCCAATTAGGACCAATCCGACCAAGAGCCTCAGCAAATGCTTTGAAGTCATCATCATTTATAGCATTGAAAGGAATGTTTTTCTTATACATCCATCTAGCCAAATATTGCCCTACCCTGTAGCTTTTCTCCGCATCAATAATGATACCAATATTCTGTTGGAACGTGTTCTTTGAGATTGTGATGGAAGGATCAATTGGACGCGCATATTGATCAATAGGTCCTGTCTTGTGAGATCCACCTTTTCCAACTGAAGCAAGCTCCTCCTCATTGTCATTGTCCTCGACAACAACAATCTGCCTCTCTATGTTGACTGCAGCTCTTACTTCTTCTTCATGTTGAAGCTTGAGTTTCTTCTTAAGCTTTGCTGAATCACAAGAAAGTTTGCATCTCTTTTGCTGATCTTTCGTGGCCACCGAGCAACTTGTCACTTGACCTTTAATTTGACCAACATGTTGCTTCATTCTGCTTATCCCTCCACCCATCTCCTTTCCACACAACTTGCACTTCACCCTTTGTAGATCATCAGGATCAAACAAGACTCCAAACTCCCACCTCATATCATCTGAATTTCTTTTCAATGTTGGAGCACTTGTTACAGTAGAAGCAACCGTAGACTGCTACAAAAGAGATGCCAAATGCATAGCACATCAGTACAAGACAGTACCAATAGCAGCTAAGCAATAGCAAAGCAACAGTAGATCTAGAATACAGCAGTAGCCAATTGGCAGTAGCACATCAGTACATCTAATCTAATAGACTAATACAGCAGTACATCACTACATCTAAATATCTAATCTAATCTAGTACAACAGCAAACATCACTACATCTAACCTAATATACTAATACAACAGTAGCAGAGCAGCAGCAGCAGAACCACGACAATTTAGAAGCTCTGATAGAGGAGAGAGAGGTCTGGATAGAGTATACCTTGCTGCCTGAGGACGCCATGGACAGGGAAGGTGCCGACGGCTGCTGCTCAGGGAAGGATGGCTCCAATCGCTGCTGCTCGTTGAGGGGACAAGGGAACCTGCTGCTGCTCGGGGAGGGGATGGTCAGGGCCAGCGGGGGCTGCTCGTGGAGGGGACACCACCGGCGGATTCTGCCTGTAGAGGGCCGGCGGCTGCTTCTCCAGGAGCGGGAGAGAGCAAACAGATCGAGCGGGAGAGACGAGTGACCTAAACCTAACGGGCTGTGAAAAACTATAAGTAGTAGGGAGAGAAAGGGAGGGAACGGGCCAGATTTGGGCCAAAAATATGGCGCCCAGTTAATCGGCCCAGCCGATAATTCGGCCTGACAACCGATAAATCGGCTTGTCAGACCGATTAACTGGGCCTCCCAGTTATTGGGCCGAATAGGCCTTTCTCGTATCGGAAGGGGCCCGAATAGCAGTTAACTGCAGTTAACTGGCCGATATCTGTAACAGTGGCTATTGTTATAAGCAAACTCGGCGAAAGAAAGGTGAAAGCGCAGGTTTACTCTCAGAGGGGGGTGAATGGGAGATTTTTAGAAATTCGTCAAACTCTGAAGAATTTGACGAAGATCAGAGTGAAGAAATAGAAACGCGAGGGAACTAAATTATCACTGAAACGAAAAACATGCATACAAGATACATACAGGTGAAGAACATGCAATCATATAGGCATACAAGCATGAGAAAGATGAACTGAGAAAGTAGATCACAAATTCTTCAGCAGTGGAATAATGTAAGGGAAGGGTGAGGAATTTGAAACCAGGTTGGCTCGGTGAAGACACAATGATTTGGTAGACCAGTTCCGATTGCGGTATCAACTGTACATCTGGTTGAGGCGGCTGAGACGAACTCAGAGGACACACAGTCCTCACCGTATTCCTCTTGAGCCAAGGTCACTTAGACCTTGCCCAATCACTCGTGGCAAGTCTTCAAGGTAGACTTCCAAAACCTTCACAAGACTTGTTCACCGACACACCACAAATTGAAGTGTAAATACAGAGTATGAAGAAATTGGTTACAAGATATTGAGGAACTCCCCCTGAAGATGTGCATATGAAGAATTTGCTTTGGATTGCAAATGCACATGTTAGGTTGAAATTGTGGAGATATCCCCCTATATCTTGGAATCCAATCATGCATGATCATAAGTTATTTGAAGAATTTGAATGCATGATGAAAATTGGTGTCTGACCAAATTGTTTATGCATGAGCATATATATATATATATATATATATATTTAAGATCAAGGCATGCATATAACGAGTAGCAAAGGAGTCAGACAACCAATAATTATTTAAGTTACAACCATCAAAGAGCGAATCAAATGAAATTCAAGAGTTGTAAGTCAGCAAAAAACAGCCCATATAACGACCCGCTTGAAGACTAACTCAGACTTCTCCCCCTTTGTCATCAAATGACCAAAAGGAGATGAAACTGAGAACTAACGCCCCTGAAGAAAATCATCATGACAAAGTCGGAGGAGCGCCAGCGTTGTTGGGGTCACATGAAGCAAAGGGGCCAGCAGCAGTGCCTTCAACAACTTCATTTTTGTTAGTGGTGCGCGATGAAGACTCTGAGCTTGCGACGAGAGGAGGAACTTGGACCTTCTTGAACTTCTTCCTGAGCGGATCTGCCCAATCAAAATTCATCTGGAATTCCATTGCAACAAGTTCTTCATCTGTCTCGAGGTGCGAGAGAATGGCCCATGTTCCGTCAAAGACCTCGTGGGCATAGTAATGGTTCTTGCGCACTGAGTTATGCATCACTGTCATATTGGCTTGAATTGTAGCAAACTGACGCTTAACCCAGTTGTGATTCTTATCAACTTTCTGGTGCAAGCTTATGAGGAGTTCATGGTCAGTCATGACACGTGGTGCTTCTGATGGAGGAGATGGCCTTGAAGCATTTGCAGCAGTGTCCTGGCTGGTAGTTTCATCAGAAGTGGAATTAGAGACAGGCTGACGAAATTTTCCATCAAGGGGACGAATTCCTTCATCAATTACAACCTTGCCCTTGCCAAGAACCGAGGAGATAGTGCTCTGAAGAACTTCTACTTGTGGCAGATAGCTGAGATGATTCTGACAATCAGCCTTGTAATGAATTGAAGACCGAGATCTTATGAATCTCATGATCCATGGAGCATACGGCTTCATGTCAAAAGGTGACTGGGCCACTGTGACCAAAGTCCTCATGAAGAAATCATGGATGTTGATGGGAGTACCATGTATGATGTGGAAAAGCAGATTCTTCATGACTCTCATAACTTCTTCAGTGTTGGAGTTGTGACCTTTGATAGGGCTGATGGTCTGGGCCAGAATGGGATACAATGTTCTTGGCACGTATAGCAAATCCTTCACTAGGAAGGTAGTCCTTGGAGCTTCTCCTTCAGCCAATGGCTTCATAAGCACTTGCATCAGATGATGTGGCAGCTCAGGTTCTTCATACATCTTTTTGGCTTCATCAAGGGGTGGATCAACTGGTAGAGCATGAAGAAGTTCGTCAACAGGTGCTTTATAATGAGTGTCTTCACTCATCCAGTCCAGAGCTCAGGTTGCAATGTCGCCAGCGTTTCCTGAGAAATGCACAATTGTGTAGAATTGAAGAATTAGCTCTTCATTCCAATCGCAGACGTCAGAACAGAAGCTAAGTAACCCAACATCGTGAAGTACATCCAATACAGGCCGGAAGCAAGGAATGGACTCCATATCCACGTGGGAAATATCACGATGCGGGGAGATCTTATTCTTGTCAAACAATAGTGAAGCATAATAATTCATCTGTGTCTTTGTCCAGAAGCGCAGTTGCCTTATCTTGGTTGAGTCATATGGGGACTCACCAACGAAGAAATTCTTCTCTACAAAGAACAGAAGCAAAGGGATGAATTGTTCAATGAAATTCGGCCCATGGCTCCCACCCCCACCCCCACCCCCACCGGCGATCTCCACCACCTCCGGCGATCTCCTCCACTAGCCATCAAACTCTAGTTTCTCTCCAATAGATCTCTCCGGCGTCTCGGGATCCACACACCCATATCCATCTCCCATGGGTTCCACTGATGGATCTACCCTTGGCTTGGACTTCTCCAAGGGTTTGGTTTTTGCAGATAAGGTTTTCCAATCTACTGGTTTCTCGGTGCACCCCATGGATGACACGGGCTTCTTCACCATGGTGGTTTCTTTTGGGCGACATGATTTTCGCCTCAACGAGGATTCAGTGGCGGCGGCACTTGAGGCTACAATTGGTGGCTCGACTATTGAGTTCATGGTTTTCACGATCAAGGATAAGGTATTTGGTTTTCAAGTATCTTGCAAGGCAGTAGCTATGATTATTCTCAGTCTTAGATCCTTTTCATGTGAGCATTTCAAATGTTACTTTCATCTTTGGGGTAACGGTGGCCCGAATTGGGGTCGTGAGTTCAAGATTTGGAAGTTGGAATGTGATGCTGAATGGATCATTGTTAGTCCTTCAAAACGATGTGCTGCACTTGGTTTGCTCGCTATGTGTTCCAAGCCGTCAAAGTCCTCGGTTAGATCTTCTCGTTTGGCCGACAAGAAACTATCATTTGCAATCTTTCAAAACTATCCGGCTTGTCGTGGTTATCGTTATCCGGCCACGGAGAATTGCATTCAAACTGCTGAAGATGCGGGTTATTCGATCCCTAGGCACGAGAGGGTGGTCATTCATCCCATGCCGCCGGCAAATCTCCGGTGGACGTCGACGAGGCCATCGATATCTTTTGGTACGGTGCAAGATCTGCTCTCTCCGGCTGATCGGGCGCCGTCATCCTCGGGCGGGAATCTCGGTTCTTTGAATGTGGACGTACAAGACCATGTTGGGCCTTCCTCTGTACGTGCCACGGTCCGGGCCGAGCCGGTGATCTCTAATGGGCCACTTGATATTCCGTCGTCTCAGCAGGCCATGGATGATTTTGATAATATGGTCTCGGAAATGGTTGAGGAAATTCATACGTGTCAGAAGTGCTTAAAAAAGGGTCATTTCACCTCAGCGTGCATGTCTAAACTTTGGTGTAATTCTTGCTTGCGGGTTGGGCATATTAAGAAAGATTGCAACCATTTCGCTCAGATTCTGGGTTTGGTTTGGCAACCAAAACCCGGTAACGTTGCGACTTCCGAGGCTCCCAGCGAGAATATTTCTCTGACACCGCTTTTTCCAAACCTGGACCTCCCTTGCACTTCCACATTTACTCCCTCGTCTAGTTTCATCAGCCCTGGTCCCAAGACGCCATCGACTGCGCCGCCTGCAACACCACCACCGCCGGAATACTCGCCGTCGGCGGAGAGCCCTGCGTGCTCTGCTCCGATGGCTAACTTCCACCTTGATCCGATGCTGTACGTGCCGGCTGGTCATCACATTGTCGACGGCGGGGAAGATCGCGTGCCGCGGACCTTTGTGACGCCACATACCCCGATTGTGCGCCGCCACGAGGAGTTCATGCTTGCTGAGGTAATGCCAATTCCCCCGCCCGATCAGATTCGTGCTGCTAGGGAAGAAGAGGTTCAATGGCTCCAAGCTCATGGGGTTTTTGTGAGGTCTGCGCAGCCATGGATTCGTTCTGTTGGTCTTTTTGAGCTCAGAGATGCTGCGGTCAGGTTCTCGCTTTTACAGCTGCCGCCCCAACCTCTTGGCAATGATCGCTTCGTCCGTTTCATGAAGCATGATGAGGGTGAATCTTTTCGTGGGGCTCAGGGTTTCCGTCAGGGTTTGCTCATGTTCTTGGGCATCCCTCTGGATCTTCGTAACATTGAATGCATCAGGGCCGCAGTTAACACTTTTGGCAAATTTCACCACTGGAACATCGAGGATCCTTATTTGGTGCGATCATTGGTTTTTGCATCTTTTCCTGAGGATATTCTTGTGTCGCGAGATGTTGTGTTCATGGATTTTGCTGCTTGGGGCGGGGCTCGTGTGCCTTGGACTGCACCGCTATATATTTTGGGAGCAAACTTTGCTGAACAAATGCCTCAGGATGAGGACTGGATGCCCATCAATGGCAACCCCCACCCTGTTCCTGGTGTGCCTTTCCCAGAGTTGCCCCCTTTTAACTTGCCTCCGTATCCTGCCCTGGGATGGAATGATGTTCCCCCTCCCCCTCCATAACCTGCTCACAATGAGGTGGAAGATGACAATTGGGGCAACTGGGATGAGCCTGTGGAACAGCCAGCAGCCCAAGATCAAGAGTCAATGGTGGTCGATCTCTCTGCATAGCCTAGTTCTGAAGCAATGCAGCAGGCAGGGGAGGAGGCCAACAATTGGACAATCATAGTTTATCAACCCCCTGTGCACATGCCAGCAGTGGAGATTGCTTCTGTTGCTGTTCCTTTTGGGCCACCACTGCCACCTGAAATGGTTTGGAGGAGAACTTTTGAAAACTTATTGGAAGCACCTATTGTTTATGAAATTCCAAAGCCCCTTTTGTTTCAGCCTGTCTCTCCTGTGATCTTATCCAAGAGGAATTGGGACTTTGCTTTCAGACAAAATGATCTTCCCTTGCTCACATGGAAGGAGCAGGAACCTGCCAGGCCTGTTGCCAGAGCTCTGTTTTCTGCAGATGTTGAGAGAGAAGCAACTATGGAGGCTGTTCCCACTCCTGCTGTGAGCACAAAAGCTAGGAGGCCTCGCAAGACTTTGGCGCCAACTCCCATTGTTGAAACTTCAGTTAGAAGATGCACCAGAAGCTCAGTTCAGCGTGATGGGTTCAAGCCCACCTTCCAGGAGCTAGCCTTGCAGCCCAAGAGAAAGAAGCCCAAGGCCAAGCCCTTCACTGCTGAGATGCCAGACGACCCTGCACATGAAGATATTCCTCCAGCAACTCCTGTCAGTCGTCTGCAAGCAATTGGGAAGGAGCTGGAAATCGATGCAAATCTTCTCTCTGTGGATGCACTTATGGTGGACCCACTCAATGCTGGAAACACTACATCTAATGATTAGTGTGGTCATGTCATGCTGGGTGTGGCAAGCCCCTAAATGTGCTTTTTATATTACCTGCTTTTGGCTTTTATGTCATGAAAACTCTCATGTAATATTGCTGGGTCAGACTTTTATGTGCTCTTTTGGTCATATGGCATTGTGTGTCATGTGGTTTGTGGACCTTATTATGATCTTTTCTTATGAGTAATCCTTATAGAAACTGGAATGTTTTATGTTGGAATGTCAGAGGTTTAAATTCTGAGGCTAGACAGAGGGCTGTTAGGCAGAAAATTGATGAGAGCCAATGTGCTATAGCATGTTTGCAAGAAACTAAATGCACCTCTTTTGACTCTAGAACAATTAAAAGTTTCTGTCCTAAGAGGTTTGATTGTTTTGCATGCTCTCCTTCTATGGGTGCCTCTGGTGGTATTCTTGTGGTCTGGATCTCCTCTGTTTTTGTTGGGACTTTAATAGAAGTTCAACAATTTGCTGTGGTTATTGAGTTTGTTTCCAGGCAGAATAATGATAAATGGACTTTGGTTGTTGTATATGGGCCTTGTCAGGGTGAAGCCAGAGATAACTTTGTCACTTGGCTCTATAATTTGCATATTCCTGTTGAAGAAAATTGGCTGCTGTTAGGAGACTTTAATTTCATCAGGTCCATGGACAATAGAAATTTACCTGGTGGTGATTTAAATGATATGTTTATCTTCAATGAGATAATAGGGCACTTGGGCCTTCTGGAATTGCCCATCAAAGGTAGATCTTTTACCTGGTCAAATATGCAAGATACACCTCTTCTTGAGCAGCTAGACTGGTTTTTCACTTCTGTGGACTGGATATCAGACTATCCTATGACTGAAGTGCTTCCCCTAGCTAGAACTGCATCTGACCATGTCCCATGTGTTGTTACTATCAAAACCTCCATCCCAAAGTCAAATCTCTTTAGGTTTGAGAATTACTGGTTGGAGCTGGAAGGTTTCATGGACTGTGTGGAATTATCTTGGCAAAAACCATCTTGGAAGGGTCACATTACTGCTAGGATTGCAGATAAGTTTAAGTCTCTGAGAGGGAGTCTAAAGAGGTGGCAAATGAATGTTTCAAAATTAAAAACTTTGATCTGTAAATGCAATCATGTGATCTTGCTTTTGGATGAGCTGGAGGAGTGTAGGCCCCTGTTCAGACAGGAGTCCAACTTCAGAAGAATTGTCAAGACACATATGGAAAAACTGCTCCATCTCCAATTCCTTTATTGGAAGAAAAGATGTACTATTAGGTACATTAAAGTGGGAGGGGAAAATATGAAGTTTTTCCATGCCATGGCCACTGAGAGGCACAGGAGGAATTCCATTGCAAGTTTGAAATTATCTGATGGTACTGTGGTAACTGAGCACTCTCAAATGGAGGGAATTATTTGGAATTGTTTTAAAAACAGAATGGGTACTTCAAGAGGTATAGTGATGGGATTTGATCTCTCGGCTCTCATCACTCCTGTGGAGGGTCTTGATGTGCTCACCAGGCCTTTTGAGATGGAAGAAATGACAATGTGGTGAAACACATGCCTGTGGAAAAGGCTCCAGGTCCTGATGGCTTTAATGGCTTGTTTTTCAAAAAGTGCTGGCATATAATTTCCAAAGACTTTTATGAGCTGGCCCAGGCTTTCTATGAGGGTTCTGCTGTGTTGGAAAACATAAATGGCTCATATATCACTCTTGTCCCCAAAAAACTAACACCTGAGGAAGTGGGAGATTTTAGACCTATTTCATTAACTGGAATGGGTTTGAAATTCCTTTCAAAAATGGCTGCCAACAGGTTCCAAGATGTGATCATGCAGTGTATCCATAAGAATCAATATGGTTTTATCAAGAGCAAAACAATTCAGAATTGCATTGGTTGGACATTTGAATACCTGCACCAGTGTCACCAATCAAAGAGGCCAATTGTAATTCTTAAACTTGACTTTGAGAAGGCCTTTGACTCATTGGAGCATGAGGCCATAATCCAAATCTTGAGGCACAAAGGTTTCAATGAAAAATGGATACTTTGGATGAAGCAGCTGCTGTCCACTGGCACCTCTTCAGTTCTTCTAAATGGTGTTCCTGGGAGAAAATTCATCTGCAAAAAGGGAGTTAGACAGGGTGATCCTGTCTCTCCTCTCTTATTTGTTTTAGCTGCTGATCTCTTGCAGACTGTTATTAATGACATGTTTAGAAGAGGCATTCTACACCTACCTATCCCTTGTCATGATCAGGATTACCCAGTGATCTAGTATGCATATGATACTTTGATCATTTTACCTGCTGACAAGGCCCAGCTTATTGCTCTGAAAGACATGCTCAAGGTTTTCTCACAGTCCACTGGTCTTGATGTGAACTATCACAAATCCTTCATAATCCCAATTAATGTTGATACTGCACAGATGAATGAACTGGCTACTACTTTTGGCTGTCAAATTGGGAAAATGCCCTTCACTTATCTTGGCTTGCCAGTAGGAACCACAAGGCCAAAAATGGTTGATTTTATGCCTCTGGTGGACTACATGGAGAGGAGAATGACTGCTAGCTCATCATTTCTAAATCAAGGAGAAAGGCTACAATTTTTAAATTCTGCTTTGTCTTCTATGCCTATCTTCTTCCTATGTAGTCTGGCTGTCCCTGCTGGCATTCTGAAACAGCTTGAGAGAATACAGAGATAGTGCCTTTGGAGGAAGCATAGAGATGAGCCAGCTCCTTCCCTTGCTGCTTGGGAGCTTATTTGTAGACCCAAAAACAGGGGAGGGCTTGGTATTCTTAATCTGGGGGTACAGAATGTGGCTCTGCTCCTCAAGCATGCCAATAATTTCCTAAATAGGAAGGATCTTCCTTGGGTGTCCTTAATTTGGGACTCATATTACCATGGTAGGGTACCCTAGGGAACCTCTGACTGTGGCTCCTTTTGGTGGAGAGATATTTGCAAGGTAATGCAGAGCTTCAGAGATTGTTCCTGGGTTTAGATAAATGAAGGTGACACTGCTCTTTTCTGGTCTGACAACTGGAAACTTGATCATGAGGTTTCTACCCTACAGTCCAGATTTCCTAGGATTTTCTCATATGCTAAGGACCCATGGATTTCTGTTAAGGAGATTTTTGACACACAAGATATCCACCAGCAGTTTCATCTTCCTCTGTCAGCTCAGTCATATGAAGACTTGGTTAAGTTGCAGTCTTTGATGGACAGCCACAGCAAAATACCTAGGACCAAGGATGTTTGGTTTTGGCAAGCCTCCTCCAAAGAGTACAAGCCCAAGATGTTCTATTCCCACACTTTTGCTACTGAAACCTTTAATCCATTGACATCCTGGATATGGAAGTCCTCTTGCTCTATGAAAATCAAGGTGTTTGCTTGGATGCTCATTATGGACAGATTGAACACAAAGGATATGGTGGAAAGAAGGCATTGGCACATGGAGGATGGAGTTCATTGTGTGCTCTACCCTTTGCAAGCAAGGGAAACCAGGGATCATCTGTTTTTTAATTGCAACTTCAGTGTGAGAGTGTGGAACTATCTGCAGATTGATTGGTCATCTGGAGACTCAATGACTGAATTGGTTATTCAGGCCAGGAGAAGTTTTGACAAACCTTTCTTCACTGAAGTGGTCTTTATTGCCTGTTGGAATATTTGGATCATCAGAAATGCCAAAGTTTTCAGGAGTGAGAGGGCCAGTTTTAATAAATGGAGATGTGCTTTTAGGCATGATATCAGTCTTATGCAATACAGGGTAAAATCTGCCTACAAGGATGATCTCCTAAGATGGGTTTCTTTTCTGCCCCCTTGAGGCATAGTTTTGTAATCTTTTTGTTTCTTTCTTTTAATCTAGTTCTGTCTGATTACCTCTTGTAATCCCTGTATTGTACTTGTTCCCTTTTGTCTTAATAAAGCTTTTGATATGCTGTGGGGGTGTTGCCCCACAGTTCCCAGTCAAAAAAAAAAATTCTTCTCTTTGAAGTACTTGGCATTATCAAACTATGGTTGCCCGAGGCTTCTGCCAATCTTGGGCATGACCGGAACTGGTTGGAGGTTGGTTTTCTTCGGTCGAACATCAAATACTGGTCTTGAAGACCCAGTAGAATCTTGAGGATCAGTCACAGCAGGTGATTTTACAATTTCCTCAACAGTAGCAGTTGGAACAGTATTGGTATCTGCTGAAGGAATTGAGTCATCGCGCTGAGGTGATGTATTGACGACATCCACCATCTGATCATCTTGTGCAGTTTCATCAGCTGTTGCAGCTGGAATTTCTTCATGGATGGTCTGAAGAGAAGGTTGCCTTTCCTCAGAACCAGTATGAATTTCTTCAGTGCGCGCAAGCGACTGAGGCACATGTGTGAGAGGTGTGGTGACGGGTGAATTTGGGTGAGTTGCTTCCCAAAATTCATCATGAAGTACGGGCGTTGTAGCATCGTCAATATCCACATCCTCTTCAGTTGCTTCACTACTTCCAGATGAAGTAGCGGCATTTTCTTCAGTCAACGGAATTTGAGATGGCTTCCGTGACGATACTTGATGAAGCGAAGCATCAGCTTCCACTTCAATTTCTTCATCCACCTGCTCTATGGGAGCAGCAGAATGGGTATCATTCTCTTCTTCATCATCAGCTTGAGGAATTTCATATTCCACCCCATAAGGAACCATTTGTCGATCATCAGTTATACGAGCCAGGGGCGCTGATGAAATTGGAATTGCAGTAATAGGAATAACTGAAGACAATGGTGCCATCTTCAATTTCTTCACTGATTCAGGAGCAGGTGGAGGAGCTGAAGCCTTTCTCTTCTTGGTTTCCTTCTCAGCAGCCTTGATTTTCTTCACTTCTGATGTAGAAGGAAGAGTGATGATCTTCAAAGATGAAGTGGTTGGAGGCGCTGTTGTTGAGGAACTTGGTGGTACAGTTTCTTCAGGCATGGCTGATGCAATCGCCCTGGCAGTTTCTTCAGGCGCAACTTCTTCAGTTGCCCTGGCTTGTTCTTGCAGAGGAGATGGAGGCGCAGTCTCACTGGCTTGAGCAGTTGGAGGAGGAGTTGAAGAACTTGTAGGGGACACAATGCCGAACTTGGCTGCCTCATGCTTGTTGTGGTCATCAACTACCTTGGTGGTGGTAGTGATGAATCTGTCCTTGACGCCACAACAGTGATTGGCTTGGCACTCATATTCTTTAGACAGTTGTTGAATTTCAGATTGAAGAGTTATGAGCTGTTGAGGAGATATGAAAAGCATATTTTCCCCCAATTCCTTCTCCTTCTGTATTTGCTGTTTCTTCACCAGCTTGGCTTGAGTGATCTTGTGCTTCTCACCCAAGATGAATGTAGACAGCACATGGCTAGGGCCCGGAGGCAAGTTGAGATCGCCGAGTGGTGTATCTGGCTTAGTGCACTAGATGTTAATGAAGTCTAGAAGCTTCTTGGGATCCAGCAGTAATTGGACTGAGGAATTCTTTGCAATAGCAGCTTGCTCTTGCTTCCTTCTGAGGAACTCGGCGAGCTCATCTTCATCAGCTAGCCCATGTTCATCAACTTGAGGCACTACAGCCTTGCTTTTGGGACTAGGCCTTGTTCCACGACCAACAGTGACCTTTTTCTCCAGCTTGGGCAGAGATGAAGGTTGCCCACTAGCTGAGGCACTTGATGCAGCAATGGAGGCTGTTGGAAAGCCCTCGGTGCGCTGACAAGATGCGAGCACGACCGGTGTTGAAGCTCTTGCTACTGCCATTGAAGAACTTGTGGCAGGAGGAGGCACTGAAGATTTTGTAATCTTGGGTGCTGAGGCCTTTGAAGGAGCCGACTTGTCCACTGAGGGCATTTGATCTGGCGGCTTGGGCTTGTGAGCAGGCTTCTTAGGCATAGATTTCTTAGGTGCGCTTGCACTGCCACTGCCACTAGCACCAGCTTCAGTTGAGGCCTTTGTGGCCCTGTTGAATTCTTCAACGATCTTCTTGGCCTATTTTGGCAATTTTCCTTGACGCCTTTCCCATCCCTTTGGAATTCTTCACCTCTTCTGATGCTTGTGGGACCAGCCCATTGACCAGGAGCAAGTGGTGGCCTCTTGCATGGAGGCATTACAACAAAGTCCTTGATATACTTGGGAGTGACGTATCTGTAGTCTCTCCATTCGTACGACCAGTATCTCTTTATCTTTTGCATGTGCGTTTTGCGCTGCTCCTTTGTTTCTTTGCCATAAACATTTTCGTCTGGTGTGCCCTATCGTGAGTAAATATCCTCAGGGATTTCGAAAGCTGTCTGTTCCTCTTTCCGTTTTCCTCCCTTCTGAGGCTTTTTGCCATCGGTCATTTTCTTCAACTAAGGATTCTGAGCTTTTGATGACTCTGATGAAGTTTGAAGATTTTCCTCAAGCAACACTGCAAATGAATTAAGTTGATGAGAACCTAGAGATTCATCGGCAGATATTTGTACCTGTGAACAGATTATAGTTGCGAGGAAATTTGGAAGAGTCACATGCGTTCTCAGATGTTTTTCAAAATAAACCAGTTGAGGAAATTGACCCTGGTCGTCTTGAAGAAATTCACTAAGTGTTCTTGACTTAGGTTCTAGAGTTGTACAGATTGAAGCAATTGCACAATTGAGGAATCTAGCTGTTAAGCATAACTTAGATGAAGTACTCAAGACTGGCCAAATGGAAGTGCTGAAGAAATGAAAGAGTGGTAAAACACCACTTGAATTTTTTTGAGGATCAAAATGGGTGGTAAAAATTAGCATTTAATTTCCCCAGTGATGTACTCGATGAACTGGACGACGAAACGATGGATATCGTCAGTTCAGATCTTTCGCGCCCTAACTTGGCGACGAAAGATAGCTATGGCAGCGGCGGAGGTGAAGAAATTCGCGGCCGGCGCGAGTACGACGACGAACAAGGGAGTGAAGCTCTTCTTCTCCGGCGGTGATGAATTCCAGCAGCGGCCGTGAGAATTTGAGAGTGAGAGCGACGGGAGCAGTGGAGCGAAGTGAAGTTAGGTTGACGGAGTCAAAGCTACTTATAGCCGCAGTGAAAATCGAGTGGTCCGAAGATTTTGGACGGATAAGCCCCTGACCGTTGGCATCTCCGTGACATGCATCACACATGCATTTTCACATGCTTATCCACGCGAGTGAAGCGCGGGATGAAGTTACTGTGGCAATCACAAAAAAAAACCTTTTGAAATTTCAAAATGTGTTCACAATTTCTTGAGCTGTCAAGGACACAGTGAAGACTTTGAACAGTGTCAAATAGAACGCATATGAAGAATTTGTGAATTGAGTGGGTTGAGCTTAGCATAGAGGGGAGCAGGTCCGATCACATCCACATAGATGACGAAATCAAACTGAAGCATTAGCAATATGTGGATGCTGTTGAGGACATGCAAAGCTCATATATATATGTATACAAAATCAGCTCAAGCAATGAAGAATAACCTCAAATGACAAATTTGAAGAGTTTGACAAAATTGCAAATGACGAAAAACTCAAACTTGAAGAATGCCATAAAGAGCTGGTGGCATTACCCACCGTATAAGAACTATGATGACTACAAACACCACGTACAATTATCGTAGGGTTCTGAGAGTCAAGTTCTTCATTAATTTCTTGACACTTAGAGGGTAAGTCTTCATTGATTGAAGAAATACGTTACTTCGTGTGTTGTGCATCAAAGTCATCAAAAATGCATAAGCGTTAGGATGTGTGTCCACTTCAGAGGACATTCGAAGATTCTAGGATGTTTAGCTCATATCGCAACTTGTAGAACCTCTTCTCATCCAAGGGCTTAGTGAAGATATCGGTGTCGGTGTCAAATCCGGCATATCTCGTAGTAGTGGTCCTAAGCTAGGCGTCTTGGAGCGATGGTAACATGGACACAAGATTTTACCCAGGTTCGGGCTCTCTTGAAGAGATAATACCCTACGTCCTGCTTTTGATTGTATTCATATGGGGGATAGTACAGAGTACATGTATCTAGCACGAGATTGTTCTAATGAATCTTCCCTTATCTATTGACTAGCCTGGCCTCGGTTTATATAATGCACCGGAGGCCTAGGGTTTGGAAGAGTCCTCAGCTTGGGCGCCAAGTCTGTTGGAATCTCCCTTGTATGCGGCATGGGCTGCTCGAAGTGGCCCATGAGTGAACCGCCATGGGGGTCCTCGGCCCGATCCAGCTGGTCGGGAGACGACGTGTGAATACCCCCTAATCCAGGACACCGTCAGTAGCCCCCTGAACCGGTCTTCAAGTTGGGGACGCTCCTCGATTCTTCCGAACTGTTCTTCATCTTCGGTCGTCGGTCTTGAAAACTGGTTCAACAAATCTTCCCATCTTCGATCTCGAGGATTGCCGGGCTAAATCCGAAGAGTTCACATGTTGGGCATCCGAGGAGCCCTTTAAGTCTTCAGCCTTTATCAATGCCTTGTTATTTTTCAAGCCACACCTCGGGTTTGAAGTGTTTCCCATGCGGCGGTGTCCTCTCGTGTCCGAGCTCCAACACTAGACTGTATCCAAGCTCCAACGCCGGACTGCATCCGAGTTGTCTTTTTGCAGCCGAGCTCCAACGCCGTACTACATCCAAGCTCCAATGCCGGACTGTATCGGAGTTCCAACGCCGGACAGTATCCGAGGTGTCTTTTTGCAGCCGAGCTCCAACGCCGGACTGCATCCAAGCTCCAACGCCGGACTGCATCCAAGCTCCAACGCCGGAGTGCATCCAAGCTCCAACGCCGGACTGTATCCAAGTTCCAATGCCGGACTGTATCCAAGCTCCAATGCTGACCTGTGTCCGAGGTGTCATAGATCACCTTGGTTCGAAAACGTTGAAGGAGTTCAGCCGAGCTTAATGCTGGAAATGCCCTCTATGGAGCCAACCACTTGTCTCCGAGCTTTATGCCGGACTGCATCCGGGGTGGTGCACCACCTCGGTCTTGGGCTGTTTTTTGCGGATATATTTTTTCTCGATTGGTGCAATTTATTCTCTGCCGAGATATATAGTCAGTAGCCCTCAAGGTGTGTGTCGGCCTAAAATCCGAGATGAACCTGAAGGAAAACATGAAACCGCTAATCCCAGTAGCCCCTGAAACTCTGGTCGATTCGCAAAATCGGCCTGAGGATCAACTTCTAGCTCGGTAGCATACGTAGGAATAGAAACACAGTGTAATATATTAGAGGAGAGTGATCGGCGGACGGGCCCTTGAGAGAGGGTTTTGAGAAGTCGCCGTAATATATTAGCTTGATGCCGGATAAGTCCCAGATGGTACCTATTGTTGTCCTAAGACGCGTTTGCCCATAGCTCGATCAAGCCGAACACTAAGCACTTTGAATTTTCTGCATTGAATAGGCAATGCAGTAGCCCCCGAGCCACTGGTCGGGTGGCAACACTAGACCAGGGGATCGATGTGCCCCTTTAATATTTGTAAATGATAAGCGCAAAGCCCAGTAGCCCCCGAGCCTTAATGTGGGCACGGGTGGCCGAATTAAGGATCGATATCCGTTTGACAGAAAATTTTGTTGTGTTTAACACAAACTTCTCGGAAAGAGAATAAAGATCTCTTAAAGGAATTAGAGCTAGCGAAAGCTGAGCTCGCCAAGGTCGGCCTCAAAGGGCTTAATAGATAGGAAACCAATGCCAAATAGGGAATTATGAGAGCGTTATGTCAGTTGCTCGATTGTCTCAGCGAGATTGTGACCTTGACTCTGTAAAAGATTGGCTGTAATAAATTGACTTTTGCTCGCAATTGTGGCCTATCGTCGGCTTCTACCCCTTTGTAGATGCTACGCAGGGTGTTTCCGCAGTAACAAGACAACCCTTAGCCGACGTCTCGGTGCCCGGAGGCGGTTGCGTTAGCGGAAACGAGGAAATCAGATATACAGGCTTTATAACTTTCATCTAGTTATAGGAGCTTAAATTTGGGAGGCCAGTTACTAGCCCCCGATTAGTGTTCGACGTCAGCCGAGGTCAAGCCATTGACACTTCGGCCAATTTTATGAAAGGCCCATCGTTTAACACGGGGTAACCTCTATCGATCTATAGTTTGACACGGTCATCGGATCGCTGACCAGTTTATGCTCATTGTGACAGTCAGTTTTCGGCTTTCTCCACTGAGGTACTTGACCAGTTAAACCGGAAGTACAATCGCAGTGGTTCTCCCTTTGCACTCCTAGCCGAACAAAGAGGAATGTAGGAGGCAAGCACAGGAGCCGGACAACCCAACTATTGACCGAAAACACAATTCGAAACCGATGCATATAAAGCAATGTCCGAGAATGCTTTGCCGAGGACTCCATGGGGTACCTTGGTGGGTTCGGCGCTAGTCGCAGCCCCCCGTTGAAATTTCCGATGCTTTAAAGGAGTCCGATGTTGTACTGCGAGACCTATGCTAGAGACACACAAATAGGTTAAAAGTGCCATAAGCTCAGAGAATCAAAAAACTCACACAAAAACTTTACGTCTAAAGTAAATCAAGTTTTTGGGGACCAATCCAAAATTGGTCTTTAAAATTGTTTGTTCTTCTGTCGTGCTTTAATATGACACATCCGATCTCTAAACTTCAAGTAGGTTAGCCTTCGGCTGCAACCTCCTTATCCCGAAGGCGGAGTGCTTCTCCGAGGCCAGTTTAGCGAGCTAAACTCGAGCGGCTTTAGAGAGAAGCCAGGCTATCCGGCTATTGACCATACGCTCGAGTCGAAAAAGGAGTGGCAAAAAAAGACTTTGCAACGACGAAGAAGAAAACTTTTATTATAAAATGGCTGATGCAAATTTAAGAGCCCTCAGTTAACTTGGGCAAAAGGAGTATTTTGACAAACAACGATTTTGGCAAACTAAGTTTTTAACAAACAACTTTTTGTTTAACACAAATATAATATTCGATCGAATCGAACAAGAATTGAAAAAAAAAACTGAGCATGGAAGCGACTTAGCTGGTTAATGTGCTCGGTGTTGTTGACGAGGTCCGAGCTCGTGGTGGGACAAAGACGTAGTCCTCGGCCTAGCCGAGGTCCCAGCCCCCAGCCCGAGGTAACCAAGCAGGGAGTTCGGCTTGACAAAGTGGCGACACAGCACGGTCGATGTGGCGAGGCGGAGCCCCTGGTCCAGCTAATCGTGACAAAGCTGGTCTGCTGGTGACGCCGAAGTAGGTCGATGAAGCGATGACGAAGCCCCCAGTCCGGCCGAGGAGACGGGCAGGTCGACTTATTGGACGTCGGCTTGACAAAGTGATGCCGTGGTAATGCCGACACTGGGCAGCATGCCAAGGCGATGACAAAATTAGATCGGCGGAGGCGGGACGACGACGTCGGCAATGCCGAAGTGACCGTATGATGCAGTCGAAGTCGATTACCTACACACGTAAAACAGTGCAGCCCAAAAATAATAATATAAATATATAAAAAATCCTCGCATAATTAATTTACGCATTTTTTTAAAGAGATGTGGCCTGGCGTCGAAGCCAATGTCGATGCAGGGCGTCGGCGTGACAAAACCTGAATTCACAGGGCGGTCCGAGTCCCCGATGCGGCGTTCGCCGAACTGCGGGCGGGAAACTGACCGAACCATCACGCAACCATCATTAATCGGCCACCATTTGACAGACGTGTGTACAGATGATGGAAAAAACCAGAGTAATAATTCCCCGGGAAAAATAAACCCATGCAAGCAAAAATTACTAGGATTAATAGCATCTGGTTTATTTGTTGTAGTAATCCAAAAAGACACATGTGGGCGTTCATGGATTTACACCTAGTAATAGTACTAGTACCAGCGCTAGCACGTGAGAAGTGCAAGAAAGACTATGATTAGCAAAAAACAAAGACCGCCTTCATTGAATAACAAAGAAAAGAAAGAAAGATTGGGTCTCCCTATATGCCGCCGAGCGATCCGAATTCAGCCCGTGTCTGCTGCTCTAGCTTGATGCTGCATGCGCATTCTCGGTTGGAACGCAGCTGTTTAGGATCTCACACGATGTGCAGCACGTCCTCACAAGCTGCATCTGCGGAGCAAGTAAAAGGAAGCAGTCTGTACAGAACTAGTACCAACCAGTACCAAGCCTAGATTGGTTTTGATCTTTTAGGTGGAGTAGTAGTGTTCGGACTACTATTAAAATCCAATGACTAAATCTAGAGTACCGTGCTGTAAAACTAGTAGTCCGTTGCGTTAGTACTTCAGTTTCCTTAGAAAAAACACTACCAGCGTCCAGCGATTGCCGGTTGCTGAATAAAAAAAAAGGAACAAAAAAACAAAAAAAGGGAAGGAATCTCCCCTGGATGGCCGCTGAGCACAGCTCCTGTCGGCCTCGTGTGCGCTACCGCACGTGGGAGGTACTCCGACGTGGCTCCTTGGCTGGAGCGCCACTCGATGATTTTTTTTTGTGTCGACCCTCTCCGGCCTTCTGCATGCGTGCCCGGACGCCCGCGTCTTTAACACTTTTACAGCGCGGATCTGGTATACTGCCAGACGCCGGACACTTTTTCCTGGTCTCGATTTGACTGCGAATCAGGTACCACGAGGTAGCGACCATAATTTTGCAAAAAAAATGGTTTACGTAGAACAACTGAAAAATATCACCTGATCATCAATCGATCCGTGACGATCACCCAATAGACTCTCAATGAAAGCACCAATGTCGGTGTCAAATCCGGCATATCTTGTAGTAGGGGTCCTAAGCTAGGCGTCTTGGAGCGATGGTAACATGGACACAAGATTTTACCTAGGTTCGGGCTCTCTTGAAGAGATAATACCCTACGTCCTGCTTTTGATTGTATTCATATGGGGGATAGTACAGAGTACATGTATCTACCACAAGATTGTTATAATGAATCTTCCCTTATCTATTGACTAGCCTGGCCTCGGTTTATATAATGCACCGGAGGCCTAGGGTTTGGAAGAGTCCTCAGCTTGGGCGTCAAGTCTTGTGGAATCTCCCTTGTATGCGGCATGGGCTGCCCGAAGTGGCCCATGAGTGAACCACCATGGGGGTCCTCTGCCCGATCCAGCTGGTCAGGAGACGACGTGGTGAATACCCCCTAATCCAGGACACCATCAATCGACAAGCTGGTCTTCAGTCTTCATGTGGTCGATGGCAATGTCTCCCTTCAGCACATGATCACGAAGAAAGTGGTGATGAATCTGAATATGCTTTGCCTTGGAGTGTTGCACTGGGTTGTGGGCGATCTTGATAGCACTCTCATTGTCGCAGTAGAGAGGGACTTTCTTCACGTTGACGCCATAGTCCTTGAGGGTTTGCTTCATCCATAGTAACTGTGAGTAGCAGGCACCAGCGGCAATGTATTCAGTCCCAGCTATGGAAAGAGCGACGTTGTTCTGCTTCTTTGAGGACCAACAGACAAGAGATCGTCCGAGGAAATGACTTGTGCCGGATGTAGACTTGCGATCCACATGATCTCTAGCATAACCAGAATAAAAAAATCCAGCTAGATCAAAAGATGAGCCCTTGGGATACCATAATCCAAGCGTTGGTGTGTGAGCTAAATATCGAAGAATTCGTTTCACAGCCTGGTGGTGTGATTCCTTCGGTGTTGCTTGAAATTTGGCACACATGCAAACGCTAAGCATAATATCTGGCCTAGATGCACATAGGTAAAGCAGCGAACCAATGATGGAGCGATATACCTTCTGATCGAAATCTTTACCATTTTCGTCAGTGCAGAGTTGACCATTTGTGGGCATTGGTATTTGGGGCCTTTGCAGTCTTGCATGACGAATTTCTTCATGCAGTCTTTGAGGTATTTCTCTTGAGAAATGAAGATGCCATTAGGTTGTTGACGAATTTGAAAACCAATGAAGAATTTCAATTCTCCCATCATAGACATCTGATATTCCTCATGCTTCATATATGCAAATTCGTCACTGAAACGCTTGTTAGTGCAACGAAAGATAATATCATCAACATATATTTAGCATATGAACAGTTCACCATCATAAGACTTTGTGAAAAGAGTAGGGTCAAGTGAACCGAGTTTGAATCCATTTTTCTTCAGGAATTCCTTCGGAGTGTCATACCAAGCCCTTGGGGCTTGCTTGAGGCCATCGAGGGCCTTGTTTAGTCTAAAGACTTTGTCAGGATGCTTTGGATCCTCAAAACCTGGCGGTTGAGCAACATATACTTCTTCCTCAAGCTTACCATTGAGGAATGCACTTTTCACATCCATTTTATATAGGAGGATATTGTGATGGTTAGCATATGCAAGCAATATACGAATAGCTTCAAGCCTAGCAACAGGTGCAAAAGTTTCACCGAGATCAATACCCTGAACCTGTGTGTAGCCTTGTGCTACAAGACGGGCCTTATTCCCCACCACTTGGCCATTTTCATCTTGCTTGTTGCGGTAGATCCACTTGGTGCCGATGATATTGTGCTTGCGTGGATCAGGGCGATTCACAAGCTCCCACACATTGTTGAGCTCGAATTGTTGCAATTCTTCCTGCATGGCTTGAATCCATTCAGGCTCCAGAAATGCTTCATCAACTTTGGTGAGCTCTGTGATAGAGACAAATGCAAAATGCCCACAAAAGTTAGCTAAATGTGAAGCCTTGAGCGAGTGAGGGGACTGGGTGCATTGATGTTGTCGAGGATCTTCTCAATCTACACTTCATTCGCCACTCGTGGATGAGCTGGACGAAGAACTTGTTGTTGTTGAGCATTTTCCTCGGGGACATTTTCTTCAGGATCAGCAGTTTCTTCACGATGGGGAATGGTCAGTTCTTCTTCAGCTATTTCTTCACTAGGCACAATTTCACCAGTGCCCATCAACTTGAGAGATTCCTTAGGAGGAATTTCATCTAGCACAAGAGACAGGTGCTCTCTTTGCGAGCCATTAGTTTCATCGAGCCGCACATCTACAGTTTCAACAACCTTGTTGTGGTAGGTGTTGAAGACTCTGTAGGCATGCGAGTCCTTTCCGTAACCAAGCATAAAACCCTCATGTGCTTTCGATGCAAATTTAGAATTGTGATGAGGATCTTTAATCCAACATTTAGCACCGAAGACTTTGAAATAACTCACATTGGGTTTCTTGTCAGTGAGGAGCTGATATGAAGTCTTCTTGAGGAATTTGTGAAGATATACCCAATTGATGATGTGACAAGCAGTATCAATTGCTTCAGGCCACCATCGACGAGAAGTCTTGTATTCGTCAAGCATAGTGCGAGCCATCCCGATGAGTGTCCTGTTCTTGCGTTCTGCAACTCCATTCTGCTGAGAGGTATATGGAGCAGATAGCTCATGAGTGATACCAAGTTCATCAAGATAGTCATCAAGGACGGTGTTCTTGAACTCAGTGCCGTTGTCGCTTCTGATGTGCTAGATCTTGAGACCATAATTCGTCATGGCCCGATTTGCAAATCGTCTGAAGACACCTTGCACTTCAGTCTTGAAGGTAATGATATTTACCCAGGTGTAACAAGAATAATCATCAACTATGACAAATCCATAGAGTGATGCTGCGTTGGTTAGTGTGGCATAATGAGTGGGACCAAAGAGATCCATGTGAAGTACTTCAAGGGGGCGAGTAGTGGTCATGATTGTCTTTGCGGAATGCTTGGATCTGGTCATCTTTCCAGACTTACAAGCACCACAAAGGTGATCTTTGACAATTTTGACGCCCTTGAAGCCAATGATATGCTTCTTCTTGACGAGTGTGCTCAAATTCCTCATGCCAGCATTTCCAAGTCGTCGATGCCATAGCCAGCACTCTGAAGCTTTTACCAGTAGACACGTGGCCGGTTGAGGACCTAGAGAGAAATCTACAATGTACAAATCACCTCTCCTAAAGCCTTTGAAGACTTTGGACTTGTCAGATTCCATTAGCACAATGCATCTATATTTTCCAAAGATGACAATCATATCAAGATCACAAAGCATTGAGATAGACATGAGGTTGTATCCTAGGGACTCGACAAACATCACTTTTTCCATGTGTCGATCCTTTGAGATAGCAACCTTACCTAGACCCAATACCTTGTTTTTTTCCTTTGTCAGCGTAGGTGATATGCTTCAGATGAGATGGAGTAAGGGGAGCATCGATGAGGAGATTCCTGTCACCAGTCATGTGATTGGTGCAACCACTGTCCAGAACCCATTCAGTAGATTTAGGTGTGTCATCATGTAGAAGCATTAGTCTCACTTACAAATTCATATACTTCAGTTTGAAGAATATGATGATAAATTTCGTCAGTGAATTTCATCAAATAGAACACAACTAGCACCATAGGGATGTGTGAAATGAAGAATTCATTATCATGATTAGCTTGCATCCCAACAAGCATTATGTCCGGTCTTCAGCAAATTCATCAGACATTTATTGTGTCTGAAGATCTGACCCTGCAGAAGAGATTAGTTCTTCTTCTTAACCACCCACATCTAAATGGGTGGCTGAGAAGCAATGTAATGCAAAGCATTGATATAGAACTTAGGCATTGAAGAATATGCATTTCTCTTCACAGGAGGGGTATAGTACTCATAAGAGTATGCAGAGAAATTCTTAGCAGATTTGTGCACATAGTGATTTGAAGAATAATGCACATATTCATCAGAACACTATTTGTTTCCCTGCGAAGAAACATTAGTTTGAGCATGAGTTGGCCTGCGTCCATTTGACGACTTTGGTCTAGGTGAAGAATTTGCCCTGGGGTTTTTCTTCTTCCTCTTCGGTGGTGTCATGATGATATTCACCTGGAGATTTTGAAGAAGACTTTTGGGCACCCATATTTTCTTCACTGGGGGACCATTCCTGCAGTTATTACCAACAAATCTAGCAAATACTTCATCATTCTGATTTTTGAAAAGCTTATAGTTGGAGTCAAATGACTCATCAGAAGGATGTGGAGTATCACAATTGTAGCCAGATAGAGTGCACTACTGCACGATGCTACTAATGCGACACTGCAATCAAAGACCCTTTGACGAAACTGTGTGCAATGCATTAATCACAAATGGTGATGTAATAAAACCTTCAAAAATGACACGAAACGTTTGCGACGGTGGAGACATCAAACATGATTCAGATTATAGTTGCGTGTGCGATGCGTGGCATACAGTTCACTCGAATGAACTATTTGCGATGAGCTTAACAACAGAAATGGTCGACCAGATGAAGGTGTGTGTGATATACGGCATACAGTTCACCCAGATGAACTGTTTGTGATTAGGCAACACAACAGAAACGGTCAGCCAGATCAAGGTGTGTGCGATAGAGGGCATACAGTTCACTAGGATGAACTGTTTGCACTGAGCCAAGAGAACAAAAACAGTTCAACTTAACAAGATGTGTGTGATACGCGACAAATAGGTCTGTAATCAGAAATTTGTACGAAGACCAATAATAACACAGACGATTGCTGCTAATAAGCCATATGTGTTGTGGGCAAACGCTTGTTGGTATAGAATTGCCAGCGATTGATGAATTCATCACCGACGGTTTTCCTAGTATGGTCCATGTGCGATGTGATTGCATATAGAACAACCACATGTATACATATAAGGACATGATTGCATAACCAAATTAAACATCCAATTACATAGGTGGCCAGTACACACATGACATTTGCGCACACCAAAGTAAGCTATTACATGCATAATTAACTAGGATAAACGATCATCTGGTCATCATCTACTTCTTCTTGTAACGCTTCCCACCACTGCTCTGCTGGTGGCTCGATCCCTCGTTGATTACTGGAAGGAGGCACTCCCTCATGTCAATGATCCGCGTGTGCATCTCGTAGCATGTGTAGACATTCTTGGCCGTGAACTTGAGGTGAGCTTCATCCAGTTACGCATCCAGGCCCCGTGCCAGGATACGGGATTTATTCTCTTGGCATCCTGCTTCATCTTTTCATAGTAGGGGTCGATGATGGCCAAGGCGAGTTCATCCAGGGAGTCCTTCATGCTGCCCCAGACCTTGTAGTGGCCACAAATTTCGACAAGGTTCTTGCAGGCCAAGCCCGTAACCTTGAGCGCTTTTACATCGTTAGTGGTTTCCACCGTAGCGAACTTATAGTTGTTACTGTTGACAAACCCGGCGAAACGGTCGCAAAGCTTTGTGGCCAATGCAGTAGTGGTAGATGAGGACATGATGGAGCACGCACAACTAGCGACGACAACCTTCTGATCTATCCCGGGATGACCTCCGGTGTACTGGTGGTCGATGCCGACCACTTTGTACTTGTCCCAAGCAAGCAAGTGCTCCACGGTGTTGATGCAGACCTCCACCATGGCCGGGTCGATGGTGCACACCACCAAGAAATCCGTCTCCCTTGCGTGGGTCTCCACTTGATGCACGCCAAACTCCATTGGAGCGCCGCTAGATATCCTCTCTGTATGTGTCGTCATGGGTGTGCTTGTTGTGTTGTGAGGCGCGATTGAAAGGTTGAAGAGACTAAGGTTATAATGGCCGCGGGAATTAATGGGGAAGATGGACGGCCTGGAATATCGGCACGCCCGGATGGCAGTTTTTGCAGCGTGTAACTCCATCATGCCGCACGTAACTGCATCGTGGCGACGCGCGCGGCGCAACCTCATGCATATGGGCCCGTCAACGTGATCGTGCACCGGCCCCAACCACTGGAAGAGCGCGCACGGAGGGACGCGAGCAGAGCGCTCCACGGCAGCCTCAACGGCGAGCAACCATATGCATATAGCAGTTGAACACGCAGGGAAAAGCCGTCCAAAAGCCGAGCGGGTGGAGGGACGTAAGAAGAGCGTGCTGCGGCGCCTAACGGCGAGTAGATCGCGTCGAGGGACGCGAGCAGAGGCCGGCACGGTGAGGTGAACGTGGGCAATGGACAAGGGTGCACCGGCTAATTGTGTGGGAAGACCGATAATAACAAAGATATTTCCTACTAATAAGCTGTGTGTGTTCTTGGCAAACGACGCTTGCTGTAAATTATTGTCTGCCATTCTTGAATTCATCATCGACCTGTTCCTTAGTTTAATCATTTGCCATGATTTGCTCAGTCTGCACAACATCTATGCTCTATGTGTACAGAACAATATTCTTTACTATGGATCATAGCCTTGGGCGAGCAATGTGCCCACACGCATCGTGCTAGCTCGCAGTTCCTTCTATGCTAAGTTTCCATTACTTGATGGTGTTTTATGAACACGCCACCGTTTCCCGCAATTTCCTCATTGGTTTCCCGCCGCCACCCAGCGATATTGTGCATAAACCTAGCCGGCGCGCGACACACCGAGGCAATAAGCACAACCTATAGCCCCTCTACTGTTTCCAAGCATGCCAGCCCACCGAAGTGCCGCCTCTACCATCAACCTCCTCGACGAGGAAAACGAGAAGGCGCCACGTCCCGTCGAGGCCGAGAGTGTCCCCAGCAACGCGATGGGCGACGCCATGCTGTGCGTCATCGCCAGGATTGAGCAGACCCTTGGCGGATGGCGCTTCAGCGCCGCGGATCAAGATAGGCATGTCAGCACTGAGAGGCTGCAGCTCACCGCACAACATGATCAGTGGTGCGCCGCATAGCAAGCTAGGCGCTTCCGCGCCGATACTATGTGGCTCGCTGCACAACGAGACCGTTGGAGCGTCGCAGAGTGAGAGGCGCGATGCGCCACACAGCAAGAGCGGATCGATCGGCGCTTGCCTGCTGTCGACAGGGCATCACCGCTGGGTACACGGCCCGTCAGTAGCCCTATTCCTCGCTAGGAGTGGGCAGAGGCTGTCTGCGCCGTACTTGCACCGGACGCCCACTGCGCGGTTCGCCTTGTCTGCAGCCCGCTCAATGGCAATGCGCTAGTCGCTAGGCTCGACCGCCTCCTTGGCCCAGGTGTCCACCTAGGTGCAGTAGAGGAACATGGCCATCGCATCCTTGAGCTGGTGATCTCCGATGTAATAGCCAACTTGGAGCTCGAGATCACGCTCCAGATGTACCACGAGCGTGTCGACCGCTTGGACGAATGCCTGCACGAGTTCAGGCAGAGCCAAGAGCTATCATAGGCAAGGCTGCTAGTCATGGACGCGTTTTATTTTGTTGAGTCATTTCGACGTGGATCGCTATGTATTCACAAAAATCATAATATTGCTCTGTTTCAATGTGTGTACTCTATTTTTCGTTCTTATATATTGTTCTGTTTCAATGTGTGTGTGTGTGTGTCTATATATATATATATATATATGCTTTCCATTCTGTATATGTGGATGATAACAGCTAGATACAAATTAGTATACGAAAACATATAGGAAATGGAATATATAATATATATTAATTGTTCATTAGTTCATCATAGAATATATATAATATCATCACATATACATGATGATACTTAACTACTATGTACAATGCATAAAGTTGAAAACGAACAATACTAAAACTAATAATCCCTCCTTAGGGGGGCAGTATTCCGGCAGCCCCTCGCTAGCAGCTCCCTGGTGTGCGGCATCTTCCCAGCGCAGAGGCAGTACTCCGCCTACTCCGCCTCGTGGCACTTGACATGCCGATCTGCCTATTGCCGGTGGACGCGCGCGAACAATCTTGCCATTTCGTTGGGCGCCCACCGGAGCTCCTCATCGGTGGCACGCTGGAGCTTATCGGCCCACCTCCACGTAGCGATGAGGCGCCTAGCGCCTTTGGCCTTTCTGGTGAAGTACCCGTCTTCATACACCTCCTCCGCACGTCGACTCGCCCGCCCCCAAAGCTCTAGCACCTCCTTTTTCTAGGCGGCCTCACGGGCTTCACAGGCTGCCTGGTACCTGGCTTCCTCCTCTGCCATCTCCTTCTTGAATGCCACTTGCCTGGTTTTCTTAGCCGGAGGCAGCGACTTCCACAGACAAAGATTGTACTGGCCCCAAAACACTCCAAAGTTGGGGGGGGGGGGGTCGGGGGTCTGGCGCAACATCGTACGGCCGGTGCGTTAGGGTCATCATCGTCGCTGCTCTGCGACTAAACGTCCTCATGGGGCGGCGCCTCTTTGTCGATGCGTGGGTAGATCGGCGGCGCCATGACAGAGATTTGTGTGTGTGTGTGAGAGAGGGGTGGGTGGGGGCGAGCGAGGAGAGGATGTAGATGAGAATGCAGGCGGGACGACTTGAGCAAGGTAGTATTTATTGGCGGCTGGAATCTAGATCGACGGGAACAACACACACGCTGATCGCCGGAATTTACAAGTACTGTAGTTCGAATTGCACACGATTCCCGCAGCTAAAGCCGTGTGTGAAGCTAATCGCTAACGGTTTTCAAAACAGAACCGCGTCTAATTAATAACCCGCGCCACTCACCTTTCAAACCTCGAGGCGCGAAATAGAGTGCCAATCGTGTGAGCCCAGTTATCTTGCCAGATATTTACATTTTCTTTCCACATGTAAGACACGAATGCTTATTTTGTGTTACCATGATATTATTGTATAATTTAATATAATACATAAATGATTTTTCCAACCCATGGTGGTTTGCTGTTGCATGTACTTGTGGTTCAATTCGAATTACGATCATTAAATGGCTAGAAAATCACTTAACTGTCTTAAAAAGGTCAAATGCCTCATGAAAATTTCCAAATTTTAACATGACAGTTGTATCAGTGCATGTTAATTGTAGAAAATGTTTCGAGGCTATACGAGGAAGCTACCGCCGGTTCGTCATCAAACATGCATTGTTCCCTCTCGGAACCACGAGCCTTCTCGTGAGATGCTCCGGTTTGTGAGGGGTGTGTGTCCAAACTTTCGTCGAACAGGCCAATTTTTTTTACCACGACATCTTGGTGCCATGCCATTACATCAAGCAAGGTTCCATGTATTTCTGATCATTTTTGAATTTTTAGGAATTTAAAAGCCATAACACTTGATGTTTTTGTCCAAGCCATGACACCAATATGTTGTAAATTCCTTCCAATTTACTGCACAGGGCATTAAATCGCACACGAGGACACAACTATGATTTTCCAAACCATTATGGTTAGCTGTTGCATACATGTCATTCAAATTTGAATCACGGTCTTTAAATGGCTAGAAAATCACTTAAACGTCTTAAAAAGGCCAAATGGCCCCTAAATTTTTTCAAATTTTAACATGACAGTTGTATTAGTGCATGTTAATGGTAGAAAATGTTTCGAGGCCATACGAGGAAGCTATCGCAGGTTTGTCATCAAACTTGCATTGTTCCCTCTCAGAACCATGAGCCTTCTCGTTAGTTGCTCCAGTTTGTGAGGGGCGTGTGTCCAAACTTTCGTCGAACATGCCAATTTTTTTACCACGACATCTTGGTGCCATGCCATTACATCAAGCAAGGTTGCATGTATTTCTGATCATTTTTGAATTTTTGGGAATTTAAAAGCCATGGCACTCGATCTTTCTGTCCAAGGCGTGACACCAATATGTTTTAAAATTCCTTCCAATTTACTGCACATGGCATTAACTCACACACGAGGACACAAACATGATTTTTCAAACCATTATGGTTAGCTATTGCATGTATATGTACTTCAAATTCTAATTACAGTTATTACATGGCTAGAAAATCATTTAAATGTCTTAAAAAGATCAAATGACCCCTCAATATTTCCAAATTTTACATGACAGTTGTATTAGTGCACGTTAATGGTAGAAAAAGTTTGAAGTCCATAAGAGGAAGCTAGCACCGGTTCGTCATCAAACATGCATTGTTCTCTCCCGGAACCACGAGTCTTCTAGTGAGATGCTCCGGTTTGTGAGGGGTGTGTGTCCAAACTTTTGTCAAACAGGCCAAAATTTTTACCACACCATCTTGGTGCAATGCCATTGCGTCAAGCAAAAGGGTTCATGTATTTCTGATCATTTTTTTATTTTGTTTGGAATCTAAAAGTCATGGTACTCAATGTTTGTGTCGAAGCTGTGACACCAGTATGTTTGAAAGTTCCTTCGAATTTACTGCACATGGAATTAACTTGCACACAAGTACACAAATATGATTTGCCACCCCTTAATGGTTTGTTGTTGCATGTACATGCGGTTCAAATTTGAATTACGACCATTAAATAGCTAGAAACTCACTTAATGTCTTTAAAAGGTCAAATAAACCCTTATAATTTCCAAATTTTAACATGACAGTTGTATTAGTGTATGTTAACGGTACAAAATTTTCTCGTACATTTAAAACACCATCCGTTGCAACTGTACCCCAAATTCATCTTTCACAGCTAATACAAAAATCAACTACATCACACACAGTTTGTTATAGGAACCGTTTGCGATGAAAATTCATGGGTCTATTTATGTCTTCCTCCATAAGCTTCGCCGGCTTTGTCTGCTCAAGTGTCGGTCACGCCCGAAACCACGAATCCCCGATCCCCATTCCCCAACCCCTTCTTGCAAAGAATGTCGTCGTGGAGACGCTTCGTGAGGTCCCGTACGATGGCCGTGTCCTCCCCGAGCGCCGCTGCCTCCGCCTAGAGCGCGGCCGCCTACGCTGAGAGCGCGGCCGCATCCGCATTGAGTGCGGCTGCATCCGCTGAGAGGGCGTCTGCGGCAGCCGATAGGGCAGCTGTAGCAGCCGACACGGTTGCGGCAGCTACTGCGACGGCAACTGCAAACACCGAGTGCGCTCGAGCAGCCGTCCGTGCCGCCGATGTCCCCCTGGCCCGGGTCGAGGCCATCCACGCCAAGATCGAGGACGCCCACACCAAGATATTCCAGGCCTCCTCAGAATCCGGCATGCAACCCACGTCCGAAAAGGCGGCGGAGGCCGTGGAGCACCTGCTTCCTCATGAGATCGCCGAGCAGGAGCTAGAGATGCAGGAGGAGGCGGAGATCAAGGAGCGTCGAGAGGAGGAGTTGCGCGTGGCTGAGGAGGAGGTAGAGAAGAGCCTGTCCGTCGAGGAATCGACGGTGGAGTACCAACACGAGCTTTGCCACAGCCACTACTACGAGTAATACAACCTTGAGGGAGATGCCAAGGACGAGGACGTGGTCGACTTCAGCCTGGGGGACGCGGAGTCCACCAACGGCAGCATGTCGCCAGGACAAGTCATCGACGTCTCATCTTACACCGGCGAGGCATAGGGCGGCGGTTGGCGGCTTTGTTAAAATTATGTGTACTTAGCCTTTGTTTATAACGCTGGTCTTTTGTTAGAGCAATGTTTAGGTCAACTGGCTCTGTTTAATTACTAAAATTGCTCGATTAAGTAAGTGTGGTCTATGTGCTGTAGGCTCTTTTGTGTACCCAAATTAGCAAGCGATGGTAAATTATGCAATGACGTGGATGAGCACCGTACCCAGGGAAATTTCCACCAAAATCTGAATGATCAAACTCATCACATGCGCGTAAAGCAGAAGAATCGTTTGTGATGCACACATTTGTTCAAAGTGAATGGTGTCCGGCGGCACCGCGCGCAAAGTTTCCCCCCACATTTCGAAATTTTGGGCCTATCGCCGAAATATCTAACTCTTTCCCCCCTCCCCACCCCCTTTTCTCCCCGACCACAAGTCACATTTCCCCTGTTTCCTCCTTCATTCCTTCCCAAGCTATAGCCACTTCCTCGCTTGCTTCCTCACTCTCATCATCTCGCATTCGACCGCCGCGATCGCCATGGTCTTCTTCAATGACCTCTCCAGCGGTTCCTCCGACGATGACGACTCTTTTGCCAGCCGGGTATGCCTCTCTCCTCTCTCTCTCGGGTTATGATTTGGAATAAAGGATTTTAACCCAGCGTTCAATTTGAGTCATTTCTTCCTCTTGTAACTCCCTAGGACCATCACTTGCAATGAATGGAGCGGGGTGGCTGAAGATCTACCTGCTTGTTGTCACCATCAATCTCCATGCATGAAGTTAGTTGTGTTTGAATCTGTGGACGGTGGGAGGAAGTTTCTGTCATGTGCAAAGAAGGTTAGCCCCACTTTCGTTGTTACAAATCATTTGTTAGATGTGATTCAGGCACTGTCACTGTGCTATGTTATTCTGGATGTGATTAAGGCAGAGTCACAATTTCTACCTAGTATCTAAAAATGTTACCATCTCATCAACAGTGCCCTGAGAAAATTATTTGGCACCGCTTCAACAGTTTGTGCATCCAACTTTGCTCCACACATCCGAGCAGCCAAGCAGTAAATATTAAAACTTTATGGCACAAAGGAACTGGGCATCGGAGCAACTAGGTGCTCCGGAGTCCGGTTCCCTGAATTTTTCCTCTCGCATCGGCTTGGCAGTGTAGGGCACCGGTGCCAAATGTAGCAACAATTGTTTTGACATTGGTTTTGGCATACATAGTGGACGGCCTTAGTGCTATTAGTTCTATGTTACTAAATTTGTGCATGCATACACATGTTAGTATCAATTTGATGTCATCCAAACACTGTCGCTATGCTGTTGCAGTTATATTTAGCTTCCTCATAAAATGTTTAATTTGTTATTTATAGTACATGACTAAGAACTTGTAGTGTTGTTTTAGTTAAATATAGCTTGTGATGTTTCTTAATTTGGTTGTTGTCTTAGTAGCAATTAATTCATTTGCACATTGATATTTTTGTGAAGATATGTCATAATTAACGTGTTTCTTCAGTTTTCCAAATATGTATGTGGTGATTTTCTATGTTGCTAGCAACCCATTTTACCTACAATTGTTACTAATTTAGTTTTAAATATTATGGGATGAACGGAAGTGTGCTTACCTGGAGTGGGTTGATCAAGAGTGGCCACAGTCTTTGAAGATGTGCCTAGCAAAGCTCTGGAGCATGTATGAGGAAGAGAACAAAGATATGCTTAGAGAAAGTGTTGTCAACGCTGAAGAATATTTAAGATATGAAAAAAAGAGGAAGATGGAGAATGAGCTCAGATTTTTTAAATTAGACTTTGCTAAGATGGTGTTGGCGAAGGAGGAGGAACTTTCCCAGTTGGTCAGTGCAAAACAGGTTCTTACTGAACTGAAAGTAGAGGTGGAGAAGACGAACTTGGCTGATCATGCATCAGTCGATTAGGGAAATGAATATATTGTTCTAATATTGTGCTTACGAAGGTGAACTAGCTATATGATGTACTGTGTTGTGTTCACGTAGCTATCGTACTGTGATGTTAAAATATATTTATGTGCCTGATATGAAATTGGCAAACAACTGTTCGATATGAAATGTGAATTTGCTTAATACTGGAATTATTAATAGTAAACTAATAAACCTGCTAAATGGGTCATGGAACTTTACAAAACGGTTCTAGCAGTAAAAGCATGTGTGATGGATAGCCCAATGACATACAGTTTTCTTCATCGAATCGTGTGTGATATACTTGAATAAAGAAAACGGTTAACGGAGGCAGAGCGTGTGTGATCGTTACACCTATCACACACGAGGCTATACAGAAAACTGTGTGTGATGTAGGTACAAAAATGTTTGTCTGGGATTCACTGTGTGGGATGTACATACAAACGGAAACGTTTGTCTGGGATTCACTATGTGGGATGTACATACGAACGGAAACATTTGTCTGGGATTCACTATATGGGATGTACATACGAACGGAAATGTTTCTTTGGGATTCACTGTGTGGGATGTACTTACGAATGGAAACGATTGGTCCTGTATAATTGTATGCGATGGCTAGCCCAATCGCACACGAGCTCATTTTTCCTAGCGTGTGTGATCGGAGGGCCTATCCCCGATGGTTTCTGGGTCGTGTGGGAAGGACCCCCCTTTCGCACACACTCACAAGGCGACGGTTTAAAACTCCGTCACGGAAAGCGGTTAAAAACTGTTTGTATAGTAGCTCGCTGTACCAGTGGTGGATGGATCAACTGGAGGTCCTTTTGCAGCAACCCATGTGGTTTTGGGATACTGCTTAGGTTTCCAATAAGATCCATTTGTATTAAGCTTTCTCTCAAAAGCGATACCCTCTTTCCTAGGGTTCCTTTTCAGAATCTAGTTCTTGAGCACATCACAAAGTTTTTGGTGCCCTTTGAGGCTTTTGTATATGCATGTGACGTACAATTCCTTCAGACATGCATTTTCGTCATTAACACTTGCGGTTTCCTCAGATGAGGGGATTGAAACCACAGTGACATTTGAAGATATAGCAGCATTTGAAGCATTTCAACGTTAAGCCGAAGAATTTGCACTATCACGTTCAAGGCATTTTAGGCATGGAGCAACAAATTCTTCCTGAGCGGTGCTGATCTGTTGAGCGAGTAATGTATCATTGTCTTTCTGAAGATCATCATGAGACACTCTCAGCTTCTCGAGTTCTTGCTTCCTTTGAAGAAATTCATAGGACAGCTTCTCGTGTTTGGCTGAGAGGGCCACATGACGACTTTCGAGTTCGTCATATTGTGACTTAAGACATCCGACGTCTTCAGACAAACCTTGACTACGATCTATTTCCTCATCTAACAGATCATCACTTTTGTCTAGCAATTTTTGCATCTTTTCCATAGCGGTTTGTTGTTCAGTTGCGATTTTAGCCAGTTTCTGATAGCTAGGTTTTGCTTCACACTCCGAGTCATCATCACTTGAAGTATTGAAGTAAGCTTCTCGTGAGGTTACCTTGGCACCTCTTGCCATGAAGCAATAGGTGGGAGTGTAGTCATCAGCGCAGTCCTCAGGGTTGGTGGAATCACCATTTTCTTCATGGTCGACTATGGACTTGCCGACGCACTCCGTAGTGAGGGCCAAGCCACCCTAGAGCCGGACTCCTCCTCGTATTCCTCAGCTTCATCTTGATCATATTCTTCCCCAGAATCCATTTCCTTCCCAATGAAAGTGCGAGCTCTGCTGGAGGTGCTTTTATTCCTTGATGATGATTTTGATGAAGACTTTGAGGACTTCTTCTTTTTGTCATCAGAGTCGTCATCCTTGCTAGACTTCTTCTTTCTTGAGCCATTTTACCAGAGGGGGCAGTCAGCGATGTAATGGCCTGGATTCTTGCATTTGTGACAAGTTCTCTTGTTGTAGTCTCGAGCAGAAGCTTCTCCAGTGTTCTTCAGGTCATACTTTGAAGACTTTCCAAAGCGATCCTTTGGGAAAACTTCTGGAACTTCCTCACAAGCATGGCCAGTTCTCTACCCAATTCCTCAGCGCTATCAATACTGCATTTAGATTCTTTTTCTTCAGATGAAGAAATTGCCTTGGCTTTAGCTTTTGCCTTCAAAGGGTGGGGTCACCCATAGCTGGGACCATACATATCTCTCTTCTCAGCTTGCTGAAATTCATGAATGTTGAGCCTCTCAAGAATATCAGTGGGATCAAGTTACTTGTAATGAGGACGCTCTTGAATCATCAAGACCAAGGTGTCAAAGGAGCTGTCAAGAGACCTCAACAAATTTTTCACCACCTCGTGGTCAATAATGTCAGCAGCACCGAGAGCCTGTAGCTCATTGGAGATATCAGTGAGGCGATCGGTTTGCTGAATATTTTCATTGTCGAGACTCTTGAAGAGGTTCAAGAGATTGCAAAGCACATCAACTCAAGAGTTGCATTGAGTGGAAACTCCCTCATTGACCTTGGAGATCCTATCCTAGATAAGCTTTGATGTTTGTAGTGCACCCACTCTTCCATACTGTCCTTTGTTGAGATGTCCACATATGATACTCTTCGCTGAAGAATCGAGTTGCTTGAATCTCTTCACATCTGCAGCATTGATGCTAGGGCCAACAATGGGAACGCCATTCTCAACAATGCACCAGAGATTATTGTCAATTGCCTCAAGATGCATGCACATCTTGTTCTTCCAGTACGGATAGTCTGTGCCATTGAAGATGGGGCACGCAACGGAGACCTTGATCATACCTGCGGTCGACATAACTAAAACTCCAGGTGGTTAAACCAAAATCACACAGAACAAGGGAGTACCTTGCTCTGATACCAATTGAAAGCGCATGTTTTCTCCCAGGGGGGTGAATGGGAGAATTTTAGAAATTTGTCAAACTCTGAAAATTTTGAGGAAGATCTGAGTGAAGAAATAGAAACGCGAGGGAACTAAATCATCACAGAAACAAAAAGCATGCATACAATATACATACACGTGAAGAACATGCAATCATATAGGAATACAAGCATGAGGAAGATCAACTGAAGAAATAAAGCACAACATGATGAAAGTCTTCAGTTCAAGTTCTTCAGAAAGTAGATCAAAAATTCTTCAGTAGCGGAATAACGTAAGGCAATGGTGAGGAATTTGAAACCAGGTTGGCTTAGTGAAGGCACAGTGATTTGGTAGACCAGTTCCAGTTTCTGTATCAATTGTACGTCCGGTTGAGGTGGCTGAGACGAACTCAGGGGACACACAGTCCTCACTGTATTCCTCTTGAGCCAAGGTCACCTAGACCACGCCCAATCACTCGTGGTAAGTCTTCAAGGTAGACTTCCAAAACCTTCACAGACTTGTTCACCAGCACACCACAATGACTCTGGGTGCTCAGAGCATGTCGCCTAACCGTCTAGAAGAATGACAGTCTTCAAAGATAACAGGCGCCAGATCACACAGATCAATCTCTTCGGTGATGCTCAATCACTTTGGTTCTGGGTTTTTCCTCACTTAAGATTCTCTCAAAGTCATCAGAGGATGGGTTGCTCCCAAATGACAAGTGTCAAGTTCTCTCTGAGCAGCCAACCAACAAGTGGTTGTGGGGGGGGGGGGGGGGCTATTTATAGCCAGAGGGCAACCCGACATGAATTGTCATAAATGCACTTCTCTGATATGACCGTTGTCAGGATAAGGATCCACTCGACAGCTGGCCCGCGGCGTAGCAACAGACGGAATTCGAACTCTCAAAATCATCAGGGCACTCAATTTCCACACGGTAGGCAGGTCGCACTAGCAAAATCCTAACTCCTCAGCCTCACCAAATTCATCAGCGACCAGATGAACTTTGTCACTGTCGCTAGCAAATGCGTCAGCTGTTCCGGAGATTTCCAAAGGCTTCACTCGAAGCGGCCTATGTATGTATAGGTTTGAGCATCACTTTGGAAATGTGAAATATGATTCACCTAGACCCCCTTTAACATTACTATTTTTGATATGACTCAAATAAGAAGAAAGAAACTACAAAAACAAAAGTCTTCAAGCTTCATAGTCTTCACGTTAATTTCTTCAATGGCTGTATCAATTTCATCACCAAATTATTCACTTGAAGAAATCCATTTTTAGGGTTCGTCTTCCATGTGTTAAACCAAATCTTCAGGGACTATATCTCCTGTGTACACTCACAAACACGTTAGTCCCTCAACCTATTTGTCTTCAATACTCCACAACCACTAAGGGGGCAATTGATGCATTTACAGAAGGCACTTCTCCAAATCCATACCAAATGAGATAACGCAGGCTCTAAGCATGTTTTCGAGAATCTGGTTGACCCTTTCCACCTGACCACTCGACTGAGGGTGGAAAGCAGTACTGAAGGAAAGATGGGTTCCCATGGCAGTGTGGAAACTCTCCCAAAATCGGGAAGTGAAAAGACTTCCATGGTTAAAATTGATCTCTAGTGGAACAACATGAAGTGAAACTATAAGAGAAATATATAAGTCAGCTAGCTGACTAGCAGTGATACTCTCTTGAATAGGGAGGAAGTGAGCCACTTTGGAAAGATGATCAATGACTATGAAGATGGCATTATTCCCTTTCTTGGTCCTGGGTAAGCCGGTGGTGAAGTCCATACAAACTTTGTCCCATTTGCACTCAGGAATAGCTAAAGGCTGAAGGGTGCCAACAGGCCTCTGTTGCTCTGCTTTACCACAACGACAAAAGTCACAGTTAGCAATGAACTCAGCGATTTCTCTCTTCATCCTAGTCCACCAGAACCTATGGCGTAGGTTCTGATACATCTTAGTACTACCGGGATGAATCGTGAGAGGAGATTCATGAGCCTCCTTAAGGATCAACTTTCGAAGATGTTGACTCTTGGGAACCACCAAGCGGTTCTCAAAGAAAACAACACCTCGACCATCTACAGAAAAGCTACCAGCAATTCCCTTCTCAATGTTTCTTTTGATCCGGGTAATACCCATATCATACAGCTGGAAAACTATGATTTGATCCTACAAAATAGGTTTCACCACCAAAGTAGAAAGACATCCATGAGGAACAATGTGAAGGTTAAGCTTACAGAATTCCTCATGGAGAAGTGGTTGACCTTGTAACAACATGAGGTTGTTACAATAGGACTTATGACTTAATGCGTCAGCCATGACATTGGCTTTGCCTGGGGTGTAAGAAATTCCCAAGTCATAATCCATAATCAACTCTAGCCAATGTCTTTGCCTGAGATTCAAATCCGTTTGGGTGAAGATATACTTGAGACTCTAGTGATCGGTGTAAATCTCGCAACAGTTACCAAGAAGGTAATGTCGCCATGTCTTAAGTGCATACACTACGGCTGCAAGCTCTAGATCATGTGTAGGATAATTATCCTTGCAACTGTCGAGATGCGTAGGCAAACACATGGCGATCCTGCATAAGAATGCAACCTAGTCCATGTAGCGAGGCGTCGCAATAGATAACAAAGTCCATGGAGAAGTCCGGTGGCTCAAGTATGGGAGCAGAAGTCAGACGTCTTTTCAGTCCCTAGAAACTGTGCTCACACTGTGGGGACCACTCAAACTTTTTATCTTTCTTGAGGAGTTCAGTAAGAGGTTTAGCAACTTTGGAGAAGTTCTCAATGAAGCGGCGACAATAGCTCGCTAGACCGAGAAAACTCCTAACTTGCTTAACCGATTCAGATGGAGTCCAATCAAGGACGGCCTGAACTCTCTCTGGATTGATAGCAATGCCCATACCAGAGATCACGTGGCCTGGATAGGTCACTTCTGGCAACCAAAATGCACACTTGGGGAACTTGGCATAAAGGCGGTGCTCTCTGAGTTTTGCTAACACAAGTCTAAGATGCTCGGCATGTTCTTCCTCGTTTCTCAAGTAAATAAGAATGTCATCGAGGTAAACCATGACGAACTTATCTAAGCACACCATGAAGATCCAGTTCATCAAGCGAGAGAACATGGCTAGAGCATTGGTTTGACTGAAGGACATAACGGTGTACTCGTACTGGAGTGACAAAAGCCGTCTTAGGAATGTCCCCATTTCTGATCTTGATTTGGTGGTAGCCTAACCTCAAATCCATCTTAGAAAAGACTAAGGATCCAGCGAGCTGATCATACATGTCGTTGATCCCGGGGAGCGGATACTTGTTCTTTATCATGACCAAGTTAACAGGATGATAATCTACAACCATCTGATCTGTTTCATCCTTCTTCTTGAGGAAGAGGACGGGACAAGTGTTGTATATATGCCCTAGAGGCAATCATGTATGATGATATTTCCTATGTGTTTATGAATAAAGATAGTCCTTGTACATTATCAATGATGTGTATCAACAAGTACGTGACTTGTTTGTGGGACTATGAATTGTATGATGACTGTCCTAAAAGGTCCCTAGTCGAAAGGGCTGTGTGGACGCACAGGCAACTAGACTAGCATATGACACGATGGATGGCTCAGTCTCACTAGCCATGGAGCATTGGGTGCTAACTGGATAATATGGACTCGGAAGGATCTGGTCGGATTCGATGTAGTCGGATCCGAGTTGAGACAAGGTCCGAGTCGGACAGACCCAACTATGAGACGCAGCGATATGTCATCTGTGAGTCTCTAGTACAACATACGTTTTATGTCCTAAGACCTGAGCTGGCGCATGTACTCGGGATGGTGACAGACTTGCTTTGGGCCAACCAAACACTACTCTGTAACTAGGTAGTTACAAAGGTGGGTTTCGGGCTTGTCCAGACCCATGCTGCGAGACCTGGTCGAGCAAGATGGGATTTGCCCCTCCGACCAGGAGAGATATACTCTGGGTCCCTCGTGTGATCCAACCAAGATAAGCATGGCCATGTGATTAGGATTATGAGATAATCTGGTTTGTGGTCGGCATCACTGGAACGAGAAAGAGGTCGGGCTAGCACAAGGATTACAAACTCGCCTTGAGCCCAACAACATATATCGTGTGGCAAAGCGAATAGATGTGTGACACATTGTACACGTTTGCCTAACCAGCTTCATCGGACACTTGGTGTTGGCACGCTTTGCTAGAGGCCGCTACCGACTAGCCAAGTCAAATGTGATCTGACTCGCGACCAAGTGAACGAGAACCTAAGGGGTCGCGCGCTTAAGGGAAGGAACCTGTGAGGCTGGACACGACTCCACGAGTCGGATGTTATCCTACTCAGACTCAGATCCAGGCCGAACAGACATTGGGCTTTAGGGTCCGTGCGAGGCCCAAGTGTTGAGCCCGCCACGGATGCCTATATAAAGTGGAGGTGCGACACACTCATTTGATTGATCGCTTCGGCGTTGTCACTAGGGTTTGCATGTGTTGCAAATAGCCACCTCCACTCACCGCCGACTGTGTGATCGGACCTAGCAGTCCGCCGCACGGTGTTCCTCCTGCACGCGCGGATACCGTTAGAGGCGATGCACTTGCGCCACTCCGGCGAACCTGTACGTGGGATCCGACGACCGGCTGTTCGAGGGAGATCGGACAAGGAGGAGACAATCCACGCGGATGCGCTGCCCCAACTCTTCTTCTGCTACACGGCACTGCGTGTCTAGTGGTAATGATCTGTGATCCATCTCCCGTAGCATGTTCTTGGTTGTTCTGCGTGTAGGAAAAATTTAATTTACAGTCGACGCACCCTACCGTAGATCCCAACAACAAGCCCAATGAGAAGAACTAGAACGGATGAAACCCTTTTGCAAGGACTCATCAAGTTGTTTCTTAAGCTCAGCTAGCTCTAAGGGTTCCATATTATGGGGTCTCCTAGAAATTGGGGCGGTTCTTGGAATAAGATCTATGATAAATTCTACATCTCTGTCAGGTGGAATGCCTAGCAGTTCCACTGGAAAGACATACGGAAAGTCACGGACTACCAGGATATGTTCAAGGTCTGGGAGAGGGCTGGCATTAAGAGAATATAATTGACGCTTTGCAACTCTAGTTGAGATAGTGACTATCTTACCAGATGGATGTGTAAGATGAACAGACCTAGTGTAAAAATCAATCTTGGAATGATGAGCTATCATCCAGTCCATACCCAATATGATGTTAATATTTGTAGACTTGATGGCTATAAGTGATGCAAGGAATACAAGTCTGTCAACAAGGATTTTATTGCCGTAGCTTATCCTAGAAGTTTTCCATCTCGACCCTAGAGCTTCAATTTCTAGTGGAGTTGGCATATCACAAATGACATGTTGTGCAAGTGGGCATAGCTTTCGAAAATAAAGGACCGAGATGCTCTAGTATCGAACAGAATGATGCTAGATGACAATTGACAAGGAGCGTACCAAGAACGACGTCAAGATCATCATGAGCTTCCTTGGCTAAGACGTGATGCACACATCCACGTTCAGTTATAGCTAGCTTGGCATGGAACATCTTGGCTGATGGCTTACCATAGCCAACAGACTTCCCAGACTAGGGTGGAGCAATACTAGTCTGAGTGCAATTACGAGCAATGTGGTCTGGCTCTCCGCACTTGTAACAAATCATGGAAGTAGGACATGGACCCGCATTGGCAGGCGTTCCAGCAATAGGCATGGGTGGAGCATACTGCTGAACTGGGCGAGGTGCCACATAAGATGGCCTTGGTGCATATTAGGGTGGGAAAGCGGTGTTCGGAACCCAAATCCGGCGCTTCTAAGAGCTAGAGCCGGAGGGAGAACCCAAGTCATGGGTTTGCTTACGGGACTCCTCATAAGTGAGTTGAGCTATCTTTGCATTAATGGCCTTGTTCACAAGAGCCTGGAAAATATCGCAATGGTGTAAGTGAAGATCACGACACTACTTAGGGTTGAGATCCTTCCGGAACCTAGCCTGCTTCTTGGCATCCGTGGACACCTCCTCAGTGGCATAGCAGGCAAGGCTCCCAAACTCTCTACTATAACCATCAACAACCATCTTACCCTGGGTGAAATTACATAAATCCTCCCTCTTGCGATCAATGAAACCCTGAGGAATGTGGTGCTCATGAAAGGCCTCAATGGAATCTCTCCAGGTAGGGATCTGTCCAGCTGGAAGCATAGCCTCATAGTTCTCCCACCAAAGACTAGCAGGACCCTCCAGGTGATATGTAGCATAGGTAACCTTGTCACCTCTAGCTACGTTCGTGGAACGCAACTTACGAGTGATGCTACGGAGCCAGGCATCGAGTGGATCAATGGAATGATGGAAGGTGGGTGGGTTCAAGCTGATGAAGTCATGAATGGTCACTGACTCGTTGTGCTGAAAGGCTGTGTTCTACTCAATATGTGCCAACAAGCGGTTAGCCTCACGCTTGTTCGTCTCAACCACTAACATGAACTTATCCAATGAAGGATGGTCAGGAGGATCCTCCTCATCCCTACCACCTCCGTGGCTCTAGCTACGAGCAATAGAACCTTGGGTAACTGGCGACATCCTGAGGAACAAAACCAAGGGAAGACAAGGATGGAATAAGCATCAACGTAAGGATGCAGAATGTAGCGCAAATGCATTAGAATCCCTCTAATTCCTAGGACAATTTGGGCAGCATAACGACAGTAAAATGCTCAAAATATGAGACATCCTACAAAAGATGTGGTAGCACAACAACTCAACATCATCACTCAAGGTTCTGTGATAGTACTAATCTACTACATAGGAAGTACTTGAAAACTGGAATATGACTCTGCTCAACCATTCCTATAATTCTACGGAATAGTAACTCACGATCGCGATGGATAGATGAGAAGCCTAGTTTCTTAACCCCATAGAAAAGAAGAGGGTGGCTCAGAATGAGAGGGACACAGAATAAGGAGTAAAAAGAGCCTGCCGTTGCCTTCCACAGTCAATTCCCCTATATAACTAATGCATTTCTAGACTCGACTTCAACCAGTTGGGCTTTGTAATCCTACAGTCAGTCAGGCTCTGATACCAAAGCTGTCGGGACCCCGATCCTAAGTCACACTGATCTAGCAAGTAACACATCATATAACTTTGCGGCCTCATGCCCGGTAACCCACGACTGCCGCCTTTACCTTGGCCAGGACCGTTTGCGTCTTTTGGCTCACGTATATGATTATGACGCTAGCATCCATATGACAGAGAACCCAGGTCGACATGACTAGTCATAAACCAAGGTGGCACAAACGTATAGGGACAGGCATATTTAACCCAAGAATGCACGTGTCAGTCATCAGCGTGTGTAACCGAGTTGTAGCAAGCTACAAGGACTCCAGTAAGCATCACGTGACATTTCCCCGTAGGGAGTGACATAGTAGCAAAGAAGGATACATGCCGGTCAATCAATGTGTTCTAGAGCAGTAGCAAACTACCAAGGCTCAGTGGAAGCACTAGGAGGCATTTCCCTGTAGGAAAGGCTAACAAAGGCAGATAACTAGGTGTCAAATCCCACACATACCAATGCATTTCAAAACATACACACAATATGCATGATATGTGTAGATACAACATGGAATCACAACATAAATCTACGACTCAAAGTATTTATTTAAGAGGCTCTGAGGAGCCATACATAGGATGATATTACGAACGTCTCATGACCCAACATACAAAGTCATACAAGCAACGGAAGCATAACATGTCTAAGTACAGACAACTAGAAATGAAAAAGGCCGAGGAAGCCTGACTATCAACAAGACCCTCCATAGGAACCAGGCCTCTGTCTGGGATTCCCAAACTACTCATCGAAGCCCACATGGAACTACTAGTGAGACTGAAGTCTCCTTTGCAAAACATAAATTAAGCAACCATGAGTACAAAGGTACTCAACAAGACTTATATCAGAACTATCACTTATGCATCAGTATCAATAAAGGGGTTGGTGGAGTTTAACTGCAGCAAGCCAGCTTTGACTCAGTGGCTATCCTGTACTACGACGACGAGTAATTTATTCGAGGTGAGAAAGAACACATGAGTCCACTAGCTAATCACCACAATAATACACTACTATGGATTCTCTCTCGTCTCCCTACGAGAAGGCTATCCATAGCCCTCACGCTTATCTTGAGCATTTTAGAGTATCCACTTTAAGTTGTCTATGAACCTTTTAAGTCTCAAAGTAGTCCATATCCGCGAATGCGACTATTCAAATAGATCATTAACCCTGCAGGGGTGTACTTCTTCACACACGCTCTCACCACTTACCACCATATACATGTCATGTATCTCGGCAACCCGCAAGAGGAAGCTTGGAGAGGGTGCCGACCATGACCTGACTAACCACGCAAGACTCTAGTCTAGTTTTATCGCCTATTTGAGGCTGGACCCTCAAGGGAAGTCCAGCCAAAGTTTCCATTACAGCCCCAAAGTATGTGTGCAGGGTTTCCAAGCTCACCTGGCCAGATGGAACTACACTTGGTACACCGGGCCATGGTGCCTAGTCTATCCCAAGCCCGCTGGTACCGGGGTGCCACTTGGTAGACAAATAGCACGACCTACAAACACCAGAAACTAGTTGCAACTCCTGGATAGAGATCGGTGCGATTAATAAGTCATGAGGGTCAATTAAGTATCCCAATGTGTCATGGTAACTATCTTGGATAACAAACACAAGATTCAGTTCTTAAGGACAGTCTCAATGAGACAACCCACCATGTACCTACATGGCCTCTCATCGCTACCTTTACCAAATTGTGTTCCACTTAGCTCTCAACATCAGAACATGATCACAACATTCCAATTCATTCCCAAATGAATCAGACCTGGCACAACTCTAGCAATAGCAAGCATGGTATGGGTGAAGTCACAATATGGCTCAAGAACTCCTAATCATGGTAGGAAGGTTTAACTATTTACTATGACAATGGCAGGTCATGCAGAGGAATGGGTTCAACTACCACAACAAGTAACAATTGAATCGTTGTTTTCCTAATGCAAAAAAAGAGAGTAGGAGCGAGAGAGCGGTATTGTATCGAAATGACCAAGGGGGTGTGCTTGCCTGAAAGATCAACACGGTAGCACTGCTCCTCGGATAGGTAGTCAGTGCCACTCACAGAGGCAGAACCTATCGAGAAGAACAGTACCAGAGAAGCAATCAATACACATCAAATGCAATAATATGATGCATGATAATATGGCAAGAATGATATGGATTGTGCTAATGCAACTAGCAACGCAACTCCAAAGTTAAGCATTTAAAATGCCATTTAGTTTTTTTCACATATACAATAGGTATAAGTTGGTTTGTCATGCATGAAAATGTTACAAATGGATTCATTGTTTTTTTCTGATAATTTTTCATATATAATTTTTTTCATTCTGAGCTACGGTTGAATTTCTATGAATTTTTGAAGTTAGTTAAATTTCTAGAATTTCCAAATATTTCTAAAATAAAAACAATCCAGAAAAGGTTTATTGCGTCAGCAATACACCAGCATGTCAACCAGGTCGTTCCAGGTCAAACCTGACCAGTGGGGCCCACTGTGGTATCCTCCTCTGAATGTTTCGAGTGGCTTGACTTGGCACATGTTCACACATGTAGTTGATTCAAAACCAACATAGCGTCCACGATATTTATGTTCATGGTGTTTATACCCTACTCATGCTAGTATTCAATGTTAATTATTCACAACGCATGTTTATGACCGTTTCCGCTCTCTAGCGAGTCGCTTCTCAACCTATTTGCTAGCCTTCGCCTGTACTAAGCAGGAATACTGCTTGTGCATCCAAAGCCTTAAACAAAAGTTATTCTAGATGAGTCCACTATATCTACCTATATGCGGTATTACTTTGCCGTCCAAGTAAATTTGCATGTCCCACCTCTAAAAATTCAAATGAACATCTGTTTTGTGTGCCTGTACCGCTGATGGAGTGACACGGGGGGGTCAGTATCTTCCATGCTAAGCGGGTTATTCTCATGATGAGTGTTTATTCACTTGTCCTTGCATGAGAGGGGCCGGTAATCGGGATGCCCAGTCCCATGATTAAATTTGCAAATAATAAAACAAACTCCCCCGGAAAGTTGTTGGTATGGAGGGCACCCAAGGATTCGGCTAGCCATGGCTTGTGTTTGTTGGTGGAGGGGGAGTAAACTTTACTTTTAGCGCTTGGGAACTGCCACTAATGTGTTTAGCATGGAAGATATTGAAAACTTTTGGTTGTAACATTGACAGGAAAGGTATACCTCCCAAAATTATATTTGTCCCTGATTTAAGCTATGAGCTCTGGCACCTCTGCAAATCCCTGCTTCCCTATGCGAAGGGCCCATCTATTTACTTTTATGTTATTTTACTTTTACTGTTGAGTCATCACCTTCTCAAACAAGCACCAGCCAGAGAGCACTATTGTCATTCTCATGCATTGTGTCTAGTTAATGTTGTGTGCATCATGACTGGATCTCTTCTACCATGAATTACAATGGTTATTCTCTGGTTGAACTTTGGAGGTGCTCTGCATTTATGTTTTGCGGTCTCAGAAAGGGCTAGCGAGATACCATGCTGTCATATTATATCACGATTGTTTTGACAAAGTGTTGGCATTTGAGATATTTTATTATTGCTCGCTAGTTGATTATGCCATTGATATGAGTGAATACAATTTCTAAGAGTTATCGTTTGCATGGTTAGTCATGATCTTTGCTGAAAACCTGGGTATTATTTAAGCATATATATGGACACAAGAAGAAAAGAGTTCGTAAAAGTTTTCTTTGTCACTTTCAGTTTGTCAACTAAATTGCTTGAGGACAAGCAATGAGTTAAGCTTGGGGGAGTTGACACGCCTCCATCGAATCTAATTTTTTGAACACTTTTGCTCTTTTTTTGGACTCTAATTTGCATGATTTGAATGAAACTAACCCGGACTGACGCTGTTTTCAGCAGAACTACCATGTTGTTGTTTTTGTGTAGAAATAAAAGTTCTCGAAATTGGACAAAACTTTTTGGAGATTTATTTTGGAATAAAAGAAAAATACTGAAGCAAAGACCCACTGAGGGGGCCCTCTGCTGCCGACTAGGCACCAGGGCACGCCACCTTCCTTTGGTGCGCCCTGGTGGGTAGTGGAGCCCACGAGGCTCCGCTGACCCTAATTCCGACGCTATAAATTCAGATTTCCCGAGAAATAAATAAGAGAGGAAGTTTCATAGCGTTTTATGATACGGAGCCGCCGCCACCTTCTGTTCTTCATCGGAAGGCTAGATCTGGAGTCCGTTCGGGGCTCCGGAGAGGGGGATCTTCCATCTTCGTCATCATCAACCATCCTCCATCACCAATTTCATGATGCTCATCGCCGAGAGTGAGTAATTCTTTCGTAGGCTTGCTGGACAGTGACGTGTTGGATGAGATTTATCATGTAATCGAGTTAGTTTTGTTAGGGTTTGATCCCTAGTGTCCATTATGTTCTCAGATTGATGTTACTATGACTTTGCTATGCCTAATGCTTGTCACTAGGGCCCGAGTGCCATGATTTCAGATCTGAACCGTTTATGTGTTCACTAATATATTTGTGTTTTTGATCCTACCATACATGTTATACACACCTATTACGTGTTATGATCTGCATACCCCAAGGTGACAATAATTGGGATTCTTTCTGGTGATTACTGTAATTTGAAGAGTTCATGTATTCACTATGTGTTAATGCTTTATTCCGATTCTCTATTAAAATGAGGCCTTAATATTTCTTAGGTTCCTTATGGACCACGCTGCCACGGGAGGGTAGGACAAAAGATGTCATGCAGGTTCTTTTCCATAAGCACGTATGACTATTTACATAATACATGTTGTTCGCACACAAACACGTCACCGTATACCCTCAACGCCGGGGGTGATGCACCGCAGCTCACGTTGAAGGAGACCCGTCTGAAAGCGCGGTACGCAGGCAATCCGGCGGGCGCTTTTGTAGACCCGAAACCCCACACGCCTGGGAGGGACCCCGTCAGGGCGTGGCAGCTATGGGCTACCCTAGGTCGACCTGATCGCCCCTAGGGCCTCGAGGTTTGCCGCCCTGCAACAAGAAGAACAGACGAAGAACGAGGAAGAAGAAAAACAAGGGAGAGAGATAAAAGTAAAGGTAAGAGTGGTAGATGGGTTTGTTCGATTGTGTGTTGTTCAATCGGCCATCACCTATCATCTATTTATGAGGCGGCTGGACTTCCCGTACAAGAAAAGGACTTCAAATCACGTCCAAATCTTTCCAAAATTAACTGAACTCGGATTTAGGTAAGTCTGGAACATCAGTTCGGTTTTTAGGTCCCACAAGCCACAAACGACTTCGGATGAATATGAGCTCAAAAGAAAATTTGACCGTTTCGACGAGACGAACAACTTTTGTGTTGAACGTTTTTTTATTCAAAGACATCTTGAGGGCCGAATCTCTCACGCAAAACAGCCAATTGGTGGCGCTACCCATCAGACATGTGTCTGGTGGGGTGCGCCATATTTTGCCTCCTGCAGGGCTGCATTCCGATGGCTCTAACTTTTGCATACAAACTCGGATTGGAACATTTTTTATAACAAAATCGACCATTTCGACGAGACGCACAACTTTCATGTTGAAACATTTTCCATCAGAGGCCATCTTAATTGAGTTTCATGCCATTATTTAATCTGGTGTCAACATGAGCATCTCTGAACTTGTCATAACTATTGCATAAGAGCTCCATTTTAGACCATGTTCATATCCATCTCGATCTTCTTAAAGAGAGCCATCCGGAGGTGACCTCCAATCATAAGTTTGAATTAGTCTTGATATAACTTAAAGCTATTCTCTATGATTGTGCCACTTTTGAGCGTCAACACATGCCTACATTACATTGATGAATTGGAGGTAGTTCTATGTCGCCCTAGGTTATAACTGTTATATGATGAATATCATCGAACAAAATCACCGATCCAATGCCTACGAGCTTTTCACATATTGATCTTTGCTAAGTTATTACTATTGCTGTTACTGTCAGAATTGCTATAAAATTACTGCTAACGTTGTTACCGTTACTGTTGCTACTATTACCACTGCTATCAAATTATCCTATTACTGTGCTACTGATCACTCTGCTACAAATATTTAGTCTCCAGGTGTGGTTGAATTGACAACTCAACTGCTAATACTTATAAATATTCTTTGGCTCCCCTTGTGTCGAATCAATAAATTTGGGTTGAATACTCTACCCTCGAAAACTATTGCGATCCCCTATAATTGTGGGTTATCACAGTCTCATCAGGTTGCTCAGCTGCTTCCGCTGTAGCTTCTGGGTAGGGCTAACCTTTCTTGAACTGTGTTAAAATGCTGTCAGTTCTGTCTATTATTTTGTTGGCGTGTTTACTTGCATTGGTGGAGACCTTGGATGCCCAGTGTATGCAATCTGCTGTCTGGTTGCCCTTTATTATCACTGGTGGCAAACTTTGATGCCCAGTGGACGTAATATGCTGTAATTTCTTTGTTGTCTAGTCTAGGTTTATTCTTCGTCATGATGTTGTAATTTATTTACTATATATGCTGTCGCCGCTCTATGAAAAGGTCGTAATCTTCGATCGGAGCGCAATGGGCCAATACGTTAGGTTTATATAAAAAATTATGGTACTAAAACTGGCCGGCCCGCTAATCGCTATAAATGGGCCGAAACATGGGCCTGGAATCATCTTGGGCCATTAGCAGGCCTAGACTTAATCTGACCCACTATTAGTTTTAGGCCTTTAAAAGGCCGATTAAACCACTTGCCTTAGTTGGTCCAGAACATAAAACTGTCTTTTAACAGGCTGAGAAGTAGATTGGGCCTAAAATGTGCCGAACAAATCACGGGCCGACAACAGGCTGAAATATACATCGGCCTATGATTGGACCAATGATATGATGGGCCATTAACAGGCCGAATGTTGTTGGCCTTGGTTGGCCTAATCACATGACGGGCTGGAAGCAGGCCGGATCCATAGTGGGCCTAATTTAGCGAGCCAAAACTAGGCCCAACATTATCAAGGGCCTTTAACGGCCCGATAGGTAGGTTGGGCTAAAATGTATCCACGAAGACTACGGGTCGTTAAGAGGCCGAAAGTCACTACGTACCAGATTTAGGCCTAGATGCAGCTCGGGCTGTTAAATGGCCGAAAGTGAAACCGGGCCGACAGTGGCCCATATGTACCAAGGGCCGCTAATAGGCCGAAACTAATATCAGGCTGAACTGTTAAACGAGCCATTAAGAGGCCAAAGAGCAAATCAGGCCCTCAATGGGCCCAAAGGCACAATAGCTGTTAACGGTCCGTATCTGTTATGGGCCGCAATTTGGCCCAAAATATGACAGGCAGTTAACAAACCGAATCATATATGGGCCATAATTTGTCCCAAACCATTGCAGGCTGTTAACGGGCCGGATCTGATATGGGCCATAAATTGTCCCATAATATGGTAGGCTTTTAACGGGCCGTATCTGAGATGGGCCATAATTTGGCCAAGAAAATGGTAGGCTGTTAATGGGCTGGCCCATTAGTATCTAACGAAATCTTGTGGGCCTTTTACTGGGCCAGCTTTTAAACCTATATGGGCCTTTATTGGGCTGTTCCACATGTCGACGTTTCATTGGCGACTCCTGTCCATTGGACGGTTGACATCTTTCCCCACGCGGAGCTGACACGTGGATCCTTTGGCTAGTGAGAATTTTACATGTGGAAAATTGCCACTGGTCGTGGCTATTAATGGGTTATCGGATCCAAAACCGGACCTGATAGCTTAACGGCGACCCATTACGGTGGATGCCATGTGTCGGTTACCCTTGACGAAAACACTTCCATGATGTGGCATTTATCGTCATGGAAGTGGACACTTCCGTGATGATAATTTCAGTATTTTCATGGAATACTTATACGACAGCACATGTATGACTATCTTGCTTCTGTCATAAAATCATCATAGATGTACATGCATGACAGAAAACATGACCTACTGTGACAAACACGTATCATCATGGAAGTATTTTTTGTAGTGCCTCTTCCCGGAATTTCAGGCCTGACTTGGCGGAGAAGTACGATGACAAGTTCAATCCATCCGAGTTCCTCGGGATTTACACCATCACAGTGCAAGCTGCTGGCGGTAGAGACGACAAGGTTCTCACCAACTATTTTCCTTTGGCGCTCAAGACCAACGTGAGATCTTGGCTGATGTACTTGCCGTAGGGCTCTATTTCTTCTTGGTCGGACTTGTGTCATGTGTTTGTTGGGACCTAGATCGGGGGCCATGAGCCTCCGGGGCAGCCCAGCGACCTCCACTTGATTCCGTAGAAGGATGGCGAATCACTTCGTAAGTACACATTGGGGAACGTCGCATGGAATACAAAAATTTTCTACGCACACGCAAGATCTATCCATGGAGATGCATAGTAATGAGAGGGGAGAGTGTGTCTACGTACCCTCGTAGACCGTAAGCAGAAACATCTATTAACGCGGTTGATGTAGTCGAACTTCTTCGTGATCCAACCGATCAAGTACCGAACGTACGGCACCTCCGCGTTCAGCACACGTTCAACTCGGTGATGTCCTCGCCTTCTTGATCCAGCAAGACAGGCGAAGTAGTAGATGAGTTCCGGTAGCACAATGGTGTGGTGACGGTGGTGGTGATGCTATCTCCGCAGGGCTTTGCCTAAGCACTCCGAAACTATGACCGAGGGACGAAACTGTGAAGAGGGGCGCCGCACACGGCTAATAGATTGTCGTGGTCTTGTGTGGTGCCCCATCCCTCATATATATAGGTGGGGGGGGGGGAGAGGGGAGGCATCCAGGAGGCGCCCCCAAGGGAGGCCGAATCCTCCTTGGGCTCCTGCCCTAGCCACCCCCTTACCATATTTGCCCGAGGGGGGAAAGGAAGGGGGAGGAGAGGAAGGCAGGGGGAGGCCGAATCCCCCTCCTTCCTTTTCTCCCCTTGGCCGGCTTCCATAGGAGGGGCGCGCCAGCCCCTTGTGGGCTGGTGTGCTCCTCTTACTTGGCCCATATGGCCCATATACCTCCCGGGGCTTCCTGGAACCCCTTCCGGTGATCCGATGACTACCCGGTACCTCCCGAAACTCTTCCGGTGTCCAAATATCATCGTCCTATATATCCATCTTTACCTCCGGACCATTCCGGAGCTCCTCGTCATGTCTGTGATCTCATCCGGGACTCCGAACAACATTCGGTCACCAAATCACATAACTCATATAAAACTATATAGTCAACGAACGTTAAGCGTGCGGACCCTACGGGTTCGAGAACTATGTAGACATGACCGAGACACCTCTCCGATTAATAATCAATAGCGGAACCTGGATGCCCATATTGGTTCCTACATATTCTATGAAGATCTTTATCGGTCGAACCTTATGACAACATACGTAATTCCCTTTGTCTATCGGTATGTTACTTGCCCGAGATTCGATCGTTGGTATCTTCATACCTAGTTCAATCTCATTACCGGCAAGTCTCTTTACTCGTTTTGTAATACATCATATCGTAACTAACTCCTTAGTCATTTTGCTTGCAAGCTTCTTGTGATTTGTATTACGAGAGGGCCCAGAGATACCTCTCCGATACACGGAGTGACAAATCCTAATCTTGATCTTTGCCAACTCAACAGACACCTTTGGAGATACCTGTAGAGCATCTTTATGATCACCCAGTTACGTTGTGATGTTTGATAGCACACAAGGTATTCCTTCGGTATCCGGGAGTTGCATGATCTCATAGTCGAAGGAATATGTATTTGACATTAAGAAAGCAATAGCAATAAACTGAACGATCATATGCTAAGCTAACGGATATGTCTTGTCCATCACATCATTCTCCTAATGATGTGATCCCGTTATCAAGTGACAACACATGTCAATGGTTAGGAAACCTTAACCATCTTTGATCAACGAGCTAGTCTAGTAGAGGCTTACTAGGGGCACGGTATTTGTTTATGTATCCACACATGTATTTAAGTTTCTGATCAATACAATTCTAGCATGAATAATAAACCTTTATCATGAATAAGGAAATATAATAATAACAACTTTATTATTGCCTCTAGGGCATATTTCCATCAGTATCCCACTTGCACTAGAGTCAATAATCTAGATTACATTGTAATGAATCTAACACCCATGGAGTCTTGGTGCTGATCATGTTTTGCTCACGGAAGAGGCTTAGTCAACGGGTCTGCTACATTCAGATCCGTATGTATTTTTCAAATCTCTATGTCTCCATCCTTGACCTTTTCATGAATGGAGTTCAAGCATCTCTTGATGTGTTTGGTTCTCTTGTGAAACCCGGATTCCTTCGCTAAGGTAATTGCTCCAGTGTTGTCACAAAAGATTTTCATTGGACCCGATGCACCGGGTATTACACCCAAATCGGATATGAATTCCTTCATCCAGACTCCTTCATGCCCTGCTTCCGAAGCAGCTATGTACTCCGCTTCACACATAGATCCCGCCATGACGCTCTGCTTGGAACTGCACCAACTGACAGCTCCACCATTCAATATGAAGACGTATCTGATTTGTGACTTAGAGTCATCCGGATCAGTGTCGAAGCTATCATCGACGTAACCATTTACGACGAGCTCTTCATCACCTCCATAAATGAGAAACATATCCTTGGTCCTTTTCAGGTACTTCAGGATGTTCTTGACCGCTGTCGAGTGATCCACTCCTGGATTACTTTGGTACCTCCCTGCCAAACTTATGGCAAGGCACACATCAGGTCTGGTACACAGCATAGCATACATGATAGAACCTATAGCTGAGGCATAGGGAATGACTTTCATTTTCTCTCTATCTTCTGCAGTGGTCGGGCTTTGAGTCTAACTCAATTTCACACCTTATAACACAGGCAAGAACCCTTTCTTTGACTGGTCCATTTTGAACTTCTCCAAAACTTTATCAAGGTACGTGCTTTGTGAAAGTCCTATTAAGCGTCTCGATCTATCCCTATAGATCTTGATGCCCAATATATAAGCAGCTTCACCGAGGTCTTTCATTGAAAAATTCTTATTCAAGTATCCTTTTATGCTATCCAGAAATTCTATATCATTTCCAATCAACAATATGTCATCCACATATAATATCAGAAATCCTACAGAGCTCCCACTCACTTTCTTGTAAATACAAGCGTCACCATAAGTCTGTATAAAACCATATGCTTTGATCACCTCATCAAAGCGTATATTGCAACTCTGAGATGCTTGCACCAGTCTATAGATGGATCACTGGAGCTTGCACACTTTGGTAGCACCTTTAGGATCGACAAAACCTTCTGGTTGCATCATATACAACTCTTCTTTAAGAAATCCATTAAGGAATGTAGTTTTGACGTCCATTTGCCAGATTTCATAATTATAAAATGCGGTTATTGCTAACATGATTCGGACTGACTTAAGTATCGCTACGGGTGAGAAAGTCTCATCATAGTCAACCCCTTGAAGTTGTCGAAAACCTTTTGCGACAAGTCGAGCTTTGTAGACAGTAACATTACCATCAGCGTCAGTCTTCTTCTTGAAGATCCATTTATTCTCAATGGCTTGCTGATCATCAGGCAAGTCCACCAAAATCCACACTTTGTTCTCATACATGGATCCTATCTCAGATTTCATGGGCTCAAGCCATTTATCGGAATCTGGGCTCATCATAGCTTCTTCATAGTTCGTAGGTTTGCCTTGGTCTAATAACATAACTTCCAGGACAGGATTACCGTACCACTCTGGTGCGGATCGTGCTCTGGTTGACCTACGAGGTTTAGTAGTAACTTGATCTGAAGTTTCATGATCATCATCATTTGCTTCCTCTCTAGTTGGTGTAGGCACCACGGGAACGGTTTTCTGTGATGTGCTACTTTCCAATTCGAGAGAAGGTAGAATTACCTCATCAAGTTCTACTTTCCTCCCACTCACTTCTTTTGAGAGAAACTCCTTCTCTAGAAAGGACCCATTCTTGGCAACAAAGATCTTGCCTTCGGATCTATGGTAGAAGATGTACCCAATAGTTTCCTTAGGGTATCCTATGAAGATGCACTTCTCCGATTTGGGTTCGAGCTTACCAGGCTGTAGCCTTTTGACATAAGTGTCGCATCCCCAAACTTTAAGAAAGGACAGATTAGGTTTCTTGCCAAACCATAGTTCATACGGTGTCGTCTCAACGGATTTAGACGGTGCCCTATTTAACGTGAATGCGGCTGTCTCTAATGCATAACCCCAAAATGATAGTGGTAAATCGGCAAGCGACATCATGGAACGCACCATATCTAATAAAGTACGGTTACGACGTACGGACACACCATTACGCTGTGGTGTTCCAGGTGGCGTGAGTTGTGAAACAATTCCACATTGTTTTAAATGAAGGCCAAACTCGTAACTCAAATATTCACCTCCATGATCAGATCGTAGAACCTTTATTTTCTTGTTATGATGATTCTCTACTTCACTCTGAAATTCTTTGAACTTTTTGAATGTTTCAGATTTGTGTTTCATTAAGTAGACATACCCATATCTACTCAAATCATCTTTAAAGGTTAGAAAATAACGATACCCGCCGCGTGCCTCAACACTCATCGGACCGCATACATCAATATGTATTATTTCCAGTAAGTCATTAGCTCGCTCCGTTGTTCTGGAGAATAGAGTTTTAGTCATCTTTCCCATGAGTCATGGTTTGCAAGTATCAAATGATTCATAATCAAGTGATTCCAAAAGTCCACCCGCATGGAGTTTCTTCATGTGCTTTACACCAATATGACCAAAACGGTAGTGCCACAAGTATGTTGCACTATCATTATCAACTTTGCATCTTTTGGCATCAATGTTATGAATATGTGTATCACTATGATTGAGATTCAACAAGAATAGACCATTCATCAAGGGTGCATGACCATAAAAGATATTACTCATATAAATAGAACAACCATTATTCTCTGATTTAAATGAATAACCATCTCGCAATAAACAAGATCTAGATATAATGTTCATGCTCAACGCTGGCACCAAATAACAATTATTGATGTCTAAAACTAATCCCAAAGGTAGATGTAGAGGTAGCGTGCCTACGGCGATCACATCGACCTTGGAACCATTCCCGACGCGTATCGTCACCTTGTCCTTAGCCAATCTTTGTTTATTCTGCAGCTCCTGTTTCGAGTTACAAATATGAGCAACCGAACAATTATCAAATACCCAGGCGCTACTACGAGCATTAGTAAGGTACACATCAATAAAATGTATATCAAATATACCTTTGTTCACCTTGCCATCCTTCTTATCCGCCAAGTATTTGGGGCAGTTCCGCTTCCAGTGACCATTCCCTTTGCAGTAGAAGCACTCAGTTTCAGGCTTGGGTCCAGCTTTGGGCTTCTTCACGGGAGCGGCAACTTGCTTGCCATTCTTCTTGAAGTTCCCTTTCTTTCCCTTGCCTTTTTTCTTGAAACTAGTGGTCTTTTTAACCATCAACACTTGATGCTCCTTCTTGATTTCTACCTCCGTGGCCTTAAGCATTGCGAAGAGTTCGGGAATCGTTTTCGTCATCCCTTGCATATTATAGTTCATCATGAAGCCTTTGTAGCTTGGTGGCAGTGACTGAAGAACTCTGTCAATAACACTATCAACTGGAAGATCAACTCCCAACTGAGTCAAGTGGTTACTGTTGAAAGTATAATTTGGCTACTAGGTATTTTGGGCCAAATTTATTTAAATGATCATTGTTATATTATTTGTTGATATATATATATATATATTTTGGACTTGCTGTTTAGTTCAAAATGCAGGCTTGGTTTGGCATAACAAGTTATTTTACTCAAGACAAATGTATGAAGTTTCGCATGGATTAGCGGCTACTTGGACAAATTCTCATACGCTGGGCTAAATTGTGGTTGCTAAGATGAAGGATTCTTGCATGAGCTATGGAGTCACGTACGAGAAGGTGCAACAATACATGATGAATGATCAATCATTATTAGCCGGTGTGATTAGCGACCTTGCCGGAATATTTTATTATTTTCCTTGTAGGCTCAAGGGTATTTGTACGTATGCATATAACTTGGGCTGTGATTGCAACATGGCCGGAATATTTTATATATTCATATAAGGCAAGGAGTGGTATACATGGTAACCGAATCAGATCCTGATCGGTTTAGTTTTGGAGTTCTACACTTGTACAACAAGTCCTTCTGTATACCCCAAGTCCCGCGTGCCTTAATAAATAGGCCATGACCGATTGAGAAAAAGAACAATCGATCTATTCAATACAAACACTACTTTTTCACGTACGTCTTTTATCTTTGTCGTTCTTCTCGGCCGAGCTCTAGCAGCCCTAGGGTTTGGTCAATCTTTGCCATTTTGCGCTGAAAAGCGGCCGGTTCTTCTCCATGAAAGCGAGATATCTTTGTTGCTTTGCCCGGAAAGCAATCATTCGTCGTCACGAAAGCACGACAAATATCCTGGTGTTGCACGGCGATTTTGCGTGCCAACACAATTGGCGACTCCGCTGGGGACGAGAAGAAGAAGAGGTACACGATGAGTACCGAGTCCAAGAACGGGAGCGACATCGACCCGAAGAACGTCATCGCCGTCACACTCGATGATCTGTCGGAAGATGATTGGCGTGAGCTTGAAGAGGAGCTTGAGAAAGAAAAGGTTGAGAGGTTGAAGCTGAAGTTGGCTAGATACGCAAAGATGAGGAACAGCGTCGTCAAAAAGGTAGTTCCGAGCCCTTCCGATGCGTTCAACACTCAGGTAAAAAACTCAACCGAAGAAATTGCTCATCTAATTGTTGTGTCCGTAGCTAGTAAATATGGTTCTGATATGGAAAATATGGCACGTACAATTACTCGAGCAGTAGCTAGTAGACTTGAAGAATTTAAGGTGCAGTTTAATAAAGATCTTGAAAATTGTCTACCTGGCCATGTACGCTCATTAGTGCTGCAAGTCAATGATGAATATTCTGGGAAAAAGCCAATGTCACCACAAAATAGCGGATTCATTAATTTGCCTAATCATATACATACACCTAGTGCATCGGCTAATGTTACGCAGCTTCCTGTCCCTTTAACAAATAATCAAGATGGCCGGAACTATGTGGGCACTTCGGCTAATAATTTTGTTCCTAGTACTACTGCTCCTATTGTTTTGACTTCGGTTCCACAAAATCACAATAGCAATAACCGAAGTTTTGGTTTTAATTCTAATTTGCAGCAGCCTAGTTATCGGACAGTGGCATATAGTACACCACCACTACCGCCTGTTGGTACCGGGGTTCCGTACGGGCCGGTACCCGATTCATATTTTAGTGGGTCTCCGTTGCAAACTTCACATGCTCAAATTTCGTTGCTGGAGTTTCCGCCGCGTGCTTGTGTTCCATCTGATCCACAAACTAGTTCTCTACAGCCCAATGATAATTTTAAGGATCAGCTTGCTAGTATACTTAGAGAATTTGGTTTAGAGCCTAAGGATAGAGCACGTGCATATCAAAAACCATACCCTGATTACATTGACTCGACACCATATCCTCGTGGTTTTAGAATTCCAGATTTTGTTATATTTACGGGGGAAGATGGTAGATCTACTTTTGAGCATGTAGGACAATTTTTAGCACAATGCAGCGAGGTCGGCACATCGGATGTTTTTAGATTAAAACTATTTCCTTTATCTTTATCCGGTACTCCATTTACTTGGTTTACATTGCTTGCTCCTAATTCTATTTCAACATGGGCACAATTGGAGCAAAAATTTCATGAGTATTTTTATAGCGGTGAAACAGAACTTCGGCTTTCAGATTTAACTATGGTTAGGCAGAAATATAATGAGCATGTTCATGATTATATTAGGAGGTTTAGGGATGTCAAAAACCGATGTTTCAGCTTGACCATAGCCGAAAAGGATTTAGCCGATCTTGCCTTTTCAGGTCTACTCACTCATATTAAGGATAAACTAGAAGGGCAAGAATTTTTAGATGTTAATCAAGTTTTGCAGAAGGCTTTGGCGCAAGAAAACCGGGCTAAGGAAATTAAACAATATAGCCAGTTTAAAGATAATAGAAATAAAGAGAAAGATAACCATGCGGTTAATGCCTTAGATTATGAGTGATTCGGCTAGTGAGGATGACGTTAATATATGTGTAGCCGAATGGGTTCAAGCGCCAAAGTCAAAACCTTTTGCATGTTCTGCTTTGAAACCTACACCTGCTAGAAGAGACGAAATTAAATATACTTTTGATGTAAACAAGTGTAATAGAATTTTTGATATGTTACTGCAAAAAAATTAATTAGAGTGAGGGAGGGTCATGTAATTCCACCTCCAGAAGAATTGGGTAGAAGAGCTTATTGTAAGTGGCATAATTCTTTTTCTCATGCTACTAATGATTGTAACGTGTTTCGTCGACAGGTGCAATCGGCCATCAATGAAGGACGGTTGACATTTACAGAAGGTTCTAAGATGAAGCTCGACTGCGACCCTTTTCCTATCAATGTGGTAGAGCTTGAGAGTAAAAAAATGCTTATTTGGTCAGATCAGACCGAATCCGCAAGAGAGAAAAATGTTGTTGATAACAATGCTCCTCCAAGGATGATCAAACCAAAAAATTCAGAACTAGGAGTATGGAAAGTTAATGGCAGAAGAAAACAAGCTCCAAGGCCAAAGCCGACAGTTAGCATGTTGTTGGAAAAATATACCTCACGCAAGACCAGCAATGTGTTTAATCGGCTCGGAGGTAATAAGCGTCCAAGATCTCCTTCTGGACCTCGCGGTCATGAGCAATGGCAAGGAAGTGCGTATGACCAACAGCCGTATTTTGCAATGGAGCCAACATATTCGGGTTGTGCACCTCCTCTTTATCCGCAGTTTCCTCCATGGGGGTTTAATCCTTGGGCGCCATATCCTATAGGGCCAGCAGGTTATTTTCAGCCGAGATGGATCCCGCCGAGGCCTATGTTCAGACCAAACGTGCATGAGAAAAGGGCTTGGTTCAATGAGGAAGCTAGATCACATAATGCCATCGAGATTCGAGGAAGTCGATCACCGGTACGCAATGTAGATGACAAAAACTATAAGGGTGGTCACAAGCGCGTGTGGGTGCTGGTGAAGCGTGCTGAAACTAAAGCGGCAAAAAATTCAGATGATTTAAGTGCTACTCATGGTCTGGAAATTGTTGAACACCAGGCTGAAGGTGTTGTCAATAATATAGAATCAAGCGATGATGGTGCGATAGGATCAGTCACCAAGAAGATTATTGGTACAGAGGAAAACAATGGTGTGAAGGTGCAACCAATTGGCCGATCTAATCAATGTGGGAAAGAAATTAATTCTGGGCATACCATGCATGCACAATCAGATAAGGCATATGTTGTATCTTCATGCACTAGTCAACAGTCTAAATCGGCAGGTTCATATGCTGATTTAGTTAAGGGAACATGTTGTCCAGGGACGTCCAAGAGTTCGCCTCCAATGGATTTCAAGTATAACAGCAACACATGCACACGTTGGGATTCCAGCAATGTATGCGGACATAATTCTAATGCTAGTAAAGTATATGATCAGCAAGGAGGTTTATCGGCTAAAGACAAAATATTCATCCCAGGAGGAACAGTATGTCAGTACAGGCCAAAGGACCCGGGGGGCAGCAAAATTAAGTCAGTCGCGCCAGGGACTAAACCAGCACCTCAGTGGTGCCCAAAGGGACTTACTCACACTCAGAAATGACGTGTACAGCGACTGCGGACATTGGAAATAAAGGAAGAGATAGCTGAGAAGAAGCGCGATAAATGGTTCAATCAAGATAAACCAATGATACCCACAAAAACTTGGAAGGAGAAGCGCATCGCAGTGGAGGAAAATAAAAATACGGACGGCACCATTATTGCAGAAAATTCAGAGAATGATAAAGATGTACCAACTGATATGGATGTTAATATGGTGTTCACGTTGCCTGCTGAATTTCGCACGCCCGAGGCTGAAATTGCTGAACTTGTTCTTGGCCCAAAGAATGCTACATTTGAGAAACCAGAGAAGCATGGACAACACCTAAAGCCATTATTTATCAGAGGTCATATTGATGGTAAGCCTATTGGTTGCATGCTTGTTGATGGCGGTGCAGGTGTTAATATTATGCCCTTTTCGGTATTTTCTAAACTGAACCGAAAAGAGAGCGAGTTAATGAAGACCAATATGGGACTTAGTGGGTTCTCAGGGGAATTGTCCGAGGCTAAGGGTGTTATATCTATGGAGCTCACAGTCGGAAGCAAAACATTGCCGACTGCATTTTTTGTTGTTGATGTCAAAGGACGGTATAATATTCTGTTGGGACGTGACTGGATTCATGCAAATTGTTGCATCCCTTCTCCCTTACATCAGTGCTTAATTCAGTGGGTTAATGATGATGTGGAGGTGATTGAGGCCGACAATTCTTCATGCATTGCTTTAACGGATGCGCCGGTTGATTGGCAAAACGGTGAGATGCGATGTTTGACCGGTAGGGATTTGTCTGACTATGATTATATCAGTATTGGTAGAGATGGTTTTGTACCTATAAATACACAGCCGGCTAATGTAGCTCGGCTTAATGATTTATCTATATAAATGATGAATAAAGACGATAGCATTAAGTGGCTGCAAAGACGCATGGAGGAGTATCGTTCCGGAAAGAGCGATACGCATGAAACAATTGAAGATTTTGATGACATGGAAAAGCTTGGACAAGGATTCTCATCGGCTGATACACTTGAAGAAATTGATATTGGTGGTGGAAGTATTCCGAGACCTACATTTATCAAAGCTAGCTTGAAAGCCGATCAGAAAAGCAAGGTATGTCTATTACTTAAAGAATTCGTTGATTGCTTTGCTTGGAATTATACAGAGATGCCCAGTTTGAGTAGAGATTTAGTAGAACATAGGCTACCTATTAAATCTGGTTTTAGGCCGCATAAACAACCTCGTAGAAGTTTCAATCCTAATTTGTATGACCGCATCAAAGAAGAAGTTGATCGGTTGATAAAAGCTAAGTTTATTCGGCCGTGTAGATATGCAGATTAGGTTTCTAATATTGTGCCCGTGGAAAAGAAAAAACTGGTAATATTAGAATCTGTGTTGATTTTAGAGATTTGAATAAGGCTACTCCGAAAGATGAATATCCTATGCCTATAGCCGACATGCTTATTAATGATGCATCGGGACATAAAGTGATTAGCTTTTTAGATGGTAATGCGGGTTATAATCAAATATTTATGGCCGAACAAGATATGTCTAAGACTGCTTTTCGTTGCCCGGGTTTTGTTGGTTTATTTGAGTGGGTCGTTATGACGTTTGGGTTGAAAAATGCCGGTGCTACATACCAACGAGCTATGAATTTAATTTTTCATGATCTTTTAGGCATTGTACTAGAAATATATATTGATGACATAGTTGTTAAATCGGATGGGTTTGATCAACATTTAGCCGATTTAAGATTAGCTTTTGAAAGGATGCGTCTGTATGGATTAAAAATGAACCCACTCAAATGTGCTTTTGGCGTGTCGGCTGGTAAGTTTTTAGGTTTCATAATTCATGAAAATGGCATAGAGATTGACCCTAAGAAAGTGGAGGCAATTAGAAATTTGGAGGAACCCACGTGTAAAAGGGATGTGCAAAAATTGTTAGGAAAAATTAATTACTTGAGACGATTCATATCTAACCTGGCAGGGAAAATTCAATCGTTTGTTCCTCTACTTCGGCTAAAGAATGAGGCCGAATTTACTTGGGGGGGCAGAGCAACGAGATGCTTTTAATTATATAAAGCGATGCTTGTCGAATCCTCCAATATTGCAGGCGCCCAAGTCCGGTGCGCCGTTCAGGCTGTACATTGCTGCAGAAGATAGGGTGATCGGTGCGGTGTTGGGGCAAGAGGTCAGCGGGAAAGAATACATCATTGCATACTTAAGCCGTCGTTTGCTCGACGCCGAAAGTCGGTATGTGTTTATTGAAAAGTTATGCTTATCTTTATACTATGCATGTACCAAGTTTCGGCATTATCTTCTTTCTAGTACGTGTGTAGTAGCTTGCCAGGCCGACGTCATTAAGTATATGTTGCAACAACCGATTCTTAGTGGTCGGATTGGAAAGTGGGCTTACGCACTAATAGAATATGATTTAACATATGAATCGTTGCATGCTATGAAGGGTCAAGTTATCGCCGATTTCATTGTTGATCATAGGATTAAAGATGATGAAAATATTAATTATGTTAGTGTATGCCCATGGAAGCTTTATTTTGATGGATCGGTTTGTAGGGAAGGGCAAGGCGTCGGTAATGTTTTAGTTTCACCAAATAATGTTTTTTATGATACATCGGTCCGTTTGGAATATCCTTGCACTAATAACCAAGCTGAGTATGAAGCTTTACTGTTTGGTTTACACACTTTATTTGATATGGGCATAAAGGATGTAGATGCTTTTGGGGATTCGCTTCTGGTAGTACGACAAATTAAAGGTGAATTTCAATGTTTTGATGGGTTATTAAATAGTTATTTGGACCGATGTTTAGACATAATTAAATCTCTAGATACGTTCACCATCCATCATATACCTAGAGAAGAGAATTCTAGAGCTAATTGTTTAGCACAGCAAGCATCCGGTTATCACATTAGTAAAGGAATGTTTTTTATATTAGACAAGCCGATGCATGCTGAGTCTATAATGATGGATACTTTGCCACAGGGTGCACTTGGGCCTAGGACAGTTGAACAACTAGATGTACAATGTACTGTAGATTCGGTGCATGAGTTACAAATGACCGAATTAGCAAATAATTTAGAACCAAGTGATTGGAGAGTTCCTCTAGTTAATCATTTAAAAGATCCAAGTCAAACGAGAGATAGGAAAATTCGGCGACAAGCTTTAAAATATACTTTGTTTAATGACGAGTTGTATCGCCGAACAATAGATGGGTTATTTTAAAAATGTTTGGATTCTGATCAATCTAGAATAGCTATGGGTGAAGTGCATGAAGGAATATGTGGAACACATCAGTCGGCTCATAAAATGCGATGGTTGTTAAAAAGAGCGGGGTTTTATTGGCCGACTTTGCTAGAGGATTGTTTTCGGTACTATAAAGGTTGTGAGGCATGTAAATTTTTTGGTAATGTACAGTTAGCGCTTGCGTCTATGTTAAATCCCATAATTAGGCCATGGCCATTTAGGGGATGGGGTTTAGATTTTTATTGGTGAAATACATCCTTCGTCTTCTAAAAGACATCGCTTCGTCCTAGTTGCCACAGATTATTTTACTAAATGGACTGAAGCGGTTCCTTTGAAAAATATGACTCATAAGGAAGTTATTAGTTTTGTTTTAGAGCATATTATTCATAGATTCGGTATTCCTCAAACTTTAACTACTAATCAAGGTGCTTCTTTTATGTCTCATCAATTTCGTGAATTTGCCGAATCTTTAGGAATTAAATTGTTAAATTCGTCGCCTTATTATGCTCAAGCTAATGGATAGGCCGAATCTAGCAATAAAACTTTAATTAAGCTTATCAAAAAGAAAATTGAGGAGCATCCGAAAAGATGGCATGAGGTACTTTCGGAAGCTTTATGGGCTCATCGGATATCTAAGCACGGAGCAACTCAAGTAGCACCGTATGATCCAGTATATGGTCAGGAGGCGGTGTTACCTGTAGAGGTTAATTTACAAGCTCTTAGAGTGGCCAGACAAAATGATTTGTTGGCTGTAGATTATAATGATTTGATGATGGATAAGATAGATGACATTTCAGAAGAGAGATTAAGAGCCTTGCGAGAAATTGAGAAGGAGAAATTAAGAGTAGCTAAGGCTTATAACAAAAGGGTGAGATAGAAATCGTTTCAAATAGGGGATTTAGTGTGGAAAACGATTTTACCTATTGGAACTAATGATAGAAAATTCGGCAAATGGTCGCCGAGTTGGGAAGGCCCGTATAAAATTATAGAGATTGTTCCTGGAAATTCATATTTTGTACAATCTTTGCAGGGAGAGAAGTTGACTAAAGCTCTCAACGGAAAATATTTGAAAAAGTACTATCTAGCATGTGGTAGGAGGCTTGAACAAATTTGGCCGATATATTATTTGAGATGTCGCCTTAGGGAAAATTTGGCCGATGTATACTTTGGACATCGCCCTGAGCAATTATATGGCCGGTGGATTGATCAACATCGCCCTAAGGTATTGTTATGGTGTTTTTGATAAATACAATTGTAACAAAAACAGGGGGGCATGTGTTGAAAGTATAATTTGGCTACTAGGTATTTTGGGCCAAATTTATTTAAATGATCATTGTTATATTATTTGTTGATATATATATATATTTTGGACTTGCTGTTTAGTTCAAAATGCAGGCTTGGTTTGGCGTAACAAGTTATTTTACTCAAGACAAATGTATGAAGTTTCGGATGGATTAGCGGCTACTTGGACAAATTCTCATACGCTGGGCTAAACTGTGGTTGCTAAGATGAAGGATTCTTGCATGAGCTATGGAGTCACGTACGAGAAGGTGCAACAATACATGATGAACGATCAATCATTATTAGCCGGTGTGATTAGCGACCTTGCCAGAATATTTTATTATTTTCCTTGTAGGCTCAAGGGTATTTGTACGTATGCGTATAACTTGGGCTGTGATTGCGACGTGGCCGGAATATTTTATATATTCATATAAGGCAAGGAGTGGTATACATGGTAACCGAATCAGGTCCTGATCAGTTTAGTTTTGGAGTTCTACACTTGTACAACAAGTCCTTCTGTATACGCCAAGTCCCGCGTGCCTTAATAAATAGGCCATGGCCGATTGAGAAAAAGAACAATCGATCTATTCAATACAAACACTACTTTTTCACGTACGTCTTTTATCTTTGTCGTTCTTCTCGGCCGAGCTCTAGCAGCCCTAGGGTTTGGTCAATCTTTGCCGTTTTGCACTGAAAAGCGGCCGGTTCTTCTCCACTAAAGCAAGATATCTTTGTTTGCTTTGCCTGGAAAGCAATCGTTCGTCATCACGAAAGCACGACAAATATCCTGGTGTTACACGGCGATTTCGCGTGCCAACAGTTACGATACCCAGACATTTTGAGTATGTATTCACTGACAGAACTGTTCTCCTCCATCTTGTAGCTATAGAACTTGTTGGAGACTTCATATCTCTCAACCCGGGCATTAGCTTGAAATATTAACTTCAGCTCTTGGAATATCTCATATGCTCCGTGACGTTCAAAACGTCTTTGAAGTCCCGGTTCTAGGCCATAAAGCATGCCACACTGAACTATCAAGTAGTCATCAGGTCAAGTCTGCCAGACATTCATAACATCTGCAGTAGCTCCTGCAATAGGTATGTCACCTAGCGGTGCATCAAGGACATAATTCTTCTGTGCAGCAATGAGGATAATCCTCAAGTTACGGACCCAGTCCGTGTAGTTGCTACCATCATCTTTGAACTTAGCTTTCTCTAGGAACGCATTAAAATTCAGGGGAACGGTAACACGGGCCATTGATCTACAACATAGATATGCAAAACTAATAAGACTAAGTTCATGATAAATTAAGTTCAATTAATCAAATTACTAATGAACTCCCACTTAAATGAACATCCCTCAAGTTATCTAAGTGATACATGATCCAAATCAACTAACCGATGTCCGATCATCACGTGAGATGGGGTAGTCATCAATGGTGAACATCTCTATGTTGATCATATCTACTATATGACTCACGTTCGACCTTTCGGTCTCCCGTGTTCCGAGACCATGTCTGTACATGCTAGGCTCGTCAAGTTTAACCCAAGTATTATGCATATGCAAAACTGTCTTACACCCATTGTATGTGAACGTAGAGTCTATCACACCTGATCATCACGAGGTGCTTCGAAACGATGAACTTTGGCAACGGTGCATACTCGGGGAGAACACTTTTATCTTGAAATTTAGTGAAGGGATCATCTTATAATGCTACCGCCGTTCTAAGCAAAATAAGATGCATAAAGGATAAACATCACATGCAATCAAAAATATGTGACATGATATGGCCATCATCATCTTGTGCTTTTGATCTCCATCTCCAAATCATTGTCATGATCTCCTTCGTCACCGGCTCGACACCTTGATCTCCATCATTGCGTCGGGGTCATGTCGCCAACTATTGCTAACGCATAGCGATAAAGTAAAGCAATTACATGGCGCTTGCATTTCATACAATAATTAAGAGACAACTCTAAGGCTCCTGCCGGTTGTCGATATTACAAAACATGATAATCTCATACATCAACATATATCACATCATATCTTCACCATATCATATCACAACATGCCCTGCAAAAACAAGTTAGTCGTCCTCTACTTTGTTGTTGCAAGTTTTACGTGGCTGCTACGGGCTTCTAGCAAGAACCGTTCTTAACTATGCAAAAAACACAATGGTGATTTATCAAGTTTGCTGTTTTAACCTTCTTCAAGGACTGGCCGTAGTCAAATTCGATTCAATTAAAGTAGGAGAAACAAACACCCGCCAGCCACCTTTATGCAAAACAAGTTGCATGTCAGTCGGTGGAACCGGTCTCATGTGCGTGGACATGTAAGGTTGGTCCGGGCCACTTCATCCCACAATACCGCCGAATCAAAATAAGATGTTGGTGATAAGCAGTATGACTATCACCGCCCACAACTCTTTCTATTGTACTCGTGCATATCATCTACGCATAGACCTGGCTCAGATGCCACTATTGGGGAACGTTGCATGGAAAACAAAATTTTTCTACGCACACGCAAGGTCTATCCATGGAGATGCATAGCAATGAGAGGAGAGAGTGTGTCTACGTACCCTCGTAGACCATACGCGGAAGCGTTTATTAACGCAATTGATGTAGTCGAACTTCTTCGCGATCCAACCGATCAAGTACCGAACGTACAGCACCTCCGTGTTCAGCACACGTTCAGCTCGGTGACGTCCTCGCCTTCTTGATCCAGCAAGACGGGCGAAGTAGTAGATGAGTTTCGGCAGCACGACGGTGTGGTGACGGTTGTGGTGATGCTATCTCCGCAGGGCTTCGCCTAAGCACTCCGAAAATATGACCGAGGGACGAAACTGTGGAGAGGGGCGCCACACACGGCTAAGAGATTGTCATGGTCTTGTGTGGCGCCCCCTCCGTCATATATATAGGTGGGGGGGAGAGGGGAGGTATCCAGGAGGCGCCCCCAAGGGAGGCCGAATCCTCCTTGGGCTCCTGCCCTAGCCGCCCCCTTACCATATTTGCCCGAGGGGGGAAAGGAAGGGGGAGGAGAGGAAGGCAGGGGGAGGCCGAATCCCCCTCCTTCCTTTTCTCCCCTTGGTCGGATGCCATAGGAGGGGCACGCCAGCCCCTTGTGGGCTGGTGTGCTCCTCTTATTTGGCCCATATGGCCCATATATCTCCCTGGGCTTCTCAGAACCCCTTCCGGTGATCCAATGATTACCCGGTACCTCCCGAAACTCTTCCGGTGTCCAAATATCATCGTCCTATATATCACTCTTTACCTCCGGACCATTCCAGAGCTCCTCGTCATGTCCGTGATCTCATCCAGGACTTCGAACAACATCCATTCACCAAATCACATAACTCATACAACACTATATCATCAACGAATGTTAAGCGTGCGGACCCTACGGGTTTGAGAACGATGTAGACATGACCGAGACACCTCTCCGGTTAATAACCAACTGCGGAACCTAGATGCCCATATTGGTCCTACATATTCTACGAAGATCTTTATCGGTCGAACCTTATGACAACATATGTAATTCCCTTTGTCTGTCGGTATGTTACTTGCCCGAGATTTGATCGTCGGTAGCTTCATACCTAGTTCAATCTCGTTACCGGCAAGTCTCTTTACTCATTCCATAATACATCATCTCATAACTAACTCCTTAGTCATTTTGCTTGCAAGCTTCTTGTGATGTGTATTACCGAGAGGGCCCAGAGATACCTCTCCAATACATGGAGTGACAAATCCTAATCTCGATCTATGCCAACTCAACAAACAACTTCGGAGATACCTGTAGAGCATCTTTATGATCTCCCAGTTATGTTGTGATGTTTGATCGCACATAAGGTATTCCTCCGGTATCCAGGAGTTGCATGATCTCATAGTTGAAGGAATATGTATTTGACATTAAGAAAGCAATAGCAATAAACTGAACTATCATATGCTAAGCTAACGGATGGGTCTTGTCCATCACATCATTCTCCTAATGATGTGATCCCATTATCAAGTGACAACACATGTCAATGGTTAGGAAAACTTAACCATCTTTGATCAACGAGCTAGTCTAGTAGAGGCTTACTAGGGACACGGTATTTGTTTATGTATCCACACATGTATTTAAGTTTCCGATCAATACAATTCTAGCATGAATAATGAACCTTTATCATGAATAAGGAAATATAATAATAACAACTTTATTATTGCCTCTAGGGCATATTTCCATCAGTACATTCAGAGGTTCAGCCATGTGCACCACAAGATCCCCGATATACGCCCTACTAGTTTTATTGCTTCATTCCATGCGAATGTTCGCAATCGCAGGATGCAGGCTGAGTTGAATATCGAGCAGGCCAAGACCGTCAATGACTTGTATGCCTTGGCGGACTAGTGTGCGTGTGCTGAGGAGGGGAGAGACTTCCCGGGGAGGACGTTGGAGCCGAGGTTGATTTTGAGGACGATGACACATCCACCCCGAAGAAGACAGGCCGAAAGCGCAATCACAAGCACAAGGGTACGCCAGTGATGGCAGTCGAGGGTTCCGCCAACTCAGATGCTGCCGAGAAGCCCGACGACCCCGGCAAGGTGGTTCCTGGATGCGCTGATTGTCAGGAGGCTGTGACAGGCGAGAAGGCGGATGGCTCCAGTAAGACCAAAGGACCGTACTGCAAGATCCACCGCACCAAGGGACATGATCTCAACGACTTCCGACAAGTGGAGTAGCTTGCTGAGAAGCAAAATCAAGAGTACGAGAAGCATGACAAGGAGAAGGGCCAGGATGGCGCCAGTGGGTCTGGCAACAAGAATCGCGGTGGCTGTGGTGGACACCGCGCCAAGGGCCAGTAGCAGAAGGAGAAGCCTGCTCACGGCCATGAGAAGAAGGAGGGCGAGGATGATGGTAATTATGATTAGGAGGAATCTAGAGAACAAGAGTTTCAAAGGTTGTGGAGGCCATGTGCGTTGACGGAGGTGCATCTTTGCACTCCTCTCACTGCCAACTCAAGCAGTGGGTGCGTGAGATCAACACGCCCGAACTAGTAGTAGAGGCACAGAAGCCTCTCAATTGGCCTGACACGCCCATTGTTTTCGACACCGAGGACCACCCTGACCGCACCATGATGGTCGGGTGTTTACCTTTGTTGGTCTCACCAACAACTCGCAACCTCAAGATGACGAAAATACTGGTTGACGATGGGGCCGGCTTGAACCTGATCTCCCCCGATGTGATCAGGAGGCTGCAAATCCCTGATGGAGATCTCTAAGAAACATGAACGTTTTAAGGGATCAATCCGAGGAGGAGCCAGACCACCGGCAAGGTTACCTTGCCGGTCACTTTTGGTACCGAGCTGAACTACAGGACCGAGAAGGTCCTTTTTGACATCATCAAGATGCCATTTCCCTACAATGGCATTCTTGGTTGTCCGGCCCTCGCAAAGTTTATGGCAGCGTCGCATTATGCCTATAACACTTTGAAAATGCTGGGCCCGATGAGCATCATCACCGTCCACTCCGACAAGAAGGACACAATTATCTGCACCTACAAGCTCTACCGGGAGGCAGTGGCAGCATCTATCGTCAAGGCACCTGCTCCTGTCGGCAAAGCTCACGGGGGAGGAAAGAAGAAGAAGACCGGCAATACCTCTGAGAAGTACTCCAAGAAGCGCACCTTTTCAGAGTGTAGCGCACCCGTTGAGGACATTCCAGAGAGCTCTACCGGCAAGAGCAAGAAGACCAAGGCCTCACCACCTGCTACGAAGCAAGTCTGGGCATGGGAGGGTGGCACTGGCAGTACTTTTATCATGAGTGCTACCCTTGATGACAAATAGGAAAGCACACTCGTCGCCTTCCTGTGGGGGAATATTGATGTGTTTGCATGGCAACCATCTGATATCCCTGGCGTTCCCAGGGAGGTGATTGAGCACCACCTTGCTGTCTGTCCTGATGCAAGACATGTCAAGCAGAAGGTCAAGAAGCAAGCTTTGGAGTGGCAAGAGTTCATTGCCCAAGGAATCCAAAAACTAGATCCAGTAGGCTTGGTCAGAGGAGTGCTACACCCAACTTGGTTGGCAAACCCTGTGGTCATTCGCAAGGCAAATGGGAAGTAGAGGCTTTGTATTGACTTCTGTGACATAAACAAAGCATGTCCAAAGGACCCCTTTGCCTTGCCGCAGATTGATCAGATTGTGGACTCCACTTCTGGCTGTGACCTGCCCTCTTTTCTTGATGCCTACTGTGGTTATAATCAGATCTTCATGGCTAAGGAAGATAAGGAGAAGATGACATTCATTACTCCATGTGGTACATACTGTTTTATACGCATGCCTTTCAGATTAAAGAGTGCGGGAGCGACATTTGTAAGGTCTATGCAAATTGGTTTTGGTTCCTAGCTACATAGAAATGTGGAAGCCTATATGGATGATATAGTGGTCAAAACCAAGCACAAGGATTCCCTGATCCAAGATTTGGAAGAGACATTTGCAAACTTGCGCAAGATCAACTTGAAGCTCAACCCTAAGAAGTGTGTGTTTGGCATTCCGTCCGTCAAGATTCTCAGGTTCTTTGTATCTCAGCGTGGAGTTGAAGCCAACCCCGACAAGATCAGGGCAATTGAGCAGTTGGACGCACCAAAGCATGTCAAGGACGTGAGGAATCTTGCTGGTTGTGTAGCAGCTCTAAGCAGGTTCATCTCCAACTCAGCTGAGCGCGCCTTGTCATTTTTCAAAATCTTCAAAAAGGGAGTTCTAATGTAGTGGAACCTTGAAGCGGGGCTTGTGCTCCAAGACTTGAAGGAGTACCTCTCCTCTCTGCCAGTACTAGTTGCACCAATACCACGAGAACCATTGCTGCTATACTTAGCTGCAACCAATTAAGTGGTTAGTGCTGCACTAGTGGCCGAGAGGGAAGCAGAAGAAAAAGAGATAGCAACCGCAGAGCCTCAAGTCGACGAGCCAGAATCTTTTTTGGCAAGGTCAGATGCCGATAACCAAAGTTCAGCGCAGGCAAATGAGACTGAACAACAAGCTGTGAAGAAGAAGAAGATGGTGCAGCGCCCAGTTTACTTTGCCAGTTCCCTTCTCCAGGGGGCTAGCTCAAGGTACTCTGGTGTGCAGAAGTTACTCTTTGGCCTCCTCATGGCCTCAAGGAAGCTGCGCCATTACTTCCAAGCACATCAGATCACTGTCGTCACTCGTTTTCCACTGCAGCGCATCTTGAGAAATCCAGAAGCCACTAGCAGGATAGTGGAGTGGGCGTTGGAGCTGTCGAGCTTTGATTTGAAGTTTGAAACTACATCAACAATCCAAAGCAGAGCCTTGACAGAGTTCATTGCATAATGGACACCAACTCCAGGCGAAGAAATACCAGAGACCTCGCTCCCTGGCAAGGAAGCCCCCCAAGATTGGATCATGTACTTTGACGGTGCTTTCTCGCTCCAGGGCGCCGGTGCTGGAGTGCTGCTTGTCGCACCCATCCGAGAGAATCTCAAGTATGTGGTTCAAATGAAGTTTCCCCGAGAGCAGGCCACCGACAACACTACTGAGTACGAAGGGTTACTTTTCGGACTCCGTATCGCAATCGACCTTGGTATCAGAAAGTTGATCACCAGAGGTGACTTGCATTTCATGGTGAAGCAAGTGAACAAGGATTACCAGAGCCCATTGATGGAGGCATATGTGGATGAAGTGAGAAAGTTGGAAGCGCATTTGACGGTTTGCAGGCAGAGCCTGTTCCTTGCACCGAGAACATCATTGCCGATGAACTGTCGAAGCATGCCGCTAAGAAATTACCCGTGGAACCAAGTACCTTTGTGCTCCTTCAGAATCAACCTTCAGTTGCACCTTCAATGAGGCCAAACAAGAGAAGAAAGTTAAACTCTGGAGAGTACTTTTCGACAGAGCTTCTGATGCGGATCATCCTTCCGTCATCCCCATGGACTCTACACCAATGCATCAAGCACCACGTGGACCTATGATAAGAGCTTGAGCACGCGCAATTGAAACCGAGGTGAACTCACTCCTACTCGAGATCGATATGGATATGAATGGAACTTGGATGCTACCTCACTAAAACATGCTATGTGTCATTAGGTACGAAGTCCAATGCCACCAAGCAGCTAAGGGACACCCCAAAGGAGTAGGAGAAGCACCCCAAGGCCATGAGGAAGAAGGAGGAGTCCAAGAAGATGAAGACAACACCTGCCAGGCGACCCCGTGCGCACGGGCCACCCAGACCCTGTGCCCACAGGCCTCCCAGAAGGCTACTATAACCAGAACATGCACCTCCATGCACACGGGCCCTCGCCACTATAGCACCCCATGCACACGGGTGTGTACCGTGCACACGGGACCCCCGTGCACATGGGCCTCCCAGATTTCAGCTGTGGATGCCCTGTCTTGCCTCACAAGTTATCCCCTACCTCCCTTTGGCTATATATTTTGGGTCTAAGACACTTGTTAGGCTTAGCAAAGTATATGTGAGACATTGATAGAGCTTTGCTCCTTCTACCACTCCTCTTGGAGATCAAGACCTCTTAGGAGAGGATCCCAAGTGGATTTCCAGACCTCCTTTTGGAGAAGATTATCATCAAGACCTCACCTCCTTAGGAGTGGGAAGAACCTTACCTTTGTGCTTGTTTCCTTGGACTGTTCTTGTATTCTTGTGGATCTCAACTTTGCTACTCTAGTGGATGTGTGATTGGGTTCTGTTTGAGTGAATTTCCTCCTTGTGTTCTTGTGTTCATCCCTTTTCCCCCTCCAAGTGTGAAAAGATCTCCACTTAGGGTTCCACCCTACAACATCTTGGTATCATGAGCCATGGTTGATTTACATCTTGGAGCCCCTACCCCTCATATTCTAGCCTAATTTTGTTGCTTTTTGTCCCAATTCGAAAATCCCCACAAAAATAACCCCAAAATTTTTCTTCAATTTGTTGGATCTTGTGAGATTTTGTTCATTTGGTCCATGAATTACGTGTTTGACAAGTGGATCTACCCCTTACCACCATCCCCCATCCATCCCACCGTTGAATTTGGCCGAATTTGAGAGTTTTGCCATGGATCCGGGTGTGTTCTTGCGCAGCAGAACACCCCGTGCGCATGGGCCATCGGGATCCCGTGCCCACGGGACCCCGTGCACACGGGCTCAACTTACCCCATGCGCACGGCCCCTCCTGTACAGTTCGGCCACCGTCCATTTCACATTGTTTCGCATTTCCACCACCGTTGTTCGCCTTCCGCACTACTTCTCGTTGGTGTTTGAGATTTGGAGTTGTGGTTCACCGTGTCCTAAGGTGTTTTGGCTACTTAGGGACGGTTCGACTTCGACATCACCGCCACACGTCATCGCCTCGGACTCCACATCGACATCGACCACTTCATCTTCATACTAACCGTAAGCAAGGATGGTAACCTCGACGACATCTTATACTCATACCTTGCCATTACATTTGATAGCCTCAAGCCATTTTGCGTCACTTACCCATCGAGATTAGCGAGTTGAGAATTGCCGGGCCACATTATTTGTGCACCTTTAGTGATATGTCTCTCGCGTGCATACCATACTTGTTGTCTCATACTCCGGCTTGAATATTAAGCATTGTGGCATAGTAAAAAAAACATTTAAGCAAAAGAAAAGAGAAACAAAGAGCTTGTAAGCAATATCATTGATCCTTTTAGCATAGTTCCATCATCTTGGTCAATACATACATAAGCATATTTGGGATTGTAGACGACATGTTTCTCTCATAGGTTGGTGCACAAGCGTATCTAGCCATTTGAGTAGTCAAGGTAGCATCTCTCTAGTATCCATACAATAAGAGCATTTTCCGTGGTTCCACATTTTGAGCTCGTTCCTTGGTTGTGCGGATCCCACTTATCTTCCATGTGTGTGTTCCTAGTGATATCCTTGGGTTTGATCTATTTGTCTTACTTGCCATTTGTGAATCATTTCAACATTTTCGACATCTTGACTAACATTTGCTTGATTTATAGTGCCACTCCCTAACTAAGATCCTCCACAAGCCTTTTACTTGTAGGTGTGAGAAAACAAAACCCGGTACCACTTCTCCTATTATAGCATTCCGTTGAGTGATACTCGATACATCCAGAATCTTTGGAAAAGGTAACTTTGGTATTGTTCTCTCATTTTCCTACTCACCACCTCTTGGTTATGATGGATAGGCCAACTTCTTCAATGAACCCACTCTTCGAGGATCAAGATGACGAACGCGACTACGTCACCAAGAATCACTTCTTCATCACCCAACAAGCTCTCCATCAAGAAAGTGAAGCTTTGGGTGATCGCATCGAGCAACTCGCCACCGACCTACGCCAAGCTAGAAACCGGGACTACCTCGACGCCAAACTCACCACACAAATGGAAGAATTCCGCAACATGATCATGAGCCACGCGTCTTCCACCACCTCTTCATCAAGATGTCGCCACTCAAGTCGTCACTCTTCAGCCTACTCTTCTTTCAATGCAAGTCCTCCTCGTGCTCATTCTCATCGATGTGACGACCCCCAAGATCATCAAGCTCAAGAAAATCCATTCCATGGCAATGTTTTGCAAGACCGAGTCCGAGCACGTGAAAGAGCGAGACGCCAAGAACAAGACTTTGTGGACCATGAGCAACCTCCACAACCGCAACATCAAGAACCTCAAGACGGCGACAAAATTCGACAAGAACAAAGACGCCATGATGAACAAGCCCTTGAAGCACTACGCGCACTCTGCGAGGCCACTACAGCCATTGCCGACCACAACCATCAAGTGCGTGAACAAGAGGAAGCACTTCGCCAAGAATGACAAGATGAAGCCGGTCGACGTGAAGAGCAACAAGAAAGAAGAAACCGGGCACAAATGCCTAGACCTCATCGGGGAGTCCTTCAAGAGGAGCATGACAATGAAGACCCTCCTCCATGCCAAGTACGACAACACCATCATCCACATGATGAAGAACTACGCTACGACAAGCTCAAGTTCACCATGCCCAAGTTCTACGGAAGCATCGATCCCGAGGAATATCTCTCATGGGCATTGAAGGTCGAAAAGATATTCCGTCTTCACAACTATGAAGAGGAAAAGAAAATCGCCATGGCCTCCCTCGAGTTTCGACTATGTCCTCATTTGGTGGGAACAAGTGCTCGCAAGACGACGAGAGAGAGAGGCGAACCACCAATCACGACTTTGACACAAATGAAGGATGTCATGAGAGCTCGCTTCGTGCCTACACATTACACCCGCGATCTCTCCAAGAAGTTGCAACTTCTCAAGCAAGGCACGTAGACGGTGGAAGAATATTACCAAGAGATGGAGATTGCCATGATATGGGCCAATGTCAAGGAAGATGACGAGCAAACTATGGCACAATTCTTGAATGACCTCAATCACCCAATAAATAAGATTGCCAACTTCCAACCGTACTCCAACCTCCTCGAGCTAGTTCATCAAGCGACCAAGGCCGAGCGACAAGTACAAGATGACTTCAAATACGCCAAGTACTCTTCCAAGACCTACGGCTCATACACTCAAGCTCCCACGACTTGGGAACCTCCTACCTCAACTAGAGCATCACCAAGCAATGACGACAAGTTAACTTACAAGAAAATTTTGACATCTTCAAGTCGTCCTACTACAAGCAACTTCAAGCCGAGAGCTTCATCATCATCGACTCCAATGGATGAGACCGTCAAGACAAGTTCCATCAAATGCTTCACATGTCAAGGCCCCGACCACAAGACATTCAAGTGCACCACTCGGCGCACCATGATCGCCAACGATGACAGAACCTATGACTCCATGAGCGAGGAAGAAATGGAAGTGCTTGAGCACGTGGCCAGGCACCGACGAGTGAATGAAGAGGAAGATGATCAAGTCTTTTATGACAATGATTCAAGCCCCACCCTTGTTGCTTCCAAGGTCTTGATGCTTCAACACCAACAATACGAAGACCAACATTGCCACATCTTCCACACCAATGTGGGCATTGACGGACGTTCTGTGATGGTCATCATCGACGGAGGAAGTTGCCACAATTTGGCAAGTGAAGAGCTATGTTCCAAGCTACAATTGGTCAAGATGAAGCATACTCATCCCTAGAAGGTCCAATGGCTTAGCGACTCCGGCACCATTCAAGTGGAGCACACCATGCAAGTTTCCTTCAAGGTCGGCGCATACGAAGACACCTTGGAGTGTGATGTGGTTCCTATGTCCGTCTGCCATCTCCTCTTAGGAATACCTAGGCAATTTGACCGCGACATCATTCACAACGGAAGAACAAACCACTATAGCTTCAAGATGAAGGGCAAGGAGTAGATGCTACGACCTATGTTGCCAAGTCAAGTGATCGTCGACAAGAAAGCATACACCCATCATGGAGAGAATAGTGAGAGAGTGAACCACCAAAAGGAGAGTGAGCGCCATAAGCCAAAAATGAGTGCCTCCATGATGAGAAACAAGAAAAACTTAGTGCTTTTAGCCACCAAATGAGAGATGAGAGAAGTGTGTGAGAAACCATCTAGTGTCCTACACTATGTCCTAGTATGCAAAGATGAAGCAGCAAGGACTAACACCTCTAATCATCTACCTCTAGTGTTGTCTAATCTTTTGCAGGAGTTCGCAGACGTATTTCTCGATGAGCTACCTCCCGGCCTTCCTCCTCTACGCGGCATCGAGCACCGCATCGACCTCATCCCTGGCACACCCCTACCAAACAAGGCTCCATACCGCGTCAACCCCGAAGAAACTAAGGAGATACAAAGGCAAGTACAACACCTCATTGACAATGGACATGTACGTGAAAGTTTGAGTCCTTGTGCCGTGCCAGTTATTCTTGTGCCTAAGAAAGATAGTAGTTTTCGCATGTGTTCCAATTGTAGACCCATAAATGCTATCACCGTTCGCTATAGGCATCCCATTCCACGCCTTGACGATATGCTAGCTGAGCCTAGTGGCGCCACCATTTTCTAAAAAAATGATCTTAAAAGTGGTTATTACCAAATCCGTATTCAACAAGGTGATGAATGGAAAACTGCTTTTAAAACTAAATTTGGCTTATACGAGTGGTTAGTTATGCCTATGGGCTTATCGAAGGCACCTGACACTTTCATGCGTGTGATGCACTACGTTCTTCACAAATACATTGGCATATGTGTTGTGGTCTACTTTGACGATATAATTGTGTTTAGCGAATCGCTAGAAGATGATGTCACTCATCTTAGGGACGTTTTGCAAGTTCTTAGAAACGAGCGTTTCTATGCTAACATGGAGAAATGCATTTTTGGCATTGACAAGCTTGTTTTCTTGGGCTTTGTTGTGCCTTCAAAGGGTGTTCTTGTAGATGAGTCTAAAATTGAAGCAATTAAAACTTGACCACAACCCACTAATTTGCAACAAGTGCGTAGTTTCCTTGGTCTATCCGGTTTCTATCGTCGCTTTGTTAAGGACTTTAGCACCATTGCATCACCATTACATGCCTTGAGTAAGAAAAATGCACCCTTTGCATCTGCCGCATTTTATGAGCTCAAGTCTTTGCTTACACATGCCCCAATACTTTCATTGCCTAATTTTGACAAGACGTTTGAGGTCCATTGTGATGCTAGAGGTAATGGTATTGGCAGAGTTTTGATGCAAGAAAAGCAACCCATTGCATATTTTAGTGAAAAACTTTCCGGAGCTCAACTCAACTATCCCATCTGTGATGAAGAATTATATGCTTTAGCGCGAGTATTGCATGTTTGGGAGCATTACCTTCGCCCACATGAATTTGTCATACATACCGATCATGAGACTCTTAAATACCTCAAAGGTCAAACAAAGTTGAATAAACAACATGCTAAATGGAGTGAATTTATTGAATCTTTTCCTTATGTGATCAAGTACATTAAGGGTAAAGAAAATGTTGTGGCGGATGCTCTTTCCCACAAGTGCATGTTAGTTACTCAACTTGAATTGAATGTTATTGGCTTTGAGCATGTTAAAGATCTATATGCACATGATCCTTCGTTTGCAATTCCTTATGCCAAATGTCTTGCTAACACTTGTTGGGAGAACTATTACATCAAGAATGGCTATCTTATGCGCGCTAACAAACTTTGTATACCTGAGTCTTCGCTTCATTTGTTACTTTTGCAAGAGGCTCATGGCAGAGGACTTATGGGACATTTCGGGCGCAACAAGACCTTTGCCACACTCTCCTTCAAGTACTTTTGGCCAAAGATGTTCCGTGATGTTGCACACTTCACAAATAGATGCTCTACATGCCGCAAAGCTAAGTCACAAGCTCAATCTCATGGTTTACATATGCCACTTCCTATTCCATATCACCCATGGGAAGATATTAGCATGGATTTTGTGCTTGGATTACCTAGGACTCAAAATGGAAAGGATTCGATATTTGTTGTTGTGGACCGATTCTCTAAAATGGCACATTTCATCCCATGCAATAAGATAAATGATGCTTCACATGTTGCAAATCTTTTTTGTAGGGAAATCTTGAGGTTGCATGGAGTGCCAAGGACCATTGTGTCGGACAGTGAAGTCAAGTTCCTAAGCTACTTTTGGAAGACACTATGCATCAAGCTCGGCATGAAGCTACTATTCTCGACTGCCTATCATCCCCAAACCGATGGCCAAACGAAAGTCACCAACCAGACATTATCTACTCTCCTATGCGTGTTGATCAAGAAGAACATCAAGGAGTGGGAGGAGTGCTTACCCATCGCCGAGTACGCTTACAATCGCGCAAGACACTCTACTACCGGCAAGTCCCCCTTCGAAGTCGTCTACGGCTTCAACCCTTTGTCGCCCTTGGACATCCTTCCTCTACCGCTACAAGAACGAGCACACATGGATGCAAGTGTACGAGCAAGTTATCTCAAGAAGATCATGAAGATACAAGGTCAGTGATTGAGCGTCAAGTACACTGCCTCGCCACCAAGCTCAACATCAACAAGACCCCCATGGTGTTCAAACCGGGCGATTTAGTATGGCTACACCTCCACAAGGACCACTTCCCCAATGAGCATAAGTCCAAGCTACTACCACGAGCCGATGAACTCTTCAAAGTGCTCGTCCGCTACAATGACAACGCCTACAAGATCGACATCCCACATGAGAAGTACAACGTAAGTGACATCTTCAATGTCAAGGACTTGGCTCCATAGCATGGTGATGAAGATCATGATTCGAGGACAGATCTCTCCCAAGGGGGGAAGATGATGCGGACCATCCTTCCATAATCCCCATGGACTCTACACCAACGCATCAAGCACCACATGGACCTATGACAAGACCTCAAGCATGCGCCATTGAAACCGAGGTGAACTCACTCCTACTTGAGATTGATATGGATATGAATGGAACTTGGATGCTACCTCACCAAAACATGATATGTGTCATTAGGTACGAAGACCAACACCACCGAGCAGCTAAGGGACACCCCAAAGGAGTAGGAGAAGCACCCTAAGACCACGAGGAAGAAGGAGGAGTCCAAGAAGATGAAGACAACACCTTCCAGGCGACCCCGTGCGCACGGGCCACCCAGACCTCATGCCCACGGGCCTCCCAGAAGGCTACTATAACCGGAACATGCACCCCCGTGTGCACGGCCTTCAAACCCAGTGCTCACGGGCCCTCGCCGCTGTAGCACCCAGTGCGCATGGGCGTGTGCCATGCACACGGGACCCCCGTGCGCATGGGCTTCACTTACCCCGTGCGCACGGGTCTCCCAGGTTTCAGCCGTGGATGCCCTGTCTTGCCTCCCAAGTCGTCCCCTACCTACCTTCGGCTATATATTTTGGGTCTAAGGCACTTGTTAGGGTTAGCAAAGTATATGTGAGACATTGATAGAGCTTTGCTCCTTCTACCACTCCTCTTGGAGATCAAGACCTCTTAGGAGAGAATCCCAAGTGGATTTTAAGACCTTTTGGAGAAGACTATCATCAAGACCTAACCTCCTTAGGAGTGGGAAGAACCTTACCTTTGTGCTTGTTTCCGTGGATTGTTCTTGTATTCTTGTGGATCTCAACTTTGCTACTCTAGTGGATGTGTGATTGGGTTCTGTTCGAGTGAATTTCCTCCTTGTGTTATTGTGTTCATGCCTTTCCCCCCTCGAAGTGTGAAAAGATCTCCACTTATGGTTCCACCCTACAACAGCTTCCTACAGCCATCAGGAAGGAAGTTGCTAAAAATAACCAGACGCTTGCCGGTGAGCAGCGGGCTCCGACAGGGCATGAGGCCCTTGCCATCAACACAACCATTCCCGCAGCAGAAGAGATGCCTTTGGTCCTTGTCGTCGAGCCACAGGCTCTGACATGGGCATAGTAGATCATCCATTACCTTCAGACAAGTCAACTTCCCGATGAACAAGAAGCTGAGAAAGTAGCCCGCCAATCAAGTATGTATCAGTTGTTGATAGAATTCTATATAGAAAGGGGCCAAATGGGGTGAAATTGAAGTGCATTAGCCGGGAAGATGGACAGAAGCTAGTGGCAGAGATACATGAAGGGGTGTGTGGCTCCCATATCGGGTCCCACATGCTTGTCGGCAAAGTTTTCCGTCAAGGTTTCTACTGGCCGACGGTCCTTCAAGACGTAGTGGCTGTGGTAACAAGGTGTGAAGCATGCCAGTTCCATGCCAAGAACATTCATCAGCCAGCTCAAGATCTTCAGGCAATCCCACTCTCCTGGCCCTTCTCGGTCTAGGGGCTCAACATTCTTGGCCCTTTCCCCATGCCATCAGGGGCTTTGAGTACTTGTACGTGGCAATCGACAAGTTCACAAAGTGGCCTGAGCTAGAGCCAGTGAGAAAGGTAACAACATAGTCAGCCGCCAAGTTCGTCAAAGGACTAGTTTGCCGTTTTGGTGTGCCCAGCCGGGTGATCACCAACAATGACATGCAGTTCACGAGTCGCACATTCATGTAATGTTGTCAAGACCTTGGTAGCAAAATATGTTTTGCATTAGTTCTCACCCGAGAAGCAACGGCTAGGTCGAGAGGGCAGACACAGAAGTGTTGCGAGGACTCAAGACAAGGACATTTGATATGCTGCACAAGTGTGGAAGAGATTGGATTAACGAGTTGCCGGCGGTTCTTTGGTCACTCAGGACGACACCAAGTCGAGCCACCGGTGAGCCACCCTTCTCCCTGGTCTATGGTGTAGAAGCGGTGCTCCCCACGGAAGTCACGTACGGGTCACCTCGAGTGCAAGCTTTTGACGAAGCTGAGCAAGATCAAATGCGGCATGACGATGCCGTGATCCTCGAGGAAGATTGTCTCTATGCCGCTGTGCGAGCTGCATGCTACCAGCAAGCTTTGCGCCGGTATCATAGCCGCAAAGTGCATGCCCGGAGCTTTGAAGAAGGTGACCTTGTTCTTCGTCGGATTTAGTCCACGAAGGGATGAAACAAGTTGACACCAAAGTGGGAAGGCCCTTACCGGGTAGCACAAGTCACCAGACCTGGCGCAGTCCGTCTAGAGACCGAAGATGGCACTCTTGTGTGCAACTCATGGAATATTGAGCATCTTCACAAGTTTTACCCGTGAGGCGCGGTTACCAAGCATCCCGGCAACCCTTTTGTACAAGTTTGTCGACAAGACATGTTTAAAGCAAGGCGTAGACCATGTGCATAGTGAAATAAAGATAAGTGTTTCACAGCCCTTTGTCAAGTGTATATATGTTTGTACATGTTGTATGCAAGGTAGTGTTACAAGAAGTACAACAAAGAAAAAGCTAAGTTGAAAAACTTTGAAACTAATTCTTTGTTATAGTTGCGGTTCTTCCTTGAACGGCTTTGGCCTTTATATGAGAAACCTGCACGCTAATGGACCTCGTCGTGACTAGCCGTGCCCTTACTTTGTTTTGAGTTCGCTCGAAAACTTAAGTGGTTGCGCTGTGATCGTCAAGTGTGACCCTGCCGGCAGCGGCACTTCCGGCAGGCTGCTAAGGACCCATCCCTCAAGCACTCGCGGCAAGAGTGTGCGCATCGGCAAGTTTTCGGCAAGCGTAGGGTACAAAAATCATGCAAAGACAGAATATGGAAAGTAAGATAGCACACATCCATTCATCAACACAAGTATATTACAGCAGGAGCTGTCGGAATCGGGGCTCCGAGGACCCAAAGAATGGTTTGAACTCTGAGGTGTGCACGAAGAACTCCACTAGCTACGACCCGCTGCTCACTGCCTCACGGTGATGCTTTGGCGTGCTCGAGCGAGAGGGAAGAAAGGGCGGAACACGATGGTTTACCCAGGTTCGGGCCACCTTGCGGTGTAAGACCCTACTCCTGCTTTGTGGTGGATTGCCTCGCGGGGGAGGATGAGTATGAACAAGTACAAGGATGTGGTGCCTCGGGAGAGCTCAAGACTAGACCCCTCTCTATGGTGGAGACTAGCCTATACTTATACCAGCCCTGGTCCTCTTCCCCCGAAAACTCTAGGCGGGAAGGGATGCCACAACGGCCAATTTTGAAGGGGGACAAGAGTACATCTTATCCTGGCAAAAGGTGGTCTTCGCCTGCAAAGCTTCTGTCCATGACGCGCAGGTGGGCTCGACGACCTCCGCTCTGGCGAGCCAATGTCCTGGTCTTGTTGCACCGAAGAGGCAACCTTTGGGGCCGCCTCGAAACCTGTGCGCTGGCCTTGTTCCTTTAGCACCAAAGAGGAAAGCTTCACCATCCGCGCCCGTTGGCACCGGTCCTGGCGGCGCTCGTCGTGGCTCGCGTCACCCACATGCATCGCGAGGCGGGGTGGCGAGCCTAGAGATGTCAGCCTCGTGAAGAGCCTCAGGAGGCCACCCCTCATGAAGCCCTCGGGGCACCTGACAACGCTTGCTGATGCTTGCCTTGCGAGGCGGGGGCCCTCGTGAGGGCCTTGCTCGTGAAGTTTTGACGTTGGGCCGCGTCGGGCCCTTTGACGATGCCACGCGATGGGCCGCAGGCAGACGGGCCTGGGTACCCCCAGTCCCACAGGCCCGAAAGTAGCCCCCGGGCCGCGGGACGCGCGACCTTGCTTGGAGGCAGAGGTGAAGAGGATAGGGGGCGAAGCGACGCGGGCCTCAACCGCCTGCGGGCCAAGCTCGACGAGTGGCGCACAACGGGGCGCGGGGCACCCCCACTTCCCCACGTCCTCGGCAACTGCGCAGGCTGACATAAAGCCTGGCGGCACCGCGGGGCTATCATTACTCCGAAGGCGAGGGGGCATGGACCAGTCTCCTCCGATCGCTATAAAAGGGTGAGGGGTCGGACCCCCTGGCCCATCTCCGTCTTCTCGCCTCTCCGTCTCCAACCACCGCTGCCATAGCCATGGCACCCTTGAGAAGGTTTTCCACCGCCGAGAAGGGCAAGGCGACGCTGGAGGGATCAGAGCCACCGCAGTCGGCGAGGGGGCGAGGCCGCCCTCGAAAGTCCGCCGCTATGCCCGGGGCGCCTTCCCGGGGACGTGAGCGTCCTCCATTGATGGCGCGCACCTGGTCGGGTAGCCACGGAACGAACCCCACCCATGGCCACGGCCACGGGGGTCGAGGCAGCCGTGGCCGAGGAGGTAGAAGTGGCGCAGCCGCGCGGCCGCCTCGGGCAGGGGCCCACTCCGCCGACTCAGCCCACGAGTTTGTCGTATGGATGGACAACCGCCCACACCTGGCTCCAGCTCCCGGACTCCTTTGCGGAGGAGCTGGTGGCTGACGCACCCTTAGGGCTGTGGCTACAGCCAGGCGGCTGCTGCAACAAGTCCTCCTGAGTAGTGGTGGAGTTCACTCCATCCGGCTACATGTACCTGATGTGGGGGGTGGAAGTCGTTCACCCGCGCCCGCGGCCTGAAGGAGGGGCACACCCTTCACTTCAAGTTCGACGGGGCCACGACGCTCTTCGTGAAGATTTTCGGGGAGGCCGGCAGCCGCCTAGAGTGCAGCATGGAGAGCGACAATAGCAGCAGGGGCCATTCCTCTGGCGACGACAGCAGCGACGGCGACAGCGTCTCCCCCGGGAGAAGTGGGAGTGACGACGACTCTGACGAGCCCCTGCACCACCGCATCAAGACGGAGGAGGACTCTGACTAGGTGATGGCGATGCCGGAGCCCAAGCCTCGGGAGCAGCGGCCTCCGTGAGGGGATTTCTTTTGCTTTCTTCCATTTCCTGCGTCAAAATTGTCATGAGCCCCGCGGGGGCGTGTAAGAACTCTGGCGCTCGTGGCTTGATTTGAATGCTTTTGGCTTGAGTTTAAGTTATTGTGGTGCTTCTCATCTGGGCCTAGCCTTTTCTTCATGATCGCTTAGTGCTCTGCATCGCCGGGACCCAGCCCCGAGCAGGCCTCAGCCATTGCTGGTACGCCAGGTCGCGATGCCTTGGGCAAGGCCAGGAGGCGAGGGGCTCGAGGTCTGATAAGAGCTCCTGAGGCATGATGGTCAAGAGGCCTCCCTTGACACGCAAGCTTCTCACGAGAGAAAAAGGGTTTCCGCCCAGACGAGATTGCGAAAGTAGTGGTGAAGCGTTATTAGTAAGACTCACGCGCCGCGCGAGGCGTTCAACTTAGCTTAGGGTGCAGCGTGGGGGGATTCGCGGCCCGTTGGGAATCCTTGGAACGTGCAGGAGTGCTTCCTTATAGCTTTGCTTCCTGTCCATCTTTCGTTCTGTGGAAAATTAACACAAGTCCCGCGAGGGGTGCGTGAAAAATTGACGTCCTTTGCGGCTTTGCGTCTTAATCGATATAAACGCAGCTAAACTGCAACCCTCCATCCCAAACCTCGTCACGAGGCCTGCCTCTCTTTTCCTTGCTCGTCAGAGTGCTCTACGTCCTCAGGACCTGGCCCTCGAGCGAAGTTTAGCTGCCGCTGGTATGTCAGGTCGCGATGCCTGGGACAAGGCCAGGGGGTGAGGGCTCGAGAGCTAGTAAGAGCTCCTGAGGTGCGATGCTCAAGAGCTCCCCTTTAAACATGCAAGTGACTTGCACGGAAAATAGGCAACATGCTCCGCGAGGTCGTAGGGGAAGGGATCCCGTCCGGCAGCGGCGCGACTTATGAGATGGTTGTATTTAGCTTTTTTTGCGGCTGGTGGTGCGGACCGGACCGTCACCCGACCGAGGCCGGTCCTCCTAATGCAATGAGACATTGTTCAAGTGCCGCCGAATGCCTGGCTCCTGGAACTTCTGCATGCTGACAGATTATAGGGTAGATAGGGCAATGCGCACTTGCCGATCTGCTCGTGTCTGTTCCGTGATCAGACAAGGCACTAAGGACCTGATGAGGTGACGTGCACGGGGCCGGCCCGTGAGCCATAGCTCGGTTACTTAGATTTATCGGTGCTGCAGGGACGTACCCGAGCATAGGCGCCGTGCCAATAGCCCCCTCTCATGGGACGTTTAGGAGAAGAGCTGCCAGCACGCAGGGCCCCGGGGGGTGGCGCCTCTGAACTCAATGCGATATCAAGCACAAGGTTAACAGGCATAGCAATCCATGAGAACATAATTGGTCTTAATACATAGCCAAAGGACCAAACAACCGCGAAGTCCTACCCCAAGCAGCCTGAGGATGATGTAGCCCATGAGGCACCCTTAATTAAACAAACCAAAAAGTAACCTGGCAATGTTGCTGCGGAAATGTTGAGGTAGTCGATGAAGCGTGTCGTGGAAGTTTGCCCCTCACGAGCCGGGCAGCTTCTGAGGCCCGGGAGGCTCGCGAGGGGCCCGGGCCTCATGATACACCAGCGCCAAGCGCCGGGCCTCATGAGATGCCAGCGCGACCTGCGTGAGCTGCTGGTACGTGCCGCCCACATTCAGCAGGTGGAAGGGCATGCGAATGTGCAGGACTTGCTGGCGAAGCTGGCAGATCTCTCTCCTCATGACGCTGCTTCAGTGCTTTGATGAGATTCTCGAAGAAGAGTGTGAGCCTGACACATGGGACCTCATGCTCGTCGTCAGTAAAGGCGTAGCCATCCATCTTAATGGTGGTCAATTGTGAACTAAGGCGTTCTGCGATGTCCACAAGGCTTGTAGTCCAGAGCTCCTCATTGTTCCTCAGCTCATTGAAGGATTTCTCATTGGCGAGTGAAGCTTTTTCAGCGTCCCAGTTCACCAGCAAGTCCTTCTCCCTTTTCTTGCCAGCCTCGAGATCTTGCTCCAGAGTTGTGAGTTTGAGCTTGAGGTCAGCAATGGAATTCTTGGCGGTGGAGAGCTCTGTGTTCTTGTTGGAGAGGGAAGTCTGTAGTTCAGCCAAGGTGTGAGCTACCTTCTGTGCATCAGCTTTAAGTGCCGAGGCCTCTTCACTGTTGCTGGCTAGAGTTTCTTTGAGCTTCTTTACCTTGGCTTCCAACTCCGCCCTGGCGCCCCAGCAGCTTCTACAGCCTTCGTGGCCTCCTCGAGTTTGCTGGTCTGATCCAGTGCTTGAGCTTCTAGGGCTTCTTTGTGTTTCTACTCTAGCTCCTAGGTCCAGTGGACAAGCAGAGTTTTGATCTCCTAATCATTGCCGCGCAACTGGGTGGCAAGTGACTCCTCTCTGGCGGCAAGCTCTCTCTCCTTCGCATCAAGCTGCGCTTCTCGCTCAGATAATTTGCCTCCCAGGGCTGCCGCTTCTTGCTTGGTGGCCTCAAGCTTTTCCTCTTTGTCCCTGATGCTTTGGAGCTTCTCTTCATACCATTTGCCGGTCACTGAGACTGTCTCGTTTAGCTTTTGCTCAGCCAACTCCACGGCTTGCCGCTCTGCTTGGATCTTATCCCAGCGTTTGCTATATCAGTTTTGCACATCCTGGAAACCGACAGCCATGGTTTTCAGGATGTGCTGCCATGAACCTTGTCGGTTTTCTCAGCGGCCTTCCTGGCCTCTTCGGCCTCTGAAGCCTCATCCTCTGCAACAGAAATTTTGTTAGCCTCATCAGTTGCATTCTTTGTGATTTCTTGGACATCTACGATGGGCTCCACCTATTCCAATAGAGTCGAGTCTATAAGATGGAAAGAAAGAGCAAAGAATAGAAGGAATTCAAGGTTCAAATCAAGTTCAAGAAGACAAAAAAGAAAAGAAAAAACAACAATGATAAAAGAGCACTCGACAAAGGTTTACCTTGATGGGCTTGTGGAGGAGACCTCGTTTCTTCTCCGGCAACGTCAGTTGTCGTCGCTCGGTCCCTGGCAATGCTGGTTGCTGGTAGGTTCTTGACATGCACAAGTTCCTCTTGGGACTGCTCTGGAGGTGGGGTGGACCTTGTCGGCGAGCTGCTTGGCGGGGGAGCAGAGGTCGAGGGCGTCACTAAGGGGTCCACTCCTTGATGCTCTCCCTCTAGAAGATCGCTCCTCACCTCCTTGTCAGTCTCCATGATGGCATTTTCATCAGTGGAGCCTGCCAGTAGGAGTTGGGGGATAGAGCCAGCAACATCTGAAGAAGTTGGGTCTTCCTCAATGTTTGTTGCTGCCTCGATCTCTTCGGCAATCTTGGCCTTCTTATAGTGCCTTCCCACCAATGGCACCTTGTCCCTGCAAGGTGAAGTCATTCGAGACAGTTTAAATCAACAACAAAGACTGAAAATGATGATGGAAGGATGGAGCGTGTCGGGCCCGTGGGATTGGGGGTACCCAGGCCCGTCTGCCTGCGGCCCATCGCACGGCCCACCTTTGGACTTCACGAGCAAGGCCCTTGCAAGGTGCACGTCATCAAGCATCATCAAGTAACTTCGCGATGTCCTCTCGCGAGGTGGCTTCCCGAGGCTACCTCCCGAAGCCCCTCGTGGAGGCGTGCACACCAAGGATCAGATGGAGGAGTCACGCGACCCTGCGCCTCCACGTGGGTGACGCGCGTAACTATGAGCGGAGCCAGAGGGGTGCCAGCAGGCGCGGATGAGGAGGCTTTCCTCTTTCGTGCTAAGGGTGCATGGACGGCGCGTTGGTTCCCGAAGCAATCCCCAAAGGTTGCCACTTTGGTGCAAGTAGACTAGGACAACAGGCTCGCCAGGACGGAGGTCATCACCGAGCCCACCAGCGCGTCATGGCAGGAAGCTTTGGCAAGAGAAGACCACCTTTAGTCAGGATAAGTTGTACTCCTGTTCCCCTTCATAATCAGCCGTTGTGGCAACCCTTTCCGCCGAGTGTTTTTGAGGGAAGAGGACCGAGGCCGGTATAAGTATAGGCTAGGCGCCACCATAGGACGAGATCCTGGATGCTCCCGAGGCCTCACACTTTCCCTTGTACTCTCATACCCATCCTCCCACGCAAGGCAATCCACCCACAAGCAGGAGTAGGTTCTTACACCGCAAGGTGGCCCGAACCTAGGTAAACTGTTGTGTCTGTAGTTTGTCTTTCCTCTCGCTCGAGCACACCAGGGCATCACCATGAGGTAGTGGGTAGCGAATTAGGGCTTAGCGAAGTTCGGCGAGCACACCCCAGAGTTCGAACCTTTCTTGGGTCCCCAGAGCCCCGATTGTGACATTTGGCGCGCCAGGTAGGGGTGTGCCTCTGTTCTTCCGCTTCGCTCCAGTTCCTTCTCCACCATGTCCATGGCCGACGCTCGCCGTGTTTGTGCCGAGCGCTGGGTAGCTGGCGTCGCCTAGACGGAGCCTACGGTCCGTGGCGACTGCTGCCACTCCACCTCGGCCACGGCTAACGCTGCCACTGACCCTGTTGTCCACGAGCAGCAGGATTCCTCGATGCACCCTTCCGTGCAGCCCGACGACCGCACCACCACGCCTTTGCTCACCCTAGCTATGGCCTCATCCTCCCGTGCCCGCCGTGGTCCGGTGAATACGCATGACACACTACTCAGGGCACGTGAGCTGCTACGCTACTGCCCGACCGACGAAGGCTTTGACACCTGGCTTGGCCGCATCACCGAGCTCGTCAACGCCGTTGGCAAGGCACCGACACCCTCCCACGCACTTCGTCCTCCGTCGTCTCGTGCTGGTGACGTGGTGCACGACGCACCTCCGCCTCCTCCCTTGCGCGGCGACGACGCTGGACCTAGCCGCGCCGCGCGGCCGCATGACCCACCACGCAGAGTGCCTGTGCCGGCCCAAGATGAGGCTAGCTGCTAGATCATGCACCGAGCGCTGTTCGATGTGCGTGCGCCCCTCGAGCAGCAGCGCCAGTGCCTAGACCGGGTCACCCAAGAGGTCGCGGCGGTAGGGTGCCAAGACCGCACCACCCCCGCATGAGCCGCGCCCACAAGCTCCGCCGGCTGAGTGGTTTGGCCAGTCAAGTTCAAGCCAGAGCTGCCCCCGCGCTATGATGGCATCCCCGACCCCACGGAGTTCCTTCAGCTCTACGCGTTGAGCATCGAGGCAGCGAACGGTGATGACAAGGTCATGGTGAACTGGTTTGCCATGGCCCTCAAGGATGGCGCGTGCTCCTGGCTCATGAACCTGCCCGAGGAGTCAATCTCTTCATGGGATGAGCTCCACAAGCAGTTCATCACCAACTTCCAGGGCACTCGCGACCACGCCCTCACCATCAATGACCTGAGGCGTGTGAAGCAACGCCCTGGTGAGACCCTCCGCAAGTACATTCAGCGCTTCACCCAAGTGCGCCACAAGATTCCGTAGGCCTCAGACGAAGCCATTATCTCGGCGTTCACCAATGCATGGCATCACCGACGTCAGGATGTGTGAAAATCTCACCATCAACAATGACCTGAGCACGGCGCTGTAACTGTTCAACATGGCCGATAAGTGCGCCAAAGCGAAGGAGGGCCGCCTCTTTATCCACTATGACCATGACACTGAGCCCGACGACAAGAAGACCAAGGCCAAGGAAGTGAAGCGCAAGGGCCCTGCCGTGCTGACGGCGGAGCTTGAGCAGAAGCGCGGCCGCAGGCACGACGAGCCTGCCAAGGATGGCTGCCTGTTTTGCGTCTACCACAACGTGCGCACTCACAACACCGACGACTGCCAGGAGTTCAAGGCGCTTCGCCACGAGCGCTTGGGCCGTCGCCCCGACCCCAATGACCATGGATTCAGCCGCGGAGACGGCCGTGGTGGCGGCCGGTGGGACAACCGCAACGGCAACCCCCGGCAAAGATGGCGCGACCAGCCTCGTAAGGGTGGCTGGCGCGGCCAGCCTCACTATGACGCCTGGCGCGATCAGCCTCGTGAGGCATGCCCTCAGGACAACGCAACCCTTCGGCCGCTACCCAGGAGGAACGACAACCACCAGCAAGACGAGGGGGCTGGGGACAACCAGGAGCCTCGTGCAATAGCCTGCATCCTCGGCGGAGCTCAGGCTCCCGTGTCCAACCGCCTCTTCAAGCAGTTCTCTCGCGAGGTGAACGCTACCCTCCCGAGGCTTGAGGCAGTGCGGCCCCTCAAGTGGTCGCAGTACGCCATCACCTTGGACTCCAAGGACCACCTCAGGTGCTCGGTCACCGCCGGCGCGCTCCCCATGCTGTGCACTCCCACCATCAACAGCGTCTCTGTCACCAAGACCCTCATTGACAGGGGTGCCGGACTCAACGTTATCTCCATCGCAACCTTCGAAACGCTCCAGGTGCCCCACGACCAGCTGATGCCCACCAAGCCCTTCTCAGTGGTGACCGAAGGCTCCACCACTCCCTTGGGGCAGGTGTGCCTTCCTGTCACCTTTGGCACCCGCGACAACTACCACACTGAGCTCATCGACTTCAACGTGGCCCACATCGGCCTCCCATACAATGACATCCTAGGGTACCCTGCCCTCGCCAAGTTCATGGTGGCGACCCACCATGGCTACAATGTCCTCAAGATGCCAGGGTTGTCGGCGTTCTGGGAACCAGGGTACCCAGACTTGCCTGCCTGCGGCCCATGGCGTGGCTTCATCAATGGCCCGGTACGGCCCATCTACAATACTATCAAGACAAGACCCTCGCGAGGGGCCAAGCCTCGCGAGGTGGACGACGCCAAGACCCCCCGAGGGAGCGGCCTTCCCAGGCTGCCTCCTGAGGAGCGGAGATTCCTATGCAAGTGCCCAACCTCATGAGGTTGCGGTGACGCAAGCCATGACGACCAAGGCCAGGCGGGCACCAGCGGGCGCAGAGAAGACAGTTTCCTCTTTGGTGTTAAGGAGGCAAGCGCAGGCGTGGATTCCCGAGGACTCAGGCAAAGGTTTCCATTCCAGTGCAACGAGACGAAGACCACCAGGACGGCAGGAAGGATGTCATCGCCGAGCCCACCGCAGCATCATGACCAGAAGCTTTGCAGGCGAAGACCACCTTTCGTCAGGATAAGATGTACTACTTTTCCCCTTTCAAATTGGCCGCTGTGGAATCCCTTCCTGCCAACGTTTTGGGGAAGAGGACCAAGGCCGCTATAAATATAGGTTAGCCACCACCATAGAAGGGGATCGGATCCTTTCCACCCTCACAAGAGCAGACCTCGCGAGGTTGTTCATACCTTGTAATTGCTCATCCTCAACCCCTCGTGAGGCAAATCCACCACAAAGCAGGAGTAGGGTCTTACACCGCAAGGTGGCCCAAACCTGGGTAAACTGCCATGTTCATCTTCTTCCTTGTCCCTCAAGCTAGGCCGTAGGACGACGAGCTAGTTGGCTAGATAGGTTGAGTTCTTCGCACACGCTGTTGGGGATATAACTATTGAGTATAAACCGCCCAGGAGGGGCCGGGTTATGCTCATAGTGGTTTACCTGTATTGAAGCCCATGAAGACATAGAAGATGGCGACTTACGAAGGAGACTTAATAAGAAGGCCCAAAGCCCAAAGGTGAGTTAGGGCCCATAGATGTAAACCGCCATAAGTATATGACTTGTATTGTAAGATAGGAAAGAGTGGAGACCGAGCCAGACATGTTTATGAGCCGGCCGAGATTCTGTGAACCGCCGGGCGTCAACCTGTGGATATAAAGGGACGACCCGGCGGCGGTTTAGGGACGGGTAACAAACAGTCGGGAACTAGGTCAAGCGTATTCGCTCCCTGGTAATCGAAACCCTAGCAATACAACACAAAGCAGGAGTAGGCTTTTAACTCATTGAGAGGAGCCAAACCTGGGTAAACTCTCTGTGTCCTTTGTCCCGTTTAAACCCCTTCAAGTTAACCTAGTTGCGATGGCTCCATGACTAAGTCCTTCCGCTAGGACATCTGCCGTGTCAAGTCCACGACAGTTGGCGCCCACCGTGGGGCCAGCGCACGGTGGTTTCGAGTTCTTGAAGGGCAACTTCGAAGGGATCAAGGGATACGCTGTGGGCCGGATGACCAAGAGTCGTCGCGGCAAGCTCTACATCGACGACGAAGGCTGGGGCCCCGAGGCCGGCTCAATTGAGTATCTGTACCGGGTCCCCTTCGGTGGAATTCCCGTCTTCATTGGCAAGATCGGCGAACCGGGCCCTGAGCCGGACACCTGCACCGACATCATCGAGACGGCTCAGCATGCAAAACCCGCCCAAGTTCAGCCCGCCATGAGTCGTGCCTTCCTGGGATTCATCAATGGTGCGGGATCTAAGGATAAATCAGTATCTGACGGTGAGATAGTTGTCTATTCTGATGGCGAGTCATCCACCGGTGAAACCAAGTCATTGTACCGATTGCAAGACGGTCGGCTTGGGGGCTGTTCCGATGGCGATACTATTCTGGACCCCTACGAGCCGCCGAACCGGGTTGCAATCTTCATGGCCGGTACGCAGCCAGTGCAGCACTCTTCAACCGCAGCGGCATTGATTTCCGGATCAGCAGCGGCGACGGCCGCCGGGGCAGGAGGCCCTGCGCGCCCGCCGGCTCAAGTCTTGTCCGGTTTACTAGACGCCTTGGCAATACTGCTGAGGACGGAGGTTAACCCAGATAATCAAGATCAGCATAATGCGGAAGTCATGAAATTGCGAGATCAGATAGCTCAAGCTAAGGAAGACCTGGCAGCTGAAGATGCCAGGATGGCTGTGGAACGGGTTATGTTGGATGCTCAGGCGCAGTGGATTCAGTCGGAGTCTTACCGGCTCATGCTAGATCAGAACGCTTCAAACGAAGTCATGAGGAGGAGGCATCAGTCTCGCCTGCCACCGGTTTACGAGGCGAGGAACCTCTTTAACACGCCAGGAGAAGGAACCAGTAACCCGCCAGTGGCGGACCGGGTTGAAGCTCCTGGGACGGGAGCGCCGGTTCAGCTGCGCACCACGGATCCGCCTCGTCAGAACAATATCCCGCCGCAACACATGCCAACACCACCAGGTCATTACTCTAACCCTTTGGATAACATGATCGCTGCAGCATCACGATTGGCGGCTATCCCGGTTGAAGGCGAGTCTCCAACGGCGGTTCAATTCATGAAGAAGGTGATCTTCCGTTTTGGCTTTCCACACAGCATTGTAACAGACAATGGAACTAATCTCTCCAAGGGTGCTATGAAAGAATTTTGTCAACATGAGCATATCTGGCTTGATGTATCGTCGGTGGCTCACCCCCAATCTAATGGTCAAGCTGAGAGAGCCAATCAAGAGATCCTGAGAGGCATCAAGCCCCGGCTTATGGTTCCCTTACAGAGGACGCCGGGTTGTTGGGTAGAAGAGTTACCCTCGGTGCTATGGAGCATCAACACAACGCCCAACAGATCTATAGGTTACACGCCTTTTTTCATGGTTTATGGAGCAGAGGCGGTTCTCCCCAGTGACATCCGTCACGACTCACCCCGTGTGGCGGCTTACGTTGAAGCTGATAATGAAAAGGCACGTCTGGATGCAATTGACCTGTTAGATGAGGCGCGTGATCTCACAGCGGCTCGTTCGGCGATTTACCAGCAAGATCTACGTCGTTATCACAACCGCCGGGTCAAGACCAGAACCTTTCAAGAAGGCGACTTAGTGCTCCGGCTTATCCAGGATCAGACTGATATGCACAAGTTATCCCCACCTTGGGAAGGACCCTTTGTGGTCAGCAAGAATCTGAACAACGGGTCATACTACCTTATTGATGTTCGAGACCACAAGGACTCACGCACGTCGGAGGAAGAGACTCGCCGGCCATGGAATATCGCTCATCTTCGGCCGTACTACACCTGAGCCATTGGCTCTTCTGATGTACATATTTTTGACAATGTATATATTGTGATCAATATAATAAACCGGCACCCCTGCTAAAGCAAGGCCTCTCGTTTTTTCTTAACGAGTCTTTGGTTACTTGGGGGCTTCCGGCTTATGAGCGAAGTTATGATTACCCCTTGAACCGGCTTAAAAGCCAATTGAAAAAAAAAACTTGGGGGCTTGTTACCCAGGTTAAAGGTACCAAAGAGAGTCTGTTGCAAAATCACAGCTCAAACATAGGTGCCCCTTGAGCACAGCTCAAAAATATTACTTGGGGGCTCCTTGATTCTAAAGAACAAAGAGTTTGTATAACCCTTGTAATAGGCTTAAAAGCCAGGCTTGGAAGCCAGGTGTATTCACCTAAAACCCCGGGTTATCCTGCCTTTTTAAGTAAGCCACTCTGCCCAGGTATTCCTGGAATGACCCGCTGAACGTTTGACAAGTCAATCTTATACAGACCCTGAACTTGTCAAAGTTAAAACGACGATTGGTTATGTGAGGTCCATCTTATAAGGTTTGTATATAGGTTTAACTCAGTGGCTGTGCGGCCCGTGAAAGCACTCGATTTTCGGCCTGGCAGCCCATGAAAAGCCCCGTTTTTTCCGTTTGTTTTATTTCAGTCTTTTTGAGGTTTATTTGATAAGGATTATAATGTTTTATGATCATAATTCATCCGGTGTTTATCAACCCGGCCTGGCTTTTGACTATAAGTCGCCAGTGTGAGATAAGATAATATCCGGTGTTTATTAACCCGGCCTGGTTTTGTTCATAAGCCAAGCAAATCTATGATAATTACCAGTGCTCAAAGTTTGGGTTCTCCCCCTTACTACACCAGTTTGGTAAACCAACAGTGTGATCAAATATCACAGGTATGATATATTTCAAATTTGGTTATTCTGAAAGTCCAGCCTTGGGTATAAGCTATGTTAGTTTCCATGGTTTTATATTGGGCGTTATGACCCGTCCAGCGGTAAACCGCCAGGACACTTTTAATCCGTTGCATGCAGGAGCAGATTCCACATTGTTAATATTATAAGCATAAGTGGCATATCTTAAATGGTGGATTAGCAGTGTCATGCAAAGTAAATATGCACGATGGCATAGCAGAACAAGAGTTTAAGCTAGCCTATTACAAGGCGTTTGGTGCCCAAAAGAATAGTTGTTTTAACAAGTCTTAAAGAAAGCAGCTGCTAAACCGGCCTCCGGTTTATGAGTCCTGGCCTGGCTAACTTGAAGGTTGCAGATCGTCCAGCGCCGGTTCATCTTCCCCGTCTCTACCCAGTGGCTGGAAGTCAATGGTGGTCCAATCAATCCCAGTTAAGGCCTTGAATACAGCTTCATCACTTATAAGTGTGGAGGGGTCAACATCAGGGGCATAGGTATGCTTACGGATTGGAGGAATAAGGTTTGGAGCATCATAAGTTGGCGCGTTAACTCTCTTGTTGTTGGCATCATAAATCGACTGATAATGTGAAAGATCGGTTTCTTCAGCCAATTGGCTAGACAATGGGCGCATTTCCCTCGTCAAGGCTCTGAGGTCATCGTTATTAAACTCTGACCCGTCCTTCTTTATGCTCGGGTAGCCGTTTCCCACATCGGCCGGATCAAGAACAGATAGCCAAGCTTTGGCCCGAGTCAGTGCAGTAAGAGCACCCGCCCTGGCAGCTGACTTCTTTAGCTCCTCAAACCCTGCAGGCATCATTGCCAGCCTTTCCAATGTCTCCTTGATCAAGGTTGGGGGCGGTTTATTATGGGAAGCTGTGCAGATAACCTGTTGTACGCCGGTATATAATTGCTCTATAAGTGTATAGGCGGCTTTCAGTTTTTGCCGCATATCTGAGCCAAGATGAGCAATGCGAGTTCCTGCATCATCAAAAACATCGGTAAACCAATAGTCTCTTACATAATACATGTTCAAAGCTTATGAAGAAGTTATTTACCAAATACGGCAGCGGTCATGGCATTTATTTGCTGTTTCAAGCCAGTCAGCTCCTCAGCTACCGGATTAAGGGCAGCCTCAGCATCCTCAGCCCTCTTCAGCAGAGTTGACTTATCTGTATCCCAACCTGCCCACTCGTTCTTGAAGCTCTCCTTCAGTTTCTCCATTGCTGTTAAGGCACTGGTCAGTTCCTCCTTGGCTTTGGAGGTCTCGGCTTGTTGCGACTTGATATTTTCTTGAAGGTCGGCGATTTGAGATTCCTTCTTGTTAAGATCAGCCTGCAAGAGACATGTAATTAATTACATAGCAGTGCATATTCAAAGTCCCAAGCACATAACAAGTAATATACTTGGCACTTGGGGGCTAATGTCTATTGCTTCTTATCAAAAAAAATTTACAAGTCCCAAGCACATAACAACTATCAGCTTGATGGTCAACCGGATTATAAAGGTCCTAAGTAAGAATTTTGAGCCTTACAGCATAATTAGTCTCAACTTAACATATTTGTTAGGTCGACCCTTGGGGGCTACACAGGCGAAGTTGAAGAGTTATTATTCTAAAGTCCCAGTTCATATTGACATTATAAACCGGCCCTTGCGGGCTAGTGGAGTTGATCTATATGGTTCTTGAAAGTTTGCAGAACATTCTATTCTTTTATGTCCAGTAAACTTGGCAGCCAAGGGAAGAATATTTATGCAGAGTTAACATCATTTACCTCATATCGCTCCTTCATCATGTTCAGTAAACCGGCTTCATAATCACGGCTTGTGTGCAAATGGTTTAAAAACCCAGAATGAATATCTTGGGCGCTGAGGTGGGCATAGCTTTCCAAATCCACCTTCCACTTGCCCTTGTCAACAGCAGAAAATTCTTCTTTGGCACTATGTTTTGACAGAGCAGTGGGGTTGCCTGGGGCTGTACACCCGACACCGGTAACTACAACATCGTCGGCTTTATCGTCAGCAGCCTTAGTTGGGCTTGGCGGGTTATCAGCATGCCCCATCGGATCAATTTCCATATGTTCAACAAAGGTTTCATGATCTTGCGGTGGCGGATCATCAAGAATGGCTTCAGTATTTGGTTCAAACTGTTCTGGGTTCTTTTCCGGATCAGTTGGCGCGCTGTCATCAGCCGGTTTGTTCAATTTGGCCTTTTTACTGGGTCTGGCCTTGGCTCTGACAGAGATGCAAATAACAGGTTAGTATAATGACCAAAGCATAAGGTATAAGGGGTTAGTTAAAAATGCTCACCCAGGAACAATTTTGAGGGTTGGGATTTGTGTCCCTGTGGACTCGCCAGAGGATGAATGGGAAGTTCCCTGATAGTTTGAATCAGACGGATTAAGAGGTTGTTGGAAATAACCCGCCTTGGGGTAAGATGTGTCAGAAATAGAAGAGACCTCTGGGCGGCGTTTACGAACTGGCGAGTTCGGTAAACCGGAAGAAGTGACTACATGGCCGCTATGCCAGGTTGTGCAGCGAGCTTCGTGTTGCTGCTTCTTCAAAACAAAGTTTGGATCCAAGTAAGCTAGGGGGTGAGAAAATCTTACTTTCCGGCTTGCTTGTCGGGTTTTCTGTGTGGGCAGAGGTTCTGAACTGGATGAGAGAATAGTTACCTCTACGTCATTTGCGCGGCTAGCTTCTGCGTCGTCCTGATAAAAATCATTGTCAATGAGATGTATGGAAAAAGAGCCAAGTGAATCAAGTTCTACCTCTGACTTCGGATTATCATCGTCAATGTTTAACTCGGTAGGCTCGGTGTTTTTCTTCTTAGCGGGCTTCTTGTTGACCTTGGTCTTGACACGAAGTGTTTTGGCCGATTTATCCTGCGGTTTCTTCTTCCAAAACGGATCATCACCCTGTTTAAAGATTGAAAAGATCATAAGGGAGTATTAAGAATATGGATTAAAGCAGGAGTGGGGCAATTCTTATAGCTGGCGGTTTATTTGAAGCACAGAAAGGACTAAGTCCTGTTTTGCTACAGTCAGTCACCGGTTCATCCAGCATCTTCTTGACAGATTCAGTAATTTCAGTATCAGTCAGCTGAATATCAGTGTGGCGTTGAGGGTCTTTCACGTCCCCTGTGTACTCACACATTAAACCGGGGCGACGGCTTAAAGGCAAAATGCTCCAAGATACCCAGCAACGGACAAAATCAATGCCTGTCAAACCGTTTGCCATAAAGGCTCTGAGCTTTGAAAGCTGTGGTGCATATTTGGACCATTCCATTGCATTGAGTCTTTGGGGGAATGGATGTGCATCGGTAAGCCGGTGAGCACGGTAACCCGGCAGAGGATTCTCGTCAGCTGGAGATGTATCTTGGCAATAGAACCAAGTTTGATTCCAATCTTTGGGATGGCTATGATGCCTAGCGTGAGGGAAGCTGACGTCTTTTCTCTTCTGAATTGAAACCCCGCCAAGTTCAATATTGGGCCCATCCGTAAATTCAGTACGGCGGTTTAAATAGAAGAAATCTCTGAACAGGTCGACTGTGGGCTCTTCTTGCAGGTAGGCTTCACAAAACACTTGAAAATTGCAAATATTGGACACGGAGTTAGGCCCAATATCTTGAGGGTGAAGTTGGAAGAAGTGAAGCACGTCACGAAATTTTTTTGATCCGGGAGGGCTGAACCCTCGACTCAGATGATCAACAAAAACGATCACTTCCCCATCCTTGGGCTCAGGAGGATTTTCTGGACCGGGGGCTCTCCAGTGGATGTCTTCCTTTTTCGCTAAAGCGCCGGTTGCAACACACCCATTCAGTTCTTCTTCTGTAACCCGGGATTGAACCCAGTTACAGGAATAAAAGGATTTGGCCATTTATACGATAACCTGGAAAAGATTTGTGCCGGTTTAAGGTTCATGGTTAATAAGCAGAAAGTGTTGAAGCATGCATAAATGTTAAACCGGACAGTGACGTTATTAAATTACAAAGACGAGCACTTGGCGGTTTAAAAGGGGACTAATGGTACCTGGCAGGTTATTACTTTCTGAGGTTAAACCGCCTACACGGATATTGAAAGTATAGATCCGAAGTTGGAAAATGGCTAAGTGGTGAAAAACAGGTTTCACAGATTGGTGTTATAATTTTGGATCTACAACAGTTCAGATAATGAATAAAAATTCTAACCTAAAGTAGCGGCAGCAGGACAGTTCACATGCTCAGATGAGATTTCCTATGGAGGGGAGGCGTTCAGATATTAAAAATGAGTGCTAAACTGCTATCGCACAAGATTGGTACTATACTTAGATCAAAAACTACATGGTCTATGGAGGAATAAAGATGAACCGAGATGAACTCCGATGAACTCGTGGAAACCCTAATGGGATCTAGGGGAAAAGGAAGGAAGAGGACCTACCAGGGCTGTTGAGTAGCGGAGGCGTGCGGACGAACTCTGGTCGATTCAGGTTGTTGCAGCGGCCGTTGTTCAGGCAGTGGCAAAGGTCGACGACGGCGGCGGAGCTCGGGCGCTGAGGCGATGCGAGGTGGAAGACAGAGATGAGGAGGCAAGGGGGGAAAGTGAAAAGGACCCCTGGCCCTATTTATAAGGTGAATGGATAGATGGCATGCGCGGGAATCAAGGAGGCTGAGATTTGGGCCTCATGCGATATTAATGCAAGATGATGTCATGGCGGGTTAGCACAATGCTGTGAGCAGACGTCGTGGCGGGTTATAAATTTTCATAAGGACTGATGATGAAGGATTTTTTCTAAGTCAAGTATTGAAGATTGATATGAACAAGTTCACATCAACCTGGGGCCTAATGCTGGGGATATAACTATTGAGTATAAACCGCCCAGGAGGGGCCGGGTTATGCTCATAGTGGTTTACCTATATTGAAGCCCATGAAGACATAGAAGATGGCGACTTATGAAGGAGACTTAATAAAAAGGCCCAAAGCCCAAAGGCGAGTTAGGGCCCATAGATGTAAACCGCCATAAGTACATGACTTGTATTGTAAGATAGGAAAGAGTGGAGACCGAGCCGGACACGTTTATGAGCCGGCCGGGATTCTGTGAACCGCCGGGCGTCAACCTGTGGATATAAAGGGACGACCCGGCGGCAGTTTAGGGACGGGTAACAAACAATCGGGAACTATGTCAAGCGTATTTGCTCCCTGGTAATCGAAACCCTAGCAATACAACACAAAGCAGGAGTAGGCTTTTACCTCATTGAGAGGAGCCGAATCTGGGTAAACTCTCTGTGTCCTTTGTCTCGTTTAAACCCCTTCAAGTTAACCTAGTTGCGATGGCTCCACAACTAAGTCCTTCCGCTAGGACATCTGCCATGTCAAGTCCACGACACACGCCCCAGAGTTTGAACCTTTCTTGGGTCTGCGGAGCCCTGAATTCGACATTTGGCGCGCGAGGTAGGGGGCGTGTCGAAGCTCTGCCTCTCCATCGGCCGCGCTCCACCCTCGCCGTGTGGTTCCCATGGCTGGTGCCACCCCACCTGCCGAGCCGCTGGGCGCACTCAGAGACATCGCGGGTCACCGGGCCTTTTCCCCCGCCCTGCGGCAGGTGTGGTGGCCGCCAAAGTTCAGGCCTCCGCTGCCTCCGCGGTACGATGGCGCGGGGAACCCCGCGGAGTTCCTTCGCCTCTACGAGCTGAGCATCAAGCCGGCAAACGGCGACGACAAGGCCATGGCGAACTGGCTCCCCATGGCTCTCATGGGCGAGCCGCGCTCTTGGATGCTTAGCCTACCGGAGTCTTTGGTGGCCTCCTGGGAGGAGTTGCGCAATCAGTTCACCACGCGCTTCGTGGCACCGGCGCCCCACGCCATTATGGCCATTCTCGGTGGCTCGGAGGCGCCGGCCTCAAGCCGCCATGTCAAGCAGTTTTTCCGGCAGGAGGGGGCCGCCCAGCCATGGCCGGGGGCTCCTTCAGGCCGGGCGGCGCCTGAGACTGACATCACCTTTGACTCCAGGGATCACCCCAAGACTACGATCGGCGCCGGCGTGCTCCCCCTGCTGTGCACGCCCACCATCAGAAGTGTCGCGGTTACCAGAACCCTCATCGACGGCGGCGCAGGACTCAATGTCCTCTCCGTGGAAGCCTTCGACCTGCTCCAGGTGCCTTACGACCGGCTCGCCCCCACCAGACCCTTCTCAGGGGTGCTCAACGGCTCCATCATTCCCCTGGGGCAGATCCACCTCCCTGTCACCTTCGGCATGCGCCACAACTACCGCAACAAGCTTATCAACTTTGACATCGCCCGCATCGGCCTCCCGTACAATGCCATCCTTGGGTATCCGGCCCTGGCCAAGTTCATGGCGGCAACGCACCCCGGCTACAACGTCATCAAGATGCCTGGGAGCAGCGGCATCCTTACTGTGGTGGGAGACGCCAAGGATACACTCCTGGCCCTCAAGCTCGCTTTCAAGACCACGGCGGCCGCGCGGCTAGACGTGGAGGGTGCTCGGGAGATCCCGGAGGCCGCGCCTGCGAAGAAGAAGCAGCTGTTCTCTCAGGACCGGGTGCTAGTCAACGACGGGGGCTCAGGCCCCACCTTCACCATAGGTGCCGGCCTCCCCCCGGACCAAGAAGAGGCGCTTGTCGGTTTCCTCCGTGCGAACAAAGATGTATTTGCATGGGAGGCAACGGACCTGGTTGGCGTCCCGCAAGACGTGATTGAGCATCTTTTGATGATGTGTCCCAGCGTGCGCCCGGTGAAGCAAAAGGCGCGGCGGCAAGCCCCAGAGAAGCAATCGTTCATCGTCCAGGAGGTTCACAAGCTGCAGGAAGCCGGTGTCATCCGGGAGGTACGGCACCCAGATTGGTTGGCCAACCCGGTCATTGTTCCCAAAAAGGGAGGAAAGGAGCGCATGTGCGTCGACTTCACGAGCCTCAACAAAGCTTGCCCTCAGGACCCTTTCCCTCTTCCGCGCATCGACCAAATCGTTGACTCCACCACCGAGTTGTGCTTCCTGGACACTTTCTCAGGCTAGCACCAGATCAAGATGGCGGTGCAGGACGTCGAGAAAACATCCTTCCTTTCCCCGTGCGGGGTGTACTGCTACACCTGCATGCCGTTCGGGCTGCGCAATGCCGGCGTGACCTTCCAGCGATTGATGCACATTGCCCTGGGCTGGCAGCTCGGGAGGAATGCCAAGGCGTACGTCGACGGCATAGTGGTCAAGTCGCGGGAAGCAAGAACCCTTCTCGAAGATCTGGAGGAAACGTTCACCAACCTGCGCAAGGTAAACCTGCGGCTCAATCCGGAGAAGTGCATGTTCAGCATCCCGTCCGACAAGCTACTGGGTTTCCTGGTGTCGCACAGAGGGATCGAGGCTAACCCAGAGAAGATCAAGGCAATAGAAAGAATGAGCCCACCGTAGACCCTCAAGGAAATGCAGAAGCTCGTGGGCTCCGTGACTTCGTTGGGACGCTTCATCTCCAACCTCGGGGAGCACGCCCTCCCGTTTTTCAAGTTGATGAAGAAGAAGGGCCCATTCGAATGGACTCTAGAGGCTGAGGCAGCCTTTCAAGACCTCAAGAGGTATCTCACCAGCCCTTCGGTGATGGTGGCGCCTCGACCTTTTGAGCCCCTGGTGCTTTACCTGGCCGCCACACCCCACTCGGCCAGCGCGGCACTCGTGGCGGTCCGGGAAGAGCGCGCGGGCGCAGGTACGCAGCACAACATGTCGGGGTGCGACACCTATGGGGTCCCGAGAGACCCCTTTACGATTCGGCGAGGGGAGAGGTATACGCAAAGAGCAGAACCAATGATCGATGCGGGAAGTTTTTTACCCAGGTTCGGGCCGCTGATCAGCGTAAAACCCTACTCCTGCTTTGTGTTCTTATTAGTGTTCTTGAGCCCAGCCTTCAGGAGCGCTCGCAATGAACAGTACGTTCAAGAGCAGCTACGCATGCAGAATGGGCCAGAAGATCTCCTCCCCTTGTAGCAGTTGCCTTGGGCCTCCTTTTATATGCTCAAAGGGGTCTCCACAGTGGCAAAATGTACATACATTGATGTGTAAAGTAGCTACAGGGTATCATACCTAACCCCTGACAGACTAGGACAAGCGTATTTAATGCACCGTGAGGTGTCCGTTTAGGTGTCCTCACTTTCTTGGGGATGGAAAAAGGGGCCATCCCATCAGCACCGCTTAAGCTCTCCTCCACTGGCGTGTCGCCACGCATCCAGGGAAGGAGCCAGAATGTCAGACTTGTTACTGTGCCGAAGCGGTGGCACAGTGGCGGAATCTCGCCAGGCGCCGAGCCTTGCTGGGCGCCAAGCCTTGCTGGGAACCAAGCCTTGCCGGGCTCCATGGGCCATCCCGGCAAGGATCTTGCCGGGGAAGCTGGCCTTCGATTTTCCAGCTTTGCTTATCTGCTGATCCTCAGATCTCTGACTTGATGATTTCCTTGATGGCTTGAATCAGCCTCGAACTGTTCTCGGCAAGCCTTGCCGCGAGGATGGCTACAACTGCCCGTGCACAAGTACGGGGTACTAGTGGCCCTATACTTAGTACACCGACAGGAGCCCCCGGGCCTAGGCCATACACGAGTGCGAGGCGTTGTTGGGCTAGGCCCAAAACAGTGCACGGGCACGTGTGGCAGGGGATTAACTGCTCGTAAATATGTCGTTTTACTGTGCCCCCCACTACGCGCACGGAGCGCGCGACGTGGGAAGCGTGCCAAAAAGGCTGCAAACTGTCTCGCGCCTATAGAGGCGCATTCATATTGGGGAATAAACAAGGCGGCCCCGCTCCTTCCCCATAAAAAGGAGAAGTCGCAGAGGCGCAAACCTATTTACCCCCCTCTTCTTCTCAATCTGGCCATCGCCATCGCCTTCCTCTTCTCGAGCTCAGAGCGAAACCTTTTTCCTCTTCCGCCCGCTGCTCCTGCGCTCGCTCCACCCCCAGCTTTCGTCCTCACAGTCGCCATGTCGCCCAAGGCCAGCAAAGGCAAGGGCAAGGAGGCGAAAGCCGAAGTTCCGGAGAGCGAACTGGTGAAGATGCTGAAGAGGCTCGTCGTCTTCCCTCCGACGCTCGATGCTGAAGCTTTGAAGGGGCGATACCAATGCATGTGGGCGAAGGGAACTCAAGCTCACCCCGCCACACGCGTAATCCCAGGTGCTTGCTCCAAAGGTGGATCGGACAGATGCCCCTTCTTCACTGCATATTTCTATTGTGGGCTCTGTCCCTCTTTTCCGATTTCTTCAACGACATCATGTATACGTACGGCTTCCGCCTTCTTGATTTCACGCTGAATGCAGTACTTTGCATGTCTATCTTTGCCCATCTCTGTGAGAATTTCGCTGGCGTGATCCCCAATTCTGCTCTTTTCTGCCATTATTTCTACCCTCATATCCAAAAAGGAGAGGCCCTCTCTGGATCTATTGCCTGGATTCCAAGGGCTTGGAACAAAGAGATATACCTAGAGGGAGTTTATCGCGAAAAGTGGGACGAGTGGCGGGCCGAATGGTGCTGGATCCAGGAAGCAGATCCTCATCATTTTTGTCATCCCGGCAACAGAAGGTGGTCCGTGGCAAGGATTGGGGCGATCTCGCTGCGGAAGACGAGAGGCTCACAATCGCCACTACCAGGATCCTTCGCTTGAAGGCTGCCGGGCTGACGATGGAGATGATCGGCTTCGACTTTCTCCACTGCCGCATCGCCCCTCTGCAGAACAGGGGAAGGCCAGCCTGGGAGTACAAGAACGCGGCAGATGTCATGAGACTGCACCCCGGGCTGAACAACAATCTGACCACCATGCAGCTTGGCGCTCTCGGCCAAAGGTTATTCCAGCGCGAAGACAAGCATCGGCTGCCAGCAAGGATTGTCCCCTTGTGCAACAACTCTGCCTTGGGGGCAATCATTGCCTTCTTGCCGATGTTCAACGCCCACGGCCTCGACCCGACCTGGGCCGAGCCAAGCGAGGAGGAAGCGCAGAAATGCTTTGACAGCTTGACAAAGAGGCCTGTTCGGAAAGAGTCAGATTTCATCCGGGCCACCACCGACCAAGAAGTAGCTTACATTGCTACTAGGGTGGAAGAAGCAAATCTTGCCGCAGAGGCCGGCAGCGTCGGCTTCACGGAGTGGGAAGCTACCGACGCAGAGGTGGTAGTGGAGGTGAAGCCTACCGGGGAGGACGAGGTTGCCGCGGAGGAGAGCAGCGCAGCCGCTGAAAGCTCGTCCGGCGAGGACTCGGTCGAAGAAGAAGACACGCGAGAAGAGCCCCCACCCCCGAAGAAGAAGGCGAAGCGTGTTCTTCGGAAGGCCGTGTCTGGCATCCCGGCAAGCCAGCCCTCTTCGAGCGGCGAAGCCCCCGGCAAGAAAGTGGCCGGCAAGACCGGACCGCGGCAGGGGGCTCGTCAACAGCCTGCACGGCGCGCGAGGCCCACACCAGCGGCCACTGCTGGGGGCGGCAGGATGGTCTCGTACCACCGCACCGAAAGCTGCCCCGGCGCCTGCCACAGCCAAGCGGCCTAGGACTCCTCCTCCGCCTCCCCACTCAAACACCGCAAAGGAGGTCGACTTCGACATCTCCGACTTTAGTCCGGAGCGAGAGGAAGAAGAGTAAGTACCTTGCCACAGCTTTTACCTTCCAATCTTGCATCAATCTTTACTGACTTGCTTGTATTGTTTCTGCAGTGACACAGAAACCTTGCTGGAGAGGATGGCGAAGAGGTCAAGGACTTCTACGGGCGACGAGCCCCCGGCAGGCTCCACTAGCGTGCCAGAAACCGTCATTGTGAGCCCGGAGTCTAGTCCTCAACGCAGCCCCCAGCACAGCCCCCAGCGTAAGTTCGTTGTTCTTTTTCCGTTGGCGGGTACCGAGGTTTTCATTCTTGCCTACTGATATCTTTGGGTTCGCAGGAGAAGAACGGCAACAACGAGAAGACATTCCCATTGTGCCTCCTTCATCGACCGCTCCACCCACAAGCACGTCCCGGGCAAGAGATCCTGCCGACGAGCCCGTCCTAACTGAAGGGGAGCCGGCAAGCACGGACTCCGGCGACACGCCCCCGGCAACCGGAGTTGCCGGGAGGGGTGAAGCCACCTCCCAACGTCCCGACGCAGGTACTCGATTGCCCTAGAGTGCTTGTTATTCTTTTTCTCTTATCTCTCTGTCTTCGGTCACTTCAAACTTCAACCTTGATCTTATTCTGTTTTCCTCCTTCGCCCTTCAGAGTTCCCTGTGATGGAACACATGGACGTCGATGTTGTGATCGAGGAGACCACCAGGGATGCTGCCGCCGAAGCAGATAGGATCGCTGCCAGCAAGGCCACCAAGGATGACATTGTCGAGGCTGGTGGTGCTCTTGACGGAGAGGCCGCCAAGACAGCACAATAGGAAACCACCGAAGAACCTGCTGAAGGGGGCGACAGGGAGGCTGAGGACCGCACTGACAGCATTCTTGCCACAGGAGTGCCAGGCGCTACACCGGCCACAGAGCCCCCTGTCACTGGTGAGGCGGCCACTGAGGACCAGCCATCAACATCTGAGGGCCCCTCATCCAGCAAGTACCTCAAGGTAGGTGAGAACCTGTTCATCAACTTGCCGGGGACGGCAAGCGCTGGGGCACCAGCCAAAGGAGAAGTTTTCGAAGAAATCATCGCTGCTGCCGGGCTTGAAGTTGTCGACGATCCCAGCACTAGCAGCGGCAAATCTGAAGAGGATCAGCTCCTTCAGGCCATGGGCGAGAACTTCCGCAAACTCCAGGCTCTCCATCGCGCCCGGAAAGACAAAGCGGACTCCAGAATGGCAGTTGTTGAGGCGGCCGAAGCGGATTTCCAAAGGTGCGTCGCACAAATGCAGATCTGGCACACCGAGGCCCTCCAAGAGTTGGTTGCCGGCCGGGAACAAGTGAGCTAGCAGTGGAATGAGATCCTCCTAAAGCAATCAGACATGGAAAAGGCGCATGATGAAGCTGTTCAAAGGATTGCTGCCGAAGATGCACTCCTGACGGGGCACCGCGTTGCTCTTGATGCTCATGAGGAAGATCTCACTGCTCGTGAGCAGGCACTCGCCGCCAAGCTTCGCAGCAAGGATGAAGATATTGAAAATCTTGTCGCGCGGCGGACCCAGGAGCTGGAGCGAAAACATAAGGAGGCGCTCGAAGCTCTGACTGCAAGTCACGCCGGCAAGCTCAAGGAGGCCGTCGATGCTGCTGAAGCTGCAGAGGCCGCCAAGAACGAGTTGAACGACAGAGTGAAGAGGCTGGAAACAGATCTTGAAGAGCACGGCAAGGAACTCTCGACTTTCAAGGGGGACAGGGAAAAAACCCTCCACTCCTTGGCGGAGATGCAAGTTGCCTTGTCCGACAAGACCAAGCAGCTCTCCTCTGCGGCTGATAATATTGCGGTTCTGGAGCTGAAGCTCACCACACTGCAGAAGTCTCTCGAGGCCGGCAAGGCCCGTGAGAAGGCTCTACTCAAGGATCTCCAAGGAGAGAGGAACCTGCTCAAGAGTGCCGCCGCTGCCCAAAACGAGTACGAGAAGGGAGTGGAGATCTGGACTGGCCGTCTCATTGCCACCACGGAGAAACTTACCGCAGAACTGTCAACCATGGGCTTGTCGAACTTCAAGTACTCTTCCGAGGAAAGAATATCTCCAAGTGCCAGGTTGACAATGTTCTTTGAAAGCATCATCAACGCGTTGAGGGTGCTCCAGTCCAGCCGGGCGACCCAACTAGCGAACGAGACTCGCCGGCTTTGCCGGGCCGTCCTCCGCAAGGTGCTCATCAAGGTGGTGCACAGCAACCCCGGTATCGACCTCTCCAATGCGCTTGGCCATCTGCCAAAGGATGCAAATGTTGAGGCGCTCGAAGAGTGCATCGCGCCCATCCTTGAGAAGGTGGACTCCATCAAAAGGATCTAAGGCCAGCGCAGGGATTGAGTGCTTCCCCCTTTTCTTGCCGTCATTATTCCATGTAAAAGACAATCAAGTCTCAAATTAGAATCGCGGCAACTCATGGATGTAATACAATTTGATTATGTTTAGGCTCATGCTTGCTACTTTCCTTGTCTGATTCCTTTATGTATGGTGTTCATCCTACGCTTACTGAAAAACTTGCCGGCGAGCAACCTGCCGCGAGCGCTGGGTGCGGGACTTCAGCAGCCTGCCGGAGGTGCAGCGGCCGGCAAGACTCCTTGGCGTTCTCAATGCAGCCACTTAAATTGTTGAGCGGACTCGAAACAAAATAAGGGCGCGACCGATTACAACAAGGGTTCCTTCGCGTGCAGATTTTCCATACAAGAGTCGGAATCGTCCAAGGAAATAACTTTGTAATAAAAGAAAAACTTGCTCTAAGTTTTTAGGACTTAGCTTCCTGTCTTTGTTCTTCCTCCGGCAAGTGTCGATTCCGAACTTCACCAACTGGTATTCATATCTCCCTTCCCCCCCGGCAAATGTGCACGCGAGGAATCCTTCTGTCTTTTGAGAAAAAGAAAGAAGAGAAAATAAAGGCATGAAACCTTGGCGGTTCGTTAGAACTTACCGGGATCAGGTGTCATACAACATCTTAGATAAACATGCATATATATAAATATGAACACGGGAATCAATAAGGGAATGTACAACACTTAAATTTATTCATCTGTGCTCAGGGTCTGCGCCTGGCTTTGTACAAAGGATCACATGCCTTGCCGGCAAGACTTGTACAAAAGGGTGGTTGCCGGGATCCCCCGGCAACCGCGCCTTATGGGTAGAACTTGCGAAGATGTTCGATATTCCAGGAATTACTCACTGGAACGCCATCTTCGGTCTCCAGGCGGACAGCGCCAGGCCTGGTGACTCGTACTACCCGATAAGGGCCTTCCCACTTTGGCGTCAACTTGTTTGAATTCTTGGCGGACTGAATCCGCGGAAGAACAAGGTCGCCTTCCTCAAGCTTTCGGGCGAGAACTTTGCGGCTATGGTAGCGGCGCAAAGCTTGCTGTTAGCGTGCAGCTCGCACAGCAGCCTGAAGACGATTCTCCTCAAGGAGCACAGCGTCATCTTGCCGCAGTTTCTCTTGCTCAGGCTCATCATAAGCGAGCACTCGAGGTGATCCGTATATGAGTTCCGTGGGGAGAACTGCCTCCGCTCCATAGACCAGAGCGAAGGACGTCTGGCCAGTGGCTCGATTTGGTGTCGTTCTGATTGACCAAAGAACCGCCGACAACTCATCAATCCAGCGTCTTCCGCACTTTTTCAGCCTGTCGAAGGTTCTGGTCCTGAGACCGCGCAGCACTTCAGCGTTGGCCCTCTCCGCTTGGCCGTTGCTTCTTTGGTGAGCAACAGAGGCAAAACAAATCTTGCCACCAAGGTCTTGGACGTACTGCATGAAGGTGCGACTTGTGAACTACGTGCCGTTGTCGGTGATGATCCTGTTGGGCGCACCGAAACGGCAAACAATTCCTTTGAAGAACTTGACAGCTGACTGCGCCGTCACCTTCCTCACTGCTTCCACCTCCGGCCACTTTGTGAACTTGTCGATAGCAATGTACAAGTACTCAAAGCCCCCGGTAGCACGGGGGAAAGGGCCCAATATGTCGAGCCCCCAGACCGAAAATGGCCAGGAGAGAGGGATTGTTTGAAGAGCTTGAGCTGGCTGGTGTAATTTCTTTGAATGAAACTGGCACGCTTCACACTTGGTTACTAGTGCAGTTGCATCTTGGAGAGCGGTAGGCCAAAAGAAACCTTGCCGGAATGCTTTCCCGGCAAGCGCTCTTGACCCTATGTGAGAACCACATATGCCCCCATGTATCTCTGCCAACAGCTCTAGTCCATCCTCCCGAGGAATGCACTTCAATTTCACACCGTTTGGTCTCTTTCTGTACGGGACGTCATCGACGAACTTGTACATAACAGACCGACGGGCTACTTTCTCCGCTTCTTCCTGTTCCTCAGGGAGTTCACTTGTCTGAAGGAAATGAACAATGGGCTGCGCCCATGCTGGAGCCTGAGGCTCGACAGCTAGGACTAAAGGCATCTCGTCCGCCGGGGGAACATTTGTCTCGACAGCAAGGGCCTGAGGCCCTGCCGGAGCCTGTTGTTCCCCGGCAGGCGTGTCGATCCCGGCAACTTCCTTGCCAGCGGCTCCGGGGAGCTCTGCCGGGAAGTACTGGCCAGAGTTCAACTTTCTTCTCTTTTCTTGCCGCATCGATGGCGCCACGGATGGTTGAGTCAATTGGAGCACAAAAGTTCCTGGTTCCACAGGCAACTTGAGGGCAGCACGCTTTGACAGGTCGTCCGCAACACTGTTCTCGGCACGAGGAACATGCTCCATCTGCAGACCGTCAAAGCGCTCTTCCAATTTCCTCACTTCATCTACGTAGGCCTGCATCAATGGGCTTTGATAACTTTTGTTAACCTGCCTGACGACAAGTTGTGAATCGCCTTTGATGATGAGCTTTCTGATACCAAGGTCTGCCGCGATCCTGAGACCGGCAAGCAAACCCTCGTATTCTGCAGTGTTGTTGGTTGAACTCTCCCGGGGAAAGTGCATTTGGACTACGTACTTGAGGTGCTCCCCGGTGGATGCGACAAGCAGCACGCCAGCACCGGCGCCTTGCAGCGAGAAAGCCCCTTCAAAGTACATAACCCATTGCTGATCGATTTCCTTGCCGGGGAGAATTGTTTCTTGAACTTCTTCGTCTGGCGTTGGGGTCCATTCTGCAATGAACTCCGCCAAGGCCCTGCTCTGAATTATCGAAGTGCTTTCAAACTTGAGGCCAAAGCTGGACAATTCCAACGCCCACTCCATAATCCTGCCGGTTGCCTCCGGATTTTGCAAAATCCGTTGCAACGGAAAGTGAGTGACGACGGTGATCTCATGTGCTTGAAAATAATGGCGCAGCTTTCTCGAGGCCATAAGGAGGCCGAAAAGCAACTTCTGCACACCAGAATATCTTGACCTAGCTCCTTGTAAAAGAGAGCTAACAAAATAAACTGGGTGCTGCACCACCTTCTTCTTCTGCACGGGTTCTTCTGTTTGCGCAAATCCAGTCTTGCCGGGATCAACCCTTGCCGGGGAAGATCTTGCCGCGTCATTTGGCGGTCCTGCCGTTGACGTTGCTTCCTCATCAGCTTCTCTCTATGCCACTAGCGCAGCGCTAACCACTTGATTTGTTGCTGCCAGATACAGCAGCAATGGCTCTTGTGGTTTAGGCGCGACTAGCGTCGGCGGAGAGGAAAGGTATTTCTTCAAATCTTGCAGCGCAGCCTCCGCCTCCGGAGTCCATTTCATTGGACCTGCCTTCTTCAAAATTTTGAAGAAGGGCAGGGCACGCTCAGCAGATTTTGAAATAAACCTGCTTAGAGCAGCAACACAGCCGGCAAGACGACGCACATCCTTGACGCGTCTCGGCGCTTCAATTTGCTCAATAGCTTTGATCTTGTCGGGGTTCGCTTCGATTCCCCGGCAAGATACAAAGAATCCGAGGAGCTTGTCGGAAGGAATACCGAACACACACTTCTCAGGATTGAGCTTCAAGTTGATCTTGCGCAAGTTTGCAAATGTTTCTTCTAAGTCTTGAATGAGCGTTGCTTTATCTTTGGTTTTGACCACTATATCATCCATATACGCCTCCATATTTCTATGGAGTTGTGGCTCAAAATCAATCTGGATTGCTCTGGCAAACGTTGAACCAGCACTTTTCAACCCGAAAGGCATTCGTATGAAACAATATGTACCACATGGGGTGATAAAGGCGGTCTTCTCTTCATCTTCTTTTGCCATAAAAATCTGATGATACCCTGAATAGGCATCAAGGAAGGACAGGAGATCACAACCAGCGGTGGCATCCACAATCTGGTCGATGCGCGGCAAGGGAAAAGGATCTTTTGGACAAGCTTTATTGATATCTGTATAATCGATACAAAGCCTCCATTTTCCATTCGCTTTCCGCACTACAACCGGATTGGCCAACCAGGTTGGATGAAGCACTCCTTTGACCAGTCCTGCCGCCTCCAGCTTCTTAATTTCTTCGGCAATGAATTCTTGCCGCTCCAAGGCCTGCTTCCTGACCCTTTGCTTGACGGGCCGCGCATGAGGACAAACAGCAAGGTGGTGCTCAATTACCTTCCTGGGAACACCGGGGATGTCAGACGGTTGCCATGCAAATATGTCGACATTCGCCCGCAGGAAAGCAACGAGCTCGCTTTCCTATTTGTCATCTAGGGTGGAACTTATGGTGAAAGTTCCCCCTGTTCTGTCCTCCCTGGCAGGCACCTTCTTGGTTTCCGGTGGAGCGGCCTTGGACTTCTTGTTCTTGCCGGTGGAACTCTCTGGTACGTCCTTGACGGAAGCGTAGCACTCCGAGGAGGTGCGCTTGCCAGAGTTCGCGCCAAGGTTCCTGCCGGTCTTCTTCTTCCCCCCGGGAGTTTCAGCGGCAGGAGCAGATGCCTTGACGGCAGGTGCTGCAACTGCTTCCCGGTAAAGTTGATCGGCACAGATGAGCGCATCCTTCTTATCAGAATGGATAGTGATGACGCTCAACAGCCCAGGTATCTTCAAGACGTTGTACGCGTAGTGTGATGCCGCCATAAACTTAGCCAGCGCTGGCCGACCAAGGATCCCATTGTATGACATGGGGATCTTGGCGACATCAAACACCACCTTTTCGGTCCTGAAGTTAAGCTCGCTGCCAAATGTTACCGGTAGCGTGATCTTGCCCTTAGGCTGGGTTCTTCCCGGGTTGACCCCTTGAAATGTACCCGTTTCCTCGAGGTCCTCGTCGGGAATCTGAAGCCTTCTGATCACATCCGGTGAGATTAAATTTAGGCCGGCCCCGCCGTCAACTAACATCTTCGTCACCTTGAGGTTGCGAATTGTTGGCGAGACCAACAACGGCAAATACCCGACCACAGTTGTGCGATCCTCGGCGTCGAAGATGATAGGCGTGCTGGACCACTTCAGGGGCCTACATGCATCGGGGGATGGCTCTGCCGCATTGACCTCCCGCACCCACTGTTTGAGTTGGCGGTGGGAGGAATGCAGCGAGGCACCCCCATCAATGCACATGGCCTCCGTAGCCTTCTGAAATTCTTGCTCACTGGATTCATCCTCTTCCACATCATCATCTCCTTCTTTATCTCGGCCCCGAGCGGGCCGATCCTTTTGCTGCTTGGCCTTGCCGCGGCGACCTCCCCGGCCACCGCGCTTCTTGCCAGACCCCTCAGCACCATCTTGGGCCTTCTCCTTATCTCGCCTCTCGTATTCGGCCTTCTGCTTCTCGGCAAGCTGCTCGACTTGCCGACAGTTCTGGAGATCGTGGCCCTTGGTGCGATGGATCTTGCAATACTGCTTGCCGGAGTTCTCCGACTTGTCGGTAGCCGCCAAGGCCTGACAGGAAGGGCACCCGGCAAGATCCTTGCCGGGGTCACCAACCTTGGCCTTCTTGGCGGCGCCGGGGTTGCCGGATTCCTCGACAGCAAGCATGGCCTTGGCTCCGCGTTTCCTGTTCCGCCGCCGGCCTTTCCTTGACGGGGCCGCGGCGTCTTCATCTTCGGACTCGCCCACCGCGCCAACAGCCTCACCGGGGAGTTTCCTCCCCTCTTCAGCTCGAGCGCACTTGTCGGCCAGAGCGTAAAGCTCGGCGATACTCCTGATTTTGTTCATTGCCAGCTCTTCCCGCATTCTGCGGTTACGCACGTTCTAGTGAAACGCGCTAATGACAGCGGCAGGGTGAACGTCAGGAATATTGTACTGCACCCGGCTGAACCTCTGCATAAACTTGCGCAGGGACTCACCCTCCTTCTGAGGGATGATATGCAAATCACTTTCTTGGCCAGGAGCTTGGTGGCCTCCAACAAAGGCGCCAACAAACTGATGGCACAGATCTGACCAAGAAGAAATAGAATTCTCCGGCAGATGCATCAACCACGACCTGACGTTGGGCTTGAGCACCAACGGGAAGTAGTTGGCAAGTATCTTGTCATCTCGGCCCCCGGCAGCCTGCACCGCAATGGTATAGATGCTTAGGAACTCCGAGGGATGGGTCTTTCCGTCATACTTCTCTGGGACCTCCGGCTTGAAGGTTCGGGAATTGGGCCACCAGACTTGCCGCAGCTCACGGGTAAACGCTGGAGTCCCTACCTCATAAGGCAAGTCTCCCACGTCCCCTAGCGCAGGCTCATCAACAGCCGGCCGCGCGCGCTTATCAGACTGATAGCGCGCTTCCCGTCGTCGCTCGATGGTAGTTCAAGCGTCCTCTTTGCCTCGTTCCTGGAGAACTTGACGTTGATCACGGCGCATCCGTGGATCAGACGACACCGTGGAAACTTCTTCATGGCGGTCGACTTGCTGAGTTGTCGGCCGCCGATGGTGCCGCGGAGGGGAGTGCACTGTAGTTGCACCACCCCCGGTCTTCTCTACATCGGCTCGCGCCGGATCGATGGGCCTCCGCTGCGAGGGCCCTGCCTCTTGCGGTCCATCCTTGTTAGCGAAGCCGATGAGGCTCTGGATGGTAGCTCGCCACTCCTCCATCTTCTCCGGGGCAGGAGGAAAATCGAGGAGCAGCTGCGCACGTGCCAAGGCTTCCGCTGGCGTAGGTGGCGGCGACAGGTGCGAGCCACGTGAGGTGCTCTGACTCCTAACTAAGTTAGAAGGAGCACCACCACGGTCACGCGACCGCGCGCCACCTCCGCCGGCAGCTCGGTGTGCATGCTGGTCCCGCGCATCTTGGGATCTATGCGCAGAAACCTTTTCATGGGGACGCCCTGGACCACCAGCGCCATGACGTTGCTCATCATGCACGACCTAGATAGGTCGTGAGGCTTGGGGCGGCACGGGAGCTCCAGCAGGCGCCCTTCGATCTCTTGAGTTCGTTGTGCCACCCGTAGGCAGCACAGCGCCATCCCTAGATCCAGCGGCGTGTAGGTTACCACTGCCACTGCGAACGATGCCGCTCGCCTGGCTCGGATCACCAGAATGCCGCGGGGGTTCTAGTCCTCTTCCTTCTGCACCCACGCCATCGCCAGTACGCGAAGGCGTAGGCAAAACGGACCCGGACGGTTGCGCTGTCGCAGCGCTCTTCCTCTTGGGTGGCATGATGATGAAGATGATGAAGAAACTAGGGCGCCGATCACCAGATCAGGTTCACACAACCTTCAATCCCCCTACCTGGCGCGCCAAAGATGTCGGGGTGCGACACCTATGGGGTCCCGAGAGACCCCTTTACGATTCGGCGAGGGGAGAGGTATACGCAAAGAGCAGAACCAATGATCGACGCGGGAAGTTTTTTACCCAGGTTTGGGCCGCTGATCAGCGTAAAACCCTACTCCTGCTTTGTGTTCTTATTAGTGTTCTTGAGCCCAGCCTTCAAGAGCGCTCGCAATGAACAGTACGTTCAAGAGCAGCTACGCATGCAGAATGGGCCAGAAGATCTCCTCCCCTTGTAGCAGTTGCCTTGGGCCTCCTTTTATATGCTCAAAGGGGTCTCCACACTGGCAAAATGTACATACATTGAGGTGTAAAGTAGCTACAGGGTATCATACCTAACCCCTGACGGACTAGGACAAGCGTATTTAATGCACCGTGAGGTGTCCGTTTAGGTGTCCTCACTTTCTTGGGGATGGAAAAAGGGGCCATCCCATCAGCACCACTTAAGCTCTCCTCCACTGGCGTGTCGCCACGCATCCAGGGAAGGAGCCAGAATGTCAGACTTGTTACTGTGCCGAAGCGGTGGCACAGTGGCGGAATCTCGCCAGGCGCCGAGCCTTGTCGGGCACCAAACCTTGCCGGTCGCCAGGGCTTGCCAGGCGCCAAGCCTTGCTGGGAACCAAGCCTTGCTGGGCGCCGAGCCTTGCCGGGCTCCACGGGCCTTCCCGGCAAGGATCTTGCCGGGGAAGCTGGCCTTCGATTTCCAGCTTTGCTTATCTGCTGATCCTCAGATCTCTGACTTGATGATTTCCTTGATGGCTTGAATCAGCCTCGAACAATTCCCGGCAAGCCTTGCCGCGAGGATGGCTACAACTGCCCGTGCACAAGTACGGGGTACTAGTGGCCCAATACTTAGTACACCGACACAGCACCCCGTCTACAGCCGCACCATCGCCACCTCTGGACGGCGCTCCCGAGGCCTCGACTACCTCACCAGATGGCGAGGCTCCTGAGGAACACAAATCATGCAGGGCCGGACGCCATCGACACCTCTTCCCTCATCGAGCACCCCGTGTACTTTGTCAACACGGTGCTGCGTGATGCGCGTGCGCTACTCCATGCCGCAGAAGCTCCTGCTCGCGCTCCTCATCGCCTCCAGGAAACTGCGACACTACTTCCAAGGCCATCCCATAAAGGTCATCTTCGCGTACCCCCTGGAGAAGGTGCTCCGCAACCCCAATGCCGCGGGGAGGGTTGCTGAGTGGAACATAGAGCTATAGGCGTTCCAGCTGGAGTTCAGCACCAGCAGGGTCATCAAGGGCGCGGCCCTCGCTGACTTTGTGGTGGAATGGACTGACACCCTTGACCGAGGGGTGGATAAATACCGCTCCCTCGCGCCCGGAGATGAGGCGCTTGATGGCTGGGTCATGTACTTCGACGGCGCGTTCGCACGCCAGGGCGCGGGGGCTGGAGCCATACTCATCTCACCTACCTAGGACAAGCTCTACTATGCCGTGCAGGTCTGCTTCCAGCATGGCGAGAAGGTCTCCAACAACATCGCGGAATACGAGGGCCTGATCACCGGCCTCAGGGCTGCGGTGGCCCTAGGGGTCAAGCGTCTCACCATCAAGGGCAATTCTCAACTCCTCGTCAACTTCTCCAACAAGGAGTACAAGCCCAAGGACGAGCACATGGAGCATACCTGGAAGAGGTACGCAAAATTGAAAAACGATTCTTGGGTTTGGAGTTGCAGCACATCCCGCGTGGCACGAACAAGGAGGCGGATGACATAGCCAAGAGGGTGTCCCGACGTGAGCCCCAGAAGCCTGGCGTCTTTGAGGAACGGCTCTTCAAGCCATCTGCGGCCCACTCCATTGCAGGCCCGGTGTTGCTCCAAGAGGAACTGCCCATGGCCCCCTCCTCGGGCGCTCCAGCCTGCGGTCCGACCTCCGGAGCCCGCCTGCTCCTGGCGCTTGAACCTCAGGAGGGATGCTGGACCGAGGAGTTCAAGGCGTACCTGCTCCGAGGCACCCTGCCGGAGAAGGAGGAAGATGCAGAGCGCGTGGCACGTCAGGGCACCACTTATTGCCTGCCAGACGACAGCTCTACCGAAGGCGCCCAAACGACGTCTTGCTGCAATGCATCTCCAAGGAGCAGGGGTGCGAGCTGTTGGCTGACATCCATGGCGGGGATTGTGGGCATCACTCTTCGTCACGCACCCTCGTGGGCAAGGCGTTCCGCAGCAGCTTCTACTGGCCCACGGCGCTCAACGATGCCACTGAGCTAGTGAGATCCTGTGAGGCCTATCAATTCCATGCCAAGCAGATCCACCAACCCGCTCAGGGCCTCCAAACCATTCCACTCTCGTGGCCATTCGCTGTCTGGGGGCTGGATATCCTGGGCCCGTTTCCCCGAGCGGCCAGGGGCTACCGCTACCTCTACGTCGTCATCGACAAGTTCACCAAGTGGGCAGAGGTGGCGCCCGTGCGCACCGTCCCAGCGGGCTCGGCCGCCAAGTTCATCAAGGGTCTCATGAGCCGCTTTGGGGTCCCCAACCGTATCATCACTGACAATGGCTCTCAGTTCACGAGCAACCTCTTCAAAACATATTGTGCTAACCTTGGAACACAGATATGTTACGCTTTGGTGGCGCACCCGCGGAGCAACGGCCAAGCCGAACGCATCAACGCGGAGGTCCTGAGGGGCCTCAACGCAAGGAGATTCAAGAAGAAACTCGAGGCCTGCGGCAGGGGTTGGCTCGATGAGCTTCAGTCCGTGCTGTGGTCAATCCGCACCACCGCGACTAAGCCCACCGGCGTGACCCCATTCTTCCTCGTCTATGAGGCTGAGGCAGTCCTCCCTCATGAGGTCAAACATCGCTCCCTGTGGGTCTTGCCGTTTGACGAGGCATGCTAGGACGCCTCGCGGGGGATGGACCTCGTGCTTGGGGAGGAGGGCCGCTGCCAAGCCTCGCTCTGTGCTGCGAGGTACCAGCAGGTGTTGCGGCAGTATCACTGCCATAGCGTCCGCTCCAGGACCCTCGAGGTGGGTGACCTCGTCCTGAGATAGGTGCTCTCAAGGGATGGGCTTCACAAGCTCTCGCCCATGTGGGAGGGCCCATTCAGGATTGCCCGTGTCTCTAGGCCTGGCGCCGCGCACCTGGAGACACAGGACGGGGTCCCCATCGAGAATGCCTGGAACATCCAGCACCTCCGGAAGTTCTATCTGTGACCAACAAGCACCATGCACCTCTCAAATCTCCGCCCGTGACACTCTCACGTAATAATGAGTGGGGCTGTATGTAGCGCCCAAGATGCGATTCTATCCCAATCATGTGATGGTTTCATGATTGAGGCACAATCGCATTTCGAGTGCATAGCAAGGTGGATATCATTACAACATACCATTTACTGAATAGATGAGAATACAAGATAAAGGCTTACACTCGCCACAAGCTACAACATGAATACATAGATACATCAATACATATCAATCATCATACAGAAGATAAGGGTCCAACTACAGATGAAATCAAACAAAAAAGAAGAACGACATCCACCCTACTAATCCCAGGCTCCCGACCCGGAACCTATCCCTTGATCGAAGAAGCAGAAGAACTCCAAAACAAGCAAGCATCGCTCTCACGTCAGATCATCGCATTACCTGTACCTGCAGCTGTGGTTGTAGTAATCTATGAGCCACGAGGAATCAACAATCACATTACCATGGGTATCAAGACTAGCAAAGCTTAATGGGTATGGAATGGATAAGTGGTGAAGTTGCAGCAAGCACTAAGCATTGTATGGTGGCTAACTTACGAGTACAAGAGTAAGAAGAGCAACTACGCATAACGGTCGCAACTAGTAATGATCAATAAGTGATCCTGAACTACTTACGAGTCAAACATAACCCGACCATGTTCTCTTCTCGAACTCACTCGAAAAGAGACGGTAACGGTTACACACGCGGTTGGTGTATTTTATTTCGGATTTAGTGTCAAGTTCTCTACAACCGGATATTAATAATTCCCATCTACCACATAACCGCGGGCATGGCTTTCGAAAGATCAAACACTGCAGGGGTGTCCCAACTTAGTCCATGACAAACTCTCATGATCAGCAGAGGCAAATCTCCATCTTGGGGACAACCGATCAAACTCAGAATCCCGGTGCACAAGATATTTCGACAATGGTAAAACAAGTCCAACAAGACCTCCCGACGTGCCGACACCCTGATAGTAGCCGCGCGTATCTCATCTCAGGCCACGACGGATGAGCGAAGCTTACAGTTGGCTGAGACCCAAGTTGCCAAGGGGGCGCCGCAAGGTGCTCTATTTTGGACCAACACTCATGAGGAGCACTGGCCCGGGTTGTTGATTAATTATCCTCGGGGTCCGGAAAGTCCCTATGCAAGTTTTAGTTGTTATTAGGCAAATGGTAAACCAAAGTTGGGCCTTGCTAGAAGAGTTTTATTCAAAGCGAACTGTCGGGGGGGGGGGGGGGGGGGGGGGGGGGGGGGAGGGGGCGCCCATAAACCCCGACCGTGTTAGGAACGCAAAATCAAGGAACATAACACCGGTATGACGGAAACTAGGGCGGCAAGAGTGGAACAAAACACCAAGCAAAAGGCTAAGCCTTCCACCCTTTACCAAGTATATAGATGCATTAATCAAATAAGAGATATTGTGATATCCCATGATATCCATGTCCCAACATGGAACAACCTGCACTGCACCTGCAACTAGCAACGCTATAAGAGTGGCTGAGCAAAGCGGTAACATAGCCAAACAATGGTTTGCTGGGACGGTGGAAAATGTTAGAGGCTGATCATGGCAATTTGGAAGGCTTGATAAACAAGTGGTAGGTAGCATGACATAACGATAGCATCGAGACAACTAGCAAAGCAAAGATAGTAGTGATATCCATGGTAACGGTCATCTTGCCTGAAATCCCGCTAGGAAGAAGGTCGAGTCCATGAAGAAGACGAACGGGTGTAGTCAAACAAATCCTCACAATCGCAACGTAACCGGAACTATCAAGGAGAAGTGCAACCGGAAAGAAGCAAACATCATGGTAAACGAACAAGCATAAACATGGCATGATGCGCAACCAAGTATGATGCATGTCCGGTTTAATGAGTCATGGCATGGCAAAGTGCAACAAACAATACTACAAATTAAGTGCATATTGACAGAACTTCACAACAACTATTTAGTTCTCTCTCATTTATGTAAAAGACAAGATTAAATGTTGGTTAACATGGCAAGAGGTGAAGCATAATAAAACTACCTATCTAGGCAATTTAAATGAGGCCGGAAACAACAAAGAACAATTCCGGAAAATCCTCATATGCAATTGATGAATTTGGTACTGTTCTGCCCTAAATCATATTTTAAAGTTGTTAAACATCAAAATAAATGCACCAAGTTAATCTATGAATTTTTCTAGACAAGTTTCATATAAAGTTTATTTAATTCGGAGCTACGGTTATTTAGTTATAAAATAAACCATTTTAACATGGCATTTAGCAAATTAAATGCAAACAACATTTTAAACATGGATGAAAGTGGCATATTATGAAACTAGATAAAATTCTAAGCATTTTACATATATAAAGTATTTACATATGATGCACGGTTGTGAAGTTATTAAATGCATGAACTAAAGGGACTTTTCTGTAAAACTAACGTTCTCCGGATAATTAGACAAATTCGCCGACACTGAAAAAAACATACGGGGGCCGAGTCTGGCTGGGCCAATAGGAGGAGCATGGTGCTAAAGGGACTTTTCTGTAAAACTGACGTTCTCTGGATAATTAGACAAATTCGCCGACACTGAAAAAAAACATACGCGGGCCGAGTCTGGCTGGGCCAATAGGAGGAGCATGGCGCTGGAGGCTCACCCAGCGGGCCTTGGCCCAGTCGGCTGGAAGAAAAGGCAGGGCAAAGTGGGGCTGGAGACGCGCTGGGCCTTGGCGCCCTTCCAGCCCACGCACGCGACGAGAAGGCACGAGGCAGCTGGCGTCGCCCTTCTCTGCTCGATGCAGAGACTGGAGCCGGGCATGGCGGCTTCAGGTGAGGCAGGGACAATGGCTACACGGTGAACGGGGGGAGGCGGCGGAGACGAGCGGATCCGGGCGCGTGACAGCGTTCTCCCGCGAGGTGGCGTGCGGCCGAGCTGAAGGAGGCGGCGCATGTTCCCTGTTCAAACGACAGAGGAGGTTTTAGAGAGAGAAAGAAATCGGGGAGGAAATAGGGAGGCCGCGAGGGGCTTGCTGACCGGCGGCGACGCAGCAGTCGGGAGGCACGGGGAGGACCGGGAATGGTGGAGATGGCCTGGACCCGACGGATCTATGGAGATGAGGTGGTGGCACTGTTGCGGGGACGGACGCGAGCAGCTCCGGCCGGGATCCTCCAGATCAAACATAGCAGAGGACGGAAGGACCCTGGGGCGGCTCAATTTGGTCAGCGATGGGGCTGAAGGCGCGGGGAAAGACGGCGATAGGTGCTTGACGAAGTACCTACAGGGTCATGGCGGTGAAAATTTAGAGAAGCAGCAGGGAAAGAGAGAAACACGGGAAGGAGGAGGAGCGGTGCTGGGGCTTCGGTGACCTGCTGCTGTGCGTTGGTGCGGGCATGGCTGGGCGAGGGACTTGCGGAGGCCGGCGGGCGTGGATCTTGGGCGGCGGAGGTAAGGTCTTGGCAGCGGCAGCTTGTAGAGGATGGCGAGGTGGCCAGAGATGATGGAGAAATAGCCGAGGGTGGTGGCTTGGGGAGGCGGACGAGCTCCAGGATGGGCAGGTGGTAGCGGAGGAAGCCCAAGGAGGCACGGCGGGGCTGACGGAGGCTGGCCGGACCTGTGGAGGAAACAGAGAGAGATGAGCGGGGGAAGGAGAAGAAATAGAGAAAGGGAAGGGAGAGCAGGGAGGTCATGGCTCAGCGTGGAGGTCCTGGGTAGCTGGAGTGAGGCTCGGGGCTGGTCCTGGTGGTGCTCGATGACGCAAGGAGCTCCAGTGGTGCTGCTGCTTGCGGCGGCGCACGGGAAGCAGAGGAGGCCGCGGGCTCGGGCGTGCAATGGATCGAGGGGAAGGTGGACGCTGGTTGGGTGGATCGGGCAGAGGAGATCCCGAGGGGGATTTGGTGGAGTGGCGGCGGCGAAGGGACAAACCTCTAGGTTTTAGGGTTAGTTTAGATTAGGTATGGGGTTGGTCTATATATAAGGAAAGGAGGGAAATTTGGATCACCCGATCAAGATCGAACGGTCGAGATAAAAAGGTTAGGTGGTCCAAATACGAAACCAAAGATGTTTTAGGGATGTTTGAGGTTGATCCGGACCCAACGATGACGACTGCCCGGGTTGGGTTCGGAACAGCTTTCGGATGCGCGCGAGGGGGGTCTGAGAGAGGTCGACAAAGACAAGGGGGCCTGACAAAAGGTCAACGGAGACAAAGAGAGAGACGGCAACTATGAACGACTACGATTTTTAAGAAAACATGCGGATGCAATGCTCATGATGACATGACGGCAACGAAGTGCCGATGCAATGCGAATGATGCGATGATGAATCCAGCAAACAAATAGAACACACGGCGATAACAAAATACATGGAAGGCGTTTGGAGTGTCGGTCTCGGGTCGTTACACTGTACACGCCCTGGAGTCTCCTGAGTGCCACCCCTGGGCCTCACGGGGGCTCCCACCCACGTCCTAGTGGAAGCTCCATGCTCCGCGCTGGCGGGAAGACCAGAAGACTAGTATAGGTGCCGGACGCGGCTGTTCTTTTTGCTTGCTTTCTGTAGCTGATTTCCACTTCTTGGAATGAAATTTGAAGTTCTCGCGTCCTTATTTGAAAGGGTTGGGAATTTTTCTCCTTGTAGCATTGCTCTTTCAGGCATCGTTTTAGGGAGAGTAGCAGTTGCTGTCGCTTTTCCTCGCGCATCTCGCGCGTGGGGGCTGGGCATAGTGTGTACGCTTGGGCCCGCCCGCGAACACACCTCGCGAAAGCCTTGGTGTCCTGGCCTTTGGCGTCTTAATCCTCGTGCGATGCCCTCAAACGAGCCAACGGGCATGCACGCCCCCTGAGTCCGTGCCTCTGGGCATCACAACACGGCGTACTAGCGGCCCTCGCTCAGGGGCTTGCGCGGGGAACGACACCTCCTGAGGTCCCCTAACCCCGCAGCCACCGGATGCCTCCTGAGGCCTGAGGACCTTCGGCTCCTCAAGAAGGAAACCCCTGGTAGGACCTCTCTGAAATGAGGGGCGCACAGGACGCACAAGCTCCAGGGAAGTACGCTCCCGCGGCATGGGAATCTACCGCAAGCACACTAAGCTAAGTCATCCCAATCACAATTAGCAAGAACCCGTCAATTAGCAGCAACATGGATGTCAGGACGCAATATAAAAATAATAATATAACAACGCAAGCGCCACGGTTCATTACATGCCCCAGCAGGGCTTTCTACTTTTTTGATGCAAGAAAAAGAAAGAAGCAAAAGCGACCGCGCGACCACCGTGGCTCCCGAGACCTGGCTCCAGCAACGCCCGCGCTCAGTCGGAGGCCTCCTCCTGCTTCACTGGGGCGCGGTGGCGCGGCGGCCCATCGCCCTCCCCGGTCCGAGCTCGGCGGCGTGGCGGCTCGTCGTAGTCGCCGTCGCTCGTGCTCTCCACAGAGGAGGAGCCGCCGCTGCTGGAGGCATCGCGACCGTCGCCAAGGGCAAGTTCACCGCCAGAGATGCTACCGCCCCTCCAGTCGTCGTCGTCGGAGGGGTGGACATCATCGTCGTCGCTGTCGCTCTCCGGGCAGCACCCCAGGCGCCTGCCGTCCTCCCTGAAGACCCTGACGTAGAGGGTCGCAAGGCCGTCGTGCCTGAAGTGGAGGGTACACCTCCCCTGCAGGCCACATGCGCGAACGAACGGCTGCCACCTGCGGTTCAGGAACACGTTGCCGGCGGGGGTGACCTCGACCTCCACCCGTGAGGCCCTGCTGCAGCAACCATCGGCCTGCAGCCAGAGGCCGCCAGGTCCCCCCGGCCGGCAGCGCTCCCACGAAGAGGCGCGGGAGCTAGAACCAGACGCCTGCGGGCCTCTCCGCCCACACCACGAACTCCGAGGATGCTTCGGCCGAGTGGGATCGCGGGCGCGGTGGCCGAATGGCTGCCACATGCCTCCCTCCTTGGCCGCGGCCACCCCGGCCGTGGCAGCTCCCTCCGCGGGAGGGAGCGCCCCCACGACTGCCGCAGGTGGTGCCAACCTTCGAAGGGGTACGCCCACTCCCTCGAGGATCCACCGCTGGCATTGCGGCGTTCTTGCGGGGACGGCCACGGGCCCTCTTGGGTGGCAGCGAGCCTGGTCCCTCCTTGGGAGCCTTTCCCTTCTCAGCGGTCGAGAACCTCCTCACTGGCGCCATGGATGCTCTGGCAAGATGGCAGGACGAAGAAGAAGAAGGAGCGAGCGGCGAGAAGATGAAGATGAGCTGGGGGCGTAGAATGGAGGACGAATTCACCTTCCCAGATGCCATCTACGAAGAGCTCGAAAAAGGGACACGGAAGGGAGGAGGAATTTGACTAGATCTGGAGGTGCTCTCGGCAGGGAGAAAGGGGATCTGGAGCAATGCGAAGAGAAGGCAATGATGGTGCGGTGTGGGCGCCAGTCTTTTGTCAGCCTAGGGCAGTTGTCGAGGTGGCGTGGGGAAGCGGAGACGCCCACGTCCCATCAAGCGCCACGCGTCAGCCTTGTCCGCAGGCGATTGGGGCCCACGGTGCTTCATCCTTGCCCTTTGGCTTTGCCTCGAAGCCAAGTCCGAGCGCGCCTTGGGCCCAGGGGCTACTGTCGGTGTTCTGGGAACTAGGGTATCCAGACTTGCCTGCCTGTGGCCCACGGCGTGGCGCCATCGACGGCCTGGTACGGCCCATCTACAACACCTTCAAGACAAGACCCTCGCGAAGGGCCAAGCCTCGCGAGGCGGCCGACAACAAGACCACCGGAGGGAGCAGCCTCCTTAGGCTGGCTCCTGAGGAGCGGAGATTTCTATGTAGATGCCCACCTCATGAGGTGGAGGTGACGCAAGTCATGACGACCAAGGCCAGGCGGGCACCAGCGGGCGTAGAGCAGCAGGTTTCCTCTTTGGTGCTAAGGAGGCAAGCGCAGGCACGGGGTCCCGAGGAATCACCCAAAGGTTTCCATTCCAGTGCAATCAGACGAGGACCGCAAGGACGGCAGGACGGATGTCATCGCCGAGCCCACCGCAGCATCACGGCCAGAAGCTTTGCAGGCGAAGACCACCTTTCGTCAGGATAAGATGTACTACTTGTCCCCTTTCAAATTGGCCATTGTGGAATCCCTTCCCGCCTTCGTTTTCGGGGAAGTTGACCGAGGCCACTATATATAGGTTAGCCACCACCATTGGAAGGGAGATGAGATCGGACTCGGAACAACTCACTCTCACCAGAGCAAGCCTCGCGAGCTTGTTCATCCTCTGTACTAGTTCATCCTCAACCCCTCGTGAGGCTAATCCACCACAAAGCAGGAGTAGGGTATTACACCGGAAGGTGGCCCGAACCTGGGTAAATTGCCGTGTCGATCTTCTTCCCTGTTCTTCGAGCTAGGCTGTAGGGCGACGCGTTTGGTTGGCAGGATAGGTTGAGTTCTTCGCACACGCCCCAGAGTTCGAACCTTCTTTGGGTCTGCGGAGCTTTGAATCCGACATTTGGCGCGCCAGGTAGGGGCATGTCGAAGCTCTCTCCCGCCATTCGCTCCGCTGCTGATTCTGCTGTCCCTATGGCCGACGCTCGCCGTGTTCATGCCGAGTGCCGGGCCACTCGTGTTGCCCAGACGGCACCCGCGGGCAATGACGTCCCTCGCCGCTCTGCCTCCCGGTGGCTAACGCCGCCACCGACCCTGCTGCCCGCGAGCAGCAGGACTCGTCGCTGCCACCGTCCGTGCGGCGCGACGGCCACACCGCGACTCCGTCACCCACTCCAGCCACATCGTCGTCTTCTCACGGCCGTCGTGGGCCGGCGAATGTGCAGTCTGCGGTGCTCATGGCGCGCGAGCTTCTGCGCTATCGTCCGGCCAACGACCTCTATGATGACTGGCTCACCCGCATCGCTCAGCTCGTCAACGCCGCTGGCAAAGCCCCTGCACCGTCTCATTCTCTTTGCCCTCTGCTGTTCCAGGTGGGCAATGTGGCCCACGGCGCACCTCCTCCCCCTCCGCTGCATGGTGAGGGCCCTGAGCCGAGGCGTGAAGCTCCCCAGCGCGACCCGCCGCGCAAAGCGCCTGCGCGGGATGAAGAAAGCTGCCAGGTGGTGCAGCGGCCCCAAGGAGAAGCGCGTGCGCTTCCAGCACCACCACGTCAAGACCGCACACCGCCAGAGGCGGCCGCGCGCGGGCATCAAGATCAGGCGCCTCACCGGCGGATGGCCCCGGTGAATGCGGCAGGGTGCCGTGCTTTCACCCTAGAGCTGTGCCGCATCGTCAGGCCGGCAAGTTCAAGCCAGATCTGCCTCCGCGCTACGACGGCAGCCCTGACCCCGCCGAGTTCCCCAGCTCTATGAGCTGATCATCGAGGTGGCGAACGGCAACGAGAAGGTCATGGCGAACTAGTTCCCCATGGCCCTCAAGGACGGCGCGCGCTCCTGGCTCTTGAACCTTCCGGTGGGGTCGATCTCCTCCTGGGATGAGCTACACGAGCGCTTCGTTGCCAACTTCCAGGGCACTCGCGACCGCTCTCCCGGGGCAGGCGACCTGCGACGCATGAAGCAGTAGCCAGGTGAAACCTTGCACAAGTACATACAACGCTTCACCAACGTTCACCTCAAGATCCCGAAGGTGTCGGACAAGGCCATCATTACGGCGTTCTCTGAGGGTGTCCGAGATGTCAAGATGAAGGAAGAGCTCGCCATGCACGAGGATTTGTGCTCGACTCTGGAGATGTTTAACATGGCCACCAAGTGCGCGAGGGTGGAGGAAGGTCGCCTCTCCCTCCTGGAGCTTCAGGAGGTCGATCCTGAAGACAAGAAGGCCAAGGCTAAGGACGTGAAGTGCAAGGGCCCAGCTGTGCTCGTGGCTGAACATGAGATGAAGCGCGGCTGCGACCACCCCGAGTCCTCCAAGGGCAGCCGTCCATTTTGTATCTTCCATAATGTCCGCAGCCAAAACACCAACGACTGCCAAGAGCTCAGGGCAATCCGTGACGGGCGCTTTTGCCGCCATACCGAGCGCAATGACCGTGGCTACGGCCGTGGAGGAGGCCGCGGGGGCGGCCGCTGGGACAACCGTGACCCCTGCCAGGACTGGCGCGATCAGCCTCATGAGGACCACTGGCAGGGCCAGCCTCACGATGGCCCTGGAGGGACCAACCTCATGAGGATCGTCCTCAGGGCAACGCCGGTCTCCCTCCGCTGCCACCGCCGCCAAGGAGGAACGATGACCACCGCCAAGACAATGCGGCCGGGGGCTTCCAAGAGCCTCGTGCCATTGCCTGCATCTTGGGTGGCGCTCAGGCCCCCGCTTCCCATCACATCTTCAAGCAGTTTGCTCGTGAGGTGAACGCGGCCCTCCCCAAGCTTGAGGCATCGCGCCCCCTCAGGTGGTCAAGTACGCCGTCACCTTTGACTCCACAGACCAGCTCAAGTGCTCAGCTGCCGCTGGCACGCTCCCAATGCTCTGCTCACCAACCATCAGCAACATCCTCGTCACCAAGACACTCATCAATGGTGGCACGGGGCTCAATGTTCTCTCCGTCGAGACGTTCGAGATGCTCCAGGTGCCATACGGCCAGCTCCTCCCTACCAAGCCTTTCTCAGGGTGACCGATGGCTCCACCACCCCCATAGGGCAGATTCGCCTCCCTGTCACCTTTGGCCAGCGAGACAACTAACACACCGAGCTCATCGACTTCGATGTCGCCCACATTCACCTCCTATACAATGCCATCCTCGGGTATCTAGCCCTCGCCAAGTTCATGGCGGTGACTCACCACCGCTACAATGTCCTCAAGATGCTAGGAAGCAGCGGTATCATCACGGTCACCTGCGACGAGAAGGCAGCGGTGTCCTCCCTTGAGCGCGCCTACCAGGCTACGGCAGCCGAGAACTCTGACGATGAGGGTGCAGTTCGGCCTCCTGAGGCCATTCCCAAGAAGAAGAAGCAGCTCCTCCCAAAGGGCCGCCAGGAGGCTGGTGCGTCCGACAATCATGCCTCAGGCCCTGCGCCCGCTGTTGGGGCGCCCTTCCCCCTCGCATAGGAAGGCGCGCCCGGCGCCCCCCTCAGGACGGGCTCGGGGGCTCTCCTCTGGAGGGCCTCTGACCTGACCAGCGTCACGAGGGAGGCGTTCGGGCACCATGTGGAGGCGTGCTTCAATGCGCGCTTCCGTGAGCAGGGCGTAGGGTGTGAGGCGCCAGGCGCTCAGGAGTTCATCACCAAGGCAACTAAAGAGCTTCAGGCAGCGCGAGCCATGCGCGGCGAGCGCCGCCCCGCGCCACTCAGTGCAGCTGCCGCCCCCGATGCGGGTAGCGAGCTGCGTGTCTGCATCAACATCCCAAGTCTCAACAGGGTTGCTTCTCAAGAGCTCTACTGGCCATCGCGCGTTGGATGGAGTGGGGGCTGCCCCCGCAGCTACATCCGCATGCCGTTCAGCCTGCTAAACATGGCTGCCTCACACCAACGCTACATGCAAGGCATCCTGGCGGCTCACGAGGCCCGGCGTCAGGCGATCCTGACAGAGGAGGTGCCGGACCCTCACAAGCTTCCCAGGCCTCCAGAGCCTCTCGAGCCTCAAGAGCCAGCCGACCCGTGAGGAGCGACCTCCGCAGCACACATCTTCAGCTACTCCAACACCTCTGCGACAATGGTGCCAGGTGACCTTTTGGTTTGTTCAATTGAGGGCGCCCCTCGGGCTGCATTATCCTCAAGTTGCCAGGGCTCGCACCTGCAGCATGTATCATTTTGCACATGTATCAGAACTGGCTTCGCCCTTCCATGAATTGCTTAATATTATCACCTGCATGTCCGGTGCTTCGCCACCATGAATGTTGTGTGCCCTCACGAGCCCGCCCGCGACCGCCTCATGATTAAGGCCTGGCACGACGTCTGTGCTCGGGTCCGTCCTTGCAGCGTCGCTAAACCCAAGTGCCTGAGCTCTGTCTCGCGGGCTAGCTCCCATGCACGTCACCTCCCATGGTCCTTGGTGCCTTGTTCTCGCATGAGCTAATCGAGAGAGGATGAGTTAGGGTGCGCGATCCAGTGCCTCGCCACCGCGGGAGCCGCGCGCCGGTTGTTTTTCTTTAGGATTGTGGTATGAGAAGACTGGGCACGGCATCTGTGCTTAGGTCCGTCCCTGCAGTATCGATAAACCCAACGGCTGAGCTCTGTCTGGCGGGCCGGTCCCATTCACATCACCTCCTGGGGTCGTTGGTGCTCGGCCTTCTCATGCGATGTCCTCCGGAGATTCACGCGGCGCAAGCCACCCCAATATCTCTCGTGATTTTTACAGGCACCCCGTAACAAAATTCAGGCGCAACCCGCCTTGAGGTAGGGCCCCGTGAGTCTCGCGCTGGCTCACGGGTTCCCATATACACCTCCTCCAGTCCGGCCGTGCAAGCCACGTGTCCGGACGGGGCTGTACACGCTCCGGAGTCTACCCTCAGAGAGAACTCCCACCCACGCACCAGTGGAAGCCCCATGCTCCGCGCTGGCGGACGACACGATCGAGGAGCGGCTATGCCCACGCCAAAGTGGAAGCACCATGCTCCGCACTGGTGAATAAACAACTGAGGGTGGCCCCCGTGGCCACATCAACCTCAGGAAAGCCTTTCGGCTCTTCGCCCGGCAACACCTCATGGCTTTCCCCTAGAGAGGCCCGCGCGAGGGGGCTGGGCACGGGGGCTACGCCCAAGCCATGCCTGGCGCACGCCACCTTACCTATTTTCTCGCGTCCCTCCTAGGCAAAAGCGGGTGAGCGAAGGTATGGAGGACTCCAAATTACCTTGTGCGGCTGCTTGTTTCTCCTTCATTGAGGCTGTTCGTACGTCAAGGAGGACCCCTGAGCATCGCGCCTCTGAGGCCTCACTAGCCACATAGCCCCTCGCCCCTTGGTCTTGTCCTGGTGATCCGGACGCCCCAACGGAGGTCGAGGTACGCGCGGGGCTGGGCCCTGCCGACGCAGAACATCGAGGCTGTTCGTACGTCAAGGGGCACCCAAGAGCATCGCGCCTCAGGGGCCTCACTAGTCACGTAGCGCCTCGCCCCTTGGTCTCATCTTGGTGACCCGGATGCCCCAACGGCAGATGAGGTACATGCGGGGCTAGGCCCTGCCGATGCAGAACGCCGAGGCAAACACAAAGGAGACCAAGAGCGAAAGAGAAATCGTGGAGTTCTAACAAGCTATTACAAAACATAATGTTCTATGAGTTCAAACAGAAGTTCTCACACCTCCGTGAGGCACCATGAATGTTGCAGGGTCAACTTGGAAGAAGCGCCGCCATCGCCTTGGTGGCTGCCATCGCTCGCCTTGGGAAGCCCGTCGTCGATGACGCTCCCACCACCTTCGCCACCGGCTTTTGTCGCCGCAGGCTTCTGTCTCCGCACCTGCGGGGTCGGGGACACAGAGGAACTTCCCCAACCAGGCCTCTGCCTGCTCCTTCACGGCCTCGGCAGCAGCGGCGCGGGATTCAAGGGCCACCGGCTCTATCAACGCCCTGAGGTCGAAGCTTGGGTCCCAGAGGTGGAGGTGGCTGAAGACGCGCGTTGCGGCTGAGGTAAAGAGCGCACGACACTCTCCCTCCACCATGGAATCCATCCCAGTGGCGACGCCCTCAAGCGCCTCCGCAAGCTTGGCGAGAAGCTCAGCAGGGCCATCCTCCGGAGTCACCAGCGGCTCCTCGTACCCACCTCCATAAAGGGAGCGCAGCACCTTGCGAGACCTGAGTTCGGAGGAGACCAAGGCTTCGCGTCCCGCGGCCGCCATTTTCTCGGCGGTGGCGAGGGCCTTCTGCTTGGCCTCCAGCTAGGCCATCGCCTCAGAGACAAGCTGGGCATGGGTCTTGAGCTCCTTGTCTTGCTGATGGAGCCGTTGGGTATGGGCGGCCTGCGCATCACGGAGAGCTTTCAGCTCAGTTTCCGCCTTGCTGCAGCACCCCTCGGCGAACAATGCGTCAGCCGGCGCCGCGTAGCGAGCCCTCATGGCCTCGTCGGCCTCCTTCCTGCTCTCCGCGGCGGCAGCCTCGGCCCGGCTCTAGGCCGCCCTGGCGGACGCGTCGGCCTGGAGCCATCCTGAGATCAGCCCCATGCGCTCCCTCGCCCCGCGCCTGTCGGCGTCCTGAAGATCGGTCCGGAGCTGGTCCAGTGTGTTGAAGGCCTCCTCCAGAGCCTCGGGCCCGACAAGGGGGCTGCGGTCCGCTAGCACAAGGGCCTGGGGAGGAGGTGGCGTCGGCATGGGAATTGGCATCGTCACTGCTTCAGGGCCAGCTTGAGGCTCAGGAGCCCCCGAACCCCCCGCGAGCACAACTGGGACGGGCAGCTCCGGAGCCTGCTGGCCTGCGGGAGCAGGCTCCTCCTGAGGAACCACCATCGTACCTTTGGGGGCCTGCTCCATCACAAGGGAGTGCGAGGCGACCTCCTCAGCTTGCGTTGGGGCCGCCACGGCCCTGGCGAGGGATCCCCGCGTCCTCCTTTTTCTTCTTCACCACGGCACCCACCCTGGTTACCAGGAGGGGGGTGCTGTGAGTACGGTATCAAGAGGCGGCAAACGGAAACAAGGCAAGACGCTTACTCGTTAGAGGCGATGTACGCCCTCTTCCTGACCAAGACCGGGGCACCGTCGACCTTCTTGGGCATGGTCTTGGCCGCGCCCTGGAGATTGATAGGGCGCGCGACGGCCGGCTTTGGTGTGGCACCGGCAGACGGCAACACAGGGCCGCCGCCTCGAGGAGGGGGCGCTGCCCCGCTCTTCTTCGGGACAGCTCGTCCCGGCCTCCGCGAGGCCGGGGGAGTGGCCCCGGACCTCGTAACGACCTGGGTGGGGCATGGGGATTCCGCGACCGGGGGCTCGGCGACATCATCATCGTCGGGGAGGCCGCGGAGAAGCTCGCTCTGGGGCGGAGGAGAGGTCTCCGCCGCGTCGTCCACGGTCGCCTCCGAATCCTCCTCCCCCTCTTCCTCGGCGTCGTCACCGGAAGACACCAGCAACGGGGGGTTCGGGAGTTCGGGCGGCATGAGCCCCAGCTCGTTGATGACGTGCATGGCGGCGGCCAGCGCTGCCCCGTCGGCACGGCGGTACAGCGGGATGTAGGCCGCCGGGAGGTTGCCCGGATCCCTCTCAAGCAAGGTATGCATGGCCTTGTCCAACTCCTCGCCCATCAAGCTCCCTGGGCGTAGCCGGATGTCGTCCTCTGCGCCCTTGAACTCCCACATGGGGCGCGAGTGTGCCTGAAGCCGGGCCAAGCGCTGCGTCAGGAACTCCTTGACAAGCATGGCCCCCGTCAGCACCCCGGCCTCCATGTCTCCCTTCATCTTCTTCAAGACTGGCGCCGCTCGGGGGTCGGTGAGCTTCTCGTGACCCCACTGGTCAAGCTTCTCCGACAGCTCGATTGGCAACTCCAGCCGCGCGTGGAGGCCCCTAGCATCCATGAAGACCCACTTGTGTCCGAAGTTCTCCACCTTCTTCCCGGCCTTCATGAGCACATTGCCGTTGTGGGCTGTGGCAAAGGAGGCACAGCCCGAACGCTGGGTTGGGTCGTGTATCCAAAAGTAGAAGAAGTGGCGGAGGAGCGCGATGGAAGGCCTCACGCCCACGAACGCCTCGCAGTAAAAGGCAAAGATTGACAGGAGAAGGATGGAGTTGGGCTGAAGATGCAAAGTCTGAACCTGGTAATGGTAGAGGACGGCGGAGAAGAACTCAGAGAAAGGCGGGATGAGCCCCGCGAAGACGCTGTGAAATAAGAAGGGATAGAACGTCCCCGCCAGGGTCGTCTGGTCAGCGGAGCCTGCCAGGAGCATTGTCTCCTTCGACTCATTGTCATTGCTCACCGTCAGCAGGAGTGCGATGGCAAGGTGCCTCTCCTCAATAATGGAAGACGCGCCGAGGGCCGGCATGGGAGAAAAAGAGGAACTCGTGGCCTACGAGGCCGGCTTCGCCTTCCCAGATGCCATCTGCGAAGAGCTCGGAGAAGGGACACGGAAGGGAGGAGGAATTCGACTAGATCTGGAGGTGCTCTCGGCAGGGAGAAAGGGGATCTGGAGAAATGCGAAGAAAAGGCAATGATGGTGCGGTGTGGGCGCCAGTCTTTTGTTAGCCTGGGGCAGTTGCCGAGGTGGCATGGGGAAGCGGAGACACCCATGTCCCATCAAGCGCCACGCGTCAGCCTGGTCCACAGGCGATTGGGGCTCGCGGCGCTTCATCCTTGCCCTTTGGCTTCGCCTCGAAGCCAAGTCCGAGCGCGCCTTGGGCCCGGGGGCTACTATCGGCGTTCTAGGAACCAGGGTACCCAGACTTGCCTGCCTGCGGCCCATGGCGTGGCGCCATTGACGGCCTGGTACGGCCCATCTACAACACCTTCAAGACAAGACCCTCGCGAGGGGCCAAGCCTCGCGAGGCGGGCGACATCAAGACCTCCGGAGGGAGCGGCCTCCTTAGGCTAGCTCCTGAGGAGTGGAGATTTCTATGCAGATGCCCACCTTATGAGGTGGAGGTGACGCAAGCCATGACGACCAAGGCCAAGCGGGCGCCAGCGGGCGCAGAGCAGCAGGTTTCCTCTTTGGTGCTAAGGAGGCAAGCGCAGTCGAGGGGTCCCGAGGAATCACGCAAAGGTTTCCATTCCCATGCAACGAGACCAGGACCGCCAGGACGGATGTCATCGCCGAGCCCACCGCAGCGTCATCGCCAGAAGCTTTGCAGGCAAAGACCACCTTTCGTCAGGATAAGATGTACTACTTGTCCCCTTTCAAATTGGCCGTTGTGGAATCCCTTCCCGCCTTCGTTTTTGGGGAATAGGACCGAGGCCACTATATATAGGTTAGCCACCACCATAGGAAGGGAGATGAGATCGGACCCAGAACAACTCACGCTCACCAAAGCAAGCCTCGCGAGCTTGTTCATCCTATGTACTAGTTCATCCTCAGCCCCTCGTGAGGCTAATCCACCACAAAGCAGGAGTAGGGTATTACACCGCAAGGTGGCCCGAACCTGGGTAAACTGCCGTGTCCATCTTCTTCCCTGTTCTTCGAGCTAGGCTGTAGGGCGGCGCGTTTGGTTGGCAGGATAGGTTCAGTTCTTCACACACGCCCTAGAGTTTGAACCTTCTTTGGGTCTGCGGAGCCCGGAATCCAATAGCGGTGATGCAAGCCATGATGACCAAGGCCAGGCGGGCGCCAGCGGGTGCAGAGAAGACAGTTTCCTCTTTGGTGCTAAGGAGGCAAGCGCAGGCGTGGGTTCCCGAGGACTCAGGCAAAGGTTTCCATTCCTGTGCAACAAGACCAAGACCACCAGGACGGCAGGAAGGATGTCATCGCCGAGCCCACCGCAGCGTCACGAGAAGAAGCTTTGCAGGCAAAGACCACCTTTCGTCAGGATAAGATGTACTACTTGTCCCCTTTCAAATTGGCCCCTGTGGAATCCCTTCCCGCCAACGTTTTGGGGAAGAGGACCAAGGCCACTATAAATATAGGTTAGCCACCACCATAGAAGGGGATCGGATCCTTTCCACCCTCACCAGAGCAGACCTCACGAGGTTGTTCATCCCTTGTACTTGCTCATCCTCAGCCCCTCATGAGGCAAATCCACCACAAAGCAGGAGTAGGGTCTTACACCACAAGGTGGCCCGAACCTGGGTAAACTGCCGTGTTCATCTTCTTCCTTGTCCCTCGAGCTAGGCCATAGGATGACGAGCTGGTTGGCTAGATTGGTTGAGTTCTTCGCACACGCCCCAGAGTTCGAACATTTCTTGGGTCTACGGAGCCCTGAATCTGACAAGGGTGTAGCGGCATCATCACCATCGTTTGCGATGAGAAAGATGCAGTTTGCTCCCTCGAGCACGCATACCGGGCCACAACCATTGAAAACTCCGACAGCGAGGGCGACATTGCGCCTCCCGAGGCCACCCCCACGAAGAAGAAGCAGTTCCTCCCCAAGAACCGCCTTGAAGTGAAGAAGCAGCCGGCTGGCGGCGACACCCAGGGCTCCGCCCTTGTTGCCGAGGCATGCCTTCCTCCCACATAGGAAGGCGCGCCCGATGCCTCCCTTTGGGCATGCTCGGGGGCTTTTGCCTGGAGGGCCTCAGACTGGACCAATGCGACAAGGAAGGTGCTCGGGCACCACTTGGAGGCGTGCTTCGACGCGCGCCCCGCAAGCAAGGAGCATGACGCCAGGCGCCAGGAGCACAAGAGTTCATCATCGAGGAGATTCACAAGCTTCAAGAGGCTAGGGCCATGTGTGGCGAGCGTCGCCCCACGCGGCCCATCGACTCAGCTGCTGCTCCCGACGTGGGCAGCAAGCTGCGAGTGTGCGTCGACATCGCGGGCCTCAACAGGGCCAGCTCCCAGGACATCTTTTGGCCATCGCGCATCGGCTGGAGCAGGGGCACCGCCACCAACTACGTCTGCATGCCCTTCGGCCTACTAAACGTAGGCGCCACCTACCAGCGCTTCGTGCGGCTCGCGTTGGTGTCTCGTGAGGCTTCGGTCCTTTGCGAGCCTCCAAGGCCTCCGGAGCTGCTCGGCCTCTGAGAGGCGGACCCCACGACGTGCTTCACCGACCACCCCGACGCTCTCGCAGCAGCATGATTGCCAGCCGTCGTGCCCTCATGACTCTGCTCTTGACCGTTCCATGACCGGGGGCTGGACACGGTGTCTGTGCTTGGGTCCGTCCCTGCAGCTTTGATAAACCCAAGCGACCGAGATCTATCTCGCGTGCTAGTTCCCATGTATGTCACCTCCAGAGGTCCTTGGTGTCCTGCCCTCTCAGGGGACCATCACGAGCGGACGAGTAAGGGCGCGGCCCGGTCTATATAACTTCGAGTTTGGTGTTTCACCACCATGGGCGCCGCGCGCCGGGTGGCTCTTCCCCTGATCATCCCATGAGAAAACTTGGCACAGCGTCTGTGCTCGGGTTCGTCCCTACAGTGTCACTAAATCCAAGTAACCAAGCTCTGTCTGGCGGGCCAGACCCGCACACGTCACCTCACTTGGGTCCTTGGTTCCTGAACTTTTCATGCAATGGCCTCGGGATAGCCATCTGGCATGGGTCGCCCCCATGTCGTAGGTTGCATGAGCACACGGCTACATCGAGAGCTAGGCGCAAACTACCCAAAGACTAAGGAAGGATCTCCTGAGCCCTGCGCTGGTTCATGAGCATCCGACACCTCCATTAGTTCTACTGTGTGTGTCACGCGTATGAACAAAATAGGGCTGTACACGCCCCGGAGACTCTCAAATAGAGCTCCTGCCCACGCCCCAGTGGAAGCCCCATGCCCACCGCTGGCGGAACGGTCGAGCCACGACCATACCCACACCCCAGTGGAAGCCCCATACCCCGCACTAGCGGAACGGTCGAACCACGACCATGCCCACGCCCCAGTGGAAGCCCCATGCCCCGCGCTGGCCGATCGATCAGTTCATGATCATGCCCACGCCCAAGTGGAAGCCCCATGCTCCGTGCTGCTGGATAGTCAACTAAGAATGCCCAACGGGCCACACTAACCTCAGGATGAATCGTGCCTAATGCGGCAGCCGCTTACCTTCTTCCGCGGCACGTGCTCGCCAGCTCCCCCTTGAGCCTCATGCGAGTGGGGGCTGGACACGATGTATGTGATCGGGTTAGCCCCAGTAGCGCTGAAAAACCCAAGGGACCGGGCTCTGGCTCACGGTCCTGCTCCCGTGCATGTCACCCCACCAAGGCCCTTGGTGTCTGGTCTACTCACATGATACCCAAGTGCAAGCCGGCGAGCGGGCGTCGTCCAAAATAAATCTTGTGTGTAGGTGTTCCCTCAGGACAGAGCACTGAAGGAGTCTCACAAGGCGCGCCCGACAAGTGACAAGCTATTGGCGCCGCAAAGAGCTAAGTATGAGAACCCCCCAGGACAGCCTCCTCCATCGCTGATGTTTTCCCTCACGCGGGCCGCTTTCTCTGGCTCCCGAAGCCCCTCACCTCCTTGCTTTGTTCAACCATCACGACCTGACATTCTAGAGACGACCGAGGTACGCGCGGGGCTGGGCCTTGCCGATGTAGAGCACAAAGGCAAGTAAAAAAGAAAAGCAAGCACGGATAGGAAACCAGCGGATCACAAACAGTTATTACAAACGCCGAGTATCTCGCAAATTAAACCATTGTCTCACGCCTCCGCGAGGCAGAGTCAATCTATTGCAGGGCGATAAAGGAAGCTTCATGAAGAAGGGTTGTCGCCACCATTGCCGTCGCCCACCTCGGTCTCGCCAGGCCCCCCGTCACTGCTGCAGGAGAACTTCCCAAGCAGCGCGTTCCCGTGGCTTCCCACGGCTTCCGCCAGGATGTCGTGAGATTCTTCGGGGATGGGGCCTATCACCTCGCCAAAGTCAAAGCTGGGATCACGGAGGAGAAGGTGGCTGAAGACGTGGGTCGCCGCCACGGAGAAGGGGTCGCAGCATTCCTCCTCTAGGATGCCATCCACCTTCTGGGCCGCGTCCTCGAGCCCCTCCACTAGCTTAGAGGAAAGTTTGGAATAGCTGGCGTCGTAAGCCGCGAGAGGAGCCTCGAACTTCTCCTTGCATATGGAACTCAGCGCCTTGCGGGCCCTAAGCTCGAGCGAAGAGAAGGCGGTGTGGTCCGCCACCTCCTTCGCGTCAGCGTCCTCCCGGATCTTCTTCTTCCTGGCGTCAAGCTTGGTGTTGGTCTCAGAGACATGCTTGGCATGAGCCTCTTGGGCGTCGGTCACCTGGCACTACAACGCCTCCAGGCGCCCACGCTCTGTGACCTGTTCGGCTGCCACCTTCGCCAATTTGGAGTTACGATCCGCGATCTTCGCCTCACGGGCCTTGAGGTCGTCCTCCCTCAGCTGGAGTTGCCGCGCATGCGCGACCCGTTCATCCTGAAGCTCCTTCAGGCTGGCTTCTGCTTCTTCGTGGTGCTTGGTGGCCGCCTCTACCTCGGTAAGCGCACTCTCACGAGCTTCATTCACCTCGGTGGCTTCTTTCCCGCTTTCCGCGCCGGTGCCCTCGGCCCGGCCCTGGGCCTCCGTAGTGGCGGTGTTGAGCTGGCACGACCCTGAGGCGAGCTTGAGGCACTCCCTGGCGAGGCCCCCTTCGGCATCCTGGAGGCCTGCCCCGAGCCGGTTGAGTGCGACCTGGGCTTCAGCCAAGGCCCCACGCCTGATAAAAGTGTCGCATTTCACGAGCGGGAGAGCCTGGCGAGGGGCGGAGCCTTGGCGCTTGTTGTCATCACAGCCGAAGTGGTCCTAGCTTCCTCCGCCTGGGGCATGGGGGGCTCCGGATCCTTCTTGTCGGCGTCCTGGGAACTAGGGTACCCAGACTTGCCTGCTTGCGGCCCACGGCGTGGCTTCCTCAATGGCTTGGTACGGCCCATCTCCAAGACCACCAAGACAAGAGCCTCGCGAGGGGCCAGGCCTCACGAGGAGGATGTCACCAAGACCTCCCGAGGGAGCGGCCTCCCAAGGCGGCCTCCCGAGGAGCGAAGATTTCTATGCAGGTACCCCACCTCATGAGGCTGAGGTGATGTGATCCATGACGACCATGGCCAGACGGGCGCCAGCGGGTGCAGAGGAGGCAGTTTCCTCTTTGGTGCTAAGGAGGCAAGGACAGGCGTAGGTTCCTGAGGAATCTCTCAAAGGTTTCCATTCCATTGCTACAAGACCAAGACCACAGGCTCGGCCAGGCAGAGGTCATCGCCGAGCCCACCACTGCGTCACGACCTGAAGCTTTGCAGGCGAAGAACACCTTTCGTCGGGATTAGATGTACTACTTGTCCCCTTTCAAATTAGCCATTCTAGGATCCCTTCCCGCCTAAGTTTCGAGGGAAGAGGACCTAGGCCACTATAAATATAGGTTAGCCACCACCATAGAGGAGGGGGACAGATTCTCACCCTCGAGCCCTCGTGAGGTTGTTCATCTTCTGTACTAGTTCATCCTCAGCCCCTCGTGAGGCCAATCCACCACAAAGTAGGAGTAGGGTATTACACCGCAAGGTGAATCGAACCTGTGTAAACTGCCATGTTCATCTTCTTCCTTGTTCATGTGAGTTCGGCTAGGCTAGGCTGTGGGGTGATGGGCTCTAGGCTTGAGAGGTTGAGATCTTCGCACACGCCCCATAGTTCGAATCTTCTTGGGTCTGCGGAGCCCTGAATCTGACATTTGGCGCGCCATGTCGAAGTCTAGTCCTCTTTCGACCGCGCTTCGCCGTCGCCTCGCGGCCCCCATGGCGGGCGCGGCCCTGCAAGCGTGGCCGCCCGTGGCATACGGGAGCACCGCGGGTTGCCTGGTTTTCACCTCTGATTTGTGACGAGTGCAGTGGCCCGTAAAGTTCAGGCCGGCGTTGCTCCCGCGGTACGACGGCATCGCGAACCCCAAAGGGTTCCTCCGGTCATACGCGCAGGCCATCGAAACGGCGAGCGGCAACGACAAGGCCATGGCAAACTGGTTCCCCCTTGCCCTCATGGAGGCTCCTCGATCTTGGCTCCGCGGCCTCCCGCATGCCTCGATCTCCTCTTGGGAGGAACTCTGTGACCAGTTCATCACATGCTTCGCGGCCCCGGCACCCCACGCGGTCGCATGCATCATCGGCAGATCGCAGGCGCCTGCGTCAGGCTGCCACATCAAGCAGCTTCTCCGACAGCAAGGTACCGCCCGACCACAGCGCCTGGCGGCGCAAGGCCGCGCCAGACCTGAGATCGTCATCACCTTCGATTCCAGAGACCACCCCAGGGCCACGACCATGGCAGGTGCTCTTCCCATGTTGTGTACCCCCACCATCAGTAACGTCACGGTAACCAAGACCCTCATCGACGTTGGCGCCAGCCTGAACATCCTCTTGGTGGAAACCTTCGATTTGCTTCAAGTACCATATGATCAGCTACTCCCCACCCGGCCTTTCTCGGGGGTGGTCAAGGGCGCGGCCACTCCCCTAGGGCAGATACGCCTCCCCGTCACCTTCGGCACGCGCGACAACTGCCACACCGAGCTCATCGACTTCGACGTCGCCCATATCGGCCTCCCGTACAACGCCATCCTGGGGTATCCGGCCCTCGCCAAGTTCATGGCGGCTACCCATCCGGGTTACAACGTCATCAAGATGCTGGGCAGCAGCGGCATCATCACGGTGGTCAGGGACACAAAGGATGCAGTCCGGGCCCTCAAGCTTGCCTAAAGGGCCGCGGCCGCTACGCGCCCTGCCACCATGGACGCGGCGATGGCTCAGGAGGCCGCGCCCACGAAGAAGAAGCAGCTGTTCTCTCAGGACCGGGCCGAGATGAAGCAGGTGGCTATCGACACCGGGGGCTCAGGCCCCACCTTCACCATTGGTGCGGGCCTTCCCCTGGATCAGAAGGAGGCGCTGGTGGCATTCTTGAGCACCAACAAAGACGTATTTGCGTGGGAAGCGTCAGACTTGGTGGGTGTCCAAGGGAGATGATTGAGCATCACCTGATGGTGTGCCCGGGCGCGCGCCCGGTGAAGCAAAAAGCACGGAGCCATGCACAAGAGAAGCAAGCATTCATCGTCCAGGATGTCGGCAAGCTCCAAGAGGCCGGTGTCATCCTGGAGGTGCGGCGAACGGATTGGTTGGCGAATCCCGTGATCGTCCCCAAGAAAGGCGGGAAGGAGCGCATGTGCATCGACTTCACCAGCCTCAACAAGGCCTACCCTCAGGATCTTTTCCCGCTCCCACGTATCGACCAGATCATTGACTCCACACCTGAGTGCGATTTGCTGTGCTTCCTCGATGCCTTCTCGGGATATCATCAAATCAAGATGGCGGCGGAGGACATCGAGAAGACAGCCTTCATCTCTCCGTGTGGTGTGTACTACTACACTTGCATGCCCTTCGGGCTGCGGAACGCTCGCGCCACCTTCCAGCGTCTGATGCACATAGCGCTTGGGCCGTAGTTGGGGAGGAACACGGAGGCATACGTCGATGACATCGTGGTCAAGTCACGGGAAGCAAGGACCCTTATCAAAGACCTGGAAGAAATGTTCGCTTACTGGCGCAGCATAAACCTGAAGCTCAATCCGGAGAAATGCGTGTTCGGGGTCCCGTCCGACAAGCTGCTAGGTTTCCTGGTGTCGCACAGAGGGATCGAAGCCAACCCCGAGAAGGTCAAGGCAATAGAGCGGATGAGCCCGCCTCAGACCCTCAAGGAGATGGAGAAACTCGTAGGATGCGTAACCTCTTTGGGGCGTTTCATCTCCAAGCTTGGTGACCGCGCCCTCCCTTTCTTCAAGTTGATGAATAAGAAGGGACTGTTCGAATGGACCCCGGAAGCTGAGGAAGCCTTCGAAGACCTGAAGCGATACCTCATGAGCCCACCTGTCATGGTGGCGCCCCGCCCGCATGAGCCTCTGGTGCTCTACTTGGCGGCCACCCCCACTTAGCCAGTGCGGCGCTCATGGCGGTGAGAGAAGGGCCCGTCGGCGCGGGCTCGAAGCAGAGCAGCCAGCAGGGAGCCGCGCAACCTTCGTCATCCCAGGGTGATGCTCCTGAGGACCCCACTGCTTCATCTACCCCCGAGCTTCAGGAGCCCCTCGCGCCCCCGACGGAGTAAGGCATCCTCGACTCCTGACCCCTCGTCGAGCACCCGGTGTACTTCGTCAGCACGGTGTTGTGCGAAGCACGCGCATGCTACCCCATGTAGCAGAAACTCTTTCTCGTGCTCCTCGTCACCTCTAGGAAGCTGCGTCACTATTTCCAAGGCCACACCATCAAGGTCGTGTCGGCATATCCCTTGGAGAAGGTGGTGCGCAGCCCCAACACCGTCGGGAAGGTCGCAAAATGGAACATCGAGCTGCAGGCCTTCCAGCTGGAGTTTAGCACGATGGGGCGGCCCTGGCTGACTTCGTCATGGAATGGACCGACGCCCCTGATCGGGGACTGGAAGAGGGTCAATCCCTCACACCCGGCGATGAAGCGCCTGACGGATGGGTCATGTACGTCAATGGTGCCTTTGCGCAGTAGGGCACGGGGCTGGAGTCGTGCTCATCTCGCCGACCATGGACAAGTTGTACTACGCCGTGCAGCTCTGCTTCCAGCGCGGCGAGAAGGTCTCCAACAACATCGCGGAGTACGAGGGCTTCATTGCCGGCCTTAGGGCCGCGGCTGGCCTGGGAGTCAAACACCTCACCATCAAGGCGACTCCCAGCTCCTCGTCAACTTCTCCAACAAAGAGTACAAGCCGAAGGACGAGCACATGGAAGCTTACTTGGAAGAGGTACGTAAAATAGAAAAACACTTCCTGGGCTTGGAATTGCGGCACATTCCGCGGGGCGCGAACAAGGAAGCCGATGACATCGCCAAGAGGGTGTCCTGCCACAAACCCCAGAGGTCTGGCATCTTCGAGGAGAGGCTTCACAAGCCATCCGCAGCTCCACCGGCCGCGGGCTCGGCATTTCTTAGGGAGGAGCTGCCGCCAGCCCCAGCCTCAGGAGCCCCGGCCTGCGGTCCGGCCTCAGGAGCTCGTTTACTCCTGGCACTGGAGCCTCAAGCAGGCTGCCGGACCGAGGAGTTCAAGGCGTACCTCCTCCACGGCACCTTGCCGGAGAAAGAGGAGGACGCAGAGCGCGTGGTCCGCCAGACCACTGCTTATTGCTTGCAGGACGGCGAGCTGTACCGGTGACACCCCAACGATGTCTCGCTGCGGTGCATATCCAATGAACAAGGGCACGAGTTGCTGGCTGATATCCACGGCGGGGACTACGGGCACCACTCCTCGTCACGCCCCCTCGTGGGCAAGGTGTTTCGTAGCGGCTTCTACTAGCCGACGGTGCTCAACGACGCCACCAAGCTAGTACAATCCTGCGAGGCCTGCCAGTTCCACGCCAAGCAGATTCACTAGCATGCGCAAGGCCTCCAGACCATCCCGCTCTCGTGGCCATTCGCGGTCTGGGGGTTGGATATCCTGGGCCCATTCCCTCGGGCGGCTGGTGGATACCGCTACCTGTACGTCGCCATCGACAAGTTCACCAAGTGGGCGGAAGTAGAGCCAGTACACACCATTCCCGCTGGCTCAGCCGTCAAGTTCATCAAGGGCCTCATGAGCCATTTTGGTGTCCCTAATCGTATCATTACTGACAATGGCTCACAATTCACAAGCAACCTCTTTAGGACGTACTGTGCTAACCTTGGAACGCAGATATGCTACGCTTCGGTGGCACACCCACGGAGCAATGGCTAGGCCGAGTGTGCCAACGCGGAGGTCCTGAGGGGCCTCAAGGTGAGAAGCTTCAAGAAGAAGCTTGAGGCTTGCAGCAGGGGTTGGCTCGGTGAGCTTCAGTCTGTGCTGTGGTCTATCCGCACCACTGCGACTAAGCCCACCGGCGAGACCCCGTTCTTCCTCGTCTATGGGGCCAAGGTGGTCCACCCTCACGAGGTCAGGCTTCGCTCCCCGCGTGTCCTGGCATTCGATGAGGCGCGTCAGGATGCCTCGCAGGGGATACACCTCGTGCTTGGGGAGGAAGCCCGCCGCCAAGCCTCGCTCCGTGCAGCGAGGTACCAGCCGGCGCTGCAGCGTTACCACTGCCGCAGCGTCCGCTTCCGGACCCTCGAGGTGGGAGACCCCGTCCTGAGGCAGGTCCTTTCTAGGGAGGGCCTTCACAAGCTCTCGCCCATGTGGGAGGGCCAGTTCAGGGTCGCCCGCGTCTCTAGGCCTGGTGCCGTGCGCCTAGAGACGCAGGATGGGGTCCCCATCCAGAATGCCTGGAACATCCAGCATCTCCAGAAGTTCTACCCGTGACACTCTCACGTAATAATGAGTTGGGCTGTACATGCCCCGGAGTCTCCTGAGCGCCGCCCTGGGGCCTCACGGGGGCTCCCACCCATGCCCAAGTTGAAGCCCCATGCTCCGCGCTGGCGGACGACACGGTCTTTCAATGACTATGCCCACGCCTAGTGGAAGCCCCATGCTCCGCGCTCGCGGGAATACTAGAAGACTAGTGTAGGTGCCGGACACGGCTGTTCTCTTGCTTGCTTTTGTAGCCAATTTGCCACTTCTTGGAATGAAATTCGAAATTCTCGCGTCTTTATTTGAAAGGGGTGGGAATTTTTCTCCTTGCAGCATTTGCTCTCTTGAATCTTGCTTTGAGGAAGGTGGCGGTTGCCCGTCACTCCTTCTCGCGCGTCTCGCAAGCGGGGGCTGGACACAGTGTGTACACCTGGGCCTACCCACGAACACACCTCGCCAAAACCTTGGCGTCCTATTCCTCGCGCGATGCTCTCAAACGAGCTATTGGGCATGTATGCCCCCCTGAGCCATCGTCTCCCAGCCTCGCCGGGCATCGCGACCCGGCGTACCAGTGACAATCGTTCCTCGCTCGGGGGCTCGCGAGGGGCGCGGCGCCTCGTGAGGCACCCCTGGAGGACCCGCATCCTCATGAGAGCCCTCGGGGCCTCATGGCCATTGGGTGTCTTCTTAGGCCCGAGAGCCCTCTGATCCTTAGGAAAGAAGACCCCGGCAAGATCCCTAAACCACTTCGGTGCCCCGGCCACACCAATACGGGAGCGAGAGGCACGCAGGGGATCCAAGCTCAGGAGGAGCGTGCCCTCGCGACGCAGGAATCCGCCATAAGTGCACCAAGCTAAGTTATCCTAATCGTGATCAAGCAGGAATCTGTCAATTGATATCGACACAAATGCTAGGGTACGAAATAAAAACATTAACATAACGGCGCAAGCGCCATGGTCCATTACACGGCCCATCGGGGCCCATTGTGTTTCTTGATGCAGGAAAAAGAAAAAGCAAAAGGCGGCCTCGCGGCCACTGCAACTCCTGAGGCTTGGCTCCAGCAACACCTGCGCTCAGTCGGAGTCCTCCACCTGCTTCACCGGAGCGTGATGGCGAGATGGCTCGACGTCCTCCTGAGCAGGGGTGCGGCGACGCGGTGGTTCACCACCCTCCCTGGTGCGGGCTCGGTGATGTGGCGGCTCGTCGTAGTCGTCGCCACTTGTACTCTCCCCAGAGGAAGAGCCGCCACTGCTGGAGGCGCCACGGCCGTCACCAAGGGCGAGTTCACCGCCGAGGATGCCGCCCCCCTCTGGCCGTCGTCGTCGGAGCGGTGGACGTCGTCGTCGTCGTCCTCTAGACAGCACCCCAGGTGCTTGCCGTCCTCCCCGAAGACCCTGACGTAGAGGGTCACCGCTCCATCGTGCCTGAAGTGGAGGGTACATCTCCCCTGCAGGCTGCGCCCGCGGGCAAACGACTGCCACCCGTGGTTCAGGAACACGTAACCAGTAGGGGTGACCTCGACCTCCACCCACGAGGCCTTGCTGCAGCAGCCGTCGGCCTGCAGCCAGAGGCAGCCGGGCACAAAGAAGCGCGGGAGCTGGAACCAGGTGCCTGCCGGCCTCTCTGCCCACACCACAAACTCCAAGGAGACATCGGCCGAGTGGGATCATGGGCACGGTGGCCGGACGGCCACCACATGCTTTCCCCCTTGGCCGTGGCCGCCTCGGCCGCTGCAGCCCCCGGTGCGGGAGGGAGCCTTCCCGCGATTGCCGGTGGTGGCGCTGACCCTCGAAGGGATGCGCCCGCGCCCCCTGGGAGCCACCATTGGCATCGCAGCATACTTGCAGGGATGGTCGCGGCCCATCTTGGGCGGCGGCGAGCCTGGTCCCTCCATGGGGGCCTTCACTTTCTCAATTGCGAAAAACCTCCTCACGGGCGCCATGGATGCGGGGCGGCAGAAGATGAAGAAGGAGCAAGAGGAGAGGACCAGCAAGAAGATGAAGATGGACCGGGGGATCCGTCACCCTCGCCCTCTTATACGCGGCGGAAGGCTAACCAATGCCCCTCCATATTCCGAGTGATGATGGCCGTACTGCATGCCTCAGGCTGTTGTCAACTCGAAACGGTTTCCAGGACAATGTGCGGAAGCCGAGGCGTCCACATCCCGTCAAGCGCCACGCATCAACCAGCCCCACAGGCGATTGGGGCCCGCGGCGCTTCACCCTTGCCCCTTGGCTTCGCCTCGAAGCCAGCCCGAGCGCGGCTTGGGCCCGGGGGCTACTGTCGGCGTCCTAGATCGATAATAAGTTTACCCGTGGGTGATGAGGTCAAAGTTACACAGACGGGTAATGATGGACACTCAAGTGCGATAATTCTGCGCTCTACATGGCACACTGTTTATGAAACCAACTATGTGCAATATTGTCATAGATCACTGTCGAGTCTACAATAACGAAGCATCATGCATGAACCTAGCTCACTCTGTGTGGGGACTGTATGGTTTTTGAGGCAGGCGCCACGTCAATGTTGTGCATTGGGTATTCAAACATGCATGCATGCATGACACACCCCCATACATATGTTTGGGACACATGCATGTAGTGGTTGTCTTTGAACACTCTTCCTCGCGTGGTTATCAGCGGCAAGCCTATTCGTGGTCCCACGTGGACGTCCATCACTTCGACCGACATCGAGAGAGGTTACCAAGGTGGATTCTTCTTCTTTGGTTCGTGTTACGGTATAGTAGGTCATGTGAGACTGCAACCCTAAGTTTAAGTGCATGCGTATGCACGAATCCCTCTCACCGGCTCGAAGTGGGGTGACAGACATACTATGCATCATGGGGAGTTTCCAGTTCCAAAGCACAGTGCCACATCAAAGTTGCGCATTGGGTATTCAAACACCACAGAACACTTCCATACATATGTTTGGGCCAAATGCAGGAGGTGGTTATCTTCCGGCACTCCCTCGCGTGGTTATCATGACAAGCTAGCCCATCTATGGGGCCACATGGACGTCAAACACTTTGACCAACAACGAGAGAGGTTATACGACCAAGGTGGATTCTTCTTGGTCCGTGTTATAGTACGTCTTGGTGAGATGCCCTCTCCCACCGACTCAAATTAAGTGTGTGTGTGTGGGGGGGAGGCACTACTTCGCACTTCCTGAACCTCCGTGGGTTCGGGGATGTCTAGTTTGCGAGGCAGATGTGCCACATCAAAGTTGTGAATTGGGTATTTAAATATCACACCACCCTTTTCCTACATATAGTTGGGCCACCCGCAGGTGGTTCGTATGTGGTCTCACCCGTCTCATGCCACAAGCACACATTTTTGGGCCCGCACATGGCTACCTTTGACCGGAAGCGAAAGGGGGTTTGACCGTGATGGACTCCTATAGGTTTTGTGTTACGGTAGGGTGAGATGCCAGATCTTGCTATTTGGGGTAATGCGTTCATAGCTAGGATTCCCCTCCCGCCGACACGAAGTGGGGGGGGGGGGTGGCGTACTAGCAATACTGTCCGCTTTGTGAGACAGGTGCCACATCAAAGTTGTGCATTGGGTATTTGAACATCAAACCACCTTTTCATACATATATTTGGTCTGTATTGAAGTGTGTTTGTGTTCTGACCCTTTCCTTCATATTTTTGCCAAATTTATAAACAACAGACGAGTCGGATGCAACAACTGTCAGTGATTGCAGACGCAACATGCACGGTTCCCTCAAACTACCCGTGTGCCATGCCCATGCCTCTATCACTCATATCAGCAAATTTGATTGGGCTCCACGAGGCTTCCTCGCAATCTCAAAACTATCTACCCGCCTAGAGGGTTTTTCTATTTGATAGCACACGATTATTATGTTTGGACCGTGTGCGATGTTTGTTGCTCCCGCTCCCGCATGCATCCCTCGCAATCTTCAAAATATCTACCCTCTTGGAGGGGTTTTCTGTTTGATGGCACATGATTATTATGTTTGGACAATGTGCGATGTTTGTTGCTCAATCTCTTCATCCAAATTTTCAGTAGCCCCGGCATTTTACTCCTGCCTAGTAAATTTTTTGTAGCCGCGACATTTCCTCAAACAACACCTTGCCCCCCCCTCCACACACACCCCCAAAAACCTCCGCTCCGCACACACGCCACCCCTCCCTTGCTCGAAACCCTGGCAAGGTCGCCACTGCGCAGCCTCCATCATCAACATCTGTCAGTCTACCCATGCAGGTTACCCACTGATCTCCATACCCTAGCCGCCCTGAGTTTCTTAGACAACGCCTGTGAACCGCTCCCTTTCCCATAGAACCCCATCCCCCTTCCCCACTCCAGAGTGTCACAGCCTAAGCCTGGCTACGCTTCCTAGGGAGCTCGAGGAGCGAATGTCCCAAAACAGGTTTATCATAGCCTCTTCGCCCAACGACGACGAGGTGGCTGCCGAGGCCGCCGAGGAAGCTGATGATGAGGACTGACCGCATGCTCTCAATCAATGGGTTAGACTATGTTGGTCGCGGACGCCGGCTACGACATCGAGGTCGTCGACAGTGAAGGTCTGACGTGGGCTATATCATAGGTTAAGTGGCCCACCGCCAACCCCTCGGGTTCAACCATCGTCGATCTCACCCATGGCCCCGCCGCTGATCTCCTTTGGCTCCCTGTCAAGAATTTTCCATCCTTCATCACCATCAATTCCCTTTTGTCATTTGTGAAGGACACGTTCTGTGATGCTGCCATTGGATCCTTAGTTGCCAAGTCAGACCTCATCGAAGGTGACCACAAGGAGGGAAACCTCTCTGGCTCTTCCAAGGGGAAATATCCCATCCGTGACATCAAGGAGGGTAGCCTACGGCCGTGCTCTTCCAAGGGGAAGGAGCCCATCTGCGACAACATGGAGCGCACCTAGAGTCCGTGCTCTTCCAATGGGAAGGAGCCCATCTGTGACAAGTGGGGAAACCCATGATTAGTTTTATCGTGCCTCTTCACAGGGGGAAATAATGATTTGTTATGTCGAGCCCCTTTTGTAGTGAGAATATGTCCAGTTTTAATTACTATATTTGGTTGTTTGCAGTATGTCTTGTTTCTTTCAGTTATTCACAGTGTGATGCTCTATATGTGCAACTATTTACTGTGTTGTACAATTTCATCAATACCAGTTCAACGCCCATATTTGTTTCCTGTTAAGCCTGGTGTAGGTAATACGCCCCCTCTTTTTTCACATTGTGATGTTCAATTATACAATTTGATGTTTAAGCACAAGCTACATTCTATGCAATTTCAACAATACCACTATGAATGACTATATTTGCTTGCTGTTAAGCCTGCTGTAGCTAGCATATGCCTCTTTTAATGGTTTTTGGTTGTTTAGTTGTTTGTAGTTAGCATATGTCTAGTTTTAATTGCTATCTTTGGTTGTTCGTAGTATGCCTTGTTTATTTCAGTTATTCACAATGTGATGTTCTATAAGTGCAAGTATGAACTGTGCAGTTGAATTTCATCAATAACAGTTTCAACAATACCACTTTGAATGACTATATTTGGTTGTTGTTAAGCCTGTTGTAGCGAGCATATGCCTCTTTTAACAGTTTTTGGTTGTTTATAGTTAGCATTTATCCAGTTTCAAATGCTATCTTTGGTTGTTTGTAGTACACCTTGTTTATTTGAGTTATTCACAATGTGATGTTCTATATGTGCAAGTACGAACTATGCAGTTCAATTTGATCAATACCAGTTTCAACAATACCATGATGAATGACTATATTTGGTTGCGTTAAGCCTGTTGTAGCGAGCATATGCCTCCACTACTGCAGGATGGTCCAAACACGACACTACAATCAGACGCCCTTCGAAGAAATTGTGTGCGATGCATTAATCGCAAACAGCGATTTAAAAACCCGTCAAACATGATACGGAACATTTGCGATGGCGGAGACATCAAACACGATTCAGATTATAGTTGTGTGTGCGTTGAATGGCATACACTTCACTCCAATGAACTATTTGCGATGAGCGAGAATGACAAAAACGGGCAGCCAGATGAAGGTGTGTGCGATATATAGAGTACAATTCACTCGAATGAACTGTTTGTGATTAGGCAACACAACAGAAACGGTCAACCAGATCAAGGTGTGTGCGGTAGAGGGCATACAGTTCACTCGGGTGAACTGTTTGCGTTGAGTCAAGAGAACAGAAATGTTTCGTGTAAACAAGATGTGTGTGATACGCGGCAAACAGGTCCATAATCAGAAATGTCAGTGATTGATGAATTTATCACCGACGGTTTCCCTAGTATGGTTCGTGTGCGATGTGATTGCATGCAGAACAACAACATATATACTTATAAGGACATGATTGCATAACCAAATTAAACATCAAATTACATAGGTGGCTAGTACATACATGACATTTGCACACACCAAAGTAAACTATTACATGCATAATTAACTAGGATAAAGATCATCTGATCATCATCTACTTCTCCTTGTGATGCTTGTTGCCACTGCTCTGCTGGTGGCTCGATCCAGCCTTGTCGATTATAGGAACAAGGCACTCCCTCATGTCAACAATCCTCCTGTGCATCTCGTAGCATGTGTACACGTTCTTGTCCATGAACTTGAGGTGAGCTTCATCCAGTTTCCACATCCAGACCCCATGCCCGTTTACGGGATTTATGCTCTTGGCATCCTGCTTCATCTTTTCGTAGTAGGGGTCGATGATGGCTGAGGTGAGTTCAACTAGGGAGTCCTTCGTGCTGCCCCAGACCTTGTAGTAGCCACGGCTTTCGACAAGGTTCTTGCAGACCAAGCCCGTAACCTTGAGCGCTTTTACATCATCAGTGGTTTCCACCATAGCGAACTTGTAGTCAGTGTTGTTGACAAACTTGGTGAAATAGTCGCAAGTCTTTGTGGCCATGCAGTAGTGGTAGATGAGGACATGATGGCGCACACACAACTGGGCGACGACAACCTTCTGATCTATCCCGGGATGACCGCCAGTGTACTAGAGGTCGATGCTGACCACTTTGTAATTGTCCCGAGCAAGCAAGTGCTCCACGGTGTTGATGTAGTCCTCCACCACGGCTGGGTCGATCGTGTACACCACCGAGAGATCTGACTCCCTCGCGTGGGTCTCCACTTGATGCACACCGAACTCCATTGGAGCGCCGCTAGATATCCTCTCTGTATGTGTCGTCGTGGTTGTGCTTGTTGTGTTGTGGGGCGCGATCGAAAGGTTGAAGAGACTAAGGTTATAATGGCCGCAGGAATTAATGGGAAGCAGGACGGCCTGGAATATCGGCACACTCGGATGGCAGTTTTTGCAGCGCGTAACTCCATCGTGCCGCACGTAACTGCATCATGGCGACGCGCACGGCGCAACCACATGCATATGGGGCCCCAAACATAATCATGCGCCGGACCCAACCGCTGGCAAAGCGCGCTCAGAGGGACGCGAGCACAGTGCTCCGGGGCAGCCTCAACTGCGAGCAATCATATGCATAAAGCAGTTGAACACGCAGGTGTCGATGCAACAAACCATGGGTTTGTTGCCCAGACCGTGCACAGGCCTAAAAGGGCTAAGTTACAGCATCCAAGACCAAGACACTGCTAAGGAGAAACCTCCCTTGCCTGGCAGGCGAGCCTGGCGAGGACGAGGTGGCCCTGAAGACAAGCCTCAAGACTATCTCGGCAGGCCTGCCGAGCACTACCAAAGCAAACTATCCCGCCAAGGCTTTGTCGTTCCACCTCACAGCGACGCAAGTCATCGATCGGTGCGGTGTCAAGCCCCCAAGTGACTAAGTGGCAGTTATGCGACACATGGCAGCCACTTCCATAGGAAACCACCTCCAAATGACACCTGTCCAGAAATGTGTCAAGCAGACAGGCGAAAAGGTGGCCAAACAGGCCGGCAAGGCTTGCCGGGGATGCTACGATGTGACACTAAGCAGCGCATTTAATGCGCTCTGCTCTGCCTGCAGAGTTAGGTATGATAGCACTGTTTGCTATCTAATTAGCACACAATGACTGATTTTCCACTGTAGTAACCCCTTGATCTATAAAAGGAGGGCCATGGCAACCATAGAAAGGGTTCAGAGCCTTGAACACTCGTACGCGTGTAGCTGCTCTCGCCCCGAGGCAATCCTGCCGGGCATGAGCGCTGCGTTTCCACCACAATCCACAATCAATCCACCAAAGTAGGAGTAGGGTTTTACGCCTCGCGGCGGCCCGAACCTGGGAAAAACTGCCCGTGTGATCTCTGCCGCGCTGCGCTATGGTCCTCCGCTCTTTGTGCAACACTCTCAGCCCCCATGCCGAACCAAAAGGGGCTTATGGCCCCATAGGTGGCGTGATTTCCCATGACATCTTTGGCACGCTAGGTAGGGGGCAGTGCTTGTGTGAACCCGAGAAGCGTACGCAACGCGTCATCTTCATCGACGGCTCCACCATTCATGGTACCCAAAAAGAAGCCCGGTGCTGCAGCCCACCCGTCCACTTCGAAGGCCCCGCTGCACGCGGCCGCTGATGCCGCGGAGGCCACAAGGCCGCATGGGGACACGGACGTGGCAGGGGGCGTGGCCGGTGCAGGCGGCGTTGCCACCGCCTCCCCTGTGGTGGAAGTAAGAGCAGAAGGCGCCGGGGAAGTACAACACCAACAGCATCCTGAAGGCCACTCTCCACAAGGTACGGGTGGAGAAATCATTCTGTCCGCACCTCTCCACCCGACCGAAAGGCGCAGCCGCAGCGGCAACTCTCGCTCTAGGGCGAATCGCAACCCTTCGGTCGCCCTCGCTACGGGCGCGACCGTGGGGCGTGCGCCAGTCCCGAAGCGGACCGGCCGAGTCGATGCAACCGAACAGAGCCGCTGACCCTCAAGCGCCTCCACCTCATTACCCCGCCACCGTGGCCGCGGGCTCACGATGGCGAGAACATAGCGCAGCTACTGCTGGCACCGTAAGGAGCCAGGCGACACCACTATCTACGTCATCATCCATGCCGAGCACCGCTTTGGAGGCTATGGCGCGGGCCCAGCTGCTGTTGAGATTTTCGCCGGCAGCCGATTAGATGGATGAGTGGAGAGCCACCATTCAAAACCTGATTGGTTTTTCCGAAGCGGGGAGATCACAGCGAGCTGACCCGCCACGGCCTCCCAATGCGATGACAACGGCCCGCGTAGCTGGCCATGCCGAGGGGGGCACCCCCACAGTGCAGTCCCCTCCGCGGCAGCCTACACAAAGGCCACGTCCAATGCCACGCGATCAAGAACCCGATGACGTCTTGATGGCTTTGTCCGGCCCTCGAGCGTGTCGAGACTAGCGGCAAGTCCAGGAAGACTGGCAGGGGGAAGGCGCTCGCGTCACCATCAAGCAACGCCGCGACACCCGCCGCTAGTCTGATCGGCACAATGGCCCCGATGTCGACGAGCCCGCGCTCGGTGAGGGTGGGTACCTACCTTTCGAGGTTGGGTGCCCCGCTTTCACTCGCGAGCTGCGGCAAGTCCTTTGGCCATCTTCCCGCACATTCAAGCCGAAGATACCAGAGAAGTACGACGGAAGATTGAACCCGGCAGAGTTCCTGAGCATCTACACCATCACTGTTCAGGCTACCGGGGGAAGAGACGAGAAGGTGTTCGCCAACTACTTCCCTTTGGCACTCAAGCCAAATGTGAGGTCTTGGCTGATGCACCTGCCGAAGAACTGCATTTCAACTTGGGCTGACCTGTGCCATGAGTTTGTTGGTGCCTTCACGGGTGGCCATCAAGAACCAGGGCGGCCCAGCGATCGGTAACTCCTCCCGCAGAAGGAAGGGGAGACCCTGCAGAAGTACATGCAAAGGTTCAGCCGAGTGCACAGGAACATCCCAGACATCCACCCGGCAGCCGTGATAGCTGCATTCCAGTCCAACGTGCGCAACTGCCGTATATGTTCCAAAATGAATGTGCGGCTGCCCTGGACTGTGAATGAGTTATACACTCTGGTGGATAAGTGTGCTCGCATAGAGGAGGGAAGGCGACTTCCCGGCGAAGAGGATGGCGTCGGCATCGATTCAGACGATGACGATGTCGCCACCAGCCAGAAGAAGAACAAGAAACACAATAAGAAGCGCAAGGAGAAAGTAGTGATGGTGGTCGAAGGGTCAAGCACACCTAGTACCGGCAAGAAGGCCAAGGCCGAAACACCCGGCAAGGAGGTTGCCGCGTGCACTGACTGCCGGATGGCTGTGGTTGCCAAGAAGGCTGGGAAGGGTGAGGGGCCGTATTGCAAGATCCATAGGACCAAGGGCCACAACCTTCAAGAGTGCCATCAGGTTGAGCAGCTCGTCAAGAAGCAGAGGGCTGAGTACAAGAAGCGAGATAAGGAGAAGAATCAGAATGGTGCTGGCGGGAAGGGCCGTGGCGGCGGAGTAAGCCGCCCCGGCAAGGCTCATCAGGATCAAGGGAAACCCGCCAGAGGCCGTGAGAAGAAGGATTGTAGTGATGAGACCGATGAGGGAGATGTAGAGGAAACCAACGAGCAGGAGTTCTAGAAAGCCACTGACGCCTTGTGCATTGACGAGGGTGCATCTCTGCACTCCTCTCACCACCAACTTAAACAGTGGGCGCGTGAAGTCAACGCCATGGAGCCAGTGGCAGATTCTCGAAAGCCGCTCAAATGGTCCCGCACGCCCATCATCTCTGACGAAGAGGATCACCCTGATCCCACCACTGCGGTAGGGTGCTTGCCGTTGTTGGTCTCACCAATGATACGCAACCTCAAGGTCACAAAGATGTTGGTTGACGGTGGGGCTGGGTTGAATCTGATATCTCCAAAGGTCCTCAGCAAACTTCAGATAGCAGATGAGGAGCTCAAGGTTACTGGTACGTTCCAAGGAATCAATCCCGGTAGGAGTGGTCCTAAAGGAAAGATCACGCTGCCTACGACGTTCGGGGGGGAGTTAAACTACCGGACTGAGAAGATCGTGTTTGACGTGGTTGACCTCCCCTTGCCGTACAATGGAATCCTTGGTCGCCCAGCTCTGGCCAAGTTCATGGCGGCATCCCACTATGCCTACAACACCTTGAAGATGCCAGGGCCGATAGGAGTCATTTCCATTCCGTCAGATCAGAAAGATCCAGTCATATGCGTGGACAAGATGTATCGAGAAGCAGTCGCGGCAGAGGCCGCGGAAGCCAGTATTCCCGCCAAGGAGAGTAAGAAAATGAAGAGAGCTAGCAAGGATGCCAGCAAGGAATTCGGCAAGCGTGCCTCTCCAGAGTGCGCTGTGCCTGTCGATGACTTGCCGGAGAGTTCCAATAGCAAGAGACCCAAAGCTGTTGTGCCTGCTGTGAAGAAGGTCCCGGCAGGGCTGGCTGGCACTGATGGTACCTTCACTATCAGTGCCACCCTCAATGACAAGTAGGAAAGCGCGCTCATTACCTTCTTGCGGGCGAATGTCGATGTGTTTACCTGGCAACCATCTGATATCCCCGGTGTTCCCAGGGAGGTAATCGAGCACCACCTTGCTGTCTGCCTCATGCCCGGCCCGTCAAGCAGAAGGTACGAAAGCAAGCTTTGGAGCGGCAACAGTTCATTGCCGATGAGATCAATAAACTTGAAGCAGCTGGTTTAGTCAGGGGAGTGTTGCACCTCACATGGTTGGCAAATCCAGTGGTGGTGCGCAAGGCGAATGGGAAATGGAGGCTTTGCATAGATTTTACGGATCTGAACAAGGCATGCCCGAAAGACCCGGTCCCCTTGCCGCACATCGACCAGATTGTGGATTCCACTTCCCGGTGCGACCTGCTTTCCTTTCTGGATGCCTACTCCGGATACCACCAGATCTTCATGTCCAGGGAAGACAAGGAGAAAACCGCGTTCATAACCCCGTGCGACACATACTGCTTTGTACAGATGCCCTTCGGGCTGAAGAGCGACAGATCCACCTTTGCAAGAGCAGTACAGATAGGCTTTGAGCCCCAGCTGCACAAAAACATTGAGGCTTACATGGATGATATTGTGTTCAAGACCAAGGACAGATCAACCCTCATCCAGGATTTGGAAGAAACCTTTGCCAATCTGCGTAAAATCAACTTGAAGCTGAACCCGGAGAAGTGTGTGTTTGGCGTCCCCTCTAGTAAGCTACTTGATTTCTTTGTGTCTCATCGAGGGACAGAGGCCAACCCCGACAAGATCAAGGCTATCGAGCAGATTCAAGCACCAAAGACAGTCAAGGACATGAGGCGTTTGACAGGATGCGTGGCTGCGCTGAGCAGGTTCATTTCCAAGTCTGCTGAGCGCGCCCTGCCATTTTTCAAAATCTTGAAGAAGGCAGGGCCCATGAAATGGACCCCGGAGGGAGATGCTGCACTGCAAGATTTGAAAACCTATCTTTCCTTTGTGCCCACCTTGGCCGCTCCCAAACCGCAAGAGTCGTTGCTGCTATACTTGGCGGCAACCAATCAAGTGGTTAGCGCAGCACTAGTGGCGCAGCGGGAAGTGGATGACGCGGCAACTACAGCCATTGTTACCTCTGGAGGAGAAAGTGGACCTATCTCGACAAGGCCAGAGTCAGTTCAGAGCGAAGAAAGGTAGAACAACGGAAGCAGTTCTCTGGTCATGGCAAAGAAGAAAGTGGTACAGTGCCCAGTGTACTTCGTCAGCTCCCTATTACAGGGGGCTAGGTCGAGGTACTCTGGCATGCAAAAGTTAATTGTTGGCATTGTCATGGCCTCAAGGAAGCTGCGCCACTACTTCCAAGCCCACGAGATCACAGTTGTCACCCGTTTCCCCTTGCAATGCATACTTCGATACCTTGAGGCCACCGGCAGGATTGTGGAATGGGCTTTGGAGTTGTCCAGCTTTGGTTTGAAGTTTGAAAGCACGTCAACCATTCAGAGCAGAGCACTAGCAGAATGCATCGTAGAGTGGACACCAACTCCTGATGAAGAGGTATTGGAGACAGTTATTCCCGGCAAGGAAGCGCCCCAAGATTGGATCATGTATTTTGATGGTGCCTTCTCCCTAAAAGGTGCAGGGGCTGGCGTGCTTCTTGTTGCTCCCACTGGGGAGCACCTTAAGTACGTCGTCCAGATGCACTTTCCCCGGGAGAAGGCTACCAACAATAATGCAGAGTATGAAGGGCTCCTTGCCGGCCTCAGAATTGCAACAGAACTGCGAATCAAGAACCTGATCATCCGCGGAGATTCACAGCTTGTGGTGAGATAACTCAACAAGGATTACCAAAGTCCATTGATGGAGGCATACGTTGAGGAAGTGAGAAAGTTGGAGGAGCGCTTTGACGGATTACAAATAGAGCACGTACCCCGTGCAGAAAACAACATCGCTGATCATCTGTTGAAGTGCACTGCGCAAAAGTCCCTGTGGAACTAGGGACTTTTGTTCTCCGTCTAACTCAACCCTCCGTATCCCCGACAACAATGGCCAGAAAGAGGAGGAAACTGGACTCCGGCAAGCCTCAACCAGCAGGACCTCCCGAGGCCCTCGACAGAGAGCTTGGCGGGAACAACTCCCCTTCGATCAGCGAGCTGCACCATCCCACCAGACCACTGGTCCCTGCGGTCGAGAAGTGCGCTCCTGCGAATGAGGAGGTGCCGTTGGTCCTCGTTGCCAAGCCTCTGGCCCCAACTTGGGAACGACACATAGTCCATTTCCTCCAAATTGGAGAACTCCCCGAAGAGCAAGAAGAAGCTGAAAGAGTAGCCCGGAGGGCCAGTATGTATCAGTTTGTCGACGACACACTATACAGAAGGAGGCCCAACGGTGTGAAATTGAAGTGCATTTCCCAGGAGGAAGGAAAGGAACTGTTGGCAGAGATACACAAAGGTATGTGCGGCTCACACATTGGATCAAGGGCCCTGGATGGAAAAGCCTTCCGGCAAGGTTTCTATTGGCCCATGGCCCTCCAAGATGCAGTTGAGCTCATCACGAAATGTGAAGCCTGCCAGTTCCATTCCAAGAACATTCATCAGCCTGCTCAAGCTCTTCAAACGATCCCTTTATCATGGCCCTTCTCGGTCTGGGGGCTCGATATCTTGGGCCCCTTCCCCCGTGCTACCGGGGGCTTTGAGTTCTTGTTCGTCGCTATCGACAAGTTCACAAAGTGGCCAGAGGTGGAGCCCGTGAGAAAGGTGACCGCTCAGTCAGCTATCAAGTTCTTGAAAGGATTGGTGTGCCGCTTCGGAGTCCCTGCCCGGATCATCACTGACAATGGCACCCAATTCACGAGCCGCGCCTACATGCAATATGTTCATGCCCTCGGAAGCAAGATCTTGTTGGCCTCTGTTGCCCATCCCAGAAGCAATGGACAAGCTGAGAGGGCGAACGCTGAAGTGTTGCGGGGCCTCAAGACAAGAACTTTTGATAGACTGCAGAAGTGTGGCAGGCCATGGATCGACGAGCTACCGGTGGTTCTTTGGTCCCTCAGAACGACACCAAATCGAGCTACCGGGCAGACTCCCTTCTCCCTAGTCTATGGAGCAAAAGCAGTTATCCCCACGGAACTCATATTCGGGTCTCCTCGAGTGCTTGCCTACGATGAAGTAGTGCAGGAATGGCACCGGCGTGACGACGCTGTGCTACTTGAGGAGAACCTTCTCCGGACCGCTACACGTGCTGCACGCTACCAGCAAGCCCTGCATCGCTAATACAGCCGCAGGGTTCGTGCCCGGGGTTTTGAGGAAGGTGACCTTGTCCTTAGACGTGTTCAGTCCGCCAAGGTTACAAACAAGTTGACGCCGAAGTGGGAAGGCCCTTACCGGGTAGTACGAGTCACCAGACCTGGCGCAGTCCGTCTGGAGACGGGAGATGGCATTCAATTGCAAAACTCATGGAACATTGAGCATCTTCGTAATTTTTACCTGTAAGGCACGGCTGTCGGGCCCTGCCCGATAGCCACCCTTTTTGTACAGGTCTTGCCGCTGTTGCATGTAACCCCTTGTACAAAGCCAAGCGCAGACCCCGAGCAACAGAAATAAATGAAGTGCTGGGGGCCCCCAAAACTTGCATGCATGCATAAGCATATCATGAGCATAGCATGATCATGTAGATTAGGTCGCATGAGGCATTGTTTTCATCTGCATTAAGTTGCAGGGTTCTTGCCGTGGACTTGGTCCCAAGGGAGAAGAATTGAAGACAAGCCTACGTGACGATCCCCGGCAAGCCAAACAGATAAGTTCTCTTCTTATCCTTATGCGTTCTGTAAGAAGAAACTTGTGCATATGAAAACCTTGCCACCTTCGAAACGTAGGTGCTCCCATCCTTTGACTCGAACATTGCTTTGGTGAGGATGGTCGCAGTGGCCTTTGATGGAGAAGGCCTAGCGGGGGGCTGGTACCTCTTTGCGATTTGTCCCCGGCAGGCTTAGCTTCACGACAACAATTCAGGGGTACCGGTAGGATAGCTTACCGGAACTAACTTGTTTACTTGAACGTATAGAGGCATTTCACCTCTGCATGAGTATGACACTTGCACAAGTGCCCGGCAAAGCTTGTCTTTTTCATTAATATGGAGATGAACAAGTACAGATCTTACAGAACACTAACAAGGATAAAGAAGATTACATTATTTAGACTAAAGTTTGGCAAGTGCCTACATGTTTTAGATTAAAAAAAGATAAGTGCCTCGTGATGCTCTTTCTTGCCCTCCTTCTCCAAGGCACTACAATGGAAGGCGAAGAAGGCAAAAGGAGCGCCTGGGCAGAAGCCCAGCCTGACCCTATCAGGCCCCTTGTCAAGGGGCCCAACAGGAGCAGGAGGGCGCAGGCGAAGGTGATGGTGAAGAGAGCGGCAGGGACGACCCGCCAGCCATCGCCACAAGGGCTAGCAGGGCACGGCAGGGCAAACGGAGCTGCAGCCCGTGAGGAAGCCTGCCGGGGCCCAGCTGGAAGGCAGCTGGAGGAGCGCGGAGCACCACCCCCACCTCTGCATCCAACTCCCTGGGGAATATCCTTGCCGGGGATGGGATGCAGGTGCAGATAGCAGTGCTGCCGCCTGACGGTGATGGTGCGGTTGACGATCAGTCGGAGTTAGAGTCGCCGTCCTCCCCATTGGCGGCGTCGTCATCGCCATCACTGTCCTCCTCGTCGCTGTCGCTCGAGGAGGAGCTTTCGTCGTCGGTTGAGCTCTCTGAGCAGCACCCTAAGCGAGCACCCGAGCACCCAAAGACCTTGACAGAGAGCAGGTCGGCCTCCATTAGTTTGAAATGGAGGACGTGCTCCTCCGACAAGCTATGGGCCCGTGCAAAGGTCTTCCAGCCACATCGGAAGAGCATGACGTGAGGGGCGGGGAAATCCACATCCACCCGCATGCCGCCATTCCCGCAGCCCCTCATGTGTAGCTTCAATGAGCGCAGTTGCTCAAGCTCCATCGCCCTTGCAAATTGAGTGGGGAGACGAAGATGGCCGCGCGGAGGCTTGTACAGTCAGATGACGAACTCCAGAGGTTGATCTCCAACATGGCCTGCCACCGGGGGAAGGGGCGGTCGGCGGGGGTACAACCATAGCACCGCCCCATCCCCCTCGGCCCCGGGCGCCATGACAACCTCGACCTCGTCCCCTCCCACCTCCTCTCGCGGCGGGCTCCGCCCCCGCATTTTCAGAGGGGGAGGGAGGCACTGTCGAGCAGAAGTTCTCGTCGCCATCGCTGGAGCAGCGCCGCGTCCCCGACCTCTCGCCATGGTGGGGGAGAACTGCTGCAGGAACGGAAGGGGAAGGGAGTGTGGGGAAACACTTTACCCCACGCTCCCCTTTTTATAGGCGAACGGCGGCAGGGGGCTGGATTCCTCCGTGAAGGTGGCTGCCCCGCTCGGCCAGTCCGGCTCCTGTTCGCCACTAATGGCTCGAGAAATGAAGGCCGACCCCCTGCACCAATCTGCGATGGATGGCTTTCTGGCATGGTGATCATTCCCGCACCCTCCGCATCCGCCACCAACCCTGCGCAGTGCATGCAATACACGTGGTGGAAGCACTCGAGGCGGGAAGAATAATAGGATGACGGTTACCGCCCCATGAACGTGGGATGTGGGCACCCCGCGGATCATGGCCCATTATCCTCCCACACCACAATTGGCGTTACGCGATGGGCGGAAGAACCGAAAACTAACCTGGGCTTAGGTTAATGAAGAAGCAAAGAAGATCTCAAAAGACGAAGCAACTGCTACCCTCCTGCCTGTGCACTAGAAAGGGGCCTACCCCGACGACGCCCGACAGCGCGTTCGGGCGAGGCCCGGGGGCTCCTGTTGTTGCAACAAACCATGGGTCTATTACCCAGACCGTGCACATGCCTAAAAGGGCTAAGTTACAACATCCAAGACCAAGACGCTGCTAAGGAGAAACTTCCCTTGCCGGGCAGGCGGTCCTGGCAAGGATGAGGTGGCCCCAAATACAAGCCTCAAGACCGTCCCGGCAGGCCTGCCGGGCACTACCGAAGCAAACTATCCTGCCAAGGCTTTGCTGTTCCACCTCACAGCGACACAAGTCATCGATCGGTGTGGTGTCAAGCCCCCAAGTCACTAAGTGGTAGTTATGGGACACATGGCCGCCACTTCCAAAGGAAACAACCTCCAAATGACACCCGTCTAGAGACGTGTCAAGAGGACAGGTGAAAAGGTGGCCAAACAGCCCGGCAAGGCTTGCCGGGGAGGCTACGATGTGACACTAAGCGACACATTTAATGCGCTCTGCTCTGCCTACAGAGTTAGGTATGATAGCACTGTTTGCTATCTAATCAGCACACAATGACTGATTTGCCACTGTGGTAACCCCTTGCTCTATAAAAGGAGGGCCATGGCAACCAAAGAATGGGTTCGGAACCTTGTACACTCATACGCGTAGCTGCTCTCGCCCCGAGGCAACCCTGACGGGCAAGAGCACTGCGTTTCCACCACAATCCACCATCAATCCACCAAAGCAGGAGTAGGGTTTTATGCCTCGTGGCATCCCGAACCTGGGTAAAACTGCCTGTGTGATCTCTGCCGCACTGCGCTATGGACCTCCGCTCTTTGTGCAATGCGCTCAGCCCCCCTGCCGGACCAAAAGGGGCCGATGGCCCCATAGGTGGCTGTGATTTCCCACGACAGCAGGGAAAAGTCGTCCACAAGCCGAATGAGCAGAGGGATGCGGGCATAGCGCGCCGCAGTGCCTAAGGCGAGCAGAGCGTGCCGAGGGCGCGAGCAGAGGCCAGCACGGTGAGGTGAATGCGGGCAACGGACAAGGGTGCACCGGCTAATTGTGTGGGAAGACCGATAATAACAAAGACATTTCCTGCTAATAAGTTGTGTGTGTTCTTGGCAAACGACGCTTGCTGGTCAATTATTGTCTACCATTCTTGAATTCATCATCGACCTGTTCCTTAGTTTAATCATTTGCCATGCGTTGCTAAGTCTGCACAACATCTCCGCTCTCTGTGTATAGAGCAATATTCTTTGCTATGGATCATAGCCTTGGGCGACTAATGTGCCTGCACGCGTCGTGCTAGCTCGCGGTTCCTTCTATGCTAAGTTTCCATTATTTGATGTTGTTTTATGAATACGCCACCGTTTCTCACCATTTCCTCATAGGTTTCCCGCTGCCACCCAGCGATATTGCGCATAAACCTAGGCGGCACGCGACACACCGAGGCAATAAGCGCAGCCTATAGCACCTCTACCTTTTCCAAGCATGCCAACCCATCGAAGCGCCACCTCTACCATCAACCTCCTCGACGAGGAAAATGAGAAGGTGCCACGGCCCGTCGAGGCCGAGGGTGTCCCCGGCAATGCGATGGACGAAGTTGTGCCGTGCGTCATCACCATGGTTGAGTAGACCCTTGGCGCATGGCGCTTCACTGCGACGGATCAAGGTAGGCATGTCAGCGTCGAGAGGCTGCAGCTCACTGCACAACATGATCAGTAATGCGCCGTAGAACAAGCTAGGCGCGCCCGCACTAATACTCCGCGGCTCGTCGCACAACGAGACCGTTGGAGCGCCACAGAGCGAGAGGTGCGGCGCGCCACACAGCAAGAGCGGATCCATCGGCACTTGCCTGTTATCGACAGGGCGTCGCGGCTTGGTACATGGCCCATCAGTAGCCCCATTCCTCGCCAAGAATGGGCATAGGACGTCTGCCCTATACTTGCACCAGAGGCCGGCCACGCCGTACTTGCACCAGATGCCCGCTGTGCCGTTCGCATGGGTCGCGTCGTTCGCCTTGTGCGCGGCCCGCTTGATGCCAGCACGCTGGTCACTAGGCTTGACCGCCTCCTTGGTCCAAGTGTCCACCTAGGCGTAGTAGAGGAACATGGCCGTCAGATCCTCGAGTTGGTGATATTCGATGAAATAGCCAACTTGGAGCTTGAGATCACACTCCAGATGTACCGCGAGTGTGTCGACCACTTGGACGAACGCTTGCATGAGTAAAGGCAGAGCCAAGAGCTACCGTAGGCAAGGCTGCTAGTCATGGACGCGTTTTATTTTCTTGAGTCATTTCGACGTGGATCGCTATTTATTCACAACAATCATAATATTGCTCTGTTTCAATGTGTGTACTCTGTTTTCCTTTCTTATATATTGTTCTGTTTCAATGTGTGTGTCTGTATATATATATATATATATGCTTTCCATTCTGTTTATGTGGATGATAACAGCTAGATACAAATTAGTATATGAAAACAGATAGAAAAATGGAATGCATAATATATATTAATTGTTCATTAGTTCATCACAGAATATATATTAATATAATTAATATAATATATATTATATATATATAGTATAATATAGTATAATACATACATATATGTGATGATACTTAAGTAATCTATACAATGCATAAAATTGAAAACAAACAATACTAAAACTAATAATCCCTCCTTAGGGGGCAGTACTACTACAACCCCTCGCCAGCAGCTCCCTGGTGCGCGGCATCTTCCCAGCACGGAAGCAGTACTCCGCCTCCTCTGCCTCGCAGCGCTTTATGTGCGGATCTACCTCTTGCCGGCAGACGCGTGCAAACGATCTTGCCATTTTGTTGGGCGCCCACTGGAGCTCCTCATCGGTGGCACCCTAGAGCTTATCGGCCCACCTCCATGCAGCGATGAGGCGCCTAACGCCTTTGGCCTTCCTGGCAAAGTACCCATCTTTGTACACCTCCTCCGCACTGGACGCGCCCGCCCTCAAAGCTCCAGCGCCTCCTTTTTTCAGGCAGCCTCACGGGCTTCACAGGCTGCCTGGTACCTGGCTTCCTCCTTCGCTATCTCCTTCTTGAACGCCACTTGTCCGGCTTTCTCAGCCGGAGGTAGTAACTTCCACAGACAAAGATTGTACTGGCCCCAAAACCACTCAAAAGTTGGGGGGAGGGGGGGGGGGTCCAGCAAGTCTCGTCCGATGGCGCGTAATGGTCCTCCTCATCCCTGCTCTGCGACTGAACGTCCTCGTGGGCCGACGCCTCCTTGTTGGTGCGTGGGCAAATCAGTATCGTGGGAGAACACGATCACCTATGGGGCCATGAGCCCCTTTGTGGTTTGGCCAGGGGGAGATCACGTTGCACAAAGAGCGGAGGTCCTGATGCAGCACGACGATGGTGACACTGGTGATTTTTACCCAGGTTCGGGCCATTGGGAAGTGTAAAACCCTACTACTGCTTTGGTGGATTGGATGGAGGAACACAATGAACACACTACACTCAAGCCCGGCAAGGTGGCCTCGGGGAGAGCTGCTACGCGCGTATAAGTGGGCAAGGGTCCGAATCCTTTTCTAGGTAGCCTTGGACCTCCTTTTATAGCTCAAGGGGTAGCCACAGTAGCAAAATAGTCTTTATCTAGTGATTAGATAGCTAACAATGTTATCATACCTAACTCTGGCAGTTAAGACAAAGTGCATTAAATGCATTGCTAGGTGTCGTGCTGAGGGTGAAGCCCGGCAAGCCTGCCGTGCCACTTAATCATCTTCTGCTTATCTATTTGACATGCCTCTGGACGGGTGTCATGTGAGGGTAATCTGTCTTCCAATGGGCTGCTACGTGCTTAGTGGAAGCCACTTAATCACTTGCGGGCTCGACACCGCACTGATAAGATACTTGCGTTGCCGTGCGATGGAGCAGTGGTGCCTTGGCGGGATTTCTTGCCCTTGGTGGCCCCGGCAAGCCTGCCAGGGCAATCTTGGACCTATCCTTGGGGCAGTCTCGACTTGGACGGGCTCTTCTTCCCGGCAAAGGAGACCTTCCCAAGGTGATGCTCCGTTGTCTTGTGTGTTGACTTCATCTTCTTGATCCGCTCCTTGTTCTCACAAAGAGTGGCTTCTCTGGCTTAGCCTTGCTTTGTAAATTGGTGTTGGTCATGCGATGCCAGCGCGCCTGTGTATAAGTCCGGTCAGCAAATGTGCATGTTTGTTGCACCGACAATCAATGACGCCACGGCATAGATTTGTGAGAGAGGGGGCGAGCGAGGAGAGGATCTAGATGAGCATGCAGGCGGGACGACGTGAGCAATGTAGTATTTATTGGCAGCCGAAATCCAGATCGACCAGAACAGTACACACGCAGGTCACTGAAATTTACGAGTACTGTAGTTTGAATTACGCACGATTCCCACAACAAAAGCTGTGTGTGAAATTAATCACTCATGGTTTCCAAAACAGAACCGCGTCTGATTAATAACCAGCGCCACTCACCTTCCAAACCTCCAGGCGCAAAATAGAGTGCTAGTCGTTTAGGGCCCGGTTGTCTTGCCATATATTTACATTTTCTTTCCACATGTAAGCCACGAATGCTTATTTTATGTTACCGTGATATTATTGTATAATGTTATGTAATACATAAATGAATTTTCCAACCCATTATGGTTTGCTGTTGCATGTACTTGTGGTTCAATTTTAATAATGGCCATTAAATGGCTAGAAAATCACTTAATTTCTTAAAAAGGTAAAATGCCCCCTGAAAATTTCCAAATTTCAACATGACAGTTGTATTAGTGCATGTTAATGGTAGAAAAAGTTTCGAGGAAACTACCTCCAGTTCGTCATCAAACATGCATTGTTCCCCCTCGGAACCACGAGACTTCTCGTGAGATGCTCCGGTTTGTGAGGCATGTGTGTCCAAACTTTCGTCAAACAGGACAATTGTTTTACCATGACATCTGTAACGCCCGGGTAATTAAGCTACAGTAATCCTCTGCTAATGATGCCACGTCACCACTGTTACTGTTGCTAATCTCACTTAGGTTCAAAATCGGTCCGAACTCAAATTTAAAATAAAGTCAAATAAATAAAGTTTTCAAATGTCAAAACTAAAAAGTGCAAATTGTGGCAAATAACTTATAAGTAATATTGTTGAAGAAACCATACTTTTATAAAATATTTAAATGCACTTAAATAAATAAAATAGTGGCAAAACAATTAATTAAATGGCCTTTTAATTAATAGAAATATGCAAACTAAATTATTTAGCTACTACACTTTTTGTGGCAGTGGGCTAAGTCATAGCACTAATTTAGGAATTGGTTTTGTATTTTGTTAGACTAAAATAAATGAAACTAAAATAGAAAATAGTAAAGAAATAAAATGCAGAAAAAAAAGAAAAATCAAAGAGAACACCCTGGAATTTTGGCCCATCAGGCAGTTGGGCAATTCAGCCGGCCCACCCCCACTGCCTCCCACCCCTCGCTATAGGAGGCAGGGGTGCCGTGGCGTCCATCCGTCGGCGATGGCCGTGCGTGGTGGCCATCCGCCCCCTGCGCCCGCCTACAAGACACCAGCAACCCCCTCCCCACGCCCCTGAACAAACCCTAGACCCCCACATCCCCCTCTCTCTCTCTCGTTCCCCTCCACGCAGCCCACACCCGAGCTGCATCCGCCATGACTAAGCTCGGCCACCGCCGTGCCGTCGTCGACTACGTGCGCAGGAGCCCTTGCCGTCATCCTCTCCGAGCACCAGGATGAGCCGGACCATCGCTGTAGCTCGCCTTCGTCGTTGTCTTCTCCTGCTGCGACCACGAGCACCATCGCGTCGATTAGCGCCACCTCGGGTTCCTCCGGCGTCCCCGTGCATTCTCACCAATGGCAGTGAGCGCCGCCCCCTTCCCTCTATTCCCTGCCTCTGCCGCTGCCCGTAGCTGCTCTCCCCCGCCATAGCCGCCGCCACACCGGAGAGCTCTGCTCCCCGTGCCGTCCCGCGTTGCACGCGCCGCACGGCCTTCCGCCCGCCGCTGCTCTCGCTCGCCCGCCACATGGCCCCGCTCGCTCACCACCTCCCCTGGACCGCGGTCGCTGCGCCCCATGCTCGCCGCGCCCTGCCCCGCATGCGGGCCATGCTCGGCCGGCCCCGTCCACGGCCGCACCCCCTCTGCTGCAGCCGGCGCCTGCCCACGCGGCCCCGCTCGCCCTGCCCTGCCGTGGCCGCGCTGCCTGCGACCGTGCCCGCCGGCGCCCTGCCGCGTCGGGCTATGGCCGCGCCCGGGTCCGGTGCCCGTGCTGACCCGCCCCGTTTGCCGCTAGCGCCCGCTCAAGTGGCCTCCTGAGCCACTAGCAGCCGGGGCCCATCCCCCTTTTTTTAGGACCAAAAAAAGAGGAAACGAGAACAGAAATAAAATAAATAAATAAATAATTAATTAGTAATATGATTAATTAACTTTTTTTAATTAGCCTAATTAACTAAATTACTAGATTTAACCCTGTTAATTAGCTAAGTCTATGACAAAACGGCTCCACACGTCCGGGTTGAACCTAGTCAACTCAGTTGTCTCCTGATGTCATGATGACATCATGCTGATGCAATAACCCTATTTTAGATTTAATAATAATTTCAAAAAATGTTTAAAACTAAAAAAAATCATATAAAATAATCTGTAACTCGGATGAAAATAATTTATATCTGAAAGTTGCTCAGAAAAATATGATGATTCCGAATATGCTCTCTGTTCGTCTGTCACATGCCCCCAGCATAGCAAACATGGAACCGTCCCCCTCCGTTTCATCTGTCCAAAAATGCCAAACTTCGAGAAAACATTCCCGGATGTTTTCCCGCTTCACCGGTATCATGTAGTATAGTGTTAGAACAACCCTAGCTCTGCCTGTAGTCATGTCATGCATCTATTTGCTTTATATTTACTGTTTCTTTCCCTTTTTATCTCCGGTACACCCCTAGACTGCTGCTGATGCCACTGTGATTGACTACGTCACCGACGACCCTTCTTCTTTTTTCAGCAGAGCTTCTAGGCAAGCAAACCCCCTTGATCATTCTCATATCACCCATTCCATTCTCTCTCATGCTTGCATTACATTTTGCTACTGTATTTGATTGCTCCTATTCTGATGCATAGACTGCTTTTGTAACCTGCTCTTGTACCTTACATGTTTAACCTAAACTGCTTAGTATAGGTTGGTTAGTGATCCATCAGTGACCCCTCACCTTGTCCCTATTGCCCTGGCTTGATGACCGCTGACTCGATCAACGTGATCGACGTCCAGTGCCTGACACATCACCGCACACCCTCTTAGTTGTACGACTCTGCAGGGCTACTATCGAGTGCCGAGGGTGATACCTCGTAACACACTCCTGATGATAGCTCTGTAGTGTAGCTATTCAGTCGTGGTCATTGAGGGTGATTCCTCCTTCACCACTCCCGATATGACTCTGTCGTGCGACACGTCAAGTGGGAACGTCGAGGGTGATTCCTCCTAAGTTCACCTTGACGATTACATCAAGTGGATTCCATCGAGGGTGATTCCTCGGATTCCCCTTGTTGTTTTGGACACACGATTACTTTGACTTTACCACAGGACCATGTTGAAGTCGGGTTGGCCCTGAGGGGTACCTGCGAGTTGATCTGAAGTCGGGTTGACCTGGAGGGTAACCGCGAGTTTTCTACGTGGCATGGCCGGGCATTCCGGGCCCTTGCCATAAGTCCACGAGACGGGGCGACGGGGTCACATCGATCATGAGTCTGTGCTTGTTACCGCGCGCTCCCAAGTCACTAACGGTTTGGATACGTGATCTGAGTAGGCCTCTGGCCTTTTTTTGCACTGACCACCACGTGGGAATAAGTATGGGCACTTGGTGTCTTACGTTTCTTCTGAAAGGTCTGACAGACATCTAGTTTAGCTTGTGACACGACTGGGCCGGCACCATCCAGGACAGAGGTGGTGCCTAGGTCTGCCCTGCACGTAACGACCCAGAGTGCAAAGGGCGATGGGCTCGAGACCTTAGATCCCTTAGGATGTAGACCGGCGGGGACCTCTCTATGGAGCCTAGGATAGAACTACGACGTGTTGATCGGCTGAGGCTGGTCATGACCTGATGGTGTGTCTGGCTGGATTTGATCGAGCGTGTTGGGTAAGTTGGTGCACCCCTGTAGGGAAGTATTATCTATTCGAATAGCCGTGTCCACGGTAACGGACACTCGGAGTTGTATCCCGATCGATACAACTAGAACTGGATGCTGAGGCATGTAATGGATATGATGGCTCTGGGATTGCTTTCTCGCAGGGAGTCGAGGATGGATCTCTGGGCGTTAATGCTACAACATGCTTCTTAATTATAAACTGCTATTCTTTACTCTTGTGAATGTTGCAAGATGCTTGAAGATGCTAGTCTTCGATAGGCTAGGCCTTCCCCCCTATTCTGGCATTTTGTAGTTCAATCCACAGATACATCCCTTCCCTTGATACCAATGCATACTTAGTATAGAACTGATGCTTGCGAGTACATTGGATGAGTACTCACGGTTGCTTTGCTACCCCTGTTCCCCCTTCTTTCTTCTTTCCGGTTGTTGCAACCAGATGGTGGATCCCAGGAGGCAGATGCCACCCCCGTCGACTACTGCTACTACCCCGACGGAGCTTACTATTACGTGGAGACCGCCGACGACCAGGAGTAGTTAGGAGGTCCCAAGCAGGAGGCCTTGCCTCTTCGATCGTTCTTGCTTTTGTGCTTGCCTTCTTAATGCAGTCTTGTTTAACTTATGTCTGTACTCAGATATTGTTGCTTCCGCTGACTCTGGTGTATCCTACTTGTATTCGAGCACTCGAGGCCCCTGGCTTGTAATATAAAGCTTGTATTATTTTATTTGTGTTGTGTTGTGATATCTTCCCATGAGTCCTTGATCTTGATCATACACATTTGCGTGTATGATTAGTGTACGATTAAATCGGGGGTGTCACAAGTTGCTATCAGAGCCGACTGCCTGTAGGAACCCCCTTTCCAACTCCTTGGCCAAAGTTGAGTCTAGTCTTTAAAAAAATGATTTACTGACATGGCTGTGTGACTTACGGGCCCACGTCGCCATTGGGTGGTACTAGGATCTTTTACTCCTCGTCTATACTCTGGGACTCTGATCTCTCTTCTATTTGGGATAAATGATTTTGCTAAATCTAACATTAGGATCTCGTGATCACATCCACCCGGAGATTTGTATTACGCCTTTCTTGAATTGAGGGCCAAGATCTGCTTCACAATGTTCACTAACCGCAGGATCTTTTCATCGAGGGCACCTTGCGTCATCACATGCAAATCCCTCGCTCCAATGGTTATCTTCGACGATGATGTAGCTTTTGCTATGTCCCGTTGTTGTATCCCTCCAACGCGTGCATGCGTGCCGCCTAGTATGTTTAGAATGTTTCTCTTGTCCGAACTCCTACGAACAACGTGTAATTGGCCCAATATATGTATCTGTATGTCTTCAATGACCACTGCTTTGTACATACTGTGCCTTTGCTCACTGTTCAGGTTACCTCATGAATGACACCATACACTTGTTCCACCCCTCTGCTAAACTACCTCCATGTTGCATTTAAGCAGGATGGTTAGACCCGTTGGTCGGGGCCGTGGTGGCGACAATCCACCACCTCCTGAATACATGGCCGGAATGATACAACAGTTTGATGCTGAATCGCCAGTTTATGGAAGGAGTCATGGCTCAGTTCCCGCGTCCCAATATGAATCATCAACCGGCCCCAATGACTCTGCAAGACTTTGCGCGTCTCAACCCTGTCATCTACCGCAGCTCAACTCAGCCCCTTGATGCTGATGACGGGCTCCGTGACATCACTTTCGAGTTGGAGTGTGCTGATGTAGCCCCTGCCAACTATGTCTCCTTCGCGGCTTATTACCTAAAAGGTCCTGCTGCTCAATGGTGGGACAGCCACATGCGTTCCTTACCTGTTGGAACCGCCATCACTTGGCCCGAATTCCATGCTGCATTCCACCGGCCAATGTTGAACCACCATGGTTAGTCACAACGTCCCCGTTGAAATTGAATGATTGGAATTCCATGTTTCCCCCATTGTTTTGAAGTCATCCAATATTGACCTCATTCTGGGAATGGAATGGTTGAAAACACATACCACTTCTACCATTAGCGCCACTAAAACTGTCCATCTACTACATCCTTCAAATGAGATAGTGAGCTACCATGCTCATCTTGTTCGAAATGCCGAAGCACATATTTATTCCTTGAATGCATGAAATGCTTGTCCTTTTGTGAGAATTGAAAACGCTACATCAAAGACTGAAGTATCTGTCCGGCCTGCGTTCTCGATCAAGCTGAACGTCGCACCCATCAGAAGGCGATCAAGTTTCTCAAAGTTCAGTGGTCAAATCATTCTGAAGACGAAGCCACTTGGGAACGCGAGGATCGTCTTCGTGATGATTACCCCGTTTTGTTTCTGTCTACCTCCTAAAATCCCGGGACGAGATTTCTTGTAGTGGAGGAGATTTGTAACTCCCGGGTAATTAAGCTACAGTAATCCTCTGCTAATGATGCCATGTCACCATTGTTACTGTTGCTAATCTCACTTAGGTTCAAAATCGGTTCGAACTCAAATTTAAAATAAAGTCAAATAAATAAAGTTTTCAAATGTCAAAACTAAAAAGTGCAAACTATGGAAAATAATTTATAAGTAACATTGTTGAAGAAACCACACTTTTATAAAATATTTAAATGCACTTAAATAAATAAAACAGTGGCAAAACAATTAACTAAATGCCCTGTTAATTAATAGAAATATGCAAACTAAATTATTTAGCTACTACACCTTTTGTGGCAGTGGGCTAAGTCATAACACTAATTTAGGACTTGGTTTTGTATTTTGTTAAACTGAAATAAATGAAACTAAAAAAGAAAATAGTAAAGAAATAAAAGGCAGAAAAAACAAGAAAAACGAAAGAGAAACCCCCTGGGCTTTTGGCCAGTCGAGCAGTTGGGCAGTCCAGCCGGCCCACCCCCACTGCCTCCCGCCCCTCGCTACAGGGGGCAGGGGTGCCGTGGCGGCCATCCGCCGGCGATGGCCATGCATGGCGGCCATCCGCCCCTGCCCCCGCCTACAAGACACCGGCAACCCCCTCCCCACGCTCTGGACGAACCTTAGACCCCCAGATCCCCCCTCTCTCTTGTTCCCCTCCCCGCAGCCCACACCCGAGCTGCATTCGCCATGACCGAGCTGGGCCACCGCCGCCCCGCTGTCGACTGCGTGCCCAGGAGCCCTTGCCGTCATCCTCTCCGAGCACAGGGATGAGCTGGACCGTCCCCATAGCTCGCCTTCGTTGTTGTGTTCTCCTGCTCCGACCACAAGCATCACCGCGTCGATCCGCACCACCTCTGGTTCCTCCGACGTCCCCGGGCCTTCTCGCCAATGGCAGTGAGCGCCGACCCCTTCCCCTCTATTCCCTGCCTCTGCCACTGCCCGTAGCTGCTCCCCCCCATCGTAGTTGCCGTCGCACCGGAGAGCTCTGCTCCCCGCGCCGTCCCGCGTTGCCCGCGCCCCGCTGCCTTCCGCTGCTCTCGCTCGCCCACCTCGCCGCCCACCTCGCTCACTGCCTCCCCTGGACCGCGGTCGCCGCGCCCCATGCTCGCCGCGCCCGTGCCCTGCCCTGCGTGCGGGCCGCGCTCGGCCGGCTCTGTCCACAGCCGCACCCCCCTACTACAGCCGGCGCCCGCGCGGCCCCTCTCCAGCGCACACCCGCGCGGCCCCGCTTCGCCCTGCCTTGTCGTGGCCTCGCTGCCTGCAGTCGTGCCCGCCGGCGCCCAGCCGCGCCGGGCTATGGCCACGCCCGGTCCGGCGCCCGGCGCCCGTGCTCGCCCGCCCCGTTTACCGCTAGCGCCCGCTCAAGTGGCCTCCTGGGCCACTGACAGCCGGGGCCAATCCCCCTTTGTTTAGGACCAATAAAAAAAAGAGGAAACGAGATCAGAAATAATAAATAAATAAAAGTTATTAATTAATTAATTAATTACTAATATGATTAATTAACTTAATTAACTTTGCTTAATTAGCCTAATTAACTAAATTAGTTAATTTAACCCTGTTAATTAGCTAATTCTATGATAGAACGGCCCCACACGTCAGGGTTGACCCTGGTCAACTCAGTTGACTGCTAACATCATGATGACATCATGCTGATGCAATAACCCCATTCTAGATTTAATAATAATTTCAAAAAATGTTTAAAACTTTAAAAAATCATATAAAATAATTCGTAACTTGGATGAAAATAATTTATATATGAAAGTTGCTCAGAAAATTATGACGATTCTTAATATGCCCTTCGTTCGTCTGTCACATTCCCCTAGCATAGCAAACATGGAGCCGTCCCAGTCCAGTTCATCTGTCCGAAAATGCCAAACTTTGGGAAAACATTCCCGGATGTTTTCTCCCTTCGCCGGTATCGTGTAGTACTATGTTAGAACACCCCTAGCTCTGCGTGTAGTCATGTCATGCATCTGTTTGCTTTATATTTACTGCTTCTTTCCCCTCTTCTCTCTGGTAGACCCCGAGACCACTGTTGATGCCACTATGATCGACTACATCACCAATGACCCTTCTTCCTTTTTCAGCAGAGCTTCCAGGCAAGCAAACCCCCTTGATCATTCTGATATCACCCATTCCATTCTCTCTCATGCTTGCATTAGATTTTGCTAATGTATTTTATTGCTCCTATTCTGATGCATAGCCTGCTTTTGTAACCTACTCTTGTACCTTACCTGTTTAACCTAAACTGCTTAGTATAGGTTGGTTAGTGATCCATCAGTGACCCCTCACCTTGTCCCTGTTGCCCCGGCTTGATGACCGCTGACTCGATCAATGTGATCGACGTTCAGAGCCCGACACATCACCGCACACCCCTTAGTTGTACGACTCTGCAGGGCTACTATCGAGTGCCGAGGGTGATACCTTGTAACGCACTCCTGATGATAGCTTTGTAGTGTAGCTATTCGGTCGTGGTGATCAAGGGTGATTCCTCCTTCACCACTCCCGACACGACTCTGTAGCGCAACATCTCAAGTGTGAACCTCGAGGGTGATTCCTCCTAAGTTCACCTTGACGATTACATCGAGTGGAGTCCATCGAGGTTGATTCCTCGGATTCCCCTTGTTGTTTTGGACACACGGTTACTTTGACTTTACCATAGGACCATGTTGAAGTCGGGTCAGCCCTGAAGGGTACCTACGAGTTGATGTGAAGTCGGGTTGACCTAGAGGGTACCCGCGAGTTTTCTACGTGGCACGGCCGAGCATTCTGGGCCCTTGACGTAAGTCCACGAGACGGGGTGACGCGGTCACATCAATCATGAGTCTTTGCTCATTACCACGTGCTCCCAAGTCACTAACGGTCTGGATATGTGATCCGAGTAGGCCTATGGCCTTTTTTTGCACTAGCGACCACGCGGGAATAAGTGTGGGCACTCGATGTCGTACGTTTCTTCCGAAAGCCCTGACAGACTTCCAGTTCAGCTTTGTGGCATGGCTAGGCCGGCACCATCCAGGACAGAGGTGGTGCCTGGGTCCGCCTTGCATGTAACGACCTAGAGTGCAAAGGGCGATGGGCCCGAGACCCTGGAGCGCTTAGGATGTAGACCGGCGGGGACCTCTCTGTGGAGCCTAGGTAGTACTACGGCGTGTTGATCGGCCGAGGCCGGTCATGACCTGATGGTGTGTCCGGGCGGAGTTGATCGAGTGTGTTGGGTAAGTTGGTTCACCCCTGCAGGGAAGTATTATCTATTCGAATAGCCATGTCCATGTTAACGGACGCTCGGAGTTGTATCCCGATCGATACAACTAGAACTAGATGCTGAGGCATGTAATGGATATGATGGCTCCGGGATTGCTTTCTCGCAGGGAGTCGAGGAAGGATCTCTGGGCGTTAATGCTACAACATGCTTGTTAATTATAAACTGCCATTCTTTACTCTTCTGAATGCTGCAAGATGCTTGAAGATGCTAGTCTTCGATAGGCTAGGCCTTCCCCTCTATTCTGGCATTCTGCAGTTTAGTCCACAAGTACATCCCTTCCCTTGATACTAATTCATACTTAGTATAGATTTGATGCTTGCGAGTACTTTGGATGAGTACTCACGGTTGCTTTGCTACCCCTTTCCCCCCTTCTTTCTTCTTTCCGGTTGTTGCAACCAGATAGTGGATCCTAGGAGCCAGATGCCACCCCCGTCGACTACTGCTACTACCCCGACGGAGCCTAATATTAAGTGGAGACCGTGGACGACCAGGAGTAGTTAGGAGGTCCCAGGCAGGGGGCCTTGCCTCTTCGATCGTTGTTGCTTTTGTCTTTGCCTTCTTAAGGCAGTCTTGTTTAACTTATGTCTGTACTCAGATATTGTTGCTTCCCCTGACCCTTGTGTATCGAGCTTGTATTCGAGCCCTCGAGGCCCCTGGCTTGTAATATAAAGCTTGTATTATTTTATTTGTGTCTAGAGTTGTGTTGTGATATCTTCCTGTGAGTCGCTGATCTTGATCGTACACATTTGCGTGTATGATTATGTCGGTGCAACAGACCCTGGGTCCATTGCATAGACTATGCACAGGCCAGAGACAAGATTGCAAGACCAAGATCATACCAAACAAGGAGGATCAATTCCTTTGAAGGATCCAAGAGCAAGTCGAGAAGGCCAAGGCGAACCAGAGGAACAAGGCATCGCTAAGGAAAGGGCCTACCTTGCCGGGCAGGCGAGCCTGGCAGGGTTGGGTTTTGCCCTGGAAGCAAGCTCCCAGATTGTCCCGGCAGGCCTGCCGGGGTGGCGGAGGCAAGCCACTCCACCGCTCCACCTCACAAGCGACGATCGTGGTGTCAAGATCCAAGGTGACTAAGTGGCTGCTTTCTGCCACATGGCAGCCACTTCCTACAGCAAACACCTCCATATGACACCCGTCCTGAGACGTGTCAAGCAAGCAGGCGCGAAGCTGGCAAAACAGCCCGGCAGGGCTTGCCGGCAAGCTGTGATGTGACGTTGAGCAGCGCATTTAATGCGCTCTGTCAGCCTGCAGAGTTAGATATGATAGCACTGTTAGCTATCTAATCAGTACGCAAAGAATGATTTGCCACTGTGGTGACCCCTTAATCTATAAAAGGAGGCCCATGGCAACCGTAGAAAGGGTTGGATCCTCGCATATCCATACGCGCGTAGCCACTCTCGCCCCCAGAGCAACCTTGTCGGGCGAGTGTGCTACATTTCACCACCATTATCCACCATCAATTTACCAAAGCAGGAGTAGGGTTTTACGCCTCACGGCGGCCCGAACCTGGGTAAAAACTACCCGTGTGATCTCTGCCGTGCTGCGCGACGCTTCTTCGCTCTTTGTGCAATGTGTCCATCCCCCCGCCGAACCAAAAGGGGCTGATGGCCCCATAGGTGGCCGTGGTTTCCCACGACATCTTTGGCGTGCTAGGTAGGGGGATCGCTTGCGCGAAACCGAGAGCGTACGCTGCGCGTCATCTTCATCGACATTTTCATCGTCCACGGCGTCATCGACTATGGCGCCCCAGAGGAAGCCTGGAGCTGCAAATCACCCATCCACCTCGAAGGCTCCGCCGCCCGCGACCGCTGACGTCACGGGGAATGCGAGGGCTCGTGAGGGTGTGGATGCTGCGGGGGACGTGGTTGGCGCAGGCGGCGCCATCGCCACCTCCCCCACGGCCGAAGCAGGAACGGGAGGTACCGGGGAAGGACAGCATCAGCAACATCCCGACGGTCATGCTCCACGAGGTACGGATGGAGGTGTCGTTCCGCCTGAACCCTTTCTACTCGCCAACGGGCACAGCCACAGTGATGATGCTCGCTCTGGGGCGAATCGCAACCCTTTGATCGCCCCCGCTGCGGGCGCGACCACAGGGCACGCACCACCCCCGGGCGGGCTGACCCAGCTACTGTGCCCAATGGAGCCGCTGGCCCTCAGGCGTCTCCGCCGCATCACCATGCCGTCCAAACGTCTGGTTCGCAGCAGCAAGGGCGCGGCGTAGTCGCCACCGGCAACGTCAGGAGCCGAGCGACACTACAATCTACGTCGTCATCACCTATGCCAAGCACTACCTCAGAGGCCATGGCATGAGCCCAACTGCTGTTGAGATTTCCATCGGCGGCAAACCAAATGGATGAGTGGCGAGCCACCATCCAAAGTTTGATTGGTTTTGCTGAGGCGGAAGGATCACAGCGGGCCGGACCGCCATGGCCTCCCTAGGCAGCATCAACGGCTCATGCGGCTGGTCGTGCGGGAGTGGCCACCCTCACGGTGCAATCCGCACCACGGCAAGCTGCCCGGGAGCCGCAAGTCCAGGCACCCGATGATGTCTCGATGGCCTCGTTAGATCCTCGAGCGCGTCAAGGCCGACAGCGTGCCCCGGAGGGCAGGCGAAGGGAAGGCGCGCGCTTCATCGACGAGCGGCGCCGCGACAACCCCTGCCAGACCAATGGGTGCGATGGGCCCGATGTCGACGAGCCCGCCCTCGGAGATGGCAGGTGCCCGCCTTTCGAGGTTGGGTGCCCTGCCTTCACCCGTGAGCTACGGCAAGTCCGTTGGCCGTCCACTCGCACATTCAAGCCAGAGATACCCGAGAAGTATGATGGGAGGCTAAACCTGGCAGAGTTCTTGAGCATCTACACCATCGCTGTTCAAGCTGCCGGGGGAAGAGATGAGAAGGTGTTTGCCAACTACTTCCATTTGGCCCTCAAGTCAAATGTGAGGTCTTGGCTGATGCACCTGCCGGAGAACTCCATTTGGACCTGGGCTGACCTGTGCCATGAATTCATTGGTGCCTTCATGGGTGGCCATCAAGAACTAGGGCGGCCCGGCGAGTTGTAGCTTCTCCGGCAAAAAGAAGGAGAAGCTCTGCGGAAGTACTTGCAGAGATTCAGTCGAGTACACAGAAATATCCCAGATATCCACCCAGCTGCCATGATAGCTGCCTTCCAATCCAACATGCGCAACCACAGGATACATTCCAAGATGAATGTTCGGTTCCCCAAGACTATGAAGGAGCTCTACACTTTGGTGGACAAGTGTGCTTGGGTGGAGGAGGGGAGGAAGCTTCATGGAGAGGAAGATTGCGTCGACATCAACTCAGAAGATGATGACGAAACCATCAGTAAGAAGAAGAAGAACAAGAAGCACAACAAGAAGCACAAGGATAAGACAGTGATGGCTATTGAGGGGTCAGGCACGCCTAGTACCAGCAAGAAGGGCAAGGCTGAAGCCCCCGGCAAGGAGGCTACCGCATGCGCTGACTGCCGGGAGGCGGCGGCTGCCGAGAAAGCTGGGAAAGGTGATGGGCCATACTGTAAGATTCATCGGACCAAGGGCCATGATCTCCAGGAGTGTTATCAAGTTGAGCAGCTCGTCAATAGACAGAAGGCTGAGTATGAGAAGCGTGATAAGGAAAAAGGTCAGGATGGCGCTGGCGGGAAGGGCCGGGGTGGTGAAGCAAATCGCCCCGGCAAGGCTCCTAGGAACCAAGGGAAACCCGCCAAGGGCCGAGAGGAGGATTGCAGTAATGAGAGTGATGGAGGGAATGAAGAGGAAACCAGCGAGCAGGAATTCCAGAAGGCCACTGACACCCTGTGCATTGACGGGGGGTGCATCTTTGCACTCCTCTCACTGCCAACTTAAAGAGTGGGTGCGTGAAGTCAATGCCATGGAGCCAGTGGCAGATTCTCGGAATCCGCTCAAGTGGTCACGCACGCCCATCATCTTTGATGAAGATGACCACCCCGACCGCATCACTACGGTAGGGTGCTTGCCGTTGTTGGTCTCACCAACAATTTGCAACCTTATGGTCACAAAGATGCTGGTTGACAGCGGGGCCGGGTTGAATCTGATTTCCCCAAAGGTTATCAGCAAACTCCAGATAGCAGAAGAAGAACTTAAGGCCACAGGCACGTTTCAAGGAGTCAATCCCGGTAGGAGCCGTCCTAAGGGAAAAGTTACGTTCCCAATGATGTTTGGAGGGGAGTTGAACTACAGGACTGAGAAAGTTGTGTTTGATGTGGTTGACCTCCTTCTGCCGTACAACGGGATCCTTGGGCACTCAGCCCTGGCCAAATTCATGGCAGGATCCCACTATGCCTACAACACCTTGAAGATGCTAGGACCGAGGGGCATCATTTCCATTCCATCGGACAAGAAAGACACAATTATTTGCATGGATAAGATGTACCGGGACGCGGTCGCGGCAGAGGTCGCGGAAGCCACAGTTCCTGCCAAGGAAAAGAATAGCAGAGGCACTGGCAAGGAATCCGGGAAGCGTACCTCTATGGAATGTGCCGCACCCATTGATGACACACCAGAGAGTTCCAACAGCAAGAGATCCAAGGCTACTCCACCCCAAGTGAAAAAGGTCGCGGCAGGGCTGGCTGGCGCTGATGGTACTTTCACTATTAGCGCCACCCTTGACGACAAATAGGAAAGCGCGCTCGTTGCCTTCCTGCGGGCAAATATCAATGTGTTTGCCTGGCAACCATCTGATATCCCCGGTGTTCCCAGGGAGGTAATCGAGCACCACCTTGCTGTCTGCCCACATGCCCGGACCGTCAAGCAGAAGGTTCGGAAGCAGGCCTTGGAACGGCAGCAGTTCATTGCTGAGGAAATCAAGAAACTTGAAGCAGCTGGTTTGGTCAGAGGAGTACTGCATCCAACATGGTTAGCAAACCCAGTGGTTGTGCGTAAGGCTAATGGAAAATGGAGGCTTTGCATAGATTTTACGGATCTAAACAAGGCATGCCAAAGGACCCATTTCCCTTGACGCGCATCGACCAGATCATGGATTCTACTTCAGGATGTGAGTTGCTCTCTTTTCTGGATGCATACTCTGGATACCATCAGATTTTTATGTCCAAGGAGGACAAAGAAAAGACCTCATTCATCACCCCATGCGGCACGTACTGCTTTGTGTGCATGCCTTTCGGGTTGAAGAGTGCCGGGTCCACTTTTGCAAGAGTAGTCCAGATTGGCTTTGAACCACAGTTGCATAGGAACATTGAAGCCTATATGGATGATATTGTGGTGAAGACCAAGGATAGATCAACCCTCATTCAGGATTTAGAAGAGACATTTGCTAATCTGCGCAAGATCAACTTGAAGCTGAATCCGAAGAAGTGCGTGTTTGGCGTTCCCTCCGGCAAGCTACTTGGTTTCTTTGTGTCCCACCGGGGGATAGAGGCCAACCCCGATAAGATCAAGGCTATTGAGCAGATACGGGCACCCAAGACGGTCAAGGATGTGAGGCGTTTGACTGGATGCATTGCCGCGCTTAGCAAGTTCATCTCCAAGTCTGCCGAGCGCGTCTTGCCGTTCTTCAAGATTTTGAAGAAGGCAGGACCCATGAAGTGGACCCCGGAAGCAGATGCTGCGCTGCAGGATTTGAAGCCCTACTTATCTTCTGTGCCTACTTTGGTCGCACCCAAACCACAAGAGCCGTTACTGCTATATCTGGCAGCAACTAATCAAGTGGTTAGTGCAGCCCTAGTAGCACAGCGAGAAGTGGAAGAAGCAGCCACCTCAGCAAATGTTCCGCCAGGGGAAGAGGAAGAGAGCGGCCCGACAAGGCCAGAAATGGATCAGGACAAAGAAGAGCACGACAGCAGAAGCAACCCCAAGGACACGGCAAGGAAGAAGGTGGTGCAGCGCCTAGTATACTTCGTCAGCTCCCTGTTGCAGGGGGCTAGATCCAGGTATTCTGGCGTGCAAAAGTTGATCTTTGGCCTTGTCATGGCCTCAAGGAAACTGCGCCACTACTTCCAAGCCCATGAGATCATGGTTGTCACCCGCTTCCCATTGCAAAGGATACTTTGAAAACCAGAGGCCACCGACAGGATAGTGGAGTGGGCATTGGAGTTATCCAGCTTTGGCCTAAAGTTTGAAAGCACATCAACAATCCAGAGCAGGGCGTTGGCAGAGTTTATTGCAGAATGGACACCAACCCCTGATGAAGATGTACAGGAAACAGTTATCCCCAGCAAGGAAGCGCCCCAAGAATGGATCATGTATTTTGATGGTGCCTTCTCCCTACAAGGTGCAGGGGCTAGCGTGCTTCTCGTGACTCCCACTGGAGAACACCTGAGGTACGTCATCCAGATGCACTTTCCCTGGGAGGAGGCAACCAACAATACAGCAGAATATGAAGGGCTTCTTGCCGGGCTCAGAATTGCAGCAGAATTGGGAATTAAGAAGCTGATCATTCAAGGAGATTCACAACTGGTGGTGAGACAAGTCAACAAGGATTACCAAAGCCCATTGATGGAGGCATACATCGAGGAAGTGAGAAGATTGGAGGAGCGCTTTGATGGGTTGCAAACAGAACACGTACCTCGTGCGGAAAACAACATTGCTGATCACCTGTCAAAGTGCGCTGTGCAGAAGCTTCCTGTGGAACCAAGAACTTTTGTTCTCCATCTTACTCACCCCTCCGTATCCCCGACAACAATGGACCGAAAGAGGAGGAAATTTGACTCTGGTAAGCCTCTCCCGGTAGAGCCTTTCGGGGCTCCTGGCAGGGACCCTACCGGAAACAACTCCCCTTCGCTTGCTGGGCTGCACCCTCCTGCTGGGCCATTGGTCCCCATAGTCAAGGGATGCGCCCCCACGAATGAGGAGGTGCCGCTAGTCCTCGTTGCCGAGCCTCAGGCTCCAACTTTCTCCAAACCGGAGAACTTCCCGAAGAGCAAGAAGAAGCTGAAAGAGTAGCCCAGAGGGCCAGTATGTATCAGTTTGTCGATGACACACTGTACAGAAGAAGGCCCAATGGTGTGAAATTGAAGTGCATTTGCCGGGGAGGAGGAAAGGAACTACTGGCAGAGATACACAAAGGCATGTGCGGCTCCCATATTGGATCAAGGGCTTTGGTTGGGAAAGCATTCCAGCAAGGATTCTATTGGCCCACAGCCCTCCAAGATGAGATTTAGCTCATCACCAAGTGTGAAGCATGTCAGTTCCATTCCAAAAATATCCATCAGCCTGCCCAAGCACTCCAGACAATCCCTTTGTCATGGCCGTTTTTGGTCTGGGGGCTCAATATCCTCGGCCCTTTCCCCCGAGCTGCTGGGGGCTTTGAATTCTTGTTCGTTGCAATCAACAAGTTTACAAAGTGGCCAGAAGTAGATGCCGTGAGAAAGGAGACTGCTCAGTCAGCTATCAAGTTCTTGAAAGGATTGGTGTGCCGCTTCGGGGTTCCTGCCCGGATCATCACCGACAACGGCACCCAGTTCACGAGCCGCGCCTTCATGCAATATGTTCATTCCCTCGGAAGCAAGATGTCATTTGCATCTGTCGCACATCCCAGAAGCAATGGACAAGCTGAGAGGGCGAACACTGAAGTGCTGCGAGGACTCAAGACAAGAACGTTTGATAAGCTGCGGAAGCACGGCAGGAAATGGATCAATGAGCTGCCGGTGGTTCTTTGGTCCCTCAGAAGGACACCAAATCGAGCTACCAGGCAGACTCCCTTCTCCCTAATCTATGGGGCAGATGCCGTTATCCCCACGAAACTCATTTACGGGTCACCTCGAGTGCTTGCCTACGATGAAGTAGCACAGGAATAGCACATACGTGACGATGCCGTGCTTCTCGAGGAGAGCCGTCTCCGGGCTGCTACGCATGCTGCACGCTATCATCAAGCCCTGCGTCGCTATCATAGCCGCAGGGTTCATGCCTGGTTTTTTGAGGAAGGCGACCTTGTCCTTAGGCACGTTTAGTCCGCCAAGGGTACAAACAAGCTATTGCCGAAGTGGGAAGGCCGTTACCAGGTAGTACGAGTCACCAGACCTGGCGCAGTCTGTTTGGAGACCGGAGATGGCATTCAATTGCAAAACTCATGGAATATTGAGCATCTCCGCAAGTTCTACCCGTAAGGCGCGGCTGTCGGGCCCTGCCCGGCAGCCACCCTTTTGTACATGCCTTGCCTCAGCTGCATGTAACCCCTTGTACAAAGCCAGGTGACGACCCTGAGCAACAGAGAAATAAATGAAGTGCTGGGGGCCCCTAACAAGTTGCATGCATGCATAAGCATTTCATAAGCATTGCATGATTCATGTAGATAGGTTGCATGATCATGTAGATAGATTGCATCTGGCATCATCTTCATTTGCATAAACTGCAGGCTCCTGCCGTGGACTTAGTCCTAGAAAGAGGATGCAAAGACAAGCCAACACTATGATCTCTGGCAAGCCAAAGAGATAAGTTCCATCTCTTATCCATAAATGTTCCGTGAGTAGAACTTGTGCATACAAAAACCTCGCCACCTCGGAAACAAAGGTGCTCCCATCTACTGGCATGAACATTGCTTCGGTCAGTATGGTCACAGTGGCCTTTGGCTGAAAGGGGTTGGCGGGGGGCTGGTCTCTCCCAATAGGTTCTGCGCTCGGCAGGCTCAGCCTCACGGCAGCAGTCCTATGGGGTGCCGGCAAGGTAGCTTACCGGGACCTACTTGTTTATGTGAAAGTATGGAGGTGTTTCACCTCTGCATAGATGTCATACATGCACAAGTGCCCGGCAAGCTTATCTTTTTCATTAATATGCTGATCAACAAGTACAAATCTCATGGAACATAAACATGGATACAAGAGATTACATTCTTTGAACTAAAATTTGGCAAGTGCCTACAGATTTAAGACTGGAAAAAAGATAAGTGCCCCGTAAACTCCTCTCCCTGTCCCTTTTTATCCCAGGTAGTGCAGTGGGAAGAGGAGAGCTCAGGAGGACTGCCCAAGCAGGAGCCCACCCCGATCCCGTCATGGCCTGCCGGGTGCAGCCTGACAAGATCGGGAGTGGCGAGGCTGCGAAGAAGGGGGACAGAAGGAGCGGCTTGGCGGTGCCCTGGTCACCACCTCCAAGACCAGTTAAAAGCCCCAGCACAAGCGCCAATAGGGAAGACCGTCAGAGCTCAGCTGGAAGACTGCTGGAGGAGGAGAAGGCACCAAGAGAGTGGCCCCCTCCCCGGCGGTCGGGAGCCTGGTGATGACGGTGCTGGGGAGGGGAGGGGAAGAACGGAAGACGAGGGGGCAGGACGTCAGTACGAGACGAGCGCGTTGGTGCCCTCGTACTCCAACCTGACGGTCTACCTCCCGCCTTCTCCGTCTTCCCTAACTTCATCTTCATCAACACCGCTCCAGGAAGACGCTAGGCCCCCAGCCCGGCACCTTCCCCGAAGAGACGGCGGGTGACTGTGACGAGCAGGACACTCGAGGCGCGCTGCTCCCCACCTTGGCGGGCAGGAAGACGTTGCCGTCCTTAACAAGAATACGAGGTCTGCCGGAAGGAGCAGTGTTGGGATTACCAAGGGCCCCATACACTGCATCCCAGGCAAGCATCAAGAGCCTCGGACACCTCGACAACAGGATGGCGACCACCGGCAACGAGCGGCACTAGACCAGACTCACTCCCCAAGCATCAGCATGAGCATTTGACATCGTCAGCAACTCCAAGCTAGGGCCCGGGGGCTGGCCCCAGGCTCTTCCTTTTAGCATACCCAGAAGAAGCAGAAGGCAGAGGAGTGGAACGTGGATGAATGCTTCCGTTCATCCCCCGCTCCTCCTTTTATAGGCGAGCTGGGGGTGGGGGCTGATTCCCTGGCGAGTACCCGCCGTCCTCCTCCACCAATCCAAGAAGATCGGGCCCCTACCTTAATGCTCTCTCGCACCATGCGCCTACATTTACCTACCCCACTCAATGCATGCGGCATACGTGGCTAAGGATAAGGGCGTGGTGGGAAGAGTGAATTGGCAGTTACCCGCCCGTGCGTTAAAGTCATTCACGGGCCATTACAAGAATGGCCCCACTACAATTGGCGTTGCACGACGCGCGGGAAAACCAAAAACTGACCCGAGCTCAAGTTAATGAAGAAACAAAGAAGATCTCAAAGTGCGGAGCCGCCCTTACATTTCTGCCTGTGCACTGGTTAGGGCCTACCCCGACGACGCCCAGCGGCGCGTCCGTGCCAGGCCCGGGGACTCCTGTCGGTGCAACAGACCCTGGGTCCATTGCACGGACTGTGCATAGGCCAGAGACAAGATTGCAAGACCAAGATCATACCAAACAAGGAGGATCAATTCCCTTGAAGGATCCAAGAGCAAGTTGAGAAGGCCAAGGCGAGCCAGTGGAACGAGGCATTGCTAAGGAAAGGGCCTACCTTGCCGGGCAGGCGAGTCTGGCAGGGTTAGGTTTTTCCCCAGAAGCAAGCTCCCAGATCGTCCCGGCAGGCCTGCCGGGGCTGGCGGAGGCAAGCCACTCCACCGCTCCACCTCACAAGTGACGCAAGTCAGTAATCGAAGCGGTGTCAAGCTCCAAGGTGACTAAGTGGCTGCTTTCTGCCACATGGAAGCCACTTCCTACAACAAACACCTCCATATGACACCCGTCCTGAGACGTGTCAAGCAAGCAGGCACGAAGCAGGCAAAACAGCCCGGCAGGGCTTGCCGGGCAAGCTGTGATGTGACATTGAGCGGTGCATTTAATGCGCTCTATTAGCCTGCAGAGTTAGATATGATAGCACTGTTAGCTATCTAATCAGTACGCAAAGACTGATTTGCCACTGTGGTGACCCCTTAATCTATAAAAGGAGGCCCATGGCGACCGTAGAAGGGTTGGATCCTCGCATATCCATATGCGCGTAGCCACTCTCGCCCCCAGAGCAACCTTGTCAGGTGAGTGTGCTACGTTTCACCAGCATTATCCACCATCAATCCACCAATGCAGGAGTAGGGTTTTACGCATCACGGCGGCCCGAACCTGGGTAAAAACTGCAGGTGTGATCTCTGTCGTGCTGCGCAACGCTTCTCCGCTCTTTGTGCAACCTGTCCATCCCCCCACCGAACCAAAAGGGGCTGATGGCCCAATAGATGGCCGTGGTTTCCCATGATAGATTAGTGTACGATTGAATCGGGGGCGTCACAACATCTTGGTGCCATGCCATTACATCAAGCAAGGTTCCATGTATTTCTGATCATTTTTGAAATTTTGGGAATTTAAAAGCCATAGCACTTGATGTTTCTGTCCAAGCCGTGACACCAATATTTTTGTAAATTCCTTCCAATTTACTGCACAGGGCATTAACTCGCACATGAGGACAGAACTATGATCTTCCAAACCATTATGGTTAGCTGTTGCATGTACATGTCATTCAAATTTGAATTACAGTCATTAAATGGTTAGAAAATCACTTCAATGTCTTAAAAAGGTCAAATGGCCCCTGAAAATTTTCAAATTTTAATATGCCAGTTGTATTAGTGCATGTTAACAGTAGAAAAAGTTTCGAGGCCATACGAGGAAGCTATCGTTGTTTCGTCATCAAACACGCATTGTTCCCTCTCGGAACCACGAGCCTTCTCGTTAGTTGCTCTGGTTTGTGAGGGGGATGTGTGTCCAAACTTTCGTCGAACATGCCAATTTTTTTACCATGGCTTCTTGGTGGTAGGACATTACATCAAGCAAGGTTCCATGTATTTCTGATCATTTTTGAGCTTTTGGGAATTTAAAAGCCATGGTACTCGATGTTTCTGTCCAAGGCATGACACCAATATGTTTTAAAATTACTTCCAATTTACTGCGCAAGGCATTAACTCACAGACAAGGACACAAATATGATTTTTCAAACCCTTTTTGATTAGCTGTTGCATGTACATGTACTTCAAATTTGAATTACGGTCATTAGATGGCTAGAAAATCACTTAAATGTCTTAAAAAGGTCAAATGACCCCTGAAAATTTCCAAATTTTAAATTGACAGTTGTATTAGTGCATGTTAATGGTAGAAAAGGTTTGAAGGCCATTAGAGGAAGCTAGCAACGGTTCGTCATCAAACATGCATTGTTCCCTCTCGGAACCATGAGTCTTATAGTGAGATGCTCCAGTTTGTGAGGGGTATGTGTTCAAACTCTCATCAAACAGGCCAATTTTTTCCCCACGGCATCATGGTCCCATGCCATTACGTCAAGCAAGGTTTCATGTATTTCTGATCATATTTTTTTGGAATTTAAAAGCCATGACACTCAATGCTTGTGTCCAAGCCATGACACCAATGTGTTTGAAAATTCCTTCCAATTTACTACACATGGAATTAACTCGCACACAAGTACACAAATATGATTTTTCAAACCGTTATGGTTAGCTGTTGCATGTACATGTAGTTCATATTTGAATTACAGTCATTAAATGGCTAGAAAATCACTTAAATGTCCTAAAAAGGTCAAATGACCCCTGAAATTTTCCAAATTTTAACATGATAGATGTATTAGTGCACGTTAACGGTAGAAAAAGTTTGAAGGCAATAAGAGGAAGCTACCGCCGGTTCGTCATCAAACATGCATTGTTCCCTCTTGGAACGACGAGTCTTCTAGTGAGATGCTCCGGTTTGTGAGGGGTGTGTGTCCAAACTTTTGTCTAACAGGCTAATTTTTTTTACCACAGCATCTTGGTGCCATGCCATTACGTCAAGCAAGGTTTCATGTATTCCTGATCTTTTTTGAATTTTTTGGAATTTAAAAGCCATGGTACTCAATGTTTGTGTCCAAGCCGTGACATGAGTATGTTTGAATATTCCTTCGAATTTACTGCACATGAAATTAACTTGCACACTAGTACACAAATATGATTTTCCACCCCATGATGGTTTGCTATTGCATGTACATGCAGGTCAAATTTTAATTCTGGCCACTGAATGGCTAGAAACTGACTTAATGTCTTAAAAGGGTCAAATGAACCCTTATAATTTCCAAATTTTAACTTGGCAGTTGGGTTAGTGCATGTTAACGTTACAAAATTTTCCCGTACATTTAAAACACCATCCATTGCCACTGTACCCCAAATTTGTCTTTCACAACTAATACAAAAAATCAACTACATCACACACAGTTTGTTATTGGAACCATTTGCGATGAAAATTCGTGGGTCTATTTAGTACTTCCTCAATAAGATTCGCCGGCTTCGTCTGCTCAAGTGTCGATCACCCTCGAATCCACGAATCCCCGATCCCCATTCCCAAACCCCTTCTTGCAAAGAATGATGCCGTGGAGACACTTCGTGGGGACCCATATGGTGACCGTGTCCTCCTCGAGGGCTGCCGCCTCCGCCGAGAGCGCGGCCGCCTACGCCAAGAGTGTGGCCGCATCCGCCGAGAGGGCATCTGTGGCATCCGACAAGGTAGCTGCAGCAGCCGAGACAGCAGCAACAACTGCTGCGATGGTGTCTACAAATGCCGAGAGCGCTCGAGTAGCCGTCCGTGCCGCTGATGTGACCCTGGCCCGGGTCGAGGCCAACCACGCCAAGATCGAGGACACCCATCCCAAGATATTCCAGGCCTCCTCGGAATCCAGCATGCAACCCACATCCGAAAAGGCGGCAGAGACCATGGAGCACCTGCTTCCTCGTGAGATCGCTGAGCGGGAGCTGGAGATGGAGGAGGCGCCGGAGATCGAGGAGCACCGGGAGGAGGAGTTGCATGTAGCTGAGGAGGAGGTAGAGAAGAGCCTGTCCGTCGATGAATCGGTGGTGGAGTACCAACGCGAGCTTTGGCGCAGCCAATACTATGAGTAATGCAACCTTGAGGGCGGCGCCGAGGACGAGAACAAGGATGACGATGTGGTCTACTTTAGCATGGGGGACGCAGAGTCCACCAACGGCAGCATGTCGCCAGGACAAGTCATCGATGTCTCATCTTACACCAGTGAGGCATAGGGCGGCGCGTCGACAGTTTTGTTAAAATTATGTGTACTTAGCCTTTGTTTATAATGCTGGTCTTTTGTTAGAGCAATGTTTAAGTCAATTGGCTCTGTTTAATTACTAAAATTGCTCAATTTGGTAAGTGTGGTCTGTGTGCTTTAGGCTCTTTTGTGTACCCAAATTAGCAAGCGATGTTAAATTATGCAGTGACGTGGATGAGCACCGTACCTAGGGAAATTTCCATCAAAATTGGAATGATCAAACTCATCACATGCACGTAAAGCAGAAGAATCGTTTGCGATGCACACTTTGTTCAAAGTGAATGGTGTTCGGTGGCACCGCACGCAAAGTTTCCCTCCACCATTCAATTTTTTTGGCCTACCACCGAAATATCTAACTCTCCCCCCTCCCTACCCCCTTTTCTCCCTGACCACAAGTCACATTTCCCCTGTTTCCTCCTTCCTTCCTTCCCAAGACATAGCCGCTTCCTCGCTTGCTTCCTCGCTCTCGCCATCTCGCATCCGACCACCGCAGTGGCTATGGTCTTCTTCAATGACTTCTCCAGCTGTTCCTCCTCCTCCTCCGACTCTTTCACCAGTTGGGTATGCCTCTCTCCTCTCTCTTGGGTTATGGTTTGGAATAAAGGATTTTAACCCGGCGGCCGATTTGAGTCATTTCTTCATCTTGTAGCTCCCTAGGACCATCACTTGCAACGAATGGAGCGGGGGTTGCTGAAGATCCGCCTACTCGTTGTCACCATCAATCTCCATGCATGAAGTTAGTTGCGTTTGAATCTGTGGACAGTGGGAGGAAGTTTTTAGCATGTGTAGAGATGGTTAGCCCCACTTTCGTTGTTACAAATCATTTGTTAGATGTGATTCAGACACTCTCACTGTGCTATGTTATTCTGGATCTGACTAAGATAGTGTCACAGTTTCTACCTAGTATCTAAAAAATTTGCCATCTCATCAGCGGTGCCATGAGAAAATTATTTGGCACCACTTCAGTAGTTTGTGCGGCCAACTTTTCTCCACACATATGAGTAGCCAAGCAGTATAATACTAAAACTTTTTGTCATGAATGAACTGGGCAATAGAGCAACTAGCTGCTTCAGAGTTCGGTTCCATAAGTTTTCCTCTGGCATCGGCTCGGCAGTGTAGGGCACCGGTGCCAAATGTAGCAACAGTTGTTTTGACACCGGTTTTGGCATACATAGTTGACGTCCCTAGTGATATTAGTTCTATGTTACTAAATTTGTGCATGTACACACCTGGTAGAATCAAGGGATAATTGTATTGATACCCTTAGTTGTGTCCCCCTCAACCGAATTGCCCCTAGTTTTTGAAAACACGTGGTCTTGCCCAACCCACTTTGTCGTCTTGTGCTTTTGCCCTTTGACCATTTGACCGTCACTTTGAAAACTTCATAACTAATTCATACTAAATCAGAAAAATGCAAATAAGATACCAAAATGTTTGGAAAAACATCACCTGTATGTCAATGTCACTTGCATTCATGAGAAAAGTGTTGGTAAGTGCCCATCCGAGTTTTAGCTCTTATCATACCACCATGAACAGGAAAATCTAAAAATATTCAAGAAAAATTTGGTGGAAAAGAATTGCAAATGTTTTAAGTGCTTGCCAAGTTTCATGAGGGAATGACATTCGTGGAAGTCGTGGCAAAAAAAACAATCTATTTTTTAGTGTTCATTATTTTTTTGCCACGACTTCCATGAATGTCATTCCCTCATGAAACTTGGCAAGCACTTGAAACATTTGCAATTCTTTGCCACCAAATTTTTCTTGAATTTTTTGAATTTTTTTAGATTTTCCTGTTCATGGTGGTATGATAAGAGCTAAAACTCGGATGGGCACTTACCAACACTTTTGTCATGAATGCAAGTGACATTGACATACAGGTGATGTTTTTCCAAACATTTTGGTATCTTATTTGCATTTTTCTGATTTAGTATGAATTAGTTATGAAGTTTTCAAAGTGACGGTCAAACGGTCAAAGGGCAAAAGCCCAAGACGATAAAGTGGGTTGGGCAACACCACGTGTTTTCAAAAACTAGGGGCAATTCGGTTGAGGGGGACACAACTAAGGGTATGAATACAATTATCCCTAGAATCAATTTGAAGTCATCCAAACACTATCGCTATGTTGTTGCAGTTATATTTAGCTTCCTCATAAAATGTTCAATTTGTTATTTATAGTACATGATTAAGAACTTGTAGCGTTGTTGCAGTTATTTATAGGTTGTGATGTTTCTGAATTTGGTTGTTGTCTCAGTAGCAATTAATTCATTTGCACACTGATCTTTTTGAGAAGATATGTCATAACTAACGTGTTTCTTCAGTTTTCCAAATATGTATGTGGTGAGTTTCAATGTTGCTAGAAACCCATTTTCCCTACAATTGTTACTGATTTAGGTTTAAATATTCTAGGATGAATGAAAGTGTTCTTACCTGGAGTGGGTTGATCAAGAGTGGCCACAGTCTTTGAAGATGTGCCTAGCAAAGCTCTGGAGCATGTATGAGGAAGAGAACAAAGATAGGCTTAGAGAAAGTGTTGTCAACATTGAAGAATATTTCAAGATACGGGAAAGAAGAAGAAGATGGAGAATGAACTCAGATTTTTTAAATTAGACTTTGCTAAGATGGTGTGGGCGAAGGAGGAGGCACTTTCCTAGTTGGTCAGTGCAAAACAGGTTCTTACTAAACTGAAAGTAGAGGTGGAGAAGACGAACTTGGATGATCATGCATCACTCGATTAGGGAAATGAATATATTGTTCTAATATTGTGCTTATGAAGGTGAACTAGCTATATGATGTACTGTGCTGTTTTCACGTAGCTATCGTACTGTGATGTTAAAATATATTTATGTGATCTCACAAAAAAACATTTATGTGCCTGATATGAAATTGGCAAACAACTGTTCGATATGAACTGTGAATTTGCTTAATACTAAAACTATTAATGGTAAACTAATAAACCTGCTAAATGGGTCATGGAACTTTACAAAATGGTTCTAGTAGTAAAAGCGTGTGTGATGGATAGCCCAATGCCATATAGTTTTCTTCATCGAATCATGTGTGATATACTTTAATAAAGCCAACGGTTAACAAAGGCAGAGCATGTTTGATCGTTACACCTATCACACGCAAGGCTATACAGAAAACTGTGTGTGATGTAGGTACGAATGGAAACTTTTGTCTGGGATTCACTGTGTGGGATGTGCAGACGAACGGAAACGTCTGTCTAGGATTCACCATGTGGGATGTATACGAATGGAAACGTTTGTCTGGTATTCGCTGTGTGGGATGTACATACGAATGTAAATTTTTCTCTAGGATTCACTGTGTGGGATGTACTTACGAATGGAAACGATTGGGCCTGTATAATTGTATGCGATGGCTAGCCCGACCGCACATGAGCTCATTTTGCCCAGTGTGTGTGATCGGAGGGCCTATCCCCGACGGTTTCTGGGTCGTGTGGGAAGGACCCTCCTATCACACACACTCAGAAGGCGACAGTTTAAAACTCCATCATGAAAAGGAGTTAAAACCGTTTGTATAGCATCTCGCTGTCCCAGTGCTCTTTTAATGGTTTTTGGTTTTTTGGTTGTTTGTAGTTAGCATATATCCAGTTTCAATGGCTATCTTTGGTTGTTCATAGTATGCCTTGTTTATTTCAGTTATTCACAACGTGATGTTCTATGTGTGTAAGTATGAACTGTGCAGTTCAATTTCATCAATACCAGTTTGTAGCGCCCAAGATGCAATTCTATCCCGATCACGTGATGAATTCATGATTGGGGCAGAATCGCATTTTGAGCGCATAGCAAGGTGGATATCATTACAACATACCATGTATTGAATATATGAGAATACCAGATAAAGGCTTACACTCACCACAAGCTACAACATAAATACATGAATACATCAATACATAGCAATCATCATACAGAAGAGCAGGATCTGACTATGGATGAAATCAAACGAAAAAGAAGAACGACATCCACCCTGCTAATCCCAGGCTCCCGACCCAGAACTTATCCCTTGATCGAAGAAGAAGAAGAAGCAGAAGAACTCCAAAACAAGCAAGCATCGCTCTCTTGTCAAAGCATCGCTTTACCTGTACCTACAACTGTTGTTGTAGTAATATGTGAGCCACGAGGACTCAGCAATCCCATTACCATGGGTATCAAGACTAGCAAAGCTTAATGGGTATGGAATGGATAAGTGGTGAGGTTCCAGCAATCACTAAGCATTGTATGGTGGCTAACTTACGAGTACAAGAGTAAGAAGAGTAAACTACGCATAATGGTCGCAAACTAGTAATGATCAAGAAGTGATCCTGAACTACTTACGAGTCAAACATAACCCCACCGTGTTCTCTTCCCGAACTCCCTCGAAAACAGATGGTCACGGTTAAACATGCGGTTGGTGTATTTTATTCGAAGTTAATGTCAAGTTCTCTACAACTGGATATTATAAATTTCCAAGTCGCCACATAACTACGGGCACGGCTCTCGAAAAGGTTAAACCCTACAAGACATTTCGACAATGGTAAAATAAAACCAGCAAGACCTCCCGATGTGCCGACACCCTGATAGTAGCCGCGCGTATCTCGTCTAAGGCCACGACAGATGAGCTATGGTCACAGCGTCCAAATCCACGAGTTTCCCTGGGCGGCACCGCAAGCTGCTCTAGTTTGGACCAACACTCATGAGGAGCACTAGCCTGGGTTGTTGATTAATTATCCTCGGGTGCTAGCCGGTCCCTCTGCAAGTTTTAGTTATTATTAGGCAAATGGTAAAACCAAGGCTGGCCCTTGCTGGAAGATTTTTATTCAAAGCGAACTGTCAAGGGGGGCCCATAAACCCCGACCGTGTAAGGAACGCAAATCAAGGAACATAACACCGGTATGACGGAAACTAGGGCGGCAAGAGTGGAACAAAACACCAAGCAAAAGGTTGAGCCTTCCACCCTTTACCAAGTATATAAATGCATTAATTAAATAAGAGATATTGTGATATCCCATGATATCCATGTCCCAACATGGAACAACCTGCACTGCACCTGCAACTAGCAACACTATAAGAGGGGCTGAGCAAAGCGGTAACATAACCAATCAATGGTTTGCTAGGATGGTGGAAAGGTTAGAGGCTTATCATGGCAATTTGGAAGACTTGATAAACAAGTGGTAGGTAGCGTGACATAGCGATAGCATCGAGACAACTAGCAAAGCAAAGATAGTAGTGATATCCAAGGTAAAGGTCATCTTGCCTGAAATCCCACTAGGAAGAAGACCGGATCCATGAAGTACACAAACCAATGTAGTCAAATGGATCCTCACAATTGCAACGTAACCAAAAATATCGAGAAGAAGCACAACCGGAAAGAAGCAAAAACACGGTAAACACACTAGCATAAGCATGGCATGATGCATAATCAACTATGATGCATGTCCGGTTTAATAAGACATGGCATGGGAAAGTGTGCCCTTGCAGCCCACGCACACGACAAGAAGGCACGAGGCAGTAGGCGTCAGCCTTCTCTGCTCGATGTAGAGACTGGAGCTGGGCGCGGCGGCTTCAGGTGAGGCAGGGGACAACAACTACGCGGGGAATGCGGCGAGGTGGCAGAGACAAGCGGATCCGGCCACATGATGGCATTCTCCGGCGAGGTGGCAGCGAGCATCATGCTCATTCCCGAGTGGAGGACGAAGTGAGGGACTTAGTGCGGGGCGGCGGTTCCCATGGCATCGGAGGCCGGCAGACGACGGGGAGATGGGCGGAGGCAGTGGCTCCGAGGCAGAGGTCGCTGGATCTGGCGGTGACTTGTGGCCGGCGGGGCTCAGGCGGCCAACCATGGCGGCCTCCTATGAAAGGAATAGGGGAGAGAGAGAACTGCGTGAGAGGGAGAGAAGAAATGGAGAGGAGAGGAAGAAGGCAGGGCGGGGGGTCCTGCTAGCGGCGCTGCTTGCGGCCGGCGGCGAGCTCTAGTGACGGAGCTAACGAGGCGGCGGCGCAAGGTGATTGGGAGGCGGGCGTGCAGACGTGGGTATGCTCGGGGCTGTGCTGCTGCTTCGCACGGGAGGAGGCTGGGGTGGCTGCTGATTGTGGTGGTGGATCGGACAGGCTACAGGTGCGAAAATCAGAGAGGGGGGTTGGCTGCGAGGATAAAATTGAGGAGCGGGTGGATCGGGAGGGATCCCGAGGAAGAAGAGACAGGAGGAGTGGCGGGGAGGAGGAATGGATGGGACAGCTCTCCTTGATTTTAGGGTTGATCTGTTTATATGGTAGGAGAAGGGTTTTAGGGGCATCCGATCGTCATCGAACGATCAGACGGCTCAGGGTCAATCGGATAGTCAAATGAAGAAACATAAGATATTTGGGGTATTCAAAGATGATCCGAACCCATTTGTTACTACCAAGCGGTTCGGTTTCAGGGAAGTTTCGGGCTAGGTTGCGAGGGGAATACAGGTTGTGCAGAGAGGTTAGGAGGCAAGGCAAGAGGGAAAAAACTTGGTTGGTCACAGAACGGTCAACGACGAGAATAGAGGGGACCGGCAACTACGAACGGATCCAAGTTTTGAAAAAATGACAACGGAGTGCCGGTGCAATGCAAATGATGACACGATGAATGCAACAAACAAATAATTAACACAGCTGACACGTGTCGGTGTACACAAACAGGGGTGTTTGTTTTCCCCTGACACGTGCACAGACGTGTGCGGTCTCCGGGACAAACTGCCGCTGCCGGACACATCAAGCTTAAGAATAGCAAGATCCAAGGTGACCAGAGGACTCCCTGGGAGGGTCTCCCTTGCCGGGCAGGCAAGCCCAGCAGGGTTTAGGCTTCGACTAAGGAATCAACCTAAAAGCCGCCCCGACAAGGTTCTCGGGGCCGCCAAGACTCCAAGGCATGAGCCCGGCAGGTTCTGTGCTGGCAGGCCTCCGCCAAGACGCCACCGCTCCACCTCATCACACACAAGTCATTAATCGATGCGGTGTCGAGCTCTCGAGTGGCTAGGTGGATCTTGTTGGGTACGTGGAAACCCGCTGGAGAAGACATTAGCTTTATTGACACCCATCCAGGTGGCGTGTCACACTAATAAGGAGAGGATGGATAAGCGGCGCGACACGCTGGCCGGGCTTCAACATCAGCATGACACCTAGCAGTGAATTTAATGCACTTTGTCCTAACAACCAGAGTTAGGTATGATTACACTGTGAGCTATCTAATCATGCTAAAATGACTGTTTTGCCACTGCGGTCGCCCCTTAACCTATAAAAGGAGGCCCGAGGCAACCTAGCAAAGGGTTCAAAAAACCTTGATCCCCCAGCACTTGTACGCGCGTAGCTGCTCCCCCCAGGCGTGCTTGCCGGCCTTGAGCACTCTGCGCCTTCGTGTTCCTCCGAATCAATCCACCATAGCAGGAGTAGGGTTTTACGCTGCAAAGCAGCCCGAACCTATGTAAAAGAGAGCTGTCCACTGTCGTGCTGCCCTGCTGTTTCTACTCTTTGTGCGATGTGGCCGTCCCCTTGCCGAAACACAAAGGGGCAGCCCTGCCCCATAGGTGATCGTGCTTCCACGCCAACATCTTTGGCGCGCCAGGTAGGGGTCGTCACTCGTGCAAACATGAAGCAACACCCAGCGCATGATCTTCATCATCCTTTTGCATCATCCTTCAATCCCATGAAGAAGGGCGGAGCGGCGGCACCGTTCCCTGCTTCGAAGGTCCCTTCATCCATGGCTGCGAGCGCCGCAGGAGCCGCAGCCATGCCTGATGAGGTGGACGCCACGGGTGGCCCGATCGCCGTTGACAGCGTGGCTGTCGCTCCCACCACAGCCCCTTTTCGGCATGGAACATGACAGCGGCGATGTATGGGCGGATGAATTGATTGTCGATGAGCCACCCGCAGCAGCGCGAGCGTTCACCTTGCAGGGTTGAACATCCAGCAAAGCCACGGGCCACAGCCAATCCATCGGGTCTCCGCCCAACTCTGCGGAGCAGCATTGTTGCTGAAAGGAATCGCGGCAAGGCATATTCCATCCTATCCTAGCAAGTCACGCTACGGGTCACGGTACATTGCAAACATATTACATGTGTATCAAGTACTGACCTCTGTGTGCGAGAATTCCAAGGAAAGGAGGGATTCGCGCCTTCGCGACAGCAGCAATTACAAAATTGAGAAAAGATAAATTGTGAAACCTTTTTAGTTTCAGGCTCTTTTATTTACCCTTTGTGACTAATTTAGTTTAAACTCTAGCACTTGTATGAGATATCCATAACGCGAAGGGGCCCTTCCGTGATCGCTTGCGCCCACGTCTGTTTTGAGTCTGCTCAACAGTCCCGGCAGCCGTATCGAGAACGTCGAAGGGAAACTTGTCGATGGCACCTACGCTTGCAGGATGCTAGGGGTCCGCACCCTGAGCACCACAGCTAGTGTTCGCCTCGGCAAGCTCCCAGCATGCGTAGGATCCATAATCATATAAGAGCAATGGGCAAGATAAACTTAAAGGATAGCATCAGTTCATACAACTACTTAAAAGTACTATTACATCCCAGAGAGTAGCAATACCTAACATAATGCAAAATGTGTCTCCATTGTTTGACAACATTACAGCAAATGGAGAAAGAGAAATTAGTCCCGGTGGCCTCCTTGGACCCGGGGCACCTGAAGAACCTTGTCAGCCAAAGGCCTGACAACTTGTGCGACAACAGAAGTGTCCGTTCCAGCCGGCAGCTTCTTGAAGGCATCAGAGAGATCGACGTCAGGGTGGCGTTGTGTGAAGTTGACAAGGATGGTGAAGATGGCGTCCCGAGCAAACTTCTGGGACTCACTGGCAAAGCAGGCAGATCTGTCATCTTCATATGTCTTCAAGCCGTCAATAAGGCCCTCAAAGAAGTGTGTCAGCTTGACGCTTGGGGCCTCGTGCTCATTGATGGAGAAGGTCCAGCTCTTCATGTTCATCTTGGCGATCTGGGAGGAGATGTGTTCGGCTATATTGACCAGGCTCTTCGACCAGAGGTCGTACAGATCAACCTGGTCCTTAAGCTTAAGCTCTACATCCTTCTAGAGAGCCCCTGCGGTGTTAACTTCTTCTGTCAAGACCCTGTCTCGGTCCTTGGCCAGCTCAAGATCTTTCTCCATAGTGGCAAGCTTGGAGTTCAAGTCCTCGATGGTGCCGGAAGCAGTGGACAGATCCTGGTCTTTGGATGCGAGCTGTGATTGCCGCTCCTCTAGTGTGGCAGCTGCCTTTCGCACTTCTTCCCGGAGGGTCTCGGTCTCCTTTTTGCTCCCGACAAGTTCTTCCTCCAGCGTTCCCACTTGGACCTCGAGATCCCCTTTGGCTTTCGAAGCCGCAACAAGGTTATCAGCTACCACCTTGAGTTTTGCTGCCGCGTCCTGGATCTGCGCATCGATGGCTTTCTTGTGGCCGTCCTCTAGATCCTTGGTCCACTGCTGAACTAGGCTTTCCAGCTCCTCATCCTTACTGCGAAGAGTGTCAGCCATGGCCTGCTCACGAGCGTCAAGATCTTTGGCTTTGGCGTTGAGCTGCGCTTCACGCTCCGTCAGCCTGCCGTCGTGAGTTCTTGCTCTTTCTGTAATAGCAGCAGCCATCTTTTCCTCCTGGTCCCGGAGTTCACGGGATCGGGTGTTGAACCAAGTGCGTAGTTCTTCTGCCTTCTCCCTCAATTGCTGAGTGGCCACATCCTGGGCCTGGTGTTCCTCTTGAACTACTTGCCACCTTTGGCCATACCTCTCTTGCACATCTTTGAGCCCGGCAGCCACCATCTCCAGGAAAGCCAAGTCTTTGGAATGGTCGATGGGATCACCTGCTTCCTTGGCTCTTTGGGTCAAGGGAGCCAGTATACGATTGATCTCTTTGTCAAAGTTCACCCCGGCAAGAATCGATGAGTTGGGGGCTGCCGGCGCAGGGTGAGCTAAGATCATCGCTAAGCTGCTTGCGGGGGGAGCCGCCCTCACATTTGAAGCGTCACACTGGAGGGGTGCTTTGTCCTCAAGCTCCATGATGGAGTCAGGCATGCTGCCGGGGATTTTCTCCGTTCCTTCCGAGGCTTCTTGGATATCCCTAGGGGCTTCTGCATGACCCTCTTCAGCGGCGATCTTGATGGCCTCCGCAGCGACGTACTTTCCTATATCAGCCACCTCCTCCAAAAGTTCCTTCTCTTCGAGCATGAGGGCTGTGAAGGAAATTGGAGGCAAGAAAAATATGAAATCCAAAAGCTTAATCCAAGGATCAAGAAAGCAAAAATTCTTTGGAGAGGGATTCAAAAAACATGTGGCTTACCTGCTGACTGCTGTCGAGAAGAGACTTCTCCTTACCTGGCAACTTTTGCTACCGGGGGGCAATCAACAACCATCTCTTCAGGGGGGTTGGCTCCAAGGCGAGCCAATCCCGCGGAAGGAGCCCTTGCTAGAGAATCTTTTCCTTGGATATTGACCAAGCAAGGTGCGGGGGAACTGCCCCTCCTTGGTGGATTTCTTCCTGGTGATCTCCTTCCTTTTCCTTGGCGGGAGACGGAGGAGAAATGTCGATGTTCTCACCAGTGAGCAAAGTTTGCCCTGTGCCCTCGCGAGGAGGGCTGGCCTGGGGACTGTGCGTTGTGGCATCCACGATGCTCCCGCCAGGCCGATGCCTAACGAAGAGCCCAATCTTGCTGTTGTTGGCCTGGCACGTTTGGCCCGGTGCGCAAGGGTCTCTTCGTCCCTGTTAAAACTAGCAACACAAGATCAGAATCAAGGAAAAAGCAATCAAAATTAAGAGGAGAAAGGGTTTCCCTTACTCTGGGTCGTCGAACATGGCATCCATCTCGTACACCAGGGGGAGGCGATTTCCTAGCTCTCTTGAGCTGTGGTGGGGTCCTGCTCACTGTCGGAACTAGGCTTGACGGCGACATGGGGTCGACACCTTTGGCAACCCATTGCCGGGGAGGCGGCGTCGAGGTTTGAGCAAGGCGGTCTGAGTGGCAGCGCGTCATATCATCCTTGCTGCCTCTGGCGGTCATCTTCTTCACCTTGGGTCCAGCCCGAGATGACGACGGAACCACCGGATCTCGGGTGCCTCTCTTGCGAAGGTGATGCCGTTGCTCAGGAGCCTGAGGAACCACCTCGAACCCTTCCTCGTCCTCTGGCGCTTCATCTTCCTGAGCCCTGGCAGCCTCCGCCCCGGCAGCCGCGGCCCCTATCGCCTCAAGCCTGGCGATCTCTTCATCAACGTGTTCCTCGTCCGAGGAATTCCTGTCATCCTCATCGTCATCATCATCCTCATGGCATGCTGCCCTGGCAGCCTTAAGCCTGCGAGCTTCCTCAAGCCTGCTGCGGATGTACTTCTGCTCCTCTTTGGTGGTGCCCTTGGTGAAGTCCTTCTCCTTCCTGGTAGCCTTCTCCTCCAAACCAGAAGACCACTCCATCTCATGCTCCAAGCTAGGCAGTTGGCAGTCTGCCTTGACCCCGTTGGCATTGCCATCAGGCATCCACTTGAGAATTTGGTCCATGGCAGAATTGATGTGCAGCGGAACGATTCTTGCCAGAAAATGGAAGGTGTCGGCCTTGTGGAACAGTTGCTCGCAGAACCAGACATGGATCGGCCTTGTGGAACAGTTGCTCGCACAACCAGAGATGGATCATGACAAGCAGATTGTTGCCGTGACAAGGATAAAGCCGCATCCAGTCTCCGGCGTTCTTGAATTCCCAAGAAAATATGTCCCTCCGCTGCAATGGCGCGATGCGGCACCGGAGGAAGTCGGCCCCCACATGTTCAATGGTAAGCCCGATAGCTTTGAGGTGGGTGATCCCGTTCAGTGCCGGGCGAAGTTCTTCGTCAGTAGCACCCAAGTCATTCCAATCCTTGCCACGCACCACGCATTGGGTTCTCGGCGAGCATTACGAAGGGGCATCTAGATCCTTAATCCAACACCAGTCGCCCCTCCACTCCTCCCACTTGCCGCGTAACTACCCTCCAAGGTATCCCCAGTCCTCTTTCTTCCCCCGCAGAATCCAAGATATATTCCCCGAAAGGGATTTGTCCTCAATGCGGGGGGTATAGAAGTGGCGGAAGAAATCCATGTTGGGAGCAACCCCGATGAAATTTTCACATAGATGAGCAAATACCGCCATGCACGTCATCGCATTCGGTGTAAAATACAGAAAACGGAATCCGAAGGCATACATCATGGCACTAAAGAAATCAGAGAAGGGGAAGAGAGCCCGCAGTAAAAGTATGTGCAGAAAAGGGATACGAATCCACTGGAATCTTGGGTCCATCAGGAAGAACGACGGGTGCTCCATGGCCCTTGGTCTTCCCCCCCCCCCACATATAGGCGTACCTGTGGATCAAGGTATTGCCATCCAAATCCGATGGCGCGAAAACCACGTTCTCCCACCGCCGCTGGGCCAGTTCCTCCGCCTCTTTCTTCTTCTCCTCTACTCTCGGGTCCTCAGGCTTGGTCGCCTGTTTCCCCTTTACGGCCCTCTTCTTGCGCCCCATTTCTTCATAAGAAGGAGGAAGAAGGATCTTGCGTGGTGCGGGGCAGATGGTGGCGGCGGAGGTGGTTTCCGTCGCAAGGAAGAAGATGAAGCGAAAGGGGGAGAAGGGTGCGAATGAGCAGCGCTCCTTCGCATTTCCCTCTTAATTGGGATCACGCGAGGGGGCTGGCTCTCCACTATTTTCCCTGCCAAAAACCGCCTTTAACAGGCGCACTGCCCAATAACTGCTATAAATCCATGATTCCACGACCCGCAGTAACTCCATCGGATGGACGTGTGATTGACGGGTCAGCAGGGTCATTAATACGTGGATAGCGGATCTTTGCCGCGTGTCTGTGCACTATTTTGGGCCTAACCCAATGATGCCCGTGGCACATGTGGCTCAGGCCTGGGGGCTCCTGTCGGTGTACACAAACAGGGGTGTTTGTTTTCCCGTGACTTGTGCACAGACGTGTGCGGCCTCCGTGACAAACTACCACTGCCGGACACATCAAGCTTCAGAATAACAAGATCCAAGGTGATCAGAGGACTCCCTTGGAGGGTCTCCCTTGCCGGGCGGGCGAGCCCAGCAGGGTTGAGGCTTCGACTAAGGAATCAACCTAAAAGCCGCCCCGGCAAGGTTCCCGGGGGCACCAAGACTCCAAGGCATGAGCCCGACAGGTTCTGTGCTAGCAGGCCTCCGCCAAGACGCCACCGCTCCACCTCATTGCACACAAGTCATTAATCGATACAGTGTCGAGCTCTTGAGTGGCTAGGTGGATCCTGTTGGGTATGTGGCAACCTACTGGACAAGAGATTAGCTTTATTGACACCCGTCCAGGTGGCATGTCATGCTAATAAGGAGAGGATGGATAAGTAGTGCGGCAGGCTTATGACTGATGATAATTCATTCTTACGTCAAACTTTGAAAGAATTTGAGCCAAAAGAATTAGACAGGTTGAGCCAAAGATGAAAAGAATTTGAAAGCGATCTTGGACAAGGCATATGACTGATGATAATTCATTCTTACGTCAAACTTTGAAAGAATTTGAGAATAACTCCAAAAAAATTAGAAGAGTCAGGTAACATCCTAGAAAAAGTCCTGTGGGTTAGGGCCCACTCAAAATAAAACACCGTTGAACGATTCTTAAAGAGATATTGCACCTATTGAATAAAATGGCTTGAATGAGATAACAACCACAAAATAGAACAAACAGATCTTGAATGAAAAGATGAGTCTTCTGAGATATCTTCAGCACTCCGGATATTAGAGAGAGGTGAATCGTTTAGAGGTGCACCGTCATGAGAAAGCATTTGAAACGAGGAAAGGAATATGATCAACACTGAAAGCATGAATTGAATCCACCGGAGAAGAAACAAGAACAAAGGATGATGAACTTGAAACTCCTGAGCATCTTCATGAGAATCACCGGATAAGAACATTGAAGGAAAAGAATGAAGAGACTTCACACGAATAAAAGGATACATGATTTGAGATTTTTGACTTCTTGAAGTAGAAGGGTGGAAAACAAAGGAAACCAGGGATGAATGAAACGGACACCCACTACAAAAAACCCACTTCCGTGACGATACGTGTTTGTCACAGTAGGTCATGTTTTCTGTCATGCATGTACATCCATGATGATTTTATGACAGAATCAAGATAGTCATACCTGTGCTGTCATAGAAGTGTTCCATGACAATACCAAAATTATCATCATGGAAGTGTCCACTTCCATGACGATAAATGGCGCGTCATGGAAGTCCTTTCGTCAAGGGTAACCGACACATGGCATCCACCGTAACGGGTCGTCGTTAAGCTATAGGGTTCCGATTTGGATCTGATAACCCGTTAACAGCCCAGACCAATGGGGATTTTCCACGTGTAAAATTCTGATTCACCGGAGTATCCATGTTTCTGCTCAACGTTGGGATAGATGTCGTCCACTCATTGCACGAGAGGAGCCTATGATACGTCAACACGTGGCACAGCCCAATAGTGGCCCATTTAGGTGAAAAGGCCGGCCTGTTTGACTTGGTCAAAAGGTAGCGGGCCGGCCCAGGGAAAGCCTGTTAACGGTCTGTTCACATATAGCCCATTTACAGCCCGCTAACTCACGGCCCGTTATGGCCTATCCGAATTAGGCCCTGTAACGGCATCTGGGCCGTCCAATATGATTCCAGCCCGTTGTAACATCCGGCCCATGTATGGCCCATGACGTCTTTCGACCCATATGAGGCCCTATGTAACTCTTGGCCCATTAATGGCCCGTGGTGACACTGGCCCATAATGAACATTGTATCACTTTATACCCATTAACGGCCCATTATTCCATTGGGCCCTTTCTAGCCCGTGTGATCTTTCGTCCTTCTAAGGGCCCATTTATTCTTGGGCTCATTTCCAGCATTCGATTACTTCTAATTCGTTACTGGCATGTTCCACTTGCGGGCCAAATTCAGCCCATGGTTACAGTCGGCCCATTTGTGACCCGTTAATCCGTTGGGCTGTTTTCTTAGCGTCATCAAATACGGCCCGTTTAAGCCCGTTATACATATCGGCTATTAACGACCCATTATGATCGGGCCATAAACAGACAATTTCCACTCTAGCCCATTTACGGCCCATATTGCGGTCCTTTATTGGTCCATGAATAGTACAGTCCGTAGAAGGCCCATTGATTCGAACGCACGCATAAGGCCCATTGATCCTACGGCCCGTAGGAGGCCCATAGATCCTACGACCCATAGGAGGCCCATGGTCACTACATAACGGTCCATGGTTATTATGGCCTAGTTTAAAAAAATATTTTATTGTTGCCAGTAGAAAACTACAGAAAAAGAACTGCAGTGACTACAACTAAACAAATAAACAAGACAATATAAGGAAATAAATAAGCAAGCAACTTACTCTAGGCTATTACGGCTATTACACATATTACATCCACTGGGCATCAAAGTTTGCCACCAGTGCAAATATAGGGAACAAAGTAACATATTACATACACTGGGCGTCTAAATTGGCCACCAGTGCAAATAAACGAGCGGCAGCAAAACAAGTCCATAACTGAAACAACTTCACAAGAGCTTAAGAAACGTTATCCTAGGTATCCACCATGCTGGTAATAAGCTTAGCAAGCATATTAGCTTTCTCCTGTTTGGCGCTAAAATCCTCCAACGCTTGCTGTTGCACCAGAAAGTATGCATCTGAATTCTCCAGGGACTTCCTGAGTCCTTCGGCTTCTTGTCGCAGCACAGCTGATCGATGTCTTTCAGCTTGTATTTCAGACTCAAGAAACTGAACTAATTCAGACAGTGAGTTCGAAGAGCTTGTGCCAGCGGTAGTGGCTAGTAACTCGAACACTACATCAAGACAGGACTTTGAGGTTGTCTCACTGTCTTCAAGATAGTTTTCCTTAGCTGTTTTATCAGCTTTGTTGGAGACCAACAAGGATGTCTCACTATCCTGAACCTTATCTGCATTACTTCCTTTACCATTGCTTAATAAGGTACTCTTCCCAAATATTCTGTCAGCATTCTAAAAGAAGAAACAAGCAGACACATAACAGGTTTAGCATGTAGTATATGAAACTCATTTCGGTGAACCAGTTCAGTAGTAAGGTGGACAGGATTAAACTACCAAGTCTTCTATTGCCAAGTAGTAAGTACATGATAAAAGCATCAAACAAACATATATCTATGTCCAATGGTCACTGCATTGTCTTGCCAAATCAAAATAGAGACACGGTTCAAATCATATCAGTTCAAGACAAAGCAGCATTGAAAGAATACAAGTGTGGGAAACTACACGGCACAACAAGATTTCAGATGGGTAACATGGGTATACATGTACAACAACACTATTGGCTCTATTGTGATGCTAGTAATATGCATGATATGAGAAGTCAACTGTATACACAATTGAAGTTGAAATCAACAAAGCAATTTAGAAGAGCAAACTTGTTAAAGAAACATGTTTAAACATACCTGTTGTGCCATTGGAGTTTTGATTGGATCCTTCAAATTAAAAATAAGTTTGTATGAGTAAATACAGTGATACAAGAGCAAAGCAGTATGCACCATAGCAATGGAATCTTAAATGAGAACAGTTCTTCTTCAGGTTTAAGCACTTCTTCTACATGAACAGAGTACAATAAGACGCAAGCATATAATACTTCAAAATAAAAATGAGCTCATAGACCTTACCACATTCTTGGTTCGGGACCAGTACAGAACAAGGTGTTCCCAGTCATCGTGCCGTAAATGTGTCTCACGAGAAAGTAAGGGAATTTGATGAGTTTCTTTGCCAGTGAAGTACGTTTTCTTCAGGTAATTCTGATACTGCCACCAAGCATTCTTGAAGATAGCAGAGGTATTAGCACAGGTTACCTCATCCTGAGTTTCCAAATCGGTCCTTCACTATAGGAAAAAATGGGAACATTTGCTGTATTATAACCAGCATGGAGGTAGAATGTATGGCACAAAGCAAAGTATTTGCCATGAATAACATTACTTACACATAACTCCTGGACGAACACCTGCAACTGGCTTTTTCCTTCATCTTCAGTATAATATTTCCATGATGGGAAGATACACACATAGGATTTAACAACATCAAATGCGATAGATGCTAAACTACGAATGGCTAGTTGTGCTTCGTCCACAGGAATAGGTGTACTAACTGGTGGAGTTGGGGTTCACCGTGGTAGTACTGGCGCTTTGGGCACTGGAGCGGCCATACTAACTGCTCTTGTTTGGGAGCTCTATGTTGGAGATGGTGCTGTGTCAACTGGAACTGGGTTATTATCTGCTGTGGTTGGGGTTAGATTGGGTGAAGCTGGTTCTCTGTCCATCGGAGTAGGGGTACAATCTGCGAAGGTCTGGGTTATGTGTGGTAGGGCTGGTTCTCGTGCATGTACAACTGGGGTGCTATCTCCACCAAGAGGTAGCACTGTTTTATTTGAAGACCATGTTTTTACTCTGCTAGATACTGCCATCACCCCCTCCAATTCAAATGGCTCATAAACAAGAAAAGTAGTTGAATGTACAGACCTTGTATGAGAGACAGATGCAATGGATAGTGTGGAAAAAAGAGGGCATGAAATAGTTCACATGTATATTGTTTAACTAAAAAGGATAGCATGACATAATTTCACATATATGATATCTATCTAAACTGGACAGCATAGCATGATATAATTCAAAGATATGATGACTAACTAAACAGGATGGCATGAGATAATTATATGATATCTTTAGTAAACAGGCTGGCATGACATAATTCACATACATGTTATCTAAGTAATCAGGATCGCATGATATAATTCACACGTGTGATTTATATACTAAGCAGAGGGCATTCGCATATATGATGTCTAAACTAAGAACATGGTGTTGAATATTGTGTATATGATGTCTAAACTATGCAATGCAACACACCATATGAATGATATGAGCAGTATAACCGTGCCAAGTTAGAGCATACACCTTGGTGGTGGAATAGGACTGGTCATATGTCTCTGAATCCATCTCCGAGGAGCTATCGGGACCCAGCAAGAGATCTGCTTCGACAGGTAGCACTGTCTGCTCTGAAGACCTTGTTTTCACTCCTGATTTTTCCATCACCCACTCAAATGGCTGATTCACAGGAAGAGTAGTTGAATGTACAAACATTGCCGACAAATGGAAATGTAATGAAGAAAAGGATTGTCAAGATATATTTCAAATATATGATGCCTGGTTAAACAGGATGGCATTGCATATTTCACATATATTATGGCTGGCTAAAAGAGATGAGATTGCATAATTAACATATATGATATAGAAACTAAACAGGTGGTATTACAGAACATGTCTAAACTAAGCAGATGACATATATGATGTCGAAAGTAGGCACTGCAAGGCAACATATGCATGATATGACCAACATCATCATGCTAAATAGGAGTGGTCAGCTCCGTCTGAATCTGCCTTAGAATAGATATCTTCCTCTGGATTACAATCTGAGGGGGGAGGGTTTGGCATTGCACCCACCATGGAGCGATGTCTGCATGACATTGTATTGCCGCGCAAAACTCTTCTCTTTTTCTCTACATGTTCAGCATGACTGTGTACAATATCTGACATGCATATGAAAAAAATATAGTGAGATTATGTAAGGAGAGCATGCAGAAATCTAGAGTGATGGTAACAACCAGTGGATAGATCCAAAAATAATGATAGCAGGCTGATGATAGCTTTACTTTAATAAAAAGACAGATGATGATTGCTTTACTGTTTGTTTCCCGCCCAAGATGAACAACATAGACATACCCTAGGTGAACCAGATAATAGACAGAGATACTATTCATTGCTGGCTCGATATGTGCCCCACAAGCATTTTAAAACTCAAGTTTGAACATTAATTCGAACCTGACTTGGAGTCTAAGAGGTGAACAGGATGATAAAGTAGCAGGTAATATTAAGCAATGCATAACATAAGCAGAAACAAAATAGTGCGACCTCTCTTGTGGACCCGTGTACTCCTCAGGTTCATCTGCTAAGTCAATGATGGTGATGCAGTTGCGGTGGGTGCCGGCGGCAGGGAAGGAGATCTGAGGCGGCGAAAGATGGTCAGGAGTCGTGATGTCTGGTATGGTGGATGCTTCTATCGATGGAGCAGCTCAGGTGAGGCGGACGACGTCGCGGCAGGAGCAAGACAAACCACACAAAGTTTTCTTCGACACCTCTCTGTAACTGAAGTAATTCTGTAAGGGCTCCTTTGGCTTGTAGGATTCTAAAAATGCAGGGATAGGAAAAACACCGGAATAGGATAGGAATGCACGTGGGAAACAGAGCATTTGTAAACACAGGATTTCTGTCAACTTGGGTATTTGGTTCACACGAATTGGAAGAGCAGAGGAATGCAAAGAATGGCCAAATTAAGGTGAAACCATATGAAAGTGTGTACAGTTAGAATGTTATTCTGCCACTAATGCACTTAGTCTTGTTTTCATGCATAGGAAAAGTAGCTCCAGGTGGATGTTTTGCTCCATTCCTTTCAAGCAAATGCATGAATAATTGAATAGTAAAGTACCATAGGAAAATTTCCTATTGCTATGTTTTTCCTTCACCTTTTCCTTTGAACCAAAATAGCCCTAATGGATCGACATGAATGTAGAGTAATAAGTGATGCGACAAGTGTACAACCTCTTTGGCGTAGCCGTGTCGACCTCAACATCATTGGGTTGTCGCTGAAGAAGTTGCAGCAGAGGTGGCTGTCGGAGGTGTGGTGGGAGATCTGAGGCGTCTGTAGACGGCGTCCAGGGTACTGCTCTGTTGTGATGGATGGTTCCGTCATTGGAGCAGCTCCGGCGAGCCATAAGACGTCGAGGCTGAGGCAGCACAAGACAGACATCATTAATCCCAAGTGGGATTCTAATAGCATCTCCAATAGATGATGTAAAATACATTAGCAAAAAGTGGTAGATGTAAAATGTACATCACCAAAAAACACCTGACTACAACAGATGAGGTAAAAACTGTTGAATCTGAACTTAACTGTCGAAACTGAAATTTACTACAGAATCTGAATGTTACTGTCGAAACTGAACGCACTTGTAGCAGAGATGCACTTCACATGTAGTTTAGGCCGCTCGAGCACTAGTAGTAGAGAAACAGTGATCTAAATCAGCAGGCGATCGACAGGGAACACAGTAGCAGATAGCAGTCAGAGCAGCAGCGCCTATAGCAGCAGCGCGAACTAGAGCCAGAGCAGCAACTCCTGTAGCTGCACCAGCCCGTGTTGCAGCATAAACAGCGTGAGCGAGAGCAAAAGCAGAGCAGCAGCATGAGCGAGGGGAAGAGCAGAGTAGCAGCGCGAGCGAGCGAGAGACGTAGCAGGAGTAGCAGAGTAGCAGCACGAGTGAGTGAGAGCCGGAGCAGCAGCAGTAGCTTCGGCTGGTATGGACACCGCCACCGAGGGAGCCTCGCACTGGGGGAGAGCCGCCATGGAGATGTCACTGGCGGCACCGACTACGAGGTAGCCACACCATGGGGGAGCAGGATCGAGCACCGACGGTGCCGGGAGGTCAAGTTAAGGAGAAGGTGCGATGTGATGAGTGTACAACCTCTTTTGTGGCGCCGAGTAGGCCTCAGCTTCGTTCGAGGAGTCGGTGAGGATGCTGCGGTTCCGATGGAGCAGGTTAAGGTGGCACTGTGGGGATGGAGCAGCCGCGATAGATGAGGCGATCATCGAACCAGCTCCGTGGAGGTGGAGGATGGGGCGGCTGAATCGGCGGGACGATGAGATCGATGATGGATCCTCATCCGGGGCGGTGGATGAGGGACGTCGAGCTGTTGCGGTGGACGACGTCATCGGGGAAGAGGCTCCGGCTGGGCCATGGTGGGGTGGCGGACGGCGGAGGGTGGGGTTTCGCGGCTGGAGCAGAGAGGTTATGGAGGCCTAGGTTTTCGAATGGCGAAAAGGAGGTGATGGGAGGGGGGAACCATGACTTAGGGACGCGCTTGTCCAAAATGTAGGGTGTGTTACGAAAGTACCCCCACCGATTTGAACTAGCGGTCCTTTCAGCTCAGGTCTAGCAGGGGGATTTCGCATGTCGGGATTTGGCAGCTGGAGGGAGTTTTCGCGCGCATTGTAATTTCGGGATAGCAAGGCGCGGGTTGTGAAGGCACGAGTTTTCGGAGCACAAAGAGACAAAGGGATATCTGAATTTTCGGGATAACAAGGCGCGGGTTGAAATTTTGGGACAAGCCTAACATGTAATAATGTACGTACCAAATAATTTCGCACTATCCTAAAAAAAATCAATTTGCACTTCCCTTGACGAAAAAAACAAAAACAAAAACTATTCGCAACACACAAAGGGAGAGTCTTGTCCCGTTATACTATATAAATGCTATTCAAGACTATGAATCCATGTTATGTCGAATTAAATTTTTTCGCTACCTCTATAATTCATGTAACCTACTCATACAAACATTTTAGTGCATTCCAAATGTATATACTACCGCTGCAATTCGAACTATATTTGAATTCATTTCTCTATTTGAATAAGAATCTACAATCATGATTGATGCCAAGTTAAACCATCATTTGTATATTATCTTAACAACACACCACATGATTAATATAGAGTTAGATATGAACCATGTGTACTATATATATGAACTCGAATTCAAAATTTTGAATACACTTGATGTTGATTCCAAATAATAGTACATTTGAAGTACTTGCTAGATCTTCATAATCTAAACAATGTTTCATATGTACAATGTATTTATCACACAAAGTATAGTGCCCCGCCCCCTACATTATGACAAGTATTTAGCCCTGAGCTGCAAAAGCCACACATTATCACAAATTCAAAAAAAGTTATATATTATTTGTAGTATAACATGTTCATGACCACACCATGCGTATAACCATTATATTCATGCATATGCATCGGTTTAAAACACTATGATCTCTTGTTCAAGTATCTGAATCCACTTTTATAATGAATTATGATATCTGATCGTCTTTTACACCCACACAATCCTCTTCTCTTTGTAGCTAGCACTAACTTTAGCTCGTGCATGCACACGCCCACCTCCCTCTCACCCTCCCTTGGATTTCTCTCCATCGCGCACATTCGTTATTTCTCTTTAGGTCATTCACCCACAGTGTATCTAGGCCCTCCAGCTCCTTCTTTCCGGCACACACCGATCGATATACCTCTCTAGCTAGGCGAACCTACCACAAACACATGCTTTCCCTCTTCTATTCTCACTGTCCATGCCCTCCTCTGTCTAATACAGTTCCACACACGTGCACACTCCCGCCCCTCTTTTCATCGATCTCATACTCGCACACTCCTCCCCCCTCGACATAGTCGGCCTCTCGCACCACCTCCTAGCCGCATGCCTCTCACTCTATCCATCTCTCCAGGCCTTATTTGCTTCTAACACATGCATGCATGTATACCTACCAATCTCCCTACATATAGCTAGGTCGACTATAACTCTTTTTCCCCACACACTGATCGACGTACCTGATCACTAGTTATGTCTCTCCCTTTCTCCGACACATGACGATTGATCTTCCTATATAGTTACGTCTGCTTACTAGCGCCATATCGCCCCCCTCATCATCCTTGCATTCTTCCCGACCCGTCTCTCACACGCACATGCACAGACAGGCACGCATCCCCTCTCTTATTGATATTGCAGTCGTACCCTCCGTTTGTCTAGCAGGCCTCTCCTGCCATTTGTGAGAAGCAACTCCACCACCAACCCTCCAACACTCTAGCTTTGTCTCTCTTCGAATCTTATTCCTTTGCTACACATATGCATGGATGCCGATCGATCTCCCTCAATACATAGCCAGGTCTCTCTCCTTCTCCACACATATACCAGTCGATTTACCTCCCTATAGTTAGGTCTCTGCACCCCCACCCCCCCACACACACACCAATAGTCGAACACCATAGGTAGGTATCCATGCCATAGAGACAAAATGCACCTCTCCCCTCTCACATTCCAGTAGGCCAGCCACCCTATATCTTTGACATGGGCAAACACAAATTCGATGGCACTCTTTATCGATCGCGCACCCACACACTTCACCCCTCTCTTTGATTCTATCGATATCTCATGCCGATGATCCCTTCACTCTCTTCTCGTGGATCGCTCCCTCTATATATGATATATCCAGGCCTCTGTTTCACACACATTGCATATGTTACATTTTTTTGTTTGAGATATCATCGACACATTGCCTCTATTTCACACAAACCATCTTTTTTTAGTAGAAACAAAACCATCTCTGTCATACACACCCACATATGTGGGGTACCTGCACGTAGAGAAGAGGTGCACGCACGACGCATGTGCTCACGTCTTGTTGCTGGCCACACCCGCGCGGGTACACGGTGGAGCTCATTTCTGTACGAAAAGGCAGCCCACGTGATAATTTGATTAGTGTAGCGGTTGTTTACTTGAAGGAGGGTCGTGTACCACGCATACACGGAACAAAGTTCGACTTGATGCGTTAGTTTTAAATAAAGTTATATTCCTCAATGGCACGTACAGAATATAAAACAATTCTTATCGAGAAAAAATAAATCCGCTCCACTATATACAATGGAGCCTGCCTGCCGGGGTTTGTCTCTCATCACACTATCTCACACAAGGCGGAGGTGGCCCCTCTCTCTCACTGTTGGTCACTGATCCGGCCGCATCCCGTCCACCGTCAGAAAGGGAGGATGTGCATCGTTTCTCCATTCGACGGCGTCGAGGCAGCATGTCCCAATCTGCGGTACCCACCATTCTCTCTGACCAAGCTCCGGCACGGTAGGGGCCTTCACCACTTTCTCGCTACCGCAGTATGGGCAGATCCCGCCCGCCGCCGCCCTCCTAGTTACATCCCGACGACCCCCAGGTACAGCTTCCTCCCCTTCGGCCTTGCTCCACTGCCCATCTTCCCACGTCGCTGCATGTGGAAAATCTTACATGTGGATCTTCCCTAGTTCTTTACCCAAAACATAGCTCATCCAGCGTACTTTCCATATTGCAATCTCGTCCTCACAACGTTTTAGATAAACAACCTTGCTGTTATCTTCCCTTAGGACAAGGAATATGCTTCTTTTTTGTCGTTGTATGTGTCATCAACTGTTATTGGCCAATAATTGTTTCCTTTCTACCTCTTTTTTGCAAACAGGGCTATCCATTTCACCTTGTTGCTATTGCGACCTTTTGGTAAACTGCACAAATCACTTTTTTCTTAAGATTGTTTTGTGCAGTTCTACTAAAATGTCACACGGGCAACGTCTCTACATTTCAGTGCGACTGCACAAAGGGAGATTGGTTTTGCTCAATCCTCCTCATCCAACTCCGAGCCTAATCTTCTCCAACTTTTTGCTTAATCTTCTCCAACTAGTTAGTCTTAAGAGAGACTACAAAGGTGACCGACTTCTATTTCTGTGTTTATTGTTTCATCAACAGTCCTCTGTTATTGTAATCACACTTACTCAATATCTTTGGAACAGGGACGCTCATCTCTATTTTAGTGGAACTGCCTAAAATGGTTGGAATGTTGCATGCTCCTGACAGCTACTTTTTTTCCCAACATGCCTTGTTGATTTAGACAGAGCTGGAGGGAAGTTGCTGCCAATGAAAGCATGGATCAATTTTAATTTAACACCTTCTCACAACTTTGTCTTCAGTTGTGATGTAAATATTAGCTCTGATCTGCTAATCATTGAGATGCATTAGCAAAGAAGTTAGTTTTTTATTTTTTTCGAAAGAGCATGGATGCTAGTTTCCTTTCTAGTATTTGATTGATGTTGTAACGAGACAACCTTCCAGCTGCCAAGACACACGAAACAAAAGGTGAAAGCTTCAGAGCATTGTACAATTTCATGTCACTGGAAAATTATTTGTATACGTCAATTATGTAAACAAATGCTAGAAGCTTGGTAGCATTGCCAGAAGCCATTCAGCATCCGGGTCCATGTGCCATGCACCAAATTAGAGTGCACAACTGCATGGGAGACTCAGCCCGGTCATTGCGCCACAGTAATAGTGAGTAATGAGCAGTCAAATCATAAGCCTCACCTTTCCCACTGTAAGTTGCTCGGAAGAAGCAACCATCAATACGCTCCTCTTTGAATCCTCTCATACTAGTACTACCTCCATCCTGGTTTATTGGTCCCCTTTGTAATTTCTGTCAAATTTTGACCAAATATTTAACTAACAAAATGTTAACGCATGTCAACAAAAATTATATTGTTGGACTCATGTTTGAACATAGTTTCTAATGATATAGTTTTTTGTGACATGCATGGACATTTTGTTAGTTAAATTTATGGTCAAAATTTGGCACAAAATACAATGGGGACCAATAAACCAGGACAGAGGTAGTACGTATGCAGGTGCAAAACCAAGTCCGCGTATGGCTTGTCGGTCAACGTGCTTCCTCTTAGCATATCACTGACATGTGGAACCGGAGTGTGAGCAAACCGATCTGAATTGACGGCAAAATGGCCAACCCGCCGCTCCTTGAGAGAGACGAGGAGTGAGAACACAGATGGGCTAGGTGTCACACGGAGGCCAAGGTATATTCGAGCATGGTTGATTGATGTCATCATTACATGTTTGATGTTTTTTAATTGTACTATTGGGCTGCCGTTTTCCGTACTTCTCCCGATTAAATGTGTACTTTATCAAAGATTAAAACAAAATAAGAGTACAGATGCTCCACCATGCGGTTCCTAGTACCTGTATACGGCTGGTTGTAATGGAGAGTATCATATACTAGTATCATGCATATGATACTAGTGTATGATACAACCTCCCTAATGCATAGTATCATATATTAGTATCATGTAGTACTTTATTTATTGCCATGCATGACACATAGTAGCATAACATTTATTATGATACGGTATCATGATATGATACTCAACCATCTCTTTCTTCATTTAATTCTATGACACCTCATCAAAATTGCCTAGTTGGCATGCATGATACTAGCTACGATACTACCATTACTACCAGCCTACTAGTAGTACTGTACTACTCGTACTACTAAACCTTGCACTTGGCTCTTCGCCTCTTTGGGAAGTCGAACAATGATGGTACTACAGTGTATGCCTCTGGCAATCTGACACCAAATGAACTGCTGCACGTCCACCGCCTGGGCGAGGGTAGGTTTCATTAGTCAAAAGCTTCTCCTCGTCCTGCGAGCCACCGCGCTTGAGGTAGACGGAGAGGGCGTAAGCAAGCTTCACCTTGTCCTGCAAGCTTCTCCTTGTTCTGCGAGTTGACGGGGCACACCAAAGTAGTGCTAGTCCATACTGCCTCCTTTCCGGTTAATATGGCTTAATCTTTTTTGCATGTAAATGAGAGAGCTTTATTCATATATAAGCATTCTTAGGACAGTCAGCCAAGAGACTGGTCACTAGGAAGCAATGTACCCCGCAAAAAAGGAAGAGAGGTGTTTCATCAAGCCAGCTCTCGGTCACATTCAAAGCGCAGCAAGCACGGTTCGCACAAAGATGCGTCGCACGGTTTGCTGACCTGTTTACATGCTGAATAACAAAAAAAGAGAAAATACTACTAAGCGCTCATATTTCTAACAGGATAGGAGCCAGAATTAAGGGAGAATTATGGTGAGTGTTCCATGAAATCAACTTCCATTATCACATGCGAGAACCCTTGAAGAGAAGCAAATGTGTTGAAGATTGCTTTACCACAGATTAAAATAAAATAAGACTGCAGACGCTCCACCATGCGTTTCCGAGTAGTACATGTATAGTAGGTAGTAGTACTAGTAGTAGTACTCGGAGTACTACTGTAGTAAACTTTGCGCTTGGCTCTTCGCCTCTTTGGGAAGTCGAACAATGATGGTACTAGTACAGTGTATGCTTCTGGCAATCTGACACCGAATTAACTGTTGCACGTCCACCGCCTAAGCGAGGGAGAGCTTGCATTAGTCAAAAGTTTCTCCTTTGTCCTGCGAGCCACCGCGCGCAAGCTTCTCCTTGTTCTGCAAGTTGACGGGACACAACAAAGTAATGCTAGTCCATACTTCCAGTTAATATGGCTTAATTTGAAACGAGATAAATACACTGGTTGTCATTGTATATTTGTAAAAATATGGTCAGTAGACTTCATAATACGCTCATTGCGGGCAATAAATACATTTTCCGGTGTTTATACGGTCACTAGCTCAGCCTAGCTGAGTATGTGTGTGCATGCAAGTGTAGGTTGAGCACTTGAGCGTGACCGTGTATGTTCTGTCGTGTGCTCGGACATGCATGCATTAGGGCGTGGCGTGGGTTTTTGCGTGCATGTGTATGTGTGACTCTTGCATGCATGCACGAGGTTGTAGGCCCTCACATTCACATGTTCATATGTCAATGCTTTGTCAAAACGTTGCATGCAAGGTTTAATCATTCGTTGTTCACGCATGCATTCCCGATATTAATATGTTGGTAAAGACAATTTCTTGAGGAAAACGAGCCCATGAATTGAGTACAAAGGGGACCAATAAACCAGGACAGAGGGAGTACTAGTAGTGAACTGGAAGGAGGGAGTAGGTACGTAACAACGTGCAGTAACAAAATTCTTCTATGCGCATCCTATCTACGTGTCATGCAAGAAAATAGAGATAAGTACAAGTGAGACTCAGGAACGGTCATACACATAGGGGGAGTACGTGCAGGGGCCACTCAGGAGCAGTCAAATCACACAGTAAGTTAGTCGGACGAAGCAACCATCATTTCACTCTTCAATGACATGTACGCAATATAAAAAGGTTGATATGGAGAGAAAAAGAAAACCGCTTCACTATATATACACTAGCAGGTGCCTAAGCTACAAGCCTGATTGCTTGGGTTGGTCTCTTGACAAGCATAGAACGACGGTGGCCACACCGCTGGTCACAGATCCGGCCTGATCCCGCCGCCGGGGGAAGCAGACGATGTTCTGCGTAGACGCGGTCGACAGCGGCGCGGAACAAACCCCACTGTCGGTGCCGATCGGGGATCCCCGTGATATGGGCTGATGCCGCCTCCCACTGCCCTTCTAGCTACACCCCGACGTCCCAGGTACAACTTCCTCTTGGAGCCGGCTTGCTCCACTGCCGCAGCTCCCCACGTAGCTCCATCTCCATAGAGGGTGCCTGGCTTCTTTCCTTCGACAGGTTCTACCTAGCCAAGAAATTAAATCCTATTTAGGGTTTAAGGCGTAGAGACCCCATCAGTAGTTTTTTTGTACACACTCTCACAACTTTTGTCTTTAGTTGTGAAGTAAATATTGGCTATGATCTGTGAATCATTGAGATGCATCAGCATGTGTGTTAGTTTTCCTTTGTATTTGATGGAATGTTGTAACGGGGCAACCTTGGAGTCAGGATACATATATGAAACAAAATCTGAAAGCTTCGTACTCCCTCCGGTCCTTTTTTGTATGCGTATAAGGCTACTCATAGTGGGGAGTATCATATACTAGTATCATGCATAAATTACATAGGGGACTAATAAACCAGGACGGAGGTAGTATGTGAGAGTGTATGGTGGGTCATGTGGTAAAATGTAGTAGTACTTTCTTGTAGCCCATTACTATACATGTTGACTATTACATTGGCCACTACGAAAAATACATTTTGCATCTATACAAGGCCACTAACGGTAACCAAGGCAATAGTACTTTCTTGTATAAGGGAATGGAGGGAGTAGTACTTTCTTGTAGCCCATTACTATACATGTTGACTATTACATTGGCTATAGATGATGTGGCAACATGTTAGCCGTCAACCAGCTATATTATTAACCATGCTTAAGGCATGCTTGCACAGAGAGAGAGAGAGAGAGTCGCATCGCATGCATGCAAAACCGGAGAGAGAGAGTTGCATGCAGATAGATCTAGTGAGCCTGCATCCAGAGAGATGGAGAGAGGAGTAATTGTTCGTGAGAATTGTGTACTTTGCATGCGTGTAACTACCCAACATTTCCTCAAAAGCAAATCCAGGGCAAAATAGTCTATACACTCCGGTGTATAGTAATGTTTTCTTGGCATGTGGGTTGTCCAAGGAATATGGTGATAGTGGGAGGTGGGCCATGTAGTCACTGGGCTGCCGTGTTTCGTACTCCTCCGGTGTAAGAGTGGAGAAAGTTAGTTTTATCACTGAATAAATAAATAAGAGTGCAGACACTCTACGATGCTCTACCGCCGCAGTAATAATGACCAATGAGTCGTCAAATCACATAGACCCGGTAGTTAGTTGGACGGAAGAAGCAAACCATCACTCTTCGTTGAATCCACTTCTCCCTCATGCAGTACAGTATTCTTTTGGAAACCAACGTTTCATTTCGTTGGATCGCGCCATCGAGCAAAACCAACATTTAAATCACGTCTATCGCGTTCGTGTCTCACCCTCCTCCACCCCACATGGTCGCTCGGCATGCCACTCATCGCAAACCGAGTATACGCAAACTTTCCCGCTAGCTTGTCGATGGATCGCGCCATGGAGTACTAGCACTACTGGAAGAGATAGACAAGGAGGGGGAGGACAACTAGCTGTAGCACGGACTCCCAAGAACTTTTTTACATGCATGTTGCGGCCGGTAGTGGTGACATTTGAACGCGGAGCAGACACGTGCACCGGGAAGCGGCACGGGCGGTGCTCTCTCGGCCGGCGCGCCGCTTCAATGCCGGTGCAAGTGAGAGGTCGCGTCCGCTCTGGCCGGGCATGAATGCGGCACTGAACGTTTCAGGCGGGAAGCACGCGTGGGTGATGAAGAGGGTTTGGGTTGGCCAGGGCGGTCAGGAGCGGGCGTGGCAGCAGTCCGGACGCCCGCAAACGAGAGATGCTGGATGTACGTAAATATTGCTGCATAATTAATAACGTAAATAATGTGCCAGTTGGACAAATATGGTTGGAGATGGAGATGGAGATAGAGATGAAAGTAAGAATTTTATGTAAACACGGATATGCATGTCTATGTGTGTGTGCGCGCGCACACACATAGTGACGACTCTCGCGACTACTCGTACACATCATCGATGTCTCGTTCTCCCTACACACACACAAACTTAGTACCGCCTCATTTTGTTCCTAGGATAGGAATATCATAGGAGTGGGAAACAATATGAAGTGAGATAAATGGAGCACTACATACAAGAAGAAATATACACGGACTGACTCTGCCTCCGACATACCCGCGAGTACGCGATGGAGTGCATTTGTACACGAAGAGGCAGCTTACGTACGTAATAATTTGACCCCTTAATTTGTTCACTTAATAATGGAGGGTCGGGGACCACACATGAGGGATAAAACTGCGACCTCGAAGCGGGGCGTGTTATTGATCGAGTTTTCTTTCTTGGTACGTTAAAAAAAGATTTGTCCACCAGTTTTCGTTTCTTTTTTCGGGGAACGCACGTACTCTATTTAAAACCACTGCTATGGAGAGATTTTTTACTCCATTGTATATATAGCCTCTTATTTGATAGGGTTTCTCGCGTCTCGCTCTCTCACCCTCTCCATATCTAAACAAGATGACAGTGTCCACTCTATCTCTCTCCTCACCGATGGTCACAGATCCGGCCGGATCCCGTCCGCTGCGGGAGGTTAGGAGGTCTAGCGTTGACGTTGTCGCCGTCGGTGATGGAGGAAGCCGATGCGCACCATCCTCCCTGAGCCGGCGCCGGTGCAGACGAAGGTCCTCCGCACCCTTGTTCGCTGCCGTCGTGTGGGCAGATCCCACCCGCCCGCCTAAGCCACATCTTGCCCACCTGAGGTATAACTTCTTTTGGATTTCATGCTTCATTGTACTCTGCATGCGGGTTTTCATCTATACCACTACTCCCCAGCTCCCCATGTACAGTAGCTAGGGTTCATCGACTAGTCCAGCATCACCTATTTTTTACTATTATAGAGGAAAGGCCACACCAAAAGTTGTCCTGGTTTATCATTTATGCATCGGTGGAGGTATACATGTTTTTTTCCGACAAAAAGTACATGGTGGTTGTGCGGTCATTGTCCATATGCTCCTATTGCTGCTGCTAATCTAAAACTATCACTGGTAAAAATGAAGCAATGCCCATGTAGAGGCGTCGATAAATGCTTCTGTCCTGCTTTAGTTTTTTTAGTATCCTGCTTTAGTTCCCATCAAGATAATCATGATGCTTCTATTTTTTGGTGTACATTTCATTAATTCTTATTGACAATTAATATGCCACTGTTAATCTTGTTCCACTACTAAAACAAAGTAATGACACTACTTAAATATCAATTTTTTTATATTTTTGCAAACAGGGATGTGTATCTCCATACTCGGGCATGTCTTCCACAATTTTAGTGGAACTGCACAAAATTGTATGTCTTCCTCAATTTTAGTGGAACTGCACAAAATTGGATGTCCACTGTTGCTCAGCCTCACTGTCCTCTGCCAAGTGGTTCTTCCTTTATCGAGCTTGATTATCGAGAAGAAACAAACCACAGTGAGGATTATCAACCTTCATTGGTGCCTGACCCAAACTTGATGCCAAAATCGATGATGCATCACCACGATGACCTATCGATGCTCATGGTTGCGTATCATGGTTGCATCGGCTGGTGAAGCTGATCGATGTTCAATGAAGAACGGGCTGTCTTCCATCAGTGCTCTTTGCTTGTTACCACAAAGACGATATCCTTCATGAGTTCATCTTGGAACAGTCGTTTACGTTGGTGCAATTTTATCACACAATTGGATATGAACCAAATGTTTCCTCGAAGAAGCATCAACGTTGGTACTAAGAGCAGAAGTTTTGTATTGATTTCTAAGCCTTCTCACAACTTTGTCTTCAGCTACCTTGTAATTTTATTTGTCCAGCTTTTAACTAAATATGTGGTCAAACTTTGATTAAAAATATGGTGTGGACTAAAAACCCGGATGGAGGTAGTACCCCTCCGTTTTTATGTACTCTACATATTAGATTTGACTGAAGTCAAACTTTGTAAAGTTTGACCAAGTTTAGGCCAAACACGACAAACCATAATTATTGAGAGAGGGCAAACTGTACATAAAAAATAATTCAAATTAAATTTCTTTATTTGTACACACTCTCACACCTTTCCGATAATTTGGCGCGTGAGTGGTTGTTCACTTAACGGAGGGTAGCGTACCGAACGTGAACGACAGGAAGTGCGACCAGGACACGTGGATCATTAGTTGATCATAGTTTTCTTCACTCGCACGTTAAATAAAGAGTTTCGTTTCATACACAATTTAAAACGATTGTTATGGAAAGAAAAAGAAAACCACTCCACTATATTAGTACTATACACGAGTATGTACTATATGAGCTGGAGCCTCAGTGCTTGTTCGCTAGGGTTTGCACTCTACACACTCTTGCTGCACTACATATATATATATATATATATATATATATATATATATATATATATATATATATATATATATATATATATATATATATATATACACGCTGGAGGCTCAGTGTTCCTTTGCTAGGGTTTGCTCTATTCACAATCTCTCACCATCTTCATCAGCTCTAAACAAGACTACGTTGGCCTCTCTCTCTCTGCCCACTCATAGTTAGTGAAGGAGCCGTCCGGATCCCGCCGCACCGGGAAGGGGAGGAGGTGCAGCGTTCACTCTGTCACCTTCGGTGAGGGAGGCATTCCACTGCTGGCTGCGCTATTCTCTTTCACCCAGCGCCAGTGCGGGAGGGCCTCCGACCCCTTCTTCCTTGCTGTCGAACGTAGTGTGGGCAGATCCGGCCTCCCGTCGCACACCTAGCCACATCCCGACGACCCTAAGGTATAACTTTCTTTGAAACCATCATTGCTTTAGCTGCATGTGGATCTTTTTCGATTCTGTAGTCGAATCTAGGTCTTGGTTCAAAGAGGAAAGAAGGGGTGGGAGGTGGGGTGGAGCATGAATCTAGGACGTGGTTCAATGAGGAAAGGTGGGAGGGAAAGTAGTATAGACAGGCTACCAGCCGCTCTGTTGGTCGAAAAGGGAAAAAGGGGGTAACCCAGTACACACATCTGCAAGGAACCGGTCTCATTGTTGAAAAAGGAAAGAAACTGGGGGGTCGGGTAGTTTGTGCAGGACTAGATTTGCTGCCCTCACATAGGAAAAATGTTCAAAGAGAACAAATATGGGACGAACACGGATATGCTGCTTGGCAACAACTCTGCATCACCCATTTATACATGTGGATGCACATGGTGCTGGCATGTCCCATGTCCCACACAACTATTTTGTTGTTGTTAATCTAAGAATGCCGCTGGAAAATTGAAGCAATGCCACTGTTAAAAGTAAATTACATTTTTAATGAATGTTATTTTAAGAGAATGTCTCCGTTAATATGAATCAATGCAACCGTTGTAGAAATTCTACTATCCTACTTTGTTTTCCATCAAGATAATGTAGATGCTTCTTTTTGTGGCCATATGATTCATCCTCCTTTATCGGCCAGTAATTGTTTCTTTTTTCTACCTCTGAAAACAAGGATATCTATTCAACTCGTTGCTATTGGGACCTTTTGCTTCACTACGCAAAACACTTTTGTTTTAAGAGTGTTTTGTGCAGTTCAACTTAAATGTCACACCGGCAACTTTACTTGATTTAGTTGAACTACACAAAACGAGATTGGATTTCCTATTCGTGTTGGCAGATTCGTATTTGATCTTGTCTGCCTCATGAAAGGTCAGTACTGGCCTTCATCCACATGATTGTGTAGTGTGCTTTGAGATGCTGTGCTACTTGTAGTGGTATTGTTTTAAATAAATGTTGAATTGAAGCTATTGTATTGCTGTCTTTTCCCATTAAGTGAACAAAAAATGGGACCAACCCAGACATGATGCTTGTTGCTTTGTTACAACAAACTCTGCATTGCCCCCTTTATAAGTAGATGGAAGCACATGGTGTTGTTGCGCCCACTCTCCATGGAACTGTTTATGCTTTTTGTTAATCTAATGCCACTGGTAAAATTAAGCAATGCCACTCTTAGAATTAACGATTGCATCTTAGTTCAAAACTGCAACACTTGTTAGGGATCGGCGGGAGTACCATTTCTGTTAGGGATCGGCGGAAGTACATGTTTAAGAAACGTATTGTTGAGATAATGTCTCTGTTATTATATATCAGTTACAGTGTTTTACAAATGGTACTATCTTGCTTTGTAGTTTTTTCTACATATTTAACCAAGGTATTGTTAAGATAATGTCTCTGTTAATATGAATCAATTGCACTGTTTTAGGAATGGTACTTTTCTGCTTTGTCGTTCTTTATACATGTTGAAACAAGGTATTGTTAAGATAATGTCTCAGTTAATATGAATGAATCACACTGTTTGAGAATTGCTACTGTCCTACTTTGTTTCCCATTAAGATAAGGTAGATGTTTTTTCTTCTGGGAGTATAAGTCATCAATCGTTATTTCTCAGTAATTGTTTCCTTTATACCTATTTGTGCATACAGGGATATCAAAACTTCTGCTAGGTTCTATTTCGACTTTGATTTTAGTTGAACTGCACAAAAGGAGCCAATGTGTCTAAGGCAAACTATTGCATTATTGGGCCCAGTTGATCTTTCCACTTTGCAAAAAGAAGCAGTCACTGTTTCCGCTACATTACACAAGGAATGATCGAGAAGCTTTAGAGTATTATTAGACGCTGGTGATGAAATCCACCGTGCTACGCAAGACATTGTTTGATTTTAGTGGAACTGCACAAAAAGATATGCTGGTTAATCCGGCTCCATGTGCCATTTCAATGTGCAAACTGATGACAAACCCTGCCCGTTCCACAATCATAGGCATTACATATTTTGAATGGGAAAAGCTTGTCAAAGTTTAATCATTGATGTTAGCAAGAAGACATTCGTTTAATATTTTGGAAGTGGAAAACCTTGTCAAATTTTGCTCATTGATGTTAGCCAGAAGACATGCATTTGATATTTTGGAATAGGACGCCCTTTGCTCTGAGCAGCGTCGATCGGTTTTTCCTATTCGTGTGTTCAGTTCAGAAATAAATATTTACTCTGATGAGATGCATAGTCATGAATGTTGACTTATGTAAGGTATTTTAAGAGTTTGTTCAGAATGTTGTCTATGAAATGCCAGGCCTTGTGAGTTTGATTACAAAGTTGAGCTTGGAATGCTGTGGCATGCGTCATCACAAGCTGTTCACCATGCCTCCTGACAACAATGCTTAGTATTGTTTTGCATGTTGATCTAATGCCAGTGATTTGCATGTTAAGAAGATCATCCTCTTCTGTTGTTTCTGTGCTTAAGAAGTTCATCGTGTTATGTTTCATTCATAGCCTATACGACAACTCGGGTAGGTTAGAGGTGAAACCATATGATCTTCAGACCAACTCATCATCTTAGGCCGTGATTGGATCGTCGTTTTCCAACCAAAACCGCTTTTAAAACTGACGCATGTAAATAAAAGCAGATGGTCTTGGGCGAAGCACTTGGTTGGTCGTTTTTGACTGGTAAAATATACACTGGTTTCTCAAATTACACGTGTAACTTGCCAGTTTTCGTTACAGACCTCGGGCCGTTGGTTTCATTACACGTGTAACTCGCCGGTTTTCTGGTGAGGAGTAAATTACACATGTATCGTTAATACAGGTGTGAAACAATCCTGAGCTCCCAAGCGCGGCCTTACCATTTCATGCTGGCTCAGTCTCTCGAAGGTACTCATAGGGGTCCGATGATCCTGGCTTCCTGAACGACCAGCGGGCGCTGTATCAGACCATCCGTAGGGCCCGCGAGGCCCTCTCCGTCATCCTTCGAGTTTTTGCGCTCACCGTGGCGCCACCGTCTCGTGTTGTCAACATGGTCAACGAACATGAGGAATCAGGATATGACTTTACTTGGAGAGGATGACAGTGGGTACCCACCAGGGCCATAGCTTCACGTATGCAAGTGCCTCCTTATTATATACAACTATAATTTTTTTTGCTTCCTCCTGGTTTGCTGACATCACGGTCCCACACCATTGTCAACCTATATAGTCAATAAACGAGAGAATTGCACAAGGAGCGGCCGACAGCTGGGACCCAGCAGCTCGAGCAGTATTTGTGTTTTTTAGGTGTGAGCAGAGTTTTTCTTGAGCGATGTTTTTGTTGTTGTTCAGAGGAGCAGGGTATCAACTGGGCGGGCTATGGCAATTCTGGCCCAGGCTATTATTTTATGTCGACCAAATATCCATCCCAGATATTAATTTTTTTCAAGGTGAAAATGGTTAGCCCAGCTATACTTTTTTTTGAGGAATACCCAGCCCAGGTCAACTTGTTATTCTCTGCCCCACTGGGCTGCAAATCTTTCCTATGAGGGATGCATTAGCTTAACAAGAAAATGGGCTTTAAGAAATAATAAATGGGATGTAATTATAAAAACTGCGCTGTAACTATAAAAAATGCACCAAACACGTAATTAGTTAAAAAGTATTATTTTTGGATTTTGGATTTTTTTATTTCATTACTTGTTGCGCGCGCAATATTTCATTGGATTTTTACCTAATACAAATTTATTTTGAAATTATATTTAATCTGACTCAAAATTTTGGGATAAAAATATTTCGGATCCCATCAAAATTTGGGAAATTTTATTGAATTCTGTTTTGAGCGGTAGGGCCTATGGGCTGTAATTTTAACAAACTGTAAATGGGTTGTAGTAAAGTCTATTAGAATTCAAAAATGGGATGTACATTATTACAAATCGCAAATGGGCTATATGTTCTCTGCCACAGATGTGATGCTCACTTGTGGGCCTAGTAAGTTGACGCATACGGAAGGCTTTGTGAACTTATAGTCAACACACGATTCTAGCAGCAGTGGCCGTTGGATGTCCATCCAACGGCTGTAGTGCTTCTTCAATCGCGGATATTCTTGCTTCAGCCGCCCAAACCACCGCAAGTGGTACCGCCTGCTACCGCCTCCCGTGGATGGCTGTGCTGGCACGCAGGATTCACCGGCCCACCCTACTCCCATCGCCGTCCAGGCCATTCCTCTACTCACCAACACCTCCTGTTATTCTCCGGCGACGGCAACCTCACACAGCAGCCGAACCAGTGAACCCTCGAACTCCCCTCCGCGTGGGCATCCACTGCTGTGTCTTCGCCGGCTCTGGGTAGTTCCCTTCCTAGGCCTCGCCATCATTCACCGCGTTGGTTCTCTCGGCGCGACGTGGTCAACTTTATCAACAAACGATAGCCATCGGAAGAGGCATGTACGTGGAGTGGCTGACAGTAGGGACCCACATGGCCCATGGCCTCACGCAGCCAGTGTAACACCCCAAAAATGTTTTCTGAATTATTGAAATCTTTCCTTTAAAAATAAATGCTTTAAACACCATATTTGGATCATATTACTTTTCTACCATTTGAAAACCCTTTCAAATTTCAATTGGGTTTCAAATTTTTCTTTAATGATTCTGTTTGAAAGATTTAAAATTATTTGGGCAATTAATTTGGGGGTTTTCAAACAATTTCATATGGGAAAGTTTTTGAAATAAATTAAATTTTCAAAGAAAATGGCCCTCTTCACTTCTTTCTAGCCTTCCAAAATCATCCAAATAATTTTTCTACCACTCCCATTTATCCCTCAAGTCATTCTATTATTCTAGGGCAGTATCCAAATCTCTCCCACCCCTCAAAAAAAATATTTTTCACAATTCAAATAAATTCCCAAGTTGGAATTTGTATTTTTCATCATTCCTTGGTTTACAAAGGAACCACCATTTCTACAAGGATTCCACCTCCACCAAAATTATCTCAACAAATATATGGTACCCACAACCCATTTCTCCAAAAACATGGGGTGCCACAGTTCAAAATTTTCAAATTCCACTCAATCCAAATTTGGACCAGATTCAATATTTCTGATCCAAACATTTTTTTAAATGCTCCAAAAATTCCCAAACTTTGCCAGGCCCTCTCATATGCATCAACACCTCACCACAAAAATTGCCACAAATTCTAAAAATCCCTAGCGCACTCGACCATGGGAACATATGGATGTCTGTGCACTGTTCATCCCTGAAGAAATCCAGTTAACTGAATTTAGCCTCAGAGGCGGTGGCGATCGATGCCGTGCACACTTCTCCTTCCTTCTCCTCCACGGCGTCGCCATTCCTCATCAATGCATCGATGCCCTGTCCCACTCTCCAGCCTCTCCTCGCTGGTGAGCTCTCGGCAGGCCGGTGTAACAACCACCGAGCTCATCCACGGCGGCCTGAGCAGAGTCGCCTCGGCCACCGACCGTCTTCACTGCCGTTAATGCCTTCTCCACCTACCAGCTCCACGCGTTGCCCCTCTCTGTGCCATCGCCACACCGCCCAAGCCGCTGGACCCCTCCTACCAGTCGCCGGAGCTAGGCGACGTCCGCCATGGCCGGACCAGAGCCACCCCGTGGATAAGGCTCCGGGCTCAAGTTAGTCCGCGCTGAGGCTTCCAGAGTGCCCCACCGTCCTCCATCAATTCTCACCGTCCCTGACCACCGCACAAAACCACCTCACCGGCCAGAGTTACTCCGGCGTCGCCCGCAAGCCACTGACCACCTCGGCAGCCTATAAATAGTGGCTCCCGAGCTCCATTCGCACCACACATCGCCTCCACCACCTCCCAATCGACCCCCATGCCACTTCCCTGACCTCGGGGAGGTCTTCTTCCTCCTCTCTGGTCACCGAGCCGCCGCTAACCTCCCTGATCACCACGACGCCATCACGCCACCTCCACCACTCAAATCTTGCCAGAAGCCATCTCATCCACCAAACGATCGATCCCGCGCTCCAATTCCGTTCCCCGAGCCCTCTCAGATGAGGTCCATCTCCACCGAAGCCACCGTCTGCCGGCGTTGAGCTCACCGTCGTTCAGGTGCTCGCCGGTGTCCATCTCTACCACTCACCAACGCGGCAGTCCACACTGAGCACGTCTGCATCACCGCCGGCCGCTGAAACCCCGGCGATCGTCGCCGGCGACTGCCGTCACCTCTCTGTCTCGCACGCGATCGGGTTCAATTTGAACCTGACGGGTGGACCCCACCCCACGCACTCTTTTTTTCTTTTTCTCTGTTTAAATCGAAGGCGTATTCTTATGTTTACGCCTTCCGCGCTGAGGAGTGTACTTCGGCCCAAAGCGTTTTCTGTTTAAACTGTGCAGGGACTGCTGTTTTACAGAAAAGTCCCTGGTTTGTAAAGTTTAATAACTCTTAAACCACAACTCTGATTGAGTTGAACTTTTTTTTGAAATTCTTATTTTTCTCTCTAGTTTTTTAGTATTTATTTAAAAATGTTTTGAGACAACTTTTTGCACTGTTGACAAATTTTTAATTCGGGTTGAATTTGAATATTTTCAGAAAAAGAAGAGGGAAACCTTGCCGAGAATTTCGAAGGGTTTTCACCTGACTACTTTGGACAAGGCAAGCATTATTGAACTTGGGATATGGTGATTGCATTTGCATTTGCATGTTTGCATCGGTTGGTGTTGCACCACATATATCACAAGTGCATGCATGTTTGGTCATATCACTTCTTATGATTGTCTTGCACTTCACTCAAACTAGGTAACTTACTGACTTGGTATAGCTATGAGATATTCAGGAGAGTGTCTCCTGCCTTGGATGTGCCGGTGGCACGGGCCATTATTTTTGACACGGTGGTGTAACATGATGTATGTGGAATATACCGGTGAAGATAATTAACACCTCCTGAGTCGGCCTAGATCTAGTCTTGTTCCATTACACCTAGCTGGATCCCGTGCTGCCACGAGTCCTTCCGCAAGGAAGGTACGGCTGAGTAAGTTGTTAACCCCTGTCCAGGTACACACCGTACAGAGGGCCCTGATGAGGGTTTCCAGGGCCTTGGACTAAATCCTGTCATCGGGTCAGGGGGCATGGGTGATTCCGGTTGTAAACAAGAGGGGGGCACCCCTTGGAATCCGCGCGTATTAATAGTGATCCCATGCAGGACGTTGGTCTCTCCGTCTTAGAGTTTTTCTTGAACGATGCTTTGGGTGATTCCTGGCATCCGGAAAGTTAATCTGGTGTGTACTGGTCAGGTGTGTTTTCAACCCAAAGACCGTAATGGGAATTAGTCAGTGTCACGGTGCTAACTAAGGAAATCCTTTACTTGTGGGTAAAGAGTACACCCTCTGCAGAGTTTAAACCAATTCGATTAGCCGTTGTCCACGGTCAAGGGCGTTAGCTGGGTGGGTCAAGTGTCGGTCCCGGTGTCGGTCTCCGGAGGAAATAATTTTAATATGCCTGAAATATTTTGCAGGATAATTATTGACACCCAGATGTTACCATGAATATTTTATGCATGTTAAATATTATTATGGTTATGCATATTATTGAGGACTAACCCGTTTCTCTTATTTTTATATTTCCTGAGTGTCTCAGGGGCTGGCCAGACTACCCCGGGCACTCAATTTTATTTTCAAGACCTCTCGTGGCATCTCTCGAGTTAACAGGCGGTTTCACCACTACTCTTGTGGACACCCGATTGGCATTTCTCTTCAAGTCCGACCGTGGCGTCACTTGACACCCGACAGGCATTTCTCTTCAAGTCCGACCGTGGCGTCACTTGACACCCGACTGGCATTTCACTTCCAGTCCGACCGTGGCGTCACTTGACACCCGACTGGCATTTCTTTTATTTTGCTGAGTGTCACTTGGGCTGGCTAGACTACCCGTGGCATTCATTGGTTTAATTTCTAATAAGTTTGATCATGACTAACATGCTATGTTCATGTTCATATCATTTATTTGTCATGATTTCACTTTCAGTTAGCACGAGCATATGCATCCATTATATCTTTTGTTCATAATGTTTGTGAGTACATTCCAACGTACTCACTGGCTTGTCCCTGGCTATTTACTTGGCTAGACATGGAGGAGGACGAGCTTGTGGAGGTGGACTGCGCTAGCGAGCCTGACGCTTAGAGGCGTCCTAGTCAGTCAACCTGTGAGATAGGAGTCTACCACTTGTATCATCCGCTGAGCTTCTGCTACACAAATAAAATAGTCAAGCCTCACACTGACGCTTGGCTCTATGTTATTGTACTAGTATTGTACCACCACCACACCACTGTCATATTCCACCACTGCCATCTATTGGCAAGTTTGTATTAAACTTTGTTGAGCCCTCAGACTCAACCCCGTGTAATATTATCTTGTACTGGTTATCTGTATCAAGGAAGTCCACCAGTTGTGTTGATCTTTGGGCTGGTGTGACTTAGGGCTATTCTGGGAATTATTCTCAGAAATGGGCCCGACAGGACCTGGTACCAAAGCCAGGCTGACTGTAGGAAGCCATAGGCACGATCGCTAGCACTCGAGTCAGTACTAACATTTTTAGCATGCATCCCATGCATTGTAGCATTTTTCCCATGGTCATCATATGCACATGATATGACTATTTCGATTTTTGTCTACTGATGTAGATATCTGGCGGCAACTGCCCATCCCAGATTTTCGCCAACGAGCCTGCGGGATTTTCCCGTCTTCTTACCATCATCGCTAGAGATGCGATGAGATCTCCGAGCCGTCCAGAGTACACCGTTTTTCCTGACAGGATCACAGACACTCTGACTATGTACCAGGCTTCGGTATATATTCAGGGTGGAAGTACCTTGTCTTTCCGCAACTACCGTTTTATGGGGAGAGTCATGCCCTCTGAGAGGCATGCTATCCAGATGGCCGCCCGTGAGGCTATTGCTCGTCTCAGGGACATCCTGCCTGTTATGCAGACCCGTCCCTATCACTACCTTCCGTGCCATGTTCCTTATACCAACCATTATGCTTTTTCCTGCACCGCAGGAGAAAGGGATGAGGCGATCGAGCCCCTTATCCAGTATATCATGGCACTAGAGTCGGTCTTCACCGCACTGGTGGACGACCATCTTGCAGCACGGATGGACTTGGCTCATGCGAGGATCCCTCGCACGATTGAGTTCCGTTCACCTTCACCACGTGCCCCTTGTATTCCGACTCCACCACACTATTCCCCTGCTCAGCCCGCGGTTCAGCACTCATCCCCGAGTGATGAGGCTAGTCGCTTGGCTGCTCCTGTTCCGACTAGAGCTCCACTGTCGACGCGCATGGTGCCACCTCAGACAGGCGTAGCATCAACCTCTACCCGACTGGAGACCATTCCAGAGGAGGAGGAGGTTGAGTCTCCAGCACCTCAGCTGGGACTTACCCTCAGCGGAGCCTATAGTGTCTTGGACACCCCGTGAGGACAGATCGAGCGTCAGCACCGCAGTAGTCTTTTATGAGACGTGGTTGTAAGATATTTATTTTCTGTATCTTCTTCTTTTTGTAAGATGGTGAGTAACAGACTCGGACCACAGCACGTTGAGAGGACGAGGTAGTACGCTAGTTGAATAAGTGGTCGTGTAGTATACAGTTTCTGCAAGCATCTTGTATAATTAAGTTATGCTTGTATAATTAAATCCTGCATGTATGATATTACCTGTTGTACTTGCATCCCGGGGGGAGATTTATTTTCAGTCTCTTAAAAAAATTATTTGCTGCCGTTATAATTTATTTTCTCATCGGTGTTACACAAATACCCCCAGAAAGAAAATGCATCGCCCCTGGACCCGTTCTATGCCAAGTCCGCCAGAGAGCAACCATGGACAAATGGGAAATAATTTTACACAAGGACAGACTAGTCAACAGGGCAGTGACTCAGCATTTTCACAAGTGTGCCGTCTGTACGAACAAAGCCAGCAACAGCACCAAGAGATGATGCATCATTTAATCAATATGGGAAATCACCAAGGACAAAATCAGAACAGGTCAAATTAATCTGAGCTCCAGAAGACCAATCCTACTGTGTTTTCTCACACCGACAAACCATTGGGGCAGATGATTGGCTATGTGATATTGAAAGAAAATTGGTTATTGCCCAGTGTACGGACCGGGAAAAAGTGCTTTATACCCCATACTATTTTTCTGGTACAGCAGCATCATGGTGGGAAAACTTATGCCACACTCATCCCAACGGAGCCAATATGACATGGGAACAATTCAAGGAAAACTTTCGGGGAGCACACATTCCTAACAGTATCATGAAATTGAAGAAAAGGGAATTTGAGGATCTCAAGCAGCTAGGCACCATGGTAGCCCTGTATCTGGATCAATTTACTCAGCTAGCCCGGTACGCCAACGACGAATACATGACAGAAGACAAAAAGATGGAAAAATTTCTCGATGGACTTATCCCATCTTTAAAGTGCCAACTGGTAGTCCACACCTTTCCTGATTTCAAAACACTAGTGGACAAGGCAATTATACTGGAGAACGAGCACCACAACATGAATGAAATACGCAAGCGCCGTATGAACCAGTCATCTCAGGTTCGCAACAACAGGCCCAAGAATGAATTTCAGAAGCCTACAACACGCCGACCAGCAACTCCACTACCCCGACCAGCAGCGGTAGCACCACAACAGAACTGCAGTGCTTTCAACAACAGGACCAAAGATACGACATTCTATCCAGGCATCACCTGTTATGCCTGTGGAGGAGAAGGGCATTACTCCAGGCAATGCCCAAAGCAGGGAAATAATACAACCAAGCCCAACAACAATGGTTGTGGTACAAACACAGCCCCCAAACGCAACAACTTCAACCCCAATAACAACTAGAGGAAGGGACAGGTCAACCACGTGACCTTTGAGGAGGCACAAAATGCACCAGATATTGTGTTTGGTACATTTCCTGTCAACTCAATTAATGCCACAGTCTTATTTGATTCTGGAGCTTCCCATTCGTGTATCTCAAAAAGATTCGCTTCGAAGAATCGATTTTCTTTTTCGCCTTTGCAAAATTCCATGGTTATTCAGTCCCCGAGATCGAAGCAAAGCACACAATGGTACTGCAAGGATGTGAATATTGAGATCAAAGGAATGGTATTTTTAGCCAACCTTATTGTTCTGGAAGCAGTCGAACTGGATGTTATTCTGGGAATGGATTGGTTAACCAAAAATAAAGGTTTCATAGACTGCTACAACCGCGCAGTGACTCTTACAAGCTACCAAGGAGAAACAATAAAATTTGGCACAAGGAGAATTTCCACATCACAAGGAAAATTAAATCAAGTGGATGCGGCAGAATTAAGTAAGGTTCCTGTAGTCTGCGAATACCCCGATGTATTTCCTGAGGAGCTACCAGGAATGCCCCCGGACCGTGAAATTGAATTTGTTATTGAATTGGCACCTGGAATGACACCCATTTATAAGAAGCCGTACTGAATGGCTCCGACGGAATTGGCTGAGTTGAAGAAACAGATTAAGGAACTGATGGAAAAGGGTTATGTTCGACCCAGCTCATCACCATGGGGATGCCCAGTTTTATTTGCTAAGAAAAAGGATGGTACCCTAAGGCTATGTATTGATTATAGGGCACTCAATATGGTCACCATTAAAAATAAATACCCGCTGCCCAGGATAAATGACTTGTTTGAACAGCTAGCAGAAGCCAAGGTTTTCTCAAAAATAGATTTGAGGTCAGGCTACCATCAATTAAAAATCCGATCGGCAGATATACCCAAGACTGCCTTTACTACCAGATATGGATTATACGAGTTCACAGTGATGCCTTTTGGCTTAACCAATGCTCCTGCTTATTTTGTGCATCTCATGAACAAGGTCTTTATGAAATATTTGGACAAGTTCGTGGTCGTATTTATCGATGATATACTTATTTATTCCAAGACACCCGAGGAACACGAGCAACACCTACGAATTGTCCTGGAGGAATTAAGGAAAAATCAACTATATGCCAAATTCAGTAAATGTGAATTTTGGTTGCGAGAAGTTGGTTTTCTGGGACACGTACTGACACAAGATGGGATAGCAGTGGACCCAAGTAAAGTAAAGGTTGTCCAAGAATGGAAGCAACCCACAAACGTGACAGAGGTTAGAAGTTTTCTTGGTCTGGCTGGCTACTACCGAAGATTTATAGAAGGATTCTCCACCATAGCTAAACCCATGACCCAATTACTTAAGAAGGATAAGAAGTTTGATTGGACTGAAGCCTGTGAGAAAAGTTTCCAAGAATTGAAAAAGAGGCTAACAACGTCACCCGTTCTGGTCGTGCCCGATGTGCACAAATTTTTTGAGATATACTATGACGCGTCCAGGAAAGGCCTTGGATGTGTATTGATGCAAGAAGGAAAAGTCGTGGCATATGCCTCAAGACAGCTATGACGACACGAGGAGAATTATCCTACTCATGATTTGGAGCTAGTTGCAGTAATACATGCACTCAAGGAATGGCGACACTTTCTTCTTGGTAAACGATGTGAAATATACACAGACCACAAAAGTCTTAAGTATATTTTCACCCAGCCAGAATTAAACTTGAGACAACGTCGCTGGCTTGAGTTAATAAAGGATTACGACATCGGGATTCATTATCATCCGGGTAAAGCAAATGTTGTGGCAGACGCCCTCAGCCGAAATCCCTGCACCAACAATAATAGTGCGCAATTCTTACAACATGAGTTTAATCAGGAATTTGCCAAGCTCAATATGGTCCTAGTCACAGAAGGAACCGTTGCCCAACTGGGAATAAAACCAACATTAGAGGATCAGATCAAAGAAGCCCAAAAAGAACACCCAAGTATTGAAGGGATTAAGAGGAAAATAAAATTGGGCAAGGCGACTGAATTTACCATAGATAGTCAGGGAATTTTATGGTTTGGGAGAAGATTGTGCGTGCCTAATAAGGGAGATTTAAAGCAACAAATTTTGGCAGAAGCCCATACCACTCCATATTCTATTCATGCAGGAGGGACAAAAATGTACAAGGATCTACAAGAAAATTATTGGTGGCATGGGATGAAAAGAGATATAGAAGTATATGTCGCACATTGTGATTCATGCCAGCGGGTAAAAGCAGAACACCAGAGGCCAGCAGGACTACTGCAGCCACTTAGAGTACCTGAATGGAATGGGACGTAATAGGAATGGATTTTATCGTCGGATTGCCAAGGTCATGACACGAAAATGATGCTATCTGGGTTATAACAGATTATTTAACCAAGGTGGCACATTTCATTCCGGTAAAAACCACATATTCCACACAGAGGCTTGCTAGATTATACCTCTCCCGGATTGTTTTCTTACACGGAGTACCCAAGACCATAGTCTCTGATAGAGGCACCCAATTTGTCTCTAGATTTTGGGAGCACCTACAGCAAGCCCTAGGGACTCAACTGACGTCCAGCATAGCATACCACCCACAGACCGGAGGACAAACTGAGCGGGTAAATCAAATATTAGAGGACATGCTGAGAGCATGTGTGCTCACTTACGGAATTAGCTAGGAAGACGGTTTACCATACGCGGAGTTGTCTTATAACAACAGTTATCAAGCCAGTTTGAAAATGTCACCTTTTGAAGCCCTTTACGGACGAAGGTGTCGTACCCCACTCAATTGGTCTGAGACCAGAGACAGTCAAATTTTCGGTCCCAAAATTCTTAAGGAGGTAGAAACAAAAGTGAAACATATTAAGGACAGACTGAGAGCGGCTCAGAGCCGTCAAAAGAGTTACTATGATCAAAAGCACCGCCAAATCAGTTTTGAGCCCGATGAATATGTGTTTCTCAGAGTATCTCCAACAAGAGGACTACAGAGATTTAAAGTCAAAGGAAAATTGGCACCGATGTTTATTGGACCATTTAGAGTGATCGCAAGAAGAGGCAAGGTTGCTTATCAACAAGAACTACCGGCAGAGTTATCAGATGTTCATGATGTGTTTCACGTGTCACAGCTAAGGAGATGTGTCAGTAACCCAGAAAAGCAAGTCCAGCATCAGGACCTGGATATCCAACTAGATCTTACCTATAGGGAACGTCCTATAAAGATTTTGGAGGAGTCTGAACGGAGAACCCGGCAAAATGTGATAAAATTTTACAAAGTTCAGTGGAGTAATCACACCAAGGAAGAAGCAACATGGGAAAGAGAGGATCACCTGAGGACTGAATATCCGTACCTGTTTGAGGGACAGCTGAAATCTCAGGGACGAGATTTTTATTAAGGGGGGTAGGTGTTGTAACACCCCAAAAATGTTTTCTGAATTATTGAAATCTTTCCTTTAAAAATAAATGCTTTGAAAACCATATTTGGATCATATTACTTTTCTACCATTTTAAAACCCTTTCAAATTTTAATTGGGTTTCAAATTTTTCTTTAATGATTCTATTTGAAAGATTTAAAATTATTTGGGTAATTAATTTGGGGGTTTTCAAACAATTTCATATGGGAAAGTTTTTGAAATAAATTAAATTTTCAAAGAAAATGGCCCTCTTCACTTCTTTCTAGCCTTCCAAAATCATCCAAATAATTTTTCTACCACTCCCATTTATCCCTCAAGTCATTCTATTATTCTAGGGCAGTATCCAAATCTCTCCCACCCCTCAAAAAAAAATATTTTTCACAATTCAAATAAATTCCCAAGTTGGAATTTGTATTTTTCATCATTCCTTGGTTTACAAAGGAACCACCATTTCTACAAGGATTCCACCTCCACCAAAATTATCTCAACAAATATATGGTACCCACAACCCATTTCTCCAAAAACATGGGGTGCCATAGTTCAAAATTTTCAAATTCCACTCAATCCAAATTTGGACCAGATTCAATATTTTTGATCCAAACATATTTTTAAATGCTCCAAAAATTCCAAAACTTTGCCAGGCCCTCTCATATGCATCAACACCTCACCACAAAAATTGCCACAAATTCTAAAAATCCCTAGCACACTCTACCATGGGAACATATGGATGTCTATGCATTGTTCATCCCTGAAGAAATTCAGCTAACTGAATTTAGCTTTAGAGGCGGTGGCGATCGATGTCGTGCACACTTCTCCTTCCTTCTCCTCCACGGCGTCGCCGTTCCTCATCAATGCATCGATGCCCTGGCCCACTCACCAGCCTCTCCTCGCCGGTGAGCTCTCGGCAAGCCGGTGTAACAACCACCGAGCTCATCCACGGCGGGCCGAGCAGAGCCGCCTCGGCCACCGACCGTCTTCACTGCCGTCAACGCCTTCTCCACCTACCAGCTCCACGCGTCGCCCCTCTCTGCGCCATCGCCACACCGCCCAAGCCGCTGGACCCCTCCTGCCAGTCGCCGGAGCTGGGCGGCGTCTGCCATGGCTGTACCAGAGCCACCCCATGGATAAGGCTCCGGGCTCAAGTTAGTCCGCGCTGAGGCTTCCAGAGTGCTCCACCGTCCTCCATCATTTCTCACCATCCCTGACCACCGCCCAAAACCACCTCACCGGCCGGAGTTACTCCGGCGTCGCCCGCAAGCCACTGACCACCTCGGCAGCCTATAAATAGTGGCTCCCGAGCTCCATTCGCACCACACATCGCCTCCACCACCTCCCAATCGACCCCCATGCCACTTCCCTGACCTCGGGGAGGTCTTCTTCCTCCTCTCCGGTCACTGAGCCGCCGCTAACCTCCCTGATCACCACGATGCCGTAACGCCACCTCCACCACTCAAATCTTGCCAGAAGCCATCTCATCCACCAAACGATCGATACCGCGCTCCAATTCCGTTCCCCGAGCCCTCTCCGACGAGGTCCATCTCCACCGAAGCCACCGTCCGTCGGCGTTGAGCTCACCGTTGTTCAGGTGCTCGCCGGTGTCCATCTCTACTATTCACCAACGCGGCAGTCCACACTGAGCAAGTCTACATCACCGCCGGCCGCTGAAACCCCGGCGATCATCACCGGCGACCACCGTCACCTCTCTGTCTCACGCGCGATCGGGTTCAATTTGAACCTGATGGGTGGACCCCACCCCGCGCACTCTTTTTTTCTTTTTCTCTGTTTAAATTGAAGGCGTATTCTTCTGTTTACGCCTTCCGCGCTGAGAAGCGTACTTCGGCCCGAAGCGTTTTCTATTTAAACTATGCAGGGACTACTGTTTTAAAGAAAAGCCCTGGTTTTGAAAGTTTAATAACTCTTAAACCACAACTCTGATTGAGTTGAACTTTTTTTTTGAAATTCTTATTTTTATCTCTAGCTTTTTTAGTATTTATTTAAAATTGTTTTGAGACAACTTTTTGCACTATTGACAAATTTTTAATTCGGGTTGAATTTGAATATTTTCAGAAAAAGAAGAGGGAAACCTTGCCGAGAATTTCGAAGGGTTTTCACCTGACTACTTTGGACAAGGCAAGCATTATTGAACTTGGGATATGGTGATTGCATTTGCATTTGCATCGGTTGGTGTTGCACCACATATATCACAAGTGCATGCATGTTTGGTCATATCACTTCTTATGCTTGTCTTGTACTTCACTCAAACTAGGTAACTTACTGACTTGGTATAGCTGTGAGATATTCAGGAGAGTGTCTCCTGCCTTGGACGTGCCGGTGGCACGGGCCATTATTTTTGACACGGTGGTGTAATGTGATGTATGTGGAATATACCGGTGAACATAATTAACACCTCCTGAGTCGGCCTAGATCTAGTCTTGTTCCATTACACCTAGCTGGATCCCGTGCTGCCACGAGTCCTTCCGCAAGGAAGGTACGGCTGAGTAAGTTGTTAACCCCTGTCCAGGAACACACCGTACAGAGGGCCACAATGAGGGTTTCCAGGGCCTTGGACTAAATCCTGTCATCGGGTCAGGGGGCATGGGTGTTTCCGGTTGTAAACGAGAGGGGGGCACCCCTTGGAATCCGCGCGTATTAATAGTGATCCCATGCAGGACGTTGGTCTCTCCGTCTTAGAGTTTTTCTTGAACGATGCTTTGGGTGATTCCTGGCATCCGAAAGTTAATCTGGTGTGTACTGGTCAGGTGTGTTTTCAACCCAAAGACCGTAATGGGAATTAGTCAGTGTCACTGCGCTGACTAAGGAAATTCTTTACTTGTGGGTAAAGAGTACACCCTCTGCAGAGTTTAAACCTATTCGAATAGCCGTTGTCCACGGTCAAGGGCGTCAGCTGGGTGGGTCAAGTGTCGGTCCCGGTGTCGGTCTCCGGAGGAAATAATTTTAATATGCCTGAAATATTTTGCAGGATAATTATTCACACCCTGATGTTACCATGAATATTTTATGCATGTTAAATATTATTATGGTTATGCATATTATTGAGGACTAACCCGTTTCTCTTATTTTTATGTTTCCTGAGTGTCTCAGGGGCTGGCCAGACTACCCCGGGCACTCAATTTTATTTTCAAGACCTCTTGTGGCGTCTCTCGAGTTAACAGGCGGTTTCGCCACTACTCTTGTGGACACCCGATTGGCATTTCTCTTCAAGTCTGACCGTGGCGTCACTTGACACCCGACTGGCATTTCTCTTCAAGTCCGACCGTGGCGTCACTTGACACCCGACTGGCATTTCTCTTCAAGTCCGACCGTGGCGTCACTTAACACCCGACTAGCATTTCTTTTATTTTGCTGAGTGTCACTTGGGCTGGCTAGACTACCCGTGGCATTCATTGGTTTAATTTCTAATAAGTTTGATGATGACTAACATGCTATGTTCACGTTCATGTCATTTATTTGTCATGATTTCACTTTCAGTTAGCACGAGCATATGCATCCATTATATCTTTTGTTCATAATGTTTGCGAGTACATTCCAACGTACTCACTGGCTTGTCCCTGGCTATTTACTTGGCCAGACTTGGAGGAGGACGAGCTTGTGGAGGAGGACTACGCTAGCGAGCCCGACGCTTAGAGGGGTCCCAGTCAGTCAACCTGTGAGATAGGAGTCTACCACTTGTATCATCCGCTGAGCTTCCGCTACACAAATAAAATAGTCAAGCCTCACACTGACGCTTGGCTCTATGTTATTGTACTAGTATTGTACCACCACCACACCACTGTCATATTCCACCACTGCCATCTATTGGCAAGTTTGTAATAAACTTTGTTGAGCCCTCAAACTCAACCCTGTGTAATATTATCTTGTACTGGTTATCTGTATCAAGGAAGTCCAGCAGTTGTGTTGATCTTGGGGCTGGTGTGACTTAGGGCTATTCTGGGAATTATTCTCAGAAATGGGCCCGACAGCATGTGCCCCCTTATTATGCGAAAAAAAATGATTTCTCCCCTTGACAGGTTTGACCCACCAGCCACATCTTCGCACGCAAGGAAGTGCTTCCTTTATTACGCAGAAAAAAAAAGTTTCCTCTCCCTGACAGCTAGGACCCACCAGCTTTACTATGATCCATTTTGTGGAAATATAGATTGTACCAAAGATGCTAAATTGTTTTCTTTTTATTCTAACTCAAAAAAGAAGAAATAAAAAACAGAAAACTTCTTTGCACACAAGGAAGTGCCACCTTATTACGCGCAAAAAAAAATGATTCCCCCTGCTAGTTGGGACCCACCAGATTTGGAGGCTGACTTCTGGGCCTACTAAGTTGACGCATACGCAGGGTTTGTCAACTTAGTCAATAAACGATTCTAGCTGCAATGACCATTGGATGTTAATCCAGCGGCCGAGCCACGTCTTCAACCTCTGGTCTTCTTGATCCGGCCGCCCAAACCAGCGCCCGCCGTACCGCCTGCTCCAGCCTGCCATGGCTGGCTGTGCTACCGCGCAGAGCTCACCGCCCGACCATACTACCACTGGCCAGTCCTTCCCTATACTCACCCACACCCCCTGTTATACTCCGGCGACGGCACCTTACACCGCAGCCGAACCAGTGAATCCTCGTACTCCCCTCCGCGTGGGCATCCACCTGCCTCGTCTTCCCTGGCTCAGCGTCATTCCCTTCCTAGGCCTCACCGTCATCCACCGCCTGGGTGCTATCCGCGTGGCGTGGTCAAGGTGGTCAACGAACGACAGCCATCGGAAGAGTACTGTATGCGGTGAGGCTGACAGATGGACCCACTAGCTACATCTTCGCACGCAAGGAAGTGCGTCCATATTATGGGCAAAAAAATTGATTCTTCCCCCTGACAGCTGGGACCCACCAGTTATATCTTCGCACGCAAGGAAGTGCTTCCTTATCGTCCCTAAGAGCTGGGACCCATCTGGTCGAAGCGTACGTAGCGTTGTCTGTCTGGTCGCGAACATGTACGTACATACTGGTCGATCGGTCTCTCTGCAAGTATGAACCATGTCCGAGTAAATAGCGGCACATGTCATAGTAGAGCACCCAACGTAGCAGTTCAGGCAGTCCCGTCTAAATCGTGTACACGTACATACAGCCACAGGGCAAAAAATACGGCCACGTACGTACATATGGGCGGGGTCTCGAACGCGTACTCGCGCATACGGATGGCCAGGGCTCGTGTACATGGAGAGGCAACGGACGGCAGCAATGGCGTCCTGTTATCGGGCAGCCAACCGGCTGGGTCAGAACGGAGAAACAGCGTCCTGTTCATCGGGAGGCAACAGACTGGGTTGGAATGCGTCCTGTTCAACGGAAGCCAACCGGCATGGACGGAACAGCCGAAACGGGGTATGGCGTACCACAAAATGGAGGAAACGGACTTGTGTTCGAGCTCCTACGGTCGAAAAGGGGTGCTGTTGATCGGGAGGGGTGTGGCGTACCGCAAAACGGAGGAAACGGACTTGTGTTAGAGCGCCTACGGTCGAAACGGGGTCCTGTTCATCAGGAGGGGTGTGGCGTACCGCAAAACGGGACTCCACGGGCTACTGTTCATCCACTATCTAGTGCCTCACTCCAGCCTCCACGGGATACTGTTCATCCATCGTCGACTTCCTCCAGCCTCCACCTGCTACTCTTCATCCACCGTCGACTTCCTCCATCCTCCACGGGCACTGTTCATCCATGGGCTACTGTTCATCCAGCCTCCACCGGCTACTGTTCAACCAGCTCTCCACGGGGTCCTGTTCATCCACCCCCAACCAGCTCGGGTATGTGGCGGCCTCCTCGATCGGGGTCCTGTTTATCCAGCGGCAACGGCCTCTACTACCACGGGGTCCTGTTCATCCAATCCCCACCGAACTGTTCATCCAACCCCCAACAATGGTCACTTTTCATCAAGAGGCAACATGTTCGATCGGCTTAAGCTAGCAACAGTAGCGAAGGAATCGCTCGGGTTCAGTTAACAGCCAAGGGATCGATTGCTTGGGTTTAGTAACGTAGCTAGTGCAATCGCTCGGGTTCAGTAAGCGAACGCCACGCTCGGGTTCAGTTAGAGCCCAATGCCTCGCACACATGCGTGTACGTGTACGAGAGAAACGCGTAATCCCTCCGTGCATCGCTCGGCCCCGACCATCGACCGTAACCGGGAACTGCCCGCTATTTTCCTCGCCCTCGCTTCTACCATGATTTGTTCCGTCATGGACAGCCCAAAGAATGTCACGCAGGTGCGTCCCCGGCCCGCCCAGGACGAAAAGCCCATTTTCTGTCATGATTTTTTTCATAGAAGTAGGAGCCCACCACATCTATGATGATATGTGGTTTTGTCACAATTATCATCATAGAAGTGTCATAAGCATGACAGAAAAAAAATTCGTTTGGGCCAAAATGTCACGGATGTGTCTTTTTTTTGTAGTGACCAATGAGAAAACTAAGAATTGCTGTTGCAAATGAAGAAGAGGATTGAATTATCTTGAAGAGAAGCACACCGGTTGGAAAAGAATTGAGCTGACAATCTCGAAGATCAAGAAGGATTAGCACACCCATAAATTATATGAGAATGCCACTTAGAAAAGGTATGGAATCAACACTTGACATCGAAGCAACTCAAATACCACAACTCAAAATAAAACAAAGGGTTTGGCTTGCAGAATAAGCTGGAAACAAATACATAACCCCATCATGCATTTGTTGGAAGGATAAGCCTAGGTAACTACTTGAATTCCCACCTAAGAACTCCCACAATTTTCTGGTTATGCAATCTGGTCCAACGGATACAAGCAGCAAAATATCATCACACAACTCCTAGCAGAATTCTATGCTCCAAATGTATCACATCCGTCAACACATAACCAAGAAAACCTTGGAAACTCGTATACCTAAGACCTTCGAAAAACAACAGCTATACTAGGCATGGCAATACTCCCGAACGCACTCCCCTGTACTGGGTGGCGTCAAGGTTATCTCACCACTAAGAGTATAGAAGCGTTTCAATGTCGGCGTCCTCTGGTATTCCAGAACTGAAACAATAGCGAATGTGACAAAACCCCTTGGAGCTCAACTCCCCGGAAGAAGTCAAGTCAGACAGGAGGCACCAAGATAGAGTTCCCTCACACCGACATCGCAACGATTCCAACAATACCCACGTGATCCTAAGGAAAAAAAATGAAGGGGAAGAGGAGTATAATCAAAACACCTACGTCACAATTCCTCACCAGAGCGACGAAGGGGATAAGGAGTAAAAAGAATTCCTACTCTCCGATATATATATCTAGACTAAAAAATAGTTTTTTCTAGACTCGACAACGGCAACGGTTCGATCAATCAAGGGGGCTCCTGCAGTCGATAAGGCTCTGATACCAACTTGTAGCGCACAAGATGCAATTCTATCCCGATCACGTGATGAATTCATGATTGGGGTAGAATTGCATTTCGAGCGCATAGCAAGGTGGATATCATTACAACATACCATGTATTGAATAGATGAGAATACCAGATAAAGGCTTACACTCGCCACAAGCTACAACATGAATACATCAATACATAGCAATCATCATACAGAAGAGCAAGATCCGTCTACGGATGAAATCAAACGAAAAAGAAGAATGACATCCACCCTGCTAATCCCAGGCTCCCAACCCGGAACCTATCCCTTGATCGAAGAAGAAGAAGAAGCAGAAGAACTCCAAAACAAGCAAGCATCACTCTCTTGTCAAAGCATCTCTTCACCTGTACCTGCAACTGTTGTTGTAGTCTGTGAGCCACGAGGACTCAGCAATCCCATTACCATGCGTATTAAGACTAGTAAAGCTTAATGGGTATGGAATGGATAAGTGGTGAGGTTGCAGCAATCACTAAGCATTGTATGGTGGCTAACTTATGAGTACAAGAGTAAGAAGAGTAAACTATGTATAACGGTCGCAAACTAGTAATGATCAAGAAGTGATCCTGAACTACTTACGAGTCAAATATAACCCCACCGTGTTCTCTTCCCAAACTCCCTCGAAAAGAGACGGTCACGGTTATGCACGCGGTTGGTGTATTTTATTTGAAGTTTAGTGTCAAGTTCTCTACAACCGGATATTATAAATTTCCAAGTCTCCACATAACTGCGGGCACGGCTCTCGAAAAGATTAAACCCTGTAGGGTTGTCCCAACTTAGTCCATCATAAACTCTCACGATCCACGGAGGAAAAACCTCCATCTCGGGATAACCCGCTCAAACTCGGAATCCCGGAGCACAAGACATTTTGACAATGGTAAAATAAAACCAGCAAGACCTCCCGACACCCTGATAGTAGCCGCGCGTATCTCATCTCAGGCCACGATGGATGAGCTATGGTTACAACATCGAAATCCACGAGTTACCCCATGCGGCGCCGCAAGCTGCTCTAGTTTGGACCAACACTCATGAGGAGCACTGGCCCGGGTTGTTGATTAATTATCCTTGGGTGCTAGCCGGTCCCTATGCAAGTTTTAGTTATTATTAGGAAAATGGTAAAACCAAGGTTGGGCCTTGCTGGAAGATTTTTATTCAAAGTGAACTGTCAAGGGGGGCCCATAAACCCCGACCATGTAAGGAACGCAAATCAAGGAACATAACACCGGGAGGACGAAAACTAGGGTGGCAAGAGTGGAACAAAACACCAAGCAAAAGGCTGAGCCTTCCACCCTTTACCAAGTATATAGATCCATTAATTAAATAAGATATATTATGATATCCCATGATATCACTGTCCCAACATGGAACAACCTGCACTGCACCTGCAACTAGCAACACTATAAGAGGGGCTGAACAAAGCGGTAACATAGCCAATCAACGGTTTGCTGGGATGGTGGAAAGGTTAGAGGCTTTTCGTCACAATTTGGGAGGCTTGATAAACATGTGGTAGGTAGCATGACATAGCAATAGCATCAAGATAACTAGCAACGCAAAGATAGTAGTGATATCCAAGGTAAAGGTCATCTTGCCTAAAATCCCACTAGAAAGAAGACTGAATCCATGAAGTAGATGAACCAACATAGTCGATCGGATCCTCACAATCGCAACATAACCGAAACTATCGACAAGGAGCACAACCAAAAAGAAGCAAAAGCACGGTAAACAAGCTAGCATAAGCATGGCATGTTGCACAATCAAGTATGATGCATGTCCGGTTTAATAAGGCATGGCATGGCAAAGTGCAACAATCAAATACTACAAATTAAGTGCAGCTCAATATGCAACGAGTTTCATATCGATGAAACCCCACATTTGAATTATTTAGTTCGCTATCATTCATGTACATGACAAGATTAAATGTTGGTTAACATGGCAAGATGTGAAGCATAATTAATCTACATATCTAGGCAATTTAAATGAGGCCGGAAACAACAAACAACAATTCCTAAAAATCCTCATATGCAATTTCCAAATTTGGTACTGTTCTGCCCTACACCATATTTTAGAGTCGTTAAACATGCAAAATAAGTGCACCATGTTAATCTATGCATTTTCTAGACAAGTTACATATATAGTTTATTTAAGTCATAGCTACGGTTAATTAGTTACAAAATAAACTATTTTAGCATATCATTTATGCATATTAATGCAAACAACAAGTTAAAAGAATTTTATCATGCATGAAAGTTGGATATTGTGAAACTACATAAAATTCTAAGCATTTTACATATATAGTTTGTTTAATTCCGATGCACGGTTTGTGAGATACTAAATGCATGAGCTCTAGGGTGTTTTATGTAAAACTACAGTTCTTTGGATAAATGCTAAAATTGCAGCAGCAGGGAAAAAACAGAACAGGCTGAATCTTGAGTTGAACTGGGCTGGGAGGAGCTGCTCACATTGGGCCTTGGAAGCTGGCGATGCTAGGCCTTGGCGCCCTTGCAGCCCACGCACGCGACGAGAAGGCACGAGGCAGCAGGTGTCGCCCTTCTCAGCTCGATGCAGAGACTGGAGTCAGGCGCGACGGCTTCAGGTGAGGCAGGGGACGATGGTTACACGGGGAATGCGAGGAGGCGGCGGAAACGAACGGATCCGGGTGCGTGACGGCGTTCTCCGGCGAGGTGGCGACGAGCGTCATGCTCGTTCCTGAGCGGAGGACGAAGGTGAGGGACTTGGCGCGGGGCGGCGGTTCCCGTGTCATCGGAGGCAAGAAGACGACGGGGAAACGGGCAGAGATAGCGGCTCCGAGGTGGAGGTCGCTGGATCTGGCGGCGACTTGTGGCCAGCGGGGCTCAGGCGGCCAACCATGGTGGCCTATTGTGAAAGGAACAGGGGAGAGAGAGAACTACGTGAGAGGGAGAGAAGAAACGGAAAGGAGAGGAAGAAGGCAAGGGCGTGGCGTCCTGCTAGCGGCACTACTTGTGGCCGGCGGTGAGCTCCAGCGGCGGAGCTGACGAGGCGGCGGCGCGAGGTGGTTGGGGAGGTAGGCGCGCAGGCGTGGGGATGCTCGGGGTTGTGCTGCTGCTTCACGAGGGAGGAGCCTGGGGTGGCTGCTGGTTGTGTCGGTGGATCGGACATGCTTCAGGCGCGTAAATCAGAGAGGGAGGGTTGGCTGCGAGGATGAAATCGAGGAGCGGGTGTATCGGGAGGATCCCGAGGAAGAAGAGACAGGAGGAGTGGCGGCGGGGAGGAGGAATGGACTCCTAGATTTTAGGATTGCTCTGTTTATATAGTAGGTGAAGGGGTTTTAGGGGTGTCTGACCATCATCGCACGGCTCAGGGTCAATCGGGTAGTCAAATGTAGAAACATAAGATATTTGGGGTATTTAGAGATGATCTGAACCCATTGGTCACTACTTCGGGTTCGGGGAAGTTTCGGGCTAGGTTGCGAGGGGAATGCGGGCTGTGCAGAGAGGTTAGGTGGCCAGGCAAGAGGGAAACACAAACCTGGTTGGTCTTGGAATGGTCAACGACAAGAACAGAGAGGACCAACAACTACGAACAGATGCAAGTTTTGAAAACATGACGGCAATGGAGTGCCGATGCAATGCAAATGATGACATGATGAATGCAACAAACAAATAATTAACACAGCTGACACGCAAAACACGGAAGGCATCTGGAGCGTCAGTATCAGGTGATTACACAATTTCAATAATACCAATATGAATGACTATATTTGGTTGTTGTTAAGCATGTTGTAGTAAGCATATGCCTCTTTTAACGGTTTTTGGTTGTTCGGTCGTTTGTAGTTAGCATATATATGTCCAGTTTCAATTGCTATCTTTGGTTGTTTGTAGTATGCCTTGTTTATTTCAGTTATTCACAATGTGGTGTTCTATATGTGCAAGTATGAACTATGCAGTTCAATTTAATCAATACCAGTTTCAACATTACCACTATGAATGACTATACTTGGTCGTTGTTAAGCATGTTGTAGTTGACACGCCTTTTCATTTTTATTTAACAATAAGTAGTTTACTTAGACCTGCACAATACCAGTTTGATTGACTATATTTGCTTGTTGTTAAATATGAGGCCTGTTGCACTTAACACACCTTTCCACTTCTTGTTTTGCTTAACAACGTGCTTAAACCTGCGCACTGAAGCTATCACTTGGAGATTATGTTTTCTACCATGGATATATTTGGTTGATGTTTAGCCTATTGTGCTTAACATGCCTTTCAATGTACTTACACAGGAGAATATTGGGAACGACTGTTGTTTTCCATCGAGGTTAGTTTCATCCCATGGCTTATATATACTCCCTCGGCCCCATAATATAAGATGTTAATTCATCCAATATGTGAGTATATTGGATGTAGTAAGATCTTATATAATGGGATGGAGGGAGTGTTGTACTACATCATTGTGCAATTGCAGTTTAGCTTCTAAAATTAACCTGGTGCTTGTAGGTACATATGTCATTGGTAAAGATCTGCACTTCGACCATTTTTTCGTATGGGGCAATGAGATATTCGTGAACCAGCATCAAGTGAGGAAACTAACAAAGATTGTTAGTAAAATGGGTCAAAAGATGGCAATTTAAACTATTTGTTTACACTTTATCCAAGACAACAATGAACTGCATGATGGTAAGTGATACGTCCATTTTGCATCCTGTTTTCCTACTGTTATTTATAATGTTTTTATGCATAATAATGCTTTTGGGAGTAATTCTAATGCCTTTTCTCTCATAATATGCAAGGTTTACACAAAGAGGGAGAATACCGGCAGCTGGAATTCTGGACCTGAAAAAGCTACGTCAGAGTTACCTATTCTGCACATCTCCAAATGAGATGAAAATTTACGGAGAATTATCTTGCAATGTATGAAAAATACTGGAGCAAATAACTACCGGAGGAGGCCCACCAGGTGGGCACAACCCACCTGGGCGCGCCAGGCCCCCCAGGCGCGCCCTGGTGGGTTGTGCCCTCCTCGGCCCACCTCCGGTGCCCATCTTCTGGTATATAGGTCATTTTGTCCTAGAAAAAAATCAGGAGGGGACTTTCGGGACGAAGCGCCGCCGTCTCGAGACGGAACTTGGGCAGGAACACTTTTGCCCTCCGGTGGAGCGATTCCGCCGGGGGAACTTCCCTCCCGGAGGGGGAAATCATCGCCATCGTCATCACCAACAACTCTCCCATCTTTGGGAGGGCCATCTCCATCAACATCTTCAATAGCACCATCTCATCTCAAACCCTAGTTCATCTCTTGTGTTCAATCTTTGTACCGGAACCTTAGATTGGTACTGATGGGTGACTAGTAGTGTTGATTACATCTTGTAGTTGATTACTATATGGTTTATTTGGTGGAAGATTATATGTTCAGATCCATTATGCTATTTAATACTCCTCTGATCTTGAGCATGATTATTATTTGTGACTAATTACTTTTGTTCTTGAGGTCACGAGAGAAACCATGTTGCAAGTAATCATGTGAACTTGATATGTATTTGATATTTTGATGATATGTATGTTGTGATTCCCTTAGTGGTGTCATGTGAACGTCGACTACATGGCACTTCACCATATGTGGGCCTAAGGGATTGCATTGTGGAGTAGTTATTAGATGATGGGTTGCTAGAGTGACAGAAGTTTAAACCCTAGTTTATGCGCTACTTTGTAAGGGACTGATTTGGATCCAAAAGTTTAATTCTATGGTTAGATTTTATCTTAATACTTTTCTCAAAGTTGCGGATGCTTGCGATGGGGTTAATCATAAGTAGGAGGTTTGTTCAAGTAAGAACAACACCTAAGCACCGGTCCACCCACATATGAAATTATCAAAGTAGCGAACACAAATCAAACCAACATGATGAAAGTGACATGATGAAATTCCCGTGTACCCTCAAGAACGCTTTGCTTATTATAAGAGACCATTTTGGCATGTCCTTTGCCACAAAAGGATTGGGCTACCTTGCTGCATATTATTTACCGTTACCCTTACTTGCTCGTTACAAATTATCTTGCTATCAAACTAATTGTTACCGACTATTTTAGTGCTTGCAGAAAAATACCTTGCTGAAAACCACTTGTTATTTCTTTTGCTCCTCGTTGGGTTCGACACTCTTCCTTATCGAAAGGACTACGATTAATCCCCTATACTTGAGGGTCATCAAGGCTCTTTTCTGGCGCTGTTGCCGGGGAGTGAAGCGCTCTTGGTAAGGAAAAATTATTACTACTGTAGGAACGAAGTATGTCTACAAGAGAGGAGGGGGGGGGGGTGAATGGGAGTTTTAAATTTTCTTCAGAAAACTTAAATCTCTCAGAACCCAGCAGCAGAATAAATGAAAAACAGACTACGAAGAACTACTACAGAGAGCGGAAGGGAAACTAGTTCATGCATCGAAGTAATCACACGAATGAAATGAACCAAAAGTAAACATAAGTGACAGAGGTAACCGAAGGTGCTCAAAGGCGACATGGAATTTGTTCGACCAGTTCGTCCTTCTGCACAAGGACTACGTCTGGTTGGAGGGGCTGTGACTTAACACAGAAGATAAACTCTCTTCACCCTATTCTCCTTGACAATCGATTCATCAACTGATGCCAATCACTCGTGGTAGATACTTGAAGGCGATGTCGAAACCTTTACAGACTTCTTCTTCGAGAACCACAATCACTCTTGGTCTCTGAAGAAATTGACACCTAACCGTCTAGAGAGTTTGCAGCTCTCAAAAGTAATAGGCGAAGCATACTAAACTTAGATTCCAGTGGTGCTGAACCACTATCTAATTCTTCAGCTCTAGGGTTTTTCTCTCGGTGTATTTTAAACTCAAATCGCTCAAAGAGTGGGTTGCTCAACAATCTTCTCAGGTATCAAATGGAGCAGCCACCGGACAAAGCCGGAGCGGGGTGGCTATTTATAGCCGCAGCCTTCCCAGATGGGAAATGACCATTTTGGACACAAGGTCCAGCCAATGGCCAACCAACACGTTCACAACGGTCGGATTTTGGATCAACGGTAACATTACTTGAGGAACAAGTAATGCTAACACCTCGGTTCGAGGCAAATCTCTCGCAGCGAAGATCACAGTTTCTTGCTGGCAAGTATTTGCTTGGAGCACAAAGAGATTTCTCTCATAGTTTTCATAGGATTTGGATTTAGCATCAGAGAATCAAAGCTTCAAATGCTATACCCCTCTTAATAGTACTGTGGTCCTATGACTCAATGAAAGAAGAAGAACAATGAAATAAATGCTACGTCTTCACTTTGTCTTCATTCTTCCTCGAGCGCAGTCATTTGCTTCAAACATGCACCGAACCAATTGCTTAAACTTCAGCAATTTTTAGGGGTCAATCTTGATAGCTTTAACTTCAGTGATAACCTTCACTGCTGCGCAGGAAGTTTATCTTCGTCGTTTGCACCAAACTCCTCGATACATCAGGGACCTGTTACTTTGTGTGCACTAGCAAACACATAAGTCGCATATTGTTTATGTCAACAAACTCCAAAACATAAGGGGCCTATCATTGCACCAACAATCTCCCCCTTTTTGGACGGTTGTTGACAAAACAGATAATCATCAAAGTGAAGATAGATAATTGAAATGTAGAACAATCAAGAGTGAACTTGCGTTACTTGACTCGATGATGAAATATACTCCCCCTAGATGTATGCAGGGTCAATTGATATACAATGAAGTTCCTTGCAATTCATTTGAGTGAGTGGAGGATTTTCAATCATACGAGGTAATGATTTGCACTGATGATAGATAATCCAATGAGAATATAGTGCAACCATTCATGACTTCTGTTAATAATTCCACCTGCAAAACAATAAGCTTCGAGAGAATATAGTGCAGCAGGGGGGTTATTAATATTACAGCCCAGAACAGAAATTTTTACAACAGAGCACATAAAGTGGCGAAAAAGTCTCAAAAGATAGGGCGAATAAACACAAAGACCAAATCCAACGGAGCAAATATATCGAAACTCACGATGTTATTCTCCCCCTTTTTGTCAACTGGTGTCAAAAAGGTGGTGAAAAACACGAGTGCAAAGATGTGAATATGATTCAGTCTGAGGCATCGCCTAAGGAACTACCCGAGGAAGTTTCTGATTCGGAGGTGTCTGGAACATCTTCATCTTTAGCAATAGTAGCAGATCCTTCAAGACTGGCTTGGGTCTTAGAGGAGGAAGGCACATTTGGATCAGCCTTGTGAGTCTTGCAAGACAGAGGATTTTCTTCAGCAGGTTTTTCAGTAGGCGATGTGGCTTCTGATTCATCGAGTAATTTGTGCAGCTGAATCCGAAGTAAATTCGTTGTTGGTTCACGAGCTGGCAAAGGTGGAGTAGTGCGGTCTTGAAAATCTTCAATAGTAAACCCTTCATCAATATATTGATAGAGTTCTTGGAGATGAGAATTGCTGAGTTGCTTCTTGGAGAAAAATTTCCGAAGCAATTTCCATAAACGCTTTTTGTTTTCTACTATGATCATATGCACAACTTTTGTTCGGTTGTGAATAGCATTAAGTTTAGCAGCTAAGTGCTCTTTCTCTTGACGATCTTCGGCCATATGCTTCAGCAGTAACTATTGAGTGTGCATGCTCACTTCAAGATGAGAAGGAGGTTGAGTGTTCGACAGACGATCACGTTTAGGTAGCTTGGGTCCATTGAAGGTAGTATGATAATCTGGACTTGACACTGGAGCTTTTCCCAAAGAGAAATCTTCCATTACTTTTAGCGTATCACGCACAGGGGGAATGAAGCTTTTGTGACTGACTTTGGCAAGATATTCGGTCTTCATTGCATAGTCAACTACTTTCTGAATCCAGGGCGCAAATACTTTGATAGTTTTGGGACACTAAGTAGAATCCATCAGTATGCGCATGAACATATCTTCAACATCGAATATGAACCCTTGGGTGATGGCATGGATGGTGTTCCGAAGAACATTAGAGATAGCATTGTCGGTATCATCCCAGCCAGCGAACACATGGTATAAGTCAGGATATGGTAAAGCGTCTGATTATCGAATGCCAAATGTTCAGGCAGAGGACCATGGTAGTCACGGATTTTCTCTTCATCCATGGTGAATCTAAAATCTTCATCAGATATGGCATCAATATTATGAACTCGAATCTCAGTTTTGCCATGTTCAAATCGAGGGAAATGAAAATGAGAGACAAAGTCCATGGTAGAGCATTTGATTCGTTTGCCTTCAGTCATCCATTCCATAATCCACTTTGTGCTATCAGAGGCATTACCAGATATATATAGTGTAGCGTAAAACTAAAGGATAATCTCCCTGTTCCATGGATGCTGATATGCGAAGACATGTGTGAGGCCATAATCTTCGATATCTTGCAGTACCTGAGTAAAGCAGCCATGATTCTTCATCGCAGTGATATCTGGGAACTCATGAGGGAAAATCTTCAGGCTGTCATAAAGAATCCATGAGTAATAAGTAGCCTGTTCTTGAGTCCAGAACTGAGGAGATTCAGAAGTACGAGGTTTGATGTATGGATTTTCTTGAAAGAAATCCGGATGAGTGTTCCGATTGAACAGAGGCCCTTTGACGCCAAAGCCTGTGGAGAACAACAGCAGGCGCTGGCGAGGATAAGGATAGTTTAGTTCATCTTCAACCGAAATCACTTCATCGCCATAGATGATGGAATCTGAATGATGTGATGACGCTGATTTTGCTCCAGAAGGATCAACACCTGAAGTTCTTCATGCATTGTCGAGTGAAATTCTCAGAGGAGAGGGATTAGTGACTTGTTCAGGTGCTGTTTCATGCACCAAATCTTTATGAGCAACTGGGGGTTGTAGGGGATTTGCCTCAGGAGATGCTTGTGGAGCAGAGGGAGGAACCGAATCATTAGGTTCTACACGAGATGGAGAGGCCTAACATTGAGACTGAGGAATTTCGCCTTCTTCTCACACTAGGTGCTGAGAAGGATTTTCTTCATGACCCGGGGAGGCCATTGGCACTGGTTCAGTTAGCCTTGGCGAATGAGATGCAACTGCTACTGGATCAAGAGAGGACGTAGGAATTGCACGGTCAGAAGTATTTTCTCTTTGTGTATCAGCATCTGGAGGAGGAGGAGCATTCTTTTTCGCTACCTTTTTCTTCTTTTTCTGCTTGGAAGGATCTATGTGTCCTTTGACCAGTTCATTATAACCAGTCACTTTGGCTTGGTGATCAAGGAAAATCTTGCGAACGATTTGATCCAGATTCGAATGAAATCCCAACCTCCTGTGCCGACAAACTTTCAGCTCCTTATTAACACCCTCATACGATTCTTCAAGTTGCTTGATGACAAACTTCGATTTTGTATTTGTCATACAGTTGTCAAGCTCCTTGAGTTGGCCAATGAGCTCATTGATCTCAATCGAATCATTTCTCAAATCTTGAATCAGGTCAGACGCTTGAGAAATAACTTCAGAGGGAATTGGCAAAGATGCCACTTCTCCATTAAATAAATCTTCGACAAATCTGTCCAGCTGCTCCATAATGAATGGATGATCAAAAGAATGTGGTGCAGCAGAAATGACTTGAGTCTGTGCAGTAGCCTGAGTAGAAGGAGCATTCTGTGCCACATTGTGCTCGGATGGAGGCATAGAAGCCAAAGGTTGAGTCAGTTTTGGAGCAAATTGTGCAGCCTTTTCTTTCACAGCATCAGTACTTGGAACCTATGCTTAGCAGCAGGGCCTTTGATTTGTTTCACCTTTTGCTTCGGCAGCTGTTCTCCTGGCTTAGCTGAGCCAACAGAGGATTCAACTACCAAATCTTGCAAGTTTATTGCATCAGGATGAGGTTCTGTATTTACTTTTTCAACCATGGTGACAGTGGTTGCAGGGGTCTTTCTCTTCAATGGGTTCTTCTTCGGAGGTGCAATGGGTACTGCACTTGCACGAAGGTCAGGTAGAATAGTGGATGTAGTGACATTCACTTGTTTGGAGAGAGTTGCTTCAATTTCTTCTCGGGTGAGCGGAGGATCATCTTGATCACAAGAGTCACTTTGTTGTGCTACTAGCTTGGCAGGCCTTTTCCTCGGAGCACTCTTCTTCTTCAGAGCAGCATATTTTGGATCATGTTTATTTTTTGTTCGGTGTTCTGCTTTTCCTTCTGCCTTCTTCTTCTCGACGTTTGATTTCATGAGACGACGGTTTTCTTCTTCCTTGGCCTGTTCTTTTGCAACCTTCTTGGCTAGCTTTTCAGCATTCTTGAGGCGCTTGGCCTTTTCTTTAGGATAAGAGTAGGGAGTCATGGTGGACAACTCATGAGCATCAGGAGGAGGGGGATGCCTTTGCTGAGGTTCTCCTGCCCGTATGAGTCCAATCTCACTACAGTCACCCCGTGGAGGATGGACAGCAAAGTTCTTGGTATACCGAGGGTGAACCATCTTGTAGTTAAACCATTTCCGTACCTAGTGACGCCGAATCTTGTGCACATATCCTTTTCTCTAAGTAGAATCTTCTCCAGGTATTGTGTTGTAATCATCATGAGAGATATATTCAGCCGTATTGGTGAGTGGTTGCCTGCCACCTCTCCTCTTCTTCGGAGCATCTGCCTCTTGTTCATCTGCATTTGGTTCAGATCTTTTCCTCTTACTGGTTGACGGGCCTACCGTTGGGCCCTTTGCATTTGGTGCTTTTGATTCGTCCGCTGTGCCCATGAATGCCTCTTCGTCATCAGCCATGCTGTGTGGCTTAGCAGAATCTGCAACAGACTACATTCACCTTTGAAGAGAATAGGTATGAGGGAAAAAGGGGATAGGGTCACAAATGCTCACAGCGAAAGTTTTCTCGAATAAAAACATTTTGAGGGAGAACCAGATACAGACTTTGAGAGATGTTTCGAAAGAATGAAACATATAGGTCGTCCTAGTAGATCCGAAGAATAATACTAGACAGCGAGCTAGGCATATCATTCGAGCGAAACATATCACAAACCCTAGATCTGACAGATTCCGATGTGAGGAAAAACTACAAACCACATCCGCACTAGAAAGGTAAAAACTTAGATCTAAGAAATGCGGTAAAATCGGAGAAAATTAACCGCGGATGAACTCGAATTGAGAGAGATGGATGTTCGAATTCAAACCACACGTACCCTAGCTCGGTGACGTGCAGCAGCTATGGCGGCGCAGGGAAGAAGATGTCCCACGGCAGCGTGGAATGACTCCGCTGTCCTCTTTCTGGCAGTTAAGCGGCGAGGGGGTCGTTGGCGTCGAGCTCAAGGAGGAGTACTGCGGCGAGGGTTTCGATGGAGAGTGAGAGCGAGGAGAAAGAGAGTAAAAGGAAGAAGGGAGCGGTGCGGTCGATATATAAGCGAGTAGAAATAACCGCACGCTGAGGTTTTTGATCGGACGATCTCAAGACAGAGATGACTGCGATTCAACGAATAGGATGGACTGGAAGTGGATATATTGCACATGGCAACCGTCAAATATCGTGGTCCTTACTTGGGCGGGAAACCCCAAATTTTGGACAGCTTTCGCAAAGTAGATAAATGTTCAGACCGAATCTTAATCGTGGTCAAGGACACCAGATAAGTTTCGTTCCAGATAAAATTGACCATTTGCAACGGAACAACATAGACTGGAAGATATAGATCAGAGAGAGAAATAGGGGCCTATGCATTTCACTCAGGCAGAAACACAAGCACACGAGCAAATAGCTATGAGAGAAATGCATTCGGACGAAAACCCAATCCATCGAACGAAAAGAGAAACAACGAAAGAAAATTGTGGTGGCATAACCCATCGTATAAGAACTGTATGACCCCGAGCATCGCACAATTATCATGGCACCCGGTTTGTCTAGTTCTTCGTTAATGTATTCACAAGAAACATTCACTTTGTCGAAAGCTTCAAACTCTTTGAGTGTTATGCACCCATTCCTTCAAAGATGTGAAAGTGTTAGCACGGGTGCCGAGTCCAGCTTACTGGACGTTTGCAAAGTCCAGGATATTTAGCTCACACCGTAACGCACAGAATCTTTTCTCGTCGAGAGGCTTGGAGAAAATATCAGCCAGATTGTCTTTGGTCTTGACATGATTGATGATAATATCCTCCCGAGCAACATGATCGCGAATAAAATGGTGTCTGATGGCAATATTCTTCGTGCGAGAATGCTGCACAGGATTATGTGTAATTTTTATGGCACTCTCATTATCACAATATAGAGGGATATGCTTGACCTTGATGCCATAATCCTTCAGTGTTTGCTTCATCCACAATAACTGAGTGCACCATGCCCCAACAGCAATGTATTCGGCCTCAGCCATAGAGAGAGACACACAATTCTGCTTCCTTGAAGACCAACAGACCAAAGATCTACCAAGGAAATGACATGTCCCCGAGGTAGATTTCCTATCAACCAAGTCACCAGCCCAATCTGAGTCTGAATAACCAACAAGATCAAACTATGCTCCATTAGGATACCATAAACCTAAGGTGGGGGTGTGAGCCAAATATCTCAGAATGCGCTTGACCGCTTGGTGATGCGAATCTTTCGGTGCAGCTTGATAGCGGGCACACATGCAAACACTCAACATAATGTCAGGTCTAGATGCACATAGGTAAAGAAGAGATCCAATCATCGAACGATAGGCTTTCTGATCATAATCCTTACCATACACATCTGCATCTAGCTTACCATTCGTGGGCATTGGAGTTTTATAGCCCTTTATTTTAGAATCTTGCATTTTGAACTTCTTTAGGCACTCTTTCAGATATTTCTCCTGAGAAATGAATATGCCATTTGCTTGTTGACGAATTTGGAGTATGAGAAAGAATTCGAGTTCACCCATCATGGACATTTGATATTTATCTGACATCATTTTCCCGAATTCTAAGCTGCAAGCCTTGTTAGTACGGCCGAAGATAATATCATCCACATAGATTTGGCAAACGAATAAATAATTGTCAACAGCACGAGTGAAAAGTGTGGGATCTGTGGATCCTGGTTTGAACCCTTTGTCGAGCAAAAACTTCTTCAGGGTGTCATACCAAGCTCGAGGGGCTTGTTTTAGCCCATATAAAGCTTTCTTCAACCTGAAAACTTTGTTAGGATACTCAAGGTGTTCAAAGCCAGGTGGCTATCTAACATAAACTTCCTCATCAATTTCACCATTGAGGAAATCACTTTTCACATCCATTTGATATAGCAAGATATCATTGTAATTTCCATAAGCGAGAAGAATGTGAATTGCCTCATGGCGTGCAACAAGAGCATATGTTTCACCGAAATCAATACCTTCTACCTGTGTGTACCCCTGAGCCACAAGTCGTGCTTTGTTTCTCACCACGATACCATTTTCATCTTGCTTATTACGAAAAATCCATTTTGTGCCGATGATATTGTGCTTCTTGGGATTCGGTTTGTCAACCAGTTCCCATACATCCTTCAATTCGAGTTGCACCAACTCCTTTTGCATGGCATTCATCCAGTCTGGATCATTCATGGCTTCTTCATACTTGGTAGGTTCTGCCAATGAAACAAAGGAGAAACTTCCATAGTAGTTAGCCAAATGAGTGCGAGAACGAGTTGTGTGTCGATAACCTGGATTCTCAATTTCATCAAGAATTAGTGAAGGATCAACTCGATTTATCAGACGAGGATGAGCATTTTCTTCTTGATGGTCATTATCATCAGCATCAGTATTTATGTCATCATTTCCTTCAGGATTGCCATTTTGATCGGCATTTGAATCTTGATTTCCATTTCCATTCGGAGGAGCATTTACTTCGGCAGTGGCTTGACGAGTTCTGCTTCGAGTCATAGGAGCATCATCATCAGATGACTCAGGTGCATTTCCTTCAACAGGCTTAACGCTCCCAATGGCCATTTGCCGAATAGCATCCGATATCAATGGTTCATCTATCACATTTGGCAGGTGCTCCTTTTGGGAGCCGTTAGATTCATCAAACCGCACATTTACCGTTTCCTTAACTTTCATGTGGTGAGAGTTATAGACTCGATATGTATGCGAGTTTGAGCCATAACCGAGAAGAAAACCTTCATGTGCTTTAGGTGCAAACTTGGAGGAATGATCCATATCAAGAATGTAACAAGGTGCACCAAAACACGTAGATAAGAGACATTTGGTTTCTTGCCAGTGATAAGCTCATATGAAGTTTTCTGAAGGAACTTGTGAAGATAAACAAGATTGATAACATGACAAGCAGTGTTAATAGCATTAGCCCAGAAGCGAATGGGAGTTTTATACTCACTAAGCATAGTTCTTGCCATTTCAATGAGAGTTCTGTTCTTTCGTTCAACAAATCCATTTTGTTGGGGAGTGTATGCAGTAGAGAACTCATGAGTAATACCATGTTCATTGAGGAATTCAGCAATATGAGTATTTTTTAACTTAGTTCCATTGTCACTTCTTACGTGCTTGATTTGCACATCATATTCATACTGGGCCTTCTTAGCGAAGCTTTTTAAGATATCTTGAGTACATGTCTTGTATTCGAGAAAGAATACCCAAGTGTATCGAGAGAAATCATCAACAATAACCAGACCATAGTGGCTGCCACCAAAGCTTGCATACTTTTGAGGACCGAATAAATCCATATGAAGAATTTCCAGTGGTCTTGTTGTGGTCATGACTGTCTTTGATGAATGATGCTTCTTAGCCAATAGCTTCACAAGAAGCACAGAGATGATTCTTGTCGAATTTTACATCAAGAATGCCACGGAGATGATTTTTCTTCACCAGAGTCTGCAAATTTCTCATACCTGCATGACCAAGTCTATGGTGCCACAGCCAACCTTTGGTTGCTTTTGCAAGCAAACAAGTTTGGACTGAGGGACCCTTAGAGAAATCCACAATATAAAGATCACCCTTTCATCCCTCAAAGACGAAGGAATGGTCAGAGGCCATGAAGACAATACATTTGGTGATAGAGAATAAGACTAGCATGCCTAAATCACATAGCTTGCCAACTGACAGAAGATTGAATCCAAGGGATTGAACAAGTAGCACATCATCAATAGATTTATCCTTGGATATAGCAATTTTACCTAGCCCAATTATCTTTCCTTTGTTGTTGTCGCCAAAAGTGATATACTTCAGAGGAGAAGCAGTTAAGTTGGGGTCGACAAACAACGACTTGTCTCTGGTCATATGACTAGTGCATCCACTATCCATAATCCATTCAGTGCACCCGGAGACATAGTCCTACAGAAGAATTAGGCTTTCTTAACCACCCACATCTTTGTAGGTGGCTTCGAAACAAATGAATGAGCAGGATATGATTTCTTTCGATAAGCATAGTTGTTACTCGATGAGGAGCGAGCATAATTGAAAGAGTAAGCATTAAAATTCTTTCCAGACGCATGAGCATAGTGATTGTATCCAGTATGCATGTACTCATTCTATCGAATTCTTTGTGCCTGCATGGTCAGTTGAACAGAAATAGGCGCATCAACAATTTTCTTTGGCACCCAAATGGCTTTCTTAGGGGGTCCATTTCTGTTGTTCGGTCCAACATACCGAGCAACAGTCTCACCATGTTGATTCTTGAACAACTTATAGTTATCCAGGGAATCATCATCAGGATATTCAGGAATGGGAGAGTTGTATCGCGAAAGTAATGCTGGATCGAGCGTTTTGCTCTTTGCAGGAACCCACACTGTTTTAGGATATTGATGTGGTTCCTAGTAAGTACCATCTTCATTTAGTTTCCTTTCGAAACGGATGCCTTCCTTTCTGGGATTTTTGTGAAGGATAGATTTCTTCAAAACATCACATAGGGTTTGATGCCCTTTGAGAGATTTGAACCTCCCTGTCTGAAGAAGATCCTTTAACCTAGCATTTTCATCAGAAACATAACCATTTTCCTCAATAGAGGGGTTAGCCTTCACAGATGATTCAACATTAGTTCGTTCAAGGCATTTTTAACATGGTGGCTCAAACACTTCAGGTTTCTCTTTAAGTTGTTGGGTGAGAAGAGAATTTTCTCTCATCAAATCCTCATGAGCCTCTCTTAGCGCCTCGAGTTCCTGTTTCCTTTTCAGGTAATCATAACTCAATCTTTTTTGGTGTGCTGAGAGAAAATCATGACGAGTTGAGAGTTCATCCATTCGTGACTTGAGAGTCGAATACTCTTCGGTCAGTGACTGGTTTTTCTCCATCTCCTCAACCAACAACCCTTCAGACTTCCTGAGGGTTTTTTCAATTTTCTCAAGAGAATTTTGTTGAATATTAGCAGTTTTGATCAAGTTAGCATGGTCATCCTCATCAGAAGGATATTGATCACTAGAGTGAGCCTTATGATGTTTTGATGATACCTTTTCTTTCGAAGCCTTGGCCATGAAGCAGTAGGCAGGAGATTCATCATCGCTAGACGGATTCCCGAAGAAGTTTGTTGTAGCAGACGAGGCACATGCTATGCCCGCCATGCCGGAGTCGGAATCTTCATCAGATTCTTCTTCTTCTTCGGAACGAGACGATTCTTCTTCATCAGATTCCATTTCCTTGCCGATGTATGCTTTGGCCTTGCGAGAGGTATTCTTGCGGTTGGAGGAGGACTTGGAAGGGTTTCTTGACGAGGATCTTGATGAAGATTTTGACGTGGAGTTGTCCTTCTTCTTGAAGAATTTCTTTGTTTTCTTCTCATCATCTGAGTCATAATTCTTTCTCTTGCTTTTGCCTCGATGATTGCCCCAATCATATCTCCCACTAGCACAGACTTTAGCTTCCCAGAGAGGGCAGTCCGAAATGAAGTGTCCCGGGTTTTTGCACTTGAAACAGGTGTATTCTCCCAGGAGGTTTTGAAGATTTTGAACCTCCAGAGTTGCTTGAACTTCTTTTATGGAATTGGCTCTTCTTGTGGAAATGTTGGAATCGTTTCGTGATCAGTGCGACATCTTTGCTGAGTCATTTTGGATCATCTGAATCTTCCTTGGCATTTCCATCTAAGTAGGAATCAGCCATAGCTTTGAGAGCATGATTTTTGCGTTGAGTTGAGCCATACAGATTTCTTTTCTCTTCTTCTTGTTCCTCGTGTACGTTCAGTCTTTCCAAGACATCAGCGGAGTTGAGGCTTTTGAAATCAGGACACTTTCGAATCGTCAGAACAAGCGTGTCAAATGAAGTGTCAAGAGATCAAAGTAGTTTCTTCACAACTTCATGGTTAGTGATATCTTTGGCACCGAGTCCTTGAAGTTCATTGGTTATGTCACTGAGGCGGTCGAAGGTTTGCTGACAGCTTTCATTTCCAATGCGCTTGAAGCGATTGAACTTTGCATGAAGAATATCAATTCGAGCTTCTTTCTGAGTTGAAACTCCTTCATTGATCTTTTCGAGGACATCCCACAGCTCCTTTGTAGTTTCACACTGGCGATACCGAAGAAATTGTGCTCGAGAGAGATGGCCACCAATTTCATCTTTGGCTTGAGCATCGAGTTGAATGAGCTTCTTTTCTTCATCGGTAGGAGCTTGAGGAATAACAACTGTGAACCCGATGTATACCACGTTCCACATATCATCATTTATTGCTCAAAGACAGATCTTCATCTTCTCCTTCCAAAAGGGATAGTCCATCCCATCGAATATGGGAATCATGAGATGCGACTTGTAGTTCACTAAAGACATACTTAAACTCCAAAGTTGTTAGACTAAAATGAGCAGAGTCAAGGAGTACCTAGCTCTGATACCAATTGTAGGAACGAAGTATGTCTACCAGAGGGGGGGTGAATGGGAGTTTTAATTTTTCTTCAGAAAACTTAAATCTCTCAGAACCCAGCAGCAGAATAAATGAAAAACAGACTATGAGGAACTACTACAGAGAGCGGAAGGGAAACTAGTGCATGCATCGAAGTAAATCACATGAATGAAATGAACCGAAAGTAAACATAAGTGACAGAGGTAACCGAAGGTGCTCGAAGGCGACATGAAATTTGTTCGACCAGTTTGTCCTTCTGCACAATGACTACGTCTGGTTGGAGGGGCTGTGACTTAACATGGAAGATAAACTCTCTCCACCCCATTCTCCTCGACAATCGATTCGTCAACCGATGCCGATCACTCATGGTAGATACTTGAAGGAGATCACCAAACCTTTACAGTCTTCTTCTTCGAGAACCACAATCACTCTTGGTCTCCGAAGAAATTGACACCTAACCGTCTAGAGAGTTTGCATCTCTCAAGAGTAATAGGCGAAGCGTACTAAACTTAGATTCCAGTGATGTTGAACCACTATCTAATTCTTCGGCTCTAGGGATTTTCTCTCGGTGGATTTTAAACTCAAATCGCTCAGAGAGTGGGTTGCTCAACAATCTTCTCAGGAATCAAACGGAGCAGCCACCGGACACTGCTGGCGCGGGGTGGCTATTTATAGCCGCAGCCTTCCCAGATGGGAAAAGACCATTTTGTACACGAGGTCCAGCCAATGGCCAACCAACACGTTCACAACGGTCGGATTTTGGAGCAACGGTAACATTAGTTGAGGAACAAGTAATGCTAACTCCTCGGTCCGAGGCAAATCTCTCGCAGCGAAGAAGATCACAGTCTCTTGCTGGCACGTAATTGCTTGGAGCAGAAAGAGATTTCTCTCACAGCTTTCATAGGATTTGGGTGTAGCATCAGAGAATCAAAGCTTCGAACGCTATACCCCTCTTAATAGTATGGTGGTCCTATGACTCAATGAAAGAAGAAGAACAACGAAATAAATGCTACGTCTTCACTTCGTCTTCATTCTTCCACGAGCGCAGTCATTTGCTTCGAACATGCACCGAACCAATTGCTTAAACTTCAACATTTTTTAGGGGTCACTCTTGATAGCTTTATCTTCGGTGATAACCTTCACTGCTGTGCAGGAAGTTTATCTTCGTCGTTTGCATCAAACTCCTCGATACATTAGGGACCTATTACTCTGTGTGCACTAGCAAACACATAAGTCCCATACTGTTTATGTCAACAAACTCCAAAACATAAGGGGCCTATCATTGCACCAACAACTACGTGCTGAAATTTATTGTCAATTGTTACTATAGAGAATCATCCTTTGAGGGGTTTGTTCGGGGTATCTTCCCCTCGACCGGAACCACAATTAGCTACCCCTCAACCTACTACACCTACTGACAATATTGGTTATGAAATTCCTTTGGGTATGATAGAACAACTGCTAGCTAATCCTTATGTAGGAGATGGAACTGAACATCCTGATATGCACTTGATATATGTGGATGAAATTTGTGGATTATTTAAGCTTCCAGGTTTATCCAGAGATGAAGCTAAGAAGAAGGTTTTCCTTTTATCTTTGAAGGTAAAAGCATTGACATGGTATAGGCTATGCCATGATATTGGATCTTGGCACTCGAATCGATTGAAATTGAAATTTCACCAAAAAAATTATCCTATGCATCTAGTTCATCGTGATCGGAATTATATATATAATTTTTGGCCTCGTAAAGGAGAAAGTATCGCTCTAGCTTGGGGGAGGCTAAAGTCAATGTTATATTCATGACCCAATCATGAGCCCTCTAGAGAAATTATCATTCAGAATTTTTATGCTCGGCTCTCTCGTGATGATCAATCCATGCTCGATACTTCTTGTACTTGTTCTTTTATGAAGAAGACTATTGAATTCAGGTGGGATCTTTTAGAAAGAATTAAACGCAACTCTGAAGATTGGGAACTCGAAAAAGGTAAAGAGTCAGGTATTAAGCTTGAATTTGATTGTGTTAAATCTTTCATGAATACCGATACTTTTCAGAAGTTTAGCACTAAATATGGACTTGACTCTGAGATAGTAGCCTCTTTTTTTGAATCATTTGCTACTCATGTTAATCTCCCCAAAGAGAAGTGGTTTAAATATCATCCCCCTATCAAAGAAGAAATTAAAGAACCCGACATAACTAAAGATGAAATTATTATTTACAATGTTGATCCAGTTGAGCCTACTGCTTATATTGAAAAACCACCTTTCCCTGTTAGGATAAAGGAACATGCTAAGGTTTCAACTGTGGTTCGCAAAAGTAATATTAGAGCACCCAAACCTGCTGAACAAATTAAAGTAGAACCTAGTGTTGCTATGGTTAAAGATCTCCTGGTAGAAAATATTGATGGGCATGTTATTTACTTCTGTGATGAAGCTGCTAAAATTCTGATGAAGCACCGTGCTGCTATTGGATATACTCTTGATGATCTTAATGGTATTAGTCCCACTCTCTGTCAGCACAAGATTAATATGGAACCTGATGCTAAATTCATTGTTGACCATCAACGATGTTTGAATCCTACAATGAAAGAAGTGGTAAGAACTGAAATATTAAAGCTTCTGGAAGCAGGTATAATCTATCACATAGCTGATTGTAGATGGGTAAGCCCCGTTCATTGTGTCCCTAAGAAGGAAGGTATTACCGTTGTTCCTAATGATAAAAATGAACTCATTCCACAAAGAATTGTTACTGGCTATAGAATGGTAATTGATTTTAGAAAATTAAATAAAGCAACTAGAAAAGATCATTACCCTTTGCCTTTTATTGATCAAATGTTGGAAAGACTATCTAAGCACACACACTTTTGTTTTCTTGATGGATATTCTAGTTTTTCTCAAATACCTGTTTCAAAACCTGATCAAGAGAAAACCACCTTTACTTGCCAATTTGGAACTTATGCTTATAGACGTATGCCTTTTGGTTTATGCAATGCACCTGCTACTTTTCAAAGACGTATGACTGCTATATTCTCTGATTTTTGTGAAAACATTGTTGAGGTTTTCATGGATGATTTTTCTGTTTATGGAACTTCTTTTGATGATTGCTTGAGCAAACTTGATTGAGTTTTGCAGAGATGTGAGCAAACTAACCATGTCTTGTATTGGGAGAAGTGCCACTTTATGGTTAATGAAGGTATTGTCTTGGGGCATAAAATTTCTGAAGGAGGTATTGAGGTGGACCAAGCTAAAGTTGATGCAATTGAGAAAATGCCATGTCCTAAAGTTATTAAAGGTATTGATAGTTTCCTTGGTCATGTTGGTTTCTATAGGAGGTTTATTAAAGACTTCTCTAAAATTTCTAGGCCTCTTACAAACCTTTTACAAAAGGATGTTTCATTTGTTTTTTTATGATGATTGTGTAGAAGCCTTTGAAACACTTAAGAAAGCCTTAACTTCTGCACCTATTGTTCAACCACCTAATTGGAGCTTGCCTTTTGAAATCATGTGTGATGCTAGTGATTATGCTGTTGGTGCTGTTCTGGGACAAAGAATTGATAAGAAATTAAATGTTATCCATTGTGCTAGCAAGACTCTAGACAGTGCCCAAAGAAATTATGCTACTACTAAAAAAGAATTTCTAGCAGTTGTGTTTGCTTGTGATAAATTCGGATCTTACATTGTTGATTCTAAAGTTATTTTTCACACTGATCATGCTGCTATTAAATATCTCATGGAAAAGAAAGATGCTAAACCTAGACTCATTAGGTGGGTTCTCTTGCTACAAGAGTTTGATTTACATATAACTGATAGGAAAGGAGCTGAGAACCCCGTAGCTGATAACTTATCTAGGGTAGAGAATATCCTTGATGACCCACTACCTATTGATGATAGCTTTCCTGATGAACAACTAGTTGTAATAAATGTTTCTCATAATACTCCTTGCAATGCTAACTATGCTAATTATATTGTTGCTAAATACATACCACCTAGTTTCACATACCAACAAAAGAAAAAATTATTCTATGATTTAAGACATTACTTTTGGGATGACCCACATCTTTATAAAGAAGGAGTAGATGGTATTATTAGACATTGTGTACCTGAGCATGAACAGGAGCAAATCTTACGGAAATGTCACTCCGAAGCTTATGGAGGGCATCATGCAGGAGATAGAACCGCTCATAAGGTATTGCAATCTGGTTTTTATTGGCCTACTCTCTTCAAGGATGCCCGTAAGTTTGTTTTATCTTGTGATGAATGCCAAAGAATTGGTAATATCGGTAAGCGTCAAGAAATGCCTATGAATTATTCACTTGCTGGTGAACCATTTGATGTTTGGGGTTTTGATTATATGGGACCTTTTCCTTCCTCTAATGGGTATACACATATTTTGGTTGCTGTTTATTATGTTACTAAGTGGGTAGAAGCTATTCCAACTAGTATTGTTGATCATAACACTTCCATTAAAATGCTTAAAGAAGTTATTTTCCCAAGGTTTGGAGTCCCTAGATATTTAATGACCGATGGTGGTTCACACTTTATTCATGGTGCTTTCCGTAAAATGCTTGCTAAATATGATGTTAACAATAGAATTGCATCACCCTATCATCCTCAATCTAGTGGTCAAGTTGAACTTAGCAATAGAGAAATAAAACTAATATTACAAAAATCTGTTAATAGGTCCCGAAAGAATTGGTCTAAGAAATTGGATGATGCACTTTGGGCCTACAGAACAGCATATAAAAATCCTATGGGTATGTCTCCCTACGAAATGGTTTATGGAAAAGCTTGTCATTTGCCTCTAGAGTTAGAACACAAATCATATTGCACAATTAAAGAACTCAACTATGATTTGAAACTTGCCGGTGAAAAGAGGTTATTTGATATTAGCTCATTAGATGAATGGAGAACCCAAGCTTATGAAAATGCCAAGTTATTTAAAGAAAAAGTTAAAAGATGGCATGACAAAAGAATCCAAAAGCGGGAATTCAAAGTTGGAGAATATGTTCTTTCATACAACTCTCGTTTTACATTCTTTGCAGGAAAACTTCTCTCTAAATGGGAAGGACCATATATTATCGAGGAGGTTTATCTTTCTGGAGCCATCAAAATCAATAATGCCGAAGGCACTAACCCGAAGGTGGTCAATGGTCAAAGAATTAAACATTATATCTCAGGTACGCCTATCAATGTTGAAAGCAATATTATTCAAATGATGCCATGTCAACATGATCAGCAGTGCTTAAACATCAATTGGATCATATCTCTTTTCAATTTAAATTCAAAATGGAAATTCAAACTTAAGTGAAACTAAAAGTTGTTCAAATTGGAAAACAAAAATGTGCATCATGTTGCAAATATTCACATAGCAGTTATAAAAATTACTGCAACATTTATTTGAATTGTAAAAGTACTCAAACAACAAGAAACAATAGCAAAATAGCACTATTAGATCCTTTTTCAATTAAATAAAATCCAAACAAAAAGATATGGACACCAAACCAATTTCTAGCAGTGACTAATTTTGCCCTATTAATAGTTGGACCAGTCTCATATTTTACAAAAGTCATTTGAATTAAAAACAAAAGACAAAAGGCAAACAAAACAGAAAAGAAAAAGGAAAATAGAAAAGGGAGAAGAAGCCCACTGTGCCCGGACCGCAAGTGCACAGTGGCGGCCCAGCCCAACTAGACCCCCCTCCCCCCTACCTCCTGACGCCGCAGGCACGCTGTCGAACAGCTAGCACGCGCACGCGCCTGGCCCCCCTGGCCCCCTTCCTTGCGGTCGACAGCGGCCTTGCCGCGCTCGCCGTGGATAAAGGGCAGAGCCCCGTGCATGCCTGGCCCCCCTGGCTCTCCCTCGCTCACTCCCTCTCGCTCTCCCTCGCCTCCCCCATCTCACCCGAGCGCCATCGCCGACGCGCCGTCGTCACCACCACGGCCACCGGTGTTTACGAGCCCGACGGATGTGTCTGGGTGGTGCGCCGCCGACCACCTCTTCCTCATCGATGGACGGCAAGAGCTGAGATGCACCGGAACTCGCGGATCGAGCCGTCCCAGTATACGGCATCTCCGGCGATCACCGTCGAATTTGCCTCGTCTCTGCGCTACCGACCACCGAGGGCCTTCGTGTGCTGCGCTGTAAGCCCCAACTCCTCCCTCTCACCCCTCGCTAAGTGCTAGGACGCGCTGCATCGTCGTTCCCCCCTCGAGCCCGAGCTCGCCTCCGCAAGGCTTGTCGCCGGCGATGCTCCGATGACCATATGGTCACAGGCTAGCGTCAGTTGGACTCCCCGCATCGCGTAGGGCCTCGCCGCGCTATTTGTCCGCTCGCCCGCGCGTTGATTCGCCGTTCCCGAGCTGCACCCGAAGCCGCCGCCGCCCACCGTCGTCGTGCTGCTCTATCCCGACCACCCCAGCCGCTGTGACCCCCACCATCGGACACGGTGAGCTCCGCTCATTCCAGCAAGCCCAACCCCGCATCAAACGGTGCACCACAGCTCCATCCCGAGCTCGCCGGAGCTCTCGGCCGCCTCCGGCGCTCGCTGGCGCTGTTCCGGCAACATCGCCGACGTGGCACACGGGCCCCCAGCCCAAGTGTCACTGCCCGTGGGCCCCCTGGCCCCAGTTGACTAGGGTCAACGCTGACTGGGCGGGCCCTGTGTCTATGACATGTGGGTCCCGCTCGGTAAAACGTTTTATTAAATAAATAATCGGTTAAATAAATAAATTAAAACACTAATTACCCATTGACTGCTGGGCCCCACCTGCTAATTAGTTTAAATAGATTAAGCTAACTCTGTTTAATTAACTGAGTCACTAACATGTGGGCCCCGCACGTCAGGTTTGACCTGGTCAGCTGCACTGTTGACTGCTGACATCACTATTGCATCATGCTGACGTCACTGCTACTGTTTTGGATAATTCGAATTAATAATAAATCTATAACTCCAGAATATTGTTTAAAACTTTAGAAAATCATATCTTTTAATCCGTAACTCCGATGAAAATAACTTATATATGAAAGTTGATCAAAAAAATCCCATGAATCCGAATATGCCCTCCTTTCATCTGTCACATGCTCCTAGCATGATGAACATGGAACTTCCCTCTCCGGATCGCCTATCCGATAAATCCAAAGACCCAGGAAATATCATCAGATATTCTCCCACTCCGTCTGATACGTGCAGTACTGCGTTAGACTACCCCTAGCACTGCGTATTGCCATGTCATACATCGTGTTGCATCTGTTTGCTTGTATTTATTGTTTTCCTCCCCCTATTCTCTCTCGATTAGACCCCGACGCAGTTCCCGGTACTGACGCAGCTCCGGAGCATGATGCCACCATTGACGACCTTGCCTTTGCCGCCGAGCAACCAGGCAAGCCCCCCCCCCCTTGAGCATCCCGATATCGCCTATTCTTTCTCTCATGCTTGCATTAGAATTGTTGCTGCTACTGCTTTACCTATTCTGATGCATAGCCTGTTTATTGTAACCTGCTATTGCAACCTTACCTGCTTATCCTAAACTGTCTAGTATAGGCTGGGTAGAGACCTATCAGTGACCCCACTTGTCCCGACTGCCCCGCTGGATTATCAGAAGACCCGATCGACGGGATCGAAGACAGGCCCCGGCACCGCACTTCACCCCCTTAGTTGTAACGACACTGCAGCGTTACTATTGAGTGCCGAGGGTGATACCTCATGTAGCACTTCAGATGTTAACCCTCTAGAGTAGCTATTTGGTCGTGGTCATCGAGGGTGATTCCTCCTTCACCACTTCCGATAATGACGCGGTCGTGCAACACATCAAGTGTGAACCCATTGAGGGTGAATCCTCCTACGTTCACCTTAACAGTTACATTGAGTGGGTATCCGTCGAGGGTGATACCTCGGATTCCCTTGATGTTATGGACACACGGCTACTGTGACTTTACCCCTGCACCGTGTTAGAAATGGGTCGGCCCCGAGGGCGACCCGAGGGAGTTACTTTAACTGCAGGACTGGAGGGACAGGCGGTACCGCCCAGTAGAGGTGGACCTGAGTTCCCGACAGTCTTTTGTGAGACGGGTTGACCTGGATGGTGCCCGAGTGAGAATACGAGGCGTGGCCGGGCATTCTTGGCCCTTGCCGCAAGTCCTCGAGACGGGGCGACGGGGTCACATCGATCATGAGTCTCTGCTCGTTACCGCATTACCGACACACTACGATTTGGATATTTGATCTGAGTGGGCCTCTGGCCCGATAGCACTAACCATCACGTGGGAAAAGTTATGGGCACTCTGCATCGTATGCATCAGCCAAAAGCTTTGACAGATGTCCAGTTCAGCTTGGCGGCACGGACGGACCGGCGCCTTCCTGTATTGTTGGTGCCTGGCTTTACCGTGTGCGCAACGACCCGGAGGGTGAGGGGCGATGGCCAAGACCCCCTTGCGCTAAGGATGTAGACTGGCGGGGACCTCTCTGCTGAGCTGTAGGTAGGGTTGCGGTGTATCATTTGGCCGAGGCCAGGCATGACCCAGAAAAGTGTGACCGGCCAGAGTTAAGCGAGCGTGGTGGGTAAGTTGGTGCACCCCTGCAGGGAAGAACTAATCTATGCATAGCCGAATCCTCGGTAACGGACACTCGGAGTTGTATCCCGGTCGATACAACTAGAATTGGATACTATGGCTCTGGGATTGCTTCTCGCAGGGAGTCGAGAAGGGATCTCAGGACGAGGTTGATGACAGTATGGCTCTGGGATTACTTTCTCGCAGGGAGTCGAGAAAGGATCTCTGGGTGAGGTTGATAACATTATTACTACTTTATACTGTGCTATCTACTCTCTTCTATTGCTGCAAGACCGCTGAAGACGATGAAGATGCTAGTCTTCGATAGGACTAGGCTTTCTCTCTATTCTGGCATTTCTGCAGCCCAGTCCACATATACAGCCTTTCCTTTGATAATGTGCATATGTAGTGTAGATCCTTGCTTGCTGAGTACTTCGGATGAGTACTCACGGTTGCTTTGCTTTCTTTTCCCCCATATCCTTTTGATGCGACCAGATGACGGAGCCCCGGATACAGCTGCCCCCGCCGACGACCGCTACTACTACCCCGAGGGTGGATATTACTACGAGCTTGCCGACGACCAGGAGTAGGTTCGGAGGGTCCCAGGCAGGAGGCCTACGCCTTTCGATCGTAGTGTTTTTCTTTTGCCCCGCCTGCTAAGGGCCTTTCTGTGTTTTCTTTTATATCTATACTCAGATATCTGATGCTTCCGCTGACGCTTGTATGCGAGCTTATGTATTCGAGCCCTCGAGGCCCCTAGCTTGTAATATAAAGCTTGTATGACTTTATTTATGTTTTAGAGTTGTGTTGTGATATCTTCCCGTGAGTCCTTAGGCTTGATCGTGTGCATTTGCGTGTATGATTAGTGCACGATTGAGCCTGGGGCGTCACAGAACACATAAAAGAGACCTTCCGGAACACTCCGGAATACTAAAAAAAGAGGAGGTACATGATACGGTAAGTAAACAGACTCCGAAAAATCCGCAAAAATATTTTCTGTCAGTTTTGGAATATTACAAAAATTAGGAAAATAAGAAATAACCAGGAAGGCAACCGAGGAGGGCACAAGACACCAGGGCGTGCTTGGGCCCCCTGGCGCGCCCAGGTGGGTTGTGCCCACTTCGAGAACCTTCCCGACTCCGTTTTCCTCCCGTTTGCTTGTTTCCCAAGATAAAAAATCTTTATATACCCCCCAAACATATTGACCTCTCGTGGAGAAATCTTCTGTTCTTCTTTCTTGCTGTTTTCTGACAGATCTAGATCACCATGGCCGCTTCAAGCTTCTCCAAGGACAAGTTCTTCGAGAACTTCATCAACCCGTATTTGCGGGAGGTGATGCAGCACCCTCAAGCCATTGAGATGCGTGAGGGGGTGCTCCACATCCGGGACATCCAGGGTCCCAAGGGGACGGGAAACGTGGATGCCAGGCTCGAAGCTATAGAGCAAGAGGTCTTCAAGTGCAAGGGGAAGGTGGAACGTGGACTCAATGCCAATCACCTCATGATCGTGAATTACACCCGTGATCTCAAGGTGGATGGAAAATCCATGAATGACATCGTCTTCACCTTCAATGAGCAAATCAATTTTCTGCAAAAGCCAAATCTATGATCTCCAAAATCAAGTCTTTGAATATGAGGCGAGATTTAAAGGTATGAGTTTAGCTACCAGTTGCAGGACTCGTGAGACTTGCGCTTCTTCTTATGATGGTGAGCCGCTGCTATGGAAGCCGGAGGATAAGCCCGCTACTACTTCACCACCACCTTCATCATCTTCTCCAACAAAAGAAACTTGAGTTCATGGTATGGGCACTCCCCTTGGCTTGTGCCAAGATTGGGGGAGGTGCCCCCACTACTAGGGAAAAGCCTAGCAGTAGCGCGGGTTTTAGGTGTATCAGTAGCGCGGGGACCCGCACTACTGAAACGACGCTACAGCTAACTTGTAGTAGTAGCGCGTGTTCACCCACGCTACTACTATACATGGGTAGCAGTAGCGAGCTTTACCGGAATGCGCTGCTGCTAATAGCTATAGCGCTCTACATTAAGCCACGCTACTGATAAGTACGCGCTGCTGCTATCTTTACTCCCCTCGCTACTGCTAGTTTTATTAGTTTCTGATTTTTTTCTGCATATTTGTTTTGTATTTGTACAGGCTTTATACAATAATCTCTCGCATATCATACACACACAAATGTAATCATAGCATACCCATACAAATAGTCTCATCAAATCATGTCATCATCATAATCATCATCCAACACAAAGTGTTCTCTTGTCATCATCTCGATAATAGTGATACAAGTCTCGAATACTTGCAACTACATCGTCATCCATCTAAACAATGATATACACGAGAAGAGCTATCACTATGAGTGAGAGCGAAACTATGCAGTACATGAGGCGGCGGTTATGAGTCCTCTCTCGCGCTAGCGTGAACCTCAAGTAACTAGCTTCTGCTTCTTGTCTGCTTTTGAAGCCTTTATGGCTGGCGCCCGAGATCCCCTCCACTTGCGCCTGACACTCGGGCCACTTGTCGTACACTCCTGGAACCTTCTCTTTGTACACGATATAGCACTGCTTCTTCGCCATCAAGAATCTAGGTACCTGTTAGAGATGCATCTTCATCAAGAGAATGTACAATCATATGCAACAAAATATACTTGAGCAACACGAAAAAGAAAGGGTTAGCAACTAGATGCAACATATAGTAAACATACATAATCAACGTAGTTTCATCGCACGCAAACTAATTAACTAGAGTTACGCAGGTCATCATACCCAAACTAACAAAGTATCGTTACGCAAGTTCGGCAGGGACCATGGACATCACAAAGTTTCGTCGCTACAGAAAGTATACAAGTTCAACCGAAAGTATACAAGTTCAACCGACACATATCATCATCATCGACATCGTAAATCACTAGAACTTCCATCCTTCCATATCATCGAGGATGCACCCTAGCTTCTTGAACAACGTGAGGTCCTGACGTTGCATGCCTATGCGAGTTCGGACGTCAGCTCACGATATAGGGCCGTGGTGGAACATCCCCTTCTCTTCGACGACTTCCTTCATGATGATCGTCGCAATGTCCCTCTGGATGCGAAAGAAGTCATCTCTAAGTTCATAATCCGCTTCACCTTGAGATTATACCCACTTGCGGATATGATCATCATTTTTGGTTGTCATGCGAAGCTTTTGGTGATCCCTTTTGAACTCCATCATGAGATGGAGGAGGTAGAATCCATCATTCCTGCTTGGTTTCGGGACATGGATGCAGCAGAAGTTAGTTTTATGCGAGAAATCCGTCTTCTTGTTCCTTTGTTTCCTGATCTGTAGGTGGCCACCCCTCAAGCTGAAGCCTTGGAGAGCATCATCTAGAATATTCATTACGTGGGTGTAGTCCTTCTTCTTGTAGTTTCTGGTAGGGTCGAAATACACGGCGTGCGAGACTCGCGGGTAAACAACGATAAGGATGGCGCGCCCGTTGCTGCGGGGAAAAGAACACCTCAAATTATTCTCCATATGAGCGAGAAGGAATGATTGAATTGTACGAAAGGGTTGTTCGGCACTGACTTACTTTGGATGATAAGGCAGGAGGACAATTTCCTGGTCCTTATTCTGTACCATGAAGTTTTCGAGGTACTTCCTAGCAGTTTTATGCTCAAAGTCGCCGAGACTCAAGATAGACTCTTGCATGTAGTATGGATCCGCCACATAGATTTGTGAGACATCTTCTCTCTTCATGACGGAGCTCATATGTAGCGCAAAAAGGAGGGCAATTGTAAAATCGAGCCGCCTTGTCAGAAACATCTCGAAGATATGCTCAAACCGTACGAAGAACACCTCCGCGGGCCGTGTGTCGATGTAGCACTTCCCCTCAGGCATACGAGCCGCATATGTCGGATATCCTGGATCCTTCAAGGCTAGTAGGCTTTTCTCAGTCGACAGCACATGGTCGTGCAGTCTCCTGAGATCCCCTGATATTTCCTCCAGCGGTTTCAGCGGTAGCATCGGCTCGCCCGTGACATGGAACATGGCCGTACCTTTGATGGGTACACGCTCTTCAAAATCCACCGTCTGGCTGCTATGTGCTCTGGCTTGTTTGTAGGTAGTAGAGCCTTTCTTCGTCGGTCTCCTCCTCTCCTTTTTCTTGGGCTAACCTTCCAGACCCTTCCTTAACCCCTGCCCCAGTGTTGTCGGGCTAAGCACTGTACGACCCTTGGCTAGTTGAGCCTGTGTTGAGGCGGCATCTTCAAGCGTGTCCTGTGAGGATTGCATGAAGAGAGACTTCTTGCAATCAACCCTGCTAGGACGTTCCTGCCCGGGCAGATCATCCATCTCCTCATCAGCATGCTGATAGCTCGAGTCGTCATATGGCTGACTCATCAATTCAAACTCATCGTCATAGGCGCCTGTATTGAGGAACCGAAGAGGGTCCTCGTCCATCTCGTCATCCATTCTTTGTTCTACGGGGGCGATTACATCAGCCACTATTGGACCCCCTTCCGGCTCCTTGGGCCGGCTAGGCCCAAGCAGCCGGCTCCCAGAAGACGGCGCGCTCTTCAGGGGAGGCCGGCTCCTAGCAAACGGCCCATCCTCCCCTCGGAGTCTGCACTCAACCACTACGACGAGACGGAGCGTGGCTACAGGGCCACCCTCTCCCCCAAATCCCAGGGGGGCATGGCTACAGTACGAGCTGACCAAGCGGTCACCTACCTGCCATGCGCTAGACTGTAGCCATGCGACCCTCAGCATGGCCCTCATCAGCAAGGGCCCTGCTATAGCAAAAGGCAATCAGTACGTCCCGCAGGCGGTGGGCCCTACCTGTCCGTGAGCTCCCAGAAGACGGCGCATTCCTGGAAGGCAGCTTCGGGGGCGGACCTGCCCGCAGCAGGCGGCCTTCCCCTTCCCTCGAAGTCCGCACTCACCTGCTTCGACGGGATGGAGCATGGCTACAGCATGCGCTGACCAAGCGACCACCAACCCGTCAGACGGCGAGACTGTAGCCATATGACTCCTGACGAGGCCTCTGTCATCAAGTATGACGCTACAGCAAAAGGAAATCATCATGGCCCGTAGGCGGCGAGCCCTACCTATTGGCTGGATTCTCGGCAGCCGGCGGGGCCCTCCAGAGGTGGGCCCCAGCAGCCGGCGGAGAACCTGGCGACCCTAGACACTGACGTCCGGGTCCTACACCCGGCCATGTTACCATTGTACCCCTGGGGGGCACGCCTATATAAGCCCCCCAGGATCACCCATGCAAAGGGTTCAGCACATAGGCCACTCACACGCACCAGAGCTAGGAGAAGATAGCTAGCCTTGCCCTTCTTCCTCCTCTAGCGACATAGCTCCAGGAGCAACCTTGTACTCCCTTTGATCATAATCATCATGCGGATACCCCGCAGAGCAGGACTAGGGGTGTTATCTCCCCGAAGAGCCCCGAACCTGGGTACGTCTCATGTGCGATCGAGCTCGTGCTCACTCCCGCTTCCAGGGCCCGATGACGTCCTCTTGGCTCCACCCATGATAAGCCACCCCCTGGCATCTGTCGCGATAATACCCCGACAGTTGGCACCCACCGTGGGGCCTAACGCAGCGTCGGTCGGAGACACGTTCTGGACGGGAACCCTCTTCCTCTCCGGCGAGCATGTCGCGGCCGGCCTGATCGGCCAGCCCGGCACGCCTACTTGCACTTGCACCAGCGCACCGCCCGACTCAGGGGTAGCTTGCCCCGCGAGCTGCCTTGTCGACCTCTTCGGCAAGGCCAACCTCTCCGACGAGCCCTCCTCCGATGCCGAGGCCCTCTGCTCCGTCGACCCCCTCTCCGAGCTTTTCAAGAAGATCACCGTCTCCGACACAGACACCTCCGACGGGTTCCCCGGCGTCGTGGTGGTGATCGACGACCTGCTCCCTCCCATCTCAAGCGTTGCTTCTGCTGGCGCACTCGACGCCGCCGTTTTCGTGGAGGTGATGGTCACAAGCCATAGCCAGGCCTCTGATGGGGCCATCCAGGACCCGTTGCGAGCAGCAATGCAGCACTTGGCGGCTCCCGTCAGGGCCAACGCCGACGCGGCGGCGCTAGAAGAAATCCGCGTCAAGCTCCTCAACCGTGCCACCAAGATGGCGGCCATGAAGCTCTGCGCTGAGGCCAACCAGCGCGAGATCGATCGCATAGCTGGCGGCACGCCGGCTGCGACTGAGCCTAGCTGAGCCGGCGCCATCCGGCAAGGCGGCGCGGCCATCACCAACGTACTAGGGGTCGGACATCCGATCTACGACACCCCCGTGCAGAACCTACACGCCGCACAAGTGGCAGCAGAAGAACTCGAGAACCTGGAGGGCGATGAAAGGCGCAGTCAGCTAGACCGCCTCCAGGAACTCCTCGACGCTGCGAACACGTAGCAAGACGTGTGCAACCGCGTGGTGGGAGCCGGCCGTCAGGCCGAGCTCCCAGAACGGAACCCTCCACCCCAGCGCGAGCATGGAGCGACCTCCCGGTCGCCAAGCGGCGGCGACCGCGGCCAGCGGAACCCGGAGCCGGCTGCTTGCCGCAGCCGGCGCACCCGCCTGACGGTTGTCAACAGCCAGCAAGTTCCTCCAATAGTGGAGGACCGGCGCCAGCAGGATGAGCATCCGCCTCCCCCTCGCAGGGAGAGGCCGGCCTCTCCGGCGCCGGTAGACCACCCGATTATCGGGGGCCGGCTGGGCCCCCGTGAAGGAGTCGGCGAGAATGATGCCCGCCATCGGATCGAGCGGCTGGCTCGGTCCCTGGTGGTCGAGGAGGAGGACACTGTCGGCCCGACCTGCTTTGGCCCCCGCATCCGCGATGAGCCCTTCCCCAAAGGGTTCTCGCTCCCCCGAGACACTCCCAAGTACACCGGCTCCGTGAAGCCAGCGAACTGGCTGACCGACTACGCTACGGTAGTCAGCATAGCAAACGGCAACAAGCGCGTTGCCGTGAAGTATGTTCCGCTCATGCTCCAGGGCACGGCCCGGACATGGCTGAACAGCCTCAAACCATACAGCGTCAACAGCTGGTTGGACTTCGCCGACGTCTTCGTCCGCAACTTCACCAGCACCTACAAGCAGCCCCCCAAGCCACGCCAGCTCTCCATGTGCATTCAGGGCCCGACCGAGTCCACCCGCGACTACCTGACGCGCTGGGCCGAGCTGCGCAACTCCTGCGAAGGGGTGCACGAGGTGCAGGCCATCGAGTACTTGACCGCCGGGTGCAGAGAGGGCACCCTACTCAAGCACAAGCTTCTGTGCGATGAGCCGGCTATATTGGACGAGCTGCTGGTCGTGGCGGGCAAGTACGCCACCGCTGACTCCTCCATGAAGTCGGAGATCCGGGTTGACATGTCCGGGAAGGTGCTCCCGTCGGCTCCCCAAACGCCGGCTGGCGAGTCCAACCGGCGTCAATAGCCGAACGACAACAAGCGCAAGGCCCAGCAGCCGGCTACCAACAACCGGCAAGTGGCGACCATCGAGGATGAGCAGCAGGCATGCCAACCCGGCCACAAGTGCCAGTGGGGCGGCAAGGGGGCCTTGCTGCCGGCCTTCTTCTTTGAGCAGACCCTCGACGCTCCAAGCAAGTTCCACAGCAGCGCGAAGCCATCTAACCACACTACCCGCCAGTGCAATTGGCTCGCTAGAATCGCCAAGGGTGAGGGCTTGCCACCTCCTCCGGTCGGCCCGGCGGCTCCGCCTCCTCAGCAGACGGCGGCTCACCCAGTCGGCATGCTCCAAGACGAGTTCCCCGAAGCAAACACCACCTACGTCGTCTTCACCAGTGAAGTCGATGACAAGCACAGCTGGCGTCAGCAACACCATGAGGTGAACGCTGTCGCTTCGGAGGTCCCCCAATTCATGCATTGGTCCGAGAGGCCCATCTCCTGGAGCTGTGATGACCACCCGGCCGTGATGCCCTCGCAGGGTGCTTATGCAGTGGTGCTGGAATCCACCTTCTCAACGGAGAGGCGGGCCTGCCATTTCTCTCGGATTCTGACAGACGACGGTAGCAGCAACATCCTCTACCGTGACACCATGGAGAAGCTGGGCATCAAAGAGAAGCAGCTCCTGCCAAGACGGACCGTGTTCCATGGCATCGTCCCCGGGGTTTCCTGCACTCCAATCGGCAAGATCAAGATTGATGTCCTGTTCGGCGACAAGACCCACTTCCGCCGTGAGCCGATCTGGTTTGAAGTGGTCGACCTGGACAACCCCTACAACGCGCTCTTGGGCTGGCCTGCGCTGGCCAAATTCATGGCAGTGCCGCACTACGCCTACCAGAAGATGAAGATGCCGGGTCCCAAGGGCATCATCACCATTGCCGACGACTACCAGAAGTCGCTCACATGCACCGCTGCCAGCTCCCGGCTGGCCGAGTTCCTCGTCATCGCCGAAGGGAAGCGTCTCCTTGATCGGGCTGTGGCTATGGCTAGCGAGCAGCCAGCCATACCATCTGACCCCAAGGACGTGGAGGCCGGGGCCTCCTTCCAGTCGGCCAAGGACACCAAGAAGATCGTCTTGGACCCGGCGCACCTGGAGAAGTTCGCTGTCATAGGGTCCGCCCTTGACAGCAAATAGGAAAGCAAGCTCATCGACTTCCTCCGTGAGAATCGGGAAATCTTCGCATGGTCCTCCAAGGACATGCTGCGTGTTCTGAAGGATTTCGCCGAGCACAAGCTGCATGTGAGATCGGATGCAAAACCGGTCAAGCAACCCCTCCGCCGCCTATCAGAAGAGAAGAGAAGGATCGTTGGTGAAGAAATCGCCCGGCTTCTGGCAGCCGGCTTCATCATGGAAGTGTTCTACCCGGACTGGCTTGCCAACCCAGTCCTCGTTTTGAAGAAAAACAAGTGGCGCATATGTATCGACTACACTAGCCTCAACAAAGCCTGCCCCAAGGACCCTTTTGCCTTGCCCCGGATAGATCAAGTGATCGACTCCATGGCCGGCTGCGAGTTGCTGTCCTTCTTTGAGGCCTACTCCGGCTACCACCAGATCAAGCTGGACCCGGCCGACCGACTGAAGACCGCCTTCATCACCCCTTTCAGCGCCTTCTACTACATCACCATGATGTTTGGCTTGAGGAATGCCGGTGCCACCTTTCAGCGCTGCATGCAGAAGTGCCTCCTGAAGCAACTCGGGAGGAACACCCACGTCTATGTGGACGACATTGTGGTGAAGACGGAGAAGCGCGGCACCCTTTTGGAGGATCTCAAGGAGACCTTCACGAACCTGCGCTGCTTCCAGATCAAGCTCAACCCGGAGAAGTGTGTCTTCGGAGTACCAGCCGGCCAGCTCCTTGGCTTCCTTGTTTCTGAGCGCGGGATCGAGTGTAACCCCGTGAAGATCAAGGCCATTGAGCGGATGAAGAAGCTGACCCGGCTGCGGGACGTAAAGAAGTTCACCTGGTGCTTAGCCTCTCTCAGCCGGTTCATCAGTCGGCTGGGTGACAAGGCCCTCCCTCTGTACCAGTTGATGAAGAAGACCACATGCTTCAAGTGGACCAACCAGGTGGATGAGGCGTTCCTCCAGCTCAAGCGGATGCTGTCCATGCCGCCTGTTCTGGCCGCTCCGGCTGCTAAAGAGCCCATGTTCCTCTACATTGCCGCTACCAGCCGGGTCATCAGCACCGTGATCATTGTCGAGCACCCAGAAGACGGCAAGGAACAGCCAGTCCAGAGGCCGATCTACTACCTGAGCGAGGTGTTGTCCGCCCAAGAAGAACTACCCCCACTACCAGAAGATGTGCTACGGCGTGTACTTTGCCGCCAAGAAGCTGAAGCAGTACTTCCAGGAGCACACCATCATGGTCATCTGCACCGCCCCCCCTTGCCAAGATCATGGGCAACAGAGACACCTCAGGCCGGGTGGCAAAGTGGGCCATCGAGCTGGCTCCCCACACCATCCTCTACCAGCCCCGTACCGCCATCAAGTCCCAAGCACTGGCCGACTTCCTTGTCGACTGGGCCGAGACCCAGTACCTGCCGCCAGGCCGGACTCCACGCATTGGCGGATGCACTTCGACGGCTGGAAGATGCGCACCAGTTTGGGAGCCGACATCATCCTCACCTCTCCCAAAGGCGACAAGCTCAAGTACACGCAACAGATCCACTTTGCCGCCTCCAACAATGTGGCCGAGTACGAGGTGCTCGTCCACGGGCTCCAGCTAGGCAAGGAGATCGGCATCCGCCGCATTCTGTGCTACGGCGACTCGGACTTGGTGGTCCAATAGTCTTCTGGCGACTGGGACGCCAAGGACACCAACATGGCTAGCTACCGCTTCCTCGTCCAGCAGATGAGCGGACACTTCAACAGGTGCGAGTTCCTCCACATACCATGGGCCGACAACGAAGCAGCCGACGCCCTGGCACGGATTGGCTCCACTCAGCAGGCCATACCAGCTGGCGTCTCCCTCGAGTGCCTGCGCAAGCCATCAGTCAAACCTTCACCGGAATCAGAATCCATCTTCATGCCAGCTGACCCTGGAACAGTCCGATCCGGCTCGGGGACTTCAGCAGTCGGCCCGAGGACTTCTGCAGGCGGCCCGGGGGCTGCAGCACCCGCACCCGGCCCGGGGACCCCAGAACCCGGCCCGAGGACTTCTGTAGTCGGCCCGGGGACTTCAATGACGCAGTAAGTAGCGGCCGGCTCCGACCCGCCGCCTCCCAACCTGGTCACCCTTGTGCTGGTTGCTGTCATGACGGTGGTTGAAGCGCCATCTTGGGCGTAGCCCATCCTCAATTTTCTGGTTAGCCGCGAGCTGCCAGCCGACAAAATCTTGGCCCGGCAGGTGCAACGCCGGGCGGCTGCATACACAATTGTCAACAGAGAGCTCGGCAGGCGCAGCGTGACTAGTGTCTTCCAGCGCTGCGTAGAGCCAGAGAAGGGCATAGCAATCCTCAGGGATATTCATCAAGGTGAATGTGGCCACAATGTCGCCTCCAGAGCCCTCATCGCCAAAGCTTTCTGCCACGGTTTCTTCTGGCCGACTGCTTTGGACGACACCAAGGTGTTGGTCCGCAAGTGCAAGGGGTGTCAGCGCTTCAGCTCCAAGCAGCACCTGCCGGCTTCTGCACTCAAGACCATTCCCCTCACCTGGCTGTTTGCCGTATGGGGAATGCACGTGGCGGAGGCGCTTGGGACGGGAAAGATAATGGGGTGGCGGTTACCGCCCCATGAACGTGGGACATGGGTACCCCACGGATCATGGCCCATTATCTCTCCCACTACAATTGGTGTTACGTGACACGCGGGAGAACCGGAAACTGACCTAGGCTCAGGTTAATGAAGAAGCAAAGAAGATCTCAAAGGACAAGCAACTGTTACGCTCTTGCCTGTGCACTGGATAGGGCCTACCCCGACGACGCCTGGTAGCATGTTCGGGCCAGGCCCGGGGGCTCTTGTCGGTGCAACAAACCTTGGGTCTGTTGCCCAAACCGTGCACAGGCCTAAAAGAGCGAGGTTGCAACATCCAAAGCCAGATCGAGTTGAAGAGATAGCTCTTTGAGGAATCAAAGGGCAGATCAGGAAGACCAAGACAAGCCAAATGAGCAAGACACCACTAAGGGAAAGCCTCCCTTGCCAGGAAAGCGAGCCTGGCAAGGTCGAGGTGGCCCCGAAGACAAGCCTCAAGACCGTCCCGGCAGGCCTGCCGGGCGCGACGAAGGCAAACTACCCCGCCAAGGCTCCACCGCTCCACCTCACAGTGACGCAAGTCATCGATCGGTGCGGTGTCAAGCCGCCAAGTGACTAAGTTGCTCTTATTTGGCATGTGGCAGCCATTTCGTATGGAAATCACCTCCAAATGACACCCGTCCAGAGACGTGTCAAGCAGACAGATGAGAAGGTGGCCAAGCAGCCCGGCAAGGCTTGCCGGGCATGCCACGATGTGACACTAAGTGACGCATTTAATGTGCTCTGCTCTATCTGTAGAGTTAGGTATGATAGCACTATTCGCTATCTAATCAGTACACAATGACTGATTTGCCATTGTGGTGACCCCTTGATCTATAAAAGGAGGGCCATGGCAACCATAGAAGGGATTCGGACCCTTGTACACTCATACGCGCGTAGCTGCTCTCGCCCCGAGGCAACCCTGCCGAGCAAGAGCGCTGCGTTTCCACCACAACCCACCATCAATCCACCAAAGCAGGAGTAGGTTTTTACGCCTCGCGGCGGCTTGAACCTGGGTAAAACTGCCCGTGTGATCTCTGCCGTGCTGTGCTACCTTCTCTGCTCTTTGTGCAATGTGCTCATCCCCCTGCTAAACCACAAAGGGGCTGATGGCCCCATAGGTGGCCGTGGTTTCCCACGACAATAAATCAGTGCTAGCTGCTGAATGATCGAGCACTCTTGGTGCCGGCAAGAAGGCCAAGACCGAGGCTCCCGACAAGGAAGTGGCTGCCTGCACTGATTGCCGGGAAGCCGCGGCTACTGAGAAGGCTGGGACGGCTGATGGGTCATACTGCAAGATCCATCAGACCAAAGGCCACGATCTTCAAGAGTGTCATCAGGTTGAGCAACTCGTTAAGAAGCAGAAGGCTGAGTACGAGAAGCGAGACAAAGAGAGGGATCAAGATGGCGTTGGCAGAAAGGGCTGAGGCGGCAGAGGAGGTCGCCCCGGCAAGGCCCCTCAGTATCAGGGGAAGCCTGTCAGAGGCCGTGAGAAGCAGGAATGCGATGACGGGAGTGATGACAGAGATGAAGAGGAAACCAGTGAGCAGGAGTTCCAGAAGGCCACTGACGCCCTATGCATTGACAGAGGTGCATTTTTGCATTCCTCTCACTGCCAGCTTAAACAGTGGGCGCGTGAGGTCAATGCCGTGGAGCCAGCGGTAGATTCTCGGAAGCCTCTCAATTGGTCCCGCATGCCCATCATCTTTGATGAAGAGGATCACCCTGACCACACCACCGCGGTAGGGTGTTTGCCATTGTTGGTTTCGCCAACGATCCGCAACAACAAGGTCACAAAGATGTTGGTTGACGGCGGGGTCGGGTTGAATCTGATTTCTCCCAAGGTCATCAGCAAGCTCCAGATAGCAGATGAAGAGCTCAAGGTCACTAGTACTTTCCAAGGGATCAACCCCGGCAGGAGTCGTCCTAAGGGGAAGATCACACTATCGGTGAAGTTCGGAGGGGAGTTAAACTACCGGACTATGAAGATTGTGTTTGATGTGGTTGATCTCCGCCTGCCATACAATGGAATCCTTGGTCGCCAAGCCCTGACAAAATTCATGGCGGCATCCCACTATGCCTACAACACGCTGAAGATGCCAGGGCCAATGGGCATCATTTCCATTCCATCGGACAAGAAGGACGCAATTATATGCGTGGATAAGATGTACCGAGAAGCAGTCACCGCAGAGGCCGCGGAAGATACCGCTTCTGCCAAGGAAAGCAAGAGAAGGAAGAAAGCTAGCAAGGATGCCAACAAAGAATCCGGGAAGTGCGCCTCCCCGGAGTGCGCTGCGCCTGTTGATGACTTGCCGGAGAGTTCCAATAGAAAGAGATCAAAGGTTGCCGCGCCCACTGTGAAGAAGGTCCCAGCAGGGCTGGTTGGCGCTGATGGTACATTTACTATCACCTCCACCCTTGACGGCAAATAGGAAAGTGCGCTTGTTGCCTTCCTGCGGGCAAATGTCGATGTGTTTGCTTGGCAACCATCTGACATCCCCGGTGTTCCCAGGGAGATAATCGAGCACCACCTTGTTGTCTGCCCACATGCCCGGCCCGTTAAACAGAAGGTCCGAGAGCAAGCTTTGGAGCAGCAGCAGTTTATTGCCGAAGAGATCAAGAAACTCGAAGCTGCTGGTTTGGTCAGAGGGGTATTGCATCCAACTTGGTTGGTGAATCCGGTGGTGGTGCACAAGGCGAATTTGAAGTTGAGGCTTTGCATAGATTTCACAGACCTGAATAAAGCATGCCCGAAGGACCCGTTCCCCTTGCCGCGCATCGATCAGATTGTGGATTCCACCTCTAGGTGTGACCTGCTTTCCTTCTTGGATTCCTACTCCAGGTACCACCAGATTTTCATGTCCAAGGAAGACGAAGAGAAGACCGCGTTTATAACCCCATGTGGCATGTACTGTTTCATACGGATGCCCTTTGGGTTAAAAAGAGCTGGATCCACTTTTGCAAGAGCAGTACAGATTGGCTATGAGTCCCAGCTGCACAGGAATATGGAAGCCTACATGGATAATATAGTGGTCAAAACCAAGGAGAAATCAACTCTCATTCGAGACTTGGAAGAGACATTTGCAAATTTACGCAAGATCAACTTGAAGCTGAACCCAGAGAAGTGGGTGTTTAGCATTCCTTCCGGCAAGCTACTTGGCTTCTTTGTGTCCCACCAGGGGATAGAGGCCAACCCCGACAAGATTAAGGCGATCGAGCAGATTCAAGCACCCAGGATAGTCAAAGACGTGAGGCATTTGACTGGATGTGTTGCCGCGCTGAGCAGGTTCATTTCCATGTCCGCCGAGCGCGCCCTACCATTCTTCAAAATCATGAAAAAGGCAGGGCCCGTGGAGTGGACCCCAGAGGCAGACACTGCACTACAAGATTTGAAGGCCGTGTTGGATTCAGGGCTCCGCAGACCCAAAGAAGGTTCGAACTTTGGGGCGTACGCGAAGAACTCAACCTATCCTGCCAACCAAACGTGACGCCCTACAGCCTAGCTCGAAGAACAGGGAAGAAGATGGACACGGCAGTTTACCCAGGTTCAGGCCACCTTGCGGTGTAATACCCTACTCCTGCTTTGTGGTGGATTAGCCTCACGAGGAGCTGAGGATGAACTAGTATAGAGGATGAACAAGCTCGCGAGGCTTGCTCTGGTGAGAGTGAGTTGTTCCGGGTCCGATCTCATCTCCCCTCCTATGGTGGTGGCTAACCTATATATAGTGGCCTCGGTCCTCTTCCCTGAAAATGAAGGCGGGAAGGGATTCCACAACGGCCAATTTGAAAGGGGACAAGTAGTACGTCTTATCCTGACGAAAGGTGGTCTTCGCCTGCAAAGCTTCTGGACGTGACGCTGTGGTGGGCTCAGCGATGACATCCATCCTGCCGTCCTGGCGGTGTTGGTCTCGTTGCGCAGGAATGGAAACCTTTGGGTGATTCCTCGGGACCCCGCGCCTGCGCTTGCCTCCTTAGCACCAAAGAGGAAACCTGCTGCTCTGCGCCCGCTGGCGCCCGCCTGGCCTTGGTTGTCATGGCTTGCGCCACCTCCACCTCATTAGGTGGGCATCTGCATAAAAATCTCCGCTCCTCGGGAGCCAGCCTAAGGAGGCCGCTCCCTCCGGAGGTCTTGATGTCGCTCGGCTCGTGAGGCTTGGCCCCTCGCGAGGGTCTTGTCTTGAAGGAGTTGTAGACAGGTCGTACCAGGCCGTCGATGGCGCCACGCTGTGGGCCACAGGCAGGCAAGTCTGGGTACCCCAGTTCCCTGGTAGGCGCGCTCAAGGGAGCACACCGCTCCCTTCTCATCGCAGGCGACCATGATGATACCGCCCTGCGCCCTGCTTCGAAGTCGATGAGCTCGGTGTGGTAGTTGTCTCATTGGCCAAAGGTGACAGGGAGGCTAATCTGCCCTATGGAGGTGGTGGAGCCATCGGTCACCCCTGAGAAAGGCTTGGTAGGGAGGAGCTGGTCGTATGGCACCTGGAGCATCTCGAACGTGTCGACGGAGAGAACGTTGAGCCCCGCGCCGCCATCGATGAGTGTCTTGGTGACGAGGATGTTGTTGATGGTTGGTGAGCAGAGCATTGGGACCGCGCCAGCGGCAGCTGAGCACTTGAGCTGGTCTGTATAGTCAAAGGTGATGGTGTACTTGGACCACCAGAGGGGGCACGACGCCTCGAGCTTGGGGAGGGCCGCGTTCACCTCATGAGCGAACTGCTTGACGATGCGATGGGAAGCGGGGGCCTGAGCGCCACCCAGGATGCAGGCAATGGCACGAGGCTCTTGGAAGCCCCAGGCCCCATCGTCTTGGCGATGGTCGTTGTTCCTCCTTGGCGGCGGTGGCAGCGGAGGGAGACCAGCGTTGCCCTGAGGACGATCCTCATGAGGCTGTTCCGTCCAGGGGACGTCGCGAGGCTGGCCCTGCCAGCGGTCCTCATGAGGCTGATCGCGCCAGTCCTGGCGGGGTCGCGGTTGTCCCAGCGGCCGCCCTCACGGCCTCCTCCACGGCCATAGCCACGGTCATTGCGCTCGGTACAGCGGCCAAAGCACCCGTCGCAGATTGCCCTAAGCTCTTGGTAGTCGTTGGTGTTGTGGTTGTGGACATTATGGAAGACGCAAAATGGACAGCTGCCCTTGGAGGACTCGAGGTGGTCGCAGCCGCACTTCATCTCAGGTTCAACCGCGAGCACAGCTAGGCCCTTGCGCTTCACGTCCTTAGCCTTGGCCTTCTTGCCTTCAAGATTGACCTCCGGAACCTCCAGGAGGGAGAGGCAACTTTCCTCCGCCCTCGCGCACTTGCTGGCCATGTTAAACATCACCAGAGCCGAGCACAAATCCTTGTGCATGGCGAGCTCTTCCTTCATCTTGACATCCTGGACACCCTCAGCGAACGTTGTAATGATGGCCTCGTCCGACACCTTCGGGATCTTGAGGTGAACGTTGGTGAAGCGCTGTATGTACTTGTGCAAGGTTTTGCCTGGATGCTGCTTGATGCATCGCAGGTCGCCCACCCCGGGAGCGTGGTCGCGAGGGCCATGGAAGTTGGCGATGAAGCGCTTGCGTAGCTCGACCCCACCGGAAGGTTCAGGAGCCAGGAGCACGCGCCGTCCTTGAGGGCCATGGGGAACCAGTTTGCCATGAACTTCTCGTTACCGTTCACCGCCTCGATGCTCAGCTCATAGAGCTGGAGGAACTCGGCGGGGTCAGGGCTGCCGTCGTAGCGCGAAGGTAGATCCGGCTTGAACTTGCCGGGCCAGACGACGCGGCGCAGCTCCGGGGTGAAAGCATGGCACCCTGCCGCATTCACCGGGGCCATGCGCCGAGGAGGAGCCTCATCTTGATGCCGCGCGCGGCCGCCTCTGGCGGTGCTTGGTCTTGACATGGCGATGCTGGAAGCGCACGGGCTTCTCCTTGGGGCCGCTGCACCACCTGGCAGCTATCTTCATCGCGCGCTGGCGCTCTGCGTGGCGGGTCGCGCTAGGGAGCTTGACGCCTCGGCTTGGGGCCCTCGCCGTGCAGCGGAGGGGGAGGAAGTGTGCTGTGGGCCACATTGCCCACCTAGGACAGCAGAGGGCAAAGCGAATGAGACGGTGCAGGGGCTTCACCAATGGTGTTGACGAGCTCAGCGATGCGGGCGAGCCAGTCGTCGTAGAGGTTGTTGGCCGGACAATAGCGCAGAAGCTCACGCGCCATGAGCAGCGTAGACTGCGCATTCACCGGCCCACGATGGCCGTGAGAAGAAGACGCCGTGGCTGGAGTCGGTGACGGAGTCGCGGTGTGGCCGTCGCGCCGCACGAATGGTGGCAGCGATGAGTCCTACTGCTCATGGGCAACAGGGTCGGTGGCGGCGTTAGCCACCGGGGAGGCAGAGCGGCGAGGGACGCCGTTGCCCGTGGGTGCCGTCTGGGCGACACGAGCGGCCCGGCGCTCGGCACAAACATGGCGAGCGTCGGCCATAGGGACAGCGGAATCAGCAGCGGAGCGAACGGCGGGAGAGAGCTTCGACACGCCCCTACCTGGCGTGCCAATTGTCGGATTTAGGGCTCCACAGACACAAAGAAGGTTCGAACTCTGGGGCGTGTGCGAAGAACTAAACCTATCCTACCAACCAAATGCGCCACCCTACAGCCTAGCTAGAAGAACAGGGAAGAAGATGCACACGACAGTTTACCCAAGTTTGGGCCAACTTGCGGTGTAATACCCTACTCCTGCTTTGTCGTGGATTAGCCGGGGCTGAGGATGAACTAGTACAAAGGATGAACAAGCTCGCGAGGCTTGCTCTGGTGAGAGTGAGTTGTTCCGGGTCCGACCTCATCTCCCCTCCTATGGTAGTGGCTAACCTATATATAGTGGCCTAGGTCCTCTTCCCCGAAAACGAAGGCGGGAAGGGATTCCACAACGGCCAATTTGAAAGGCGGCAAGTAGTACTTCTTATCCTGACAAAAGGTGGTCTGCGCCTGCAAAGCTTATGGCCATGACGCTGCGGTGGGCTCGGCGATGACATCCGTCCTGCCGTCCTGGCGGTCTTGGTCTCGTTACACGGGAATGGAAACCTTTGGGTGATTCCTCGGGACCCCGCGCTTGCGCTTGCCTCCTTAGTAGCAAAGAGGAAACCTGCTGCTCTGCGCCCACTGGCGCCCGCCTGGCCTTGGTCGTCATGGCTTGCGTCACCTCCACCTCATGAGGTGGGCATCTGCATAGAAATCTCCACTACTCGGGAGCCAGCCTAAGGAGGCCGCTCCCTCCAGAGGTCTTGATGTCGCCCGCCTTGCGAGGCTTGGCCCCTCGCGAGGGTCTTGTATTGAAGGTGTTGTAGACGGGCCGTACCAGGCCGTCGATGGTGCCACGCCATGGGCCGCAGGCAGGCAAGTCTGGGTACCCCGGTTCCCAAAACGACGACAGGCCTGCCTTTCCTCTGTTCCCACCTTAGTCGCTCCTAAACCACAAAAGCCATTACTGCTATACCTGGCGGCAACCAATCAAGTGGTTAGTGCAGTGCTAGTGGCACAGCGGGAGGTAGATGAAGGAGCAGCCGCAACTACCGTCCCCTCTAGAGAGGAAAGCAAACTCATCTCGGCAAGGTCAGATGCAGATCAGAACAAAGAAGAGCAGGGCAGCGGAGACAATTCCAGGATCACGGCAAGGAAGAAGGTGGTGCAGCGGCCAGTGTACTTTGTCAGGTCCCTACTGCAGGGGGCTAGATCAAGGTACTCTGGCGTGCAAAAGTTGATCTTTGGCCTCATCATGGCCTCAAGGAAATTGCGCCACTACTTCCAAGACCATGAGATCATGGTTGTTACCCACTTCCCCTTGCAACGCATACTGAGGAATCCTGAGGCCACTGGCAGAATAGTTGTGTGGGCTTTAGAGTTATCAAGCTTTGGTTTGAAGTTTGAGAGCACATCAACTATTTAGAGCAGAGTGTTGGTGGAGTTTATTGTAGAATGGACACCAACTCTAGATGAAGAAACGACAGAGTCAATTATCCCCGGCAGGAAAGCGCCCCAAGATTGGATCATGTACGTTGATGGTGCCTTCTCCCTACAAGGTGCGGGAGCTGGCGTGTTTCTTGTCACACCCAGTGGGGAGCACCTCAAGTACGTGGTTCAAATGCATTGTCCCCGGGAGAAGGCTACCAACCACACTGCAGAATATGAAGGACTCCTTGCCGGGCTCAGGATCGCAACAGAACTGGGAATCAAGAAGTTGATCATTCGTGGAGACTCACAACTTGTGGTGAGGCAAGTAAACAAGGATTATCAAAGTCCATTGATGGAGGCTGTCAGATTCAGGGCTCCACAGACCCAAAGAAGGTTCGAACTCTGGGGCGTGTGTGAATAACTCAACCTATCAAAACAACCAACCCGTCGCCCTATAGCCTAGCTCGATGGATCAAGGAAGGAGATGGACACGGTAGTTTACCCAGGCTCGAGCCACCTTGCGGTGTAAGACCCTACTCCTGCTTTGTGGTGGATTTGCCCCACGAGGGGCTGTGGATGAGCTAGTACAAGGGATGAAAAAGCTCGCGAGGTCTGCTCTTGTCAGGGTCGAATCGATCCCTCGGTCCGCCCTTCTCTATGGTGGTGGCTAGCCTATATTTATAGCGGCCTTGGTCCTCTTCCTCCAAAACGAAGGCGGAAGGGATCCCACAGTGGCCAATTTGAAAGGGGACAAGTAGTACATCTTATCCTGACGAAAGGTGGTCTTCACCTGCAAAGCTTCTGGTCATGACGCCGCGGTGGGCTCGACGATGACATCCATCCTGCCGTCCTGGTGGTCTTGGTCTCGTTGCACTGAAATTGAAACCTTTGCCTGATTCCTCGGGAACCCACGCCTGTGATTGCCTCCTTAACACCAAAGAGGAAACCTGCTCCTTTGCGCCTGCTGGCGCCCGCCTGGCCTTGGTCGTCATGGCTTGCGTCACCGCAACCTCCTGAGGTTGGATACCTGCATAGAAATCTCCGCTCCTCAGGAGGCAGCCTAGGGAGGCCGCTCCCTCAGGAGGTCTTGGTGATGTCTGCCTCGCGAGGCTTGGCCCCTCGCGAGGGTGTTGTCTTGTTGGTGTTGAAACTGGGCTGTACCAGGCCGTCGATGGTGCCACACCGTGGGCCGCAGGCAGGCAAGTCTGGATACCCCGGTTCCCAGAACGCCGGCAGTAGCCCCCGGGCCCAAGGCACACTCGGACTTGGCTTCAAGGCGAAGCCAGGGGGAAAGGGCGAAGCGCCGCGGGCCCCAATTGCCTGCGGACCGAGCCGACGCGTGGCGCTTGATGGGACGTGGGCGTCTCCACTTCCCCACGCCACCTCGGCAACCGCGCGACTTGACAAAAGACAGGTGCATGCAGATCAGCCATCATTGCCTTCTCTTCGCATTGCTCTAGATCCCCTTTCTTCCTACCGAGAACACCTCCAGATCTAGCTGAGCTCTTCCTCCAAGATCCCGCGAACGGCGTCCGGGAAGGCAAAATCTGCCGCGCCGGTCGCGAGCTCCTCCTCCTCTCCTGGGCCGGTCCTCGGCACATCCACCATTACTGAGGGGAGGCACCTTGCCGCTGCCATCCCGCTGACGGCGGGCGACAAGAATGAATGTGGCGAGACCATCCTCCTAGCCGGCTCCGCCGAGCAAGGGACCTTGGTGCAGACGGCTTATCCATTCTTCCACCACAGCATCTTCGCGGGGCTCATCCCACCTTCCTCTCCGTTCTTCACCGCTGTCCTCGACCACTACCAGGTCCATGCTTTGTATCTTCAGCCCAACTCCATCCTCCTCCTATCCATCTTCGCATTTTACTACGAGGCATTTGTGGGTGTGAGGCCCTCCGTCGCGCTTCTCCGCCATTTCTTCTATCTTCGGATGCACGATCCAACCCAGCGTTCCGACTGCGTATCCTTCACCGCGGTCCACAAGGGCAACGTGCTTATGAGGGCCGAGAAGAATGTGGAGAACTTCCGGCGCAAGTGGGTCTACATGGATGCCAATGGCCTACAAGCGGCTGGAGTTGCCAATTGAGCTGTCGGAGAAGCTTGATTGTTGGGGTCATGAGAAGCTCACCGACCCCCGAGCGCACGTCAGTCCTGAGGAAGATGACGGTAGACCTGAAGGCCAGGGCGCTGACGGCGGCCATGCTTGTCAAGGAGTTCGTGACCCAGCGCCTGGCCCCGCTCCAAGCGCACACGTGCCCCATGTGAGAGTTCAAGGGCACGGAGGACGACATTCGGCTGCACTAAGGGAGCTTGACGGGTGAGGAGCTGGACAAGGCCATGCACACCCTGCTCGAGGGGGACCCAGGAAACCTCCTGGTAGCCTCCATCCCACTGTACCGCTGTGCTGACGGGGCAGTGCTGGTCGCCGCTATGCCTGTCTTCAACGAGCTGGGGCACGTGCCGCCCGAGCTCCCCAACTCCCTGGTGCTGGTGTCTTCCGGTGACGACGCCGGGGAAAAGGGGGAGGAGGACTCGGAGGTGACCATGGACGACGGGGCGGAGACCTCTCCTCCATCGCAGAGCGAGCTTCTCCGCGGCCTCTCTGACGATGACGACACCGCCGAGCCCCCGGCCGCGGAATCCACGTTCTCCACGGGGGTCGTCACGAGGTCTGGGGCCACTACCCCGGCCCTGCGGAGGCCAGGCCGAGCAACCTCGAAGAAGAGCGGGGTGGGGCCCCCTCCTCGAGGTGACGCCTCCGCCTTGCCGCCCGTCGGTGCCGCGCCGAAGCCGGCATCGTGCTCCCTATCAACCCCCAGGACGCGGCGAAAACCATGCCCAAGAAGGTCGAAGGTGCTCCGTCCTTGGCCAGGAAGAGGGCGTGCGTTGCCTCTAACGAGTAAGTGTCTCAGCTTGCCTTCGTTTGTTGCCTCTTGATATCGTGCCCACAACGCTCCCTTCCTGGCGACCAGGACGGACATCGTGGTGAAAAGAGGAAGGAGGGAGCCGGGACCTCGGAGGCGCCACCGCTCGCCATGGTTGGGGTAGCCCAGGCTCAGGCGGAGGAGGTTACCTCGCGCTCCGCTGCGACGGAGCGGGCCCCCAGGGGTACAGTGGGAGAGCCTCAAGAGGAGTCTACCTCCGTGGGCCAGCAGGCTCCAGAGCCGTCTGTCCCCGTTGTGCCCGCGGGGGGTTCGGGGGCTCCAGAACCCCAAACTAGCCTTGCTACTGTGGCAACGCCAGTCCTCGCGCCGGTGCCGCCTCTTCGCCAGGCCCTTGTGCTGGCGGATTATGGCCCCCTTGTCTGGCCCAGGGCTCGGGAGGAAGCCTTTAATGAGCTGGACCAGCTCCGGACCGATCTCCATGACGCCGATAGGTGCATGGTGAGGGAGCGCATGGGGCTTATCTCGAGGTGGCTCCAGACTGACGGGTCTGCCAGGACACGACCTGGAGCCGAGCCGAGGCCGCCGCCGCGGAGAGCAGGAGGGAGGCCAATGAAGCCACGAGGGCTCGTGACACGGCGCTGGCCGACGCGGCATCCGCCAAGTAGCGCTGCGGCAAGGCGGAGACTGAGCTGAAAGCTCTCCATGAGGCGCAGGCTGTCCACACCCAACGGCTCCATCAGCAGGAGGAGGACCTCAAGGCCCACGAAGCGATGCTCGCCGACCGCGATGCCAAGCTGGCCCAGGCAACCAAGGCCCAAGCTGCGGAGCGGGACCGCCTGGGCAAGCTGAAGGAGGAAGTGGACAGGGCGCAGGCGTCCCATGCCCAGCTCGTGTCTCAGGCGATGGCCCAGTTGGAGGCCAGGGAGAAGACCCTCACCGCCGCTGAGAAGACGGCGGCCGTGGAACGCGAAGCCTTGGTCTCCTCCGAACTCAGGTCTTGTAAGGGATGCGCTCCCTTTACGGAGGAGGGTACGAGAAACTGCTGGCGACTCCGGAGGATGGCCCTGCTGGGCTTCTCCCCAAGCTTGCTGAGGTGCTTGAGGGCATCTCTGCTGGGGTGGACTCCGAGGTGGAGGAGGAGTGCCACGCGCTCTTCACTTCGGCCGCCACATGCGTCTTCAGCCACCTCCACCTCCAGGACCCAGGCTTCGACCTCAGCGCACTGATCGAGCTGGTGGCCCCCGAGTCCTGCACCGCTGCTGCCGAGTCCATAAAGAAGTTGGTGGAGGCTCTGCTGGGGAAGTTTCTCTGCATCCCCGACCCCGCAGCTGCGGCGGCAGAAGCCGGCGGTGAAGATGGTGGGAGCGTCATCGACGACGGGCTTCCCAAGGTGAGCAATGGCTGCCACTAATGCGATGGTGGTGCTTCTTCCTAGTTGACCCTGCAACATTCATCGTGCCTCGCGGGGGCGTGAGAACTTCTGTTTGAACTCGTGGAACATTATGCTTTGTAATAACTTGCTAGGACTCCGCGATTTCTCTTTCGTGCTTGGTTTCCTTCGTGTTTGCCTCAGCGTTCTGCGTCGGCAGGGCCCAGCCCCGCGCGTAGCTCGTCCGCCGTTGGGATGTTCGGATCACCAGGACGAGACCAAGGGGCGAGGGGCTACGTGACTAGTGAGGCCCCTGAGGCGTGATGCTCAGGGGTCCCCCTTGATGTTCGAACAGCCTCGATGTTCTGCGTCGGCAGGGCCCAGCCCCGCACATACCTCGACCGCCGTTGGGGCGTCCAGATCACCAGGACGAGACCAAGGGGCGAGGGGCTACGTGACCAGTGAGGCCCCTGAGTCGCGATGCTCAGGGGTCCCCCTTGACGTACGAACGGCCCTCATGAAGGAAAGGCGAGCAGTCGTACAAGGTAATCCGGAGTCCTCCATACCTTTGCTCACTAGCTTTTGCCTAGGAGGGACGCGAGAAAACCAGGTAAGGTAGCTTGTGCTAGGCGTGGCCTGGGCGTTGCCCTCGTGCCCAGCCCCCCTGTGTGGGCCTCTCTAGGGGAAAGTCGTGAGCCAAAGGCTGCCCTGAGGTTGATGCGACCACGGGGGCCACCCTCAGTTGTTTATTCACCAGCGCGGAGCATGGTGCTTCCACTCTTTCGTGGGCATAGCCGTTCCTCGACCGTGTCGTCCGCTAGCGCGGAGCATGGGCCTTCCACTGGTGTGTGGGCATAGTCGCTCATCGACAGTGTCGTCCGCCAGCGCGGAGCATGGGGCTTCCACTGGTGCGTGTGTGGGAGTTCCCTTGGGGAGAGACTCCGGGGTGTGTACAGCCTTGTCCGTACATGTGGCTAGCATGGCAGGACCGGAGGAGGTGTATCTGGGCACTCGTGAGCCAGCACGGGACTCACGAGGTCCTACCTCAAGGCGGGTTGCGCCTGAATTTTGTTGCAGGGTGCTTGTAAGAATCATGCGAGACGTTGGGGTGGCCTACGCCGAGTGAATCTCCGAAGCGCATCGCATGAGAAGGCCAAACACCAACGACCCCAGGAGCTGCATGAACGGTGCCGGCCCGCCAGACAGAGCTCAGCCATTGGGTTTATCGATGCTGCAGGGACGGACCCGAGCATAGGCGCCGTGCCCAGTCTTCTCATGCAATAATCGTAAGGAAAAACAACCGGCGCGTGGCTCCCGCGGCGGCAAGGCACCGGGTCACGCGCCCTGACTTGTCCAGTCTCGATTAGCTCACACGAGAACAAGGCACCAAGGACCACGGGAGGTGTCGTGCACGGGAGCTGGCCCGCGAGACAGAGCTCGGCCACTTGGGTTTAGCAACGCTGCAGGGACGGACCCGAGCACAGACGCCATGCCAGTCCTTAATCATGAGGCGGTCACGGGCGGGTTTGTGAGGGCGCATGACATTCATGGTGGCGAAGCATCGGACATGCAGATTGCAATATCAAGCAATTCATAAAAGGGTGAAACCAGTTCTGATACATGCGCAAAACGATACATACTGCAGGGGCGGGCCCTGACAGCTTGAGGATAATGTAGCCCGAGGGGCGCCCTCAACTGAACAAACCAAAAAGTCACATGGCACCATTGTTGTAGAAGCGTTGGAGTAGCTGAAAACGTGTGCTGCGGAGATCGCTCCTCACGAGCCAGCTGGCTGCTGAGGCTCGGGAGGCTCTAGAGGCCCGGCAAGCTCGCGAGGGTCCGGCACCTCCTCTGTTAGGACCGCCTGGCGCCGGGCCTCGTGAGCCACTAGGACGCCCTGCATGTAGTGCTGGTGTGAGGCAGCCATGTTCAGCAGGCCAAACGGCATGCAGACGTAGCTGCGGGGGCAGCCCCCACTCCATCCAATGCGGGACGGCCAGAAGAGCTCCTGAGAAGCAACCCTGTTGAGACCTGGGATGTTAACGCAGATGCGCAGCTCGCTACCCATGTCAGGGGCGGCAGCTGCAGTGGATGATGTGGGGCGACGCTCACCATGCATGGCTCACGCCTCCTGAAGCTCCTCGGTCGTCTTGGTGATGAACTCCTGAGCGCCTGGTGCCTTGCGCCTTGCTCACGGAGGCGCGCGTCGAAGCACGCCCCTGCGTGGTGCTCGAAAGCCTCCCTCGTGACGCTGGTCTGGTCGGAGGCCCTCCAGACGAGATCCCCCGAGCCCATCCTGAGGCGGGCATCGGGCGTGCCTTCCTATGCGAGAGGGAAGGGCGCCCCAGTAGTGGGCGCGGGGCCTGAGGCACGATCGTCAGGTGCGCCAGCCTCCTGACGGCCCTTGGGGAGGAGCTGCTTCTTCTTCTTGGGGATGGCCTCAGGAGGTCGAACGGCACCTTCGTCATCAGAGTTCTCGATCGCCGTAGCCTGGTAGGCGCGCTCAAGGGAGCACACCGCAGCCTTCTCGTCGCAGGCGACCGTGATGATGCCGCCACTCCCTGGCATCTTGAGGACATTGTAGCCGTGGTGCGTCGCTGCCATGAACTTGGCGAGGGCCGGATACCCGAGGATGGCATTGTACGGGAGGTGAATGTGGGCAACGTCGAAGTCGATGAGGTCAGTGTGGTAGTTGTCGCGCTGGCCGAAGGTGACAGGGAGGCGGATCTGCCCTATGGGGACGGTGGAGCCATCGGTCACTCCTGAGAAAGGCTTGGTGGGGAGGAGCTGGTCGTACTGCACCTGGAGCGTCTCAAACATCTCGATGGAGAGAATGTTGAGCCCCGCGCCACCATCGATGAATGTCTTGGTGACGAGGACGTTGCTGATGGTCGGCGAGCAGAGTATCGGGAGCGCGCCAATGGCGGCTGAACATTTGAGCTGGTCCATGGAGTCAAAGGTGATGGCGTACTTGGACCATCTGAGGGGGCATGATGCCTCAAGCTTGGGTAGGGCCGTGTTCACCTCGCGAACTTCTTGAAGATGCGATGAGAGGCGGGAGCCTGAGCACCGCCCAGGGTGCAGGCGATCACACGCGGTTCCTGGAAGCCCCCAGCCCCATCATCCTGGTGGTTGTCATCGTTTCTCCTTGGCGGCAGTGGCAGCAGAGGAAGGCCGGCGTTACCCTGAGGACGGTCCTCGCGGGGTTGGTCACACCAGGGGCCATCGCGAGGCTGGCCCTGCCAGCGGTCCTCACGAGGCTGATCACGCCAGTCCTGAAGGGGGTCTCGGCTATCCTAGCGGCCACCACCGCGGCCTCTTCCGCGGCCGTAGCCACGGTCGTTGCGCTCGGGGCGGCGGCCAAGGTGCCCGTCGCGGATAGCTCTAAGCTCCTGGCAGTCAGTGGTGTTGTGGCTTTGGGCGTTGTGGAAGACGCAGAATGGACGGCTGCCCCTGGAGGCTTCGCCGTGGTCATGGCCGTGCTTCATTTCGGGCTCCGCAGCCAGCACGGCGGGGCCCTTAAGCTTCACTTCCTTAGGCTTGGCCTTCTTGTCTTTAGGATCGACCTCTAGAAGCTCCAGGAGGGAGAGGCGACCTTCCTCGGCCCTCGCGCATTTGGTTGGCATGTTGAACATCTCCAGAGACGAACACAAGTCCTCATGGATAGCGAGCTCCTCCTTCATCTTGACATCCCGGACACCATCAAAGAACGCCGTGATGATGGCCTCATCCGACACCTTCGAGATCTTGAGGTGAACATTGGTGAATCGCTGTATGTACTGTTGCAAGGTTTCGCCTGACTACTGCTTGATGCGCTGCAGGTCGCCTGCCGCTAGAGCGCGGTCGCGAGTGCCTTGGAAGTTGGCGATGAAGCGCTTGCGGAGCTCGTCCCAGGATGAGATCGACCCCACCGGAAGGTTCAGGAGCCAAGAGCGCGCGCCGTCCTTGAGGGCCATAGGGAACCAGTTCGCCATGACCTTCTCATTGCCGTTCGCCGCCTCGATGCTTAGCTCATAGAGCTGGAGGAACTCAGCGGGGTTAGGGTTGCCGTCGTAGCGCAGTGGCAGATCCGACTTGAACATGCCGGGCCAGACGATGCGGCGCAGCTCCGGGGTGAAAGTACGGCACCCTGCCATACTCACAGGGGCCAGCCACAGGGGAGGAGCCTGATCTCGACGCCCAAGCATCGCTGCCTCTGGCGGTGCGCGGTCCTGACTTGGCGGTGCTGGAAGCGCACGCGCTTCTCCTTGGGGCCGCTGCACCACCTGGTAGCTTTCTTCATCGCGTGCCAGTGCTCTGAGCGGTGGGTCGCGCTGGGGAGCCTCATGCGTTGGCTCAGGGCCCACGCCGTGTAGAGGAGGGGGAGGAGGCGCGCTGTGAGCCATGTCACCCGCCAGGGACGGCGGAGGGCAAAGCGAACGAGATGGTGCAGGGGCCTCGCCAGCGGTGTTGACGAGTTTGGTGATGCGGGCGAGCCAGTCATCATAGAGGTTGTTGGCCGGACTATATCGCAGAAGCTCGCGCGCCATGAGCAGCGCACACTATGCGTTCGCCGGCCCACGACGGCCATGAGAAGACGATGCTGTGGCTGGAGTGGGTGATGGAGTCGCGGTGCGGCCGTCGCGCTGCACGGGCGGTGGCAGCGACGAGTCCTACTGTTCGCGGGCAGCAGGGTCTGTGGCGGCGTTAGCCAACTAGTAGGCAGAGCGGCGAGGGGCACCGTTGCCCGCGGGTGCCGTCTGGGTGACACGAGCGGCCCGGCGCTCAGCTCGAACACGGCGACCGTCGGCCATTGGGACGGCGAAACGGCGGTGGAGCGAGTGGTGGGAGAGAAGCTTCAACACGCCCCTACCTGGCGCGCCAAATGTCGGATTCAGGGCTCCGCAGACCCAAAGAAGGTTCAAACTCTGCGGTGTGTGTGAAGAACTCAACCTATCCAACCAACCAACCCGTCGCCCTATAGCCTAGCTCGATGGATCAAGGAAGGAGATGGACACGGCAGTTTACCCAAGGTTCGGGCCACCTTGCAGTGTAAGACCCTACTCCTGCTTTGTGGTGGATTTGCCCCACGAGGGGCTGTGGATGAACTAGTACAAGGGATGAACAAGCTCGCGAGGTCTGCTCTTGTCAGGGTCGAATCGATCCCTCGGTCCGCCCTTCTCTACGGTGGTGGCTAGCCTATATTTATAGCGGCCTCGGTCCTCTTCCTACAAAATGAAGGCGGGAAGGGATCCCACAGTGGCCAATTTGAAAGGGGACAAGTAGTGCATCTTATCCTGACGAAAGGTGGTCTTCGCCTGCAAAGCTTCTGGTCGTGACGCCGCGGTGGGCTTGGTGATGACATATGTCCTGCCGTCCTGGCGGTCTTGGTCTTGTTGCACTGGAATGGAAACCTTTGCCTGATTCCTCGGGAAACCACGCCTTCGCTTGCCTCCTTAACACCAAAGAGGAAACCTGCTCCTCTGCGCCTGCTGGCGCCCGCCTGGCCTTGGTCGTCATGGCTTGCGTCACCACAACCTCATGAGTTTGGATACCTGCATAAAAATCTCTACTCCTCAGGAGGCAGCCTGGGGAGGCCGCTCCCTCAAGAGGTCTTGGCGTTGTCTGCCTCGCGAGGCTTGGCCCCTCGCAAGGGTCTTGTTTTGTTGGTGTTGAAACTGGGCCGTACCAGGCCGTCGATGCAGCCATGCCGTGGGCCACAGGCAGGCAAATCTGGGTACCCCGGTTCCCAGAACACTGACAGAGGCAGACGTGGAGGAAGTGAGAAAGGTGGAGGAGCGCTTTGACGGATTGTAAACAGAGCACGTACCCCATGTGGAAAACAGCATAGCTGATCATCTGTCAAAGTGCGCTGCGCAAAATCTTCCTGTGGAACCAGGGACTTTTGTTCTCCACCTGACTCATCCCTCCGCATCCCCGGCAACAATGGCCAGAAAGAGGAGGAAACTGGACTCCGGCAAGCCTCTCCTGACAGAGCTTCCTAAAGCCCCCGTCAGAGAGGTTGGCAGTAACAACTCCGCTTCGCTTGGCGAGCAGCACCCTCCCGCCAAACTCCCGATTCTCGAGGTTGAGGCGTGTGCTCCCACGAACGAGGAGGTGCTGCTGATCCTTTTTGTCGAGCCTCAGGCTCCAACTTGGGCACGGCACATAGTACATTACCTCCAAACAAGAGAACTTCCCGAAGAGCAAGAAGAAGCTGAAAGAGTAGCCCGGAGGGCCAGTATGTATCAGTTCGTTGATGACGAACCATACAGAAGGAGGCCCAACGGTGTGAAATTAAAGTGCGTTTGCCGGGAAAAGGGACGGAATTACTGGTGGAGATAGACAAAGGCATGTGCGGCTCCCATAATTGATCAAGGGCACTGGTCGGAAAGGCTTTCCGGCAAGGTTTCTACTGGCCCACGGCTCTCCAAGATGCAATCGAGCTAATCACCAGATGTGAAGCCTGCCAGTTCCACTCCAAGAATATCCATCAACCTGCTCAAGCTCGCTAGACGATCCCTTTGTCATGGCCCTTTTCGGTCTGTGGTCTCGACATCTTGGGCCCCTTCCCTCGTGTTACCGGGGGCTTTGAGTTCTTGTACGTCGCCATCGACAAGTTCACAAAGTGGCCGGAAGTGGAGCCCGTGAGGAAGGTGACCGCACAGTCAGCTATCAAGTTCTTGAAAGGATTGGTGTGCCGTTTCGGAGTACCCGCCAGAGTCATCACTGACAATGGCACCCAATTCACAAGCCGCGCCTTCATGCAATACGTTCATACCATCGGAAGCAAGGTCTCATTTTCCTCTCTTGCTCATCCCAGAAGCAACGAACAAGCTGAGAGAGCGAATGCTGAAGTGCCGCGAGGACTCAAGACAACAACATTTGATAGGCTGCAGAAGTGTGGCAGGCGATGGATCGACGAGCTGCCGGTGGTTCTTTGGTCCCTCAGAATGACACCAAATCGAGCTACCAGCCAGACTCCCTACTCCCTAGTCTATGGGGCAGAAGCAGTGATCCCCACGGAACTCATATACAGGTCATCTCGAGTGCTTGCCTACGATGAAGTAGCGCAAGAACAGCACCGGCGTGACGACGCTGTGCTACTTGAGGAGAACCTTCTCCGGGCTGCTATGCGTGCTGCACGCTACCAGCAAGCCATGCGTCGCTATCACAGCCGCAGGGTTCATGCCCGGAGCCTTGAGGAAGGCAACCTTGTCCTTAGGCATGTTTAGTCCACCAAGGGTGCAAACAAGTTGACGCCGAAGCGGGAAGGCCCTTACCGGGTAGTACCAGTCACCAGACTAGGCACAGTCCATCTAGAGACCGGAGATGGCATTCAGTTGGAAAACTCATTGAACATTGAGCATCTCCGTAAGTTATACCCGTAAGGCGCGGCTGTTAGGCCCTGCCCGGCAGCCATGCTTTTGTACAAGCTTTGCCGATGTTGCATGTAACCCTTTGTACAAAGCCAGGCACAGACCCTGAGTAGCAGATAATTAAACGAAGCGCTGGGGGTCCCTAAAACTTGCATGCATGCATAAACATAACATGAGCATAGCATGATTATGTAGATCAGGGCACATGTAGCATTGTTTTCCTCCGCACTAAGTTGCAGGTTTCTTGTCGTGGACCTGGTCCCGAAGAGAAGAAATGAAGACAAGCCTATCAGTCCTCGACAAGCCAATCAGATAAGTCATTTCTTATCCATACATGTTCTGTAAGGTGAATTGTGCATATGGAAACCTCGTCACCTCCGAAGCATAGGTGCTCCCATCCTGCATCCCGAACATTGCTTCGGTCAGGGTGGTTGTAGTGGCCTTTGACGGATGGGGTTCAACGAGGAGCTGGTCCCTTTCCATAGTTTTTTGCCCGGCAGGCCAAGCCTCACGGCAACAAACGAAGGGCACCAGCAATATAGCTTGCCGGAGAAAACTTGTTTACTTAAACATATAGAGGCATCTTGCCTCTGCATGGACATGATGCATGCACAAGTACCTGGCAAGGGTTGTCTTTTTCATTAATATGCTGCTAAGCAAGTACAAATCTTACAGAACACAAACATGGATATAACAGATTACATAATTTAGACTAATGTTTGGCAGATGCCAACATATTTTAGACTGAAAAAAGATAAGTGCCCTGTAATCCCTTTCTTTCCCCCTCTCCTCCTAGGAACTACCGTGGAGAGGCGAGGAGGGAAAAAGGAGTGCCTGAGCAGAAGCCCAGCTTGACCCCGTCAGGCCCCATAACAAGGAGCCTGACAAGATCGAGAGGGCGCGGGCGAAGGTGATGGTGAAGAGAGCGGCGAAGACGACCCCCTGGCCACCGCCGCCAGGGCCAGCAGGATGCGGCAGGGTGAACGAAGCCGCAGCCCATGAGGAAGCCTACCGGGGCCCAGCTAGAAGGCTGCTGGAGGAGCCGGGGGCACCATCCACACCTCCACATCGAACTCCCCGGCAAATTGCGTTGCCGGAGAGGAGGTGCAGGTGCAGATGAAGGTGCTGCCGCCTGACGATGACGGTGCGGCTGGTGTTCAGCCGGAGTCAGAGCCATCGTCCTCTTCATCGGCGCCGTCGTCATCGCCGTCACTGTCCTCCTTGTCGCTATCGCTCGAGGAGGAGCTTTCGTCGTCAGTCGAGCTCTCCGTGCAACACCCTAAGCGAGCACCCGAGCGTCCAAAGACCTTGACGGAGAGCAGGGTGGCGTCCGTTAACTTGAAATGAAGGGCGTGCCCAGCTGCCAAGCTATGGGCATGAGCAAAAGTCTTCCAACCACGCCGGAGAAGCATGACATGAGGAGTGGGGAACTCTACGTCCGCCCGCATGCTTCCGTTACAATAGCCCCTCATGTGAAGCCTCAACCCCGGCGGCTGCTCGATCTTCATCGCCCTTGCGAATGGAGTAGGAAGCCGAAGGCGGCTGCGTGGGGGTCCTCGCAGCTTGACGATGAACTCCAGCGGCTGGTCCCCGACGTGGCCTTCACTAGGATCTTGGGCAGCAGGTGAGGTGCGATCAAAGCACCACCTCGTCCCCCTTGACCCCGAGAGCCGCGGCGACCATGACCTCGTCCTGTCCCACCTCCCCTCGCAGCGGGCTCCGCTTCTGCACCCCCTAGGGGAGGAGGGAGGCGCTGTCGAGCAGAGGCCCTCGTCGCCACTACTAGAGTGCCACTACGCACTCTTCTCCTCGCCATGATGAGGGAGCGATGTCAGAAGAAAGAAGAAGGAGGTGGGTGTGAGCCAGCATCTCGCCCGCGTCCCATTTTATAGGCAAACAGGGCCGGGGGCTGGCCCCTCACTCAGGGGAGGAAACCGCCCCTCCCTGCCAATCCGGCTCCCCCGCGCTATCAACGGCTCGTGGAATCAAGGTCGACCCCCTGCGCCAATCCATGGCACCTGGCTTTCTGCCATGGCACACTGTTCCACACTCCCCGCTTCCGCCACCAACCCTGTGCAATGCATGCAGCATACGTGGCGGAAATGCCAGAAGCGGAGAAGCTAGTGGAGTGGCAGTTACCGCCCCATGAATGTGGGATGTGGGTGGCCCACGGACTGTGGCTCACAGCTCCCTCATAATGTCTCACACAACGCGCGGAAAAGCCAAAAACTGACTCAAGCACAGGTTAATGAAGAAGCAAAAAAAATCTCAAGGATAAGCTACCGCAAACTCTTCACCTGTGTACTGGACAGGGCCTACCCCAACGATGCCCGGCAGCACATTCGGGCCAGGCCCGGGGGCTCCTGTTGGTGCAACAAACCTTGGTGTATGTTGCCTTGTCTGTACATAGGCTCAAGGGCAAGGTTACAGCTTCCAAGACGAGGCCAAGCAAAAGAGATAAGCTCTTTGAGGAATCAAAGGGCAGATCAAGAAGACCAAGACAAGCCAAGGAAGCAGGATATCACTAAGGAAAAACCTCCCTTGTCGGACAAGCAAGCCTGGCAAGGCCGAGGTCATCCCGAAGACAAGTCTCAAGACTCCCCTGGCAAGCTTGCCGGGGGCGCCAAGGGCAGATCGCCCCGCCAAGACACCACCGCTCCACCTCATGATGACGCAAGTCACCTCCCAGTGTGGTGTCGAGCCCCCAAGTGATTAAGTGGCTGTTCTATGGCACGTGGCAAGCGTTTCTAAGGAAGATCACCCCCAAATGACACCTATCTAGAGGTGTGTCACGCAGGCAGGTGAGAAGGTGGGCGAATGGCATGGCAAGGCTTGCCGGGCTCCCCCACGATGTGACACTAAGTGGTGCATTTAATGCACCTTGTACTGCGTACAGAGTTGGGTATGGTAGCACTGTGGCTATCTAATCACTGGATAATGACGATTTTGCCATTGTGGTAACCCCTTAGCCTGTAAAAGGAGGGCCGTGGCAACCTTAGAAAGGATTTGGACCCTTGTACACTCATACGTGCTTAGCTGCTCTCATCCCAAGGCGACCTTGCCGAGCTAGAGCACTGCGCCTCCACCACGGTCCTTTCATCAATCCACCAAAGCAGGAGTAGGGTTTTATGCCTCGCGGCGGTCCGAACCTGGGTAAAAACTGCATGTGTCATCGCTGTCGTACTGCTCTATGCTCTACGCTCTTTGCACAATGTGCTCTTCCCCCTTGCCAAACCACAAGGCGCCGATGGTCCCATAAGTGGTCGTGTTATTCCACGACAGTCACAAACGGCCCTAGAGTTCATACTAAAATAACACCATATGATACACATCAACCAACTCTAATGTCACCTAGATACTCCAATGTCACCACAAGTATCCGTGAGTTGATTATTCGATATGCATCAAACAACTTCAGATTCATAATATTCAATCCAACACAAAGAACTTCAAAGAGTGCCCCAAGATTTCTATCGGAGAAAGTAGGACAAAAACGTGCATCAACCCCTATGCATAGATTAACCCAATGTCACCTCGGGGATCCGCGACTTGAGTGCGAAAACATATATCAAGTGAATCAATACAACACCCCATTGTCACCACGGGTATCCACATGCAATACATACATCAAGTGTTCTCAAATCCATAAAAGTATTCAATCCGATAATAGTGAAACCTCAAAGGTAAAAACTCAATTCATCACAACAAGATAGAGAGGGAGAAACACCATATGATCCAACTATGTTAACAAATCTCGCGGTACATCAAGATCGTGCCAAATCAAGAACATGAGAGAGGGAGAGAGAGAGAGATAGATAGATAGAGATCAAACACATAGCTACTGGTGCATACCCTCAGCCCCGAGGGTGAACTACTCCCTCCTCGTTGTGGAGACCGTCGGGATGATGAAGATGGCCTCCGGTGGTGATTTCCCCCTCCGACAAGGTATCAGAATAGGGATCCACATGGGATCTCTTTGGTACTGAGGCTTGCAGTGACGAAGTAGAAGTTCTAGGGTTATTTCTGGGGGTTTGGTATTTATAAGAACTTTCAGAGTTGGAATCACGCGAAGATGGGCTAAGATGGGCCCACGAGGCACCACGACACGGCCACCCCCTGGGCGCGCCCTGGTGCCTCGTGGGCACCTTGTGTCTCTTCTGGTCCTCCCATGAAGCTTCGGGGGTCTCTTTTGTTCCAAAAAAAAATCATAAAAAAGTTTCAGCCCATTCCGAGAACTTCTATTTCTGCACAAAAAATAGCACCACGGTAGTTCTGCTGAAAACAGCGTCAGTTCGGGTTAGTTCCATGTAAATCATATAAAATTGCACCCAAACCATATAAAATTATTGTAAGCATGGCATGAATACTTCATAAATTATAGATAGGTTGGAGACGTATCACCCACCAGCTACATCCAGAAGTGCTCCTTATTACGCTGGAAAAAAACCTTCCTCCCCCTAACAGCTGGGACCCACCAGCTACATGTTCGCACGCAAGGAAGTCCTCCTTATTACATGCAAGAAAAATGATTCCTACCCTTCTAGCAGGGACCCACCAGACTTGGAGGCTGACTTTTGGTCCTACTAAGTTGATGCGTACGCAGGGCTTTGTCAACTTAGTCAAAAAACGATTCTAGCAGGAGTGACCGTTGGATGTTAATCCAACGGCCGTGCTGCTTCTTCAATATCTGACCTTCTTGCTCCATCCTCCCAAACCAACTCCGGCGGGACCGCCTACTCCTGCCTCCCGTGGCCGGCTGTGCTGCCACGCAATGCTTACCGCCCCACCCTACTCCCACCGCTGGCCAGTCCTTCCATGTACTCACCCACACCACCTGTTATTCTCTGGCGACGGCAGCCTCACACCGCAATAGAACTAGTCAACCCTCATACTCCCCTCCGTGTGGGGGCATCCACCTGCCTCATCTTCCCTAGCTCCGCATCGTTCCCTTCCTAGGCCTCGCCATCATCGACCGCCTTGATGATCTCGGTGCAGCATGTCAACGTGGTCAACGAACAACATACATCGGAAGCGGAATTTAGGCGGCGAGGCCGAAAGCTGGACCCACCAGCTACATCTTTGCACGCAAGGAAGTGCCTCCTTATACTCACAAAAAAATTGATTCCTCTCATTGATAGCTGGGACCCAGCAGCTATATCTTCGCACGCAGGGAAGTCCATCCTTATCCTCCATGACAACTAGGACCCACCTGGTTAAAGCGTATGTAGCGTTGTCTGTCTGGTCGCGAACATGTACATACATACTGGTCGATCGATCTCTCTACAAGATTGAACCATCATTGAGTAAGTAGCAGCAGATGTCGTAGTAGAGCCCCCGACTAGCAGTTCAGGTAGTCCCGTCTAAATCGTGTACATGTACGTACAGCTACAGGGCAAAAAATACAGCCACGTACGTACATACGGGTGGGGTCTCGAACGCGTACTCGCGCATACGTATCGCTAGGGCTCGTGTACATGCAGAGGCAACGAATGGCAGAAACGGGCTCCTGTTCATCGGTAGCCAACCGACTGGGTCAGAACGGAGAAATAGTGTCATGTTCATCGGGAGGCAACCGACTAGGTCGGAATGTGTCCTGTTCATCGGGAGCCAACCGGCTTGGACAAAACAGTCTAAATGGGGTCTGTCATACCGCAAAACAGAGTAAACGGGCCTCTGTTCGACCGCCTACGATGGAAACAGGGTCCTGTTCATCGGGAGGGGTGTGGTGTACCGCAAAATGGAGGAAACGGATTTCTGGCCAACTGCCTACGGTTGAAACAAGGTCATGTTCATTGGGAGGGGTCCGGCGTACTGCAAAACAGAGGAAACAGACTTCTCGCCAACCACCTATGGTCGAAATGGGGTCCTGTTCATCAGGAGGGGTGTGTGTACTGGAAATCAGGACTCCATGAGCTACTGTTCATGCACCGTCGACTTGCTCCAGCCTCCACCGACTACTTTCCATCCAGCCTCCATGGGGTCCTGTTCATGCACTCCCAACTGGCTAGGGTGTGGCGGCCTCCTCGGGGTCCTGTTCATCCAGTGGCAACCACCTACTACCATGGGGTCCTGTTCATCTAGCGGCAACCGTCTACACATGGCCGGAGTCCTATTCATCCAACGCCCACCATGAACTGTTCATCCACAATCGACCAACCGGCTGGACTCACCACATCTTGATTCGTTCTATATATCGCGCTCGGCAGCAATGGGCACAGTTCATCTAGAGGCAACCCTGTCGGGTAGGGGGTCCCGAGCTGTGGATCTAGGATCAATGGGGAACAAGGGATGAAGCACACGGTGTTTACCCAGGTTCGGGCCCTCTCTAGGAGGTAAAACCCTACGCCCTGCTTGATTGTATTTGATGTGTATGGTATGATTACAGAGTCGATCTACCCCGAGATCAAGCGAGGTAAACCCTAGGTTGATGAGGTATTGGATGTTGCTCTAAACCTAAAGATTAAAGCCCTCCAGTTTATATAGACACCAGTACGGTTAGGGTTACATACGGTCCATTACAATAAAGGAAAGATCATGCTAAATCTTGACGTGGAGGGCACACCACGGCTCCGAAGATGTTCTATCCGGTCACGGTCCATGCCCTAGCTTGGCTCCATAGTAGCCCATCAGTCCAGCCCATAAGCAATGGGCCGACGGCCCGAGGACCCCTTAATCCAGGACTCCCTCAGTAGCCCTCGAACTGGCCTCCAACGCCGGGGATTGCCATCTCGCGTGTTTTAAATCTTCGGCTTGCGAGGTGAGTTCTTCACCCTTCCTTGTATCATTCGGAGCAGTATTCCCTTGCCGAATACTATCCGAAATCCGGATTAATGTCAGGGATTCGCCGCATAGCGTGATCTCTGTTAATTCTTCATTTGTGCCCGACTGGTTACAACAATCCGGAGTTCAGGGACCTCATCAGAACACGGTGGGGCCATCGGAGTTAATGCTTACCTCGGGGCAAGGACCAACTTTGACTGTTGTGCAACTTTTTAGAAGATGAACGGCTCAATGCCACCTTTTTTGCAGACCCGTCCTTTCAGCTTTAGGACGAAACACCTATTTATAGATCCAAACGCGCGGGAGATGACTTACCAGTCCTCCCTATAGAAGCCAATGCCTACGAAATTTTAGACACCATGACCGATGCCCCCGGCTCTTCTTCACAACCTCATGGTCCCCTTCCATGCAACAGGGTGAGCTGCTCCGTCTCATGCCTCTGGCTGAGCAATCTACAGATGCAAGGATATCTCCCCGCAACGGATCATGTTTCCGCCCACGCCGGATTGATCTCCATGAATGGCCAAGCGTTCGCCGAGAACTTCCCTGCTCCAAGCAATGATGAGAGGGTATGCTTCGTGCCCTTCCTTATAAGAGGCCTAGCTTTCCCATTCACCCTTTCTTGCGGGGTTTATTAGAGTTTTATGGGATCCAGCTCCACCACCTCACCCCAGGATCCATACTACATATTTCTGGCTTTGTGGTGCTTTGCGAGATATTCCTGAGTTGCAAGGCCCACTTTGATTTGTGGAGAAAATATTTCTGCCTCGTCCCTCCTACCCGTGGAGGGTCAATTCTTGAAGTAGGCAGAGCAGAGGTGTGGCGTATAGCCAGGACAGGGTATCCCATCGGGACCCCACGAGAAGATCCCAAGGAATGGGCCTCGGAATGGTTCTATATCGAAGATGTCCCCCTTTCTCACCAAGTCCGGAGGGGGCTGCCTGAATACTCAAGCGCCCGCTAAAGAAGCGATTCAATTGGTGACCCAAGAGTCCTTCCCAAGAAGATGGTGTGGAGGTGCACCTTCTGGCCACCAAAATTTGGCTGCTGGCCCATAGCAAACTGACCATGATTGAGGTAATGGCCATTGCCATAGCTCGGTGCGTAAAGCCCCTTCAGCAGAGGTCGCACCCTCTATGGTGTTACAACGGGATGAGCGACGCGACCCGTTACAAGCGACAAGGGCCTGATAATCAAGCGGCTATGGCCAAAATACTAGCCGATCTCTTCAAAGGAGAGGAGGAAGATTTTGCTTGGTTAGGTATCCGGGAGGGGTGTTCCTGCTACTATCCGGCAGAATGGGTGAGTTCAGTCCTTTGCTTTTAGTTTGGAGATTGTGCCCGAACATTGACCGGACGTATTTCCATTTTGAAAAGAGCTAGAGATGTCAGGTCGAGTCCGTCTGCTGCCCCCCCCCCCCTCAACCAGAGAATCATTCCCGTGACGACGACCCGGGGTATCATGACGATCCGGAGACGTCGATCGATTTTGAAGACGGGGTCTTTTATTAGGAAAGCCTTGACAACACCAAGGTTGCCTTGACGGCCGACCACCCTGGGGCCCTTCCTTCCTCCAAAGTAAGTGAACAGAAGACCTTTTCCAAACAGGGCACTCGCCTCGCACCGCCCCAAGTGTGTTGACTTCTACTCCCAAGGGCCGCTGTACTGCGCACCGAACGACTGTGGGAATAGCGCGGGATATGTAGGCCTCGGCCCATAATGGGGCATCCAAGCAGAAAGCCACTGCTGGAGTAGGAACGACCGCTCCCCTCGCTCATAGGTGATGTGTTCGGAACCCTCAAAAGAGTTGTTCTTAATACCTTCTTCTGATGATCATTTAGTTTTGCAGAAGAAGGGTACCACCATGCCAGTCCGAGGATACCCCGATCGCGGCGAGGCGCAGTTCCAATCTTGGGCCTTTGGTGCAGGCTGGGGATCATGCTGGACACGTTGATGCCAGCGTGCCACCGGAGGATCCTGACGATGTTTTGGTTACCAATTCCGAAATCGAGATTATGCTGAATCAGCGCCGCCGGAGAAAATCCTTGCGCCACACCGCCTTTACCAGCCAGGAATTCAATGCATTTAATTTGGTGGATGCGTACCTCGCAGCGGCCCGAATGGGGCTTGAAGGCATTGCTAGTCTTCTGTCCCCCAATGTGCAGGTGGGAGATAAATGTCTTTGGAACAGATCATAAATCCTAACCTAGTAGCCCCCGAGCCTTAATTTGGGCGGGACGGCCGAGTTAAGGATTTGTAACCGTATATTGTTTTGAGTTTGTAGGCCACGAGGGAACGGAATAACAAGTTATCCGAAGACCTCGAGCTGTGCCGAACACAGTTGGTCAATACTAAAGCCGAACTAGAGGAGGCTAAGAAAGCCACCAACGAAACTCAAGGTAAGCGAGGGAGCTTTAGAAATCTTCAAAACTGTTTGGCATTTCTTGCGTATAACACCATGCTGTCCCTGTAGCCACCGAATCCATGGGCCAATTGCGGAAGGACCTGGAGGCGGCCAGGGAATCCCAGCGGCGCGCAGAGTCGCAACATGAGGCTGGTAAACGAGTACTGACAAGATGTCATGAGGAGAAGAATAAGCTCAAGGCGGAAAATCAGTAGAAAGCTGGAGAAATTGAGAGTTTAAAATCTTAGTTGGCGCAAGTCCTGGAGGAGAACCAGAACCTAAAAGGTAGCACATTCAGTAAGTGACAAATTCAATTTTACATGTATGTGGATGATGACAATATTTTGACAAAAACATGTCGCGCCTGTTTGCTAGGTCTCCCGACAGGACGGCCGGAAGAGGAGGTCGGTTCCTTTAGTGGGAACCTTTTGAAGGAACTGACCAAAATGCACAAGAGAGCCCGGAAGGCTATGAAGAGCATGGTTAAGGCACTATGGCTGTTGGAAGTGCCGCCCGAAAGCATAGCTGAGCTGGCTAGCCGCTTTAAAGGAGCGAGGCGGCGCTTTGAATTGTGGAAGAAATCGGCCTACCGGGAAGGAGCGCGCGAGGCCTGGGCAATGCTGAAGACCCGATTTACCAAACTCGAGCCTGAACATATGGCTCGAGTTGGACCCGTGGGACCGGATGGCAAGGAAATAGCCCTTAGCTTAGTTTATGACCATGTGATTCCTGCTGCTCGGTAGTCCCAACAAGATTGTGCTTTGGATAGTTTGATAGATAATATTCACAAAGAGTAGGGTGCGTGATTCTATGTATCCATGTACTTTACATCGCACCATCTCGATCCGCAGTAAAGACGTTGCCTTAACCGGCCATCGGCTTCTGCCTCCTCGACTAGTGGTCGGGGAGTGTTCCGTACTATGTGCCCTGAATAACATGGAAACTCTTCCGGTAACCAGGCAATCCGGCCATTTGGTGTGAACAGACAAAAACGTGTGTAGAGAGCTATGTTGTATTACTTTTTAACGTAAGAAACATCTTCCGAAGAAAATAGTTCCTCCAAGGGTTCCTTTCTATGTTGATCATAAACCGTAAGTCCCGATGCCAATGATATACGGATGTTGGTAGTTTTTAGGAACCAAGAATAGTGGGCTGGTGGCAAGTGCCTTGTTATTTTCACTTCCCATGAGGCCGACCCATTATTTTCTATAGTAATGCAAGCTTTCGGTTTCACCCGTCTGAGGTACGTATCCGGATTACCCGGTCGTAACAATTGCAGAGGTGCTCCCTTTACTCCCTAGTCGAACAATCGGAAACAAAGAGGTAAACACAGGAGCTAGGCAACACAGCTTGGCAAAGGACTTAAGTCAAATAGGTGCATAAAATGGCTTGGAAGATATGGGAGGGATATGAGTTCAAACGAGATAAACGGGTTGTGCAATGAACATTTTAATAGGCTTCTTTAAAAGGAGCCCCCAGGTAAAGCTGGGAAGTACATCCAGAGATGTGCACAATGGCGACTTGCCGTGTTACGGTTTATCCGAACTCTAAATGACGAGGTTAAAGCTCCAAGAGTAATAAAGGAAGGGAAGAAACCGAAGGAAAGCGGAGAGTAGTGATGACGACGCCGAACTAGGCGTAGAAACGCTAAAGCCGAGCTGCGTTCCACGGGTTGTGTTCAAGGCGACTATCTGACGGGCTGCAAAGGCGGTATGCCCCCCTATGAGTACTTCCTCTATAATGAAGGGGCCTTCCCATTTGGGTGAAAGCTTGTGCTTCTGCTTCTCAGGGAGGCGGAGGACGAGCTCTCCCATGTTGTATGCCTTTGCCCGAACCTCCCGATTCTGGTAGCATCGTGCTTGCTGTTGATAAAACATAAAGCGTGCCCGAGCAATGTCGCGCTCTCCTTCCAGGGCATCTAGGTCATCCTGCCGATCCAGCTCGGCCTCCTTCTCTTCGTACATGCGTACTCTAGGTGCGTCATTGATCAGATCACATGGGAGGACTGCTTCGGCACCGTACACTATAAAGAACATGGTGTATCATGTTGACCGATTAGGAGTGCTGCGCAGCCCCCATAGCATGGAGTCAAGCTCCTCTACCCAGTGGCAATCTGTTTCTTCAAGTGAGCGGATTAAGCAAGGTTTTATGCCGCTCATGATGAGTCCATTTGCTTGCTCTACCTGCCCATTAGTTTGCGGGTGATACACTGAGGCATAATCGAGCTTTATGCCCATCTTAGCGCACCAATCTTCAACTTCTTGGGCGGTAAAATTAGACCCATTTTCAGTGATTATACTATGGCGAACACCATAGCGGTGTACAACACTAGATATGAAGTCAATAACTGGTCCGAATTCTGCAGAGATTACCGGTTTTGCTTCGATCCACTTAGTGAACTTGTAGACCATAACCAGTAAATACTTCTTATTCTTGGTCCCCCCTTTAAGTGGTCCGACCATGTCAAGCCCCTAGACTGCGAACGGCCAGGTTATCGTTATAGTCCGAAGAGCTGTGAGGGGCATATGGCTTTGATTTGCAAATAGCTGGCACCCAACGCAATGTTGGACTAACGTGCATGTGTCTGCGCGGGCTGTGGGCCAGAAAAACCCTGCTCGGAAGGCCATGTTGACCAAGGCCTGAGCTGCCGCGTGGTGGCCGCCCATGCCGGCATGTATCTCTGTGAGATGCTGTTGCCCCTCCTCTTTGGAGATGCACCTCTGGAGGACCCCCGTAGTGCTCTTTTTATAGAGCTCGCCCTCATGGACCTTGTATGCTTTAGAGCACCGAATTATGCGCCGTGCCTCCATCTGGTCATCTGGAAGTTCTTGTCGCAGGAGGTAGGCGAGCTAGGGCTCGGTCCACGGGGCGATTATGGCCATGATCACGTGGGCCGAGGTTGTTTCCTTGAGTGCAGAGCCCCTGATGATGTAGTCGTCGAGCTCGATTTCTGGGGGGATGATCTGGGCGGGCTCATTGGCTGTTGTGCCGCTGTCCCCGTCTTACCATACCACGGATGGCTTGAAGAGCCTTTCTAGCAAGGTGTTTCGAGGGACTGGGTCGCGTTTGGTGCCCATGCAGGCAAGGACATCCATACCTTGGTTACTGTCTCTAGAGACATGGTGGAAATCTAGACCCTCGAATCGGGCCGACATCCTGAGGACGGCGTTTCTGTATGCCGCCATTTTCTGGTCCTTGGCGTCAAATTTGCCATAGACCTGGGAGATGGCGAGGTTCGAATCTCGCCACACCTCTAGCTGCCAAACACCCATGGATGTTGCCATCCTAAGACCATGCAGTAGTGCCTCGTATTCGGCTGCGTTATTGGAGTCCGTGTACATGATTTGTAGAACGTATCGAATATTATCGCCTGTGGGGGATATGAGGATCACCCCGGCCCCCAGTCCGGCTAACATTTTAGAGCCATCAAATTACATTGTCCAGTGTGCATATGTACCATATTCCCTAGGGAGTTCGGCTTCAGTCCATTCGGATAGAAAATCGGCCAACACCTGAGATTTATTAGCTCGGCACGATTTGTACACGATTTCAAAGGGAAGGAGCTCCATGGCCCATTTGGCAATGCGGCCTGTGGCGTCCCTATTATTGATTATATCATTTAGGGGTACCTCGGATACCACTATCGCCGAACACTCTTGAAATTAGTCTCTCGCAGTTTTCGGGATGCCATGAAGACCGCATAGGCTATCTTTTGGTAGAGTGGATATCGGGACTTGCACGGTGTGAGAACCTCAGACACATAGTAGACTGGTTTTTGGACCTGGAACTTGTGGCCCTCTAAATCCCATTCTACGACGAGCACCGCGCTAACCACTTGATTGGTGCCCGAGATATATAGCAGCATAGGTTTGCTAACACCTGGTGTGGCTAGGATACAGTTGCTTGCCAGGAGTGTTATAATTTCCTCTAGTGCCGCAGTTGCTTCATCGGTCCACTCAAAGTTTTTAGTCTTTTTAAGTAGCCTGTAGAGTGGCACTGCCTTTTCGCTGAGGAGGGAGATGAAACGGGTTAGGGCCGCTACACAACCTGCCAGCTTCTGGACATGTTTGAACTCCGTCGGTATTGCTAGCTAGGACAGGGCCCTGATTTTTGCCGGATTGGCCTCAATCCCTCTATGGGAGACAACAAATCCGAGCAGTTTTTCGGCGGTGTGGCCGCCACCGAAGACGCATTTGTCTGGGTTGAGCCGTATATCGTAAGCCCATAAATTTTCAAAGGTTAGGCAAAGGTCATCCACGAGTTGATCGACATTTATGGTTTTAATGACCACGTCATCTACGTATCCGTCGATCGTTTTGCCGATTTGGTTTTCCAGGCATGCTTGAATCATGCATTGGTACATGGCTCCCGCATTCTTTAACCCTAAAGGTATCGTGTTGAAGCAGAATGGCCCGTAAGGGGTGATGAATGTGGTTGCAGCTTGGTAGGACTCCTTCATCTTTATCTGCTAATATCCGGAGTATGCGTCGAGGAAGCATAGTGAGTTGTGTCTGGTAGGGGCGTCCATGATTTGCTCTATGCGGGGCAAAGGGAAGCGATCCTTAGGGAAAGCTTTGTTTAAGTCTTTGAACTAGATGCAGAGCCGCCAGGATTTGTCCTTCTTGGGTACCATGACCAGATTTGCTAACCACTCAGGTTGCTTGATTTCGCGGATGAATCCGGCCTCCAGTAGCTTTGTCAATTCCTCACCCATAGCTTGCCTAACTCGCCTGAGTCTAGATCAGAATGCGTCCAATGTTGTCCTTCGAAGGAGACACCAAACCCGCCTGCCTTTGCAGTATGAGGCGTGGAACCTTTTTACCACGCCCGGGGCAGGATCAAGTAACCCACCAGGTACAACCCGGGCTGCTGAAGTCCCAGGGAGCGGGGTGGCTCAGCCTCGACTCTCAGACCTGCCCCGTAGGGATCAGACCCCACCTCGGCATTTTTCGACACCATCTGGCCATTATTCTAACCCGCTGGATAACATGATAGCAACAGCTAGCCGGCTCAATGCGCTCCCTATTACTAATGAGATGCCTTCGTAGGTGAAGCGCAAAACGCAATTGAGCTCCTGCAAACTGCGGTTGCACAGCAAGAGAAATATTCATACTGTCATGACAGGGTGCACTCGACCCCCTCCCAAGCCGCAGTTACAGCTGGTGCGTTGAGTTGCCGACGGTTTCCAGCAGCAAACGATGTCATCGACCGCCCCCAGATGACCCGCCCAATGGGAATTACATGCTCCTTACTCATGCTCAGGCGATTGTGGACAAAGCCAGAGCCCGACGAGAGGCAGAGGTAGCTGCGGCGGCTCAGCTAGTGGCTTATCAGCAGCCTCCGGTGACCCCTTCGGCTTTAGTAGGAGTTGGCATGATTTCCAAGTCTGTTGGGGTGCCATGTTTAGTACCAACTTTACGTAACGAACGTCTGCCTAAGGATTTCTAGGGCCCTCGCAAGATGCCCAATTATATAGCTGATCTCCCCCCTGAAGGTTGGATCAAGAGTTACGAGTTAGCCATGGAGATGCTGGATGTCAATGACGCGGTCTGTGCCAAGTACTTTACTATGATGTTGGATGGACCAGCTCGTACATGGTTAAAAGGATTGCCTCCTAATTCCATCAACTCATGGGCAGAGTTGAAAGCACGGTTCATTAAGAATTTTCAAGGGACTTGCAAGCAGCCTCTAACGATTATCGAACTTGATAACTGTGTGCAGCGTGAGGATGAGTCGGCTCACCATTGGGTCCAGTGGGTCTCAGCTATTATTCACTCGTCAGATAGTATTACGGTGGGTCAGGCAGTTCTGGTCCTGGAGAAGAACTGTCACTTTGTCCCCCTTAAGCAAAAACTTGGGTGGCTTAAGCATCATAGCAATGACATGGGTGAGCTCATGGCAGCTCTCATTAAGTATGCAGACTCTGATACCACTAAATACCCCGGATCTGATGATGAGAAGTCCAACAAGGGAAAAAAGAGTGGTAATGGTAAGGGTCAGCAGCAGAATGTGGTAGGGCAGAATAGCAACAACCAGGGTAACGGTGGTAAGCGCAGAGACCCCGACGGCGGGTCAGATCTAGTGGTGTCAGATTTAGGGCTCCGCTGACCCAAGAATGGTTTGAACTCTGGGCGTGTGCGAAGAACTCGACCTCTCCAGCCAACCGATTCGTCGCTCTCACGGCCTAGCTTGATGAACAGGATAGGAAGGAGACACGGCAGTTTACCCAGGTTCGGGCCACCTTGTGGTGTAAGACCCTACTCCTGCTTTGGGGTGGATTAGCCTCATGAGGGGATGAGGACGAACTAGTACAGAGGAAAAACAACCTCATGAGGTCTGTTCTTGTGTGGGTTTGAGCTGAGGATTCGATCTCCCCTTCCTACAGTGGTGGCTAACCTATATATAGCGGCCTTGGTCCTCTTCCTCCAAAATGAAGGAGGGAAGGGATCCCACAACGGCCAATTTTGAAGGGGGGCAAGTTGTATATCTTATCCTGACGAAAGGTGGTCTTCGCCTGCAAAGCTTCTGGTTGTGACGTTGTGGTAGGCTCGGCGATGACATCTATCCTGCCGTCCTGGCGGTCTTGGTCTCGTTGCATGAGAATGGAAACCTTTGGGTGATTCCTCAGGACTCCGCGCCTACGCTTGCCTCCTTAGCACAAAAGAGGAAACCTGCTACGCTGTGCCCACTGGCACCTGCCTGGCCTTGGTCGTCATGGCTTGCGTCACCCGAACTCCCATGAGATGGGTTCTTGCATAGGAATTACTGCTCCTCAGGAGCCAGCCTAGGGAGGCCGCTCCCTCCGGAGGTCTTGGCGTCGTCCGCCTCGCGAGGCTTGGCCCCTCGCGAGGGTCTTGTCTTGCCGATGCTGAAAATGGGCCGTACCAGGACGTCGATGGAGCCACGCCGTGGGCCGCAGGTAAGAAAGTCTGGGTACCCTGGTTCCCAGAACTCCGACAGTAGCCCCCGGGCCCAAGGCGCGCTCGGACTTGGCTTCGGGGCGAAGCCAAGGGGCAAGGGCGAAGCGCCGTGAGCCCCAATCGCCTGTGGACCGAGTTGACGCGTGGCGCCTGACGGGACGTGGGCGTCTCCGCTTCCCCACTCTGCCTCAGCAACCGTCTGACTTGACAACTACCTGTTTCATGCAGAAAAGCCATCATTACTCGAGATCGTGGGAGGCTGGCGGTTGGCCTTCCTCCGGCTATAAATGGGAGAGGGGGCGGAGCCCCCTGCTCATCTCCGTCTTCTCGCTGCTTGCTCCTCCTTCTTCCTTTCCATCTCACCGTCTTGTCGAAGCGTCCATGGCACCGGTGAGAAGGTTTTCTGCTGCGGAAAAGGGGAAAACCCCTCAGGTGGAACCTGAGCTGCTCCCGCTGAAGAAGAGGCCTGATTGCTCCCGTGACGCCGTCGCCGAGCCCATGGCGACGCAGCCTAGGCATGAACGGGCTCCACCGGGCTTCCCGGTCCCCGTGTATGCTCGTGCGCAGAGCCCCTTTCATGGAAGCAGTCGACGTGGTGAGGAGCGGGGCCGCGGAGAAGGACAAGCGATGGTCGCACGGCCACCCCACTCGCGGACCCACGCCGAAGGCACGGCCCGCGAGTTTGTGGTGTGGGCGGAAATGTTGCTGCGTACATGGATCCGGGTCCCACGATCCCTTGTGAGGGAGATACCACCGAAGGGGCCCGTCGAGTTGTGGCTGCAATGTGCCGGATGCTGCAGCCAAGCTTCTGAGGCGAAAGTTGAGGTGGTCGACTCCGGCGATGTCTTCATGACCCAGGGATGGGGCGCGATCACCCGCGCCTACTGCCCTGAAGGAGGCCACGCCATCCACTTTGAGTATGACGGAGCTTCGACGCTCTCCTTCAAGGTCTTCGGCGACGACTGCTGGCGCCTGGAATGCTGCCCCAGGGGAGGCGGCCAAGGCGGCGATGCCAGGGGCGGTGAACTTGCCCTTGGCCTTGTCCGCGACTCCTCCGCCAGCAGCAGTGCCTCATCAGACTCGAGCGACGATGATAGCTACGAGCCACCGAGCCGCCGTGCTCGGACCGCAGCAACAGCGCTGCCCCGGCGTTGCCGGTGATGCCGCCAATTTCGTGGCTCTTTAGGGGATTTTTCCTTTTGCTTCATCTCTGCACAAAACCATGACGAGCCCCATGGTTGTATGTAAAAACCTGTGGCGTTTTTAGCTCAATGCTTATTATTTCCAATCAATGCCGCGTTTTACTCTTCTTGCTGTGGCACGGTTCCCCCTTTCATTCTCGCGGTAGCTTAGTCCTCTATGTCGATAGGACCCAGTCCCCAGGCAGGCTTCAGCCATCGCTGGTATGCTAGGTCGCGATGCCGTGGTCAAGGCCAGGAGGTGAGCGGCCCGAGGTCCAGTAAGAGCCCCCGAGGCACGATGCTAAGGGGGTCCCCTTGGGCGCGCAAGCGGCTTTCAAAAGACTAAAAGGGAAACATTCTTGCCCGAGCGAGATCGCGAGAGGCAGAACACTGATCGTAAGCTTCACGTCTGCGTGTAAGGGGTGACTTATCTTGGCGAGCCTGCGGTGATCTTTTCGCTGTGAGGACAGCTTTTGGTGCAACGCCTGGCTGTGTCCTGGTGGTGGTGGCGCTCCCTGGCAAGACACGCGCCGACCCCTTCTTCCTTGCTCATCTGGGTGCTCTATGTCCTCAAGTCCGGGCCCTCGAGTGGGGCTCAGCCGCCGCTGGTATGCCAGGTCGCGGTGCCGTGGTCAAGGCCAGGGGGTGAGGGCTCAAGAGCCAGTAGGAGCCCCTGAGGCATGTTGCTCAGGGGGCCCCCTTTAACGTGAAAAAGGGGTGGCTGGCCTTGCGAGGGGTTGCGGCTCGAGGTGCTAGTGGGGCCACTGATCCCTGCTCCGGAGGTCCCTGCAAGTTCGCCGAAGAAAGGAAACATAGCCACGCTTGCTGTCCTGCTGGTGATGTTCCCGCAAGGAGACGAAGGCACTGAGGACCCGGTGAGTTGATGTGCGCGGGGCTGGCCGCGAGCCAGAGCTCAGTCTCTCAGATTTATCAGCACTGCAGGGATGGACCCGAGCACAGGTGCAGTGCCATTAGCCCCCGTTGCGGGATGAGCAAGAGGCGGGTTAGCAACTCGTAGAGGCCGCAAGGGGCGACTCCATAGGTAACGAGACAGCAGGGGTAACGTTGAATAACCATGATAACACAGGCATGCATACTGGCCGGAGTACATGAATCAAGATGGTGCGGCTGTGGGACTGGCCCTGGCAACTTGAGGATGATGCAGCCCGAGGGGCGCCCTTAATTGAACGAATGAAAAAGTCACCTGGAAACATCGTTATAGAAGTGTTGGAGCAGCTGAAGATGCATGCTGCAAAAGTCGCTTCTCACGAGTCGTCTGGCTCCCAAGCCTCGTGAGGCTCTGGAGGTCCGGGGGGCTCGCGAAGGTCCGGCACCTCCTCCATCAGGATTGCCTGGCGCCGGGCCTCGTGAGCCACCAGAACTCTCCTCATGTGGTGCTGGTGCGAGGCAGCTGCGTTCGGCAAGCCAAAAGGCATGTGGATGTACCTGTGAGGGCGGCCTCCACACTGGCCGACGCGGGACGGCCAGAAGAGCTCCTGAGAAGCAGCCCTATTGAGTCCTGGGATGTTGACGCAGACGCGCAGCTCGCTACCCACGTCAGGGGCGGCAGCTACACTGGGTGGTGCGAGGCGATGCTCGCCACGCATGGCTTGCGCCTCCTCAAGCTCCTTGATCAACTTGGTGATGAACTCCTGAGCGCCTGGCGCCTAGCGCCCTGCGCCAGTTCGTGGGATCGCACATTAAAGCACACCTCAACATGGTGCCCGAACGCCTCCCTCGTGACGCTGGCCAGGTCGGAGGCCCTCCAGAGGAGAGCCCCCGAGCCCAACCTGAGAGGGGCACCAGACGCGCCTTCCTATGCGAGAGAGGAAGGCGCCCCAGCAGTGGCGCAAGACCTGAGGCACGATCGTCCGATGCACCAGCCTCCTGAGGGCCTCTGAGGAGGAGCTGCTTCTTCTTCTTGGGGACGGCCTCAGGAGGATGGATGGCACCCTTGTCATCTGAGTTCTCGACTGCCACGGCCTGGTAGGCGTGCTCGAGGGAGCACACCGCATCCTTCTCATCGCAGGCAACCGTGATGATGACGCCGCTTCCTGGCATCTTGAGGACATTATAGCCATGATGAGTCACTGCCATGAACTTGGCTAGGGCCGGGTACTCGAGGATGGCATTGTACGGGAGGAGAATGTGGGCGACGTCGAAGTCGATGAGCTCGGTGCGGTAGTTGTCGCGCTTGCCGAGGGTGACAGGGAGGCGAATATGCCCCAGGGGAATGGTGGAGCCGTTGGTCACCCCTGAGAAGGGCTTGGTGGGGAGGAGCTGGTCGTAGGGCACCTGGAGCCTCTCGAATGTCTCAACAGAAAGGACATTCAGGCCCGCACCTCCCTGGATGAGTGTCTTGGTGACGAGGACGTTGCTGATGGTCGGCGAGTAGAGCATTGGGAGCGCGCTGGTGGTGGCCGCACACTTGAGCTGATCCGTAGAGTCAAAGGTGATGGCGTACTTGGACCACCTGAGGGGACGCGATGCCTCGAGCTTGGGGAGTGCCGCATTCACCTCGGGAGCGAACTTCTTGAAGACGCGATGGGAGGCGGGGGCCTGAGCACCACCCAGGATGCAGGCAATGGCACGAGGCTCTTGGAAGCCCCCGGCCCCATCATCTTGGTGGTGATCGTCGTTTCTCCTTGGTGGCGGCGGCAGTGGAGGAAGGTCGGCATTACCCTGAGGACGATCCTCACGAGGCTGGTCCCTCTAGGGGCCGTCGCGAGGCTGGCCCTGCCAGCGGTCCTCACGAGGCTGATCACGCCAGCCCTGGCGAGGGTCGCGGTTGTCCCAGCGGCCCCCACCACGGCCTCCTCCGCGGCCGTACCCACGGTCGTTGCGCTCAGAGCGGCGGCCAAGGCGCCCGTCTCGGATGGCCCTGAGCTCTTGGCAGTTGTTGGTGTTGTGGTTGTGGACGTTGTGGAGGACGCAAAACGGGCGGCTGCCCTTGGAGGACTCGGGGTGGCCGCAGCCGCGCTTCATCTCGGGCTCGGCCGCGAGCACAGCCGGGACCTTGCGCTTCACGTCCTTTGCCTTTGCCTTCTTGTCTTCAGGGTCGGCTTCTGGGAGCTCAAGGAGGGAGAGGTGACCTTCCTCTGCCCTCGCGCACCTGGTTGCCATGTTGAACATCTCCAGTGCCGAGCATAGGTCCTCATGTATGGCGAGCTATTCCTTCATCTTGACATCCCGGACGCCATCAGCGAATGCTGAAATGATGGCCTCGTCCGACACCTTAGGGATCATGAGGCGAACGTTGGTGAAGTGCTGGATGTATTTATGCAAGGTCTCCCCTGGCTACTGCTTGATGCGCCGCAGGTCGCCTGCAGCAGGGTCGCAGTCGCGAGTGCCCTAGAAGTTGGCGATGAAGCGCTCACGCAGCTCATCCCAGGAGGAGATCGATCCCACTGGGAGGTTCAGGAGCCACGAGCGTGCCATCCTTGAGGGCCATGGGAAACAAGTTCGCCATGACCTTCTCGTCGCCGTTCGCCGCCTCGATGCTTAGCTCGTAGAGCTGGAGGAACTCAGCACGATCGGGGGTGCCGTCGTAGCGCGGAGGCAGATCCAGCTTGAACTTGCCGGGCTAGACGACGCGGCGCAGCTCCGGAGTGAACGCTTGGCAGCCTGCTGTGCTCACAGGAGCCCGCCGCGGAGGGGAAGCCTGGTCTCGGCGCCCGCGTGCCACCACCTCGGGTGGCACACGGTCTTGACATGGCGGTGCTGGGAGCACACGCGCCTCCCCTTGAGGCTACTGCACCACCTGGCAGCTTTCTTCGTCATGCGCCGGCGCCTTGCACGGCGGGTCACACTGGGGAGCCTCATGCCTTGGCTCGGGGATGACATCGCGCTGAGGAGGAGGAGGAGACGCACCGTGGGCTACATCGCCCACCTGAGGCGGCGGCAGAGGCAGCGATCGAGACGGCGCAGGAGCCTCTCCAGCGGCACTGACGAGCTCGGGGATGCGGTCTAGCCAGTCCTTGTAGAGGTCACAGCCGGACGATAGCGCAGAAGCTCGCGTGCCATGAGCAATGCAGCCTACGCGTTTGCCGGTCCACGACGAGCATGGGAGGACGGAGCAGCGGCCGGAATCACTGACGGAGTCGCGGTGCACCCATCACACCACACAGAGGGCTGCAGCGACGAGACCTGTTGCTCGTGGGCCGCGGGGCCGGTGGCAGCGTTGGCCGCAGCGGTAGGGGAGCGACGAGGGGCGCCGTCACCCGTAGGCGCTGTCTGAGCAATGCGGGCGGCGAGGGCCACCCGGCGCTCGGCACGAACTCGACAAGCGTCGGCCATGAGAATAGCGGAACGGCGGCGAAATGACCGACGGACAAGATGCTTCGACACGCCCCTACCTGGTGTGCCAAATGGCGGATTCAGGGCTCCGCTGACCCAAGAAAGGTTCAAACTCTGGGACGTGTGTGAAGAACTCCACCTCTCCAGCCAACTGATTCGTCGCTCTCATGGCCTAGCTTGATGAACAGGAAGGGAAGGAGACATGGCAGTTTACCCAGGTTCGGGCCACCTTGCGGTGTAAGACCCTACTCCTACTGTGGGGTGGATTAGCCTCGTGAGGGGCTAAGGATGAACTAGTACAGAGGAAGAACAACTTCACGAGGTTTGTTCTTGTGTGGGTTTGAGCTGAGGATTCGATCTCCCCTTCCTATGGTGGTGGCTAACCTATATATAGCGGCCTTGGTCCTCGTCCTCCAAAATGAAGGCAGGAAGGGATCCCACAATGGCTAATTTTGAAGGGGGACAAGTAGTACATCTTATCCTGACGAAAGGTGGTCTTCGCCTGCAAAGCTTCTGGTCGTGACGTTGTGGTGGGCTCGGCGATGACATCCGTCCTGCCGTCCTGGCGGTCTTGGTCTCATTGCACGGGAATTGAAATCTTTGGGTGATTCCTCGGGACTCCGCGCCTACGCTTGCCTCCTTAGCACAAAAGAGGAAAACTGCTACGCTGCGCCCGCTGGCACCCGCCTGGCCTTGGTCGTCATGTCTTGCGTCTCCCGAACCTCATGAGATGGGTGCTTGCATAGGAATCTCCGCTCCTCAGGAGCCAGCCTATGGTGGCCACTCCCTCCGGAGGTCTTGGCGTCATCCGCCTCGCGAGGCTTGGCCCCTCACGAGGGTCTTGTCTTGCCGATGCTGAAGATGGGCCGTACCAGGCCGTTGATGGAGCCACGCCGTGGGCCGCAGGCAGGCAAGTCTGGGTACCCTAGTTCCCAGAACGCCGACAAGTGGCTAACACCAACACCGGGTATAAGAACCAGCGCCGCAATGGTAATGGTAAGCCGCCCTATGGTGGTGCAAAGTCTTTTAATCTTAAGGCGGCACTTAATGACCCATGCCTGAAGCACAGTCTTCCCAATAAGCCGTCCACTCATGCTTGGAAGGATTGTTGGGTTATGCGTGAGTTCAGGAATTACAGCCTCAATCAGAATCATGGCAATAATAATGGGCCGCCCGGCGGGTCAGGATCCGGCTCACAGGGTCAGGCTTTGGTGGCAGCGGCTCAAACTCTAGCTATCAAGATCAAGGTAACCAGGGTTGTTATAATCAACAGTCTGGTCATGGTAACCATCAGCAAGGTAATCAGTCAGGATATCAGAGTAATCCAAAGCAGCTCAATGGAGGCCAGTACCATGTTTTCACCACAAGTCTTTGCAAACGAGATCGGAAGGTTCATAAGCGGGCGGTTCATGCAACACAGCAAGCTGTTCCGCAGTATTTGAGATGGTCCGAGCACACGATATCGTGGAGCAGGGCGGATCACCCGCTGCGGGTTGATAACCCAGGTCATTTAGCCCTTGTGGTGGCCCCTCAAGTTGGTGGTTATAAATTTACTAAGGTGCTTATGGATGGTGGCAGTAGCATCAACATCCTGTACTATGACACTTTCCGTCGGATGAATTTAACTGACAAGGATCTTAAGCCATCTTCCACAGTATTCCATGGTGTGGTGCCTGTAAGTCGGCATATCCTATTGGAAAAACTGCCCTGGAAGTGGCCTTTGGTGATGACTATGTCAGAAAAATCAAGAGTCTGTATCATGCCTTGTTCGGACGTCCGGCTTATGCTAAGTTCATGGCTCGCCCTTGTTATGTTTATCTACAACTCAAAATGCCAGGGCATAAGGGCACAATTACGGTCCATGGGGATCGGAAAGTCGCCTTGGAGTGTGAGGAAGGAGATGCAGCTTATGCAGAGTCAGCTTGGGTTACTGAAGAGCTGAATTTCTACAAGGATAATGTTGACTCGGCTGATATGACCCCTCTGAAGAAGCCCACCACTGAGCAAGACCCTTTGTTGAAATTTAAGTCAGCCGATGATACCAAACAGGTTGATTTTGTCCCTGGCGACTCATCTCAGCAGTTCACAGTGGGGGCTAATATGGATCCTAAATAGGAAAGCGCGCTCATCGAGTTCATCCGTGAGAATCGGGACATCTTTGCATGGAAACCTTTTGACATCCCGGGTGTAGCGATAGAATTCGCTGAGCACACTTTTAATGTGGATCCAAAGTTTAAGCTGGTCAAGCAGTTCCTCCATCGTTTCAATGAAGAGCGACAAAGGCTATTGGAGAAGAGGTGGCCCGGCTCTTAGTGGCTAGGTTTATCATGGAAGTTTTTCACCCTGAGTGGTTGGCTAACCCTGTGCTTGTACTCAAGAAGAACGGCACATGGTGTATGTGTGTTGATTACACAGATCTTAACAAGGCTTGTCCAACTGATCCGTTTGCTCTCCTCCGCATTGACCAGATCATTGATGCAATGGCGGGTTGTAAGAGCTTATGCTTCCTGGATGCTTATTCTAGTTAACATCAGATCAAGATGGCAGTCAAAGACCAAGAGAAGACGGCTTTCATCACACCTTTTGGAGCTTTCTGCTATGTTTCTATGCCTTTTGGGCTTAAGAGTGCTTAGGCAACTTATCAGCGTTGTGTTCATAATGGTTTTCACAGTCAGATTGGGCGCAACATTCATGCTTATGTGGATGATATTGTCGTTAAGTCTAGGAAGAAGGAGACTCTCCTGGATGATCTAAAAGAAACTTTTGACAATCTCTGGGTCTACAAAATGATGCTTAATACGGCCAAGTGTGTGTTTGGTTTGCCTGCATGCAAACTGTTAGGGTTCCTGGTCTTAGAATGAGGCATTGAAGCTAACCCGGAGAAGATAAAGGCTATCACTTCACTTTCTAAGCCGACGTTTATCAATGACGTCCAGCGTTTTGCGGGTCGTATTACAGCTTTGAGCCGGTTCATAAGTCGCCTGGGAGAAAAGGCAATTCCCTTATATCAGATGATGAAGAAGACTTATCACTTTGTCTGGAGTGATGCTGCCAATGAGGTGTTTGAGGCGCTCAAGAAATAGTTAGTTGAACCGCCCATCCTTGCTGCTCCCATTGAAAAAGAGCCTTTGCTCCTGTACGTGGCGGCTAATAATAAGGCAGTCAGCATAACAGTTATTGCGGAGCACAAGGAGGCGGGTACGGAGTACCCAGTTCAACGGCCGGCTTACTATGTCAGTGAGGTATTGACGGAGTCCAAGAAACGATATCCACATTGGCAGAAACTGGTACTTGGCGTGTTCATGGCGAGTCGTAAGCTGAAGCATTACTTTCTTGGACATCCTATTACTGTGGTCAGCTCTGCTCCTTCAAAACGGGCCGGGGTTCTAAGTGGGCAATTGAACTTGGACCTCATAATTTGAAGTATGTGCCAAGAACAACCATCAAGTCTCAAGCTTTGGTGAATTTCATCAATGATTGGACAGAGTTGCAGACACCTGAGGAGAAGCCTGACAACACATATTGGACAATCCACTTTTATGGTTCAAGGCAGTTCGAAGGCTCGGGGGCTTGAGTTATTTTGACTTCCCTACGAGGTGACAAATTCTGTTATGTTTTAAGATTAATGTTTCCTTGTACTAACAATGTAGCTGAGTATGAAGCTTTGCTCCAGGCCTTCGTATGGCTAAGGAAATGAATTTAAGCCAGGTAATGTGCCTGGGCCACTCAGACCTTGTGGCGTAGCAAGTCTCTGGCAAGTGGGACTCTAAAGACCCGCTCATGGCAGCTTATCGCCGCGCAGTTGATAATATTGCTGGTCACATTAAGGGTTATCAGGTGGATCACCTTGATCGACGGAAGAACGAGGCGGCTGATGCACTGTCCCGGCTTGGGTCTCAACGTAAGCCGGTACCCCCTACTGTATTCCTCGAAGTGTTACACAATCCTTCGATCAAGTTACCATCTGAGGAAGATATTGTTGTCCCTGACCCGGAGGCGCAGTTGGTGGCGGCTCTTCACATTATTCCTGACTGGATGTTGCCTTATCTGGCTTATATGACCCGGGGCGAGTTACCCGAAGATGAAACTTTGGCATGACAGATCACCAGGAGGTCTAAGTCTATGACTATTGTCAATGGCGAGTTACACTGATGAAGTGTGACAAGCGTGTTCCAATGCTGTGTTTCTCCTGAGGAGAGCCGTGAAATTTTATGAGAGATTCATGAAGGTGATTGTGGTCATCATGCCAGCTCAAAATCTTTGGTGGCTAAAGCTTTTTGTCATGGGTTTTATTGGTTAATGGCTCATGCTAATGCAGAAGATATCGTTAGCAAGTGTGATGGATGTCAAAAAATTTCCAGACAAGCTCATGTGCCGGCTCAGGAATTGCATATGATCCCAATAACCTGGCCGTTTGCGGTCTGGGGGCTTGACATGGTTGGACCATTCAAGAGGTCTAAGGATAAGAAGACCCACCTTCTGGTGGCGGTTGATAAGTTTACCAAGTGGGTTGAGGCATAGCCAGTTAGCAATTGTGAGGCGGCAACTGCAGTTCAGTTTGTTAAGAAGCTGATCTTCCGTTTTGGTTATCCTCATAGTATCATCACGGATAATGGCACTAATCTGTCTAAAGGTGCTATGAAAGAGTTCGGTCAAAGAGAGCATATCCATATTGAAGTTTCTTCAGTGGCTCATCCACAGTCTAATGGTCAAGCAGAATGGGCTAACCAAGAAATCTTGAGAGGCATTAAGCCCCGGCTTACGATTCCTTTGCAGCGAACACCGGGCTTTTGGGTTGAAGAGCTCCCTTCAGTACTTTGGAGTATCAGAACCACCCCTAGCAGGTCAACAGGCTATACGCCTTTCTTCATGGTTTATGGCGTAGAGGCGGTTCTCCCAAGCGATATCCGTCATGACTCGTCCAGGGTGGCGGCTTACGTTGAAGCTGATAATGAGACGTCACGACAGAATGCACTTGATGCTTTGGATGAAGAGCGTGATCTTGCAGTGGCTCATTTAGCAATCTATCAGCAAGACCTACGTCGCTATCACAGCCGTAGGGTTCGAAGCCAGACTTTTGAAGAGCGCGACTTAGTGCTTCATTTGATTCAAGATCAGATAGGGATGCATAAGCTTTCACCACCTTGGGAAGGACCTTTTGTGGTCAGCAAAAACACCAACAATGGGTCTTACTACCTCATCGACGTACGAGAGAACAAGGATTCCCGCACGTCTAAGAAGGAGACCAACAGGCCGTGGAACATTGCTCATCTTCGGCCTTACTACACTTGAGTCACTGGCTCTAATCATTGTATATACCTTCATTGATGTACATACCTTTTTTGATCAGTATAATAAAGCCGGCATCCCCAAATTTCAGGGCCTCTGTCGTTTCATCTCATGTTTTTTGAGCAAGAGTCATTATTGGTTCCTCATAAGGTCATTTGGGGGCTTCCTGCTCTATGAGCATAGCTACATAACCCTCTTGATCGGCTTTTACGCCATGTTATAGGTCATTTGGGAGCTTCCTGCTCTATGAGCATATCTACATAACCCTCTTGGTCGGCTTTTATGCCATGTTATGGGTCATTTGGGGGCTTCCTACTCTATGAGCATAGCTTTATAACCCTCTTGATCGGCTTTCATGCCATAGGTCACTTGGGAGCTTCCTACTCTATGAGTATAGCTTCATAACCCACTTTGATCGGCTTTTATGCCATGACTGAGTTAAACCTGCCTGTTTGCAACTTGCTACTCCACCAAATGACCCGCCGAACTCTTGGCAGTCAATCTTTTAAGTAAGACCCTAAACTAGTCAAGATTAAAACGGCGGCTTATGTCACGTGAGGGCTGGCTTACAGTGAGCTAGGATAAACTCACCCGTCTACTATAGTTTCATGGTAGAACACGGCCACCTATGAGGCCATCGGCCCCTTCGTGGTTCGGCAAGGGGGAGAACGCATTGTACAAAGAGCGGAGGCCATGGGACATCATGGCAGTTGTGACACTGGTGGTTTTACCTAGGTTCGGGCCGCTGAGAACCGTAAAACCCTACTCCTGCTTTGGTGGATTGATGGAGAGACCGTGGAGAACGAGCGGTGCTCGAGCCAGGCAAGGTCGCCTTGGGAGGAGAAGCTACACTCGTATGAGTACACGAGGGTCTGAATCCTTTCTAAGGTTGCCATGGTCCTCCTTTTATAGGCTAAGGGGTTACCACAATGGCAAAACAGTCATTATCCAGCAATTAGATAGCTAACAGTGCTATCACACCTAACTCTGGCAGTTAGGACAAAGTGCATTAAATGCACTGCCATGTGTCACACTGTGGATGCGGCCCGGTAGACCTGCCGCACCGCTCTAGCCATCTCCCACCTGTCTGGTTGACACGCCCCTGGACGGGTGTCATATAGAGGTGATCTTCCTCCTAAATGGCTGCCACATGCCAAATGACAGCCACTTAGTTATCTGAGGGCTTGACACCGCACCGATGGATGACTTGCATTGTGATGCGGTGGAGCGGTGGAGTCTTGGCGGGGATTCAAGCCGCTAGTGGCCCCGGCAAGGATGGGACTTGCCTTCGGGGTGGCCTCGACCTGACCAGGCTCGCCTGCCCCGCAAGGGAGGTTTTTCCCTTGTGCTATCTTGCTGTCTTGGCTTGTCTTGGTCTTCTTGATCTGCCCTTTGATCTCTCAAAGAGCTCTCTCTCTGGCTTGGTTCTGTCTTAAATGCTTGGGGTTGCTTGCATTTCTGCCACTTGAGCCTGTGTACAGTCCGGGCAACATACGTGAAGGTTTGTTGCACCGACAGGAGCCCCCGGGCCTGGTCTGAACGTGCTGCCGAGCATCATTGGGGTAGGCCCTATCAGGTACACAGGCAGGGGTATTGCACTCATATTCTCTTTTTCTTGATATTTTCCTTGCTTCTTCATTAACCTGTGCTTGAGTCAGTTTTCGATTTTCCCGTGCGTCGTGCGATACGTCATGGGGGAGATTTAGGCCATGACCCGTGGGTCGCCCATGCCCCACGTTCACGGGGCGGTAACTGCCATTCCACTAACTCCCCTGCCCTCGCCGTTTCTGCCACGTATGCCGCATGCATTGCACAAGGTTGTGGCGGACGCGGAGGGCGAGGGAATGAGTGCCAAAGCAGAAAGCCAGGTGCCATGGATAGCCGCAGGAGGTCAGTCTCGATTCCGTGTGCCGTTGGTGATGCAGAGGAGTCGGATTGCTGGATCGGGGCGGTTGCCCCGCCTGGGTGAGGAGCCAGCCCCCGGTCTCGTTTGCCTTTAAAAGGGAACGTGGGCAAGGTGCTGGTTCACACTCATCTCTTCCTTCGTCCGTCTGATATTATCCCTCCACCATGGTGGCACCCCAGTGGTGGCGACGAGGGCTTCTGCTCGACAGCGCCCCCCTCCTCCTTTTGGGGACGCGATGGCGAAGCCCGCCATGAGAGGAGGTGGGAGAGGACGTGGTCGTGGTTGTCATGGCACTTGGGGTCGAGGAGGACGGGGCGGCGCTCTGATCGCACCCCCTCAGGCCGCTCTGGACCCGAACAAAGACCATGTCGGGAACCAGCCGCTGGAGTTTATCGTCAAGCTACGCGAGCCCCCACGCAGCCGTCTTCGGCTTCCCACCCCATTTACAAGGGTGATGGAGGTCGAGCAGCCGCCGAGGCTGAGGCTGCACATGAGGGGCTGCTGTAATGGGAGCATGCGGGCGGACGTGGAGTTCCCCGCTCCTCAGGTCATGCTTCTCTGGCATGGCTGGAAGACCTTCGCCCGTGCCCATAGCTTGGCGGCCAGGCACGTTCTCCATTTCAAGTTAATGGACGCCGCCCTGCTCTCCGTCAAGGTCTTCGGGTGTTCGGGTGCTCGCTTAGGGTGCTACGCGGAGAGCACGACTGACGATGAAAGCTCCTCCTCGAGCGATAGCGACGAGGAGGATAGTGATGGCGATGACGACAGCACCGATGGGGAGGACGACGGCTCCAACTCCGGCTGAACACCTGTCACACCGTCACTGTCAGCGGGAGGCCAGCGGCACCACCATCTGCACCTGCACCTCCTCCCCGGTAGGGCAATTTGTCGGGGTCTTCGGTGTGGATGGTGTCTCCGGCTCCTCCAGCAGCCTTCCAGCTGGACCCCGGCAGGCTTCCCCGTGGGCTATGGCTTCGTCCGCCCTGCCGTGTCTTGCTGGCCCTGGTGGCGGTGACCAGGGCATCGCCCAGCCACTCTCCCCACCCATCACCTTCGTCCGTGCCCTCTCGATCTTGTCAGGCTGCGCCCTGCAGGTCTTGACGGGGTCAGGCTGGGCTTCTGCCCAGGCACTCCTTTTGCACTCTTCAACTCCTGCTGTAGTTCCTAGGAGGAGAGGGACAAGAAAGGGATTACGGGGCACTTATCTTCTTTCAATCTAAAATATGTAGGCACTTGCCAAACTTTAGCTTCAAATATGTAATCTCTTCTATCCATGTTTGTACTCTGTAAGCTTTGTACTTGTTTATCCGCATATTAATGAAAAAAGACGGTCTTGTCGGGTACTTATGCATGTACTATATCCATGCAAAGGAGGAATGCCTCTATAGTTTTTAAGTAAACAAGTTTTCTATGGCAAGCTATCCTGCCGGGCGCCTTCCGTTTATTGCCGCGGGGCTGGGCCCGCTAGGCTCAAAACTATGGAAGGGGACCGGCCCCTCGTCGAACCTTCTCCGCCAAGAGCCACTACAACCATCTTGACCAAAGCAATGTTTGGGTCAAAGGATGGGAGCACAAATGTTTCGAAGGTGACGAGGTTTCTCTACGCACAAGTTTCTTGCTTACAGATACATGTATGGACAAGAGGGAACTTATCTGTTTGGCTTGTCGGGGATCAGTATGCGAGCTTGTTTCCATTTCCTCTTGTTGGGACCGAGTCCACGGCAGGAATCCTGCAGTTAGTGCAGAGGGAAACAAAGCAACATATGACCTCATCTACATGATCATGGCATGTTCATGTTATGCTATGCATGCATGCAAGTTTCTGGGGCCCCCAGCACTTTGTTTTATTGTCTGTGCTCAGGGTCTACTCCTGGCTTTGTACAAAGGGTTACATGCGCATTGGCAAGCCTTGTACAAAAGGGTGGCTGCCGGGCAGGACCCGATAGCCACGCCTTACGGGTAGAACTTACGAAGATGCTCAATGTTCCATGAGTTTTGCAACTGAATGCCATCTTTGGTCTCCAGACGGACTACGCCGGGTCTGGTTACTCGTACTACCCAGTAAGGGCCTTCCCACTTCGGCGTCAACTCGTTTGCACCCTTGGCGGACTGAACACGCCTAAGGACAAGGTCACCTTCCTCAAGGCTCTGGGCATGAACCCTATGGCTGTGATAGTGACGCAGGGCATGCTGGTAGCGTGCAACACGTGTAGCAGCCCAGAGACTGTTCTCCTCAAGGAGCACGGCATCGTCATGCCGGTGCTGCTCTTGCTCTACTTCATCATAGGCAAATACTCGAGGTGACCCGTATATGAGTTCCGTGGGGATCACTGCTTCTGCCCCATAGAATAGGGAGAAGGGAGTCTAGCCGGTAGCTTGATTTGGTGTCATACGGAGTGACCAAAGAACCACTAGCAGCTTGTCGATCCAGCGTCTGCCGCACTTCCGTAGCTTGTTGAAAGTTCTTGTCTTGAGTCCTCGCAGCACTTCAGCGTTCATCCTCTCAGCTTGTCCATTGCTTCTGGGATGAGCAACAGAGGCAAATGAAACTTTGCATCCGAGGGTTTGAATGTATTGCATGAAGGCCCGGCTTGTGAATTGGGTGCCGTTGTCAGTGATGACTCTAGAGGGTACTCTGAAGCGGCACACCAATGCCTTCAAGAACTTGATAGCTGGTTGTGCGGTCACCTTTCTCACAGGCTCCACCTCCGGCCACTTTGTAAACTTGTCGATTGCGATGTACAAGAATTCAAATCCCCCGGTAGCACGGGGGAAGGGGCCCAAGATGTTGAGCCCACAGACCAAAAATGGCCATGACAAAGGGATCATCTGGAGAGCTTGAGCAGGTTTATGGATATTCTTGGAGTGCAATTGGAAAGCTTCACATCTAGTGACTAGCTCAATTGCATCTTGGAGGGCCGTGGACCAATAGAAACCTTGCCGGAAAGCTTTTCCGACCAAGGCTCTTGATCCAATATGGGAGCCGCACATGCCTTTGTGTATCTCTGCCAACAGTTCCTTCCCCTCTTCCGGGCAAATGCACTTCAATTTCACACCATTGGGCCTCCTTCTGTATAGCGTGTTGTCGACAAACTGATACATACTGGCCCTCCGGGCTACTCATTCAGCTTCTTCTTGCTCTTCGGGAAGTTCTCCCGTTTGGAGGTAATGGACTATGTGTCGTGCCCAAGTTGGAGCATGGGGCTCGACAACAAGGATCAACGGCACCTCCTCGTTCGTGGGAGCACATATCTCAACCGCAAGAACTGGTGGTTCGGCGGGAGTGTGCTGCTCACCAGGCGAAGTGGAGTTGTTCCCGCCAATCTCTCTGCCGGGGGCTTCGGGAAGCTCTGCTGGGGGAGGCTTGCCGGAGTCCAGTTTCCTCCTCTTTTTGGCCATTGTTGTCGGGGATACTGAGGGTTGAGTCAGGTGGAGGAAAAAAGTCCCTGGTTCCACAGGAAGCTTCTATGGATCGCATTTTGACAGATGATCAGCAATGTTGTTTTCCGCACGTGGCATGTGCTCTGTTTGCAATCCGTCAAATGCTCCTCCAACTTCCTCACCTCTTCGACGTATGCCTCCATCAATGGGCTCTAGTAATCCTTGTTCACTTGCCTCACCACAAGCTGCGAGTCTCCACGGATGATCAACTTCTTAATTCCCAATTCTGTTGCGATCCTGAGCCCGGCAAGGAGCCCTTCATACTCTGCAGTGTTGTTGGTAGCTTTTTCCCGGGGAAAATGGATTTGGACCACATACTTGAGGTGTTCTCCAGTGGGTGCAACAAGGAGCATGCCAGCCCCTGCACCTTGCAGTGAGAAGGCACCATCAAAGTACATGATCCACTCTTGGGGGGCCTCCTTGCGGGGGATAACTATTTCTGGTGTTTCTTCATCTGGGGTTGGTGTCCATTCCACAATAAACTCCGCCGACACCCTACTCTGAATGGTTGATGTACTCTCATACTTCAAACCAAAGCTCGACAATTCCAAAGCCCATTCTACTATCCTGCCAGTGGCCTCCGGGTTCCTTAGTATGCGTTGCAAAGTGAAGCGGGTGACAACTATGATCTCATGCGCTTGGAAGTAGTGGCGCAGTTTCCTCGAGGCCAAAGATCAACTTTTGCACGCAGAGTACCTTGATCTAGCACCCTGCAATAGGGAGCTGACAAAGTACACTGGCCGCTGCACCACCTTCTTCTTTGCCGCGGTCTTGGAATTGTCTCCGTTATCCTGCCCTTCTTTCTCTTGATCTGCACCGGACCTTGCTAGGACAGGTTCACTTCCCTCCTCGGAGGGGACAGTAGCTGCGGCTGCTCCTTCATCCACTTCCCGCTACGCCACCAACGCTGCACTAACCACTTGATTGGTTGCCACTAGGTACATCAGCAATGACTCTTGTGGTTTAGGAGTGACCAAGGTGGGAGCAGAGGAAAGATAGGTCTTCAAGTCTCGTAGCGCTGCTTCTGCCTCCGGGGTCCACTTCATTGGCCCTGCCTTCTTCAAAATTTTGAAGCACGGCAGGGCGCGCTCGGCAGACTTGGAAATGAACCTACTTAGTGCGGCAATACATCCGGTCAGGCGCCTCACGTCTTTAACTGTCTTGGGTGCTTGAATTTGCTCGATCGCCGTGATCTTGTCAGGGTTGGCCTCTATCCCCTGATGGGATACCAAGAAGCCAAGTAGCTTGCCGGAGGGAACGCCAAACACACACTTCTCAGGGTTTAGCTTCAAGTTGATCTTGTGTAGATTCGCAAAGGTCTCTTCCATGTCCTGAATGAGAGTTCATTTGACCTTGGTCTTGACTACTATGTCATCCATTTAAGCTTCAATATTCCTGTGCAATTGAGGTTAGAAACCAATTTGCACCACCCTTGCAAAAGTGGATCCAGCGCTCTTCAACCCGAAAGGCATCCGCACAAAGCAGTACGTGCCACACGGGGTTATGAATGCGGTCTTCTCCTCGTCCTCCTTGGACATGAAGATCTGATGGTACCCAGAGTATGCATCCAAGAAGGAAAGCAGATCACACCTGGAAGTGGAATCTATGATCTGGTCAATGCGCAGGAAGGGGAACGGGTCCTTCGGGCATGCCTTATTCAGATCCGTGAAGCCTATGCAAAGCCTCCATTTCCCGTTCGCCTTGCGCACCACCACTAGGTTCGCCAAACATGTTGGGTGCAATACTCCTCTGACCAAACTAGGTGCTTCAAGTTTCTTGATCTCCTCGGCAATGAACTATTGTCGCTCCAAAGCTTGCTTCCTGACTTTCTGCTTGACGGGCTGGGCATGAGGGCAGACAGCTAGGTGGTGCTCGTTTACCTCCCTGGGAAGACCGGGGATGTCAGATGGTTGCCAGGCAAACACATCTACATTCGCCCGCAGGAAGGCAACGAGCGTGCTTTCCTATTTTTCATCAAGGGTGGAGCTGATGGTGAACATGCCACCAACGCCATCGAGCCCTGCCGGGACATTCTTCACCGCAGGTGAGGCAACTTTGGGCTTCTTGCTAGTGGAGCTCTCCGGCAAATCATCGACGGGTGCAGCACACTCTGAAGAGGTGCGCTTCCCGGATTCCTTGCATGTATCCTTGCTAGCTTTCTTCCCTTTCTTACTTTACTTGGCGGGAGCTGCATCTTCCGTGGCCTCAGCGGCGACTGCATCTCGGTACATCTTATGCACGCATATGATTGCGTCCTTCTTGTCTGACGGAATGGAAATGACGCCCATCGGCCCGGGCATCTTCAGTGTGTTGTAGGCATAGTGAGATGCCGCCATGAATTTTGCCAGGGTTGGATGACCAAGGATTCTCGAATTCACGGCAGCAACTTGCATCGAATGCACGTGAACTTAGAGGAAGTCACTACTTTCATCCAAACATATGCTTCATGAACGGGACATGAAGAAAATGCTTACACAAGTTTCCAACGCTAGCTTAATGTTCATCAGGAATCATGGAGAAGATAAAAATGTTGCCGATGGGCTCAATAACAATTCCACAATTAGGTGAACACGGTGATAGCATTGGTCAGACGAAAAGATGTAATGGTGTATGCTCGAGGGATTAACCACGAGTAAGACAACATCACGAACATCGTTGGTTCTGATTTGATTTGACGATAGCCCACACTCAAATCAAAGTTTTGACTGGATAATAGGTCCAACAATTGATCACTGAGATCAATCGATGAAGATATCATCTTTCTTCAACACACACACAGACACACAAAGATACCCCTTTGGAATGAACTAAGTTGAGCAAGCTTTTATCTCCCAACTCTCCAAGTTGTTGTCTAGATTAGCCAACTAGCTCAGGGTATCCAACACAGATTCTTGGAGAAGGGGTGGTTTAGAGGAAAACCAACTTGATCATGAACTCAACATAGCGGTCAGGTGACAACCTGGTAATACTTCCGAGAAGATATTCGGAAAATCACGAACCACCGATATGTTACTAAGCTCAAGAACAATCTTGCTTTTTAGGGCAGGACGATATGATCAAATAAGCAAGGGATTGGCACATTCTTAACTCATTGATCGAGGAGTGCACTAGGGAAAATGGACTAGGTACGATCAATCTTAGAATAGTGATTTGATAACCAACACGCTAAGAATGATATTATTGTCCATTAACTACCAAGCAACAGGGTTGCTAGGAGTATTGATTTCACACATCACATTTCATCTGTCGGTATTCCGTTTGCAACAACAAAGGGACCGAGGAATGAGTAATGATGGCTAGAAGTATCACTGCATCAAGAATTCATAGGATGGTATGCAATTCCCATGATATTCTTGACATAAGGAAGGTAATACTCCGAGGTAGAATAGATTAGAAGGTTGATTAGCATTCTGATCTGCGGAATACAACTACTTTAACCCAATCCTAGAAATGGATAAGCTATTGGAGTTTGTTTCTCCTAGTCATTCCAAAATAGAATGGACTAACGGACCACAAGAATATTAGGCTTCGATGAACGGATGCAATGATATACCCTTGACTATCAATTGATAGATGAGGGTCGGAATACAGCTACAAAGGGAACAACTCAAAGGAACACATGATTTTCTGAGTTGTGGATGCATAGATTAGTATGTCAAACTAAGTTCAACATATTTCTTCCAGATAACCCATGCAGAAAGCTAAGATGGGCAGATTCACAATGTGAATGGAGAACTCATCAGAAGCACTCTAATTGTGATCTTTTGGTTCAAAAGAACTTCTGCCATATTGGTTCATGGTATTGGAAGAACGATATACCACGGACCTCGAAGACTATCACAAAGGTTACTAATATCCTGAAGGAACGAGCAAAAACTATCAACACGAGGTAAGTAGAGTAAGTCTTGGGTTCAAGAACCCAGAAATAGAATACCTACATACTAAATAACATCACGAGATGCTTTCGACAATGGTGGCCAGAATGTTCACACTGGAAACACAAAGCATGGCTAGACTACTGGGTGGTTCTCTATGATAACCTAGTGTCCTAATAACTTCAACATATATGTCGAGGCAATGGAGCATCTCAACACATTGATTAGTGTGCCTAATCTGGCCTAAAAGGACATCGAGAACAGGGAGGAAATATTTGCAAATGCATCAGATTATTTAGAAACCTGGGATAACTCGGACAGCATAACGGCTGTAAATGCTCAAAAAGAGATTTTGAGACATCCTAAAAAATGGTGGCATAAAAACTCAACATCACAATAACAAGGTTTCGAGACCAACTGTTAATGCACGGAAGTACTAGGAACTGAACTGAGACTTGAATCCATCAATCCTATAAGTCTATGGATTAGTAACACATGATCCTGATAGAAAGATGAGAAGCCTAGTTCTTAGTCCCCGTAGAAAAGAAGAGGGTGACTCAGATCAGAAGGACATAAGGTGAAGGAGTAAAAAGAGCCTTATGTTCCCTTACACAATCAATTCCCTTATATAACTAAAGCATTTCTAGACTCGACTTCGACCAGTTTGGCTTGGTAATCCTAAAGGCAGCCAGGCTCTGATACCAAAGCTGTCAAGACCCCGATCCTAAGTCACACCGATCTACTATGTAACACATCATATCACTTTGCGGCCTCACGCACGGTATTCCCACGGCTGCAGCCTTACCTTGGCCGGGACCATTTGTGCCTTTTGGCTCACGTATATGATTGTGTCGCTAGCATCCATATGACCGAGAACCCGGGCTGACATGACTAGTCGTAAACCCAAGGTTGCACAAACTTACAGGGACAGGCATACGTAACCCAGCAATGAACGTGTCGGTCATCAACGTATGAACCCAAGTCATAGCAAGCTACAAGGACTTAAAGGAACAACGCGTGACATTTCCCCAAAGGGACAGACACATGAACAAAGAAGGATACATGCCGGCCAACCTAAGTGTTCCGGAGCAGTAGCGAACTACCATGGCTCAGTGGAAGCACTAGGAGACATTTCCCCATAAGGAAGGCTATTAAGAATAAACAACTAGGTGTTGGATCCCACACATACCAAGCATTTCAATAACATACACACAATATGCTCGATATGTGTAAATACAACATGGCATCACAACAAAACTCTATGACTCAAAGTATTTATTCAATAGGCTCCGAGGAGCCAGATATTACAACCATGGGTCTCATGACCCAACATACAAAGTCATACAAGCAACAAGCACATGCGGAAGCTAATCCTGTCAGAGTACAGACAAGTGAAAAGAAAGAAGGCTAGGAAGCCTGTCTATCTACAAGACCCTCCATAGGAACCAGACCTCTGTCTGGGATTCCCAAGCTATTTGTCGAATCCCACGTGACACTACTAGTGAGACTGAAGTCTCTCTGCAAAAACATAAATTAAGAAAACATGAGTACAAATGTACTCAGCAAGACTTACATCAGAACTAGCTACATATGCATCGGTATCAACAAAGGGGTGGTGGAGTTTAACTGCAGCAAGCCAGCTTTGACTCAGTGGCTATCATGTACTACGACTACCAGTATTTTCTTTGGGGTGAGAAAGCGCACACGAGTCCACATATTCACCATATCAATACACCACTATGGATCCGCTCCCGTCTCCCTACAAGAAGGCCATCCATAGCACTCACACTTATGTTGCGCATTTTAGAGTATCCACTTCAAGTTATCTATGAACAATGTAAGCGTTCCAAGTAGTCCATATCCGCGGACGCGGCTATTAGAATAGATCATATATAACCCGGCAGGGGTGTACTTCTTCACACACGCTCTCACCACTTACCGCCGTTTACACGACATGTACTCGGCAACCTTCAAGCGGAAGCCCAGCGAGGGTGTCGGCCACGACCTGACTAACCACACAAGTCTCTAGTCCACGTTTATCGCCTATTTGAGTTCCATCCACAAGGAAGTCCGGCCGGGGTTTCCACTATGGCCCCAAAAGATGTGTGCAGGGTTCCCGAACCCACCGAACTAGTGCCTCGGTACGCCTGGCCACTTGCCTGCCGCATCACAGCCCAGCCCTAATGTAACACCCCATGTACTTAACAACAGTGATCACCTTAGTTAATGCCATGTCAGCAAGTTCAATAGTATCTAATCATCATTGCATCATATTGCATTTCAAACTCCTAATTCAAACTTCAAATTAAATTAAAGTGAAAATAAAAGTTTTTCAAATCCAGGAACTAAATTGTTCATCATGTTGCAAATAATCTGGAGGCATTTATAAAATTGACAGCAACAATGTTTGGAATATTTATATGTCCCCAACATCCTAAAACAGCAGCAAAACATTTAATTAAATACATTTTTCAAATTAATAAAATATTAAACTATTTATTTTATTGCCAAAAACTTATGGGGCGGTGGCATAATTGTTAAAACTAAATTAGGAACTAGTTACATATTTTGTAAAAACAAAATTAAAAGGAAACAAAAACAAAACAGTAAAAAGAAAATAAGAAAAAGAAATGAAACAGAAAACAAACCCCCCCTTGCCCAACTGGGCCACCAGGCCGCCACGCCGGCCCATCTCCCCTCCTACTTACCCCCCCCCTCGACGCCCGAAACCCTAGCCCACGTCCCCACTCTCCCCCCACTCCTCGATCTCCCTCCCCGATCCAGATTGGGATCGGGGGGGCTCGACCTCGTGCTCGCCGCCTCACACCGTCGCCGCCTCGGCCACCTCGTCGGACCGCCTCCCCGTCTCCGTCGCGTGTCCCCATCCTCCTCCTCGAGCCCCGCTACCTTTTCCCTACACCGTACGGTGAGCCCCCTCCCCCGACCTCCTCTCTCCCTCGCCCCACGCTCACCCCGCCCCGGCCGCGCTAGTGGTCGCGCCCACCCGCGCCCGTGCGCGCCCTGGCCGCAAGCCTCGCTCGAGCCCCCCCTCCTGCTCGCCCCGGCAAGCCGCTTCTGCTCCCTCGCGCAGCCCGCGCTCGCCCCGCTCCTGCCGCTCGCCGTGCTGCCGCTGCCGCATGCTATCGCTCCGCGCCGTGCCGCCGCTCGCCGCCGGCGTTGCTCCCCGCCTCCGCCCGACCGCGTCGCCTGACCCGCGCCGCCTCCGCCCCGTCGCGCCGTGCCCCCCTGTCGCCCCGCCTCCCGCCTCGGCTCCGCCGTGCCAGGCCGCGCCGGCGCCGCCCCTCGCCTACTGCCGCTGCTCCACGCCGGCGCCCAGCAGTGCCCGCTCGGCCCTCGCCCGGGTCGGGCGCCAGCACGCCCCGGTGCCCGTAACCCGTTCGCCCGCGCACGTTTAGCCCTAGGGGCCAATGACAAGTGGGGCCCCGCCCCTGGAACGTTATAAAAAAAGAAGAATTAAAAAAATATTAATTAATTAAGTAAGTAATTAATTAACTTAATTAATTCTGTTTAGATTAACCCAATCACTAGTTAAAATAATTAACTCTGTTTAGTTAGTCTTAATCAATGATAGTGGGACCCACATGTCAGTTTGACCCAGTCAACAGTACAATTGACTGCTGACGTCATGCTGACATTATGATGATGTCATAATTGTATTTTCAAATTAAATTAATTAATAAAAATTTCAGAAATGATTTAAAACTTTAGAAATTAATATAAAATAAACCGTAACTCCGATGAAAATACTTTCTACATGAAAGTTGCTCAGAATTTCGAGACGAATCCGAATACGTGGTTCGTTCATCTGTCAGATGCCCCTAACTATCTGACGATGGAACTTTTAGACCGGTTTCGATAAATGAATAGTGCTCAACTTTAATAAAATAATTCCGAATAAATTCCTAAATTAACTAAATCATTTAGTTAGGCAGTAGAACATCCCTGCATATCATTTAGACATGTCATGCACATTGTTTGCATCTTTTGCCGTGAATTTATTGTTTCTTCCCCCCTCCTTTTCTCTCGATAGACGCCGAGACCGACGCCGTTGCAGCTGAGTACGACTATGCTCCAGACAAGCAGCCCGTTGACGACCCCTCCTTCTTGCCAGAGCAACCAGGCAAGCCCCCCCCTTGAGCATCCCGATATCACCCATTCAATTTTCTCCTGCTTGCATTAGATTTTGCTACTGTTACTGTTTGCTCCTATTCTGATGCATAGCCTATTTTTGTAACCTGCTTATTGTTACCTTACCTGCCTTTTTCAACTGCTTAGTATAGGTTGGTAATGAACCATAAGTGACCCCCATCACTTTACCCTTGTTGCCTCTGCTTCATCATCGACTACTCGATCAACATGATCGATGCCCAGAGACCGACACATCACTTCACCCCCCTTCCGATGTACGACTCTGCATAGTTACTATCGAGTGCCGAGGGTGATACCTCGTAACGCACTCCTGATGAATACTCTATAGTGTAGCTTTTAGGTCGTGGTCATCGAGGGTGATTCCTCCTTAACCATTCCCGATACAAATCTGTCGTGCAACCCCCCCCCCCCCCAAGTGTGAACCTCGAGGGTGAGGCCTCCTACGTTCACCTTGATGTTGTGACCACATGGATACTTTGACCTTTGTCACAGGCGGGTCGACCCCGAGGGGTACTCGCAGGGAGATCTATGATGTCGGTCTTGCCCGGAAGGGCGCCCGAGTGTGATATTGTGGCGGAGCTTCAGAAACTCTGATCGTCTCCGCGTGTTACTAAATGAGCCTATTGGATTTGGGTATTTGATCTGAGTGGGTCGACATGCTCTATACGCACTACCACCACGCGGGATAATGGTTTATGGGACCCTCTACGTCATGCGTTTCTCCCGAAAGCTCTTCAGGCGTCACAGTTCATCGTGCGGGCTGATCGCCGGGAATGGGCTGGATACTTCACTGACGAGTTCAGTGTCGCGCCTGCACCCCGGCCAGCCATGCAACGCGCAGGGTGCCCAGGGCGATGGCCCAAGACCTCTGGGTGCATAGGTTAGTCCGGCGTGCTGACCTCTCTGCTGAGCCTAGGTAGGGCGCTGCTTCGTGTTGATCTCCCGAGGCCGGGCATTACCCAGCAAGTGTGTTCGGCCAGAGGTGATCGAGCATGTTGGGTAACAGTAGTGCACCTCTGCAGGGAAGATAACATCTATCGATAGCCGGTCCTACGGTAAAGGACACTCAGTTTGGTAACCCGATCTATTACTTGAACTGGATACTTGTTTATTTAATTGAAGCTCTGGGATCACTTTCTCGCTGGGAGTCGAGGAAGGATCTTTAGGCTTACTTCAACATGTTTGCTTAATAAAATGTTATTCTACTCTCTTCTATTGCTGCAAGATGGTGGCGTTGTGAAGATGCTAGTCTTCGATAGTACTAGGTCTTCTCTCTATTCTGGCATTTCTGCAGCCCAGTCCACATATACAGCCTTCTTGATAATGTTGCATATTTAGTGTAGATCCTTGCAAGCTGAGTACTTCGGATGAGTACTCACGGTTGCTTTGCTACTTCTTTTCCCCATACCCCACTTTGATGATACATCAGACGATGGAGCCCGAAGCCAGATGTCCCCACCGGAGCTTACTACCAGGAGGGTCCAGACGGCACGTACTACTGGATCGATCCAGCTGACCAAGAGTAGGATCGGAGGCCCCAGGCAGGAGGCCTATGCCTTTTGATCTAGAGTCGTTGTTTGTGCTAGCCTTCTTAAGGCAAAACTTCTCTAACTATGTCTGTACTCAGATATTATTTGTATGACTGACTTACGTATTCGGATCCTCGTGATCCCTGGTCTGTAATATTGTGGATCTCCGTTTATTTGTGTTAAAGTTGTGTTGTGATATCTTCCCGTGAGTCCCTGTGCTTGATCGTGCATGTTTGCGTGTATGATTAGTGCACGATTGAGTCGGGGGCGTCACACCTAAGGTCAGCGCTGCGCATGGCCTCCAGCATACTACAAACACCGGAAACTAGTTGTTGGGGAACGTAGTAATTCAAAAAATTTCCTACGATCATGCAAGATCTATCTAGGAGAAGCATAGCAACGAGCGGGAGAGTGTGTCCATGTACCCTCGTAGACCGAAAGCAGAAGCGTTTAGTAACGCGGTTGATGTAGTCGAACGTCTTCGTGATCCAACCGATCCAAGTACCGAACGTACAGCACCTCTGCGATCTGCACACGTTCAGCTCGGTGACGTCCCTCGTACTCTTGATCCAGCTGAGGCTGAGGGAGAGTTTCGTCAGCATGACGGCGTGGTGACGGTGATGATGAAGTGATTCCGGCAGGGCTTCGCCTAAGCTCTCCGAAAATATGACCGAGGTGGAAATCTGTGGAGGGGGGCACCGCACATGGCTAAAAACAATTAACCTGTGTTCCTTTGGGGTGCCCCCCGCCCCCGTATATAAAGGAGGGAGGGAGGAGGTGGCCGGCCTTAGGGGGAGGCGCACCAAGGGGGGGAGTCCTACTAGGACTCCAAGTCCTAGTAGGATTCCACCAAGAGGAGAAGGGAAAAGAGAGGGGCTGCGCCCCCAACCCCTTGTCCAATTCGGACTGGGCTTGGGGGGGGGGGGCGCCACCTCCTGGCTGCTGCCTCCTATTTCCCATATGGCCCAATAAGGCCCATTACTTCTCCCGGTGAATTCTCGTAACTCCCCGGTACTCCGAAAAATACCCGAATCACTCGGAACCTTTCCGATGTCCGAATATAGCCTTCCAATATATGAATCTTTACCTATTGACCATTTCAAGACTCCTCGTCATGTCCCCGATCTCATCCGGGACTCCGAACAAACTTCGGTCATCAAATCACATAACTCATAATACAAATCGTCATCGAACGTTAAGCGTGCGGACCCTACGGGTTCGAGAACTATGTAGACATGACCGAGACATATCTCCAGTCAATAACCAATAGCAGAACCTGGATGCTCATATTGGCTCCTACATATTCTACGAAGATCTTTATCGGTCAAACCGCATAACAACATACGTTGTTCCCTTTGTCATCGGTATGTTACTTGCCCGAGATTTGATCGTCGGTATCATCATACCTAGTTCAATCTCGTTACCGGCAAGTCTCTTTACTCGTTCTGTAATGCATCATCCCGTAACTAACTCATTAGTCACATTGCTTGCAAGGCTTCATATGATGTGCATTACCGAGAGGGCCCAGAGATACCTCTCCGACAATCGGAGTGACAAATCCTAATCTCGATCTATGCCAACTCAACAAACACCATCGGAGACACCTGTAGAGCATCTTTATAATCACCCAGTTACGTTGTGACGTTTGATAGCACACTAAGTGTTCCTCCGATATTCGGGAGTTGCATAGTCTCATAGTCATAGGAACATGTATAAGTCATGAAGAAAGCAATAGCAATAAACTTAACGATCATTATGCTAAGCTAACGGATGGGTCTTGTCCATCACATCATTCTCCTAATGATGTGATCCCGTTCATCAAATGACAACACATGTCTATGGTCAGGAAACTTAACCATCTTTGATTAACGAGCTAGTCAAGTAGAGGCATACTAGGGACACTCTGTTTGTCTATGTATTCACACATGTACTAAGTTTCCGGTTAATACAATTCTAGCATGAATAATAAACATTTATCATGAAATAAGGAAATAAATAATAACTTTATTATTGCCTCTAGGGCATATTTCCTTCAGTCTCCCACTTGCACTAGAGTCAATAATCTAGTTCACATCGCCATGTGATTTAACACCAATAGTTCACATCACCATGTGATTAACACCCATAGTTCACATCGCTTATGTGACCAACACTCAAAAGGTTTACTAGAGTCAATAATCTAGTTCACATCACCATGTGATTAACACCCAAAGAGTACTAAGGTGTGATCAAGTTTTGCTTGTGAGAGAAGTTTAGTCAACGGATCTGCCACATTCAGATCCGTATGTATTTTGCAAATTTCTATGTATACAATGCTCTGCACGGAGCTACTCTAGCTAATTGCTCCCACTTTCAATATGTATCCCGATTGAGACTTTGAGTCACCTGGATCGGTGTAAAAGCTTGCATCGATGTAACCTTTTACGACGAACTCTTTTATCACCTCCATAACCGAGAAATATTTCCTTAGTCTTCTTAGGTAACTAAGGATAACTTTGACAGCTATCCAGTGATCTATCCCTGGATCACTATCGTACCTCCTTGCTAAACTCATAGCAAGGCACACAACTGGTCTGGTACATAGCATGGCATACTTTAGAGAACCTATGACTGAGGCATAGGGAATGACTTTCATTCTCTTTCTATCTTCTGCCGTGGTCGGGTTTTGAGTCTTACTCAATTTTACACCTTGTAACACAGGCAAGAACTCCTTCTTTGACTGTTCCATTTTGAACTACTTCAAAATCTTGTCAAGGCATGTACTCATTGAAAAATCTTATCAAGCATCTTGATCTATCTCTATAGATCTTGATGCTCAATATGTAAGCAGCTTCATCAAGGTCTTTCTTTTGAAAAAACTCCTTTCAAATACTCCTTTATGCTTTTCAGAAAATTCTACATCATTTCTGATCAACAATATGTCATTCACATATACTTATCAGAAAGGTTGTAGTGCTCACACTCACTTTCTTGTAAATACAGGCTTCACCGCAAGTCTGTATAAAATTATATTCTTTGATCAACTCATCAAAGCGTATATTCCAACTCCGAGATGCTTGCACCAGTCCATAGATGAATGCAGCTGTCTCTAATGCATAACCCTAAAACGATAGTGGTAAATCGGTAAGAGACATCATAGATCGCACCATATCTAATAAAGTACGGTTACGACGTTCGGACACACCATTACGCTGTGGTGTTCCAGGTGGTGTGAGTTGCGAAACTATTCCACATTGTTTTAAATGAAGACCAAACTCGTAACTCAAATATCTGCCTCCGCGATCAGATAGTAGAAACTTTATTTTCTTGTTACGATGATTTTCCACTTCACTCTGAAATTCTTTGAACTTTTCAAACGTTTCAGACTTGTGTTTCATTAAGTAGATATACCCATATCTGCTCAAATCATCTGTGAAGGTCAGAAAATAATGATACCCGCCGCGAGCCTCAATACTCATCGGACCGCATGCATCGGTATGTATTATTTCCAATAAGTCCGTAGCTCGCTCCATTGTTCCGGAGAACGAAGTTTTAGTCATCTTGCCCATGAGGCATGGTTCGCAAGCATCAAATGATTCATAATCAAGTGATTCCAAAAGTCCATCAGTATGGAGTTTCTTCATGCGCTTTAAACCAATATGACCTAAACGGCAGTGCCACAAATAAGTTGCACTATCATTACTAACTTTGCATCTTTTGGCTTCAATATTATGAATATGTGTATCACTATGATCGAGATTCAATAAACCATTTACATTGGGTGTATGACCATAGAAGGTTTTTATTCATGTAAACAGAACAACAATTATTCTCTGGCTTAAATGAATAACCGTATTGCAATAAACATGATCCAATCATATTCATGCTCAACGCAAACACCAAATAACATTTATTTTGCAATAAACATGATCCCATCATATTCATGCTCAACGCAAACACCAAATAACATTTATTTAGGTTCAACACTAATCCCGAAAATAGAGGGAGTGTGCAATGGTGATCTTATCAACCTTGGAATCTCTTCCAACACACATCGTCACCTCGTCCTCAACTAGTCTCTGTTCATTTTGCAACACCTGTTTCGAGTTACTAATCATAGCAACTGAACCGGTATCAAATACCTTGGGGTTACTATGAACACTAGTAAAATACACATCAATAACATGTATATCAAATATACCTTTGTTCACTTTGCCATCCTTCTTATCCGCCAAATATTTGGGGTAGTTCCGCTTCTAGTGTCCAGTCCCTTTGTAGTAGAAGCACTTAGTTTCAGGCTTAGGTCCAGACTTGGGCTTCTTCCCGGGAGTAGCAACTTGCTTGCTATTCTTCTTGAAGGTCCCCTTCTTCCCTTTGCCCTTTTTCTTGAAACTAGTGGTCTTGTAAACCATCAACACTTGATGCTCCTTTTTGATCTTTACCTTCGCAGCCTTTAGCATCGCAAAGAGCTCGGGAATTGTCTTATTCATCCCTTGCATATTATAGTTCATCACAAAGTTCTAGTAACTTGGTGATAGTGACTAGAGAACTCTGTCAATCACTATTTTATCTGGAAGATTAACTCCCACTTGATTCAAGCGATTGTAGTACCCAGACATTCTGAGCATATGCTCACTAGTCGAGCTATTCTCCTCCATCTTGTAGGCAAAGTATTTGTCAGAGGTCTCATACCTCTTAACACGGGAATGAGTCTGAAATACCGATTTCAGCTCTTGGAACATCTCATATGCTCCGTGGCGTTCAAAACGTTTTTGAAGTCCCGGTTCTAAGCCGTAAATCATGGCGCACTAAACTATCAAGTAGTCATCATATCGAGCTTGCTAAATGTTCATAACGTTTGCATCTGCTCCTGCAATAGGTCTGTCACCTAGCGGTGCATCAAGGACATAATTCTTCTGTGCAGCAATGAGGATAATTCTCAGATCACAGACCAAGTCCGCATCATTGCTACTATCATCTTTCAACTTAGTTTTCTCTAGGAACATATCATAAATAAAAACGGGGAAGCTATACGCGAGCTATTGATCTACAACATAGATATGCAAATACTATCAGGACTAAGTTCATGATAAATTTAAGTTCAATTAATCATATTACTTAAGAAGTCCCACTTAGATAGACATCCCTCTAATCATCTAAGTGATTACGTGATCCAAATCAACTAAACCATGTCCGATCATCACGTGAGATGGAGTAGTTTCCAATGGTGAACATCACTATGTTGATCATATCTACTATATGATTCATGCTCGACCTTTCGGTCTCAGTGTTCCGAGGCCATATCTGCATATGCTAGGCTCGTCAAGTTTAACCCGAGTATTCTGCGTGTGCAAAACTGGCTTGCACCCGTTGTATGTGAACGTAGAGCTTATCACACCCGATCATCACGTGGTGTCTCGGCACGACGAACTTTCGCAACGGTGCATACTCTGGGAGAACACTTGTACCTTGAAATTTAGTGAGAGATCATCTTATAATGCTACCGCCGTACTAAGCAAAATAAGATGCATAAAAGGATTAACATCACATGCAATTCAATATGTGACATGATATGGCCATCATCATCTTGTGCTCTTGATCTCCATCATCGAAGCACCGTCATGATCTCCATCGTCACCGGCGCCCCAGCATGATCTCCATCATCACCGGCGCTCCAGCATGATCTGCATCGTAGCATCGTTGTCGTCTCGCCAACTTATTGCTTTTACGACTATCGCTACCGCTTAGTGATAAAGTAAAACAATTACATGGCGATTGCATTGCATACAATAAAGCGACAACCATATGGCTCCTCCCGGCTGCCGATAACTCTGTTACAAAACATGATCATCTCATACAACAAATTATATCACATCATGTCTTGACCATATCACATCACAGCAAGCCCTGCAAAAACAAGTTAGACGTCCTCTACTTTGTTGTTGCAAGTTTTACGTGGCTGCTACGGGCTTTGAGCAAGAACCGTTCTTACCTATGCATCAAAACCACAACGTGGTGTAGTGATTGCTTTTTGATCTTCTAAAAGAACCCTCTTCATTGAAACCGGTTCAACTAAAGTGAGAGAGACAGACACCCGCTGGTCACCTTTAAGCAATGAGTGCTTGCAGCGGTGAAACCAGTCTCGCGTAAGCGTACGCGTAATATCGGTCCGGGCCACTTCATCTCACAATACCACTGAACCAAGTAACAACTAGTAATGGCAAGCAATATGTATACACACGCCCACAACTCCTTTGTGTTCTACTCGTGCAAATAACATCTACGTATAGACCTGGCTCTGATACCACTGTTGGGGAATATAGTAATTCAAAATTTTTCCTACGATCACGCAAGATCTATCTAGGAGAAGCATAGCAATGAGCGGGAGAGTGTGTCCACGTACCCTCGTAGACCGAAAGCGGAAGCGTTTAGTAACGCGGTTGATGTAGTCGAACGTCTTCACGATCTAAACAATCCAAGTACCGAATGTACGGCACCTCTGCGATCTGCACACATTCAGCTCGGTGACGTCCCTCGTACTCTTGATCCAGCAGAGGCCGAGGGAGAGTTTTGTCAGCACGACGGCGTGGTGACGGTGATGATGAAGTGATTCCGGCAGGGCTTTGCCTAAGCTCTCCGAAAATATGACCGAGGTGGAAATCTGTGGGGGGGGGGCACCGCACACGGCTAAAAACAATTAACTTGTGTTCCTTTGGGGTGCCCCCCGCCCCCGTATATAAAGGAGGGAGGGAGGAGGTGGCCGGCCTAAGGGGGAGGCGCACCAATGGGGGGAGTCCTACTAGGACTCCAAGTCCTAGTAGGATTCCACCAAGAGGAGAAGGGAAAAGAGAGGGGCTGCGCCCCCAGCCCCTTGTCCAATTCGGACTGGGCTTGGGGGGGGGGGGGGCACGCCACCTCCTGGCTGCTGCCTCCTATTTCCCGTATGGCCCAATAAGGCCCATTACTTCTCCCGGTGAATTCCCGTAACTCCCCGGTACTCCGAAAAATACCCGAATCACTCGGAACCTTTCCGATGTCCGAATATAGCCTTCCAATATATGAATCTTTACCTCTCGACCATTTTGAGACTCCTCGTCATGTCCCCGATCTCATCCGGGACTCCGAACAAACTTCGGTCATCAAATCACATAACTCATAATACAAATCATCATCGAACGTTAAGCGTGCGGACCCTACGGGTTCGAGAACTATGTAGACATGACCGAGACACATCTCCGGTCAATAACCAATAGCGGAACCTGGATGCTCATATTGGCTCCTATATATTCTACGAAGATCTTTATCGGTCAAACCGCAAAACAACATACGTTGTTCCCTTTGTCATCGGTATGTTACTTGCCCGAGATTTGATCGTCGGTATCATCATACCTAGTTCAATCTCGTTACCGGCAAGTCTCTTTACTTTTTCTGTAATGCATTATCCCGTAACTAACTCATTAGTCACATTGCTTGCAAGGCTTCATATGATGTGCATTACTGAGAGGGCCCAGAGATACCTCTCCGACAATCGGAGTGACAAATCCTAATCTCGATCTATGCCAACTCAACAAACACCATCGGAGACACCTGTAGAGCATCTTTATAATCACCCAGTTACGTTGTGACATTTGATAGCACACTAAGTGTTCCTCTGATATTCGGGAGTTGCATAGTCTTATAGTTATAGGAACATGTATAAGTCATGAAGAAAGCAATAGCAATAAACTTAATGATCATTATGCTAAGCTAATGGATGAGTCTTGTCCATCACATCATTCTCCTAATGATGTGATCCCGTTCATCAAATGACAACACATGTCTATGGTCAGGAAACTTAACCATCTTTGATTAACGAGCTAGTCAAGTAGAGGCATACTAGGGACACTTTGTTTGTCTATGTATTCACACATGTACTAAGTTTCCGGTTAATACAATTCTAGCATGAATAATAAACATTTATCATGAAATAAAGAAATAAATAATAACTTTATTATTGCCTCTAGGGCATATTTCCTTCACTAGTTGCAACTCCTGGACAGAGGACAAGGTGATTAATAAGTCAAGAGAGCTTGGAGTGCCCGGAGCACAATGTGTGGTAGTAACTGTCTTGGATCACCAACACGGAACTCAGTTCCTAAGGACGGTCCCAATGAGACAACTGATGTCTGCTAGAACTACGTCGGTATTTCCCCAAAGAGGAAGGGATGATGCAGCACAGTGATGGTAGGTATTTCCCTCAGTGATGAGACCAAGGTTATCGAACCAGTAGGAGAACCACGCAACACTACGTGAACGGTACCTGCACACAAATAACAAATACTCGCAACCCGACGTATTAAAGGGGTTGTCAATCCCTTTCGGGCAACAGCGCCAGAGATGGCTAGTGGACGGGAAAAAGTTGTAATAGATTGTACAAATAGATCTCGAATAAATGCAAAATAAAATAAAGTGCAGCAAGGTATTTTTGGGTTTTTGGAAATATAGATCTGAAAACAAAAGCAAATAAAAATAGATCGCAAAGGCAAATATATTAAAGAAGAGACCCGGGGGCCGTAGGTTTCACTAGTGGCTTCTCTCGAGAAAAATAGCAAACGGTGGGAAAACAATTACTGTTGGGCAATTGATAGAACTTCAAATACTCATGACGATATCCAGGCAATGATCATTATATAGGCATCACGTCCAAGATTAGTAGACCGACTCCTGCCTGCATCTACTACTATTACTCCACACATCGACCGCTATCCAGCATGCATCTAGTGTATTAAGTTCATGGAAAAACGGAGTAATGCAATAAGAATGATGACATGATGTAGACAAGATCTATTTATGTAGAAATAGACTGCATTTTGTTATCCTTAATAGCAACGATACATACGTGTCGTTTCCCTTTCTGTCACTGGGATCAAGCACCGTAAGATCAAACCCATCACAAAGCACCTCTTCCCATTGCAAGATAAATAGATCAAGTTGGCCAAACAAAACCCAAATATCGTAGAAGAAATACGAGGTTATAAGAAATCATGCATATAAGAGATCAAAGAAGACTCAAATAACTTTCATGGATAAAAACATAGATCTGATCATAAACTCAAAGTTCATCGGATCCCAACAAACACACCGTAAAAAGAGTTACATCATATGGATCTCCAAGAGACCATTGTATTGAGAATCAAATGAGAGAGAGAAAGCCATCTAGCTACTAACTACGGACCCGTAGGTCTACAAAGAACTACTCACGCATCATCGGAGAGGCACCAATGGACATGATGAACCCCTCTGAGATGGTGTCAAGATTGGATCTGGTGTTTCTGGAACTTGCGGTGGCTGGAATTGATTTTCGTCGACTCCCCTAGGATTTCTGGAATATTGGGGTATTTATATAGCAAAGACGCTTCTCCGGCCCACTGGATGTATTCTAGTCCAAAAAAAATCCACAAAAAGTTCTGCTGCGTTTGGAATCCGTTTGGTATTGATTTCCTGCGATGTAAAAAACATGCAGAAAACAACAACTGGCACTGGGCACTATGTCAATAGGTTAGTACCAAAAAATGATATAAAATGACTATAAAATGATTGTAAAACATCCAAGAATGATAATATAACAGCATGGAACAATCAAAAATTATAGATACGTTGGAGACGTATCAGCATCCCCAAGCTTAATTCCTGCTCGTCCTCGAGTAGGTAAATGATAAAAACAGAATTTTTGATGTGGAATGCTGCCTAACATGTTCATTACATATTCTTTTCTTTATAGCATTAACATTTGGACTTTTATGTGGTTCAAAGCAATAGTCTATTTTTGACATGATAACTTAAATACTCAAGCATATCAACAAGCAACCATGTCTTTCAAAATATCAACGCTAAAATAAGTTATCCCTAGCCCATTATGCTCAATCATTGATCCATTCATGAAACACACTCGCATATTAGCTACACCCAATGCTCAAGTACGATCATAGTGCCCCTTAGTTGGTGCTTTATAAGAGAAGGTGGAGACTCAAATAAAAATTACATAAAGTAAAAGAAAGGCCCTTCGCGGAGGGAAGTAGGGATTTGTAGAGGTGCCAGAGCTCAAAGCTTAAATTGAGAGATAAAAAATATTTTGGGAGGTATACTTTTCCCACCAACGAAAACGACTTAGAGTTCCCCACACTTTCCATGCTAGATATATCATAGGCGGTTCCCAAACAGAAAATAAAGTTTATTCCTTTTCCCACCATTTCTTTCACTTTCCATGGCTAGACGTATCCACGGGTGCCCTCCATACCAACACTTTCCAAGGAATTTATTATTTGACAACATAAAGTAAATTCATTTATTCATTTTGGGACTGGGCATCCCTAATACCTTTGCCTTACTCTCGTGCAATGACAAGTGAATAAACACTCATCGTGAGAATAACACATCTAGCATGGAAAATATCGGCCACCCCTCACCGCCTCGCGAGCGGTACGAGCACACAAAAGGGAAATTTATTTTGAAAATTAGAGATGGCACATGCAAAATTGCTTAGAACGGCAAAATAATACCGCATATAGGTAGATATAGTGGACTCATATGGCAAAACTAGTTTAAAGGGCTTTGGGTGAACAAGTAGTGATCATACTTAGGGCAAAATGAAGGCTAGCAAAAGATTGAGAAGTGACCAACCAAGAAACAAAAAATATCATAAGTGAGCATTAAGCATAATTAACACCGAATAATGCACCACAAGTAGGATATAATTTCATTGCATAACTATTGACTTTTGTGCATGCATAGGGAATCACAAACCTTAACACCAATATTCTTACTAAAGCATAATTACTCATTAACATAACTCACATATCACATCATCATATCTCAAAACTATTACAAGGAATCAAATTTATTTTGTCCAATGATCTTCATGAAAGTTTTTATTATATCCTTCTTGGATATCTATCACTTTGGGACTAATTTTCATGTGTTGCTTTTGATAAGCTCAAACAAATATATGTGAAGATCATGAGCATAATATTTCTTTCTCTCAAATTAATTTAAGTGAAGCAAGAGAGAATTTATTAAAAAAATTACTAACTCCCAAATAAATCTAAGTGAAGCATGAGAGCATTTCTTCAAAAATAATAAAGCACACCGTGCTCAAAAAGATATAAGTGAAGCACTAGAGCAATTCCATAGCTCATAAAGATTTAAGTGAAGCATAGAGAGCAATTCTAACAAGTCATGGCATAATTTTGGCTCTCTAAAATAGGTGTGTCCAGCAAGGATTCAAGACTTAAAACAAAAATCAAAACAAGCAAAGACTCATATCATACAAGACGCTCCAAGCAAAACTCATAGTATTTGACGAATAAAAATATAGTTCTGAGTAAAATACCGATGGTCGTTAGAAGAAAGAGGGGATGCCACTCGGGCATCCCCAAGCTTAGTTGTTTGCTTCTCTTTGAATAATAGCTTGGGATGCCATGGGCATCCCCAAGCTTAGGCTCTTCTTACTCCTTATTCCTTCATCCATCGTAAGATCACCCAAAACTTGAAAACTTCAATCACACAAAACTCAACAAAACCTTTGTGAGATCCGTTAGAATAAGAAAACAAATCACTACTATAAGTACTGTAGCAAACCAATTCATATTTTATTATTGCATTATATCTACTGTATTCCAACTTTTCTATGGCAAAAACTTTTCAAAGAAAACCATAGAATCATTAAAACAAGCACACAACGCAAAGAAAACAGAATCTGTCTAAAACAGAACAGTCTGTAGCAATCTGAATATTTTGAATACTTATATAACTGCAACAATTCTGAAAAATTAGGAAAACAGAGGAAATTTGTATATAAATCTTGTTTAAAAAAATTCAGAATTTTTCGTATCTTCTGTGAATTTTAAAAATTGTTTTACTGGACACAAAAGTTTCTGTTTTTCAACAAGATCAAATCAACTATCACCCAAATCAATCCTAAAGGCTTTACTTGGCACAAACACTAATTAAAACACAAAAAACTCAATAATAACAGTAGCATTATTATGCTAGCACTCAAGAACAGAAAAAAAAGGCAAACAAATAAATTTTATTCATTGGGTTGCCTCCCAACAAGCGCTATCGTTTTACACCCCTAGCTAGGCATAAAGCAAGGATCTAAGTATTGTCATCTTTGGTTCTAGATCCATAAGATGCCCTCATGATTGATTCATATGGTGGCCTAATTCTTGTTCTAGGGGAGTGTTCCATACCCTTCCTGAGTGGAAATTAAAATTTAATATTGCCTTCTTTCATATCAATCACGGCGCCAATAGTACGTAAAAACGGTCTACCAAGAATAATTGGACAAGACGGATTACAATCAATATCAAGAACAATAAAATCTATGGGCACATAATTCCTATTTGCAAGAATAAGAACATCATTAATTCTTCCCATAGGCTTTTTAATAGTAGAATCCACCAAGTGCAAATTTAAAGAGCATTCTTCAATATCGGTAAGACCAAGCACATCACATAAAGATTTCGGAATTGTAGAAACACTAGCACCCAAGTCACATAAATCAAAACACTCATAATTTTTAATCTTGACTTTGATAGTAGGTTCCCATTCATCATGTAATTTTCTAGGAATTGAAACCTCTAATTCCAACTTTTCTTCTAAAGCTTTCATCATAGCATCAACAATATGTTTAGTAAAAGCTTTATTTTGTTCATAAGCATGGGGTGAGTTTATCATGGATTGTATCAAAGAAATACAATCAATCAAAGAGCAACTATCATAATTAAAGTCTTTGTAATCCAAAAGAGTGGGCACATCACTAGCTAAAGTTTTGACCTCTTCAAACCCACTTTTATCAATTTTCTCAACAAGATTTTCACCCTCCGAATTATTGGGGCGCCTTCTAACTAAAGTTGACTCTTCTCCAGTCCCTTTTTCATCAATCTTAATTTTACTAAACAAAGAATCAATAGAAGAAACACCAATCATTTTAAGATCTTCATCACTTTTGTGAAAGCAATCACTAGCAAACGACTTTTCTATAAATTCTCTTCTAGCTCTAAGCATAGCGGTTCTTTTCTTACTTTCATCCATGGAAACATAAAGAGCTTTAATTGATTCTTCAACCTTAGGCACAAAAATTTTCATCTTGAGATTTTCTACATCATGAGAGATTCTATCAACACTTCTAGACAAATCATCAATTTTATTCAACTTTTCTTCTATTGTAGCATTGAAAACTTTTTCAGTATTGATAAATTCTTTAATATTATTCTCAAGATCAGAGATGTTCCTATTATTATTGTAAGAAGGATTACCATGAGAATTACCATAGTTATTAGAGGAATTACTAGGAAAAGGCCTAGGATTAAAATTACCTCTATAAGCATTGTTATTGAAATTGTTTCGCGAAATAAAATTCACATCTATGGCATCACTATTTTGCTCAATCAAAGTAGACAAAGGCACATCATTAAAATCAATAGGATCACTTTTATTAGCAACCAATTTCATAAGAGCATCAACTTTTTCACTCAAAGAAGAAATTTCTTCAACCGAATTAACTTTTTTACTAGTAGGAGCTCTTTCGGTATGCCATTGTGAATAATTTGCCATGATATTATCAAGCAATTTAGTGGCTTCACCGAAAGTAATTTCCATAAAAGTACCACCCGCGACGGAATCTAAAAGATTACGAGAAACAAAATTCAACACTGCGTAAAAATTTTGTATGATCATCCAAAGATTTAACCCATGAGTTGGGCAATTCCTTAGCATCAATTTCATTCTTTCCCAAGATTGTGCAACATGCTCATGTTCAAGTTGCTTGAAATTCATGATCTGGGTTCTAAGGGAAATAATTTTTGTGGGCGAAAAATACTTAGTAATGAAAGCATCTTTGCAATTATTCCAAGAATCGATACTATTGCGAGGCAAAGAAGAAAACCAAATTTTGGCACGATCTCGCAAAGAAAACGGGAATAATTTCAACTTCACAACATCATTGTCCACATCTTTTTTCTTTTGCATATCGCATAATTCCACGAATGTGTTAAGATGGGACGTGACATCCTCATTAGGAGTACCAGAAAATTGATCTTTCATAACAAGATTCAGCAAAGCAGTATTAATATCACAAGTCCCGCACTAGTGGCGGCAGGAGCAATCGAAGTGCTAAGAAAATCATTATTGTTGGTATTTGAGAAATCACAAAACTAGGTGTTCTCTTGAGTCATGGTGACTTCGCAACAAGATTGCACTCAAAAACAGATCTGACGAGAAAACGGCGAACGAAAAAGAGGGCGAATAAAACGGCAAATTTTTGTGAAGTGGGGGAGAGGAAAACGAGAGGCAAATGGCAAATAATGTAAATTGCGAGGAGATGAGATTTGTGATTAGGAACCTGGTAGATGTTGATGATGTCTCCCCGGCAACGGCGCCAGAAATTCCTTTTGATGTCTGCTAGAACTACGTCGGTATTTCCCCAAAGAGGAAGGGATGATGTAGCACAACGACGGTAGGTATTTCCCTCAGTATGAAACCAAGGTTATCGAACCAGTAGGAGAACCACACAACACTATGTGAATGGTACTTGCACACAAATAACAAATACTCGCAACTCGACGTATTAAAGGGGTTGTCAATCCCTTTCCGGCAACGGCGCCAGAGATGGCTAGTGGACGGGAAAAAGTTGTAATAGATTGGATAAATAGATCTCGAATAAATGCAAAATAAAATAAAGTGCAGCAAGGTATTTTTCGGTTTTTGGAAATATAGATCTTAAAACAAAAGCAAATAAAAATAGATCGCAAAGGAAAATATATTAAAGAAGAGACCCGGGGGCCGTAGGTTTCACTAGTGGCTTCTCTCGAGAAAAATAGCAAACGGTGGGAAAACAATTACTGTTGGGCAATTGATAGAACTTCAAATACTCATGACGATATCCAGGCAATGATCATTATATAGGCATCACGTCCAATATTAGTAGACCGACTCCTGCCTACATCTACTACTATTACTCCACACATCGACCGCTATCCAGCATGCATCTAGTGTATTAAGTTCATGGAAAAATGGAGTAATGCAATAAGAACGATGACATGATCTAGACAAGATATATTTATGTAGAAATAGACCGCATCTTGTTATCCTTAATAGCAACGATACATATGTGTCGTTTCCCTTTCTGTCACTGGGATCAAGCACCGTAAGATCGAACCCATCACAAAGCACCTCCTCCCATTGCAAAATAAATAGATCAAGTTGGCCAAACAAAACCCAAATATCGGAGAAGAAATACGAGGCTATAAGAAATCATGCATATTAGAGATCAAAGAAGACTCAAATAACTTTCATGGATAAAAACATAGATCTGATCATAAACTCAAAGTTCACCGGATCCCAACAAACACACCGCAAAAAGAGTTACATCATATGGATCTCCAAGAGACCACTGTATTGAGAATCAAACGAGAGAGAGAAAGCCATCTAGCTACTAACTACAGACCCGTAGGTCTACAAAGAACTACTCACGCATCATCAGAGAGGCACCAATGGACATGATGAACCCCTCCGAGATGGTGTCTAGATTGGATCTGGTGTTTCTGGAACTTGCGGTGGCCGGAATTGATTTTCGTCGACTCCCCTAGGGTTTCTGGAATATTGGGGTATTTATAGAGCAAAGAGGCGGTGCGGGGGGCGGCTGAGGTGGGCACAACCCACCTGGTCACGCCTGGGCCTCTAGGCGCGCCCTGGTGGGTTGTGCTCCCCTCGGAGCACCCCCCCCAGGTGCTTCTCTGGCCCACTGGATGTCTTCTGGTCCAAAAAAAATCCACAAAAAGTTTCGCTGTGTTTGGACTCCGTTTGGTATTGATTTCCTGCGATGTAAAAAACATGCAGAAAACAGTAACTGGCACTGGGCACTATGTCAATAGGTTAGTACCAAAAAATGATATAAAATGACTATAAAATGATTGTAAAACATCCAAGAATGATAATATAACAGCATGGAACAATCAAAAATTATAGATACGTTGGAGACGTATCAATAACCCACCATGTACTCCTACATGGCCTCTCATCGCTACCTTTACCAAATCATATTCACACACTTAGCTCTCCACACTAGGACATGTTCACCACCATTCCAATCCGTCCAAGATGAATCAGACATGACACAACTCTAAGCATAGCAGGCATAACAAGCAAGCATGAATGAGTAGGCACATCATGGCTCAAACAACTCCTACTCATACTAGTGGGTTTCATCTATTTACTGTGGCAAAGACAGGTCATGCAGAGGAATGGGTTCAACTACCGCAACATGTAACAGTTGAATTGTTGTTGTCCTAATGCAGTAAAAGAGAGCAGGAGCAAGAGACTGGGATTGTATCGAAGTGATCTAGGGGGTTTGCTTGCCTGGCACTTCTGAAGAGAGTATAGCTCTTCATCCATGTCATCGAATTCATCGTCAAAACTACGTCCACTGAGAGGGAACAAACACCGACAAACAAGAGGGAACACAATCAATGCAATGCAACAATATGATGCATGATCATGACATGGCAACATGCTATGATTTGAGCTAATGTAGCTAGCAACAATTTAAATGAAGTTGGTTTGAACCCAAGGTTCAAATTTAAACTCCATGTAAGGCATTTCAAATGCCATTTATTCAAATTGTCATATACAGCAACCTTAGGTTGTTCAAACATGCATGAAAATGCCATAAATATAATCTTCATATTTTTTTGATCATTTTTCATATATAAATTATTTCATTCTGAGCTATTAGATTATTTTCTATGATTTTTAGAAGTTTTAAACATTTTCTGGAATTTCCTGGCTATTTAAAATAAACTAAATCTAGAAAATGATTTACTGCATCACCATTGTGTCACTGTGATGTCAGCAGGCCAACAGTGCTAGCCCAGGTCAAACCTGACGGCTGGGCCCTACATGTCAGCGGGTCAGTGGTTAATTAAGTTAAAAACTAAACTTAACTAAAATTATTAGGGGCCCGGGGCCCACTTGTCAGCAACCTAGAGGGGTGATTAGGTTAGTGTTAACCAGCGATTAGCCGGGGTTTAGGCCGCCGGTGAGGCCAGACACGGCGGAGGTCGTCGGAAATCCTCCTTCGGTGACCATTCGAGCGGCAAAGGGAATCTACATGAAGCGCAGGCTCGTGCGCTTCAAACACAGCAAGCGGCATCGGCTGGGATGCCCTGAAACGACGCCAATGATGAGAAGCGTGGCAGTTAGAGTTCGGTTTCGCTCGGAACCAGCGCTGTGGTGCACGACAGGTCGAGCGGTGGGGTGCTACGGGCTCCTGCAGATGTGATGAGCACGGTGATGCGCTCAGGCGCGAGCTGCAGTGACTGAAACAACGGCGGCGACATGGCCAGCGGTGGTGAGCTCTTGGCTGGATGTTGAGGATAGCTAGGGCGCGCTATCAAAGAAGGGGACAGGAGGGAACTGATCAGGGGCTCACTTGGGGCGGAGGAGAAGCTCAGCGGGCACGGGGATGCGTCGGAGCGGGAGCACGGCCGCCGGAGATCTCAGCGACCCGAGGTTGAAGAAGACATCGGTGAGGGCGTTCGGGGGCTTTCGGCGGCGCGTGGGTCCTCGAGGAGGCATAGAGGATGGATGCGGAGCTCGTGGACATCTCCAGGGGCGAGGGAGAGGCAGTGGTCGTGGCTACGGCGAGCGGCGGCGATGACGGTTCTCGGTCTCATTTGGGGCCGAGAGATAGAGGAGGGGAGGAGGTCCAGGGAGAGAGGGGAAAGTGAGAGGGGACCAAGGGGGGTCGCATGGTGATGTCCAGGGCATCGAGGATGCAGACAGGCAGGCAGGAGGTGGCGCACGTGTGCGCACGCGCGGCGAGCACACGCCCTCCTACCCACTGGCAGGTGGTTGAGGACGGTGCGCGGCTGGGCTGGGCCAGCTATAGTGCTGGGCCAGGTGGGCTGCCAGGTATGCCTTCTCTCTCTCTCTCTCGCTCCCTATTTTTGTTTTTTGTTTTCTATTTTGCAGTTTGTTTTTGATCCAGTGTTTAAACAAAATCAATTTTATAAATCCTGAAAATATTTGTGGGCACTTTTGAAATATTTCCAATAGCCTTCATTTAGTTTCAGGATTATTTGAGTATTTAAAAATAGTTATAGCATTTAAATGCCCAAATTCAAATACTTTATGGTTTAATTCAAAAATCCAGAGTGACCTAGAAAAATGTGCACCATTTTTCGCAGAGGTTCTGGACCCATTCAAAAATGATGAACTTTTGTGAAGGGCATTTTGGGTTCATTGAAATCTTTTTCTATTGAACCTAGTATTTCAGAGGGGTGCTAGGGTTTGATCAATCCCCATTTCAATTTTCAAATAAATTAAACATGATGCATGGATGCTTATGCAATGACAGGCAAGGACTAAGCTAGGGCTGTGACACCACAACCTTTCCCAATCTACATATCTCGAGTGCTCCAACCCATCTTTCCGCCAAATCAAGTTTGGCAATGGCCGGATCTGGAGCAAAAGGCAAGTGGGAGGCCTCGTGCGTCACCAACAGTGACATTGGGGACCTGAAGCGGGAAGGCTTTCTTTCCCTTGACGTCGCCCATCGAGCCCGGAGGAAGGCCAGGTCGTGTCGACGCCCCGTGCAGGCGAATGGGTGGTTCTCGTCCTCCATTTCATCCGGGGACTGGGCTTTCCCCTCCACCTGTTCATTCGAGGGTTAATGTTCTATTATGGACTCGACTTCCATGACCTGGCTCCGAAATCCTTCCTTCACATATCCCCCTTTATCATCGTCTGTGAGGCCTTCTTCGGGTCCGTCCACACTTCGGCCTATGGCTGAAGGTTTTTAATGTGAAGCTGAAGATCGTCGATGGCCATCATGCAGATTGTGGGGGTGCCATGGTGAGCAGGCTTTCCCAACTCAGCTGGCCGGAGGGCGTGTTCATAGACACGGTCAAGATCTGGCAAAAAGAATGGTTCTACATCATAGAGCCCCGAGAGGTGAACTGGACAGCAATTCTGGTTTTCAGATCCGAACCCCCGACGAGGTTAACCTCATTGACCAGAAAAGGCCTTGATTGGGAACCTGTGGCGGAGGTGAAGGCACTGCAAAAACGTGTCACCAGTATGATAGAGGCGGGAGTCGCACTGACCAATGTGGTTCAGATCATGCTCCACCGTAGTCTGCTACCTTGCAAACTCCGGGACACCCCGATGTGGTCAAGGAAGCCCTAAGACCCCCGCACCGCACAATATTTCCACGGCACCACTCGCGAGAAGCTGTGGAGAGCGGTATTTAAGCCGCAAGAGTCCTGGCCGGCCGAAAAGGAGGACATGGGCCTTGACGCCGAGACTCCTCCCAAGGAGGTAATGTGACAGCACCCTCCTATAAACTGGGGTATTTACCTTTTCATTACGAATCTTAGTTCCTTGTTTCTTATTTCCCCAGGGTTAGCTAAAGAAGGCCGTGAAGATGGGTTGTCCAGCCCTATTGCCCAAAGACACCACATCCGTTCTGCTGGGAGAAATGCTGACAGCGGCACCTTACAAGGCGCTGGAGAGGAATAAGAAGAACCCCACAAGGGGGGCTAGAGAGGGCCTCCACCAACGAGTCTCTCCAGACACAAAGTCCGGGGACACCCTCGCCCCTCCGCACAAGAGGGGGACCAGTAAGGAGAAGAGGAGGAGGAACGGAACTCTTCCCGCCCCAGGAAGAGGGCGGCACTGGCCGAAGCCGAAGGGGCCCTTCTTCAGCTCCGAAGAAGAGGAGAAAGGGGAAGCTGGTTCTGCTCGATGATAGTTCGGACTCTGACGAAGAGTCCACGGCCTCCGAGAAGGTCCCAGAGAAGGTTCCCAGGGTCAAGCCCCGTGCCGAAATGTAAAAAGCCGGAAGACTTGTCCGGACGTGTATTTTACTGACCCATTACTAAAAATATATGTCTTTTTGCATTGCAGCCCGCCGCGCGACCTCCCCGATGACCAGATGTCTGAGGGCACTTCTCCGCCAATTGGCCTGGTGGAGAGTGGAGGGCATCAGGTGTCGCGCCCCCTCCTGTCACCGATGAGCCCGAGGAAGTGGTGTCCCAGAGGACCCTGCCCATGCCGAACACGTGGGGAGATGGCGATATCGCCATGGCCGAGGCTAACGCTTCGGCCGTCGAAGACAAGGAGAAGGAGCTTGGGCAAGCCGATGCGGAGCTCGACCTTGTCAACAAGCGGTTCGACGAGGCACGAGGTTAGTATATTTTTTAAATGTGGTTCCTTGTTGTTCTTTGTCGAGCAAAGAATCCAGAGTTATCCCTAAGCGAGAAATGTTTTTGTAGCTGCCGCCACGGAGGTGGAAAACCTCAAGGCCGAACTGCTGCTGGCCAAGAAGGAAGCAGCCAAACAGAAGGCAACAGCCGAACAGAAGGCAGCAGCCGAACAGGCGGCTACCGATCTCGCGTTGGTAAAGACCGAACGCGAGAAACATGAGGCCAGGGTGACCGAAGTGCAACTAGAGCTCAAGGATACCATCACGAAAGGTGAAGACCTTGAGCAAAATAATAATTATCAGGTACCACGTTGGCAAACATGAAGACGGAGATCCAAGAGGTGCGGTCGGAGACACAGAGCACCCGGGAGGAGCTCCGGCAAGTGAAGCAAATTGCCAATGGTAAGCAGTACTTATTGCAGAGTGTTTTTGGTGGCCAAAGATTCAAGTTGCTCACCCAGGTCTGGCGTTCCGCAGGCACCTTTGTGGAGCTCCCGAGGAGTGCGGCCGACACCACAAGGCATTATGCGGCTCGGGAGGGTGACGATGAGCTGAGACTATTCTGGGTCCAATTCCAGGCACCCTCCCCTCCTCGTTAATCAAATGAAGCAGATGATGGAGCTGCACCGCATGGCGGCGCCGGCTATGAAGGATCTTTGTGTCTGCCTGTGGCTTGTCGAGCCCATACCGACCAGCAACTTCGGTTTGGTGGCCAAGCTGTGTGATGCCTTTGCTCGTATCGGGGCCATCAAGCACTCCGTATGCATCGAGGGGGATCGTATGGCTTTCTCGAAAATGATGGTGCATTGGCCGAAAATCAAGCCCGTCGAGATGGCCACTGGTCCTCCGCCAACTGGGAAAGAGCATAGGTGCCCGGAGCTATACTTTGTCGCCATGATGGACGGGGCTCAGGCAGTGGAAACGCAATGCCCCAAGGATGTACTCCTTGAGTACTTGCATTGTTATGTATTAAACTATGATCAAACCTTTATGCCATTATGCGGTTGCTTTTGTATGGTTTATCATACTTGTATGTTTGCATGTTTTAATTTTGACTCATGTGCGACCGTTTTATCCTGAGGGTTACCAGTCATCGGCTTCAGCCCCCACGTAGATGCTACGAGGGGTGTTCCGTCCTCCATACTGTAACCCTTAGCTGACGTCTCGGTGCCCGGGGGTGGTAGCGTAGGAGGGGAACGAGGCAATCAGGCTATGCGGCTTTATTACCTTCACTTAGCCATAGGAGCTTAATTGTGGGGGTTGGTAACCAGCCCCCGGTGTGGTGAGATGTTTGTGTGAACCATAGGGCCTAACATAGCTCACTCGATTAGTTCAAAGATGAATCCTTTGTATTACATGGTACAATCAATAACGATTTTTGGTTTAAAGACCGGTCATCGGATCGCCGACCAGTTCTCGCCTATTATGACAGTCAGTTTTCGGCTTTCTCCACTGAGGTACTTAACCGAACTAGGCGGAAGTACAATCGCAGTGGTTCTCCCTTTACCTCTTAGCCGAACATGCAGAACGTAAGAAGGCAAGCACAGGAGCGGGGCAACCCAACTATTGACCCAAGACATAAGTCGGAACCGGTGCATATAATGAAATATCCGAGACGCGAACACAGTGAAAAGAAGAAAGGGTGTCGGTCTTGAATGTTTAGGGCGAGCGTCTAGGCCGAGCCCCCATTCTAATAACCAGCGTATAAATAAAATTTGAAGTGTGTAATACTTTATTGGGGCGAGTTCGAAGAGCGAAAAGGAACAATCAGGAAAAATACAACATAAGGAACTGTAAGGTAACCGTAAAAAGGTTTGCTTTATTTCCAATAAGCTCACGATGTCTAGCCATACAATTCGAACTGCCGAACAAGACATCGGATAGGGATACGCTTATATAAAAAAGATAATTTTACAGATGAAAGGTTTACAGGGCCTTGATGTGTTGGTCAACACCCGAACTGTGCCCTACTGCACGTCTGCGCCTTTGCTTCTGCTAAGAGGGACAACTGTGTTGAATCATTTCCCCATGACGTGTCCTTGAAAGGGAGCTCTCGAGAGGTTGCTAAGTTGGTGGGGCCTGAAGCCAGATAGGTCCTAGATGGTACCTTGTACATCATCTGAAGACGCGTTTTTCCACAGTGCGGTCGAACCGAACTCTGGGTTAAGTCCCCACAACTGCCCATGGAATTTTGAGCATGAAGCTGTGACACTGAGGCACGTGCATGCTCCTGTAGTGGGTCGACCATGGGGGCATATTCCTATGTGCGTCGAACGTCGGAAGGTCCCTTGGTGGGAGATAGGGCCCGTACTCGTTTGTTTGCTTCACACGATTTGGAGGAGAGCAGGCACTTCGGCCATTCGTATTTGGCCACCAAGGACGCAGTGTGTTCCTCTGTCCAAAGAGAGCGCTCTATGTTGCCATTGACTGTAATGATGCCTCTTGGTCTGGGCATCTTTAACTTGAGGTAGGCATAGTGGGGGACGGCGTTGAAACGAGCGAACGTTGTTCGGCCTAGGAGGGTGTGATAGCCGCTGTGGAAGAGGGCGATATTGAAGATCAAGTCTTCGCTCCGGAAGTTATCCAGAGAGCTGAATACTACCTCCAAGTTGAGAGTGCCTGAGCAATGGGCTTCGATGCCGGGGATAACCCCCTTGAAGGTTGGGTTGCTGGGTTTGATCCTTGATGGGTCAATTCACATTTTCCGAACTGTATCTTCATAGATCAGACTGAGGCTACTGCCTCCATCCATTAGGACTCTAGTGAGGTGGTAGCCATCGATGATTGGGTCAAGGACCAGGGCCGCTGATCCTCCATGACGGATACTGACCGGGTGGTCCTTGCGATCGAAAGTGATCGGACATGCTGACCATGGATTGAACTTCGGGGCGAGAGGCTCTAAGGCGTAGACATCCCGAAGTGTGCGTTTCCTCTCCTTGTTGTGTATATGAATGGCGTAAATCATGTTCATTATTTTAACCTCAGGAGGGAATTGCTTTTGGCCTCTATTACTCGACCTGCGAGGTTTCTTATCGTCCTCGCTGCGGGGGATTTTGCCTGTGTCCTCGGCGGTGAGTTTGCCGGCCTGCTTGATTACCCAATAATTACGGTTGGTGTGGTTAGCGGGCTTGTCCGATGTGCCGTGGATCTGGCATGGCCTATCTATGATGGCGTCTAACTTAGTGGGTCCGTCCTAGTTCCCTTTAGAGGGTTTTTCCGTGGTCCAGTCTTGGAATTGCGGAATCCGGCATTTAGTGCCGTATCATTGGCCTCGGCGCCATTATGTCGGCATTTCTTTTTGTTACGCCTTGGCTTTCCGTTGCCGTGCCGGACTTCCGAAGTGCCGGGGTCTTCTGGGTTGCTACTTCTACGAGCCAACCATCTATCCTCGCCCGCGGAAAATTGGGTCATAAGGGAGGTAAGGGCCGCCATTGTTTTTGCCTTATCCTCGCCAAGCTGGCGTGCCAGCCACTCGTCCTGGATACTGTGCCTGAACGCGACTATGGCTTCGGCGTCCGGACAGTCAACAATCTGATTCTTTTTAGTCAGGAACTGATTCCAGAATTGCCAGGCTGACTCCCCGGGCTGTTGGACCACATGACTCAAGTCATCGGCCTCCGGAGGCCGGACATAGGTGCCTTGAAAGTTGGCTCGAAAAGCATCTTCGAGCTCTTCCCAGCTCCCTATGGAGTCTTCGGGGAGGTTGTTTAACCAGTGCTTAGCTAGTCCTTTGAGCTTTAATGACAGATATTTCATGGCGTGGAGGTCGTCTCCTCGTGCCATATGAATGTGGAGAAGAAAGTCTTCGATCCACACGGCCGGGTCCGTAGTCCCGTCGTAAGGCTCGATATTTACAGGTTTAAACCCTTCTGGGAATTGGTGCTGCATCACCTCGTCCATGAAGCACATTGGATGAGCGGCACCCCTTATTTGGGCCACGTCGCATCGAACTTCAGCATCCATTGGTGCCCGGCGTTGATCGCGAGCTCTACCATTCCGGTCGAGCCATGCTTGGTATCCGTTTCTTCTTTCATGAGGGCAGTCTCTTGATCCATAAATGGACCTTGATTGACCTGCTCTAACGGCTAGGTCATGTCGTAGATCGTATTGATATGCTGGTTGTGCCGCCTCCTTGCCTTTATGGCGTGGGGGGGCTGGTGGGTATTCGGGCTCTCCATCAGCCTGTATCTTCCTCGAGGGCCGCAGTCCGACTGATCACCTTGAGTCCGTCTAGGTGGTACGGGCTCGAGGGCCTCATCATCGAACTGTGGCAACAGTTTGTGCTTGGTGTAGCTCTTTGCCTGTCGTTCATAGCCGTACCCTTCTTTGCCTTCTAGGACTTTTGTCCATCTGTCGTTGAGGGTGTCTTGTTCGGCCTTTATCTGTTGTTGTTTCTTCTTCAAGCTTCGCGCGGTAGCTATGAGCTGTTGTTTGAACTGCTTTTGCTCCAATGGATCTTCTGGGATAATAAAGCTCTCAGGTCCAAGGCCGACCTCCTCTTCGGAGAGGGGCATATAATTGCTGTCTTCGGAATCGTTGGGGTCCTCGGGAACATACTGCCCCTCTAAACCATCCGATTGGTGTTCGAGGGCGGGGTTGCCGAGGTCTTCCGCATTGTCCGGGGTGTTGCCTTTTGCGGTGCCCGTGTTGCTTTCCCTGCTACGTCGCCCCTTGGAATGTCGGCGTTGCCTCTGGTGCTTGGGGGGCTCCTCTCTAGGGTTACCATCCCTTCTGGGGGTGCCGTCTCCATTGGCTACATCACTGTCGTCCTTGGGGGTGTCCACCATGTAGATGTTGTAGGTGGATGTGGCTATCCATCGGCCGGTGACGGGAGGGGCCATGGCCCAACCAACGTTGTCCATATCATCAGCCTCCTCGGAGGCATAGTCCAGCATGTTGGTTAAATCCTCGATCGTGGCTATTAGGTGGGTGGTGGGTGGGACGTAAAATTCCCTGTGGCCTGCCTCAAGGCTCCGTTGAGCGTGAGTAGAGGATGGGTCATCGACAATAGTCATCGTCTGGATCCGATCGAGCAGTTCGTTTAACAGGGCAAGGCTGACCGGATCGGTGGGAGAGATTTCTTCGGAGCTGACCTCCGTTACAATGGTGGGGAAGGGTGCGAGTCTGGCCAGGATAGGATCCTAGTCTTCGGACGTAGTACCCGTGTCGAAGCCCGCCGCCGGATCTATAGCGGGTCTGGCTGGGGCTGCCTCCCAGTCTTCGGGCGCCGAACTCCCATTAGGGCTCAAAGCCGAATCCTTGACGAGGAAGGAGGGTACGTACGGGATTGATTCCCGGTCTTCGGATGTAAGAGCCACGCCCATGCTCGAAGCTGACAGTGCGGTAAGGACCGATCCGGAGATCAGATCGGAATGAGGCGACGAAGTTGAAGCTTCGGGAGCCACGGTGGTCCCAGGCGAGGCTAAGAAACCAGTGAAGATCAGATCACCCGGAGCGTCCGTGACGTATTTGAAGTTACCAAACCTGATCTAATGCTCGGGGGCGAAGCTGTCGACCGGGTTGAGGTGCTCGGCCGAGTCAGCATGCAAGACAACACTGCCGAACGCGAAACGTTGCCCAGGGACGAAGATGTCCCTAGTGCTAATGCCATCTCCGATGATCAGGTGAGCCATCGATCCTTCGGCGATCCAACAGCGGAACTCTCAATGAAAGCACCAATGTCGGTGTCAAAACCGGCGGATCTCGGGTAGGTGGTCCCGAACTATGGATCTTTGATCAATGGAGAACAGTGGACATGGGACACGATGTTTACCCATGTTCGGGCCCTCTCTAAGAGGTAAAACCCTACGTCCTGCTTGATTATATTGCTTGTGTATAAGGGGGTTACAGAGTAGATCTACGACGAGATCAGATGAACTAAACCCTAACTAGTAGGATGGTGATTGTTCTTCTAGCCTCAATGCACTAAGACCCCTGGTTTATATAGACACCAGGGGGTACTAGCGTTTACAGATAGTCGGTTACATCAAGGAAACATCAAATCTTCCATCTTGACTTGGGGTGCACACCAAGGCACAAAAAGGTCTTCGGTCCGGATACGGTGCAGCCCAGCAATCCGGTCCACGTAAGATAGGCCGGCACCCCGAGGACCCCCTAGTACAGGACTCCCTCACCCTCCATACCAACAACTTTCCGGGGGAGTTTGTTTATTTAATTGCAATTTTAAACATGGGACTGGGCATCCCGATTACAAACCCCTCTCTTGCAAGGACAAGTGAGTAACACTCATCATGAGAATAACCCTCTTAGCATAGAAGATACTGACCACCCTCTATCTCTTCATGAGTGGTATGGGCACACAAAATAGATGTTCATTTGAATATATAGAGGTGGCAAATGCAAATTTACTTGGAATGACAGAGTAATACCGCATATAGGTAGGTTTAGTGTATTCATCTGGAACAACTTTGTTTTAGGGATTTGGATGTACAAGCAGCATTCCCGCTTAGTACAGGTGAAGGCTAGCAATTAGGCTGAGAAACGACCAACTAGAGAGCAAAAACGGTCATAAACATGCATTGTGAATAATTAACATTGAATACTAGCATAACTAGGATATAAACACCATGAACATAAATATCATGGAGGCTATGTTGCTTTTGAATCAACTACATGCATGAACAGGCGCCAAGTCAAGCCACTTGAAACATTCAGAGGAGGATACCATATCATCATACTACATCACAACCATTTTAATGCACGTTAACACCAAAGATAAATCATTATCCACTCCTAGCTACTTAAGCATGGCATTAGCAACTATAATCTCTAATTGTCATCATAAACATGTTTAATCATAATATGCTGAATCATGGATACTGAGTTAGACATATTTACAAAAACAAGAACAAATTGAGTTCATACCCACTTTTCCTTGCCATAGTCACTTCATCAAATTATAGTCATTATTGCCTTTCACTTGCATGACGGAATGATACGAAAATAATGATAGTGCAAGAGTGCCGTGGACTATGCTGGGATCCGCAAACATTTTATTCAGAGGAGAAGACAAGGTAATATGGCTCTTCGTTAAATCAACAATAATGCATATGAGAGCCACTCAACATTTTCATCATAGTCTTCCCCTCAGTACGACTCAACTAAAGAAAAGAATTTCAGAGAAACACACAAAAATGTATTTGGAGTTTTTAGTTTTTCTTGAAGAAGAAAGCAAATTAACAAAAGGAAAACATAAACAAGAAAAACTATTTACATGGGAAAGCTCCCAACAAGCAAAAGAAGAACGGGAAATCTTTTTGAGTTTTCTTTTAATACTACAATTGATTTAAACTAAAAAGGAAAAGCCGAAAAGGAGCGAGAAATATTTTTCGATTTTGTCAAAGTTTTTCAAACACACAAGAAGAAAGCAAGTAAATAAATCTAACATGGATTATACAATGAAAGAGGATTGAACACCGACAACTGAAATGAAGTGAACATGAATGTAATGTTGGTGAGAAATACATAGTCCCCCAACCTTAGGCTTTTGGCCTAAGTTGGTCTATGGCCACAACTCGAAATATCCCTCAGGATAGTACTGAGGCTCATCGGGATTCCACTAATAAACTGGGTCCTGTGGATCCCACTATTAGACAGGCTCTGCTGCTGCCTCAGGCACAGGTGCTAGCTCATGCTCAGCCACTTGGGGCGGCTCCATGCCGCAATAAGCATAAATGTTCGTGGGCATAATAGTGTACCTGCCTGAAGAAAGATCGAACAAAGAGTGTGTAGGCAGGGTAATAGTCTCACGAGTGTCCGGACTAAATACTAAGTTATAACAGAATCATGTCTTGCCTCCGTCAATAAAGTCATGTCCAACCATACTAGCATAATCTAGGTGTCTCACAGGCAAGATCTTCTCCTCAACGTCATCGTGCCTAATGGGTATCTCAAAATGCCTAGCGAGGCGAGAAGCATAAATACCACCATAGATAGCTCCCTTCAAGCGGTTAGTGTGTAAGCGTCAAGCAACCATGGCACCCAAACTAAAAGTCCTATCCTGTAAAGAGCATGGCGCAAAATAGCAAGATCCAGGGAGCTAAGTGTTCCACTCTCCCACCGTCCAGTCAAGCACTACCCGGCAAATAATGAATAACAGCAACACGGGAAAATGTAAACTAGCAACTCTAGCCTCAGAATCTCCCCTTGTTTCCCCAATAGTGACTTCGGATATAAAATCCTCAAGGTCACGGGGATGTGGCTCTATAGGGATGCCCTCAGGTGGGATCAAACAAGCCTCACAAAACTCATCAAGTGTCATCTCTCTAGGAACATCATATAAGTTGAATGTAATTGTAGTTGGATTCGCCCTAGATTTAAAATGAAAGCTTTGCACAAAAATGTTTGTGAGGAGGAGGTATTGGTCACACTTATCTTTGAGGAAGGGAAGAATACCGGTGTTGTTCGCCAAATAATAGAAGACATCGAGAATTCCCGCATCCCTTAAGAAAGTGTTGCACGACCACTCGCACGGCCATACTTCGGCAGCACGAGGAAGGTGATACTTGGGCTTTGAAACCTCCTTAGGAGCCCGGCTTGACGATCCTCTTAACCTCCACTTGAGCATTTTATTTTTCTAAAATTTCCTGGAATTTTTAGCGACTCAAAATAAAAGTGAACCAAACTCAACCAAATTGATAGCAACTACTCCCATAAGCATCTAGAGGCTATATCATGCATCAAAACTATTTTGGACCATAAAAATTTGACATGCAAGCTCAAGAATAAGGTCACCAGAGTAGCAAAAATTTTCAATATATAAAGCACTAGAATAAAAACTAATTGGACCATTGCAGGATTCACGTACCGAAGAACAATCTCCCAAAACAGTTTTGGAAATGGAGTTTTGAGCAACTAGATTGAAATTTGCAGCTGAATGAGCAAGAATGCGGGTTTGAACAACCAAGTGATTTTTGCTGGAGGAAGAAGAAGGGAGTGGGCGGCTGGGATAAGTGAGTGGGTCCCTGTGGGACCCACAAGCCCACCTGGCGTGCCCTAGGGGGGTGGCGCGCCCTGTGAGCTTGTGGCTCACAGGTGCACCCCCCTGGGATGTATTTTGTGCCAAAAATTCTTAAATATTCTACACAAAATCATACTAAAATTTCAGGGCATTCTGAGAACTTGTATTTTTTTGGTCATTTTTTATTGCACGGAAAATTCAGAAAACTGGATAATCATGGCATTTCTACTTTATTAACTTTAAATAACATAAAGTAAATAATGGGTACAAAAGGTTTGTGCTTACTAAATTCATCGACCACATGCCCGTCAAAAGAATCTGTTAATAAGGTTTATCAAGTCTTATTAACAAACTACTTTTGAATGACATGAAACCGAAGAACCTTCGTATAACACTAGGTTACCTCAATGGGAATATGCATCTCCCCAATAATAAGAGTCTCATATTTCTTTTTGACAGTAGGAAGAGGGAGTTGAAAACTTACAATAATAATTGTTGGACTCTTTTCAATAGCATTAATACCATTCACTTGAAATTGCTTCTTCAGAAAGTGTATTGTATGCTCACTAACATTGATATGAAAATTGACCTTTCTTTTGTTGCAATCAATAACAGCCCCTGCAGTGTTTAAGAAGGGTCTACCAAGGATAATTGACATGTTGTCTTCCTCGGGCATATCAAGTATAACAAAGTTTGTCAAGATAGTAACATTTGCAACTATAATGGACACATCCTCACAAATACCTATAGGTATAGCGGTAGATTTATCCGCCATTTGCAATGATATTTCAGTATGTGTGAGTTTATTCAAATCTAGTCCTTTTTATAAAGAGAAAGACATAATACTAACACCGGCTCCTAAATCACATAAAGCAGTTTTGACACAATTTCTTTTAATGGACCACGGTATAGTGGGTATTCCTGGATCTCCTAGTTTCTTAGGTACACCATCCTTGAAAGAATAGTTTGCAAGCATGGTGGAAATTTCAGCTTCAAGTATTTTTCTTTTATTAGTGACAATATCTTTCATATACTTAGCATGAGGGGCCATATTTAGAATATCAGTCAAATGGCTACACAAAAAGACTGGCCTAAGCATTTCAGAAAGCATTCAAATTCTTCCTCATCCTTATTCTTAGATGGTTTAGGTGGGAAAGGCATGGATTTCTGAACCCATGGTTCTCTTTCCTTAACATGTTTTCTAGCAACAAAGTCTGTTTTATCATAATGTTTGTTTTTAGGAGGTGGGTTATCAAGATCAACAACAGGTTCTATTTTAACATCATTATCTGGTTCTTTATCCTTGTATGGTTGGGCATCTACATGAGCATCATCTTTGTCATTATCATTATCATGAGGTGAATGTCCATTACTAGATTGTGTTTCAGCATCAGAAATAGAAACATCATTATTATCTTCAGAAGATTTTTCTACTTGAGGTTCACTAGAAGTATGCAAAGTCCTATCATTTTTCATTTTCTTTTTCTTTTTAGAAGGACTAGGTGCATCAACATTACTTCCGTGAGAGTCTTTGTTCAATTCTTTTAGGATGACCTTCTGGATAGAGTGGCTCCTGAGTCATTCAACCTCCTCTATTCATTACTCTAACACCATGATCATTCATATTATTATTCATCTCATTAATAAAATCACTTTGGGATCTAGCTTCTTGTTCTAACTGAGTTTGAACCATGGAAGCATGTTTACCTACACCTTTGACATCATTAATAATTCTAAACATCATGTAGGCATTTCATTTTAATTGTTTCATAACATAAGCATTGAAGTGATCTTGATTGAGAATGTAGTTGTCACATTCATACAAGCATTGACTAGGAGATTTATTGTAAGGAATATCACCTTCATCAAACTTTAAAAGAGAATTTACCTCTACCACCTCTAGTGGTGTGTCAAGACCATGTATTTCTTCAACAGGTGGTAAATTCCTAACATCTTCAGCTTTAATACCTTTTCCCCTCATACATTTCTTTGCCTCTTGCATATCTTCAGGACTAAGAAATAGAATACCTCTCTTCTTCGGAGTGGGTTCAGGCGGTGGTTCAGGAAGTGTCCAATCATTATCATTCTTCAATAGCTCCTCAGCTTGTTCAATTGTTCGTTCCCTGACCAGCACAACTATCTAAGTAATCCCTAGAAGAATCCATTGGTCCATTATAAAATATATCAAGTATTTCATTTTTCTTAAGAGGACTATCAGGCAAAGCATTAAGCAATTGGAGTAGCCTCCCCAAGCTTGTGGGAGACTCTCTTGTTCAATTTGCACAAAGCTAAATATTTCCTGTAAGGCAGCTTGTTTCTTATGAGCAAGAAAATATTTTTTAGAGGAGTAATAAATCATATCCTGGGGACTATGCACACAACCAGGAGCAAGAGTATTATATCATATCTTAGCATCACCCTTTAACGAGAAAGGAAATAACTTAAGAATATAATAATAGTGAATCTTTCCTCATGAGCAAATATGGTAGCTATATAAGTTAATTTAGTAAGATGCGCCACAACGGTTTCAGTTTCATAGCCCTGGAAAGGATCAGATTCAACCAAAGTAATCAACTAAGGATCAATAGAGAATTCATAATCCTTATCATTAATAAAGATAGGTGAAGTAGCAAACTTAGGATCACATTTCATTCTAGCATTCAGAGATTTTTCTTTCAACTTAACTAATAATTTTTTTAGATCATCTCTATCCTTAGAAGCAAGAAAGTCTCTAGCAACCTCTCCTTCCATAACATATCCCCCAGGTATCTTAGGCAATTCATATCAAGGAGAGCAAGGTCTAATAGGTGTTTTATAATTTTCAGTGTCAGTAATTTCATCAGTTTCATTAATATCATCAGTTTCAGCATTCTCAATTTATTTAGCTCTAGCAAGTTGTTCATCAAGAAATTCACCTAGTGGCACAGTCTTATCAAGCAAAGTACTAGCATCATCATAAGCATCATTCATAACAGAACTAGCATCATCAATTACTTGCGATATATCATAATTAATAGCAGGTGGTGGTGTCGCAAGCTTACTCAAAATAGAAGGTGAATCAAGTGCGGAGCTAGATGACAGCTCCTTATGTCCCCTCTCTTAGAGGGAACGATCTTGGTTCTATCATCCTTAAGATTCTTCATAGTGATCAATAGATATAAATCCCAAGTGACTTAGCAAATATAGCTATGCTCCCCGGCAACGGCGCCAGAAAAAGGTCTTGATAACCCACAAGTATAGGGGATCGCAACAGTTTTCGAGGGTAGAGTATTCAACCCAAATTTATTGATTTGACACAAGGGGAGCCAAAGAATATTTGGAAGTATTAGCAGTTGAGTTGTCAATTCAACCACACCTGGAGAACTAAATATCTACAGCAAAGTGATTAGTAGCACGGTAATATGATAAGTTGATAGCAGTGGTAACGATAGCAACAGTAACGGTAACGGTAGCAGTAATAGTTTTGTAGCAATTGTGATAGTAGCAGCAATAGTAGTAACTTAGCAAAAGAAATATGTGAAAAGCTCGTAGGCATTTGATCGGTGATGGATAGTTATGTTGGATGACATTCATCATGTAATAGTTATAACGTAGGGCGACACATAACTAGTTCCAATTCATCAATATAATGTAGGCATGTATTCCGTAAGTAGTCTTATGTGCTTATGCAAAAGAACTTGCATGCCATCTTTTGTCCTACCCTCCCATGGCAGCGGGGTCCATAAGGAAACTAAGGGATATTAAGGCCTCCTTTTAATAGAGAACCAGAACAAAGCATTAACACATAGTGAATACATGAACTCCTCAAACTAAGATAATCACTGGAAAGAATCCCAATTATTGTCACCTTGGGGTATGCGGATCATAACACGTAATAGGTGCATATAACTTGCAAGATCGGATCAAGAACACAAATATATTCATGAAAACATAAAGGGTTTAATTATGAAATCATGGCACTCGGGCCTAGTAGTGACAAGCATTAAGCATAGCAAAGTCATAGAAACATCAATCTCAGAACATAGTTGATACTAGGGATCAAGCCCTAACAAAACTAACTTAGTTACATGATAAATCTCGTCCAACCCATCACCGTCTAGCAAGCCTACGAAGGAATTACTCACACCCGATGGTGAGCATCATGAAATTGGTGATGAGGAAGGGTTGGTGATGACGATGGCGACGAATACACCTCTCCGAAGCCCAGAACAGACTCCAGATCTACCCTCCCGATGAAGAACAGGAGGTGGCGACGACTCTGTATCGTGAAACGTGATGATTCCTTCTCTCTGATTTTTTCCTGGATGAATAGGTATTTATGGAGTTCGAGATAGTGTTGCGGGAAGGGGCCCACAATCCTGTAGGGCGCGCCCAGGGGGGTGCCCGCGCCCCCTGGGCTTGTGGCGCCCTGGTGGCCCTCCTCTGGTAGTTTATTCCATCAGTATTTTTTATATATTCTGAAATAATTCTCATAAATTTTCCACTCAATCTGAGAACTTTTATTTCTGCACAAAAACAACACCATGGCAATTCTGCTAAAAACAGCGTCAGTCCGGGTTAGTTCCATTCAATTCATGCAAATTAGAGTCCAAAACAAGAGCAAAAGCGTTTGGAAAAGTAGATACAATGGAGACGTATCAGTCTCACATCGACGAGGCTAATCAACGGGCTATGGAGATGCCCATCAATTGACATCAATGCGAGGAGTAGAGATTGCCATGCAATGGATGCACTAAGAGCTATAAGTGTATGAAAGCTCAAACTGAAAACTAAGTGGGTGTGCGTCCAACTTGCCTGCTCATGAAGACCTCGGGCATTTGAGGAAGCCCATCATCGGAATATACAAGCCAAGTTCTACAATAAAAAAACTCCCACTAGTATATGAAAGTGACAACATAGGAGACTCTCTATATGAAAAACATGGTCCTACTTTGAAGCACTAGTGTGGAAAAGGATAGTAACATTGCCCCTTCTCTCTTTTTCTCTCATTTTTTGTTGGGCTCTTTTGGCCTCTTTTTTTATGTCCTCACTGGGACAATGCTCTTATAATGATGATCATGACACTTCTATTTGCTTACAACTCAATATAACAACTCGATGAAACTGAAACATATGACTCTATATGAATGCCTCTGGCAGTGTACCAGGATGTACAATGATACTAGCGTAACATGTATGATAATGATGAACGTTGGCTGAGCCACAAATACTATGTCAGCTATATGATCATCCAAAGCAATATGAAAATGATGATGTATGTCATAATAACAGAATGGTGGAAGTTTCATGGCAATATATCTCAGAATGGCTATGGAATGCCGTGCTAGGTATGTATGGTGGTTGTTTTTAGGAAGATATAAGGAGGCTTATGTGTGATGGAGCATAAAATATCATGGGGTTTGGATTCACCGGCGAAGTTTGCCGACTCTCGAGGTGAGAAAGGGCAATGCAGAGTACCGAAGAGGCTAGACAAATTGCGGAAAGGTGAGAGTGCCTATAATCCATGGACTCACATTAGTCATAAAGAACTCACATACTTATTGCGAAAGTCTATTAGCCCTCGAAGAAAAGTACTATTACACATGCCCCTAGGAGGGAGGCTGGTAGGAGTTAACCATCGCGCCCCCCCGACCTCCATGCAAATGAAGACACACAATAATAAATCGTGCTCCAACTTCTAAGCATAACGGGAGACTATACGTCCATGCTTCTGGAATCACAAACCTTAACACCAATATTCTTACTAAACCACAATTATTCACTACTATAACCCACATATTACCATCTCTATGTTGCAAAACTATTGCAAGGAATCAAACTTATCATATTCAGTGATCTACATGAAAGTTTTTATTATATCCCTCTTGAATACCTATCATATCAGGACCAATTTCATAACCCGTGCATATTTCCATTACTATTTAGTATACTCTCACAAAGATATAACTGAAGCATGAGAGTGTAACTATTTCCTTAAATTATAACCACTGTCGTGCTCTAAAAGATATAAGTGAAGCACTACAGCAACTTCCTGGCTCAAAAGATATAAGGGGAGCATATAGAGTATTCTAACAAACCGCTAATAAATGCGTGTCCCTCTCAAAAGGTGTGTGCAACAAACAATGATTGTGGCAAACTAAAAATAAAACAAATAAAATACTACTATAACACACTATGCTCCAAGAAAAACTCATATCATGTGATGAATAAAAATATAGCTCCAAGTAGTATACCGATGGATTGTAGACGAAAGAGGGGATGTCATCCGGGGCATCCCCGAGCTTAGATTCTTGGTGGTACTTGAATATTACCTTGGGGTAACTTGGTAATCCCCAAGCTTAGGTTCTTTCCACTCATTATTCCTTCATCTATCGTGATCTCACCCAAAACATGAAAACTTCAGCACACAAAACTCAACAGAAATCTCGTGAGATTCGTTAGTATAACAAGCTAATCATAAACTTTAGGTACTATTATAAACCCATTTATATTTTATCATTGCATAATACCTATTGTACTCTAACTTCTCCATGACTTATACGCCCCGATATAATCCATGGCATCATTAAAACAAGCAAACTATGCAGCGAAAAGAGAACCTGTCAAAAACGGAACCATCTGTAATGATCTAAACGAACAAAATACTTCTATAACTCCAAAGAGTCTGAAAAGTTAGGACAACATGGGCAATTTGCTTATAAATCATGTGTAAAAAATCCGAATTTTATCATGTTCCAGTGAATTTAAAGAATTCCAGTACTGGGTGCAAAAGTTTCTGTTTTTTCATAGAATCAAGTCAACTATCAACAAAATCATCCCAAAGACTTTACTTGCCACAACCACTAATTAAAACACAAAAAACAATCATAACAATAGCATAATTGTATCAAAAAAAAGGAAAGAAAACAAGAAAAAAAGATTACTATTGGGTTGCCTCCCAACAAGCGCTATTGTTTTACGCCCCTACCTAGGCGTAATTCATAGTTTCAAGTATTGTCGTCCTTAGTTTTCAACCCATAGGTGGCCCTCATAATAGATTCATATGGTGGCTTAATTCTCTTTCTAGGTAAGTGTTCCATTCCTTTCTTCAATGGAAATTGGAACGTTATGTTTCCTTCTTTCATATCAATAATAGCACATATGGTTCGTAGAAAAGGCCTACCAAGTATTATAGGACAAGATGGATTGCATTTAATATCGAGCACAATGAAATCCATGGGCACATAATTTCTATTAGCAAGAATAAGCACATATCTATTCGACCCAATTGTTTCTTAATAGTTGAATCCGCTAAGTGCAAATTAAGGGAACATTCGTCCATATCAACAAGGCCTGGCAAATCACATAAAGATTTTTGTATAGTGGACATGCTAGCACCCAAATCACAAAGAGCATTACATTCATAATCTTTAATCTTTACTTTAATAGTAGGTTCCCATTCATCATGCAATTTTCTAGGTATTGAAACCTCCAACTCTAGCTTTTCTTCATGAGCTTTCATCAAAGCTTCTACGATATGTTTAGTAAAAGCTTTATTTTGTTCATAAGCATGGGCTGAATTTATCATGGATTGCAACAAGGAAATACACTCAATTAAAGAACAACTATCATAATTAAAGTCCTTATAATCCAAAGTAGTGGGCACATCACTAGTTAAAGTCTTGACCTCTCCAAACCCACTTTTATTATTTTTATCATTAAGATCATCACCCTCTGAACAATTGGGATGCCTCTAGCTAAAGTTGACTCATCTCCAGTCCCCTTTTTACCAAGTTTTATATTACTAAGTAAACATTCAATGGCCGAGACACAATTCATTTTAATATCTTCATCATGATTACGGTAAAAATCAGGCGGAATAGCCTTTTCTAGGAATTCTCGCTTAGCTCTCGACCTAGCGGTTCTTCTTTACTTTCATTAACGGAGACATAAATAGCTTTAATGGACTCATTGATATCATGCTTAGGTGGCAAAATTATAGATCTAAGTGTTTCAACATCATGAGTAATTATATCCATGTTCCTAGCCATATCATCAACTTTATTTAATTTTTCCTCTACCATGGCATTAAAAATCTTTTAAGAATTAATGAATTCTTTAATATTACTTTCAAGATCAGTAGGTATCCTATTATTATTATAAGAATTTCCATGGGAATTACCATAATTATTGGAGGAATTTCTGGGATACTGTCTAGGATTAAAATTGCCTATATAAGCATTGTTATTGAAATTATTTCTAGAGACAAAATTCACATCAACGACATCATTATTTTGCTCAATCAAAGTTAATAATTGCCCATCATTAGGATCAAAATGAGCATTCTTATTAGCAACCAATTTCATAAGAGCATCCATTTTATCACTCAACGTAGTAATTTCTTCGACATAATTGACCTTCTTACCAGCTGGAGCTCTTTCGGTATGCCATTAAGAGTAATTTTCCATAATATTATCAAGGATTTTGTAGCTTGTCCTAACATAATTTCTACATTCTAGAAGATTTCTGTGTACCAAATACGTGCACCAAACGCAAACAAGAGGGTTGTCAATCCCCTTGGCGGTTACTTGCAAGGATTAAATCTCATAGTGGTAGATAGATAAATTATAACGATAAAATAAAATAAAATAGAAAATTACAGCAAGGTATTTTTGTGTTTTTATAAATGATAAACGTAGAACCGGGGGTCATATCTTTCAGTAGATGCTTCTCTCTCGAGCAGATAGCATACGGTGGGTGAACAAATTGCTGTTGGGCAATGATAGAAAAGTGCATAGTTATGACGATATTCAAGGAAATGATCATGTACATAGGCATCACGTCCGAGACATGTAGACCGACTTCTGCCTACATCTACTACTATTACTCCACCCGTCGACCGCTATCCAGCATGCATCTAGGGTATTAAGTATAAAACAGAGTAACGCCTTAAGCAAGATGACATGATGTAGACAAAGTAAACCCAATAAATATGAATAAACCCTATCGTTTTACCCTTAATGGAAACAATACAAATACGTGTATTGTCCCCTACTTTGTCATTGGGATATAGAGCACCGCAAGATTGAACCCATTACAAAGCACCTCTCCCACCGAAGATAAATCAATCTAGTTGACCAAACCAAACGGATAGATAGGAGAGAAATACAAAGCTATAACAATCATGTATAAAAGATTTCAGACAAGAATCAATTAATATTCATAAATATTCAGATCATAAACCCATGATTCATCGGATCCCAACAAACACACCACAAAAGAATATTACATCAGTTAGAACTCCAAGAACATCGAGGAGAACATTGTACTGAAGATCAAAGAGAGAGAAGAATCCATCTATCTCCTAGCTATGGACTGTAGGTCTATGGTGAACTACTCAGACAACATCGGAGGGCAGCAAAGATGATGTGGAAGCCCTGCGTGATCGATTCCCCCTCTGGTAGAATACCGGAAAAGGCCTCCAGATGGGATCGCGGAAGAACAGAAACTTGCGTCGGCTTTGGGTGGCTCTTTGTTGGTTTCTCGATTTTAGGGAATTTATAGAGGTGGAATTAGGTCAGACGGAGCGACGAGGGGCCCACAAGGCATCAGGGAACGCATACCCCCTGGGCGTGCCATGTTGCCTTGCTGTCTCCTCGCTTATTGTCTGGTCTCTTCCTGGAGTTCTAGGGTCTCTTTTGTCCAAAAAAAATCATCAAAAAGTTTCGCAGCGTTTGGGCTCCGTTTGGTACTGATCTCCAGGAAAACCAAAATCAAGCAGAAAATAGCAACTGGCACATAGCAGTGGGTTAATAGGTTAGTCCCAAAAAATGATATAAAATACCACAAAAAGTTATATAAAGCATCCAAGATTGATATTATAATAGCATGGAGCAATAAAAAATAATAGATACATTGGAGACGTATCAGCAGTGAAGGTTTGAACTTGGAAAGGAAGGAGGAAAGAGCGGAAATGTGCCTTTTGGACGGGGGGAGGGGGTGGGGAGCTACATATTTCCGCGGTTGCCAATTTTTTTTGCTTAGTGCAGCGTAAAACTGGCGCGCAAGTGTGATCGACGCATGGGCGGTGGACTGTAGCCGACGAAGCTTCCAGGATAAGCAATACATGAGGGTGCCCCAAGATATGTTATACTCCATCGCACATGATTCTTGCTAATAAACTGTTTGTGGTAGAGTTGATTTTTTCATTCTGATTTGAAAGACAAAATGGGTTTACGGCGAGAAAGGATGGTGTTTGAATTGCTAGCACATTTATCTACGGTGAATATGCAACTATAGGAGTGTCATTTTAAAATTTGGAATTATTCAGGGTTCCTTTTGCCTTTTTTATACATTAATTGAGTTTCTAGGCATTTAATGTGCATAATTAAAATTTGTACTACATGCAGATGCTCTGGTGCACCAAACTGGGTTAAAAACTCATATATGTGTCTTTTGGTGAATGTTTAGGTCCCATGCAAGAAATTGGATTGAATTTTGAACATCTAGGTGTCGTGGCTTGGCCAAAAACATGGAGAAACTTGGTTTTAAAATTCCTATAAATCCAAAACTCACCTAAAAATCATGAAACTTGGCATGGTGTTATGACATGGCACCAGCATGTGTGGTAAAAAATTGTCTAATTTGGCACAAGTTTTGGTATAAACTTCTCACAAACCAGAGCTTCTCTCAAGAAGCCTCATGGTTCCGAGAGGGAACGTGCACTACTGCAGGATGCTGCTAACACGACACTACAATCAGAGACCCTTTGATGAAACTGTGTGCGATGCATTAATCGCAAACAGGGATGTGAAAAAACCATAAAAAAGATGCAAAACGTTTGCGATGGCAGAGACAACAAACACGGTTCAGATTTTAGTTATGTGTGCAATATACGGCATATCAATGTGTGCAATATACGGCATACGGTTGATCCATATGAACTATTTGCGATTAGACAGAACAACAAAAACAGGTAGCCATATCAATGTGTGTGCAATATACGGCATAGAGTTCGCTCCGATGAACTATTTGCTATTAGGGAATGCAATAGAAACGGTCAGCTAGATCAAGGTGTGTGTGATATACGGCATAAGGTTCACTCGGACGAACTGTTTTCGATTAGGGAAGAGAACAGAAATGGTTCAACTTAACAAGATGTGTGTGACATGCGACATACAGTTCACATAGATGAACTGTTTGCGATGAGCCAAAAGAACACAAATGATTCGTGTAAACAAGATGTGTGTGATACGCAGCAAACAGCCCACTCGGATGAACTGTTTGCGATGATAAATTATAACACAGACAGTTACTATAGTTAGTTTGTGTGCGATTCTGTTTGTACAAAAAACTTTGAAAAATGCAAACTAGTTGCTTGCGGTGGCTAGGAGTATCGCACACGATGCGTCCGTGAGTACTCGTGTGCGATGATTAGTAAGTTACACATATGTTTCCTTATGTTAACACGTGTGTGATAAATAACATGTGGCACCGCATACGGTATTCAGGTTGTGTGTGTGCTCCACTTAGTCTTCCCGCACTCGAGCGAATGCTTCCCGCGCTCCACATGGGTGAATTGTAAAATCCATGCCTCTTCCCTCATCGGTTTCCCGCCACCAGCTAATGGCTTGCTGCATATAACCCAGGTGGCAACGCACCATCACGACACTCTGCACAGATCTAGTCCTCACCCATCTGCCATTAGTTATTCCAGGCATGCCAGGCAACGACAAAATCTTCGACGTCGACCCCTACCTGCGTTACATCTTCAGCGAGGAGAACGAGCCGGAGCAGGTCGGGGAGCAAGAGCTTCATCAGCCGGTGCAGGCACCATGGCCCATCGGCAGCGATATCGGCATGACAGTCCTTGGGCGTGCACAATCGACATATTGCAGAGGAGGTGTGATGAGCAGTTTGCCATCCACCGTGCAAAAGATCCAGAGCTGCTCGGCGACATGATCGATGACCCACCAGAAGAGCCGCCGTCACCAGTGCTCATCGAGAGCCTGATGCCCTGCAAGGAATGGGCAGAGGACCTCTGCAATTCAGTCAAGACACAGGCAGCCTGTGGCTTCATCATTGCCCGCGGTGGCCATGTCAACCTCAATCCCGACGATGTGGTGGCCAGGCTCGACTGCATCCTTGGCGAAGTTGACGTCCCCGACGAAGTAGAACATCGCCAACGTGATATCTTGAGGATGCAGGTGATGGACGGAATTTGCTACTAGGCCAGAGACACGGAAATGGAGCGGTTCTGCGGAGATATCATGTGCGGTATTGCACACTGTCAAGCTCTTCTGGAAGAGGGCCAGCAGCCCAAAGAGCCTCCCAGCGCCAGCAACTCCGTAGGCGGAGGCGGGTCGGGACACTTGGAATGAACGGCCGCAAGGGTGCCATGCTGATCATGGAGTCCGAGAAGACCGTCGTCGGAAGGCCGCCAGCTCAGCCTTTTAGCCTATATTTTATTATAATTGTATGCATATGTAGGTCGTGAGTGTTTTGAGCCTTGCCACATGTGGCATTTTAAATTATCCTAAATATGTAAGACAATTATTAATCGTTGCCATTGTAAATTTGCCTCAATGGTGAGCAGAGCGCGCTGGGATGCCAAAGCGGAGCGCGCCGCGGCCGCCTCAATGGCGAGCAAAACGCGCGGACGGACATGAGCAGAGCGCGCCGTGGCTGCCTCAACGGCAAGCAACTACGTGGTCAACCTTCTGGCACCCTGTGGGAGGCGCGATGGCGCATCCCGTTGGACACGATGGTGATATCTTGACCGTGTGTGATAGTGGGCAGACACGTACACGTACATCCGAGAACGCGGGCCCACTTTTCGGGCTTCCGATGCATGGCATACGGTTGATCCAAAGAACTGTTTGCGATGAGCCAGAACAACAGAAACGGGCTTCGTAGGACCAGAACCATCAATAAATTTTGACCTTGTTTCTCGTCACATTGCAGATTACAACGCAATAAGTAATTGCAAATCTGTTCACACCGATCAAACTAATATGTGTTCACACTTAGGACCGGGCTATAAAAACTACCCACTCGAAAATTACTTCACAGTTCCTCTCCTCATCACCCACAAAACTGGTCTTTCCTATCTAGTCGTTCCGCCATGACCGGTAGGAGGAGTTTCGGGTGGACATATAACTAGGCAGCAAAGACCAAGACCACGGAAGCACTAGAGAGGTCCCGCCGCGAAGCGGCAGCCGCAACAGAGATGTCCCAGCACGACGCAGAGCCCTCAAACGAGCTCTCACAGGCACGCGAGGTCTCTCACAAGCGCACTAGCCACATCGGCGATCGCGACGAGCTGGCGATGCTAAAGTCCTTGGCCGGTGACAATGACATTCTCGCTAGCCTCATTAAGCAGCAGGAGCTAGTCGACGGCTTGATGAAGCTGCTCGAGATCAGCGATGCCTCGGTTGAGAAGGCGACCGGCCTCATCGAGCAACTCATGGGTGACAATGTGAAGCTCCTCAAGGCACTCGCCGAGAAGGAGGAGGAGGCCGCCGGCTAGAAGATGCTGCATGAGCATAGCAGTGCCTCGGGAATGACGCTGACAGTGGTCGTCGAGGAATAGATGGGTGACTTGAGGAAGCTTCGGATCAAGCGCGAGCAGGAGGTGGAGGACTCCGTGGCTGCTTTCAAGCAAAGTCATGAGGAATTGAAGAAGGAGCTGGAGGATGTCATCGCTCGGTGATCCATCGACAAGTAGAGATAGTAGTGACCCAGATCGTTGTCTGTGATTTCCTTCTTCTCATGCCCCTGTGTCTTCCGAGCTTTGCCGCATGTGGCATTTCAAATTATCCGGAATATGTAAGACAATTATTATCCGTGCCATTGTAAATTTGTTGTCGTATTATCCATTGCCATTTTATTTGTCGTCGTATTATCCGTTTCCCTATGTGGCATTTTAAATTAGGCCGGAATACGAGTTGAAAACACGAACAAAGCAAATGCTAATGTTGAGCGGGGCCATGGGATCACAAGCAAACACCCTCCGTCCAGGTGCTTTAATGAACCGTGTGTTAAACAGCGGCTCGGCCGCCATTAATGGAGAAGTTGTGAGCGAGGCGGGCAGCTGGTGGATGGAGGTCAAAGAGCTCGCTTCCCGGTGAGCATGGTTGGCCTTGCTGCTCGCATGTGTCCCGTCGAGCCTGCGTGGTGGACAGGATGCACGCGTCCCGTCGAGCCTGCACGGCGGACTGCTCGCACGTGTCCCGTCGAGCCTACACGGCGGACTTCTCGCGCTCGTCCCGTCTAATCAAACAGCTGCACACACGCCACTGAGTATGGTTAAATTTTGGCACAAAATACAAAGATGACCAATGAACGAGGACGGAGGTAGTACTATCCCATAAGAAAAGAGGGACGCATGGTCGCACCTAAATGGTTACGGGAACACACGGTTCATATAATACAACCATTTGCGATATTAACGTGTCAGCTATTTGTTTCAAAAGGACTTCTTTGGCTATTAATGTGTGCGCCTGGACTCAAACTGGACGATTTTTTTTACCACAGCATATATGTGCCATGTCATGAAACCATGCCAAGTTTCATGTTTTTTGGGTGAGTTTTTGATTTACTGGGATTTAAAAACAATGATTCTCAATGTTTCAGGACGATGAGAAGTTTGTAATTCATTCCCATTCCTTCAATGAGACCTAAACATGCACCCAATGACACATGTAAGATTTCCCACCCATTTTGCTTCACTGGAGCATGTGCTTGTAGTTCAAATTTGAATTATGGACTACATGAAATGCCTGGAAAACTTAATTAATATATAAAATGGCCAAATGAACCCTGAACAGTTTCAAATTTCAGCATGACACTCCTGTTATTCTATGTTGCCTGTAGAAAACAAAGTTCAAGGCGAGAAGAGGCAGCAATTATCGTTTTGCCCACAAGAGGGGCATGTTTCCCTACCGGAACCACGAGGGTTGCGAGAACCTTCGGTTTGTAAGAGGCTTGTAATATAGCTTGGCCCAAATTAGACAATTATTTTACCACGACATATATGTGCCATGTAGTGACACCAAGCCAAGTTTCATGATTTCCTGGTGAGTTTTGGATTTACAGAGATTTAAAAACCGAGATTCGCAATGTTTGTGGCCAAGCCAGGACGCCGAGATGATTGAATTCATTCCCGTTCCTTCCATGGGACCTAAACATGCACCCCAAGGACACATGTACGTTTTTTCTAGCCATTTTGGTGCACTAGAGCATGTATGTGTAGTTCGGATTTGAATTATGGACATTAAATGCCTAGAAAACTCAACTAATGAATAAAAAAGGTCAAACGAACCCTGAATAATTTCAAAGTTCTGCGTGAATCTCCCGTTTTTCCATGTTGCGTGTAGAAGAAAATACAAGGCAAGAAGAGGGAGCGATTATTGTTTCGCCAACAAGGGGACACGTTTCCCTATTGAAACCACGAGGGTTCTTGCGACATGCTCCGGTTTGTAAGAGGTTTGTAATGAAGCTTGGCCCAAATTGGACAATGTTTTTACCATGACATATATGCGCCATGACGTGACACCATGCCACCTTTGATGACTTTCTGGTGAGTTTTGGATTTATGGGGATTTAAAAACCGAGATTCCAATTGTTTGAGGATGAGCCAGGAAGCCGGTACGGTTGTAATTCATTCCCATTCCTGGCATGGGACCTAAACATGCACCCAAGGACACATGTATAATTTTTTTAGCCATTTTGGTGAACTGGAGCATGTATTTGTAGTTCAGATTTGAATTATGGACATTAAATGCCTAGGAAACTCAATTAGTGTATAAAAAGGCCAAACGAACCCTGAATAAGTTTAAATTTCAGCACGGATATCCTGTCGTTCCATGTTCCTGTAAAAGAAAATAAAAGGCGAAAAGAGGTAGTGATTATCGTTTCGCCCACAAGGAGAACACGTTTCCCTATCAGAACCACGAGGCTTCTTTGAGAGAAGCTCCGGTTTGTAAGAGGTTTGTAATAAAGCTTGGCCCAAATTTGATAATTTTTTTACCACGACATATATGTGCCATGACGTGACACCATGCCAACTTTCATGACTTTTTGGTGAGTTTTGGATTTATGGGGATTTAAAAACTAAGATTCCAAATGTTTGAGGACGAACCAGGATGCCGGTACAGTTGTAATTCATTCCCATTCCTGGCATGGGACCTAAACATGCAACCAAGGACACATGTATAATTTTTCTAGCCATTTTGGTGAACTGGAGCATGTATTTGTAGTTCAGATTTGAATTATGGACATTAAATGCCTAGGAAACTCAATTAGTGTATAAAAAGGCCAAACGAACACTGAATAAGTTTAAATTTCAGCACGGATATCCTATCGTTCCATGTTGCCCGTAGAAGAAAATACAAGGCGAAAAGAGGTAGTGATTATCGTTTCGCCCACAAGGGGGGCACGTTTCCCTATCGGAACCACGAGGCTTCTTTGAGAGAAGCTCCGGTTTGTAAGAGGCTTGTAATAAAACTTGCGCCAAAATGGACAAAAAAAATTCCTCGACATATATGTGCCATGTCGTGACACCATGCCAAGTTTCACGATTTTCGGGTGAGTTTTGGATTTACGGGGATTTAAAAACCAAGATTCTTCTCACGAAATGTTTTCAAATAGCACATGGTTCACTCACGAAAGCCGTGTGCCTACCAAACAGTGGCCGACGCCCCCCTCCCCTGCTGCGCGCGTGATCTGAGTCGTGCATTCTAATTGGCCAGAACCCAAACCCCACGGATCATACGTCTGCACCGTTGGATGCTCCCAGATCGAACGGCAATCCTCACCCCTTTCAACAGCACATGCAGTATATGGGTAAGCATAGTGCGCATGCGTCGTGCTAGCTCACGCTTCCTTCTCTACTAAGTTTTCTATATTAATGTTGTTATATATCCAAACAGGCTACCGTTTCCCGCCACTCCTCTCATCGGTTTCCCGCCTCTTCTCCCATCATTTTCCCGCTACCAGTGTCAGTGCTCATTGAAGGCTAGGCGGCGACACACCGTCCATGTAAATATTGCACACAGTTTCTAAAAGCACAAATGTGTGTGATAGGAGGGAGTAGGCCCCATAGGGTGACCAGCGTGAAACGCCTAAAGGCAAGGAGGCAATTCCTATCAGCAAGGGGCGGCTTCCCATCCGCTAGCCTTGTCGAATAGAACGTAGAAGTTAAGCGTGCTTGGGCTGGAGTAGTCCAAGGATGGGTGACCCGGTGGGAAGTTGCATATCTCAAGCTTCATTTAAATGCTATGACACGGTCATTATAGAGATAAATATCTCTATAGTGACCTGTCATGGCGATTATATAAACCTTGGGACCCTTCTTTTGCTAATTTGTAGACTATGTTTTTATTGGTTATTTTTTGCTCTAAATAATTAAAGAATGATTGACTCTATAGTGACATGTCATGGCGATTATATAAACCTTTTTCAGGTCGCATGCAGGGTATAGGGGGCCGGGTGTTTTGATCGATCATGTCTCCCTTGTGCGGTTTATAGACACCGCACATATCTGTGGGCTCCCCGAGGTATATATTATCCTTGACCGATAATGAGGGGGGCCCACACAATTTATCCCTTTGACCCAACAACGAGAAGGGTTTGACCATGATGGTTTCCTATTGCTATGTGTGCCATGTTAGACCAAATAAAGTTTGAGCGCATGCATTGGATGACACCCCCCCTGCCGCCTTGAAGTTGGGAAACCGACATCGTACGTATTGAACTAGGCTTGGGGTCGGGTACGGTGTTTGGTTTGTAATATAGTTGGTGGCCCATTGAAGTTGTGCATTCGGGATTTAAACACATCACACACCACCGTACCCATACATATTTTCGGGCCGCATGCAGTGTATACGGGGTCTTCTGATCGACCATGTCTCCCTTGTGTGGTTTTTTGTGATGACACGCATATCTGTGGGCTCCCCGAATGTATATATATCATCCCTTTGATCGATAACGAGGGGTATGTGTTGGCCATGAATGGATTCCTCCTAGTTCGTGTTAGGGCCGGTCACCGTCACATGTTGTTCAACCAAAGCTCGAGCTCATGCGTTGTCAGGATTCCCTCCCACATGCTCGGATTGCTGCGTTCGACCTACACCGTACCCTGCATATTTTGTCCTTAACTACCTGGCCTTCATGGTTGTTGTCTGTATCGAGAGGTAGGCACCACATCTAAATTGTACATTATTCTATATTGAAAACACACATCACCCCTTCCAACGTACATCATTTTGGGCCGCATGCAAGAGGTGCTGGTTTTGTGGTCCCTCTCGTGCGATTTTTTATGATGGTTCAATCTATTGGCCCAAGCGGTTTATCGACAACAACAGTTGTCATTTGACCAAACGATAGACTCACTGGTCCGTCTTATGGTAGGTCATGGCGACATGCATGTATGACCAAAGTATCATTACGTGCATCCGCCCCGCTGACACGAAGTGGGAGGTGGGTCAAGCACCCTAGCTAGCTACGACATTATGTCATTATAGATAGATCCAAGGGTGCTTTCGGGTTTGCGAGGCAGGTGACACCAAAGTTGTGCTTTGTGTATTTAAAGTTTTAAATACCCTATATTCCTACATATATTTGGCCACTTCCAGGTGGTTCTTGACTTCTGGCCCCTCTCATCGATCTTCGACGACGCGCCCAACCATGGGCCCGCGTGGTCAAAGTTGTGCATTGGAATTTTGAACATCACAGACCACCCTTTTCACTCATATATATTTGGGCCACATGCTGGTGTGGCTGTCTTCTGACCCTCTCTAATGTTTTTTTTGCTGCAAAGACTCTGATGACGCTCAACGGACATGGGGTATAATGTCTTGACCATGTGCGATGCATGTGTGCTGTGAATCACCACGACTGCGCAAGCGCGAGCAAAGGTGGAGGTACTGGCTCAACCGTGTGCGATGCAAGTGCGCGGTAAAATCACCACGACTACGCAAGCGCGAGCAAAGGGTGGAGGTACTGGCTTAACCGTGTGTGATGCAAGTGCGCTATAAAATCACCACTTGCGCAAGCTAAAGGCAGGTAGTTTATTTAGATTGAATTCCACATCTATGTTTGAAAATTAGGACGAACCGTGTGCAATAGACCAGCTAGCTAGAAATTTAAAAACAAACTACCCGCCTTGAGCGTTGCAACAATCGGCAGTTCCGCCACTTTTCCTTATTATCATACACGCATATTCTTATTGGACCATGCGCGCTTGGGTACTCCCGCCCCGCATCAATTCCTTTACCCAAATTTTAGTAGCCGTCGTACTTCAACCATCGCCCACACTCCTCCGGCACCGACCTTATAGTAAAATTGCAGTAGCCGAGGCATTTGAACCGTCGCCCTCCCTCGTCCACCACCATCTCCACCCACCATTACTAAAATTTTCAGTAGCCACGGCGTATCATCAAATACCACCCCCCTCCATAGTCCCCCACCCTCCCCCCTCCCCCTCGAACCCTAGCTCACCGCCGCCGCCGCCAACCCCTCCCGGTCTGCCCATTCCTCCTAGCTTAGATAATACAGTTCAGGTTACCCAGCGATTCCCATACCGTCGCCCACTCCCCCAAGTTTTTAGATGAGGCCTGCGGTGTCCCTCCCCGCCAGATCCACATCCCCTGCTCCAGAATGTCGCAGCCTAAGCTCGACCACGTATCCCGGGGAGCCCGACGAGCGGTCGGCCAAGAGGAGGTTTATCATAGCCTCTCCGGCGGACGTTGGCGAGGTGGCCGCCATTCGCCCCAACCTGTCGATCCTGGAGCAACACATCACCGTGGAAGCCGGCGAAGACGTTGACTATGTTGCCATGACGAAGGCTTCATGTCAGCGGGCTAGCGTATTACTGTATCTCGGGAAAGTTGGCTACGACATCAAGCTCGTCGACAGCGACATCTTCACGCGGGCCATGTCATAGGTTAAGTGGTCCATCCCCAACCCCTCTGGTTCAACCACCGTCGATCTCTTCAATGGCCCTGCCGCTGATCTCCTCTGCCAAGCGGTCAAGGATTTGCGATCCTTGTAAGCCATCGAGCCCATTTTGTCATTTCTGAAGGACACATTCTACGGCGGCGGCTTGGGATCCTCAATTGCCAAGTCAGATCTCATTGACCACGACCTCGACCATGAGAAGGGCACCCACAAAGGTTCTTCCAAGGTGAAATAGCCCATCTGTGACATCAGAGAGCGCACCATGGGTCTGTGCTCTTCCAACTGGAAGGATCCCGTCCATGACATGTGAGGCAACAACCTATCAACAAATCTTACCTTTTCTAGCTTGCCAACCCGTACCCTTTGTTGTAGTAGCATTTACCGTGCGGTGCTTTAACTGTGTCGTGTTTAATTATTTTAGTTATGCAAAAATGTATTGTTCAATAGGGCTATGTGATGTTTAAGTACGAATTGTCCACTTCAGTTTCATGAATGGCTATATTTGGTTGTTTATAGTGAGTAGATGCCTTGTTTATCTGTATTTAGTTGTTAGGTTGGTTGCAGTGAGCATTTTTCTAGTTATCAAGCAGATGCCTTGTTTATATGTATTTGGTTCTTAGGTTGGTTGCAGTTAGCATTTGTCCAGTTATCAAGCAGATGCCTTGTTTATCTGTATTTGGTTGTTAGGTTGGTTGCAGTGAGCATTTGTCCAGTTTTCAAGCAGATGCCTTGTTTATCTGTATTTGCTTGTTAGGTTGGTGTCGAGCCCCTTTCTGGGATTAAATCTCAGAAAAGGCCCTAAGTCACACCAGCCCCAAGATCAACACAACTGGTGGACTTCCTTGATACAGATAACCAGTACAAATAATATTACACTGGGTTGAGTCTGAAGGCTCAACAAAATTATTACAAACTCGCCAAATATATGGCAGTGGCGGAATATGACAATGGTGTGGTGGTGATACATCTCTGATACAATAACGTAAAGCCAAGCGTCAGAGTGAGGCTTGACTATTTTATTGGTGTAGCGGAAGCTCAGCGGATGATACATGTGGTAGACTCCTATATCATAGGTGACTGACCGGGACTCCTCTAAGCGTCGGGCTCGCTAGCGCAATCCTTCTCCACAAGCTCGTCCTCCTCCAAGTCTGGCCAAGTAAATAGCCAGGGACAAGCCAGTGAGTACGTTGGAATGTACTCGCAAACATTTTGAACAGAAGATATAATGGATGCACATGCTCATGTAGGAACATAATGACATGCTCATGCTGACTAAAATCCTGGTCATGACATAATTATAAAATAATGCGGGAGTAAATAAAACATGTTAGCCATAACTAGTCTGCTAAGAAAAAAGTAAAAGCAGGTGAATGCCACGGGTAGTCTAGCCAGCCCAAGTGACATTCAAAAAAAAAAGAGAGAAATGTCGGTCGGGTGTCTACAAGAGTAGTGGCGAGATAAACCGCCTGTTAACTCGAGAGACGCCACAAGAGGTCTTGAAAAGAAATGCCTGTTGGGCGTCAAGTGACGCCACGGTTGGACTTGAAGAGAAATGTCAATCGGGTGTCCACAAGAGTAGTGGCGAAATGAACCGCCTGTTAACTCGAGAGACGCCACGAGAGGTCTTGAAATAAATAGTTGGGTGCCCGGGGTAGTCTAGGCAGCCCCTGAGACACTCAGGAAGGAAATAAATTAAGAGAAATGGGTTAGTCCTCAATATAGCCATAATAATATTTATTAAGCATAAAAAAAATAAGGGTAGCAACAGGGTATCAACAATTATACTGCAAAAATGAGTCAGACATTTTTTTTTAATTATTTCCTCCAGAGACCGATACCGGGACAGACACTTGACCCACCCAGCTACGCCCTTTGACCGAGGACACGGCTATTCGAATAGTTTTAACTCTGCAGAGGGTGTACTATTTACCCACAAGTAAAGGATTTCTTTAGTCAGTACCGTGACACTGACTAATTCCCATTACGGTCTTTGGGTTGAAAACACACCTGACCAGTACACACCGGAATAACTCTCCGGATGCCAGGAATCACCCAAAGCATCGTTCAAGAAAAACTCTGAGACGGAGAGACCAATGTCCTGCATGGGATCACTATTAATACGCGCGGATTACAAGGGGTGCCCCGCTCTCAGTCACAACCGGTAACACCCATGGCCCCTGACCCGATGACAGGATTTAGTCCAAGGCCTTTGGAAACCCTCATCGTGGCCCTCTGTACGGTGTGTACCTAGACAGGGGTTAACAACTTACTCAGCCATACCTTCCTTGCGGAAAGACTCGTGGCAGCACGGTATCCAGCTAGGTGTAGCGGAACAAGACTCGATCTAGGCCGACTCAGGAGGTGTTAATTAACATCACCGGAATAATCCACTTAAGTCACATGACACCACCGTGTCAAACCAAGAATGGCCCGTGCCCACCGGCACGTCCAAAGCAGGAGACACTCTCCCGTATTTCCACAACTTTACCGTGTCAGAAGAATCTCTTGCTTGAGTGATGTGTAAGTTATGAGCAAAAGAGATATGACCATGCATGCAAGTGCTAGTGACATACTACACATACGGTGCAATATCAACCGATGCAACATGCAAAAGCAAATGCAATCACCATATCCCAAGTTCAATAATGCTTGCCTTGTCCAAAGTAGTCAGGTGAAAACCCTTCAAAATTCTCGGCAAAGTTTCCCTCTTCTTTTTCTGAAAATTCAAATCAACTCAAATTAAAAAATTTGGCAACAGTACAAAAAGTTGTCCCAAAACATTTTTAAATAAATACTAAAAAAAACTAGAGAGAAAAATAAGAATTTCAGAAAAAAGTTCAACTCAAACGGAGTTGTGGTTTAAAAGTTATTAAACTTTCAAAACCAGGGGCTTTTTTGTAAAACAGCAGTCCCTGCACAGTTTAAACAGAAAACGTTTCGGCCGAAATACGCTTCTCAGCGGAGAAGGCGTAAAAGGCAGAGTACGTCTTCGTTTTAAACCAGGAAAAAGAAAAAAAGACCGCGCAGGGTGAGGGCCCATCGTCAGGTTCAAATTTGAACCCGATCGCGCGCGAGACAGAGAGGCGACGGCGGTCGCCGGCGGTGATCGCCGGGGTTTTGGAGGGCGGCGATGGTCGGAACGTGACCAGGGCAGAGTGCCGCGTCAGAGGGAGGTGGTGGTGTTCGCCGGAGAGCACCTGAACACCGGCGGGGTCAACGGCGGCGGACGGGGCTCGGGTGGTTTTGGGACTTGCCGGAGAGGGCTCGGGCAATGAAATTGGAGCGCGGGATTGATGAGTTGGTGGATGAGATGGCTACTGATGAAGTTTGAGCTGTGGTGGTGGCGTAACTGCGTCGAACCGAACGGGGACAGAGGCGGCGGAGCGGTGACCAGAGAGGAGGGAGGAGACCCCCTCCAGGTCAGGGAAGTGGCATAGGGGTGATTAGGAAGTGGTGGAGGCGATGGGTGAGGAGAACGGAGCTCGGGAGGGCCTTTTATAGGCGATCCGAGGTGGTCCGGCGAGGTTCGGATCACGCCGGAGTTACGGTGGTCGGCGAGGTAGGTTTGGGCGGTGGTCGTGGTCGGTGAGTGTCAGTGAGAGTGGTGAGAGCTGACCGAAACGCCAGCGCAGATGAGCTCGACTTCTAGTGCCTTATCCATGGTGTGGCCGCCGTGCGGCCATGGCAGATGCCGCGCAGCTCTGGCGATTGGCAGTGGGCCTGGGCGGCGTGGTCGGCGTAGAGAAGGTGCGGAGAGGGTGCCACGTGGAGGGAGATTAGGTGGGGGAGGTCAGTGAGAGAAGTGAAGATGGCAGGCGCCGTGTGGATCAGCTCGGCCCGCCGTGGATAAGCACGGTGACAGGTGCACCGGCCTGCCACCGGCCAGTTGACTGAGGAGTACTAACAAGGGAGAACTCATGGAGATGCATTGATGGCCAGGGGAGGCGATACCGTGCGGGCAAGGGGAAAGGAAGAAGTGCACGGCACCGGTCGCCTCTGTCGTCTGAATCCGAATTCAGTTAACTGAATTTGTTTCAGTTATGAACAGTGCACTGATACTCATACAATCCTATGACAGAGAGTGCTAGAGATTTTTAGAATTTGTGGCAATTTTTGTGTTGATGTGTTGATACATATGAGAGGGTCTGGCAAAGTTTGGGAATTTTTGGAGTATTTAAAAATATGTTTGGATCAGAAATATTGAATCTGGTCCAAATTTGAATTGAGTGGAATTTGAAAATTTTGAACTGTGGTACCCCATGTCTTTGGAGAAATGGGTTGTGAGTACCATATATTTGTTGGGATAATTTTGGTGGAGGTAGAAACCTTGTGGAAATTGTGGTTCCTTTGTAAACCAAAGAAATGATGGATAATATGAATTCCAACTTTGGAATTTATTTGGATTGTGAAAAATATTTCTGTGGGGTAGGAGAGAGTTGGATTATGTCCTAGATGAAGTGAGTGACTTGTGGGATAAAGTTGGAATGGAAGAAAATTGTTGGATGGGTTTAGTAGGGCTAAAAGGGAGGTGAAGAGGTTGTCTCCTATGAAAATTTATTATCCTCAAAACTTTTCTTGCTAAAACTAAAGTGTTTGAAAACCCCAAAATAATTATCCTTATAATTTTAAACTCTTCAACCAGAATATTCAAAGAAGATTGGAACCCAAATAAAATTTGAAAAGGTTTTCAAATTGAAGAAAGGTGATATGAAAAAAAATGATTTTCAAAACTTTTATTTTTAAGGGAAAGATTTCAAATATTCAGAAAAATATTTTTGGGGCGTTACAGTTGGTTGCAGTGAGCATTTGTCCAGTTTTCAAGCATATGCCCTGTTTATCTGTATTTGCTTGTTAGGTTGGTTGCAGTGAGACTCTGTCCAATTTTCAATGGCTATATTTGGTTGTTATACTGATCATTTATGCCTTGTTTATTTTAGTCATTCACAATGTGATGTTCATTATGTGCAAGTCGGAACTGTGCCGCTCGACTGCATCAATACCAAATTGAATGGCTATATATGGTTCCAGTTATGCCTGGTGTAGTTAACACATGCCCTTTATTTCAGTTTTACACATTTATCCAGTGTGATGTTTAAGCATTACCTAAGTTTTATTCATTTTCAACAATACCAGTTTGAATTGCAATATTTGATGGCTGTTAAGCCTGTTGTCGGTAACATTGCCTTCCATTTTATATCTGCTTTAACAGCATGCTGAAACCAACACATTCAAGCTATCATTTGGAGATGATTTTGTTTACCTTTGCTATATTTGTTTGATCTTAAGGTTGCTGTACTTATCATGCCTTTCCACTACTTATGAAGGACAACAACGGGAGTGGCCACCATTTTCTGCTGAGGTTAGTTTCATCCCTCGGCTTGTACTCCCCCCGTCGTTCCATAATGTAGTGCATATAGATCCAGGCCTGGACACTTGTTAGCTTCTAATATTGACTTGTTGCTTGTAGGTACATATGCCCTTGGCAAGGATCCATGCATTGACCCTTTTTGCGTATGGGGCAATGAGATATTCATGAACAAGCATCAAGTGAGGAAACTGATAAGGATTATTAGCAAAAAGATACGAATGGTGGCAAGCAAATTATTTGTTTGTGCTCTATCCAACACAACAATGAGTTGTAGGATGGTAACTACAAACTCTGCAGCCTTCTCTTTTTACTGCCCATAATGAGTTGTTAGACAACAATGTCTGAATTTTTTCGTTCGCAGTGGTTCCCGAAGCAGTTAACTCAAGATTACCTCGCAAAGTACATGATTGGTGGACACACAATGAAGGTTAAAGTATTTCATCTAGACTACAATGAGCATCAAGAAGTCCTAATGAAGACAGTGAAGGATGGACGGGCAGCCATCACAAGGGGTTGGCCTAGAGTCGTGCGCGCATTACGCATGGAGGAGGGCACACTATGGGCATTCCGCTTCACCTTCTCCAGCAACCAGAATGTCTTTCGCCTCTGTCTTTACAGTCTTTAGTACAACTGTGGTTCAACATTCTTTACTTGGTGCTTTTGTAGTTCTTCAGTATATGTACATGTGCATCGAATTATGCATTCGTGGTTGAACCTATATTTGTAATAAACAAGGTTGGATATGAAATAAGTGATTGCCTACTTTCAAATTAAAAACATGTGATTTTTAAATTAGGGATTAATTAGGGATTACACTGCACATGGTTTGCGAAAGCGAAACATCTGCGATAGACGTGAAGATCAAACACGTTTCTAGGATCCACTACGTGTGCGATCAATCTCTACTACACACACGATCAGCCAAGAAAAAACGTGTGCGATTAATAACAATATCGCACACAGTTCTTTCTTATTAAATGTTTGCGATAGTCACCTTATCACACACGCTTCGAAATTAAGGACTGTTTGTGATGTTGTGCGCATCGCAAATGTTTGGTCATAGAAGAACGCGTGCGATAGGTCGATCATACGACGCGGGCATGATGGATGAATCATGTGGGATGTATTCAAGCTTCGCATACAGTTTTATAGCGACAACTGTGTGCGCTCTTACATCGAATCGCACACAGTCGAGGAAAAGTAAATGTGTGTGATTGTCTACTTCTATAATCGTGAACTATTTGTGATGGGTCGCGCATCGTAAATGTAGCACCACAGAATACCGACTGTGATGGTAATGCGAGCACAAACGAGTAGGGAGTACTGTATATGCATCAAGGCTCCCTATCCCCGACGGTGTCTAGGTCGTGTGGGAAGGACCCCCCTATCGCAGTCACTCACTTGGCGACGGTTCAGAACTTCGTCGCGGAAAGGGGTTAAAAACCGTTTGTATAGCACCTCGATGTACCAGTGGTGTCACCTCTATGTGCGAAACAGCATACGCTGCCTCTTCCCGCCTTTATTTATTTTACAGAAGCAACATGCAACTATAGGCGTGTCATGTTAAAATTTAAAATTATTCAGGGTTTGTTTGGCCTTTTTATACATTATTTGAGTTTCTAGGCATTTCATGTGCATAATTTAAATTTGAACTACAGGCACATGCCCCAGTGCACCAAACCGGGTTGAAAAATCATATACATGTCCTTGGGTGAATGTTTAGGTCCCATGCAAGAAATGGGAATGAATTTCAAACATCTGGGCATCTTCGGCCTTAAACATTGAAAAACTTGGTTTTAAAATTCATGTAAATCAAAAACTCGCCTGAAAATGATGAAACTTGGCATGGTGTTATGCACCAACATACTGTGGTAAAAAAATTATCCGGTTTGGGACAAGTTTTGGTATATACTTCTTACAAACTGGAGCTTCTCTCAAGAAGCCTCATGGTGCCGAGAGGGAACGTTTCACCTTTGTGTGCGAAATGACTTACGTTGCCTCTTCCCACCTTGATTTATTTTACAGAGGCAACATGCAAATATATGGGTGTCATGTTACAATTTGGAATTATTCAGGGTTCGTTTGGCCTTTTTATACATTATTTGAGTTTCTAGGCATTTAATGTGCATAATTAAAATTTGAACTACAGACACATGCCCAGTGCACCAAACCGGTTTGAAAAATCATATTTGTGTCCATGGGTGAATATTTAGGTCCCATGCAAGAAATGGGAATGAATTTCAAACATCTGGGCGTCGTGGCTCGACCGAAAACATTGAGAAACTTGGATTTAAAATTTCTGTAAATCCAAAACTCGCCTAAAAATCATCAAACTTAGCATGGTGTCATGACATGGCACCAACATGCTGTGGTAAAAAATTATCTGATTTGGGACAAGTTTTGGTATAGACTTCTTACAAACCGGAGCTTACTAGAGAAGCCTCATGGTTCCGAGAGGGAACATGTCACCTCTTTGAGTGAAACGACAGATGATGCCTCTTCCCACCTTGATTTATTTTACAGAGGCAACATGCAACTATAGGAGTGTCGTGTTACAATTTGGAATTATTCAGGGTTCGTTTGGCCTTTTTATACATTACTTGAGTTTCTAGGCATTTAATGTGCATAATTAAAATTTGAACTACATGCACATGCCCCAGTGCACCAAACCGGGTTGAAAATCATATATGTGTCCTTGGGTGAATGTTTAGGTCTCATGCAAGAAATGGGAATTAATTTCAAACATCTAGACATCGTGGCTCGGCCGGAAAAATTGAGAAACTTGGTTTTAAAAATCCTGTAAATCCAAAAGTCGCCTAAAAATCACGAAACTTGACATGGTGTCATGACATTGCACCAACGTGATGTGGTAAACAAATATCCGATTTGGGACAAGTTTTGGTATAAGCTTCTTACAAACCGTGGCTTCTCTCAAGAAGCACCATGGTTCCGAGAGGGAATGTGTCACCTCTGTGTGCGAAACGACATACGCTGCCTCTTCTCGCCTTGATATATTTTACAGAGGCAACATGCAACTATTGGAGTGTCGTGCTAAAACAATATTCAGGGTTTGTTTTGCCTTTCTAATACATTATTCGAGTTTTCTAGGAATTTTTTAACAAATAGCTGCCACGTTATTATCGCAAACGGTTGTATTATTCCAACCGTGGGCGGTCCAATAACCATTTACTACCGCGGGTAGCAGTTTCATTAGACGGGACGTGTGCGAGCTGTCTACCATGCAGGCTCGACGGGACGCGTGTGAGAAGTCCGCTGTGTAGGAGCGAGCGGTGCCAAAATTTTATTGATGGTTTTGCTTTCGGCCGCCTTGGGAAGGTACGTAGAACAATCCTCCATTCTTATCTATAAGTGCCGCCGTCGAGGATTGCAGCATGCTGCAATGGAGGATGAGCGAGCCAACAAGCGGGGGCGAGACGAGGCAGAACCGCAAGAGCCTCTGGCGAGTGTGCACTTCATCAGCAGCCTCCTCGATGAGATGTTGGTAACAATCATATCCCTCCTCCACATCAAATCTGGCGTTTAGACCACTATCCTATTCCGGTGGTGGTGGCGCCCCCTCTGGCACATCAATGATGACGAGCTCTGCAGCGGGGAGCACAAATGCTTGTATGCCTTGCCCCCCTGGCACTACCACATCCTCGCCAGGAACGTTGGGCCGGTCAGACGCCTTGCCATCGACAAGTTCTGTTCCAACTACAAGGCCGAACCCAAGTTTCACGAGTGGTTCCTATCCCCCACACTAGATTGGCTCGAGGAGCTTAGCTTTCATGCTGGACATTCAGCCTCACTGCCGCCGTCCGTGCTCCACCTCGCGCCCATGCTGCACCACGCTATGTTCATGCAGTGCCTTTCCCCCCAGCTTGATGCCGCACCCGCTCTTCATCTCCTTAAACTGAAGCACCTCGAGCTCATAGGCATCCGCATCTTGAAGGAGGATGTAGAGCACCTGCTCGGCAGCTGTACAACACTCGAGTACCTTCGTCTCCAGGTGATGGATGGGTTCAGTAGCCTCCACATCGCCTCGATGGATGTCCGTATGATTTATGTGGATTGCTGGTGCTGCAACAGCCTGTTAATTGAGTGGTTTCACGATATGGTCATTGAGAATGCGCCTTTCCTTGAGAGATTTCTTGCACTTGATAAAGAAGGTCGAACAAGAATTAGGGTCATTGACGCACCGAAATTGACAGTGCTGGGCTATTCGTGTGATGAATTCTCCGAACTTGTTACTGGATCATTATCCATTCAGGTACAACAATCTTCCTCTTTTCCTTCTTATTGGACATCACATGTTATCCATTTTTTGTTGATTTATGTTCGCCTATCATCCAGAAAATGATTCCCACGAGCTTGGCCCCGTCTCTGTGTACAGTGAAGATCTTGGCACTACATCCTGTCAGCCCCGATCTGGATGAAGTTGTTTGATTCCTTAGATGCTTTCCATGCACGAAGAAGCTATACATCGAGGTGATGCTCTGTTCCTGTTAATTGTTAACCACAATGGAGTTCAATTTGTTGTTACTTTTACCCATGATTACAATGACAAATGTAGTATGATTTCTAAAGGAAATTTGGAGGATTTCAATACATATATTTTTTAAGTTGTTAATCATGAACAATTAAAGATGGCATGTCACTCTTCATGTATTTTAGAAATCCTGCAAATCAAAGAGCCCAAAGTGTTCAAAACTGTAGCTAAGCACTAATATGTTATCTTCGTTTGCAGATACAAGCAGGCCAAAAAGTGGAAAATGTGCCGCAATACAACAAACCCATTGAATGCCTTGATCTTCATCTCACAGTAATTACTTTGAACAAGTACCGAGGCACAACACCAGAGATTAAATTCGCCAGGTTCTTTGTCCAGAAAGCAAGTGTGCTCAAGGTAATGAGGTTTGCCCTACATATAGCGCGCGGAAATGAATGGTTTGCTAATCAGCACAGGCGTCTACAGCTGAATGGAAAGTGCTCTGCGTAAGCTGAATTTCAGTTTGTGCATTCAGATGACAGATTATTCGGAAGTGAGTTTCAAGCCGCTATATGACTTCTCGGTGGTTGATCCTTTCGCAGAAACAATGCATGAGTCAGATTCTGAAGAAGATGATTTTGATTTGTAAGAATAGTTTGAACCTTGTAATCTTTGAATTTGGCCCTTGTAATGCTGGAATTTGAACCTTGCAATATTTCTGATATTCGTGATATAACGTAATTGGATGTTTAATTTGGTTATGCAAGCATGTCCTTATAAGTATATATGTTGTCGTTCTATAGATAGATAATAGATGTTGTGCAGACTTAGCAAATCACATCACATACGGATTAAACTGCGGAACCCGTCGGTGATTCTTTCATCAATCGCTGACAATTGTGTACCACCAACCGTTTTCCCACAACACACACAACTTATTTGGAGCAATCGTCTGTGTTATTATCGGTCTTCCCACACATTTTTTGATTACTGACCTGTTTGTCGTGTATCACACACATCTTGTTAATACGAACCATTTCTGTTGTGTTGGCTAATCGTAAACAGTTCATCCGAGTGAACTGTATGTCGTATATCACACACACCTTGATCTGGGTGATTGTTTCTGTTGTGTTAGCTGATCGCAAACAGTTCATCCAATTATCTTATCATTTCTGTTATTATGCTTATCGCAAATAGTTCGTATGGATCAACTATATGCCACGTGTCGCACACGCAACTCTAATCTGAATCCTGCTTGATGTCTCCGCCATCGCACACAGTTCGTATTATTGGTGATGGTTTCATTAGAACACCGTTTGCGATCCATGCATCACACACAGTTTCCTCGAAGTGTCTCTGATTCATGTGTCGCGTTAGCAGCATCCTGTAGTAGTGTCTTGCTTGCTTGCCTACCCCCGCTAGAGCTGATAAGCTCGCTGTGACCCCCCTAGCTCCACCCTCTCTTAACCATTCCTTCTCCACCTCCATCGCTCGACCTCGAGCACCCCAACAGAAACCGAAGAGCCCCGCTCGTTGCCCATGTAGCCATCACAGCCAATTCTTCTTACCATCATGTCATAGAGCTTAGCTGCATCATCATCTCCATTTCTACTTGCACAATCGAGCCAAGCTACCCCTGTCCCATGCACACAATCATCATTTTTAGTGCTGACATTCGATGACCGTCGCCATTGATTCGCCATCTACATCCCTTCCCGACCTCGCCTAATTCACTGTTAGACTCAGGATGCGCACCTCATCATTTTCCCTCACATCTCGTGCCAGTTTTAGTCACCTAGCTAAGTGCCCAGGGAGCGCCTGCTCGGCCGGACCCCATGTCCAAATAGCACATCGATGCCAAGCTTCCTGGGCCTCTCAAGTGAGTTACGCATGCGGACAGCTAGTGCAGTCATTGAAGTGCGTGCCAAGTTTTTGGCAGAATCCACCTTGATCACGTCCAGGTTTAAGGCTTCTGGAGTCTTTCCTCATGAGATTGGTAGGCAGTGAGCTTGTCCCATGAACTATGGGCCAACTAGGTTGGCACCCAATATTCCAGGACAAAGTCAGTAGCCCCGGAACTTGTCTTTTAAGACGAAAATAACAACCTTCTCGGATGGATGACTTCGGCTTGGGGTATTCGGCTTGACAGGCGAGTTCACCTCTTCGAATAAATCTTTATGTGACCCAGGATCCTTCCCTATAAAAATCTTCCAATGATCCTATTCTTAAAGGAATCTGCCCTTTGGCCATGGATAACCAGGTCCAGTGACGTCCGTAGACTTGAGGTAACTTAGCCTCGAAGGCCAACCGCGTAGGTGTGAACAGTGCCTATGGCCTGACAACTTTTCTGAAGCGTCACCACCTATAACAAGGTGGGTCAGTTACTATTACTCGAATCACGGCCCAAGGCAGTTTTCTCATTCGCACATCTCATCAAGACAGAGGTCATGCTCCATATTTTTGGGGATATCATTTTGTTTCACCCCACGCGCATAATGGCATCTAGCATCGAGGGGTGGAAATTTTTATGGTGCAACAATTGGGACTCTTGGCCTTTCAGAGACCCATAAAAGCAGAGGGTAGCAGTAGCACTTTCCCCACACTCCCATTCCATCGCCATTCCGCACAGCCTCCAGCGCCCCAGATCTGTCTCAAGTTCTTGCCCAATCCTTCCAGTGCTCGCAGCTCCTTCTTTAACAATGGTCGACGCCAACCTGAAAGGCCACTAGGTGCCTTCCCATGTCATGAATGGAATTATTCAGGAGCTGCGGGCTGCGGGGTACATCCCCGCCGATGCCGCTTGCTGGCCTCCAGAGCCCAACCGACGGATCCCTACAAGCTAGGGAGAGGGTTATCTTTGTTCCCCACCTCAGCCGACGTTTGGGATTCCCCATCCACCCCTTCGTGCATCGGATCCTCTTCTACTACGGGCTAGATTTCCATCATCTGGCCCCAAATTCCATTCTGCACCTCGCGGCATTCATCACCGTTTGCGAGGCCTTCCTTCGTGTGGAACCGCACTTCGGCCTTTGGTTAAAGACCTTTGGCCTGAAGCCAAAGAGTAGCGGCACCACACAAGAAGAGTGCGGCAGAGCCATGATCAGCAAGCTCCAGAAGGCAACCTGGCTAGAGGGTACTTTCATGGAGACCATCAAGGAGTGGCAACGTGAATACTTCTACATCACCGAGCCGCTCGCCGTCGGCTAGGCCGTGGTCCCGGCGTTCTCGGCCGGTCCTCCGAGGAGGCTCATCTCTTGGATGAGGAAAGGCCTGGACTGGGATACACCCGAGGAGGTGCCCTTGCTACAAAAAAGGTTCTAGGCCATGGGAGACAAGAAGAAGATCAAGCTGGTGGACGTGGTCGACATCATGCTCCAGCGCCGCATCCTCCCACTCCAACTCCGGGCGAGCCCATTGTGGGCTTATACGCCCGAGCACATACCCGTCATGTGGCATTTCTTTCGTACGGACACGGCCAGAATGTGGACGGTGCTCTTCAAGCCATCCAAGAACAACTTCCCCGCTGTGGGACCGGACTGCAGCCTTGACACCGAACACGACACCCACGAGGTAACCACAACCAATAATCTCTATGTTAGTCTTTTTCCCCTCCGCCCAGCTCCTTTGTCAGGATGATTAAGTCAATTTCTTTCCTCCTTAGACATGGATCCCGAAGGAACAGAAGATGAAGTGACTGCTCTGCTGCCCGAGGAGGCCCGGTCTCCTCAAATCGTCGCACTCCTGGCCGAAGAACCATACGTGGTCTCGGTCAAGGAACCGAAGCCGAAGGGAAGGGGCGGTCTGCGTATCCAAGATACCTTAGAGGCCAGATCCAAGGAGGCCCATGCCACCTCCACTCGAGAGTAGGAGGAGGAAGAGAAGGAGGAGGAAGAGGAGGATGAGGGGGAGGTAGCTCCTTTCCCTAAAAGGAAGAGGTCGGCGTCCTAGGACGCCATGAAGGGGGAGCAGGCCCAGGCCTGCCAGAGGATGCATAAGGCCTTCGCCAATCCACCTGGCCAGCCGATTGCCCCCTCCCAGGTTACGCTTTCTGATTCTTCAAAGGGTGACCTCCTGCAACACCGCAGGACGAGGCCGCCGTCGAGGAGGTACTCTTTAACTGATTGCTTAATGTTTTTCTGTTGTAGACCTACTCCGATGTGTGACACCCAGTTTATGCTTGCAGCCCATAGCACTTCCTCATCAGCGACAGGGCCTCAGCCGACGGGCTCTCTCCGGCCTTTATGGAGAAGAGCAAAACCACTGAGCACATCTTGAATTCCCCGGCTCATGACGGGCTGGAGGAGGCGACATCGCACCTTTCCCCCACCATTGAAAACACAGTGGTTGATGTCGGAGCCTCCATGACCGACGTGATGACCTCGGCTGCCAAGGACCAAGGGGAAGAAATCCCTTTGGTCAAAGAAGGCGGGCTAGGACGATAAGAGTCCTCGGCACATGCCCCTCCGGCACCATCACGACAGCCAGAGATAGTTGTCCACACCTCTACTGGGGGTGGGTCCGGGGTGACTCCGCCTACCCCTCCCGCCTCAAGGCATGTCTCCAAGGGATGGCCCGAAGAGATGGAGGTGGCTTTAACAAGCTCCTGAATCACGGAAGAGCACCGTGCCATTATTGGTACGATGCTGAGAAGCTTCCGATCCGCTGACGCCAGAATACATGAGTCCTTCAAAGGCCTTTCATAGGATTTAAGGTGTGTTTTAGACATCCTTCTCACTTTTTTCTGTTATAGGCATTTTAGTTTGACACTTACCCCATCAGTAGCACTCTTCGGACATGATCGGAAGAAATTGTCCAAAGACTATAAACTGCAAATAGTACACATAGGAGCGTAACAAGCAGTAGTCCCGAGCCCTAAGTTGGTTTTAAGAAACTGACTTGGGGGTCGATTTGTACAAATATGAAAGCGAATATGCAGTAGCCCCTGAGACTCTGGTTGGATTTGAAAGAACCGATCAGAGGATCAAAATCGATATCGGGACACTAATGCCCAATTATTTGTGCAGACCTCGGCTTCGGCTCTGAGCTTTAACTCCGAGGAGTTAGTGAAGATTAACCGAAAGCTGAAGCGATCTGACATGGACATCAATCTGATGTAGAAACAGATTGAGCAGGCTCAAGGTAAGCGAAAAACTGATGCTTATCTAATGTTGTTTTTTTATTATAGTCGTAGGACATCATTTAGTCTAACAGTGAGTTGTGTTATGCCAGCTACGATTATAGAGCTTGAGGCCCTGAATGCTGAACTAAAAAAAGGCTCGGCAAGAAGCCGAGCAGCAAAAGGTTGTGGAGGCAAAGGGTAGCATGGAGCTGGCTGAGGAAAGGATGGCCCGCAGTAAGGATCAGGCATGGGTCTGGAGGTGAGGACCTGATGGGAGTGTACACGCAAAGCAACAACCTTTAGGAGGACCTAAAGAAGAGGGACACCGAGCTTGAGAAACTAAGCTCGGCACAGACCGAGGTCCAGACCTAGGCTGGAGATAATCCTGATGCGCTCCTGCAGGTGAAGCAGATCGCTGCTTGTAAGCCTTACTTGCTTTAGTTTATTTTTGGCCGCAACAGGTTCGCCCAGCTCACCCAACTCGGGCGATCCTTAGAAGCCTTCGTGGATCTGCCGAGGAGTGAGTCGGATGCCAGCCGCCACTTTGGCGCTCTCAAAGGTCACACCACGTAGAAGGTGTTTTTGGGGCAGTTTCACACGCCATCGCATCCTCCGCTACTCAATGACCAGATGAAGCAGCTGATGGAGCTCTATCACGTGCAAGGCCAGCCATAAGGACCTCTGCATCAATCTCTGGCTCACAGCAGCATTGCCGAGCAGCTTCTTTGGTTTGGTAGCTTGGCTCCAAGACTCCGGCCCCGGGTCCTTCACTGGAAGCGGCCGGCTTGCTTGGAGGGTCCTCAATGCGCATATGCCGCCATGAAGACACACTATCCTTGCATTAATGCAAGGGAAGTGGCCTCGTGACCCCCGACCGGAAAGGACCGGACTCTAGAGCAGTTCTTGACCGGGGTGATGGACGGTGCTCGGATCATCAAGCCTAGTGTAGCAAAAATACCATGTATTTTTAGCTTGTACTTTGGAATGCCGAAGTTTGAATGATGCAAGAAAGGGATAAGCTTTTTTGTTAACTTGAATGAATTCGGCCTTATTTGCCAGTGTGATTTATTTTGACTCATGTGACCATTTAATAGTGAAAGTGACCAATCTTCGGCTTACACCCCTTGTATAGGATACAAGGGGTTTTCCTATAGCAATTTTAACCCTTAGCCGGCGTCTCGGTGCCTGGAGGCGGATCATGCTGATAGAAACTAGGAAATCAGACTATAATGGTTTTATAAATTTCACTTAGTCATAGGACCTTGATTGTGGCGGTGGGTAACTAGCCCATGGTCTAGTAAGTGTCCAGCTTTTGCCGAGGTTTAAACCATTAACCACTTCGGCTTGTTTTACGAAAAGACCATCATTTAACATGGATGATCTCCAACAATATTTGGTTTGACACAACTATCGGGTTGCCGACCAGTTTAGGCTTACCAAGACAGTCATTTCTAGGCTTTCTCCATTGAGGCAGTTTACCATCCGAGCTGGAAGTGCAATCGCAGTGGTTCTTCCTTCACACTCTTAGCCGAATGAAGCGGAAACGTAAGAGGTAAGCACACGATCCGAGCAACCCAACTATTGACCAAAATCATGGTTCAAAACTGATTCATATAATGCAACATCCGACGCTGAATAAACTATTCGGACTTTAGTTCAGGCGCGGGATTAAATCCAAGCCCCTGGTGGAGAGCTGAGTACATCATAAAACAAGTTTGTATCACGATAGTTATCTTTGGCTTAGAGGCAAGAAAGAAAAGAAAGTAACACAAATATATGTCTAGTGATCGTGAAGTGTTTGTTTCCTTTTGATTTATAAGGTCAAACCATACATGCCGAGCTTTAATAAAGAAAACTTTGAAAGGATACACGAAAGAGAGAGGTTTTTGTACCGGGCCATTAAGGTAATGATTGAAACATCCGTCGTTAGCCCTGCCGCACGTCTACGCCTCCGTGCTGTGTAGCAACATGACCTTGTCCAATCCAAGGTTAGTTGAATTCACGCGCTACGCCGTCATTGCTATGTTGATGCCTTCGGAGGGCGTGCCCTATAAAAGGGGTGGTGCCAAGTAGCCATGTTCGGACAGCGTAACGCTGTTTGCGAAAACTAGTCCTGGTGGGCCTGTGATAGTCCCTTGATAATAACTAGGATGGAGATGAGCCGCTGCCTAGTTTAAGCCAAGCAGTGAGCTTATTTCTAATGCTCCACGGGCCCCATGGAATTTTAAGCGCAAAGTTATGGACCCAAGGTACATAGTCCTTAGTTAGAAGAGGAAACCTATGGAGTGTGTACCCCTATTTTAGTGTACGACCTGGCTGCCGAGATGTTGAAGAGGCACCTCAGATGCACTTTGATGATCACTTCTCTATTTTAGCGAGGGCCATGGATGCTTTCTCTGCTGCAAAAGCCGTGGTCTGTTGCTTCGTACAGAGAGATCGTTCGGTGTTACAATTGACTGTAATAACACCGTTGGGTCCCAACATTTTGAGCTTTAGATATGCATAAGGTGGGACGACATTGAATCGGGCAAAAGCGGTTCATCCGAGCAGTGCATGGTAGCCACTACGGAAGGGGACGATGTCAAAGATCAAGTCCTCACTTAAAAAAATTTGGGAGAGCCGAAGACTACTTCCAATGTTAGGGTCCCCGTGCACTACGCTTCTGCCCCTAGTATCACACCCTTGAAAGTGGTGTTGCTAGGCTTGATCCTGGATGGGTGGATGCCCATCTTACTGATTGTGTCAGTTTAGATCAGGTCTAGACTACTGTCGACCATTAGGACTCGAGTTAAGTGAAACCCATCGATAATGGGGTCAAGGACCAAAGACACCAGCCCTTCATGACAGATACTGGTCGGGTGGTCGCGTTTATTAAAAGTGATCGCGCAAGCCGACCATGGGTTGTACTTCGAGGCTACAGGATGTAAGGCACAGACATCACGAAGTGCCTGTTTCCTTTCCTTCTTGGGGATGTGGGTGAGCTAAATCATATTCACATCCTTTACATCGGAAGGAATTACTTCTGGCCCCCATTGTTGGGTCTCTGAGTTCCATCCTCCTCTTTGTAGTAGGACTAGCTCTTGTTCTAACCCTCGACCGCCACCTTCCCTGCTTGCTTGAAGATCCAGCAGTTCCTGGTGGTGTGGTTGGCTGGTTTATCCGCAGTGCCATGAATTTGGCAAGGCCTGTCGAGAATTTTGTCGAGCGCGCTAGGTCCGTCCTTGTTCCCTTTTTTTCCAGCTTTTGCATTGCTGAACCCAGCATTTGCTGCTGTGTCTTCGGCATCACTGCCCCTATTTTTATGCCGACGCCTATTTTTATTGTGCCTAGGCTTGCCATTTCCATCGCGCACCTCCGAGGTGCCAGCTTAGCTACCATGAGAGATGTGAGCCATCCAACTATCCTCGCCCACGCAAAAGCAAGTCATCAAAGAGGTGAGGGCCGCCACGGTCCTTGGCTTGTATTGTCTGAGTTGTCGCACCAACGATTCATCTCGGATACTATGTTGGAAGGGGGGCAACTGCTTCTGCATCAGGACAATCAACTATTTGGTTCTTCTTAGTTAAGAATCAATTCCAAAACTTCCTAGCTGACTCGCCAGGTTACTGAATGACGTGGCTAAGGTCTTCGGCGTCCGAAGGTCGGACGTACGTGTTGGAAATATGCCCTAGAGGCAATAAAAAATTGGTTATTATCATATTTCCCGTTCATGATAAATATTTATTATTCATGCTAGTATTGTATTGACCGGAAACTTAAATACATGTGTGAATACATAAACTAAACTGTGTCCCTAGTAAGCCTCTACTAGACTAGCTCGTTGATCAAAGATGGTTATGGTTTCCTAACCATAGACATGAGTTGTCATTTGATTACGGGATCACATAATTAGGAGAATGATGTGATGGACAAACCCAACTGTAAGCTTAGCATCAGATCGTTTAGTAATTTGCTATAGCTTTCTTCATGTCAAGTATCTGCTCCTTCGACCATGAGATCATGCTACTTCCGAATACCGGAGCAATGCCTTGTGTGCTATCAAACGTCACTTCATAACTGGGTGATCATAAAGGTGCTCTACAGGTATCTCTGAAGGTGTCTGTTGGGTTGCATGGACCAAGACTGGGATTTGTCGCTCCATGTGACGGAGAGATATCTCTGGGCCCTCTCGGTAATACAACATCATAAGAAGCTTCATGTGATTAATGAGTTCAGTCACAGGATCTTGTATTATAGAATGAGTAAAGAGACTTGTCGGTAACGAGATTGAACTAGGTATGGAGATACGGACGATCGAATCTCGGGTAAGTAACATATCACTGGACAAAGGGAATTATCGGTGTTCTGGGATCAGGGGTACCCAGACCTGCCACCCTGCAGCCCAACACGTCGGCCCATCAATGGCCCAGCTACAACAACTCCAAGACAAGACCCTCGCGAGGGCCCAAGCCTCATGAGGCGAACGACATCAAGACCTCCAGAGGAGTGGCCTCCCCAGGCTGCCTCCTGAGGGGCGGAGACTTCTATGCAGGTACCCAGCCTCATGAGGCTGCTATGATGCAAGCCATGATGACCGAGGCCAGGCGAGCGCCAGCGAGCGCAGAGGAGACAGTTTCCCCTTTGGTGCTAGGGGAGCAAGGACTGATGCGGGTTCCCAAGGAATCCCCCAAAGCTTTCCATTCCGGTGCAACAAGACCAAGACCATGAGCTCGGCAGGATGGATGTCATCATCGAGCCCACCTCTACGTCATGACCAGAAGCTTTGCAGGTGAAGACTACCTTTCGTCAGGATTACATGTACTTCTTGTCCCCTTTCAAATTGGCCGTTATGGGATCCCTTCCCACCTAAGTTTTGAGGGAAGAGGACCAAGGCCACTATAAGTATAGGCTAGCCACCACCGTAGAGAGGATTCCCTGATCGGACCCTTGACCACTCCACCCACATCACTTCAGCCCTCGCGAGGCCGCTCATCCACTGTACTAGTACATCCTCAGCCTCCTCGCGAGGCCAATCAACCACAAAGCAGGAGTAGGGTTTTACATCGCAAGGTGGCCCGAACCTGGGTAAACTGTTGTGTTCATCTTCTTCTTCCCCGCTCGCACGAACTCGGAGATGCTAGGCTATGGGGTGGTGAGCTTGAGACTTGAGCTGGTTGAGATATTCGCACACGCCCCAGAGTTCGAACCTACTTGGGTCTATGGAGCCCTAAATATGACATTTGGCACGCTAGGTAGGGGCGTGTCGAAATCTTCCTTCCAGTCCCGCTTCATCTCCACTTCGTCGCTCCCATGGCTGACGCACACCGGGTCCGCGCTGAGCGCCGGGCTGCCCGCGTCGCTCAGACGGCACCCGTGGGCCATGGTGTCCATCGCCGCTCCGCTTCTCCCGCAGCCAGCACTGCCACTGACCCTGCTGCTCACGAGCAGCAGGATTCATCGCTGCCACCCTCCGTGCGGCGTGATGGCTGCAACACCACTCTGTCGCCCGCTCCCGCCACAGCTTCGTCTTCCCATGTCCGCCACGGGCCGGCGAACGCGCAGGCTGCGCTGCTCATGGTGCGGGAGCTGCTGTGCTACCGCCCCACCAACAACCACTATGACGACTGGCTCGGCCGCATCGCTGAGCTCGTCAACATCGCCGGCGAGGTCCCAACACCGTCCTGTTCGCTCCATCCCCCGCCATCCCAGGCGGGCGACATAGCCCATGGCGTGCCCCCTCCTCCTCCTTTGCGCGGTGCCGACACTGGGCCCAGGCGCGACGCGCCCCAATGAGACCCGCCGCGCGGAGCATCGGCGCGCGATGAGGCCAGCTGCCAGGTGGTGCAGTGGCCACAAGGTGACGCGCGTGCGCTTCCAGTGCCACCGTGTCAGCATCAAGACCACGCGCTACCGGAGGCTGCGGCGCGCAGACATCAAGACCGAGCTCCCCCTGCTCGCGCGGTAGCTCCACCCGTGAGCGCAGCGGGCTGTCTTGCCTTCACTCCAGAGCTGCGCCGCGTCACCTGGCCTGGCAAGTTCAAGCTGGACCTGCCTCCACGCTACGATGACACCCCCGACCCTGTGGAGTTCCTCCAGCTCTACTCGTTGAGCATCGAGGTGGCGAATGGTGATGACAAGGTCATGGCGTAGTAGTTTCCCATGGCTCTCAAGGATGGCGCATGCTCCTGGCTCCTTCACCTCCCAGAGGGGTTGATCTCTTCTAGGTACAAGCTTCGTGAGTGCTTCAGCACCAACTTCCAGGGCACCCATGACCGCGCCCTTGCGACAGGCGACCTGCGGCGCATGAAGCAGCAGCCAGGCGAGACCCTGCACAAGTACATACAGCGCTTCATGAACATTCGCCTCAAGATTCCGAAGGCATCGGACAAGGCCATCATCTCAGCATTCACCGATGGCGTTTGGGATGTCAAGATGAAAGAAGAACTCGCCATCCATGAGGACTTGTGCGCAAGGGCCGAGGAAGGCCGCCTCTCCCTCCTCGAGCTTCCGGAGGCTGACCCTGAAGACAAGATGGCTAAAGCTAGGGAGGCAAAGCGCAAGGTCCCCGCCGTGCTGGCAGCAGAGCCCCCCAGGGGAAACCGCCTGTTCTGCAATCTTCCACAATGTTCACAGCCACAACACCAATGACTGCCAGGAGCTCAGGGCGCTCCGCGATGGGCGCCTTGGCCGCCATCCCGAGCGCGCGACCGCGGCTACGGCCATGGGGGAGGCCGTGGAGGAGGCCGCTGGGACAACCATGACCCTCGTCAAGATTGGCGTGGCCAGCCTCGTGGGGACCGCTGGCGGGACCAGCCTCACGACGGCCCTTGGCGTGATCAGCTTCGTGAGGACCGCCCTCAACGCAATGCCGGCCTCCCTCTACTGCCACCACCGCCAAGGAGGAATGATGACAACCGGCATGATGATGGCGCTGGGGCTTCCTGCAATCGCTTGCATCCAGGGTGGTGCCCAGGCCCCTGCTTCGAACCGCATTTTCAAGCAGTTCTCTCACGAGGTGAACGCAACCCTCCCGAAGCTCGAGGCCGCGCGTCCCCTCAGGTGGTCGCAGTACATGATCACCTTCGACTCCAAAGATCACCTCAAGTACTCAGCCGCCGCAGGCGCGCTCCCCATCCTTTGCACGCCCACCATCAGCAACATTCTCATCACCAAGACCCTCATCGACGGTGGTGCTGGGTTCAATGTCCTCTCCGTGGAAACATTCGACATGCTCCAAGTGCCTTATGACCAGCTCCTGCCCACCAAGCCCTTTTCAGGAGTGACCGATGGCTCCACGACACCCATAGGGCAGGTGCGCCTTCTCGTCACCTTCGGCAAGCACGACAACTACCACACCGAGCTCACCGACTTCGATGTCGCCCACATCGAGCTCCCGTACAACGCCATCCTTGGGTACCCTACCCTCGCCAAGTTCATGGTAGCAACTCACCACGGCTACAACGTCCTCAAGATGCTAGGGTGCAACGGCATCATCATGGTTGCCTGTGATGAGAAGGATGCGGTCTGCTCCCTTGAGCGTGCATACCGTGCCGCTGCGGCCGAAAACTCTGATGATGAGGGTGGCGTCCTGCCTCCTGAGGCCATCCCTGCGAAGAAGAAGCAGCTCCTCCCCAAGGGTCCTCCAGAGCCCAAGAAGACCTCTGGCGGAGCCTCAATTTCCGTGCCTGCTGCTAGGGCGCCTATTCCTCCCGCATAGGAAGGCGCGCCCGACGCCTCTCTCGGGACAGGCTCGGGGGCTTCCGTCTGGAGTGCTTTCGACTTGACCGGTACGACGAGGGAGGTGCTCGGGCACCACTAGGAGGCGTGCCTTGATGCGCGCCCCCACGAGCAAGGAGCAAGGCACGAGACGCCAGGGACGTGGGAATTCATCACCAAGGTGATCGAAGAGCTTCAGGAGGCGCAGGCCATGCGTGGCGAGCGTCGCCCCGCACCACCTTGCGCAGCTGCCGCCCCCGACGCGGGTGGCGAGCTGCGCATCTGCGTCAACATCCCGGGCCTGAACAGGGCCACTTCACAGGTTCTCTTCTGGCCGGCGCGTGTTGGCTGGAGTGGGGGCTACCCTGCAACTACGTCTGCATGCCGTTCGGCCTTCTGAACATGGGCGTCTCATACCAGCGCCCGGCGCAGCATGCTATGGCGTCTCACGAGGCCAGGTGCTTGGCGGTCACGTGTCAGGAGGTCCCGGATCCTTGCAAGCCCCCTGGGCCTCGTGAGCTGCCTGGGTCATGAGGAGCTATCTTCACGGCACACATCTTCAGCTACCCTGACACTTCTACAGCACTGATGCCAGGTGACTTTTTGGTTTGTTCAGTTGAGGGTGCCCCTCGGGCTGCATTATCCTCAAGCTATTAGGGCCCGCCCCTACAGCTGTATCATTCTGTGCATGTACCTTGAACTGCTTATGCTGTCATGAGCCGCTACGGCTGTTAACCTTGCGTATGATGATATATCTCTTCTGGAGTCACCTTCGCGGGCTTCGTGCATCGCCTGTTCTCCTTCCGAGCACCCCATGAGAGGGGGCTACCAGCACGGCGCCTGTGCTCGGGTCCGTCCCTACAACATCCCATAAGAGACTGAGCTCTGACTCCCGGGCCGGCTCCGCACACGTCACCTCATTGGGTCCTTAGTGCTTTCATCTTCTCACGGAACGATCATGAGCAGATCAGCGAACACGTGACGCCTCTCGTACAATGTAATTGCCTAATTCGCAGGAACCTCAGGAGGCGGATGTTCAAGTAATGTGGCTGACACGCTGCTACCTCAGAAGGGCCGGGCAGCGGTCCAACTCGCGAAGGCTAAGTAAACCAGTCCGCCCACCGTGGCCGTTGGTTGAGGCCCTCTTTCCCAGCTACCACCACGAGGCAGAACTACTCCTTTTCCGCGCAGACCGCTTGCAAGGTGAAGGGGGCTCCTGAGCATCATGCCTCGGGAGCTCCTACTGGCTTTCGGGCCCTCACCCCCTAGCCTTGACCACTGCATCGCGACCTGGCATACCAGCGGTGGCTGACCTCCGCTCGAGGGCCGGGTCCTAAGGACGTAGAGCACCGAGCTTGGTAAAGCGAGCGGGCGGTGCGCCTCACGAGGGAGTATGGGAAGAAGGGTGCGGCCCAATGGTGCAGGTGTTTTTTCGAAATATAATGGATGTCAATTCCTTCACACACCCCTGGTGGGGCTTGTGCTATTTCTTTTCAGAACAGGAGGTGCGCGTAGGGTCGAAAACTCTAGGAAAGCACGCCCTCACAGCGAAAGAGCCACCATGGATCACAAGTTCGCCAAGCTAAGTGATCCCACACGAGCCAGCACAAGCCTCATCACTTATGCTTTATTTTCTCGTGACCTCGCTCGGGCAAGGAATCCCCCCTCTTAATCTTCCGGGAGCCGCTTGTGTGCCAAGGGGGACCTCCTGAGCATCACGTCTCATGGGCTCTTACCGGACCTTGGGTCGCACACCTCCTGGCCTTGACCATAGCATCGCAACCTAGCCAAGGTAGTCAGAATCCCGACTCGACTCCTAGAATCCTACGACTTCACGACCCTACGGAAGCATGTCGATCCAAGTCCCACTATGAATCCGGATCTGGTAGAATCCATGTTGAGTCACGATCCAAATCATAGAATCCTATACAAAACTGTAGAATCCCGACTATGCTATGGACTATGTCCGATTCTAGTAATTTGTCTAAGCTTTTGTTTAGTGCAAAAGAATAGTATGCCATCATCCAAACCCCTTTTCACATGCCTCATGGCCCTTTATTCCCCTCGCAAACTCAAACGCTCAGCCACCGACACCTTTGATCTAACTCTCAGAAACCCTAGGTCAAAACTGAGGATCAGGCTTGTCGACGAATGGAATTGGTGTGAGAAGGAGGACGCATCAAGATTGATCGAAGAAGATGAGCAAGACCCTTCAAGGCTCATCACTTCAGGTGAGCTATACAAGTCATCGGCTATTCACATACTCTAAAAGAACCTCCAAAGTAAATTTTTTTCGTTGAAGACTTAAATGTTCTATATATTTCCCTCTCATATATGTTCCATACATGCAAGCTAGATAGTAGGTTAGCCATAAAAATAAGTGGAATACAACTAGCAATGATGTGTATGTTTTTTGCTCTATATTTAGTGCTAAAACTCTATAGAACCCATATAAATTTCTGGCGTGGATAAAAAATATCTTATTTAAGTATATCTAGTAGAATCCTCGATTCCACGACTCGATACTATGACTCGATTCTGCCAAAGGAAAATTGATCCGACTCCGAATCCCGACTCTGACTACCTTGAACCTAGCATACCAGCGACGACTGAAGTTCGCCTGGGGACTGGGCCCTGTCGACGTAGAGCATTGAGCCACCGTAAGTGTCGACGTTCTGGGATCGGGGGTACCCAGACTTGCCTGCCTGCGGCCCACAGCGTGGCCCCCTCGACGGCCTGGTACGGCCAAGTGGCAAGGCCTTTAAGACAAGACCCTCGCGAGGACCCCCCGGTCTCGCGAGGCGGACGACACCAAGACCTCAAGAGGGAGCGGCCTCCCCAGGCGGCCTCCCGAGGAGCAGAGATTTCTATGCAAGTGCCAAGCGTCACGAGGCTACGATGACTAGAGCCATGACGACCAAGGCCAAGCAAGCGCCAGTGGACGCAGAGGAGGCAGTTTCCCTTTCGGTGCTAAGGGAGCAAGGACAGGTGTGGGTTCCCGAGGAGCCCCCCCCCCCAAAGGATTCCATTCTGGTGCAACAAGACCAAGACCACAAGCTCGGCAGGACGGATGTCATCGCCGAGCCCACCGCTGCGTCACGACTAGAAGCTTTGCAGGCGAAGACCACCTTTTCGTCAGGATAAGATGTACTACTTGTCCCCTTTCGAATTGGCCACTGTGGGATCCCTTCCCGCCTAAGTTTTGGGGGAAGAGGACCGAGGCCACTATAAATATAGGTTAGCCACCATTGTAGAGGAGGTCGACTCACTCTCACCCCCTGAGCCCTCGCAAGGCAGCTCACCCACTGTACTAGTTCATCCTCAAACCTCCTCCTGAGGCCAATCCACCACAAAGCAGGAGTAGGGTTTTGCACCGCAAGGTGGCCCGAACTTGGGTAAACTGTCGTGTCCATCTTCTTCCCTGCTCATGCGTGTATCCGGCGAGGCTAGGCTGTAGGGCGACAAGCTAGAGGCCGGTGAGGTTGCGATCTTCGCACACACCCCAGAGTTCGAACCTTCTTCGGTCTGGGGAGCCCTGAATCCGACAGTAAGAGCCAAAAGGGGGCCCGTGCCCAAGCGAGAAACGCGACGTGAGCTAGAAGCATTAATATGAAGGCGCTAGCGCCATGGTTCTTTCATGCCCCCACGGGACCCCTCATGATTTTGATGTAGGAAATAAAAGAAAAGAAAAGGCTCCCCGAGAACCGCAGCTCAAGAGGCGCCAGCTCTGGCATCACGGCACCTAGTCGGTGTCCCCTTCCTCCTTGACTTGGGCGCGGTGGCACGGCGGCTCATTGTAGTCGTCGCCGCTCGAGCTCCCCTTGGAGAAGGTGCCGCCGCTGCTTGAGGCCTCGTGGCCAAGGGCAAGTTCACGGCCGAGGACGTTGCCCCCCTGCCAGCCGTTGCCGTCGGAGGGGCGATCGCCACCGCAGCTATCGCCCCCCCGGCAGCACTCCAGGCGCCTGTCGTCTTCCCCGAAGATTTTGAAGAAGAGTGCCACCGCCTCGTCGTACTTGAAGTGGAGGGCGTGCCTCCCCTTCGAGCCGCAGGCATGGGCGATTGCTCCCCATCCCCGAGTCATGGAGATGTCACCGGAGAACGTGGCCTCGAGCTCCGCCTATGAGGGTGGGTTGCAACAACCGTCGTGCTGCAGCCGCAGCTCGATGGGGCCCCTCGCTGGAAGCTCCTCCACCAAGGGGTGCAGAAGCTGGATCCAGGTGCGCGGTGGCATCGAAACACACACCACAAACTCTCGTGCCGTGTCTTCTGCATGGGCCTGCGGGCGTGGTGGATGGGCGGTTGCCGTGCGCCCTCCCCGTCGGCCTCCGCGGCTTCCTCGGCCGCGCCTGCGGGAAGAATCCCCCTGGCGGCTGCCGGTGCAGATGCGGACCCCCGGCGATGCGCGGGATCGTCCACGAGGGATAGCTGCGGGCATCGCGGTGGACTTGTGAGGGCGGCCGCACCCCCTCTTCAGCGGCGGCGCCTCTGGCCCCTCCTTGGGGGCCTTGCCTTTCTCTTCAGCCGTGAACCTCCTCAATGGCGCCATGGTTGCTTCGGCAAGATGGTGGTTGTGGCGGAGGTAAGAGAAGAGAGGGCGAGAAGACAAACATGGGACAGGGCACTGCCCCCTCGCCTTCTTATAGGCGATCATGGGCCAACCGGCGTCCCTCCACCTTCGCGCAATGATGGTCTCACCGCATGCATGTCCAAGACTTTCGTCAGTCGGAGCGGTTGCCGAGGCGACGTGGGGAAGCGGAGGCGTCCGCGTCCCGTCGTGCGCCACGCGTCGAGCCTAGCCCGCATGCGATTGGGGGCCCGCGGTGCTTCGCCCTTCCCTCCTTGGCTTCGCCTTGAGGCCAAGCCAGGCGCGCCTTGGGCCCGGGGGCTACTGTCGGCGTTCTGGGATCGGTGGTACCCAGACCTGCCTACCTGCAGCCCAGCACATGGGCCCATCAACTGCCCTGTACGGACCAGCTACAACAACTCCAAGACAAGACCCTCGCGAGGGCCCAAGCCTCGTGAGGTGAACGACACCAAGACTTCCAGAGGAGTGGCCTCCCCAGGCTGCCTCCCGAGGGGCGGAGACTTCGATGCAGGTACCCAGCCTCACGAGGCTGCTATGACGCAAGCCATGACGACCGAGGCCAGGCGGGCACCAGCAGGTGCAGAGGAGATAGTTTCCCCTTTGGTGCTAGGGGATCAAGGACATACGCAGGTTCCCAAGGAATCCCCCAAAGCTTTCCATTCCGGTGCAACAAGACCAAGACCACGAGCTCGGCAGGACGGATGTCATCATCGAGCCCACCTCTGCGTCATGACCAGAAGCTTTGCAGGCATAGACTACCTTTCATCAGGATTAGATGTACTTCGTGTCCCCGTTCAAATTGGCCGTTGTGGGATCACTTCCCGCCTAAGTTTTGAGGGAAGAGGACCAAGGCCACTATCAGTATAGGCTAGCCACCACCGTAGAGAGGATCCCCGGATCGGACCCTTGACCACTCCACCCACAACACTTGAGCCCTCGCGAGGCCGCTCATCCACTGTAGTAGTTCATCCTCAGCCTCCTCGTGAGGCCAATCCACCACAAAGCAGGAGTAGGGTTTTACACCGCAAGGTGGCCCGATCCTGGGTAAACTGCCGTGTTCATCTTCTTCTTCCCCGCTCGCGCACAGGAGAAGGTTCTGGGGGTTCCACCCTAGGGCCCAACAACCTAGGAAGGACCCACAGGGACCGAAGGGTGGGCCTACAACCCACATAGGCTAGCCGCCCCATTCCCCAAGGCTCATGTTGTTTAAATCTAGAGATAAGGTCTTATCTCTTAATTTAAAGGGTTGAATCTAAAGGTAAGATGTTATCTCCAAGTTTAAAGAGATTTCAACCTTGTGGCCAGCCCTAGGATGGCTTTGGATGACCTCCCCTGCCCCCTAGCCTATATATATAGGGGGAGGTGCATGGGGGCAGCCACCCCTTCATCCTGGCCCGTTTCCGCTCCCAATACCTCCCAGGTCCCTCCGGTACGCGCTTGGTGAAGCCCTGCCGGAATTCCGCTGCTGCCACCACCACCATACCGCCGTGTTGGTTCTGATCTCATCTACCTCCTCTCCCTCGCTTGCTGGATCAAGAAGGAGATGATGTCATCGAGCTAAACGTGTGCTAATCTCGGAGGTGCCGTCCGATCGGAACTAGATCGGATTGGACCGCGACTGGATCGTGAAGAGTACGACTACATCAACCGTGTTACGGTGCTAACACTTTTGGTCTATATTGGTATGTAGACACACTCCCCTATCGTAGCTATGCATCTCCTAGATTGGATCTTGGGTGTTTCATAGGAATTTTTTTAATTTTCATGCTTCGTTCCCCATCAGTGGCATCATGAGCTAGGTCTATGCGTAGATGTTTATGCACGAGTAGAACACAAAGAAGTTGTGGGCGTTGATGTTCAAATTGCTTACTTCCTTTGTCTTTTTTGGAATCGGCGGTATTGTTGGATGAAGAGGTTCATACCAACCTTACTTGTCCACGCACAAGAGACCGGTTCCACTGTTTGACATGCAACTTGTATTGCATAAAAGTGGGTTTGCGGGTGTTTGTCTCTCCCACCTTAGTTGAATCTGATTTGACAACGACGGTCCTTGTAGAAGGTTAAAAGGGAACTTGTATATCACCATTGTGGTTTTGCGTAGAAAAGAACGGTTCTTATAGTTTGCCCTAGCAGCCACATAAAATTGCAACAACAAAGTAGAGGAGATCTAACTTGTTTTTGCAGGGCATGTTGTGATGTGGTATGGCCAAAACATGATGTGATATATGTTGACGTATCAGATGATCATGTTTTCTAATAGGTTCACATCTTGCATGTCGATGAGTACAGCAACTGGCAGGAGCCATAGGGTTGTCTTTAATTTATTGTATGACCTGCGTGTCAATTATTAAACACCATGTAATTGCTTTACTTTATTGCCATGCGTTAGCAGTAGTTGTAGAAGCAATAGTTGGTGAGACAAATACATGATGACACGATGATGGAGATCATGGTGTCATGCCGGTGATGATGGATATCATGCCAGTGCTTTGGAGATGGAGATCAAAAGCACAAGATGATAATGGCCATATCATGTCACATATATTGATTGCATGTGATGTTTATTTTTTTAAGACTATTATTTTGCTTAGGACGACGGTAGCATTTTAAGATGATCCCTTCACTTAATTTCAAGATAAAATGTGTTCTCCCTAAGTATGCACCATTGCGAAAGTTTGTCGTTTTGAAGCACCTCGTGATGATCGAGTGTGATAGACTCTACGTTTGCATACAATGGGTGTAAGCCAGTTTTACACATGCGGAATACTTGGGTTAAACTTGCATGTACAGAGATGGCCTTCGAACACGGAGGGCCAAAAGGTCAAACATGAGTCATATAGTAGATATGATCAACATGGAGATGTTCACCATTGATGACAACCCCATCTCACATGATAATCGAACATGGGTAGTTGATTTGAATCATGTAACACTTAGACAACTTTAGGGATGTTGTTTTAAGTGGGAGTTCACTAGTAATTTGATTAGCTGAGCCAATTATCATGAACATAGTCTAAATTGACTTTGCAAAATTATGTTGTAGATCAATGGCTCGCGTTGTAGCTCCGCTGAATTTTAATCATTCCTAGAGAAAGCTAAGTTGAAAGATGATGGAAGCAACTATGCAGACTCGGTCCGTAATTTGAGGATTATCCTCACTGCTGCACAGAAGGCTTGTGTCCCTAATGCACCGCTTGGTGATGCACCCCGTTAAGGCTCCCCTGCAGATGTTATGAACATCCGGCAGGCACGTTCTGATGACTACTCGATAGTTCAGTGCGCCATGCTTTACGGCTTAGAACCGGGGCTCCAAAGACGTTTTGAGCACCAGGGAGAATATGAGATGTTCGAGGAGCTAAAATTGGTATTTCAGGCCCATGCCTGGGTTGAGAGGTATGACACCTCCGACAAGTTCTTTAGCTGTAAGATGGAGGAGAACAGCTCCGTTAGTGAGCATGTACTCAAAATGTCTGGGTACTACAACCGCTTGAATCAGTTGGGAGTTAACCTTTCGGATGAAGTAGTGATTGACAGAGTTCTTCAGTCACTGCCACCAAGCTACAAAGGCTTCGTGATGAAGTATAACATGCAAGGGAAGGAAAAGATGATCCCTGAGCTATTCGCGATGCTTAAGACCACGGAGGTAGAAATCAAGAAAGAGCATCAAGTGTTGATGGTCAATAAGACCACCAGTTTCAAGAAGGGCAAGGGAAAGAAAGGGAACTTCCTTAAGAATGGCAAGGCAGTTGCCGCTCCCATGAAGAAACCTAGGGCTGGACCCAAACCAGGGACTGAGTGCTTCTATTACAAGGGGAAGGGCCACTGGAAGCAGAACCGCCCCAAGTACTTGGCAGATAAGAAGGCTGGCAACATGAACAAAGGTATATGTGATATACATGTTATTGATGTGTACCTTACTAGTGCTCAAAGTAGCACCTGTGTATTTGATACTGGTTCAGTTGCTCATATTTGTAACTCGAAACAGGAGCTGCGGAATAAACGGAGATTAGCTAAGGACAAGGTGACGATGGGCGTTGGAAATGGCTCTAAGGTTGATGTGATCGCCGTCGGCACGCTCCCTCTACGTCTACCTTCGGGATTAGTTTTTAACCTAAATAATTGTTATTTGGTGCCTGCGTCAAGCATGAACATTATATCTGGATCTTGTTTATTGCGAGACGGTTATTCATTTAAGTCAGAGAATAATGGTTGTTCTATTTACATGGATAATATCTTTTACGGTCATGCACCCCTTGTGAATGGTTTTTTCTTGTTGAATCTCTATTGAAGTGATACACATATTCATAATATTGATGCCAAAAGATGTAAAATTAATGATGATAGTACCACATACTTGTGGCACTGCTACTTAGGTCATATTGGTGTAAAGCACATGAAGATACTCCATGCTGATGGACTTTTGGAATCACTTGATTATGAATCATTTCATATATGTGAAGCATGCCTTATGGACAAGATGACTAAAACCGTGTTTTCAGGAACAATGGAGTGGGCTAGTGACTTGTTGGAAATAATACATATTGATGTATGCGGTCCGATGCGTGTTGAAGCACCCGATGGATATATTTACTTAATAAAACACAAGTATGAAACATTTGAAAAGTTCAAGGAATTTCAGAGTGAAGTACAAAATCATCGTAACAAGAAAATTAAATTCTTATGATCTGATTATCGACGTGAATATTTGAGTTACGAGTTTGGTATGCATTTAAGACAATGTGGAATTATTTCACAGCTCACGCCACCTGGAACACCACAGCGTAATGGTGTGTCCGAATGTCGTAATCGTACTTTATTAGATATGGTGCGTTCTATGATGTCTCTTACCGATTTGCCACTATCATTTTGTGGTTATGCATTAGAGACAACCCTATTCACTTTAAATAGAGCACCACCTAAGTTGTCATTTCTTAAAGTTTGGGGATGCGATGCTTATGTCAAGAGGCTTCAGCTTGATAAACTCGAACCCAAAGCAGAGAAGTGCGTGTTCATAGGATACCCTAAACAAACCATTGGGTATACCATTTATCACAGATCCGAGGGCAAGATCTTTGTTGCTAAAAATGGGTCCTTTCTAGAGAAGGTGTTTCTCTCGAAAGAAGTGAGTGGGAGGAAAGTAGAACTTGACGAGGCAATTGTACCTTCTCTTGAACTGGAGAGTAGCACATCATAGAAAGCAGTTCCCGTGATGCCTACACCAACCGAAGAGGAAGTTAATGATGATGATCATGAAACTTCGGATCAAGTTACTACTGAACTTCGTAGGTTGACCAGGACACATTCCACACCAAAGTGGTATAGTAATCCCGTCCTGGAGGTCATGTTGTTAGACAACGGCGAACCTACGAACTATGAATAAGCGATGATGAGCCCGGATTTCGACAAATGGCTTGACGCCATGAAATCCGAGATAGGATCCATGTATGACAACAAAGTATGGACTTTTGTGGACTTTCCCGTTGACCGGCAAGCCATTGAGATTAAATGGATCTTTAAGAAGAAGACAGACGCTGATGGTAATGTCAGCGTCTATAAAGCTCGACTTGTCGCAAAAGGTTTTCGACAAATTCAAGGAATTGGCTACAATGAGACTTTCTCACTCGTAGCAATGCTTAAGTATGTTAGCATTATTTTAGCAATTGCCACATACTATGATTATGAAATCTGGCTGATGGCGTCAAAACGGCGTTCCTTAACGGTTTCCTTAAGGAAGACTTGTATATGATGCAACCGGAAGGTTTTGTCGATCCTAAAGATGCTAACAAAGTATGCAAGCTCCAGCGATCCATCTATGGACTGGTGCAAGCATCTCAGAGTTGGAATATACGCTTTGATTAGGTGATCAAAGCTTATGGTTTTGTACAAACTTACGGGGATGATTGTATTTACAAGAAAGTGAGTGGGAGCTCTATAGCATTTCTGATAAGTATATGTGGATGACATATTGTTGATTGGAAATGATGTAGAATTTCTGGAAAGCATAAAGGGTTGTTTGAAAGGAGTTATTCAAAGGAAGACCTGGGTAACGCTGCTTACATATTTGGCATTAAGTTCGATAGAGATAGATGAAGACGTCTAATAAGACTTTCACATAGCACATATCTTGACAAGATTTTGAAGGAGTTCAAAATGGATCATTCAAAGAAGGAGTTCTTGCCAGTATTGTAGGGTGTGAAGTTGAATAAGACTCAAAGCTCGACCACGGCAGAAGAAAGAGAACGGATGAAGCTCATTCCCTATGCCTCGGTCATAGGCCCTATAATGTATGACATGTTGTGTATCATACGTGATGTGTGCATTGCCATGAGTCTGGCAAGGGGGTACAAGAGTGATCCGCCGGTTCTGACGCCGACATTGGAGTTCTTTCCCCAACAGAAGCAAAGGCGCAGACATGCAGCAGGGCATAGTTGGGATATCAACCCCACGCTTCAAGGCCTTGTGTAAACCTTTCATCTGTAAAACTTTTTCTTTCTTATAAAGTGCCTGTAATAGATGCTTCAGCAATTCAAATCATACAGATAGAGTTCATGAGCTCTTTTGTAATAAAGACCAATTTTTACGGCCCTCTTGTAGTCTTTTCTACTGCACCTCTCTTTCGCTCTTCGATGCTACTATAAGCTAGTTTGGCACAATTTTTCCTTCAGGCAATAATCGGGTAATAGACCTAGGGCTTGACCATAATATTCGCCCTATGCCACAAGTCCGACACCCTTTCTTTCTTTGAGTGATCGGTGTCTCAGGTATTGCATTGTATGCATCGGTTCCGAATTATGTCTTGGGTCAATAGTTGGGTTGCCCAGCTCCTGTGCGTACATTGGTACAGCGAGGTGCTATACAAATAATTTTTAACCCCTTTCTGCGATGGTGTTTTGAACCGTCGCCAAGTGAGTGAATGTGATAGGGCGGTCCTTCCCACACGACCCAGAAACCATTGGGGATAGGGAGCCTTGATGCATACAGTTGTCCCTATAAAATTGTTTCTGATATCTCGAATATCCCAAATGCTTCATCCTTGCTACTCCTTTATGCTCGCATTGCCATCGCAGTTGGAGTTCTATGGTTTTACCTAAAACCAGGCGTAGTCCAGGCACATTCCAGGCATAGAATTTTTCCAGACACGTACCAAACTGGCTCTACGTTTATGATGCCTGGCACATCACAACCAGTTCATGATTGTAAACCGTGTACGATAGGTCGATAATCACACACATTAGTTTTCCCGCACCGTTTGTGATATTGTCTGACATCACACATGCTTTGCGAATGGCAATTGTGTGCATGGTTACACACATTTCCTCTTCGTGAATCATGTCGGATTATGCTTTATATCACACACGCTATGCTTTATAGACCGTGTGCGCCGTAATGACCTGCAGAGCGTAATTTCACCCTAATTTAATTGCTGCTATTTAAAAGTGTACCTAATTTGAATTTGAAAGTGGGCAATAGCTTTATTCATATCCATCAGGTTCAAACAACGAATGCATTATTCCATTCACAGGTACACATGTTCAAGAATTACATAAGCACGAAATAAAGAATGATGAACCAGGGTTGTATACTTGTTCTATTACAGATGGTAAAGAAAGAGGCGAGAGACATTCTGGTTGCTGAACAAGGTGAAGCGGAATGGCCCTATTGTGCTCTCCTCGATGCAGAAGGCACGCATGACTCTAGTCCAACTCCTTGTGATGGCCGGCCGCCAATCATGTAGTTTGAGAGGTAATATTGAGTAAACTGCTTCAGGATCCACTGCAAAGGAAAAAAGATTCAGACATTGTCATCTAACACAACTCACTATGGGCAGTAAAAAGAAGGCTACAGAGTTCTTACTTACCATCCTGCAGTTCACTGTTGTCTTGCATAAAGTGTAAACAAATAGTTCGATTGACATCTTTTGACCCATTTTAATAACAATCTTTTTCAGTTTCCTCACTTGATGCTGGTTCATGAATATCTCATTGCCCCATACGTAGAAAGGGTCGAAGTGTGGATCTTTGGCAATGACATATGTACCTAAAAGCACCAAGTTAATATTAGAAGCTTAACAACAATTGCAAAATGATGTAGTACAGCACTCCCTCCATACCATTATATAAGATCTTATTACATGTATATCTAGACATCATCAGAACATTAAGGTAACACTCTTCCTTGTTGCTATGTAGCCTGGGATTGCATATTTAGTCATTCAGTACAATGCATGTTGCTATGTAGCCTCAGATATATTAAATATGGCCCTAGTTAACCTACCGACAAATGGGTTACAGATATATTCAGTGAAATGTCCGATTCGATGATTAATCCCTTATCAGCCCCCAAGCTATATGGTACCAGCTACTGATATCCCGAACAGTGAGTACATATAAGCAATGCGATGAAACTAACCTCGATGGAAAACAATAGCGGTTCTCAATATTGTCATGTATGAGTACATATAAAGGCATGTTAAGCACAGCAGGCTAAACAGCAACCAAATATATCCATGGTAGACAACATAATCTACAAATGTTAGCTTCAGTGTGCTGGTTTAAGCAAGCTAGTTAAGCAAAACAAGAAGTGGAAAGGTGTGTTAACTGCAACAGGCATAACATTTAAAAACAAGCAAATATAGTCATTCAAACAGGTATTGTGCAGGTCTAAAGTACACTAGTTATTGTTAAAAAATGAAAAGGCATGTTAACCGCAACATCCTTAAGAGCAACCAAATATCGTAATTCATAGTGGTATTGTTGAAACTGTTATTAATGAAATTGAACTGCACGGCAAATACTTGCACATATAGAGCATCACATTGTGAAGAAATGAAATAAACAAGGCATAAGGCCATCTCTAGCCGATCCTTTAAAAGTTAACGGACTAAAACCCTTAGTGGATATATATATACTCCAGCAATTTTTGGCCGTTTCTAGGCGATCCCCTAAACTTAACGTTGTAAACTTCAATTTGATCAAGTTCAAAGCAAGTTCAACCGAAAGTAGCATGCATTCAAACATAAACATAGATAGTTTTGCATAGCCGAACATAAAACATAAATTTAAACTTAACTACTTTCGGTTGAAGTGGAGGTCGAGCCAATCCTTCCTTGTCAGGTACGGTGTGCCACCAGCCATGTCCGGGCCGATGCCGTCGTCGGGGTCGTTGGGGAAGACACTCCTCCACTCGTCAATGTCGATCTCTTCATCCTCAGCGCCCACCTCGACGCCCTCCGCACCGCCGTCCTCGCCGCCTTCGACCTCGTGATCGGAGGAGAGCATGATAACCTCGCCGCCCTCTGTGCCAGCAAAGATCACCCGCTCCGCCTCCACAAGCTCCGGGTGCTGCCGGCGGAGCTCTTGCATGTAGGCCCCATCGGTGGCCTCGGCCTCGAGGCGCTCCCATGCCTCGTGGTCCTCCTGCACCATAGCCGAGCTCACCACCCCTGGCTCCGGTGGAACGAGGTCGACCGGACATGTGCCGAAGGGGAAATTGATCCTAGCTGCCGCGAAGTGGTAGTGGACCTGTCAGCGCTCGTACTCCATGGTCGCGAGCTTGGCTGTGTGGAAGCTACTGAGCCACCGGCGAGTGTGGGTCTCCCGATCCGTAATCTTGGCGACCCACATCACCCACCGCCGCTGCCGGACCCTGAGGTAGGACCTCGTCTGCGGCCGGGCCCGAGGGAGGACAGGGAAGTCCTCGAACCGGCGTAGGGGTGCGATGGCGGGCGGATCGGGCGACCGGCGACGGCGGATCGATAAAGACCCCGCCGAGGACGATGGGGACACCTCAGCGGCCACCTCGCCGGTGTCAGGCAAAGAGGCCGCGATAAACCTCTCTTTGGCCATTGGCTCCTCGAGCTCCCCGGCACACAGGCAGAGGTTGAGGATGGAGGCGGCGGCGACCTACCAATGGTTTTGAGTGAGGGAGGGGTGGTATGTGTGTGTGTGTGAGCAGAGGTTTTGGGGAGTGTGTGGTGTGTGTGGAGGGGGGCAAGGTGGTGTTTGACGAAATACGGCGACAACTGAAAATTTTACTAGGCGAGAGTAAAATGCCGGGCTATTGAAAATTTGGATCAAGGGCAAGCATATATTTTTGAGATAGCGAGGGATGCAGAGGCAGGAGTAAAATGTCATGGCTACTGAAAATTTGGATCAAGGGAGAGAAGATATTTTTGAGATTGTGAGGGATGCAGAGGCGGGAGTATCAAGGCATGGCTACTGAAAATTTGAATCAAGGGCGAGCTGTTATTTTTGAGATTGCGAGGGATGCAGAGGCGGGAGTAAAATGCTGGGTCTACTGAAAATTTGAATCAAGGGATTGAAGCAGCGCGGGAGTAACAGACATCGCACATGGTCCGCACATACTAACCGTGTGCTATCAAACATAAAAACCTTCCAGGCGGTAGATATTTTTGAGATTACGAGGCAGTAGATATTTTTGAGAGCGGGAGGCAAGCCTCGTGGAGCCCAATCTACTGTGCTGATGTGAGTGACTGCAGGGGCACGTGCGTGGCAAACGGGTAGTCTGACCGAACCGCGTCTGTTGCATACCCAATCACAGACGGTTTATGCATCCAATTCGTGTGCTGTTTATAAATTTGGCAAAAAGAATAACACGGGAAAGGGTCAGAACACGAACACACTTGCATGTGGACCAAATATATGTATGAAAAGGGTGGTTTGATGTTCAAATACCCAATGCAAAACTTTGATGTGGCACCTGTCGCACAAAACGCACAGTATTGCTAGTCAGCCACCCCCTACGAACCCACTTCGTGTCGGCGGTAAGGGAATCCTAGCTATGAATGCATGCCTCCAGATAGTTAGGTTTGGACTCTCACCCTATCGTAACACGAAACCTATAGGAGTCCATCATATATATGGTCAAACTTCCCCTTTTGCTTCCGGACAAAGGTGGACCGTGTGCCGACCCATAAATGTGTGTGTGTGGCGGGAGATGGGTGAGACCACATACGAACCACCTGCGCGTGGCCCTATACTATATGTATGAAAAGGGTGTGGTGTGATATTTAACTACCATTCACAACTTTGATGTGGCACATGTGCCTCGCAAAATAACTGGACTTCCCCGACCCCACAGAGGTTGCGGGTAGTGCAAGTAGCCCTACCACCCCCCCCCCCACACACACACACGTGTCGGGGGGAGGGCATCTCACCAAGACGTACTGTAACAGGACCAAACAGAATCCAACTTGATCGTATAACTTCTCTCGCTCATTGTTGATCAAAGTGATGGACGTCCACACGGCCCCGCAAAATGGGCTAGCTTGTCGCCGATAAACTCGCGAAGGAGTACTGTATGAAGACAAAACCCACTCTGTGCATGTGGCCCAATTATGTATATGGAAGTGGTGTGTGTGGTGTTTGAATCCGCAATGCGCAAATTTGACGTGGCACCATGCTTTGGAAGCGTAAAATCCCCACACTAATCGAGGGTTCACGATGCGTAGTATGCATGCGCTCAAACTTAATTAGGCCTAGAATGATCGACCTACTATCCGGTAACACGAATAAAGAGGAAGAATCCACCCTGGTAACCTTTCTCGTCGTCGGTTGAAATGATGGATGTCCACACGGGCCCACGAATATATATAGGCTTGCCGCCCATAACAAAGCGAGTGAGAGTGTCCAAAGACAACCATTTCATGCATGTGTCCCAAACATATTTATGGAGGTGTGTGATACATGCATATGAGCTGAATACCTAATGCACAACATTGATGTGGTGCATGCGTTCAAAATCGCATAGGTCCCCACACAGAGCAAGAGGTTCATGACGTCTCGTGTGCTCGCCCCCCCTACGATCCAGCGGGATGGATTCATGTGTACACATGCGCTATTATATATGTAATCTCACATCATGACCTATATCGTGAGACAAACAAAAAATTAATCCCCTCCTAAGTCAAAATAATTAACCTCTCTCCTTGTCGGTGAAAGTGATGGACCAAGCGGGCCGACAGATGGAAGCTATCAGATTCAGGGCTCCGCAGACCCAAGAAAGGTTCGAACTCTAGGGCGTGTGCGAAGAACTCAACCTATCCAGCCTACCAGCTCGTCCCCCCACAGCCTAGCCTAGCCGGACTCGCATGAGCAAGGAAGAAGATGAACACGGTAGTTTACCCAGGTTCGGGCCACCTTGTGGTGTAAAACCCTACTCCTGCTTTGTGGTGCATTGGCCTCACGAGGGGCCGAGGATGAACAACCTCGCGAGGGCTTGGGGGTGAGAGTGAATCGACCCCTTCTATGGTGGTGGCTAACCTATATTTATAGTGGCCTCGGTCCTCTTCCCCCAAAACGTAGGCGGGAAGGGATCCCACAGTGGCCAATTTGAAAGGGGACAAGTAGTACATCTTATCCTCATGAAAGGTGGTCATTGGCTGCAAAGCTTCTGGTCGTGACGCAGCGGCGGGCTCGGCGATGACATTCCTCCTGTCGTGCTGGTGCTCTTGGTCTCGTAACACTAGAATGGAAACGTTTGCTAGATTCCTCGGGAACCCATGCCTGTCCTTGCCTCCTTTGCACGAAAGAGAAAATTGCCCGTTCTACGCCTTCTGGCGCCCGCCTGCCTTAGTCATCATGGCTTGTGTCATCATAGCCTCATGAGGCCGGGTACCTGCATAGAAATCTCTGCTCCACAGGAGGCCGCCTGAGGAGGCCGCTCCCTTGGGAGGTCTTGGTGTCGTCCGCCTCACGAGGCTTGGTCCCTCACGAGGGTCTTGTCTTGATGGTCTTGGAGGTGGGTCGTACCAGGCCATCGAGGGAGCCACGCCACGGGCCGTAGGCATGCAAGTCTGGGTACCCTGGTTCACAGAACGCTGACAGTAGCCCCCAGGTCCAAGGCGCGCTCGGGCTTGGCTTCGAGGCGAAGCCAAAGGGCAAGGGCGAAGCGCCGCGGGCCCCAATCTTTTGCGGGCCAGGCTGATGCGGGCGTCTCCGCTTCCCCATGCCGCCTCGGCAACCGCTCGATTTGACAACTGCGTGGCGCACACACCCGAGCCATCATTGCCCTGCTGTGCGCTTTCCTTCTGCTTCTTCTCCTCCTTGTGAACTCGCGTCCCCTTTGACAGACTCTGCCATAGCTCCAATCCACCTTGCTGCCATGGCTTCCAGGAAGAAGAAGGGCAAGATCCCTGCAACGGCAGAGCCCTCGTCGGGGCTGGAACCAGCACAGGGCCGATCCACGGTGATCAACCACGAGGGGCTGGATACGGTCCGGCATGCCATCGCCGCCGATTCCAACGAGTGGAAGGCAACAAAGATCTGGCCTGCCTCCTGGGCCTTGGCTGACATGGAGGCCACCGAGATCCCCCTTCATCTTCACACCCTTTTCGCCGGCCTGTTGCCGCCGTTCTCCGATTTCTTCAATGTTGTGCTCTCGCACTACCAAATCCACGCGCTGCATTTGGACCCCAGATCCATCATCCTCATCTCCGCCTTCGCATTTTGTGCGAGGCCTTCGTGGGAGTTGCCCCGTCCGTGGCCTTGCTCCACCACTTCTTCTCGCTCCAGTTGGTCGACAGCGAGCAACACTCGGGGTGTGTGTCGCTTCTGGCGGTGCCGGCGACTGCAGGCTCCGGCATCGACTCCACGCTCCGCCCGGACGCAAGGGGGTTCCGGAGGCAGTGAGTGTATGTAGACGCCACCGTGTACAGCCCCCTGCTCCTGATCCCGTCCACCCCCGCGAAGCCGAGCTCTGGGTGGGGGCACATGATGCTGGTCGACCCGCAGCTCGCCCGAGTCATGACCAGGTTGGCCAACCTGAGGAAGGCGGGGGTGACGATGGCGATGGTCGTGAGGGAGTTCACCCGACGGCGCATCGCCCCGCTTTAGCGCCATTCCCGTCCGATGTGGGCTTTCTCCGGCCCTGCAGACAACATGAGGCTCCAGCAGCCCCCTCTTCCTTCTAGCACACTGCGCGTAGTGCTTCGTCTCTTGACTGGCGAAGAACCCGCCGGGCTCCCTCCGGACGGGTTCGCTCTGTGTGATCACTCGAAGGGGGGAGCCTTCGCCAAGAAGATGCCGAGCTTCGACGACTGGGGGCTGCTCCCCAAGGGCCATGGAGGGCCTCGCGACAACCCCCTCTTGGTGACTCCCGGGCACAAAGGCCCTGAGGTGCGCGCTCCTGAGGTGGTCGCGGGGCCGCGGGTACCATCGTGCGCTCCTGAGGCACCCGCCCTCAGCACCACGGGCGGCTGGGGAGGAGTCCCGCCCATGGATGCAGCCATTGTCCCAGCCACGGAGGGCTATACGCCAGCCCCCTGCACGTCTCCTTTGGATCCTGGGGCATCCCGCAAGAGGAAAGAGCCCGGGAGCTGCTGCAACCCTGTCCTAAGGACCCTGAAGAGGAGGAAGTGGATCGTTGTGGATGAGTAAGTACCTCGCCTTCCTCTTGACTCTTGCATATCACGTCTCCGTCTGGCTTTTGCCCCTGAGGACCCCTTCCGTCGAGGGAGTGAGCGCGCCCTGAGTGCCGCCTCCGGAGGGCACCGGTCCTGCCGCAACCTTATAGGCCTCACAAGCCGAGCAGTTGCGCGCGGGGTGGCGCCTGTGCCCGAGCCAAGGTCGTCCCTAGGGGGCCCCAGGCCTGTGTCCCCGGCGTCCTTCTTCCAGGGCGATCTCCGGAGCACGGGGGCCATGCCGAGGGCTCCCCCGCTGATCCTTGCCGGTAGTTGGGTGCCCTGCGGGATGGCGCCATCCCCAAGCAGCGGGGCGAGTCCGCGTCGGTCCCCACCTCGGGCCGCAGGAGCGGGCGAGGGAGTTCCAGCCCTCGTGCTTCTGTCAGAGGCGGGTGAGTCCTCGCGTGACTCCCCAGCTGACTGGGGCACGGAGGAAAGCCCAGGCCGGGCGTTGGAGCTCGCACGCGGGCGCAGAGCTGTCCGGCACTACCTTCTTCAAGAGGCATCGAACGCGCTGGGGCGTCTCGAGGTGGAGCTTGGTGACGTTGGTGCCCACCTTGAGGTGGAGCGCCTGTGTCTGGCGCGCGAATGGAGTCGGCTAGAAGTCACCATCAACTTCGATCACCTGCAATGCGAGCATGCCCGAGCGGAGGCGGAGGGGCCCCTGGCCTCGGCGAGGGAGGCTCATGATCGCACCCTAGAGGAGGTCCAAACCACATATCGCCGACGCGAGGCGGTGAAGGGGCACGAGAGGGAGGTCAAAGCTTCAAATGCCATCCTTGAGCAACAAGTCTGGGCGCGCACGGCCGCACTCGCCTCCCCGGCGGTCGGGCTGCCCGCGAGTGAGGAGAGGTCCCGCACGCTCAAGGACACGCTGGCGCTGGAGGCGATGGAGCAAAACCTAGAGCGCGAGTGGCTGGAAGTGATGGAGCACCAAGTGGCCGCTACCGAGGATGCCCTCGCCTCCCGGGAGGCGAAGATCCAGCGATAGGTCGACAAGAAGGTGGCGGGGATCCGCAGGACCCTTGTCGAGGAATACTGCCGAAAGCTAGAGCTCCAGGAAACTAGCTTCTGCACGCGGTGCAACAAGCTGCAGGGCAAGGTCGACGCCATGAAGAAGAAGCTAGCTGCGGCGGAGCAGCGCGAGAAAGCCGCTGGGGAAGCTCGGGCCACTGCTGAGGCCGAGCTGTCCTTCCTCCACCAACAGGTAGAAGGCGTTTCCTCCCTTGTGGAGAAAGCTTCAGATGAGGCGAGCCAAGCTCGGATGCTGCAACACGAGCGCTCCCAGATGTTCCAGGCCCTTGGGCTAAGGGCCAACCGGGCCCTGAGCAGCATTTGCAATGAGAACATCTCCAGCCCTCTTGTTGCTGACAACGCCTACTACCTTAGCTTCTTCACCTAGGTCGTGGCAAGCCTGGAAGGTGTGGCCGCGAGGGCGCGCCGACTTGTCGAAGAGAGAAGCCGCGACCTTCTTGCACGCGTGTTCTCACGGGTCTTCAGCCACCTTCTTCGCTCCGATCCTGACTTCGACTTTGATGCCGTGATAGCCCCCGTACCTGGGGCGATCCAAGGCGCCCTGGCGGGCTAGGTGGAAGATCACGTGGATGACCTGATCGCGGAGCTCGCCCCTGCCGATGACGTGGGCGCGCCCGTGGCCGAAGAATGCGGAGCCAAAGATGACGACGATGGCAGCGGAGACGATGATAGCACGTCTCGCTAGGCTTGTACTTCCCTATTTTCCTGTCAAGACTTTGAATGTGACCCCGCGGGGATGCGAAAGCATTTTTTGGAAGAACTTACTCTATGATGTATTAAATAGTATTGCACTCCCTGATGTAGCCCTTCCTTTATTTTTCACGCACCCGCGACCCCTGAGCAGGGGTGGCCATCATTGTCATGCTGGGTCATGGTGCCCGATTCGAGGTCCGGAGGCAGGTGCCCATTGAGAGCCCTGGGCAATGTGCACCCGCCAGCTCGCTCGAGAGCGCCGCGCGAGGATCCGGAGAGGTGTGCGAGTGGGCAAGGCCGCGGTTGCTGTGGCCTGGGCCCTTACGGATCATCTTTAGTGCCGCTGGGCCGACCGAAGCATGCACACCGCACTCAGTCCCCGCTCGCGAGGTGCGATGGGGGGGAGCCATGGGTGCCCCCCATCTTTCGCAAATCAAGCGAAGGGAAAAAGCCTAGAAGAAGAAAAACCAGGAACTCACCCCTTTTAAAACAAAAATGCAAGAACTGCAAGTTCATTCCAAGAAGTAGCAAATTTGGTTACAAGAAAAAGCCAAGAACAGCCGCGTCCAACACCTATGCTAGTCTTCTAGTCTTCCCGCCAGCACGGAGCATGGGGCTTCCACTAGGCGTGGGCATAGTCATTGGGGGACCGTGTCGTCCGCCAGCACGGAGCATGGGGCTTCCACTAAGACATGGGTGGGAGCCCCCGTGAGGCTCAGGGGCAGCACTCAGGAGACTCCAGGGCGTGTACAGACCCACTCATTATTACGTGAGAGTGTCATGGGCGGACACTTGGGGAGGCATAAGGCGGTCGCCTGCCTTCTAGTCGGGGACCCCGCCCTTTGCCCCCGGCTGCGTGCCAGCGAGCCTGACATGGCGGCAGCCCTGGGAAGGGTCTCCGGTCTGGAAACCGCCGGCGAGCAGTGAGGCGCACTCCCGCGGTGGCCGCAAGTCGCCTACCCGGCTCGCGGGGCAGCGGTTGGTCCCTCCCGAGCCTTTGGGCCTTCACGCCCCTGTTGTCGAGTGGCCGCGGCTCGGGAGACCCCAGGCCCTCATGAGACGCCCTGGCTTCATGGGCTACTTAGGTCCTTGGGTCCCCCTCAGGGCCCCGTCTTTGCTGAGGGCCCCGCCGCGCCTAGCGCGCCTCGGCGCGCTTGGTCCGGCTGCCGCCTCTCCAGCGTGCTGCGGCTGCGCGGTTCACCTACACACCAACATTAACATACATGTCCCAAAAAATATTCGCTGCGGCGGGGGGAATCACCCTACGGGGCAGCAAAGGCCCTGGCACCGGCCGCTTGCAGCCCTCAGGCACCGTGAGGCCTTGTCGACCTCGAGGACTCGGTCGACGGGGGCTTGTCTTCTATGGACTCACTTGCTCTTTGGCCTTGCCGATCGCCACCCCTGCTGATGGGTCACGATGGCCACGAGGCGGCCCGTCGTGGCGCCCCTCGAAAAGGGTAATCTCCTTCGTGCAGGGCCCGGGGCAACGCCCCTAGGGATGGACAGGAAATCCCGCTCGCCCCTTTCCGCTGGGAAGCCCCCTAGGGATCCTCCGAAAAGATGAGCAGACGCAGCACACGCACGGGCAGGCCCTGTGCAAGCGTCGCGACACCAGTGGGGGACAGAAAGGCTCTATGCCCCCGCAGGCGGCGTCGAGGAGCTTGGCTACGCGGCCGAGCCAAGCGTCATAATCGTCACCGGCCGGCCGGTAGCATAGCTTGCGTGCCCGTCAGGCCATGCTGGCGCGGAGGGGCGGAGCCGCGGCGATGCCAACCGAGCACGCGGTGGCTCACCCGTTGCATCACGTGAGGGGTGGCGGCGGTGAACCTTGTCATTGGTGACGGTGCGCCGAGGAAGGCGGGGAGCGATGAGGAGCGCCGCGGCGGGAGGGCGCCGCCCGATCGAAGTGCGCGGCCCATCGCTCGGCGTGAGCCCAACCAGACCTCGTCATGACCAAGCAAGGATGGAACACGGTTGATGAGTAGGTAGGCAGGGCTTTGCCACGCCCCTACCTGGCACGCCAAATGTCGGATTCAGGACTCCGCAGACCAAAGAAAGGTTCGAACTCTGGGGCGTGTGCGAAGAACTCAACCTACCCAGCCTACCAGCTCGTCACCCCACAGCCTAGCCTAGCCGGACTCACGTGAGCAAGGAATGAACACGGCAGTTTACCCAGGTTCAGGCCAACTTGCAATGTAAAACCCTACTCCTGCTTTGTGGTGGATTGGCCTCACGAGGGGTTGAGGATGAACAACCTCGCGAGGGCTTGGGGGTGAGAGTGAGTCGACCCCTTCTATGGTGGTGGCTAACCTATATTTATAGTGGCCTCGGTCCTCTTCCCCCAAAACGTCGGCGGGAAGGGATCCCACAGTGGCCAATTTGAAAGGGGACAAGTAGTACATCTTATCCTGATGAAAGGTGGTCTTCGCCTGCAAAGCTTCTGGTCGTGACGCAGCGGTGGGCTCGGCGATGACATCCATCCTGCCGTGCTGGTGGTCTTGGTCTCATAGCACCGGAATGGAAACCTTTGGTAGATTCCTCGGGAACCCACGCCTGTCCTTGCCTCCTTTGCACCAAAGAGGAAACTGTCCCTTTTGCGCCCGCTGGCGCCCGCCTGCCTTGGTCGTCATGGCTTGCGTCATCGTAGCCTCATGAGGCCGGGTACCTGCATAGAAATCTCCGCTCCTCAGGAGGCCGCCTAAGGAGGCCGCTCCCTTGGGAGGTCTTGGTGTCATCCGCCTCGCGAGGCTTGGCCCCTCGCGAGGGTCTTGTCTTTATGGTCTTGGAGGTGGGCCGTACCAGGCCATCAAGGGAGCCACTCCTTGGGCCAAAGGCAAGCAAGTCTGGGTACCCTGGTTCCCAGAACACCGACAGAAGCATCACCGATAATCACGTGAGTGAGTGCCACAGGACAACCAACATCGCTTGCATGTGTGCCAAAGCATATATATGGAGAGGTGTGCGATTGTCATGTTTTGAATACCTAATGCACAACCTTTGATGTGGCATTTGCCTCAAAAACAGCAAAGCCCCACACAGAGTGAGGTTCATGTGTGACACCTAGTATATGTTGGTCCCATCCCCCCTTCGACACGTACTATATATATACTCCTACCCTAACATAGCCCTAAAAGAATTAATCCTCCTTGTTCGTCAAATGTGCCTCTCTCTCGTTGGGTCAAAGTGATGGAGGACGACCTCGTGGGCACATAGATGGAAGTGCCGCACGCGAGGTAGTTCCTATAGGGCAACCACCACATGCATGGTATTGCGTGATGTTTGAATACCAATGCACAACTTTGATGTGGCACCTGCCTTTGGAACCAGAAAGTCCCCACATGGAGTGAGGTTATGACACACATATATATAGAGAGAGTATACATGTCGTCCCCTCTTTGACATATACTACATACTCCTACCGTGCATATACGTAACACAAACAAAAAAAGAACCATCCTTGTTGGTCAAATTAACCTCTCTCTCATTCTATGTTCAATTGATCAACGAAGACCTCGCGGGCCCACAGAGAGTCACACGCGAGCAAGTGTCATAGGACAACCACCGCGTGCATGTTGTCATGTGTTGTGTGATGTTTGAATACCCAATGCACAACTTTGATGTGGCACATGCTTCGCAAACCGGAAACGCACTATACAGAGGTTCATGATGTGTAGCCCCCTCACTTCGAGCCGGTGGGAGGGACTCATGTGTACGCACGTGCCCGAACTTTGATATGGAATCTCTCCATGATCCACATCGTAACACACATGCCAAGATGAATCCACCTTCGGTCCGATGCCTCTCGTTGTCGGTAGAAACTGAAAACCTTTGCGGTCTAACGAATGGGCACGACGGAGTGTCCGAGAGGACCACCAATGCATGCATGTGGCCCGAACATGTATGTATGAAAGGGTTGTGTAATGCTTTAAATAACCAATTCACGACTTTGATGTGGCATATATACATGACTCGCAAAATGATCAATAATCCCACATCACGGAGGCTCGCGACTAGTAGTGTAATGATGGACACCCCCACACACACAGAGACACACATCCCGCACTACCACCTCCACTCCGAGGCATGTCAAACTTTTTCTCCAGTGAACATGTGACCAAAGGAGTGTCGTGTTAAAGTTTGAAAAAAAAACAGAGATCATTCGACCTGTTTTATACATTCATTGATTTCCTAGGGATTTAATGTGCAAAAATCAAATTTGAGCTACATGTGCACCAAAATGGATTGCAAAATCATATCTGTGTCCCTGGGTGCATGTTTCCCCTTGAAAGAAATTTCAAAACATTGAGAATATTGATTTTTAAAATTCAGTAAATCCAAAACTTAGTTGAAATTCATGAAACTTATCATGGTGTCATATATGGACACCAGTAGACTGTGATATTGTATTTTTTCATCAAATTTGAGACAAGTTTTGATATAGTCTACTTACAAACGAGAGATTGTTAATAACTGACAACCAATATTTCATACGGAATATTTATTCGGACCGTGTGCGTTAGACCGTGCCATGCTTCGGTTAAGCAGTAAAACGGCAGAATGAATCATCAAAAAACAAAAAAATATACGTGCCACCACGCACCCCGTGTGGCGTGCAAGCAGGCGTGAGTTGACGGGACGCATGCGAGCAGTCCGCCGCGCAGGCACACTGGGAGGCGTGCGTGCAGGTGTGTGGATTGACGGGAGGCGTTTTCACTGTGCAGTGTCACCGAGAGGCGTGTGAGTAGCTGTGTGAAATGATGGTATAGGAATGCCAGAAGTCTGCCACGCACGCTCACCGGGAGGTGAGACAGCCTTTGACCGCCGCCCGCCTTGCTCCCACTGGTCCATATTAATGGCCCGCCCGAGCGGCCGCACCCCCCATCCTCGCCACACACACAATCCTCTCTCTCAGCCCACATCCTCGACGCCGCTCTCAGTCCTCAAAGCCGTCAGTGTATGAGGATGCCGCCGAAACGCCCCATCTGAGGGAGTGGCGACGTCGAGGCTGCTGAAGCACCAGAGTACGGCGTGAATATGGTGACAGAGGTTGTCGTCACCACCGACGAGGTGGAGAACGAGGCTGCCAACAAGCGGAGGCTGGTTGAGAAAGAACCACAAGCGACTCCAGCAAGCCTAGACTTCATCAGCAGCCTCCCCGATGATATGTTGACAGTCATCATATCCCTCCTGCCAATCAAATATGGGGCGAGGACAACCGTCCTTTCTCGATGGTGGCGCCCCCTATGGCTCTCCACCCCTCTCAACCTCCTCGACGCCCACAAGCTCTGCTATGGCAATCGCAAAAGCGTGGATTCGTCCTCCCAGATCCTCGGTAGTCACCATGGCCCAATCAGAGGCCTTATCACGGTCAAGTTCCGTTCCAACGGCAAGGACCGAGCTAAGCTTGATGAGTGGTTCCGATCCCCCGCCCTAGATTAGCTCGAGGAGCTCAGTTTTAATGATGGGCATATGCACTCGCTGCCAATGTTCGTGCTCCACTACGCGCCCATGCTGCGCCTCGCCAAGTTCATGAAGTGTCATCCCCCCCTTAATGACGCGCCCGCTCTTTTTCTACCATGACTGAAGCACCTCGAGCTCATCGCTGTCTACATTCCAAAGGATGACATGGAGCGCCTGCTCCGCGGCTGAACTACACTCAAGTTCCTCCGTCTTCAGGCGATGAATTGGTCGAGTAGCTTCCACATCACCTCCATGACTTTTCGGACTATTTATGTGTGTTGCTGGTGCTGCAGCAAGAGATCACAAAAGTTGGACCACAATATCGAAAAGGTGGACACACCTTCACTTGAGAGATTACTTGTAGTTGATCAACAAGGTCCAACAAGAATCAATGTCATTTCTACGCCGAAATTGACAATGGTGGGCTACTCGTCTGTCAAATACTCCGAACTTGTTATTGGATCCACACCCGTTCAGGTACAACAGTCGCCTTCTACCTCTCCTTCTTGATATCAACATTATTTCTAATTTTGAAGATGTATCTTCGTCTGTCATCCAGAAAAGCTTGACCCAGATTCTGCGCACAGTTAAGGTCTTGGCACTAGAATCTATTGGCCACAACCTGCACGAAGTTGTCAGTTTCCTGAGATGCTTTCCGTGCCTGGAGAAGCTGTATATCAAGGTGATGTTCATTTCTTGTTAAATGTTAACCGTAAGGGAGTTCAATTTTTGGCACCTTTTCCCAAGTTTACAATTACAATGTACAATGATTTCTGAAGGAATTTTGGAGGATTTTAGGACATACATCCCCCTAACCCCATATTGGTTGCTTGAATCATATGGTTACAATCCATAAGCATTTCTCCTTTGGATTCATCTATACTAGTTTTCTTACGGAAATTTTCATCCACTCCAACCTCTTGTGAAGAAGGCTACATTTTTCTAGATTGTAATCAAAGGCCCATGTTAATCATGTCAGATCGAAGATGGCACGTTGGTGCATTTTACAAATCTTGCAAACCAAATAGGCATGTAGTAGTGTTCAAAATTGCATGTAGTCACTAACATGTTCTCTTCTTTTGTAGATAATAATAGGCCCGGTGGTGGATAATGTGATACAATATAACGACAATCACATCGAATGCCTAGATCTGCATCTCTCAAAAATTACTTTGAACTCCTACCGAGGGACCTTACCGGAGATTATATTCGCCAGGTTCTTTGTTGTCAGAGCAAGGATGCTGAAGGTAATGAGGTTGGGCATGCATTTATATCGAAAAAATGAATGGTTTGTTGATCAGCGCCGGCAGCTACTGCAGAATGAAAAAGGATGCAAAAAAGCTAAATTTCATATTGGAACTGCATATGACAGAGTAATCGGTAGTCATTGTGTCAACCTCATACATGACTTGTGAGCGGCTGATCCCTTTCAAGAAATGACGAGGTTTCGAAACCAGCCTTACTATTGGTATTTTTAGTTTGAACCTCTCTTATATCCATGTTCAGGTGATCAGCATGGGCGTTTGCAGCTGAATGAGCTGAATATCATTCCCAATATCAGTTTGAACCTTGTAATCTTGGAATTTGAGCCATGTAACTCTGGAATTTGAACCTTGTAATATTTCAGGCTTTTGTGGTACAATCGTTGAAATGGCATCGTATGAGACTCGTATATTGGTAGTACTATTTTGACATTAATATGTAATAGACTTAGATTTTATTAACCATTCAGGACCAGGGATCCAGCCGGAAGCAGAGCAATGGCAAGCATCATCGCAACAAGATGTAGATGATTATATGCTCGTTTCTCCTAGTTTAGTATGCATGCAATTGCTTACTTTGGTGTGTGGATATGTTATGTGTGTAGTCACTTATGTAATTGTATGCTTAATTTGGTTATGCAATGCTGTTCTTATAAGTTATATATGTTGATGTTCTATAGACAGAGCAAATCACATCGCAAATGGACTAAACAATGGAACCCATCGGTGATGATTTCATCAATCACTCACAATTGTATACCAGCAATCGTTTGCTCACAACACACACGGCTTGTTAACAGGAATCGTCTGTGTTGTTATCGGTCTTCCCACACATTTCCAATTACAGACCTGTTTGCCACGTATCACACACATCTTGTTAAGTTGAACCGTTTCTGTTCTCTTGGCTCAACACAAACAGTTCATCCGAGTGAACTGTATGCCGTATATCGCACACACCTTCACCTGGCTGGTCGTTTCTTTTGTGTTACCTAATCACAAACAGTTAATCCGAGTGAAGTGTATGCCGTATATCGCACACACTTTCATCTGGCTGCCTATTTCTGTTCGTCTGCCTCATCACAAGCAGTTCATTGAACTGAACCGTATGCCCCGCATCGCACACGCAACTAAAATCTAAATCATGTTTGATGTATCCGCCATCGCAAATGTTTTGCATCTTTTTTGACGTTTTTTTACATCACCGTTTGCGATTAATGCATCACAAATAGATTCGTCAAAGGGTCTCTGACCGTAGTGTCGCGTTAGCAGCATCCTGTTGTAGTGTTACCTCCTTATGTTCCGCTCGTTTGGCTAAGAAGGTAAAGGGAGAACCACTGCGATTGTACTCCCGGCTAGTCCAGCTACGTACCTCAGTCAAGAAAGCCAAAAACTGACTGTCATAATAAGCGAGAACCGGTCGGCGATCCGATAACAAGTGTTAAACTGAAAATCATTGGCGATTATGTCGTGTAACACGAAGGGTTTGTGTCTTCGGCCAATCCAAGTGATACAAGTATATACCTCGGATCTCCCGAATATCACACTGGGGGCTAGTCACCAGCCCCCGCGGTCAAGCTCCTATGGCTAAGTGAAGGTAATAACGCCGCATAGTCTAATTTCCTTGTTCCCCTCACGCACTACCGCCTCCGAGCACCGAGACGTCGGCTAAGGGTTATAGTGCGGAGGGTGAAACACCCCTCGTAACATCTACTTGGGGGCTGAAGCCGACGACTGGCAACTTTCACATTCAAAATGGCCCCACAGGAGTCAAAATAAAATAAAATAGATTCAAGTATGATAAACCATATGAAGGGCCGCATTAAGAAAAAGGTCAAATTGTCACTAGATGGTAAGTTTACTCAAGGATTACATCTTTGGGACACTGGTCCTCTATCGCCGGAGCACCATCCATAACAATAGAGAAATACTGCTCGGGACGATGATGCTCCTTTCCAATGGGCGGGGGGCCGATGGCCATCTCAACTGGCTTGATCTTTGGCCAGTGCACCATGGTCTTCGCGAAGGCCATCAGCGCCCCTTCGATGCAGGTGGAGTGCTTCACAGCGTCAACCCGGGAGGACGCGTCGCATAGCTTCTTCACTATGGCAAAGTAGCTGCTCAGTATGGGCTCTGTGGGCCACAGCTGGACACAGAGGTCCTTCATGGCTGGTCTCCCATCCGATGCAGCTCCATTAGCTGCTTCATCTGGTTGCTAAGGAGGGGAGGGTGTTCGGGCGCTTGGAACTGCGCCCAGAACAATTTGTGTTCGGCATCACCCTCCTGAGCTACATAGTGCCTTGCCGCATCCACCGCACTCCTCGAAAGCTCCTCAAATGCGCCTGAAGAACGCCAGACTCGTGTGCGCAACGCGAACCTCTGACCACCAAAGATAATTTGCGATAAGTACGTCTTACCATCTGCAATCTGCTTCACTTGGCGGAGCTCCTCCCAGGCGCCTCGTGCCTCCGTCCTTGCCTCCCGAATATCCTGCCCTATCTTAGACAGTTCGGTAGTTTGACCCTTCATTTTCTACTCAAGGTCCTCACATTTAGTGATAGCATCGTTGAGCTCTTGCTGCACTTCGGCCACTCTGGCCTCGTGCTTCTCACTAACGGTTTTCACCATCTTGAGTTTGGCGGCCGCTCGATCGGCCGTCGCCTTGTATTTGGCCGCTGCCTCCTTGGCCTTCTTTAGTTCGGCCCTAAGGCCCTCGACCTCCGCGGCGGCAGCTGCACACATAATCGAACACCTTTTTTCTTAGGGCTAATCCCGGACACCTTGATAAATAAAAGAAACGAAAAGTCTCGACCGGACTCACCTTGCGCCTCATCAAATCGCTTGTTGACGAGGTCGAGCTCTTCATCGGAGCTCTTGAGCTTTTGATTCATCTCATCCAGCGCCGCGGCATTAGCAGCCGCCGCAAGAGATGAGGCCTGCAATAACAAAAAAATCACTTAGTTCAGACTCCCGATTTCATGATTTTTCGATGCTCAGCCAGGTTTTTTCTCAACCTGCCAAAGTCTCGGGGGCTGCTATCTACATGGGATGTACAGTCCTGTTCAAAATATTCTCTTCATGAAAGGGACATTACATTGCTTACCTTGAAGCCCGTCAGGAGACCACCAAAAGCTTCCTTCAGTCCGCTGTTAATGGACCGAACACCTTGCAGCACCACGCCCATTAAGGCGCGGTTCTCCGCAACAATGGAGGAGCTGTTCAAAGCCTCCTCCATCACTTTCGGCTACCCAACCACAACTCGGTCGCCTGTATTCGGCGCTGGCGGCGGGCCCCGGCTCCTCCTCTGTTGGAAGGTGGGATCGACGCTTCCGGGTGCCTTGGGGGCTCCGAGGCCATCTTCAGGGAGGTATCAGATTGACCGAGCTCCCCCTCTTTGTTCACCAGGAGGGGTTCCTCCTCCTGGTCTTTAGGGGCCGAGGTGTTAACCTCGGCCATAATTTTGTCGCCACCACCTCCTGTGTCCGGGCCAGGAGGGGTCCTTTGGGACAGCACCTCCCCGGTCTCCCTGATGACAGGAGGAGGCGTCGAGCGCGACGCAGACCCGCTCTTCGCCAGTTCGGCTGGCGGGGAAGTCCCCTCTGAGGTCTGGTCAGCAGGCTCGGCATGTGATGGACTGTAACATGAAAGGGCACACATGCTATCAACAATGTAATATCAAAACAAACAACTGAGGAGCGTCCAAATTCGTACCTTTCGGCAGGGGGCTTAACCCTGGGGTTCCTCTCTGGAACCTCTTCGGATGCCACGGACTCCTTATCGGAGTCTGAACTATCGTCAGGCATGATCAGCTTGGGCCGGTGCTCCTTCTTCGGGACATGAGGGGGTAGCTCCTCCTCAGCGTCCTATGATGGCGCTCTCTTTTTTGAACGAGACGAGCCGCTCTCCTCCTCGTCCTCTTCCTGCGCCCCCTCCTGGGGGAGGGAGTCTGGGTGTCGCTGGATTTGCTGCCTAGAGGCTTCCTCGGCCGGAGGTCTTCCCTGGCCTCCAGTGCCTCCTCCTTCTTCTTCTCCCTCTTCTCGGGCGCCTTGTACGCCGCCACCATCAGCATCTCCTCCAGCAGGGCTGACCGGGGATCTTCGGGTAGTGGGGCTGGACTGTCGATCTTTTTAGCCTTCTCAAGCCAGCCCTGTGGAAATAATAAAATGTGGGTTAACTCTCCTATAACAAAAAAACATCCAGACTGTAAAAACGGATAAAGCTCTGCTACCTCCTTCGGTGGGTGCTCGGCGTCAAGGCCGATGGCCTCCTTCTTGTCCGGCCACGCCTTTTGAGGCTTAAACATCGTCTTCCATAGCTAGTCGTTGGTGGTGCCATAGAAATTCTGTATGGTGGCCGGATCTCTGAGCTCGTAGGACCCCATTGGGGTGGCCCTTTGTTGGCAGGGGAGGAGGCGACGGCAGAGCATCACCTGGATCATGTTGGTCAGCCGAGCACCTGCTTTTATCATATTGGAGACGCGCTTCTGCTGCGCCTCCACGTCCGTCGTGGACCCCCAGTCGGGACTCTTCTTGGTCCACAAGGTTAGCCTCGCTAGGGGGCCGGATATGAATTTGGGAGCCATCGTCCAGGCCGCATCCCGTGGCTCTTTGATATAGAACCACTCCTTCTGCCAAATTTTGACAGTGTCGATGAACGTGCCCTCCGACCACTCGACCCAGGCAAGCTTGCTAATCATCGCCCCGCCGCAGTCCGCCTCCTGGCCATCGACTATCTTCGGCTTGACGTTGAAAACCTTTAGCCACAAGCCGAAGTGTGGCCAGACTCATAAGAAGGCCTCACAAATGATGATGAAGGCTGAGATATGGAGGAAGGAATTCGGGGCCAGATCATGAAAATCCAGCTTGTAGAAGAACATGAGTCCCCTGACAAAAGGGTGGAGCAGAAGGCCCAACCCTCGGATGAAGTGAGGAATGAACACCACCCTCCTGCCTGGTTGAGGCGTAGGGACGGCTTGGCCCTCCTCTAGGGCCCGGTGAGCAACTCTGGCCGGGAGGTAACCGACGCGCTTCAAGTCCTCGATGTCATCATTGGTGACGATGGAGGCCTCCCACTTGCCTCCTACATCAGATCCGGCCATGGCTGGATCTGTGGAGCGGCGGGGGAAGAGCGCTTGAGGAGAGAAAATTTGGGGGCACTAGAGCTTTGCTGATGGGCAAAGCGATGGCGAGAGGAAGGAGAAGGCATGCCGAGATGAGCGGTGACTATTTCTCTTGTATGAACTGCTGTGAATGCCAACAGTCCTTTAACGGGGCCACATGACTCGCCACTTCCCGATATTATTGCGATGTTATATGCGAATGGAGGAATTGAAATCATTGATCATATCCCTTAAAAAACGGGCACGGTCTCCACCTCGATAGGACGTGCTAATAGAGGCGCTGCCTCGAACCGTGAATCGAGCTTTTTACAACGGTTCGATGAATATGACCTGATGTGACCCTTCGCCGAAAGGTTGTCAGGCAAGGGTACTATTCACACTTGGCCGGTTGGCCTTCGAGGTTAAGTAATATCTGCAGTTCAGATTCCGAACACTACCTGGTTAGCACATGGCCGGATTCTAGCTCAAAAAGCTTTGCGAACTTGGTGAAAGAAGACGGAGCCGAACATAAAGAAGGAGAGGAACTCACCTCGCAAGCCGGAGGCATTGGGTATACCAAGATCTCAGGACACATTGAAGCACCGGCATTGGAGGCAAGTTCGGGGGCTACTGAGGGAGTCCTGGATTAGGGGGTCTTCGGCCTGCCGGCCTATCTCTTGGGGCTGGACTATTGGGTCATGATGTCAATGTTTGGAGGCCGAACATAAGTGGGGACCCCGTATCCGGACAGGTGGCTTTTGCGAACATAGTGTGTTCTCCAAGTCAAGATAAGAAGATTCGGCATGTTTATCCTTTCCTTGTAACCGACCATTTGTAACCCTAGTACCCCTGGTACCTATATAAACCAGAGGGTTTAGTCCGTAAAGGCTAGAACAAAAACCATCATCCTACTAGTTAGGGTTTAGTTCATCTGATCTGGTGGTAGATCGACTCTGTAATCCTCATATAATCAAGCAGGACATAGGGTTTTACCTCTTAGAGAGGGCCCGAACCTGCAAACATTGTGTCCCTAGTCCCTTGTTCCCCATTGATCCAAGATCCACAACTCGGGACCCCCTACCAGAGATCCGCTGGTTCTGACGCCGACAAGTGGATCACTGGACAGCGGTCAAAATTATCCTTAGGTGCCTAAAGAGGACTAAGGGAATGTTTCTCGATTATGGAGGTGATTAATGCAAGCTTTGACACCGATCCGGATGACTCTGAGTCGCAAACCGGATATGTTAGTGGAGCAGTCATTTGGAATAGCTCCAAGTGGAGTGTGGTAGCAGCATCTACAATATGACATAGAGATTTGCAAGGTACACACGGATCTGATTGTTGTAGACCCGTTGACTAAAACCACTATCACAAGCAAAACATGATCAAACCCCAGAACTCACTGGGTGTTAATCACATGGTGATGTGAACTAGATTATTGACTCTAGTGCAAATGGGAGACTATTGGAAATATGCCCTCGAGGCAATAATAAATTGGTTATTATCATATTTCCTGTTCATGATAAATGTTTATTATTCATGCTAGAATTGTATTGACCAGAAACTTAAATACATGTGTGAATACATAAACTACACCGTGTCCCTAGTAAGTCTCCAATAGACTAGCTCATTAACCAAAGATGGTTATGGTTTCCTAACCATAGACATGAGTTGTCATTTGATAATGGCATCACATCATTAGGAGAATGATGTGGTGGACAGTCCCAACTATAAGCTGACCATCAGATCATTTAGTTATTTACTATAGCTTTCTTCATGTCAAGTATCTATTCCTTCGACCATGAGATCATGCTACTCCCGGATACCAGAAGAATGCCTTGTGTGCTATCAAACGTCACTTCATAACTAGGTGATCATAAAGGTGCTCTATAGGTATCTCCGAAGGTGTCTGTTGGGTTGCATGGATCAAGACTCAGATTTGTCGCTCCGTGTGACGGAGAGATATCTCTGGGCCTCTCGGTAATACAACATCATAAGAAGCTTCATGTGATTAATGAGTTCAGTCATGGGATCTTGTATTATGGAACGAGTAAAGAGACTTGTCAGTAATGAGATTGAACTAGGTATGGAGATTCCGACGATCGAATCTCGGGCAAGTAACATATCGCTGGACAAAGGGAATTGCATACGGGATTTACCAAATACTCGACATCATGGTTCAACCAATAAAGATCTTCATTGAATATGTAGGAATCAATATGGGCATCCAGTTCCCTCTATTCCTTGTTAACCGGACAGGAGTCTCGGTCATGTCTGCATGTTCCGAACCCATAGGGTCGCACGCTTAACATTCGATAGCGCTAGGGTAGTATTGAGATATTAATAGCGGAAATTCTGAAGGTTGTTCGGAGACCTGGATGGGACCTGGGATATCACGAGGAGCTCTGGAATTGTTCGGAGGTAAAGGTTTATATATGGGAAGTCATATTTTGGGTTCCGAAAAAAATTCAGTTTTTTCGGTATTGTACCGGGAAGGTTCTATCTCCAAGTTTAAAGGGATTTCAAACTTGTGGCCGGCCCTAGATGGGTTTTGGATGCCCTCTCTTGCCCCCTACCTTTATATAGATGGGGGAGGCGCATGGGGGTAGCCACCCCTTCATCTTGGCCCGTTCCCGCTCCCAATTCCTCCCACATCCCTCCGGTAAGCGCTTGGCGAAGCCCTGCCGGAATTCCGTTGTTGCCACCACCACCATACCACCGTGCTGGTTCTGATCTCATCTACCTCCTCTCCCTCGCTTGCTAGATCAAGTAGGAGAGGACACCATCAAGCTGAATGTGTGCTAATCTCGGAGGTGTCGTCCGTTCGGCACTAGATCGGATTGGTTCGCGATTAGATCATGAAGAGTATGACTACATCCACCGCGTTACTATGCTAATGCTTTCGGTCTACAAGGGTATGTAGACACACTCCCCTCTCATAGCTATGCATCCCCTAGATTGGATCTTGGGTGTTTCGTAGGAAATTTTTTGATTTTCATGCTTCGTTCCCAATTAGTAGGGCCCTAGAAGTTCTCCCGAAAGGTGTCTTCGAGCTGCTCCCAGCTTCCGATAGAGTTCTCAGGTAAGCTGTAGAGCCAATGCCTTGCCGATCCCTTGAGCTTCAGGGGAAGATATTTAATAGCGTGGAGATCATCGCCGCGGGCCATATGAATGTGGAGAAGGAAATCTTCGATTCACACAGCTGGATCAGTTGTCCCATCGTAAGCTTCGATGTTCATGGGTTAAAACCCTTCTGGGAACTGGTGCTCCTTTACCTCGTCTGTGAAGCATATCGGGTGAGCTGGCCCTTGAAAATGAGCCGCCTCGTTTCGTATCAGTTGGCATTCGGGCATATGTTTGTTCCCGGGCCAATCCGTGCCTTTCTAATCAGGCCTGATAGTCATCCTGTCCAGTAGGTGCATGTCCTCGCGATCCATATATAGATCAAGCCGGGACAGGATTTGCGTTTAGCTGTGTCCGCAAGTCAAACGTCTCAGGATATTGGATTGGCTCTGTGCCATAACATTGAGGTATTACTAGGGGGTTCGTGTGGCGCCATGCTACCTTCTCTCACCCCCTAGGAGGACGATCAGGTTGACCAGCTCGGTCGTGCTTGAGTGGCACGTTCTCGGGTGCTTCATTTTTGAACTTGGGTGATAGCTTTCTGCAGGGATAGGACTTGATTAGCCCCTCGCACAGTTCCTCGAGCTCCTGCTCGATGATAAGGATCTCAACCCACTCGTCGTTGAATGTATTTTGGTTGGCATGAAGTTGTTGTTTTTTCTTCATGCTCCGAGCGGTCGCAATGAGGCGTCGCCGGAATCTCTCCTGTTGTAATGGGTCCTCGGGGACTACGAAGTCCTTGGGTCCGAGGCTAACATCCTCCTCGGATTCCAGGAGGTAATCACTATCTTCTGCAGCCTCAGTATCTTCGGGATCCCCGTTATCAGATATTCCAGCGGGGATGTTGGCCTGAACGGCCGTGGCGTTAGTGCCATTACCGAGGTTGTCGAGGTTATCGGGGATGGAGTCGTTGCATGTGGCTCTTGATTGGACGGTCTGGCTCTCCTTTTGATGAGTGATATTTTTACACTCATTTCACCTTTGTTTAGACCAAGATATTTCAATTAAAAAGAGATATTCACTCCGATATTGGCACTAATGACTATCGAATGCAAAGGATTCCACAAATCCTCTCTTTGATGCACTACTGCAGGATGCTGCTAACGCGACACTGCAATCAGAGACCCCTTGACGAAACTATGTGCGATGCACTAATCGCAAACGGTGATGTAAAAAAATGTCAAAAAAGATGCAAAACGTTTGCGATGGCGGATGCATCAAACACAATTTAGATTTTAGTTGCATGTGCGATGCGGGGCATATGATTCAGTTCAATGAACTATTTGCGATGAGGCAGAACAACAGAAACGGGCAGCCAGATGAAGGTGTGTGCGATATACGACATACAATTCACTTGGATAAACTGTTTGTGATGAGGCGGAACAACAGAAACGGGCAGCCAGATGAAGGTGTGTGCGATATACGGCATACAGTTCACTCGGATGAACTGTTTGTGATTAGGTGGAACAAAAGAAATGGTCAGCCAGATCAAGGTGTGTGAGATAGAAGGCAAACAGTCCACTCGGATGAACTGTTTGCGTTGAGCGAAGAGAACAGAAATGGTTCAATTTAATAAGATGTGTGTGATAGGCGGCAAACATGTTTGTAATCAGAAATGTGTGCGAACACCGATAGTAACACAGACGATTGCTACTAATAAGACGTGTGTGTTGTGCGATGGGATTGCATACAGAACAACAACAAATATATATATACACACACTTATAAGGACATGGTTGCATAACCAAATTAAACATCGAATTACATAGGTGGCTACTACACACATGACATTTGCACACACCAAAGTAAACTATTACATGCATAATTACATAGGTGGCTACTACACACATGACATTTCCACACACCAAAGTAAACTATATATTACATGAATAATTAACTAGGATAAACGATCATCTGATCATCATCTACTTCTTGTGACGCTTGACGCTACTGCTCTGCTTGTGGCTCGATCCGGCCTCGTCGATTTCGGGAACGAGGCACTTCCTCATGTCAACGATCCGCCTGTGCATCTCATAGCATGTGTACACGCTCTTGGCCATGAACCTGAGGTGAGGTTCATCTAGTTCCCGCATCCTGGCCCCGTGCCAGGATAGGGGACTTGTTCTGTTAGCATCCTGCTTCATCTTTTCGTAGTAGGGGTCGATGATGGCCGAGTCGAGTTCAACCAGGGATTCCTTCTTCGTGCTTCCCCAGACCCTGTAGTGGTCACGGATTTCGACAAGGTTCTTGCAGGCCAAGTGTCGGTGTACTAAATATTGGGCCTTTAGTACCCCATACTTGTGCACGGGCGGTTGTAGCCATACCTGTGGCAAGGCTTGTCGGGGAGATAGCTAAAGATTGATCCAAGGTTATCAAGAGACATTCATGCCAAGGATCGGAAGATAAGGAGGACTGAAGACCAAGGGCTCGGCTCCCGGCAAGATCTTGCCGGGGTAGCCCGACAAGCCCGGCAAGATTCGCACCCGACAAGGTTCCACCACTGTGCCACCGCTCCAGTACAGCAACCGGTCTGGCATTCTGGCCCCACTTTTGGATGCGTGGCGAGGCACTAGTGGAGGCAAGCTTAAGCGGTGCTGATGGGATGGCTTCTTTTTCCATCCCCAAGAAAGTAGGGACACCTAAACGGACACCTCACGGTGCATTAAATGCATTTGTCCAAAATCGTCAGTGGTTAGGTATGGTAACCACTGTAGTTACTTTACAACTCGCATATGAACAGTTCGCCACTGTGGTGACCCCTTTGATCATATAAAAGGAGGCCCAAGGCAACTGCTACAGGGAGGAGGACGATTTTCAGCCCATTCTGCATGCGTAGCTGCTGCTTGAACTTACTGTTCATCGCAAGCGCTCCAAGAACTGGGACGAATCACAGATAATAAACTAAAGCTGGAGTAGGGTTTTACGCTGATCAGCGGCCCGAACCTGGGTAAAAATCCCCCTAGCGTTGATCATCGGTTCTGCTCTTTGTGCATACCTCCCCCCTTGCCGAACCATAAAGGGGTCCCTTGGATCCCATAGGTGTCGTACGCCGACACCTTTGGTGCGCCAGGTAGGGGATCTGAGGTTGCACAAACCTGATCTGGTGATCAGCGCGTCAGTTTCTTCATCATCTTTGTCGTCATGCCGCCCAAGAAGAAGGGTGCGGCAGCAGCTGTTCCATCTACGTCCGTTTTGCCCGTGCTTACTCGGACGGGTGACGACGTGGATGCAAGAAGTGGAGGTTTAGAGCCTCCACGGCGATCTGGAGATCCGAGCCAGGCGAGCGGCGTCGTTCGCAGTGGCGACGACAACCCGCAAGCCGCTAGATCCAGAGATGGAGACGTACTGCCTACAGGCGGCGCAACGAATTCCAGAGATCGGGAGACGCCGTCCAGGGCTCCCGCACCGGCGCAGGCGTCGCGGCCTTCGCAAGCCGCATGCGGCGAGCAGCGTCGAGACGTCGGTGGTTCTGAACGTCCCCATGCAGAGACTTCTGCGCACCGATCCCAAGGCGTGCAAGCCCAGCATGCACGCCAAACCGCTCGTGAGGGTGGCGCGGGGTCGCGTGGTCGTGACGATGCTCCTTCTAACGCTGTTAGGAGTCAGAGCACCTCACGCACCTCGCACCTGTCGCCGCCACCTACGCCAGTAGAAGCTTTGGCACGTGCACAGCTGCTCCTCGATTTTCCCCTGCTCCGGAGAAGATGAAGGAGTGGCGATCTACTATCCAGAGCCTTGTCAGCTTCACCAACAAGGATAGGCCGCAGCAAGCGGGGCCCTCGCGGCAGAGGTCTATCATTCCGGCGCGAGCCGATGGTGAGAAGACCGGAGGCGGTGCTACCACGGTGCACTCCCCTCCATGACAGCAGCAGCAGTAGTCAACCCGGCGGACTGGCGGTTGTGATGACGATTCCATGCCGTCATCCGATCCGTGGATGCGCCGTGATCAGCGTCAAGTTCTCCAGGAACGAAGGCAAGAAGACGCTCGAACTACCATCGAGCGGCGACGGGAGGCGCGTCATCAATCCGATAAACGTGCAGGGCCTACTGTTGACAAGCCTGCGCCAGGGGATGCAGGCGACTTACCCTATGAGGTAGGTTGTCCAGCGTTTACCCGTGAGCTGCGGCGAGTCCAGTGGCCCAACTCCTGAACCTTCAAACCAGAGGTCCCGGAGAAATATGACGGCAAGACTCACCCCTCGGAGTTCCTGAGCATCTACACCATTGCGGTGCAGGCTGCCGAAGGCCGAGACAACAAAATACTTGCCAACTACTTCCCGTTGGTGCTTAAACCCAACGTCAGGTCGTGGTTGATGCATCTGCCGGAGAATTCCATTTCTTCCTGGTCAGATCTGTGCCATCAGTTTGTTGGCATCTTTGTTGGAGGCCACCAAGCTCTTGGTCAGGAAAGTGATTTACATCTCCTCCCCCAAAGGGAGGGCGAGCCCCTGCGCAAGTTTATCCAGAGGTTCAGCCGAGTGCAGTACAATATTCCAGATGTTCATCCTGCCGCTGTTGTTAGCTCGTTTCATCAGAACGTGCATAACCGCAAGATGTGCGAAGAGCTGGCAATGAACAAATTCAGGAGTATTGCCGAGCTTTATGCTTTGGCGGATAAGTGTGCTCGAGCTGAAGAAGGGTGGAAACTCCCTGATGAGGGTGTTGGCGCGGGGGGCGAATCTGAAGATGAAGATGTTGCCACCCCATTGAAGAAAGGCCGGAGGCGGAATAAGAAGCGCAAAGGCAAGGCCGTGCTTGCTGTCAAGGAATCCGGCAACCCTGGCACCGCCAAGAAGGCCAAGGTTGACGAACCCGGCAAGGAAGTTGCCGGCTGCGCTTTGTTGACGCTCAAAAGTGGCACAATCGTAAAAGTTGCTTTAAGCTATGTCAAGATTAATTCAAACTTATGATTGGAAGTCACCATGGGATGGCATTCTTCTAGAAGATCAAGATGGATATGAAGGTGTTCTAAAACGGAGCTCGGATGCAAAAGTTATGACAAGTTCGGAGATGCTCATGTTCACACCAGATTAAAGAAAGGCTTGAAACCCAATTAATATGGCCTAAAATGGAAAAAATTTCAACATGAAAGTTGTGCGTCTCGTCGAAACAGTTGATTTTGATATAAAAATCGTCCCAATCCGAATTCGTATGCAAAAGTTAGAGCCATTGGAATGCAGCCCTGTCAGGAGGCAAAATATGGCGCGCCCCACCAGACACCTTGTCTGATGGGTAGCGCGAATAATAGTCTGTTTTGTGCGAGCGATTTGACCCTCAATATGACCTCTGATAAAAAAACGTTCGACGTGAAAGTTGTTCATCTTGTAGAAATGGTTAAGATTGCTTTTGGGCTCGTTTCCATCCGAGATCGTTTACCACCTCAAAAAAGACCCGCAAGGTGCAGCTAGTTTTAAACCGAACAGTTTTGGAAAGTTCGGACAAAACCAATCCGAATTTGACTAGGGTTTTGGACATGAATCCAAGCCTTTTTCTTGCATGGGAAGTCCAGCCGCCTCTTATATACCTAAGGGGTGACGGCCGATTGAACAACACACAATCGAACAAATCATCTACCACTTTTTATCTTTTACCTTACTTTTATCCTCTCCCTTTTTCTTCTTATTCTCGTTCTTCGTTCGTTCTTCTTCATTGCAGGGCGGCGAACCTCAAGGCCCTAGGGGCGGTTAGGCTGACCTAGGGCAGCCCATTGTCGCCGCGCGTCAAGACGGGGTCCCTCCCGGGCGCGTGGGGTTTCGGGTGCTCAAAAGCGCCCGCCGGATTGCTTGCGTACCGCGCTTCCGGACAGGTCTCCTTCGACGTGAGCTGCGGTGCATCACCCTCGGCGTTGGAGGTACATGGTGACGTGTTCATGTGCGAACACACTTTTTGGCGACTCCGCTGGGGACGAAGCTTTGAACGGTCTCCAGCCCGTTCTTGCTACGAAGAGATCGTCATCTAGGGTTTGCAATCTACAAAGGTAATATGAACACTCAATTCCCCTATGTAGACGCAAATAATTCATATGTTGTTGCTAGATCACCTAATGAGCATAATGTATCGGTTAGCCCTAGTTTTATCAATCGTGCATCTAATTACGTGCAAGGGCCGATGCAAAATAATCTTCATGCTTCAAATTCTTATGATTTTAGCAACATACAACATATGTATCCTAACTCTCATCCATCGGCAACCCCAGAAATTCATATGCCGATAAACAACATGATGGGTTTAGGCAATCAATTTGAAACACCTCATGTTAAAATTTCCAATAGCATACAAGAAAGTGTTTCACCCTTTTATTCATCGGCAACTAATTTGCAATATGTGAATCCAACCTTGCCGATGGATGGGAGAATTGGCCATGCTACTACTAGCTATTCGGCCAGTTACTCTCAACCATCATATGCTACACCTCATGTTAATAATTTTTCAGCACCATATGGAACTATAGATGTTCATAATTCGGCCCCGCACCTTCATGGTTATAGCCGAATAAGTGAAAATTTTACAGGAACACACGTGCCGTCATCTAATACTGTAGCATATAATGCATGCTCTACGCAATTCAAGAATTTCGGCAACACTCACGAATCATTGCCGAAAGAATCTGAAAGTATTGTGGAGCAATCCCTTCCAGAAATGGTTGTGGCTGCATTAAAAAAGAGCTTGGCACAAAACAAGAGGATTAGTGCTCTTTGCCTTGAACAATATGAAAAGGGGTTCTTTTCTGATTATGCTGCAATAAAGGCTAGAGTTTTGCAAGAAGATGAAACTTCATCAATTGATAGAATTGGCGAGAAAGCATATTGTTATACACCAGTGCATACACCTCCACCTAGTACTGCAGCATATTATACACCCCCTACACAGTTGCAAAATTTCGGCAACACTAACAGTTCATTGCCGAAAGATCCTAAAAGCATTGGGGGGCAAACTGATCTAGAGCAGGCTGAAATTGAGAGGGGAGTTATAGCTTTGCGCGATAGGGTGCAAGTACTTCGCCAAGAGAGAATTGATAGGGAATTGACTCAAAGGAAAGAAGCCTTGCCAATTGATATAACCGATGAAAAGAATGATGATTCGGAAACTAAAAGTACTTCGGTTGAAAAAGCCGAATCAAGTAGTATATATTTCGAATCCATCAAATCCAAAGAGGCAAACATCACTGAGAAAGGGCATGGCAAGCATAGGAAAACAGCGGTGCTTGATTTTTCTGAAGTTAATGGGACCTACTTCCTGCCCTATGAGTTCTGTGCCGTAGAAATTGACAAGCCTAATGGACAAGAGCAAGTAGACGAACAAAGTTCAGCTGACAAGGATCTTCAAAGTAATGATGCACAGAATCAAGAAAAAGATGATGATAACGCGTTGGGGAGCCATCCAAAGACAGAGCAAGATGTTCTTCAAGTCGAACCACCATCATGCTCTCCCAACATATTTGAAGAGGTATGGCTTGCAAATAATTTACCTGTTTTCAGATTTGGTCAAAACTTTATTGTTGATGCATCTATTAGAAAAATCCTCATAAGTAATTTTGAAAGACAAATGAAGAAGGGTAATTTACTTGTTAGCAATAAAATCGTTATAGAACATATCGGTCAACCCATTGCGCCATTTATAAAGACCGATAATGACTTATTGTTGCAGCCAAAGCTTTCCCCGTTGCTTTATTTAAAGTTCGTATGTACATGGGTAGCTTTGCTTGTTTCATACTTGGCTTACTCTTGGTCTCAATTGAGGCATGCATGTTCTAACTATTTTTGTTTCAGAAACATAAAGCCAAGGTTAGATTCTTTTCAAAAAACCGATGCTAGTATAATATCTTATCAAATGACATCGGTAAAAGAATGCAAAATAAAAATCATAGCCGAATGGGGTGATACAAAATCTGAACCATTCGTTTGCTTAACTCCAAAGCCGTTTTCACACCAAGATCGGCTAGAAAATAAAAAAAACTACCTTCAATTCAAACATGTGTGATCAAATCTTTGATTTGTTGTTGAGAAATAATTATATTAGAATTCTTGATCACCATGTTGAGCCATCTGTCCAGGGACGAATGTTTTGTAAGTTGCATGATTCGTCCAAGCATAATTTTGAGGATTGCAACATGTTTCGTCAAATAGTTAAATCGGCCATTGATAAAGGACGATTGAAATTTGTTGAGACACCAAGAGATGACCAGTCTATTCCGATTGGTCTCGATGGCAGAAAGTTTTTGCATCGGCTGCTTCAAGCCAGTCCATTTAAAGAGAAGGTAAAAACTGCAGGTGATGGGATCAAGCTTTCAAGTAAAGAAGTTGTTGAAGAGCATAATGAACATAATCTTGAGGGTGAGAATTCCATCGAAGCTACAATGGAGACGCCAAGGACTGGGGGGCAGCAAGCAAATCCAATGATTGATGAAAGCAAACCAAAAAAAAACAAAGGCCGAAGTAAACGCAAGTGTAAGAGATCAAAAATCACCTTCGCTGAACTATTGGATAAATATCAAAAGAAGAGTGAAGAGAAGAATACTTATCGGCCAAATCATGCAAAGAAACCAAGATCACCCCCAAGGCGCAAATATGAGGATCGGTATTGGCAAACTGAAATTTTAATGCAACATATTCATATCCTTATTTTGGGCCGCCAATGCCAATGCCGTGGATGCCTCCCTATGCTCATATAGATCCATATCCATCATGGGACATGTATGATACAAGGGCACATTCTCCATCTTATTTTAGACCATCTCACCAATATTATGCAGCTCCGAGAAGATCAACATTTGAACAATCACATGTTAAAGACCGTTTCAATCATAAGGAATTGGTCTGGACCCCATGGATGAAGAAAGAGGTGGTCAAGCATGTATACCGGGTCAAGAAAGATGGTCGTAAGTGTGCTATTTCAGATTTGATCTCAAATAACAAAGAGCCAATTAAAGTGTTGACATTGGCTACAAAAGGCAAAGAAGTGGAGCAATCAATTGTTAAAAATAAAAGTGCCAAATCTGAAGAAAAGAAGTTGAGGGTGCACAAGGCCAAAAAGGAATTGCCATTGGTCAAAACAGAATCACAGCCGAGATGCCCGCTCGGCTTATCGTATTGGCAAAAGAAGGAATTACAGAATCTTAGTGCACAAGAGCTGAGACAGAGGAACATGGCATGGGTTCCCAAGAGGATCAATCAAAACAAAAATGATGTGCATGCTTCTATTGCAACAAATACAATAAAAGTGAAGAAAGAGAAGGATGAAAGCAACAAATAATTAAGCCGAAGGTGTGCATCACAACATCAAAATCTTCGGTTAGCACATCATCCATTTTCTTCAACCATGCCATTGATGCCTTTGCCATGGAATTCATCCCTAGGTATGACCAGTTACCCTCCATGGACTTATTTTGATCCATGGATGCAACATAATTTTCTATATCATGACAGGGTATTACCAAATCACTATATATTTGGTTAGTTACATTTTTGTTGCTAATACAAAGGGGCTAAAATATTTTATTGCTATTTTATTTGTTTATTTCCGCTATAGAAACTTTGGTGGGTGAATTCTACATGGACCTCATGGTAATGGCCGATATTTATCTATCGCCCTAAGAATACGTCAAAGCATGGCCGGTGTAGTATCCTAACATCGTCCTTAGTTCAATTGGAGGCCAAAACAAGCCTCATATGCCTCTTAAAATATTTATTGCACAATAATCAAAGTTGAATATGCAATGTTATTCGGTTAGGATCTTTTACTTGCTATAGGTGCTATACATATTGAGGCTTTTGGTGATTCCTTACGAGTAGTGCAATAAATATCCAAGGGTTATCAATGTTTTGACGAATCACTTATAGTTTATCTTGGGGTATGTCTAGATGCAAAATTTACCTTGAGTTGTTTTAATATTCTTCATATATCTAGACATGACAATTGGAGAGAGTTGGCATAGCAAGCATCCAGCTACCATGTCGGTCATGGTGTATTGCACATCTATCAATAGCCGTTGCTTATTCTTGCCAACACAGGTAAGGCCGAATTGGAGCTCACCACCTCGGCCACTAATGAAACTTTTATGCAGGCGAAGCAAGGATTATAGGAAGTTCATTCTTGATTATCTGCAAAATCCTAGCAAAAGGGTGAATAATATGGTTCAGAAGATGGCTTTGAGATACATATATATGGAACCTTATCATCGGATTGTTAATGAAGTTGAGAAGGTTTCACCCAAGTTTGCAATCAAGGGTTCAAACAAATAACGGCTGATATATAAATATCGCCTAAGCAAAGACATGGCCGATACACAATTATCACCCTAATAACATATAAATGGCCGATGGAGTGTTGACATCGTCCTTAGAACAAACATGGTACAAGTTATTTTTCGGCACGCTAGCTTTGCCGAAAAACAGGGGGGCATGTGTTGACGCTCAAAAGTGGCACAATCGTAAAAGTTGCTTTAAGCTATGTCAAGATTAATTCAAACTTATGATTGAAAGTCACCATGGGATGGCTTTCTTCTAGAAGATCAAGATGGATATGAAGGTGTTCTAAAACGGAGCTCGGATGCAAAAGTTATGACAAGTTTAGAGATGCTCATGTTGACACCAGATTAAAGAATGTCTTGAAACCCAATTAAGATGGCCTCAAATGGAAAAAGTTTCAACATGAAAGTTGTGCGTCTCGTCGAAACGGTTGATTTTGATATAAAAATCGTCCCAATAAGAATAAGGATGCAAAAGTTAGAGTCATTGGAATGCAGCCCTGTCAGGAGGCAAAATATGGCGCGCCCCACCAGACACCTTGTCTGATGGGTAGCGCGAATAATAGTCTGTTTTGCGTGAGCGATTTTACCCTCAAGATGACCTTTGATGAAAAAACGTTCAACATGAAAGTTGTTCGTATTGTCGAAACGGTTAAGATTGCTTTTGGGCTCATTTCCATCCGAGAACGTTTACCACCTCAAAAAAGACCCGCAAGGTGCAGCTAGTTTTAAACCAAACAGTTTTGGAAAGTTCGGACAAAACCAATCCGAATTTGACTAGGGTTTTGGACGTGAATCCAAGACTTTTTCTTGCACGGGAAGTCCAGCTGCCTCTTATATACCTAAGGGGTGATGGCCGATTGAACAACACACAATCGAACAAATCATCTACCACTTTTTATCTTTTACATTACTTTTATCATCTCCCTTGTTTTTCTTATTCTCGTTCTTCGTTCGTTCTTCTTCATTGCAGGGCGGCGAACCTCAAGGCCCTAGGGGCGGTCAGGCCGACCTAGGGCAGCCCATTGCCGCCGCGCATCCAGACGGGGTCCCTCCCGGGCGCGTGGGGTTTCGGGTGCTGAAAAGCGCCCGCCGGATTGCTTGCGTACCGCGCTTCCGGACAGGTCTCCTTCGACGTGAGCTGCGGTGCATCACCCTCGGCGTTGGAGGTACACGGTGATGTGTTCGTGTGCGAACACGCTTCCTGTCAGGCCTTGGTGGCTGCCGACAAGCCGGAAGGCTCCGGCAACCAGTATTGCAAGATCCATCGCACCAAAGGGCACGATCTCCAAAACTGCCGGCAAGTCGAGCAACTTGTCGAGAAGCAGAGAGCTGAGTACGAGAGACGCGATAAGGAGAAGGCCCAGGAAGGTGCTGAGGGATCCGGCAAGAAGCATGGTGGTCGAGGAGGCCGCCGCAGCAAGGCTAAGCAACAGAAGGAGAGACCCGCCCGAGGCCGCGACAAAGACGAGGGAGGCGGTGATGATGAGGAAGACGATGAGTCCAGCGAGCACGAGTTTCAGAAAGCCACAGAGGCCATGTGTATCGACGGGGGCGCCTTGTTGCATTCTTCTCACAGCCGGCTTAAAAAGTGAGTGCGTGAGGTTAATGCAGCGGAGCCGTCACCTGAGGCACGGAAACCTTTGAAATGGTCCCACACGCCTACCATTTTTGACGCCGAGGATCACCCTGATCGCACAACTGCGGTCGGGTGCTTGCCCTTGTTGGTCTCACCAACAATCCGCAACCTCAAGGTGACAAAAATGCTAGTTGACAGTGGGGCCGGGCTGAACTTAATCTCGCCAGACGTGCTCAAGAAGCTGCAAATTCCTGATGAACATCTCGAGGAAACGGGCTCGTTTCAAGGGATCAATCTAGGAAGGACCCAGCCAAAAGGAAAGATTACGCTACCGGTGACATTTGGTAGCGAGCTCAATTTCAGAACAGAGAAGGTAGTGTTTGATGTCGCCAAGATCCCCATGACATATAATGGGATCCTTGGCCGCCCAGCGCTCGCTAAGTTTATGGCGGCGGCACACTATGCGTACAATGTGTTGAAGATGCCCGGCCGATTGGTGTCATCACTATTCATGCCGACAAGAAGGATGCATTGATCTGCACTGACCAACTCTACCGGGAAGTAGCCGCAGCACCTGCCACCAAGGCATCTGCTCTTGCCGCTGGAACTCCCGAAGGAAAGGAGAAGAAGACCGGCAAGATCTCTGGCGCAAATTCCGGCAAGCACACCTCTTCGGAGTGCTGTGCTTCCGTTGAGGACGCACCAGAGAGTTCCACCGGCAAGAACAAGAAGTCCAAGGCTGCTCCGCCAGAAACCAAGAAAGTGCCTGTCAGGGAGGACGGAACGGGAGGGACTTTCACCATAAGTTCCACCCTAGATGACAAATAGGAAAGCGCGCTCGTTGCTTTCCTGCGGGTGAATGTCGATGTGTTTGCATGGCAACCATCTGACATCCCCGGTGTTCCCAGGAAAGTAATTAAGCACCACCTTGCTGTCTGTCCTCACGCGCGGCCTGTCAAGCAGAGGGTGAGAAAGCAGGCCTTGGAGCGGCAAGAAATTATTGCCGAAGAAATCAGGAAGTTGGAAGTGGCAGGTTTGGTCAGAGGGGTGCTTCACCCAACCTGGTTGGCCAAACCGATCGTAGTGCGCAAGACGAATGGGAAATGGAGGCTGTGTATTGATTATACAGACATTAATAAAGCCTGCCCAAAAGATCCTTTCCCCTTGCCGCGTATCGACCAGATTGTAGACTCCACTGCCGGTTGTGATCTACTATCGTTCCTTGATGCCTATTCAGGGTATCATCAGATCTTCATGGCAAAAGAAGATGAGGAAAAGACCGCATTTATCACCCCATGTGGTACGTATTGTTTTTTACGAATGCCTTTCAGGTTGAAAAGTGCTGGTTCTACATTTGCGAGAGCGGTCCAAATTGGTTTTGAGCCTCAGCTACATAGAAATATGGAAGCATACATGGATGACATAGTGGTCAAAACCAAAGATAAAGCGACGCTTATACAAGATCTAGAAGAAACATTCGCAAATCTGCGCAAGATCAATTTAAAGCTCAATCCCGAGAAGTTTGTGTTTGGCGTCCCTTCCGGCAAGCTTCTCGGGTTCTTTGTATCTTAGCGTGGGATCGAAGCGAACCCCGACAAGATCAAAGCTATTGAGCAGATTCAACTGCCAAGACGCGTCAAGGATGTACGTCGCCTTGCCGGCTGCGTTGCTGCCTTAAGCAGGTTTATCTCCAAATCTGCTGAGCGCGCCCTGCCCTTTTTCAAAATCTTGAAAAAGGCAGGTCCAATGAGATGGACTCTGGAAGCGGAGGCAGCGCTGCAAGATTTGAAGAGGTACCTCTCCTCCCCGCCGACGCTAGTCACACCTAAACCACAAGAGCCGTTGCTGCTGTATCTAGCGGCAACAAATCAAGTGGTTAGTGCTGCGTTAGTGGCGCAGAGAGAAGTTGACGAGGGGGCGACAGCAGCGGCAGGCCCGTCAAGTGACGTGTCGGGGTCTTCCCCGGCAAGATCTGGTGCCCACAAGACAGGATCTGCGCAGCCAGAGGAATCAGTGCAAAAGAAAAAGATGGTGCAGCATCCAGTTTATTTTGTTAGTTCCCTTTTGCAAGGAGCTAGGTCAAGATACTTTGGTGTGCAGAAATTGCTCTTCGGCCTTCTTATGGCCTCGAGGAAACTGCACCATTATTTTCAAGCACATGAGATTACCATCGTCACTCGCTTCCCGTTGCAGCGGATTTTGCAAAATCCAGAGGCAACTGGCAGGATTGTAGAGTGGGCGTTGGAGTTGTCGAGCTTTGGCCTCAAATTTGAAAGTACTTCAACAATTCAGAGCAGGGCCTTGGCGGAATTCATTGCGGAATGGACCCCAACGCCAGACGAGGAGATTCAAGAAACAACTCTTCCCGGTAAGGAAACGGATCAAGAATGGGTTATGTACTTTGATGGTGCTTTTACGCTGCAAGGCGCCGGGGCTGGTGTGCTGCTTGTCGCACCCACCGGAGAGCACCTTAAGTATGTAATTCAGATGCATTTTCCCCGGGAGAGCTCAACAAACAACACTGCGGAGTACGAGGGCTTGCTTGCTGGTCTCAGGATCGCGGCAGACCTTGGTATCAAGAAACTCATCATCAGAGGTGATTCGCAGCTTGTTGTTAGGCAGGTTAACAAAGATTATCAGAGTCCATTGATGCAAGCTTATGTAGATGAAGTGAGGAAAATGGAAGAGCGCTTTGACGGTCTGCATACGAAGCACATCCCTCGTGCTGAGAACAGTATTGCCGACGACCTGTCAAAACGCGCTGCCTTAAGTTGCCTGTGGAACCAGGAACTTTTGTGCTCCATTTGACTCAGCCATCTGTAGTGCCATCAATAGGACAAGCAAAGAGAAGGAAGTTGAATTCTGGTCAGTACTTTCCGGCAGAGCTCCCGAGAGCCGCCGGCAAGGAAGTTGCCGGGATCAGCGGCAAGACTGCCGGGGAACAATAGGCTCCAGCAAGGACTCAGGCCCTTGCCATCGAGGCAAACGTTCCCCCAGCGGAAGAGATGCCTTTAGTCCTAGTTGTCAAGCCCCAGGCTCCAGCTTGGGCACAGCCCATTGTTCATTTTCTTCAAACAGGGGAACTCCCTGAGGAGCAGGAACAAGCGGAAAAAGTCGCCCGTCAGTCTAGCATGTACCAGTTCGTCGATGGCGTTCTGTACAGAAAGAGACTGAACGGTGTGAAATTGAAGTGTATTCCTCAAGAAGATGGACTGGAGCTGTTGGCAGAGATACATGGAGGCATATGTGGCTCCCACATAGGGTCAAGAGCGCTTGTCGGGAAGGCATTCCGACAAGGTTTCTTTTGGCCCACCGCTCTCCAGGATGCAACTGCACTAGTAACCAAGTGTGAAGCGTGCCAGTTTCATTCAAAGAAATCGCATCAACCAGCTCAAGCTCTTCAGACAATCCCTCTCTCCTGGCCATTTTCGGTCTGGGGGCTCGACATACTGGGCCCTTTTTCCCGTGCTACCGGGGGCTTTGAGTACTTGTACGTTGCAATCGACAAGTTCACAAAGTGGCCGGAGGTGGAAGCAGTGAGGAAGGTGACACACAATCAGCCGTCAAGTTCTTTAAAGGGATAGTTTGCCGTTTCGGTGTACCCAACAGGATCATCACCGACAACGGCACACAGTTCACAAGTCGCACCTTCATGCAATACGTCCAAGACCTTGGCAGCAAAGTTTGCTTTGCCTCTATTGCTCACCCGAGAAGCAACGGCCAAGCGAAGAGGGCTAACGCTGAAGTCCTGCGCGGTCTCAGGACCAGAACTTTTGACAAGCTGAGAAAGTGCGGAAGACGCTGGATTGATGAGCTGCCAGTGGTTCTTTGGTCAATCAGAACGACACCAAATCGAGCCACTGGCCAGACACCCTTCGCTCTGGTTTACGGAGCGGAGGCAGTTCTCCCCACGGAACTCATATACGGGTCACCTCGAGAGCTCACTTATGATGAGCTTGAGCAAGAGCAGCTGCGGCAAGATGACATTGTGCTCCTCGAGGAGGATCGTCTTCAGGCTGCTGTGCGAGCTGCACGCTACCAGCAAGCTTTGCGCCGCTACCATAGCCACAAAGTTCATGCCCGAAGCCTTGAGGAAGGTGACCTTGTTCTTCGGCGGATTCAGTCCACCAAGAATTCAAACAAGTTGACGCCGAAGTGGGAAGGCCCTGATCGGGTAGTACGAGTCACCAGGCCCGGCGCTATCTTCCTGGAGACCGAGGATGGCATTCCAGTGAGCAATTCCTGGAATATCGAACATCTTCGCAAGTTTTACCCATAAGGCGTGGTTACCGGGGGACCCCGGCAACCTCCTTTTGTACAAGTCTTGCCGACAAGGCATGTAATCCTTTGTACAAAGGCAGGCGCAGACCTTGTGCGCAGTTGGATAAGCTTAAGTGTTGTGCATTTCTTGTTGATTTCCATATATATATATATATGCATGTTTATCTGAGATATTGTATGGCACTTGATCCTCGGTAAGACTAACGAACCGCCAAGGTTCCATGCCTTTATTTTCTCTTCTTTCTTTTTCTCAGAGGATAGAAGGTTCCCTCGCGTGCAAGTTTGCCGGGGGGAGGAAGGAAGGTATGCGTACCGATGGGCGATGTTCAGAATTGGTTTCTTGCCGGAGGGAATACAGCGACAAAAAGCTAAGTTCGAAACTTTGAGCAAGTTTTACAATTTTTATTATTAGGCTATTTCCTTTGGACGATTTCGGCCCTTGTATGGAAAACCTGCACGCGAAGGAACCCTTGTCGTGATTGGCTGCGCCCTTGTTCTATTTCGAGTCCGCTCAATAGTATAAGTGGCTGCGCCAAGAGCGTCAAGGTGTCTTGCCGGCCGCTGCACCTCCGGCAGGCTGCTGAAGTCCCGCACCCAGCGCTCGCGGCAGGTTGCGCGTCGGCAAGTTTCCAGCAAGCGTAGGGCGTAATCATACAGGAAGAAATCGGACAAGGGGGATGGCATGCATATGTTCAATCATAGCAAGTTATTTTACATCAATAAGTTGCCGCGGTCCTAATCTAAGGCTGAATTGTCTTTGGCATGGAATGGCGACAAGAAAAAGCAAGACAGCTAGTCCCTGCGCTGGCCTTCAACCCTCTTGATTGAGTCCACCTTCTCGAGGATGGGCGCGACAAGCTTCTCAAGTGCCTGAAGATCTGCATCCTTCGGCAAGCGGTCGAGCACGTTGGTGAGGTCAATGCCAGGATTCTTGTGCGCCACCTTGATGAGCACCTTGTGGAGGACGGCCCGACAAAGCTTGCGGGATTCGTTCGCCAGTTGGGTCGCTCGGTCGGACTAGAGCAACTTCAGGGCATCGATGACGCTCTCAAAGAACATGGTCAACCTGGCGCTCGTGGATATCCTGTCTTTAGTGGAATACCTGAAGTTTTGCAGGCCCTCCCGGCCCATGGTTGATAGTTGTGCAGTAAGTTTCTCCGCGGTATCGACAAGGCGTTCAGTCCAGATTTGCACACCCTTCTCAAAGTCAACTTGGGCGGCGGCAGCGCTCTTGAGCAAATTCCTCTCTTCCTGGAGATCTTTGCTCAGGGCCTTCTCGTGGGCCCTGCCATCCTTGAGAGACTTCTCCAACGTGGTCAGCTTCAGCCTCAGATCGGCAATGGCGTCATTGGCTGAAGAGAGCTGCTTGGTCTTGTCAGATATAGCAACCTGCATCTCCACCAGGCTATGGAGTGTTTTCTCCCTCTCACTTTTGAGTGTTGAGAGCTCCTTCCTGTGCTACTCAAGATCTGCTTCCAGCTTCTTAGCCTTGTCGCTCAGCTCATTCTTGGTGGCCTCTGTGGCCTCGGCAGCATCGATGGCTTCCTTGAGCTTGCTGGCGTGATCTACAGTTGCAGCTTCGAGCGCCTCTTTATGCCTCTGCTCCAGCTCCTGGGTCCGCCGCGTGACAAGTTTCTCAATTTCTTCGTCCTCGTCGCGAAGTTTGGCGGTGAGTACCTGTTCGCGCGCGGCAAGATCTTCTTCATGAGCGTCAAGCCCAATGCGGCGCTGCGTCAAGAGAGCTTCTTCAGCGGCAACCTTTCGTGCGGCTTCTTCTTGCGTCCTCTCCATATCGGATTGCTTCAAGTGGAGCTCCGTCCAGCTTTGGCTCACTTGTTCCCGGCCGACAGTCAATTCCTGAAAGGCCTCGGCATACCAGATCTGCATTTGCTCGACGCGTCTCTGGAAATCCACCTCGGCTGCTTCGACAACTGTGGCTCTGGCATCTACCTTTTGCTTTCGAGCATGGTGGAGCACCTGAAGCTTGCGGAAGTTATCGCCCATGGCCTGGAGGAGCCGATCTTCTTCGGATTTAATGCTGCTGGCGCTTGGCTCATCGACATTCCTAAGCCCAGCAGTGGTGATGACCTCTTCATCAAAAATTTCTCCTTCGATCGGCGCCTCGACGCTTGCCGTCCCCGGTAGGTTGACGAACAAGTTCTCGCCAACCTTGAGATACTTGCTCAATGAAGGGGCCTCAGATGTCAATGGTTGATCTTCGGCAAGCGTCTCACCGGTGTCTGGGGGCTCTGTGGCCGGCGTAGCGCCTGGCGCTCCTGCGGCAGGAATGCCGTCAGTACGATCATCGACCTCCTCGCCGGCCTTCTCGGCAAGATTCTTGGTGGCTCCTTCGGCAACGGCCGCGCTGTCCTTGACGGTGGCATCTTCGGTGACCTCGCTAGCGGCAATCCTGTCAGCTTCGGCGGCAGCATCTCTGGCGGTCTCCTCGATGACAACGTCGACGTCCATGTTTTCTATTACAGGGAATTCTGAAGGACGAAGGAGGGAAACAAAATCATATCAAGATCAAAGTTCAGAAAAGAAAAAAAACCACAAGTGCTCTGAGGCAAAAGATTACCTGCGTCGAGCTGGTGAGGGGCGGCTTCGCCCCTTCCGGCAACTTTGGTTGCCGGGGAAAGGTTGCCGGTGCCCATGCTTGCTGGCATCTCTTCTTCCAAGATAAGCTCGTCGGTAGGAGTTCTTGCCGGGGATGCACTCGCGGGTGGTGTGGTTGATGGAGGCGGCTCGACGTGGGCGTCCTCCAACGGCTCCCCCTGTTGCCCCTCTTCTCCTGCAAGCCCAAAGATGTCAGCAGCAAAGGTAGAAACCTTAGCACCCGCCAGTGGGAAACAAGTAATGGGCTTACGCTGGGGGCTGTGCTGGGGGCTGCGTCGAGGGCTAGGCTCCGGGCTGATGAAGATGGTCTCTGGCGCGCTCGTAGAGCTTGTCGGTGGCTCGTCACCCGTAGAGGTTTTCGCCCTCTTTGCCATCCTTTCCACCAAAGTTTTTGCCTCCCTGTAGAGACAAGACAAAGCAAGGCGATGAGATCAATTCATTTCAGAATTTGGGAAGTAAAGATTGTGACGGGACGCTTACTCTTCCTCTTCCCGTTCCGGGCTGAAACCGAAGATGTCGAAGCCGACCTCCGTTGCAATGTCCGTGTGGGGAGGCGGAGGAGGAGTCCTGGGTCGCTTGGCTATGGCAGGTGTAAGGGGTTGGTGCGGCTCTGCCGCCTCGACTTCTGGTGCTGCTGTATGGGATGCCCCTGCCGCCCCCGTGGTTGCCGCAGGTGCGTGTCTCGTGCACCGCGCGGGTTGTTGACCAACTCCTTGCCGCGGTGCGGCCTTGCCGGCCGGCTCCTTGCCGGGAGCTTCACTGCTCGAAGAAGCCTGACTTGCCGGGACGCCAGAGGCAGCTTTTTGAAGGATGCGTTTTGCCTTCTTTGGGGCTGGGGGCTCCTCCTGGAGCTCCTCTTAGACTGCTTCCTCGCCCGATGAGCTCTCAGCAGCTGCGCCGCCCTGTTCCCCGGCAACCTCTTCCTCCTCGGCAGGTTTTTCCTCCAGCACGACTTCTGCGTCGCTGGTTTCCCATTCTGTGAAGCCGACGTTGTTGGCCTCCGCGACAAGATTCGCCTCTTCCACTCTATTGGCAATGTATGCCACTTCTTCGTCAGTGGTGGCACGGATGAGGTTTGTCTCTTCCCGGACGGGCCTCTCCGACAAGTTGTCGAAGAACTTCTGTGCCTCCTCCGCCGATGGCTCGGCCCACGTCGCATCACGGCGATGAGCATTGAACATCGGCATTGCGACAATGATTGACCCCAGGGCGGAGTTGTTGCACAGGGGAACAATTCTTGCCGGCAATTTGTGCTTGTCCTCACACTGGAATAGCCGGTGGCGGAGAGCGCCAAGCTGCATGATTGTCAGGTTGTTGTTCAGTCCGGGGCGCAGCCTCATGATATCCGCCGCACTCTGGAACTCCCAGGCTAGTCTTCCCTTGTTCTGCAGAGGGGCGATGCGCCGGCGAAGAAAATCAGAACGTATCATCTCGACTGTGAGCCCGGCGGCTTTCAAACGAAGGACCCTGGTGGTGACAACTATGAGTTTGTCATCTTGAGCGTCAAAATCGCTCCAGTCCTCGCCGCAAACCGCCTTTTGTCGTCGGGGCGAACAGAAGGGATGGGGGTCTGCTTCCTTGATCCAGCACCACTCAGACCGCCATTCTTCCCACTTCTCGCGGTAAACCCCGTCCGGATATATCTCCTTGTTCCATGCCCTTGGGATCCAGGTGATAGAACCGGTGAGGGCATCCCCTTTTTTGACGCGTGGAATGAAATAATGGCGGAAGAGGGCGGTGTTGGGAACTATCCAACAAAGTTTTTGCAAAGATGGGTGAAGATAGCCATGCAAGTTACGGCATTCGGCGTGAAGTCTAAGAGATGGAAGCCGTATGTATACATGATATCGTTGAAGAAGTCAGAGAATGGAGGGCAGAGCCCACAGTAAAAGTAAGCGGCGAAGAAGGGATATCTATCAGGGCTACTTTTAAGAGAGGAACCTGGTGCCACGTGAGTCGCGAGGTGAGCTTTCGTTTCCCTCGCCCACATGCACTGGTACCGGTTCCTCAAAGCTTCCGCATCGAGCGTCGGGGCGAAGACGATGTACTTCTTCCACATCTTCACCAACTCACTCTCCCGGACATCGGCTTTTCTCTCCTTGCCCTTGCTCTTGCTAGCCTTGGGCGGCATGGTGGATGCGAAGGCGGATGCCGAGGATGGAGCGGGTGTGGAGGCGATAAGCGGATGAGTAGAAGTTCTGCTCTGGGCTCGGGAGAGAGAAGGTAATGGCGGATTTCAGATTGGAAAGAAGAGGGGGTAAAAGGGCAGCGCCTTTGTGGATTCCTCTTTATGGGGAAGGAGCGAGGCTGCTTCTTTTACTGCCCTATGTGAACATGCCTATACGAGCGCGCTGCGGCCGTGGCCGTTCAGCCCACGCTTCCCACGTCGTGCATTCAACACGCGTAGTGGGGAAGCGCAGTAGGCGGAATGATTACGAGCAGTTAATCCCTGCCACGCGTGCCCATGCACTGTTTGGGCCTAGCCCAACAACGCCTCACACCCGTGTGTGGCCTAGGCCCGGGGGCTCCTGTCGGTGTACTAAATATTGGGCCTTTAGTACCCCATACTTGTGCATGGGCGGTTGTAGCCATACCTGCGGCAAGGCTTGTCGGGGAGATAGCTGAAGATTGATCCAAGGTTATCAAGAGACATTCATGCCAAGGATCGGAAGATAAGGAGGACTGAAGACCAAGGGCTCAGCTCCCGGCAAGATCTTGCCGGGGTAGCCCGACAAGCCTGGCAAGATTCGCACCCGACAAGGTTCCACCACTGTGCCACCGCTCCAGTACAGCAACCGGTCTGGCATTCTGGCCCCACTTTTGGATGCGTGGCGAGGCACTAGTGGAGGCAAGCTTAAGCGGTGCTGATGGGATGGCTCCTTTTTCCATCCCCAAGAAAGTAGGGACACCTAAACGGACACCTCATGGTGCATTAAATGCATTTGTCCAAAACCATCGGTGGTTAGGTATGGTAACCATTGTAGTTACTTTACACCTCGCATATGAACAATTTGCCACTGTGGTGACCCCTTTGATCATATAAAAGGAGGCCCAAGGCAACTGCTACAGGGAGGAGGATGATTTTCAGCCCATTCTGCATGCGTAGTTGCTGCTTGAACTTACTGTTCATCGCAAGCGCTCCAAGAACTGTGACGAATCACAGATAATAAACTAAAGCAGGAGTAGGGTTTTACGCTGATCAGCGGCCCGAACCTAGGTAAAAATCCCCCTCACATTGATCATCGGTTCTGCTCTTTGTGCATACCTCCCCCTTGCCGAACCGTAAAGGGGTCCCTTGGATCCCATAGGTGTCGTACGCCGACACCAAGCCCGTAACCATGAGCGCTTTTACATCGTTGGAGGTTTCCACCATAGTGAACTTGTAGTTGGAGCTATAGACAAACCTGGCGAAATGGTTGCAAGGCTCTGTGGCCATGCAGTAGTGGAAGATGAGGACATGATGGCGCACGCACAACTAGGCGACAGCAATCTTCTCATCTTTGCTGGGATGACCGCCGGTGTACTAGAGGTTGATGCCGACCACCTTGTACTTGTCTCGAGCAAGCAACTGCTCCACGGTGTTGATGTAGTCCTCCATCACGGCCGGGTCGATGGTGTAAACCACTGAGAGATCTATCTCCCTCGCGTGGGTCTCTACTTTACGCTTGCCGAACTCCATTGGAGCGCCGCTAGATATCCTCTCTATATGTGTCATCGTGGGTGTGCTTGTTTTTTTGTGGGGAGAGATCGAAAGGTTGAAGAGACTAAGGTTATAATGGCCGTGGGAATTAATGGGGAAGTCGGACGGCCTAGAATATCCGCATGCCCGGATGGCAGTTCTAATTTGCAGCGTGTAACTCCATCGTGTCGCACGTAACTATATCGTGGCGACGCGCACGGCACAACCGCATGCATATGGGGCCCCCAACATGATCGTGCGCAGGTCCCAACCGCTGGCAGAGTGCGCGCGCAGGGACGTGAGCAGAGCGCTCCACAGTCACCTCAACGGCGAGCAACCATATAGCATATAGCAGTTGAACACGCAAGGAAAAGTTGTCCACAAGCCGAGCGCGTGGAGGTACGCGAGCAGAGCGCGCTGACAGACACGAGCAGAGTGTGCTGTGGCACCTAACGGCGAGCATAGTGCCCCGAGGGACGCGAGCAGAGGCCGGCACAGTGATACGTGGCAAATAAGACGAACTGTGCGAGCAATGGCGGAGAAATCAAGCATGAATCATATTAGAGTTGCGTGTGCGATACGTGGCATATAGTTGATCCATCCGAGTTGTTTGTGATGGAATAAGCCGTGTGTGTTGTGGGCAAACGCTTGCTGGTATACAACCGTCTGCGATTGATGAATTCATCACCGACGGGTTCCCTAGTGTGGTCCATGTGCGATGTGATATGCTCTGTCTGCACAACATCTATGCCTTGTGTACAGAAGAACAACATATATATACTTATAATAGGACATGATTGCAAAACCAAATTAAACATCCAATTACGTTATATAAAAAATACCATAAATATTGCAAGGTTCAAATTCCAGCATTACAAGGCCAAATTCAAAGATTACAAGGTTCAAACTATTCAGACACATAAAATTCATCTTCTTTAGAATCTTTTTCATGCATTATTTCTGTGAAAGGATCAGTCACCGAGAAGTCATATAGCGGCTCGATACAGTGACTTCCAAATAATCTGTCATATGAAGTTACAAACTGAAATTTAGCTTCTGCAGAGCCTTTTCCATTCAGCTGTAGACGCCTGCGCTCTTAGCAATCCATTCACTTCTGCGCAGTAAATATAGGGCAAACCTAATTACCTTGAGCAACCTTGCTTTCTCAACAAAGAACCTGGCGAATTTAATTTCTGGTGTGGTGCCTCGGTACTTGTTAAAAGTAATTTCTGTGAGATGAAGATCAAGGCATTCGATGGGATTGTTATATTCCCCAACATTTTCTACTTTCGGGTCTGCTAGTATCTGCAAACAAAGACAACATAGTGCCTAGCTGCAGATTTGAACACTTTGGGCCGCTTTGATTTGCAGGATTTCTAAAATACACGAAAAGAGTGAAATGCCACCTTCAATCTTTCATGGCAAACTTTTATCATGAAAGCATGTCGGGCGAAGGAATAAAACATGTACAACACTAGCATCTCACAAAATATATGTATTGAAATCCTCCAAATTTCCTTTAGAAATAATTCTACATTTGTCATTGTCATCATGGGTAGAAGTAACAAAAAAATGAGCTCCGTTGTGGTTAACAATTAGCAGGAAAGGAGCATCACCTTGATGTATAGCTTCTAAGGAATCTAACAACTTCATGCAGATCGGGGCCGACATATTTTAGTGCCAAGATCTTCACTGTGCACAGAGGCCTGGTCAAGCTTGTGGGAATCATTTTCTGGATGACAGGCGAACATATAGATCAACAAAAATTAGATAAAATGTGCTGTCCAATAATATATAAGAAGGAAGAGAAGAAGACTATTGTACCTGAATGCATAATGATCCAGTAACAAGTTCGCTGAATTCAGCACACGAATAGCCCAACACTGTCAATTTTGGTGCGTGAACGACCCTGATTCTTGCTAGACCTAATTTATCAAGTACATACAATCTCTCGAGGAAAGGTGCATTCTCAATGACCATATCGTGACACACCTCAACTGACAGCCTTGGGTGGCGCCAGCAATGCACATAAATCGCACGCACATTCATCGAGGTGATGTGGAGGCTACAGAACCCATCCATCGCATGAAGACGAAGGTACTCGAGCATTGTACAGCCGACGAGCAGGCGCTCCAAATCCTCCTTTGAGATGCGGACGGCAATGAGCTCGAGGTGCTTAAGTTTAGGGAGATGAAGAGCATGCGCGGCATCAATCTGGGGGAAAATGCACTGCCTGAATGTAGCATGACGCAGCATGGGCGCGAGGCGGAGCGCGGACGGCGGCAGCGAGCATGGACGCCCAACTATAAAGCCGAGCTCCTCTAGCCGATCTAGGGCTGGGGATAGGAACCAGTAGTGAAACCTGGGTTCGGCCTTGCAGTGGGGACTGAACATGCCGATAGCAAGGCGTCTGACTGGCCCAGGGTGTGTGGCGACGACGTGGGACAATGCATCAGGCGTTGCTGCTCCCTGCTGCAGAACTCGTGGTCGACGATGATGTCCAGGGGGTGGAGTGCCAGAGGGGACGCCACCACCGTGAGAGGATAGTGGTCCGCACGCCAGATTTGATGGGGAGGTGGGATATGATGGTTACCAACATCTCGTCAGGGAGGCTATTGATGAAGTCCATGTTCGCCGGAGGCTCTTGCGGTTCTGGCTCAACCCACCCCCGCTTGTTGGCCGGCTCGTCCTCCATCTCGCAGCAGGCGGCGATCCTCGGCGGCGATGCTTGTAGATGAGAACGGAGAACTGTTCTATGTACCTTCCCTAGGTGGCCAAAACAAAAGTCCAAAATGAGCAATAAATTGCAGCGCTCGTGGCTCGCTTCCCGGTATGGTGAGCATGCGCGGCGGACTGCTCACAAGTGTCCCGTCTAATCAAACAACTGCACGCGGTAGTAAATGGTTAGTTGAACGCCCATGGTTGGACTAATACAACCATTTGCGATAATAATGTGGTGGCTATTTGTTAAAAATGCCTAGGAAAATCAATGTATAAAAAGGCTAAACGATCCCTGAATAATTTCATATGTTTAGCACAGTTGCATGTTGCCTCTGTAAAATAAATCAAGGCGGGAAGATACAGCATATGTCGTTTCGCACACAGATCATGTGACCAAGTTCCCTCTCGGAACCATGAGGCTTCTTGATAGAAGCTCCGGTTTGTATGAAAGAAAATATGGGTCAAAGCCAAGTTGAAAAGGGCAGCAATATCTTACTCCAGCTTACAGAAGGTACAAAAGAACGATGATTAATTGTTCATCAGGTTTACACAAAATCCAGATTGAATAGGACAATAACAACTAACTCAACCAATGTTTTTGGCAGTCACAATCAAATGGATCGGTCTAATCCATAAAATCAAGATCTTGGGCCAGAAAATCTACTGGTACATGAAGACAAGTTGTTGTAAATAGAAGCCGAAAACGTTCAGAAGCCCTTTTGTCCACCTGAAACTTCTTTTTATGTTGTTCAACGTGTCCATCCGTGAGAAAGTTTTTGTTAAAAAACTTAATCCTCATGGACAATAGTACTCTCGCATTCCACAGGAAGAATGTGACAAAGCTAGTGTTTGCATGGTTGGATGCATATCCTTCAAGCGTTATTTTCCTCAAACGAATGTCATGAGAACTGAGAAAATCCCGGTGCTTCTTATGCCACCGATTGATTATACCTTTTTGTCCATGTCCTTTAGCCTAAATAGGCATGAAGACTAAACACAGTTAATGTCGAAAAAAATAGTACAGCTGAACGGTTAGTTCTAGTAAAGTATATCAATGTGCTTGATATCATCACCTCTATATACAAATTCTCCAGACATGGAAAGCATCGCAGCAAGATGATAATCATGTTCAGATCAAAACACCACATACTGGTATGTAAGTTTTTGATAGAATCCAGCACCATTGATAGGGTACCCATGGACAAACTCTTCATTGAGCATAAAAAATAATATTAGTACCAAAAGTGTACTCCAAGATTATATAAAAGTTAAGCGCACAAATGAAAAAATGTAGCTTATGATTACAAAAGTGTTGATGTATAAAACTTACGCACACAAATGAAAAATGTTGCTTATGATTACAAAAGTGTTGATGATAATATACAGTACTGAATAAGTGTGGAGCCAACCACCATCTTGTAACCTTCAAACAGATCAGGAATTACACCCAAGGTCTCCAGTTTAGGCGCAGAGACCATAGTTATTTGCAAAGGTGCATAACGATAATCAAGGAGCATCCTTTGGAGTGAAGGGGCATCTTTGATGATGAGCTCCTCTCCTTTAAAGCAAATTCCAATGCTTACAAGGTGAGGCGACTTTATTTGGAGACAACGGATATGAATTTCTTTTCCAAAAACAAGCAGCAAGTGCTCCAGGGCAGGGCAGCAGGAGTGGATGATGTTGTGTAGTGAGGCCTCCGACAGATCGACCACCACAAGCGTGAGTTTTTTTAACAGTGGGGGTCGAAGCATTTGTACCAGATTGTCTAGTAGATGACACCGGGCCAGGGTGGTGGTGTGGAGAGAGGAGGAAAACCATGAGATGAACATTGGTGGAGAGGGCACAACTACAACACTTGGTGGAAAGCTATTTGCATAGTAATGGTAGAACTCAAGATGCTGGACTTTTTCTAATTGACGAGATGTCAGCCAGGCGTCCACCGTGCAGGGCATGTGCAGCAGGCAGCATGCCCGGATGCATAGGCGTTGAACGGAGCCCTAGTGGGAGGAGATGATGGATCCATTGAGTTCACAATCATGAACGACAGATAGCTGGCGACAGTCGAGATTAAGAGGTGCAGCGCGCCACAGAGTGCGCCTCCGAGATGCGAGGACCTGTGTGCGGCAGCCATCCTTGGTGGGGAGAAGGAAGATGATCTCCCCAAGGATGGCGTCCAAGAGATCGCTGATGTGGTCTGCCCGATATTCTATCGGTTCTTCGGATCCAGGGCATGGCCGCTTCTGCCCGCGCTGCCGGGTGTAGGATCTACAGCCGGTGGCCCCGCTGGCTAGAGCCTCATCTGTGTACATAGCAATCTGGAAAAAAAGGCAGAAACATACATGTAGGACATTCAAAATCAATACTCAAGTTCTGGAAGAAAAAAAAGACACAAACATATATGTAGGACATTCAAAATCAATTCTCAAGATCTGGCTACGAATTATTAGCACGCATGCTAACCCTAGTCGAATTATTAGCAAAAAGATCATTTGTACAGAACAAACAATTAATCACTAACCATAGATACCATTCAAACAATCAATACACTACACTGATCTAACAAATCTTACTCTGATTTCATGGACTGGGTGAACATAACCAAGGATTTCTATTCCCAACAAAAGGGGGGGGGGGGACTGATAATCCCCAAGTGCAAGGAATCATCGTAGCAATTTCCAAAGATGGAAGCGATAAGTATGGAGTGTCGAACCCACAAGGAGCTAAAGGTAAGATCAATTTTCTCTCAAGTCCTATCTGCCACTGATACGACTCTACGTACACCGAACATTTGCTTCCATCTAGAAAAGAGAAATAAAACTACGTTCTGGTTATGAAGAGGGTAGCTTTACATGATATCAGAGAACTAAAATATAAAAATAGGTGATGTTATCATAAAGTTAGAATATATTACAAATAGCGAGTGTGGAATAATGATGGATCGGTGTGCGGAATTATCCTAGGCAATTGTTAACAAGGTCGGTAATCATTATTGTAATTTTATATGAGGGAGAGGCATAAGCTAACATACTTTCTCTACTTGGATCATATGCACTTATGTTTGGAACTCTAGCAAGCATCCGCAACTACTAAAGATCATTAAGGTAAAACCCAACCATAGCATTAAAGTATGAAGTCCTCTTTACTCCCATACGCAAACAACCACCTTACTCAGGTTTAAGCTTCTGTCACTCTAGCAACCCACTATAAGAGAATCATGAACATATTGCAAACCCTACAGTAGGAATCCCTCATGTGTGTGTGGCACAGAGGGCACCATAAGACAGCACCAAAATAAAACATACAACTCAAACCAATCTAGATCATCAATCAACCCAAAAGACAAAAGAAATCTACTCAAAACATCATAGGATTGCAACACATCATTGGATCATAATATGTGGCATAAAGCACCATGTTTAAGTAGGGGATTACAGCGGGGTGCGGGAGAGTGGACCTCTTAAAAGAGATGAGGAAGGTGATGGAGAAGGTGATGTTGATGAAGACAATCACCACGGAGATGGTTCCCCCGGTGGCACTCCGGCGCCAATGGGAGAGAGGGGAGGGAGTCTCCCCCTTGTGCTTCCTCCTCCATGGCCTCCCCCCTAGATGGGGAGAGGTTCCCCCTCCATGGCCCCACGGTGAGTGCATAGCGAACACGCGCACGCCTCGGCCTCCTTGTCTGCCTACGCGGTGGACTGCTAGCATGCATCTCGTCAACTCACGCATGCTCGTACAGCACACGGGATGCGTGGCGGCACGTATTATATTGATTTTTCCTTTTTGATGATTAATTCTGCCACTTTATTGCTTAACCGAAGCACGACACTTACATTGTTGGTCTAACGCACGCAGTTTGAATAAAGAGTCCGTTTGCGATATTGGTTGATAATTATTGATAATTTCCTGTCTGTAAGAAGAGTATATCAAAACTTGTCTCAAATTTGAAAAAAAATATCACATTCTACTGGTGTCCATATGACACCATGATAAATTTCATGAATTTCAACTTAGTTTTGGATTTACTGGATTTTAGAATCAAGATTCTCGATGTTAGAAATTTCTTGCATGGGGACTAAACATGCACCCAGGGACACGTACACATATGATTTTGCAATCCATTTTCATGCACTATCACGGGTCTCATGTAGATCAAATTTGATTTTTGCACATTAAATCCCTGGGAAATCAATCAATGTATAAAAACAGACAAATGCTATCTATTTTTTTCAATCTTTAACACTAAACTCCCTTGGTCGCATGTTCGCTGCAGAAAAAATTTGACATGCATCTTTGGGCCACATGCACGCGGTGGTCCTAGGACACTCACTGGCGTGTGACACTCTCTATGGGCCCGCGAGGTCGCCGTCCAACACTATGACATGCGGTGAGAGAGGTTAATTTGATCAACAAGGATGGTCATTTTTTGGTTTTTGTTACATACGGTAGGAGTATATATAAAGTACGCGTTGAAGAGGGTGGTCGGGGGCAACATATACTACGCGTCATATAGGATAGTCACTCGCGTGCGATGCTTCCATCCGTGGGCCTGCGAGGTTGTCCTCCATCACTTTGACCCAACAAGGAGGTTTATTTTTGGATTTTGTTGCAGTAGGAGTATATAGTACGTGTTGAAGAGGGGAGGAGTAGGCCGTGGTAGCACATACTACACACACGTCAAGAACGATCTCGCTCCGTGTGGGGACTTTTCGGTTTTCGAGGCAGGTGCCACAAAGAAGTTCTGCATATTGGGTATTAAAAACATCACCAACACATTGGGCCATGTGCAGACGATGGTTGTCACTCATTTGCCTGCGACATTTCCCTCCATGGGCCCGCGAGGTCATCATCCATCTAATATATGACGCAACAAGAAAGGTAATTACGAACAAGCAGGATTATTTTCGGGTTGTGTTACGGTACGTAGGATTATATATTACATGTCGAAGAGGGGTGGGGGTCAGCATATATATACTACGTGTCATGAACCTTGGTTCATGTGGGGGACTTAAATGTTCCGAGGCAGGTGCCGCATCAAAGTTCTGCATATATATAAGTTATTCAAACATCACAACCACACATCTCCATACATGTGTTTGGCCCACAAGCAAGCGATGACGGTTGTCCTCTAGCACTCACTCACGGGGTTATCGGCGAGATTCTTTGTCCATCTGTGTGTGCCCGCTTGGTCAATCACTTTGACCGACAACAGTAGATGTTAATTTGACTTATAATTGGGAGGGGATTAAATTTTGCTTTGTCTTATACGGTACGGTACATGCATGTCATGATGTGAGAGATAACATAGTATACTTTGAGCGCATGTGTACGCACGAATCCCTCCCACCGGATCGAAGTGGGGGGGCGAGCACGCGACGCGTAATGCACCAGATCTGTGTGGGGACTATGCGTTTTTCGATGCATGCATGCGCCACATCAAAATGTTGTTCTTTTGGTATTCAAACATATATGCATGCATCACGCATGTCCATACATATGTTTGGGGCACATGCATGCAGTGGTTGTCTTTAGATACTCTCCATCACTTCGACCAACAACGCGAGAGAGGTTACCAGGGTGGATTCTTCTTCTCTTGGTTCGCGTTACCGTATAGTCGTACGTCGATCATGGTGAGATTCGAGACCTAAGTTCGAGGGCTTGCATACACATGAATGCCTGTATATATAGTATACGCGTCATGAACCCTCGCTCCGTGTGGGGACTTTCCGGTTCCAATAGCACGGTGCCACATCAAAGTTGTGCATTGGGTATATTCAAACACCACATGACACTTCATACATATGTTTGGGCCACATGCACGTAGTGATTGTCTTCAGGCACTCCCTTGCGTGGTTATCGGCGACAAGCTAGCCTATTTGTGGGGCCGCGTGTGGACGTCCATGCATGACTTTGACCCAACAACAAGAGAGGTTATACGACCAAGGTGGTGATTCTTCTTGGTCAGTGTTACAATACGCCTTGGTGAGATGCCCCCTCGCACCGACTCAAAGTTTGTGTGTGTGTGTGGGGGGGGGGGGAGCACAGTACTACTTCGCACTAGATGAACCTCCGTGTGGTCGGGGATGTCCGGTTAATTTGCGATGCACATGTGCCACATCAAATTTGTGATTTGGTTATTTAAATATCAACCACATCATTTTCACACACAGACACACACACACACACACACACACACACATGTCGGGCCACCCGCAGGTGTGGTTTGTATATGGTCTCACCCATCTAACGCCATACGAACACATCTGTGGGCCCGCACACGGTCCACATTTGATCGGAAGCAAAGGGGGGGGGGTTTGACCATGATGTACCCCTTTCGATTTTGTGGTACGGTAGGGTGAGATGTCAGACCTAGCTATTTGGGGGCATGCATTCATAGCTAAGATTCCCCTCCCCCCAACACGAAGTCTGTGTGTGGGGGGGGGAGGCTAGCAATAATAACATGCGCTTTGTGCGACAGGTGCCACATCAAAGTTGTGCATTGGTTATTTGAACATCAAACCACCCTTTCCATACATATATTTGGTCCACATGCAAGTGTGTTCGTGTTCTAACCCTTTCCCGCGTTTTTCCACCAAATTTATAAATAGCAGACGAGTCGGATGTAGCAACTGTCTGTGATCGGGTACGAAACAGACACGGTTCCCTAAGACTACCCGTGTGCCGCGCCCCTGCCCCTGTCACCCACATGATCACTGTTGATTGGGCTCCATGAGGCTTCCCTCCCCCTCTCGAAAATATCTACTCCCTCACAATCTTGAAAATATCTACCCGCCTAGATGGTTTTTCTGTTTGATAGCACACGTTTAGTATGTATGGACCGTGTGCGATGTCTGTTACTCCCGCTCTGCTTCAATCAGTAGATCCAAATTTTCAGTAGCCTCGGCATTTTACTCCCACCTGCATCCCTTGCAACTCAAAAATATCTGCTCCGCTGAAGTGGTATTCTGTTTGATAGCACACGATTATTATGTTTTAACTGTGTGTGATGTTCATTACTCCCGCCCAGCTCTGCTTCAATCCCTTGATCCAAGTTTTCGGTAGCCCCGTCCCGCCTAGTAAAATTTTTAGTACCCGTGGCATTTCCTCAAACAGCACCTTGGACCCCCTCCACACACACACCCCAAATGCTTCGCTCACCCAAAATCCCCCGCTCACACACATACACACTACCCCTCCCTCGCTCGAAACCTAGATAGGTCGCCGCCGCCGCCGCGCCGCCTCCATCGTCAACCTCTGCCGGTCTGCCCGTGCAGTTTACCCACCGATATACATACCCTCGCTGCCCTGAGTTTCTTAGATGACGCCTGTGAAATACCCCCTTTCCCACAGATCCCCATCCCCACCCCCTCCCCCACTCCAGAGCGTCGCAGCCTAAGCTCGGCTATGCTTCCCGGGGAGCTCGAGGAGTGAATGGCCCAAAATAGCTTTACCGTGGCCTCTTTGCCCGACATCGGTGAGGTGGCTGCCGAGGAAGCTGACGACGATGACTGGACCTGGACGGAGCCTTTCAATCTGTGGGCTAGAGTATTCTGGCATGTCGTCGACACTAGCTACGACATCGAGGTCATTGACAGCGATGGCTTGACGCGAGCTATGTCACAGGTTAAGTTGCCCACCCCCAACCCTTCGGGTTCGACAGCCGTCGATCTCATCGATGGCCTGCCGCTGATCTCCTGCGGCTTGTTATGAACAACTTGCCATCCTTCATCACCATGGAGCCCCTTTTGTCAGTTCTGAAGGACACGTTCTGTGATGCTGGCTTGGGATCCTCAGCTGGCAAGTCAGACCTCATCGATGGTGACCACGAGGAGGAGCCAATCTGTGACAAGTGAGGAAACCCATGATTTGTTTTGCCGTGCCTCTTCACCGGGGGAATCCCATGATTTGTTTTCTCGAACCCTTTTTGTAGTGAGAACCTGTCCAATATTTATTGCTATATTTGGTTGTTTCCATTACGCCTTATTTATTTCTACGGTTTTTGGTTGTTCGGTTGTTTTTAGTTAGCATATGTCCAGTTTCAATTGCCATCTTTGGTTGTTTGTAGTATGCCTTGTTTATTTCAGCTATTCACAGTGTGATGTTCTATATGTGCTAGTATGAACTGTGCAGTTCAATTTCATCAATACCAATTTTAACAATAGCTCTATGAATGACTATATTTGGTTGCTGTTAAGCATGTTGTACTCCCTCCGAATCTTTTTAGTTCGCATATAAGATTTGTCTATAGTCAAGCCTCGTAAAGTTTGACCAACTTTATAGAAACAAATACCAACATTCACAATATGAAATCAATATCAGTAGATGTCTCATGACTTAAATTTTCATATTGTATAACTTTAGCATGGTAGATGTTGATATTTTTTCATATAAATAAGGTCAAACTTTATGAAGTTTGACTTCAGACAATTCTTATATGCAGAGTAAAAAGGACCGGAGGGAGTATTTAACACGCCTTTCCATTTGATTTAACAATGGCACTATTTGGATACTCTAACTTAGCTAGAGGTTAGAGTTAGTTTCTAGCTCATGACAGTTAAAAGGGAGAGAGAGATTGGTGGAATAGTTGGTTGTATTGCTTGAGCCTCGTGGGCATATATATAGGAGTACATGGTCATCTTGGAGTACAAGTCAAGGTAGAATAAATCCTACTCTATCCTATGTTTCCTAAATAACAATGATACTCAGCAATGACTAACCCTAAACTAACTCTAGCCAAAGAGGTATTTGGATGACAGGGTTAGATTGACAATAAATGCACTAGGAGAACTAGCCCCAATTAGCACCTCTTGGGTGGCATAGTTGTTTTGGGTGGGTTAGACGCAACTAGCTCAAACTAGCCCTCATGTTTGGATACTTTAGGGCTATTTGAGCCCAAACTAGCTCAAACTAACCCTAACCCATGGATCCAAACAGGGCCAATAACTAGTGTACTTAGACATGCACAATACAAGTTTGAATGACTATGTTTGCTTGTTTTTAAATATGAGGCCTATTGCAGTTAATAACACACCTTTCCACTTCTCATTTTTAAATATTAGGTTTTTAATAATTTGGTCTTGCACATGTAGGTCCTGCTGTCAGAGGTTTTGACCCACTGTTCGACCCTTTTTGCATATGGGGAAATGAGTTGTCCATGAATATCAACCAAGTCAAGAAACTCGAAAAGATTGTTAGGATAAAGAAATTAGCGTCAAAAAACAACAAGATCTTTGTCTACATAATGAAGAAGACATCAGTTCACTACAGGATGTTACTAACTGTTATACCTTGTCTTTTTAATTCCTTTGCGCCGTTTCAAATCTAGAGAAGATATTTATGCATATCCTTGTTTTCAGGCCTTTCCAAAGCACTTCACTGATGATTACCTCTCAAACCACCTCTATGGTCAGGAGGCGAGGAAGGTATTCATACAAATCCCACGGTTCAATATTGAAGTCTTCCTGAAGAGGACGAAGGATGGACGGTCAATCATCCACATGAACTGGCCTAAAGTTGCAAAGACCTTCAACATCAATGAAGGCTCAATATTCGCCTTCCGCTTCAGCTGTTTTCCAGATGAGATTCATCTGTTTATGTACCATCTATGATGCTAATTTTGAAAGGTTATAGATGTTGCATGTGAAACTTGGTGCTGGTGCAGTTGTGTAATGGGGTAGCTGAGTGCTGAAGCTATATGATGTTGTACTCTGATGTATTTCAATTATGAAATCCTGCTTCCGTAATACGAAAATGAAATATATTGTGTGCTTCATATGAAATGTACATTAGATTAATAAATGGATTATTAATAATAGGCTAATTAGCCTGCTAATTGGGTTTATATTGCAAACGGTTATTGAGAAAACACCGTGGGCGATGATCTCAGACAACGCACACAGTTTCTAGGAATAAAACATGTTGGATCAATGAACAATCGCACACGACTTCCTCTTGAAAATTGTTTGCGTTATGCCACCATGCGCAAACATTTACCACATAAAAAGTGTGTGTGATGGACAACCTATGCCACACAGTTTCTTCTATGCACCGTGTGTGATGCAGTCAATAACGCAAACGGTAAAATTGTTAATATCGTCTGCAATGACAACGCTATCACAAATGGTTTAATGGGGAAAATTGTGTGTGATGTACGTACGAACGGAAATGTTTTCCCTGGATTGACTGTGTGGGATGTACATACGAACGGAAACATACTTCTTGGATTGACTGTGTGGGATGTACATACGAACGGAAACGTATTCCTTGGATTGACTATGTGGAATGTACATACGTACGGAAATGTTTGTCTGGGACTGACTGTGTGGGATGTACTTACGACCGGAAATGATTGGGCCTGTATAATTGTATTTTTTTAACACAAATGTATGTATAACCGTATTAGATCGCTCGCCCATCGCACACGAGCTGATTTTGCCCAGCATGTGTGACCGGAGGGCCTATCCCCGACGGTTTCTGGGTCGTGTGGGAAGGACCCCCCTATCACCCACACTTACTTGGCGATGGTTCAAAATGTCGTTGTGGAAAGGGGTTAAACACCGTTTGTATAGCACCTTGCTGTACCAGTTATGTGTTTGTTGGAAATATGCCCAAGAGGCAATAATATTTGTATTATTATTTTTCCATATTCATAATTAATAGTTTATATTCTATGATATAACTGCTATGATCCTGGAGTATGCGATTCAGTGGAAAACTCATATGCACATGTGGAATGATAAATGGCAAATAAAAGGTTCCTAGTCTCGCTTCTAAGACTAGCTCAAGTGTTGTTGGTGATCACGTTTTTCGGATCTTAGGATATCGTTAAGTGTAATGATAATCCTAAAACAATATTGAGTTTATGACGTTGGAAGAACGATCATATTGAATCGACCCAATCTTGTTTGTTATGAATTGACTTAATATACTCTGCATTCAATTGTAATAATACGAAGTGTCAATGTGTGATATTGCTCCTTAAACCAAGAGATTATCATGGTCACTTCTTACCGTACGGTGGGCTTTGGGGTTGCTCAAACATCACGTATAACACGCTGATAATAACGACAACTTACAGGTTCGTCGGAAAGTTTGACAAGTGGCCAGATAGCTCGAGAGTGGGATTTGCTCCTCCGTTGGTGGAGAGATATTCTTAGGGCCCTCGCAGTGTGACGGCATCAATCATCATCTATCCAGACACAAGTGACTATGTCACGAGGATGCCGGAACACAATAACGAGAAAGAAGAACAAAACTGGCAATGAGGATTTCGGTATAGTTGTAGGAACGAAGTATAAGAGGGGGTTGAATGGGAGTTTTAAAATTTCTTCAGAAATAACAAAACTCTCAGAACCCAGCAGCGGAGCGAATGAAAAACAGTTGACAGTGAGCGAATATAAACTACCAAATGGATACTAAGAGCATGCATCGAGACATATCACATGATTCAAACAAACCAAACGTAAACTGGAGGGACAGAGTTAACCAGTGATGCTCAATGGCGACAAGGTATTTGGTAGACCAGTTCGTCCTTCCGCACAAGGACTACGTCTTGTTGGAGGGGTTGTGATTTAACACAGCAGATAAACTCTCTTCGCCATATTCTCCTCGACAATTGGTTCGTCAACCAATGCCGATCACTCATGGTAGATACTTGAGGCGATCTCCAAACCTTTACAGACTTGTTCTTCGAGAACCACAATAACTCTTGGTCTCTGAAGAAATTGACACCTAACCGTCTAGAGAGTTTGCAGCTCTCAAGAGTAATAGGCGGAGCGTACTGGACTTAGATTCGAGTGATGCTGAACCACTATCTAATTTTTTGCCTCTAGGGGTTTGCTCTCGGTGGATTTTAAACTCAAATCATTCAGAGAGGGGGTTACTCAACAATCTTCTCTGAATCAAACGGAAAAACCACCAGACAAAGCCGGTGCAGGGTGGCTATTTATAGCCGCAAGCCTTCCCTGGTGGGAAATGACCATTTTGGACACGCAGTCCAGCCAATGGCCAACCGACACGTTCTCAACGGTCGGATTTCAAAGAGCAACGGTAACATTACTTGAGGAACAAGTAATGCTAACTCCTCGGTCAGAGATAAATCTCTCGCAGCAAAGAAGATCACAGTCTCTTGCTGGCAAGCATTTTCTCGGAACACAAAGAGATTTCTCTTGCAACTTTCATAGGATTTGGATTTAGCATCAAAGAATCAAAGTTTCGAACGCTACACACCTCTTAATAGTACGATGGTCCTGTGACTCAATAAAGAGAAGAGAAACAACGAAATAAATGCTATGTCTTCACTTCGTCTTCAAACTCCTCGGTCACAGTCACTTCCTTCGGACAAGCACCGAACCAATTGCTTCACGCCAGCAATTTTTGAGGGGTCACTCTTGTTATCATAATCTTTGATGATAACCTTCACTGCAATGCAGGGGATTATCTTCGTTGTTTGAATCAAACTCCTCGTGATTCCAGGGACTTGTTACTCTGTGTGCACTAGCAAACACATAAGTCCCATACTGCCTATGTCAACAAGCTCCAAAACATAAGGAGGCAAATTATTGCACCAATGATCTCCCCCTTTTTGGACGATTGTTGACAAAACAGATAATCATCAAAGTGAACATAGATAAGTGAAAAATAATTTGAACAAGAGTGAATAAGTCTTACTTTGTTCGATGATGAAATAGACTCCCCCTAAATGTATGAAGGGATAAAGATAAGAGATTAATTCTCCTGCAAATATTGAAGTATATAGAGGAAATTTCAATCATTTAAGACAATGATTCGCACTGATGATATATAATCCATCGAGATCATAGTGCAATCACTCATAACTTCCGATAATAATTCCACCTGCAAAACAAATTCTTCGAGAGGAATAGTGCAGCAGGCGGGTTATTAACATTACATCACGGAAGTTTTACATCATAGAGCAGATAGTCTTTAAACCATAAGTTCAAACTCACGCGAAACCAAACGAAGGAAACACAGAAAGCAAATCTATGAGACTCGATGTAATTATCCCCCCTTTTGTCAACTAGTGTCAAAGAGGTGATGAATAACAAGAGTGCAAAAGAGGTGAACTTGATTCACTCGGCGGCATCTCCCAAAGAACTATCTGATGAGATTTCAGCTTCAGAAGTGACTGGATCAGCTTCGGCTTTAGCAGCAGCAAATTTTCCTTCAGGAATGACAATTTGGAGCTGAGAAGACGAGGGCATATTGGGATCAGCCACTTGAGGACCTCTGGAGGGCACATTTCCTTCGGCAGGTATTTCTGTCGGTGAGGTGGCTTCAGATTATTCGAGCAGTTTACGAAGCTTAAGGTGCAGAAGATCAGTAGTTGGCTCTCGAGGAGGTAGCGAAGGGGTATGTCGATCTTGGAAATCTTTAACGGAGAAGCCTTTATCAATATAATCATAGAGCTCTTTAAGATCAACATTCAGGAGTTGTTTCACGGTAAAGAACTTGCGAAGCAATTTCTAGAGCCTTTTCTTGTTCTCATCCGCAATCATATGCTTGATCTTGGTTCGATTGTTGATTGCATCCAGCTCAGAGGGAAGGTGTTCTTTCTCTTGTCGATACTCTACAATATGTTGTAGCAGCAACTGTTTTGTGTGCAAACTAACTTCGAGTTGTGATGGAGGTTGATGTGAAGTCATTCGGTCGCGCTAAGGTAGACGTGGCTCGTCGAATGTGTTGTGATAATCTGGAGGCTTTGAAGCCAACGGCTGAGTTAGGGTAGGACAAAACTTATCAGTCTTCTCCTTCGGAGCAGCAACTTGAGGAGCATTTTGCTCGGCAGTAGGGGCCTTGATTTTCTTCACGGCTGGCTTGGGAATTTGTTCGCCAGGCTTGGCAGTATTCACCGGAGCTTCAACTACCAAATCCTTCAAATCGATGGCTTCTAGATGAGGAGTTGTATCCACATGTTGTTTCATAGTGACTGTGGTAGGTGGAGTTTCCTTAGAATGATCTTCTTCGGTGGTGTTGTTGGGACCCGGAGATCAGGCAACACCGTTGAAGTAGTGATATTCACTTTCTCACTGAGAGTAGCATCAACTTCATCCTTTGTGAGTGGAGGATCATATTTATCAGAAGAATTTCTTTTGGCAGAGTCATTTGCCCGTTCACCTAATTTCTTCTTCGGAGCACTCTTTCGTTTGGCAGCAGCATTGGGAGCATGCTTTCGTTTGGAACGACCTTCAGATTTACCTTCGGCCTTTTTCTTTTCGACATCATCATTGAGAAGGCGAAGATTTTCTTCTTCTCGAGCCTTTTCGTTTTCAGCCTTCTTGGCTCGCTTGATGGCATTGTGCTGACGCTTAGCAAGCTCATCAGGATAGGATTCGGGTGTCTGAAGGGAGGTCTCATGAGCATTTGGTGGTGGCGGCGGTCTCACTTTGGGATAATTTGGTCTGATGAGACCAATTTCTCGGCAGTCACCCCATGGTGGATGAAATGCAAAGTTCTGAGAAAATCGAGGATGAATCATTTCATAATTGAACCATTCGCGCACCTAGTGATGTCGAATCCATTGCAAACGCTTATCGCTATGATGCTTTGTTTCTCCTGGAACAGTGTTATAATTATCATGGGAAATGTATTCAGTAGTGTTTGTATATGGTTGCCTGCCACCTTTCTTCTTCTTCGGAGCATCTTATTCTTGCTCGTCGGCATATTACTTGGTGCATTTGCCTTTGCTGGTTGATGGGCCTACCATTGGGCCCTTAGCTTTCAGAGCTTTTGATTCATCAGCTGTGCCCAAAACAACATATTCTCCATCAGCCATGCTTACTGGTCAAGCAGAATCCTCAACAGACTGCATACACCTGTGAATAAGGATAGATACGAGGGAAAATGGGGACAGGGTTATGAATGCTCACAACAAAGATTTTGCAAAAACATTTCGAAGAAGAATTAGATGGAGATTTTGAGAAATGTTTCGGATGAAAGTAATGTGTAGAACGAACTAGTAGGTTCGAAGAAAATACTAGTTAACATGCTAGGCATTCCAATCGTTCGAGACATAACACAAACCCTAGATCTAAAAAATATTCGGATGTGAGGGACTGCTACAAACCACATCTGCACAAGTTACCTAACAGATAAGATCTGAGAACTGCGGTAAGAACAGGAAATTTTAACCGCGGAGGAACTCGAACAAGAAGAACGAAAGACCGTGTTCACGCTACACATACCCTAATTTGGTGATGTGCAGCAACTACGATGGCGTGGGGAGTAGGTGTCAGGACCGGTTTTCCAATAAAACATTTATTGAAAAATCGCCCCTTTCGTCAGACCAGTATAGAAAAAATCTTACTGGTAGACAAATCCTTGATACAGAAATCCAGAAGTACTAAATATTATACATGGTTGAGCTGAGGCTGCTCAACAATTGTATTACAAGCACGCCAATATTACCCATAAAGGCGGATATGACACAAAGGTTATGGTGGCATAACTACTGACTCGCAATAAAAGTGGTGGTGGATATGTCACAGAGAAGTGGGTGACATGACTCCAAAATCTTACAACTCATCAAGCGTCGGAGTGAGGCTCGATGATTTTATTAAGGTAGCGGAAGCGTATATAATACAGGTGACCAACTCCAGGATCGCAAGGGACTGACTGGGACTCCTCTAGGCGTCGGACTCGCTATCGTACTCTTCATCCATAAGATCGCCTTCGTCAACATCTGGCCAAATCAACAAGCCAGGTGAGTACTTTGAATGTACTCGCAAGACAGTTTGGACATAAGATATATCAAATGCAAACATGATGCACATGAGCAGATTAGCAATGCACACTCAGGTAATAAATTTGCACTGCAAGATAAATAAAAACGAAGTCAGGCGGTAGTCCTCCCGAAATCCCAATAAAATAGCTGAAGACCGATCGGGTGTCTGAAGCGACGCCTCGAAAGGTAAAAAATAAAATTAACATGCCGCAGTCGGGCATCAGGGCGACACCACATAAAGGGCTTATACTGAAAAGTAAATGACAGTACGTACCACAGTCGGACATCTAAGCTACATCTCGAAAAGGGCTTATAATGAAAGTAAATAACAAGGATGCCACAGTCGGACGTCTGAGTGACATCACATAAAGGGCTTATATCCAAAAGTAAATAACAAGAATGCCACAGTCGGACGTCTGAGCGACATCTCATAAAGGGCTTATATCAAAAGTAAATAATAAGAATGCCACAGTCGGACGTCTGAGCGACATCTCATAAAGGGCTTATATCAAAAGTAAATAATAAGAATGCCACAGTCGGACATCTGAGCGACATCTCATAAAGGGCTTATAATTCATCATTCGAATTCGAGTAGTCCGTGGAGGTAACACCATCCCACGGAATACTCGGTACATAATCATAAACAGGTTAGTCCATCCACAGGAATAACATTCAGCCGGGTTTACCACTGTCAGTTAACAAATTTGTTTTTCAGAGACTGTTACTGGGACTGACACTGAGACTGACACTGATAGGTCAACCAACGTCCTTGACCGAGGACTTGGTTACTCGAATGGTTTTGACTCTGGAGAGTTTGTACTCTTAACCCACAGCCAACGGATTTCAGTAGTCACAAAGGACTAGTTCCGTTTACGGTATTTTAGAAGAAAACACATCTAACCAGTACACACCCATTTCACATCCCGCTGTCAGGAATCACCCTAGACAACGTCCAAGAAAAACTCTAAGACGGGGAGGCCAACACCTCGAATAGCATGGGATCAAATTTATATCGCGCGCTCTAAGGGGTGCCCCCCTCTCGGTCCCAACCGGAAACACCCATGCCCCCTGACCGGATGACGGGCATTAATCCAAGGCCATGGAACCCTCATTCCGGCCCCTCTATTTGGTGTGTACCTGGAAAGAGGTTTGCAACTTACTAAACCGCATTCTTTGCAGAAAACATGTGGTTGCACAAAAAGGGGACGAACGGGAACAAGACTCGATCCACGTCAACACTGGAGTTAAAGAGGTGATATAGAACTAGCATGCTTCAACAATACCATCTTGCACCCTATCATGCCACCACATGATCAGGTTGTCTCACCATCTTATGAACTCATCAAGTTTCGAAGCTCACTTGCAGCTTGCTTTGCATGGAATATAACATTCAACAAATGCTTATATAAACATGCCATGAGAAAACCACTCAAGCAAACATGAAAAACACTCATCATATCAAAGGTTCAAACATGCTTGCCTGGTTCGGAGTAGTCGGAGTCTAGCTCGGCAAGGTTGGCGGCACCGTCACCTCCTTCGGTATCTACGTTATAAAGAAAAATCGGGTACTAACGTAAATACCGTGCGTGCATAAAAATTGTTCCAAATATTTTTCACATAAATATGATAAAAAACTAGACAGAAAATTAAAGATGACAGAAAAAGAATCAACTCAAAATCATCTTTTGTTTAAAAGTTATTAAGGTTTTATTCTAGGGACTAATCTGTTATAAACAGAAAATTATCCAGGGGCTATTTTGAAAAAAACAGAAAACGCTTCGGTTGGAATACGCCTTCCAGAGAAGAAAACGCACCCGACCCGAAGGCGCCAACAGAACACGATTTCGAAGAAGAAGAGGAAAGGCTGACGAGGGGGTCCCTCATGTCAGGTTTGAAAATCCCACCGGCGACAGAGGCGAACGATGATCGCCGGCGGCGATCGATGGCGAACCAGAGGAGGGCAAGGGTAGGGTTGTACTCACGGGTCAGTTCCGCATCGATGGGTGGTGGAAGTAGGCATCAGGGAGCACCACGTCGACGGCGGCTTCCACTCCGGCGGATGGTGGTTCGGGCGAGCACGGATTCGTCGGAGGAGAGCTGCCAACACCGAATTGAAGCTCGGGTTAGAAGAGGTGGTGGACTAGGAGGTTGCTGGCAAAGTTTGGGAAGCGGGGGCGCACTCACCAGAGAGGATTTTGCCGGAGCCCGAAGCGGATCGGGGCGGCCGGAGCTGGGGAAGAAGACCCTCCCGAAGCCCTCTGATGAGTGGGGCGTGGTTCTGAGGAGAGGTGGAGAGGTGCTGGGTCGATGGGTGGCTCGGGGCCTCTATTTATAGCTGGCCCGAGGCGGTTGCCGAAAACGGGATAACTCCGGTGAGCGATTACGGCGAGGCAGGGGTTGGACGGAAAGATTAGGCGACTGGGTGTCTTCGGCTTGGTCCACTGGCACCATTCAAAGGTTAAACCTGGTTGGATTTGGCCTGCTCCCGTGGTCTCGGCGGGACGGAGCTCACGGGCTCGTCGGTGGCAGAGAGCACGCTCTGCGCTTCTCAGGCCACGGCGACAGTTCTGCAGCGTGCTCAGAGCAGGAGGTGAACACACGTAGGCCACCAGTGGTTCGGGCGGTGCGGAGGACGGTGTTCTGCAACGCTGGCTTCTGCCAGCCGCCATGGGAGGTACTGCCACTGCGGAAGGCGCCGGCGTTGACGCGACAAGTCGCCACCGACGCTCGCAACCGGCCAAGCAACCGTGCGACGCACTGGATAAGAAGGGGGAACAGGGAGCAAGGCGCCAACGCGGGCACTGGCGAGATCGACGACGAGCTCTGACGAAAACGACACTGAGCCCTCTAAACTTTCTGAATTTGATAGGAACAGTGCACGCCAGCTATTCGACGGAATGTTTGACGCACATGGAAAAAATTTCTTGAGCTGAAACTTGGAGGGGTGGTCTCTTGATGCATCCAGAGACTCCCTAAATTTTCTCAGAATTTTTGGAAAAGGAAAAGAATGAATTTCACCAAAAATGGCAAATCTGGTCCAAACTTGCAGCAAGCAAATTTTGAAAAATTTGAACTGTGGACCAGCAGATCTTGATGGATCTAGGTTGAGGGTACTAAGGACTAGCCAGAGGAATTTATTTGGGACCAAAGCTCAAAGAAATCTGATACTTCCTTTGTAAACTTGAGGGGTCCAAAATAATTTACAGAAAAATGTTTGAGGATAAAATCAATAGAAATAAAATCTAAAAGAGGTTGAAACTTGCTGGAATTGGATGCTTGGCTTGACCCAAAGTAGGGAGGAGGGTTTGACAAGAAATTTTTGAAATGCATGTCATGGTCAGAGAGAATTTTTGAATAGGGAAGTAGAAATCCAAAAATTATAGGAACTCTTTTTAATAAAAGAATTAGTAAAACAATCCCAGAGTATTTGTTTTGAACCAACCCATGTTGAAAACCTTCAAGACCAAAATCAAGATTGGGAAGAACCCATAAAATATTTGTCATAAAAGATTTGAGAAGGAGAGTCTTTTAGAAAAATTGAAATAACCTCCTTCCAATCAAATAAAGAATTTAATAAAAATCAAGACCAAAATTTTGGGGTGTTACAACACCTACCCCCTTAGGAAAAATCTCGTCCCCGAGATTTCAGCTGATCCTCAAATAGGTGTGGGTGCTCTGCCCGAAGAAAATCCTCTCTTTCCCATGTTGCTTCATCCTCGGTGTGATTGCTCCACTGAACCTTGAAAAACTTAATTGTCTTCTGACGGGTCCTTCTTTCAGACTCCTCCAATATTTTTATTGGACGTTCCCTGTAGGTGAGGTCTGGTTGCACGTCAATGTTCTCATGAGATACATGCTTCTCTGGGTTGCATACACACTTCCTCAGCTGTGAAATGTGCAACACGTCATGGACGTCTGACAGTTCTTCAGGTAGGTCTAGCTGGTAGGCCACTGTGCCTCTTCGTGCAATCACACAGAAGGGCCCAATAAATCATGGTGCTAGCTTTCCTTTAACTTTGAATCATTGCAGGCCCCTCATAGGGGATACTCTTAGATACACCGGGTTCAAAACTGACTTCACAATGTTCCTGATCGTAATAACTCTTTTGTCGGCTCTGAGCTGTCTTGAGTCGATCCTTGATTAGTTTAACTTTCTCCTCAGCTTCCTTGAGCATGTCTGGGCCGAAGATACGACTGTCTCCTGTCTCTAACCAATTTAATGGGGTACGGCATCTTCGCCCATATAAGGCTTCAAAAGGTGCCATTTGTAGACTAGCTTGGTAACTGTTGTTGTACGCAAACTCAGCATACGGCAAGCTTTCTTCCCAACTGGTTCCATAGGTGAGAACACATGCTCTGAGCATGTCTTCTAGAATTTGGTTCACACGTTCAGTCTGTCCTCCAGTCTGGGGGTGGTATGCTGTGCTGAATACTAGTTGAGTTCCCAGAGCTTGTTGTAAATGATCCCAAAATCTGGAGACGAATTGAGTGCCTCTGTCGGATATTATAGTCTTTGGAACTCCATGCAGACAAACAATACAGGAGAGATAAAGCCTGGCAAGTTTCTGAGTGGTGTGGGTTGTCTTTACTGGAATAAAATGTGCCACCTTGGTTAATCTATCTATGATGACCCATATGGCATCATTTCCGTGTCGTGACCGAGGTAGTCCGACAATAAAATCCATTCCAATTTCATCCCATTTCCATTCGGGTATCCTGTTTGGCTGTAATAGTCCTGCTGGTTTTTGGTGCTCGGCCTTAATGCGCTGACATGAATCACAACATGCAATGAATGTGGCTATATCCCTCTTCATACCGTGCCACCAAAAATTTTCCTGAATGTCCTTGTACATTTTGGTTCCTCCAGGGTGGATTGAATATGGAGCGGTGTGGCCTTCAGCCAAAATTTGCTGTTTGAGGTCCTCTACATTTGGTACGCAAAGCCTGTCTCCGTACCATAATATTCCCGCATCGTCTATGACGAATTCTGAGGCCTTGCCCAGACTCACTTTTCTTTTTATGCCTTCGATGCTGGGGTGTCCATGCTGAGCTTTCTTAATCTGTTCCATTAGGGTGGGCTGTATTTCCAAATTTGACATAGTGCCTTCAGTGACCAACACCATGTTGAGTTTGGCAAACTCCCTTTGAAACTCAGGTCTCAAGTTTTTTAGACCGTCGTTGCCCGAGCTTGGGTTTCGGCTGAGAGCATCTGCCACTACATTCGCCTTTCCTGGATGGTAGTGTATGCCAACATCATAATCTTTCACTAATTCCAACCAGCGTCGTTGTCATAAATTGAGTTCTGGTTGTGTGAAAATATATTTGAGGCTCTTATGGTCCGTATATATTTCACAACGATTCCCAAGCAAAAAGTGTCTCCATTCTTTGAGAGCATGAATAACTACTGCTAATTCCAAGTCATGAGTAGGATAATTTTCTTCATGCCTTCATAGTTGCCTGGAAGCATATGCGACTACTTTTCCTTCTTGCATTAATATGCATCCGAGGCCCTTCCGGGACGCGTCGCAATATACTTCAAATTTTTTGTGTATGTCTGGTACGACCAATACTGGTGTTGTTGTTAATCTCTTTTTCAGTTCTTGGAAACTTTTCTCGCAAGCTTCAGTCCATGCAAATTTCTTATCCTTCTTGAGTAACTGTGTCATAGGTTTTGCTATGGTGGAGAATCCCTCAATAAATTTTCTATAATATCCAGCCATTCCCAGAAAACTTCGTACATCTATAATGTTGGCTGGTGGTTTCCAGTCAAGTACGGCCTTGGCTTTTTCTGGGTCCACGGCGACACCTTCTTGGGTTAATACGTGGCCTAGAAAACCAACCTGTTTTAACCAAAATTCACATTTGCTGAATTTGGCGTACAGTTTATGTTTCCTTAACTCTCCCAGTACAATTCTGAGATGTTCCGCGTGTTCTTATGGTGTCTTAGAATATACTAAAATATCATCAATGAACACCACAACAAATTTGTCCATAAATTTCATAAATACTTTGTTCATGAGGTGGACAAAATATGCGGGGGCGTTTGTCAGTCCAAACGGCATTACTGTAAATTCATATAACCCGTATCTGGAGGTGAATGCTGTCTTAGGAATATCTTCTGTTCGTACTTTTAATTGATGATATCCCGACCTTAAATCAATTTTTGAGAAAACCTTGCCTTGTGCGAGCTGGTCAAATAAATCATTTATCCGTGGCATCGGATATTTGTTTTTGATGGTGACCACGTTGAGTGCTCGATAGTCTATACATAATCTCAGTGTCCCATCCTTTTTCTTGGCAAATAATACTGGTGAACCCCAAGGTGAGGAGCTGGCCCAGATAAATCCTTTGTCCAGTAATTCTTTTATTTGCTTCTTCAATTCTACCAACTCGGAGGGTGCCATTCTATAGGGTTTCTTGTAAATGGGAGTGGTTCTAGGTGCTAGTTCAATGATGAACTCTAATTCTCGGTCAGGTGGCATGCCTAGTAGCTCTTCGGGAAATACATCAAGAAACTCACACACCACTGGAACTTTACTTAATTCTGAAATATCCACCTTGTTCAATCTTGGTTGCAGTGATATTGGTCTTTCTTGAGCTGCAATTTTTATTGTCTTCCCGTGATGATGGGTGAGGCTCATAGTCCGATTGAAACAGTCGATAAATCCCTTGTTGGTGGTTAACTAGTCCATTCCTAGGATAACATCCAATCCCTTATTTTCCAACACAATGAGGTTTGCCCAAAACTTTAATCCCTCAATCTCAATAACCACATCGTGGCAGTAACTCTGAGTGATTTGCTTAACCCCGGGGGACTTGATGGTCATAGAATTTTCCAAGGGAAGAATCAGAAAATTATGTTACAAAGCAAATTTCTTGGAAACGAACGAGTGAGAAGCTCCAGAATCAAACAAAACCGTGGCAGTTATTGTGTTGACAGGGAACGTACCGAGTACGATGTCCGGAGCATTCTGTGCTTCCTCCTTGGTCACATGGTTCACGTGACCCTTCTTGTGATTGTTATTGGGGTTGAAGTTGTTACGCTTGGGGGCTGAATTATTTCCACTGTTGTTCGGCTTGAGGGCCGAGTTTCTTGGCTTTGGGCACTGCTTGGCATAATGTCCTTCCTCTCCACAAGTGAAGCAAGTAACGCCTGGGTGATACGTAAAATCCTTGTCCCTTGCATGAAAATTCTTGTTTGGACGTAGAACATTGGTTGCGGATTTGTTTGCCCATTTTTCTGAAAATCATTCTTGTTCCGGTTGTTGCGAGAATGAGTAGTCTTGTCCCTTTTACGCTTGCGAAAATCCTCCAAGCTGCGGTGCTCATTTTCCAATGTAATAGCCTTGTCCACAAGCGTTTTGAAATCTGCGAAGGTGTGTACGACCAGCTGGCATTTAAGTGCTGGTGCCAGACCGTCCAGGAATTTTTCCATCTTTTTATTTTCAGTCATTTGTTCTTCGTTGGCATAACGAGATAATTGAGTAAACTGACTATTGTACTCAGTCACTGTCATGCTTCTCTGCTTGAGGTCATCAAACTCCCTTTTCTTGATTTTCATAACACTCCTGGGAATGTGCGCCCCACGAAAATTTTCCTTAAATTCCTCCCAGGTGATGTTGTTTTCATTGGGGTGCATGTGTAGGAAATTTTCCCACCATGATGCAGCTGCTCCAGTGAGGTGCATAAAGTACCTTCTCACGGTCCGAACATTGTGCAACAATTAATTTCCTCTCAATGTCTCGAAGCCAATCGTCGGCCTCAAGCGGTTTATCAGTGTGAGAAAAAGTTGGGGGACGTGTCTTTTGTAGTTCAGACAATTTGGAATGCTGCTGGTATGGTTCGCGGTGATTTCCCATATTGATAATATGGTTCATCATTTCGTGATGCTGCTGCTAGCTTTGCTCATAAAGGCGGCATACTTGAGAAAACGCTTCTTCACTGCCTTGCTGACTTGACTGCCCCTGTGTGAAATTGTTACTTGTCTGGGTACCGTAATTTTCTTCTGGCGGACTTGGCATGGAACGAGTCCAGGGACGAGGCATTTCCACTCTGGGGTATTTTTGCAGAACTCATGAGAAAAAAAATCTGAGTAGCAAAAATAAATAATTTTGCAAAGGCAGAAATTTAAAAACTCCGAGATTTTTCAAGAAAATACTTGATTGTGCATGGAGAAGGACCGCTCAGTACATATCTTACATGCAAGCCGTAATTATACAATACATCACTCAGGATGTGCGTACACATTCCTGACATGTTATTTAGGCTAGTGCACTTCTCCGAGTTCCTACATGATGCACAGACAAACTACTTCTCACCAAGCCTATAAACATATAAACATATCATACAAGCTGGTACAACACACGGCCGCTCGGCGTACTCAGTCGGAGATGGTAAAGCCTGTCAAGGGTAAGTCCTAGTGATGCTGGAGACTCCACCTCCTCCTCAATAATAGGCTCTAGGCGCGAAGCACTAGGCTGAGCGGCTGGTGCGGGTGTGGTAGGTGGTGCAACGATAACTGGGGTAGGAGCAATGACTTGGTCAAACTCCTCAGTGGTAGGCAGGCGGCGAGCGGTAGCTAAAATGGCAGGTGCATAGGATGCTGAGGACGAGATGTATGACAGTGGTGGTGCTGTATGGAGGAGTTCCCTCCTGTTGGCGGTACAGCCCTGAACTAAGTCCATACGAGCAGCCACAAAGTCATCCATGAGGTTATCAAAAGCTGCCTCTAGAGCCTTGAGATACTCAACAAGCATCTCAATAGCCTCATCTCTCTCTCCCCTAGTGCAAGCGAATGCATAGTGACAAGTGTATGGCACGTGGCATGGGAGGTAGCGGTAGCGACGAGCCTTCATTGAAGGAAGAGCATCCCGGAGACGAGCTATTGCCTCACGGGCAGCCATCTGCATGGCATGCCTCTCCGTAGGCATGGCCCTCCCAACAAATCGGAAGCGGCGTGACTCAGAACGTCCTCCCTTGAATTGCACCGCGGCCTGGTGCATAGACACGCTGTCGCTGAGCTTGTGCTGGTAGAGTGTGAACTCCAGACGAGCCGATGGCCCGATCGCGACCTTGGCGATGAAGACGAGAAGCTTGATAAATCCCTCAGGTACATTGGCGAACACCTGTGACTCATAGTCGCTGCCAGCCATCTACAAAAGTAGACAAAAATTCCAGATAGTCAAATCATAAATTTATGATGACTAACAGAAAATTGCTACAATTTGCAAATTGCTAAAATAGCACCTATTACGCTAATAACCGATTAGCGATCGCACCTAGTGGCTTCCTACAGTCAGCCTGGCTCTGATACCAAGGTTGTCAGGACCGGTTTTCCAATAAAACATTTATTGAAAAATCGCCCCTTTCGTCAGACCAGTATAGAAAAAATCTTACCGGTAGACAAATCCTTGATACAGAAATCCAGAAGTACTAAATATTATACATGGTTGAGCTGAGGCTGCTCAACAATTGTATTACAAGCACGCCAATATTACCCATAATGGCGGATATGACACAAAGGGTATGGTGGCATAACTACTGACTCGCAATAAAAGTGGTGGTGGATATGTCACAGAGAAGTGGGTGACATGACTCCAAAATCTTACAACTCATCAAGCGTCGGAGTGAGGCTCGATGATTTTATTAAGGTAGCGGAAGCGTATATAATACAGGTGACCAACTCCAGGAACGCAAGGGACTGACTGGGACTCCTCTAGGCGTCGGACTCGCTATCGTACTCTTCATCCATAAGATCGCCTTCGTCAACATCTGGCCAAATCAACAAGCCAGGTGAGTACTTTGAATGTATTCGCAAGACAGTTTGGACATAAGATATAACAAATGCAAACATGATGCACATGAGCAGATTAGCAATGCACACTCAGGTAATAAATTTGCACTGCAAGATAAATAAAAAGGAAGTCAGGCGGTAGTCCTCCCGAAATCCCAATAAAATAGCTGAAGACCGATCGGGTGTCTGAAGCGACGCCTCGAAAGGTAAAAAATAAAATTAACATGCCGCAGTCGAGCGTCAGGGCGACACCACATAAAGGGCTTATACTGAAAAGTAAATGACAGTACGTACCACATTCGGACGTCTAAGTGACATCTCGAAAAGGGCTTATAATGAAAGTAAATAACAAGGATGCCACAGTCGGACGTCTGAGCGACATCACATAAAGGGCTTATATCCAAAAGAAAATAACAAGAATGCCACAGTCGGACGTCTGAGCGACATCTCATAAAGGGCTTATATCAAAAGTAAATAATAAGAATGCCACAGTCGGACGTCTGAGCGACATCTCATAAAGGGCTTATATCAAAAGTAAATAATAAGAATGCCACAGTCGGACGTCTGAGCGACATCTCATAAAGGGCTTATAATTCATCATTCGAATTCGAGTAGTCCGTGGAGGTAACACCATCCCACGGAATACTCGGTACATAATCATAAACAGGTTAGTCCATCCACAGGAATAACATTCAGCCGGGTTTACCACTGTCAGTTAACAAATTTGTTCTTCAGAGACTGTTACTGGGACTGACACTGAGACTGACACTCATAGGTCAACCAACGTCCTTGACCGAGGACTTGGTTACTCGAATGGTTTTGACTCTGCAGAGTTTGTACTCTTAACCCACAGCCAACGGATTTCAGTAGTCATAAAGGACTAGTTCCGTTTACGGTATTTTAGAAGAAAACACATCTAACCAGTACACACCCATTTCACATCCCGCTATCAGGAATCACCCTAGACAACGTTCAAGAAAAACTCTAAGACGGGGAGGCCAACACCTCGAATAGCATGGGATCAAATTTATATCGCGCGCTCTAAGGGGTGCCCCCCTCTCGGTCCCAACCGGAAACACCCATGCCCCCTGACCGGATGACGGGCTTTAATCCAGGGCCATGGAACCCTCATTCCGGCCCCTCTATTTGGTGTGTACCTGGAAAGAGGTTTGCAACTTACTAAACCGCATTCTTTGCAGAAAACATGTGGTTGCACAAAAAGGGGACGAACGGGAACAAGACTCGATCCACGTCAACACTAGAGTTAAACAGGTGATATAGAACTGGCATGCTTCAACAATACCATCTTGCACCCTATCATGCCACCACATGATCAGGTTGTCTCACCATCTTATGAACTCATCAAGTTTTGAAGCTCACTTGCAGCTTGCTTTGCATGGAATATAACATTCAACAAATGCTTATATAAACATGCCATGAGAAAACCACTCAAGCAAACATGAAAAACACTCATCATATCAAAGGTTCAAACATGCTTGCCTGGTTCGGAGTAGTCGGAGTCTAGCTCGGCAAGGTTGGCGGCACCGTCACCTCCTTTGGTATCTACGTTATAAAGAAAAATCGGGTACTAACGTAAATACCGTGCGTGCATAAAAATTGTTCCAAATATTTTTCAAATAAATATGGTAAAAAACTAGACAAAAAATTAAAGATGACAGAAAAAGAATCAACTCAAAATCATCTTTTGTTTAAAAGTTATTAAGGTTTTAGTCCAGGGACTAATCTGTTATAAACAGAAAATTATCCAGGGGCTATTTTGAAAAAAACAGAAAACGCTTCGGTTGGAATACGCATTCCAGAGAAGAAAACGCACCCGACCCGAAGGCGCCAACAGAACACGATTTCGAAGAAGAAGAGGAGAGGCTAATGAGGGGGTCCCTCGTGTCAGGTTTGAAAATCCCACCGGCGACAGAGGCGAACGATGATCGCCGGCGGCGATCGATGGCGAACCGGAGGAGGGTAAGGGTAGGGTTGTACTCAAGGGTCAGTTCCGCATCGGTGGGTGGTGGAAGTAGGTGTCGGGGAGCACCACGTCGACGGCGGCTTCCACTCCGGCGGACGGTGGTTTGGGCGAGCACGGATTCGTCGGAGGAGAGCTGCCAACACCGAATTGAAGCTCGGGTTAGAAGAGGTGGTGGACTTGGAGGTTGCTGGCAAAGTTTGGGAAGCGGGGGCGCACTCACCAGAGAGGATTTTACCGGGGCCCGAAGCGGATTGGGGCGGCCGGATCTGGGGAAGAAGACCCTCCCGAAGCCCTCTGATGAGTGGGGCGTGGTTCTGAGGAGAGGTGGAGAGGTGCTGGGTCGATGGGTGGCTCGGGGCCTCTATTTATAGCTGGCCCGAGGCGGTTGCCAAAAACGGGATAACTCCGACGAGCGATTTCGGCGAGGCAGGGGTTGGACGGAAAGATTAGGTGACTGGGTGTCTTCGGATTGGTCCACTAGCACCATTCAAAGGTTAAACCTGGTTGGATTTGGCCTGCTCCCGTGGTCTCGGCGGGATGGAGCTCACGGGCTCGTCGGCGGCAGAGAGCGCACTCTGCACTTCTCAGGCCACGGTGACGGTTCTGCAGCGTGCTCAGAGCAGGAGGTGAACACGCGTAGGACACTAGTGGTTCGGGCGGTGCGGAGGACGGCGTTCTGCAACGCTGGCTTCTGCCAGCCGCCACGGGAGGTACTGCCACTGCGGAAGGTGCCGGCGTTGACGCGACAAGTCGCCACCGACGCTCGCAACCGGCCAAGCAACCGTGTGGCACACTGGATAAGAAGGGGGAACAGGGAGCAAGGCGCCAACGCGGGCACTGGCGAGATCGACGACGAGCTCTGACGAAAACGACACTGAACCCTCTTAACTTTCTGAATTTGACAGGAACAGTGCACGCCAGCTGTTCGACGAAATGTTTGACGCACATGGAAATTTTTTCTTGAGCTGAAACTTGGAGGGGTGGTCTCTTGATGCATCCAGAGACTCCCTAAATTTTCTCAGAATTTTTGGAAAAGGAAAATAATGAATTTCACCAAAAATGGCAAATCTGGTCCAAACTTGTAGCAAGCAAATTTTGAAAAATTTGAACTGTGGACCAGCAGATCTTGATGGATCTAGGTTGAGGGTACTAAGGACTAGCCAGAGGAATTTATTTGGGACCAAAGCTCAAAGAAATCTGATACTTCCTTTGTAAACTTGAGGGGTCCAAAATAATTTACAGAAAAAGATTTGAGGATAAAATCAATAGAAATAAAATCTAAAAGAGGTTGAAACTTGCTGGAATTGGATGCTTGGCTTGACCCAAAGTAGGGAGGAGGGTTTGAGAAGAAATTTTTGAAATGCAAGTCATGGTAAGAGAGTATTTTTGAATAGGGAAGTAGAAATCCAAAAATTATAGGAACTCTTTTTAATAAAAGAATTAGTAAAACAATCCCAGAGTATTTGTGTTGAACCAACCCATGTTGAAAACCTTCAAGACCAAAATCAAGATTGGGAAGAACCCATAAAATATTTGTCATAAAGGATTTGATGAGGAGAGTCTTTTAGAAAAATTGAAATAACCTCCTTCCAATCAAATAAAGAATTTAATAAAAATCAAGACCAAAATTTTGGGGTGTTACAGCAGGATGATCCGCGGCAGCGAGGAATGACTCCGGCGACTCCTTTTCGGCAGCGAAGCGGTAAAGGCGATCGACGGCATCAAGCTCAAGGTGGAGCAGTGAGGTAGGGATTCGGTAAGAGAAGGAGGCGAAGGAGAGAGGTGAATGAGGGAGCGGTGGCAATGCGGTTTATATATGCGAGGGGAAATAACTGCATTGGATGAATCAGATCGGACGGCCACAGTCGAGCGACTTTTGCAATTCAACAAACCAGATGGACTGGCAGTTGGTGAAGAGCACATGGCAACTGTCATAAAATATCGTGGTCCTGACTTGGGCGGGAAACCCCAAATTTTGGACGGCTTTCACCAAAATGATTTAAGTTCGGAACGAACCTTTAACGTGGTCAAGGACACCAGATAAAGATTCGGTACCAGATGAAATTGAGCATTCATAATGGAATAGCATAGACTAGAAGAGATAGAATAGAGGGAAAATAGGGTCCTAGGCATTTCACTTAGACAAAGAAACACAAACACCCGAACGAAAAGCTATGAGTGAAATACATTCGGACTAACACAAAATCCTTCAACCAAAAGGCAACTTAATGAATGAAAATTGTGGTGGCGTGACCCACCGTATAAGAACTGTATGACCCCGAGCATCGCACAATTATCGTGGCACCCGGTTAGTCTAGTTCTTCGTTAATGTATTCACTCTCCGAAAGAAAATTTCACTTTGTCGAAATTTTCAAACTCTTCCAGCGTTGTGCACCCATTCCTTCTAAGATGTGGAAGTGATGGTACAGGTGCCGAGTCCGGCTTACTGCACTTTTGTGGAATCTAGGATATTTAGTTCACACCATAACGCACAGAATCTTTTCTCATCAAGAGGCTTGGAGAAGATATCAGCGAGATTATCTTCGGTACTGACATGATCAATACCAATATCTCCTCGAGCAACATGATCACGAATGAAATGATGTCTGATGGCAATATGCTTGGTGCGAGAGTGTTGCACTGGATTGTGTGCAATTTTGATCGCACTCTCATTGTCGCAATATAGAGGAATATTCTTGACCTTGATGCCATAATCCTTCAGTGTTTGCTTCATCCATAATAACTGAGTGCAACATACGCCAGCAGCAATATATTCGGCCTTAGCCGTAAAGAGAGATACACAATTCAGCTTCCTTGATGACCAACATACCAAAGATCCACCAAGGAAATGGCATGTCCCGAAGTAGATTTCCTCTCAACCAAGTCACCTCAGTAATCTGAGTCTGAATATCCAACGAGATCAAACTGTGCTCCCTTAGGATACCATAAACCTAAGGTGGGGGTGTGAGCCAAATATCTTAGAATACGCTTGACCGCTTGGTGATGCAATTCTTTCGGTGCAGCTTGATAGCAGGCACACATACAAACACTCAACATAATATCAGGTCTGGATGCACATAGATAGAGTAAAGAATGAATCATCGAACAATAAGCTTTCTGATCGTAATCCTTACCATACACATCTGCGTCCAGTTTACCATTCGTGGGCATTGGAGTTTTGTAGCCCTTAAGTTTGCAATCTTGCATTTTAAACTTCTTCAGATAGTCTCTCAGATATTTCTCCTAAGATATGAAAATTCCATTGTCCCGTTGACGTATTTTCAGTCCGAGAAAGAAATTAAGTTCACCCATCATAGACATTTGATATTTCTCGGACATCATTTTCCCGAACTCCAAGCTGCTAGCATTGTTAGTACAACCAAAAATAATATCATCCACATAAATTTGACACACGGAAAGAACACCATCAATAGCACGTGTGAATAGAGTGGAATCAGTGGATCCTAGCTTGAGCCCTTTATCGAGCAAAAACCTCTTTAAGGTGTCATACCAAGCTCGAGGGGCTTGCTTCAGCCCATATAGAGCCTTCTTCAACCTGAAAATTTTGTTAGGATACCGAGGGTTTGCAAAGCTAGGTGGATGTCTAACATAAACTTCCTCATCAATTTCACCATTGAGGAAAGCACTTTTCACATCCATTTGATAAAGCAGGATATCATTGTAGTTTGCATAAGCGAGAAAAATACGAATTGCCTCAAGGCAGGCAACAGGAGCATAAGCTTCACCAAAATGAATACCTTCTACCTGTGTATACCCTTGAGCAATAAGACATGCTTTGTTACTCACAACAATGCCATTTTAATCTTGCTTGTTCCAGAATATCCATTTAGTACCAATGATATTGTCCTTCTTGGGATTCGGCTTATCGACCAATTCCCATACATCATTTAATTCAAATTGCACCAACTCTTCTTGCATAACATTCATCCAATCAGGATCATTCATGGCTTCCTCATACTTGGTAGGTTCTGCCAACGAGACAAAGGAGAAACTGCCACAGTAGTTAGCCAAACGAGTGCGAGAACGAGTTGTGGGTCGATAACCTGGATTCTCAAGATCTTTGAGAATTAATGTAGGGTCAACTCGATTAGATACTCATGGATGAGGATTTTCATCTTGATGATCATTAGCATTTTCCTCAGTATCAGCATCGGGATTAGCATTTGGTTCGCCATTAGTATCGGGATTGGCATTAGCATTCTGGCTGACATTTATGTTCGGAATGGCATTCTCTTCGGCGGTGGCTTGGTGAGTTCTGCTTTGAGTCATGGGGGCATCATCATCGGAAGAATCATGTACATTTCCTTCAACTGGCTTGACGCTCCCAATGGCCATTTGCCGAATAGCATCCGAAATCAGTGGTTCATCTATCACATCAGGCAGGTGCTCCTTTTGGGATCCATTAGATTCATCAAACCGCACATTTACCGTTTCCATAACCTTCCCATGGTGAGAGTTATAGACACGATAAGTATGCGAGTTCGAGCCATAACCAAGAAGAAAACCTTCATGTGCCTTAGGTGCAAACTTGGAATTATGATTCATGCCACGAATGTAACAAGGTGCACCAAAAACACGTAAATAAGAAACATTTGGTTTCTTGCCAGTGATAAGCTCACATGAAGTTTTCTTAAGAAACTTGTGAAGATAAACACGATTCACAACATGACAAGTAGTGTTAATAGCATCAGCCCAGAAGCGAATAGGAGTTTTATACTCACTGAGCATTGTTCTCGCCATTTCGATGAGAGTTCTATTCTTTCGCTCAACAACTCCATTCTGTTGGGGAGTGTATGCGGCAGAGAACTCATGAGTAATGCCATTATCGTAGAGAAAATCCTCGATATGAGTATTTTTTAACTCAGTACCATTGTCGCTTCTGACATTGTAACACCCCAAAAATTTAATCATATTTTTTATTAAGTAAAATTTTGGCCAGAAATAAAATTTTGATTTATAACAGGTCTTTTAATAATTTTTAGAGCCTTTTCTGTTTCAGTTTTCCAAAATTCTTCCCGCCATATATTTTTTGTGATAATATTGTAGCTTTGGTAGTTTTATTAAACCATTTCATTTATATTTTTATAACAGTAAGCATTATTTTCATAATAAAAATTGCCTCCAAACAATTCTTTTAACAGCTATTTCAATATTTTAAATGCCTCTGTTGCACTACAACTACTTTAAATAATTCTTTAAAAATTCTAAAAAAATTATGAGAGGTCATGTGATGCCTATATATCACTTTTATGCAAAAACCTAACTTGGTCTTTTGGAAATTTTGAGTGGAACAACCTCTTTCCAATTCTGTCCAGTATTTGAGTTTCTACTACAACCCCAATTTTCCTTACCCCAAAAATCCTGAAATTTTTCCCACTTATAGTTCTTACGATGAAACCCTTAAGTCCAAAATTTTAGCTCCATTGGAATCCTTTTAGTTCACCAAATATTCCCCCAAAGTTTCTGTTCAGAAATGAATATCAGTAAAACTTGCACTAGCAAGTTTCTCCTCTTACCCAACCAACTCCACCAACATCCCTACCATCTAATGAGACATCATACTGCCAATTTTCACATCCAACAAATCCCCCTAGGTCACCCTAGCATTCTGTCAAGCACCTTGTGTGCATGACAGAAACTTTGCTCCATTCTAAACTACATTAGGAACTTCCTCTCCTGCCCAAACAAGCATGTCCAGTAGCCTTGCCATCACTGTAAACATGGTCCTACCAAAATTTAGCTTGAGTAGGTCACTATGGCCCACCCTGGCAATTCATCGAGCACTTCAAGTGCATGCTCAGAGCGCGGCCAAAGCACTGATATTGCAGGCATCGACATCGCCCTGGCGCCGTGCCTCTGCCGCCTCCCTCGCTCGTGTCCCAGCCCCGACAGACATGCTTAATTCGCACATCATATTCATTCTGGGCCTTCTTGGTGAACCTTTTGAAGATGTCTTGGGTGCAGGTTTTGTCTTCAAGAAAGAATACCCAAGTGTGACCAGAGAAATCATCAACAATAACCAGACCATAATGACTACCTCCGAAACTTGCATAGTTTTGAGGTCCGAATAAATCCATATGAAGAATTTCCATAGGTCTTCTTGTGGTCATCACAGTCTTTGATGAATGATGCTTCTTAGCCAATTTACTAGCCTCACAAGCAGCATAGAGATGATCCTTGTCGAATTTTATATCAGGAATGCCACGAAGATGATTTTTCTTCACTAGAGTCTGCAAATTTCTCATACCTGCATGACCAAGTCTTCGGTGCCATAGCCAACCTTCGGTTGCTTTTGCAAGCAAACAAGTTTGGACTTAGGGACCCTTAGAGAAATCCACAATATATAAATCACCCTTTCTATTCCGTTGAAAATGAAGGAATTGTCAGAGGCCACAAAGACAATGCATTTGGATATAGAAAATAAAGCTAGCATGCCAACTGACATAAGATTGAATCCAAGAGACTGAACAAGTAAAACATCATCAATGGTTTTGTCTCTGGATAGAGCAATTTACCTAACCCAATTACCTTTCCTTTGTTGTTGTCGCCAAAAGTGATATACTTTAGAGATGAAGCAGTTAAGTTGGGGTCGACAAACAACGACTTGTCTTCGGTCATATGACTAGTGCATCCACTATCCATTATCCATTTGGTACACTAGGAGACATACTCCTACAGAAGAATTAGGCTTTCTTAACCACCCACATCTTTGCAGGTGGCTTCAAAACAAATTAGCAAGCAGGATATGATTTCTTTCGATAACCATAATTGTTACTCGAAGCAGTGCGAGCATAATTGTAAGAATATGCATTGAAATTATTTCCAGATGAATGAGTATAGTGGTTGAATGAGGTATGCATGTACTCATTCTGTCGAGCATTTTCAGCCTGCATGCTTAGCAAAGGAGAGATAGGCAATGCATTGATAGTTTTCCTGGGCACCCAGATAGCTTTCTTTGGGGGGCCATTCCTGCTGTTTGGTCCAACATAGGGAGCAACAACCTCACCACATTGGTTTTTGAACAGCTTATAGTTGTCCAGGGAATCATCATAAGAGTATTCAGGGATAGGAGAGTCATATCCCGAAAGCAAAGCTGGATCAAGCGTTTTGCTCTTGGCTGGCACCCACACCATGCGAGGATATTGATCAGGTCCCCAGTAGGTGCCATTTTCATTCAGTTTCCTTTCGAAACCGATACCTTCTTTCCTGGGATTTTTGTGAAGAATGGATTTCTTCAGGACATCACACAGGATTTGATGCCCTTTGAGAGATTTGAACATTCTTGTCTAAATAAGATCCTTCAACCTAGCATTCTCATCAGACACAGAATCATTTTCCTCGACAGAGGTGTTAGCATTCATAGAAGATTTAGCATTTGATTTAGCATTACTGTGTTCAACGCATTTTAAGCAAGGTGGAACAAACATTTCAGGTTTCTCTTTGAGTTGTTGGGTGAGAAGAGAATTTTCTCTAATCAAATCCTCATGAGTCACTTTTAGTGACTCGAGTTCCTATTTCCTTTTCAGGTAATCATAGGTCAATCTCTCATGGTCGGCCAAGAGAAAATCATGACGATTTGATAGTTCTTCCATTCGTAACTTGAGAGTGGAATGGTTTTCTGTCAACGACTGATTTTTCTCCATCTCCTCAACCAATAACCCTTCAGATTTCCTGAGGGTTTTCTCAATTTTCTCAAGCAAGTTTTGTTGTATATTAGCAATTTTGATCAGTTTAGCATGGTCATCCTCATCCGAAGAATATTGATTACTGGTGTGAACCTTGTGATGTTTAGAGGATACCTTTTCTTTCGAAGCTTTGACCATGAAGCAGTAGGCAGGAGAATCATCGTCGCTTGAATTGTTGTCGAAGAAGTTCGATGCATGGGTGGAAGCACGTGCTATGCCAGCCATGCCGGAATCAGAATCTTCATCGGATTCATCAACTTCTTCGGATCCAAATGACTCTTCTTCATTGGAATCCATCTCCTTGCCGATGTATGCCTTGGCCTTGCGAGAGGTATTCTTGCGGTTGGAAGAGGACTTGGAAGGGTTCCTTGAGGAAGATCTTGACGAAGACTTGGAGGTGGAGCTGTCCTTCTTCCTGAATAACTTCTTCGTTTTCTTCTCATCATCGGAATCATAGTTCCTCCTCTTGCTTTTGCCTCGATAGTTTCTTGAATCATATCTTCCACTGGCACGGATTCCAGGTTCCCAGAGAGGACAGTCTCAGATGAAATGTCCTGGCTTTTTGCACTTGAAGCAGGTGTAATCTCCAATGGGTTTTGATGAATGTTTTGAACCGCCAGAGTTGCTAGATCCTTTCTTCTAGAACTGGTTCTTCCTGTGAAGGCGCTGGAATCTTTTTGTAATCAATGCGAGATCTTTGCTGATCCTTTCTGGGTTATTAGAATCTTCTTCGGTGTTTCCTTCTGAGGAAGAATCAGCCAAAACCTTGAGAGCATGGCTTTTGCGATGACTTGAACCATAGAGATCTCTCTTCTCTTATTCTTGTTCCTCGTGGGAGTTTAGCCTTTCCATGATATCAGCAGAGTCAAGAACTTTGAAATCAGCTTGTTCCCTAATCATCAGAACTAGTGTGTCGAATGAACTATCAAGTGATCGGAGCAGTTTCTTCACAACTTCATGGTCATTAATGTCTTTGGCGCCGAGACCTTGCAGCTCATTTGTGATGTCACTCAGATGATCGAATGTTTGCTGACAGCTTTGATTTCCAATGCGCTTGAACCGATTGAACTTTGCTCGAAGAGTATCAATCCGAGCTTCTTTCTGAGTTGAAACACCCTCATTTATCTTCTGTAGAATGTCCCACAAATCCTTCGCAGTTTCACACTGACGATAGTGAAGAAATTGAGCACGGGAGAGATGGCCACCAATTTCATCTTTAGCTTGAGCGTCCATCTGAATGAGTTTCTTCTCGAGGTCAGTGGGGGCTTGAGGCACTTCAATCATGAATCCAAACTGCACCATGTTCCCCATATCATCATCAATAGCTCGGAGACGGATTTCATCTTCTCTTTACAGAATCGATAGTCCGTCCCATCGAATATGGTGTCGGTGCAACAAACCCCAGGCGTGTGTTGACCGGACTATACACAGGCTCAAGAGCAAGGTTGCAACATCCGAGACGAGACCAAGCAGAAGAGATAGCTCATTGAGAAATCAAAGGGCGGATCAAGAAGACCAAGACCAACTAAGTGAGCAAGATATCACCAAGGAGAAACCTCCCTTGCCGGGCAGGCGAGCCTGGCGGGGTCGGGGTCACCCAAATGACAAGTCTCAAGACTCCTCCGGCAGGATTGCCGGGGCCGCCGAGGGCGGACTATCCCGCCAAGGCGCCACCGCTCCACCTCACAGCAACGCAAATCACCTATCGGTGCGGTGTCGAGCCCCCAAGTGATTAAGTGGCTGTTATTTGGCACGTGGTAGCCATTTCCGAGGAAGATCACCCCTAAGTGACACCCGTTCAGGAGACATGTCACGCAGACAGGCGAGAAGGTGGCTGAATGGCGCGGCAAGGCTGTCGGGCTACACCCACGATGTGACACTAAGCGGTGCATTTAATGCGCATTATCCTGTCTGCAGAGTTAGGTATGATAGCACTGTTCGCTATCCAATCAGTATGTAATGACTGATTTGCCATTGTGGTGACCCCTTGACCTATAAAAAGAGGGTCGTCGCAACCTTAGAAAGGATTCGGACCCCTGTAACTCGTACGAGCGTAGCCGCTCTTGTCCCAAGGCGACCTTGCCGGGCTAGAGCGATGCGTCTCCACCACGGTCCTTCCATCAGTCCACCAAAGCAGGAGTAGAGTTTTACGGTCACGGCGGCCCGAACCTAGGTAAAAACTGCTCGTGTCACCGCTCTTTGTGCAATGCGCTCTTCCCCCTTGCCGAACCACAGGGGGCCGATGGTCCCATAGGTGGCCGTGTTATACCACGACATCTTTGGCGCGCCAGGTAGGGGGAAGTGCTTGCACGAACCCGAGGGTGTAAGTAGCGCGTCATCTTCATCATCGTTTTCTTCATCAAGGGCTTCATCATCAATGGCGCCCAAGAAAAAGTCTGGTGTTGCAGCTCACCCGTCCACCTCGAAGGCCCCTTCACATGCGGCCACTGATGCCGTGGGGGCTATGGAGGCACACGGGGACGTCGGCGCTGCGGGGACGTGGCTGGCGCATGCGGTGTCGTCGCCATTCCCCCTGCGGCCGAAACGGAAGCGGGAGGCGCCGGAGAAGGACATCGTCAACAGCATCCCAGCGGCCATGCTCCACAGGATGCGGGTGGAGAGATTATTCCATCTCCACCTCTGCACCCCACTGAGGAACGCAGCTATAGCGATGGCGCTCGCTCTGGGGTGAACCGCAACCCTCTGGCCGCCCCCGCTGCGAGTGTGGCTATAGGGCACGCACCACCCCCAGGACAAGCTAGCCGAGACAGTGCGCCGAATGGGGTCGCCAATCCCCAAGCACATCCACCTCGTCGCCACGCTACCCTGGCGACCGGCTCACGGCGACATCACTACCGGTACCGTCAGAAGCCAAGCGACGTCAGGATCTACGTCATCTATGCCGAGCACCACTTCGAAAGCTGTGGCGCGGGCCCAACTCCTATTGAGATTTCCACCGGAGGCCAATCAGATGGATGAGTGGAGAGCCACCATTCAGAGCTTGATTGGTTTTGCTAAGGTGGGAGGATCACAGCGGGGAGGCCCACCACGGCCTCCACAGGCGGCGACGACAGCCCGAGCCGCTGGCCGTACCGAAGGGGCCACTCCCACGGTGCAATCCCCTCCGCGGCAGCCAGCGCAGGGGCCACAGCCAGAGCCATGCGGCCAAGAACCCGACAATGTATTGATGGCTTCGTCTGATCCCCGAGCACGTCGAGACCAGTGACGAGTCCTGGAAGACGGGCGGATGGAGGATGCGCGCGTCACCATCGAACGACGTCGCGAAACCCGCCACCAGTCTGATAGGCGTAGTGGCCCCGACGTCGACGAGCCCGTGCCCGATGGAGACGGATACCTGCCTTTCGAGGTTGGGTGCCCCGCCTTCACTCACGAGCTGCGGCAAGTCCGTTGGCCATCTGCTCGTACGTTCAAGCCAGAGATACCAAAAAAGTACGATGGAAGATTGAACCCGACAGAGTTATTGAGCATCTACACCATTGCTGTTGAAGCCGCCGGAGGAAGAGATGAGAAGGTATTCGCCAACTACTTCCCTTTGGAACTCAAGCCAAACGTGAGGTCGTGGCTGATGCACTTGCCGGAGAACTCCATCTCGACCTGGGCCGACCTGTGCCATGAATTTGTTGGCACCTTCACGGGCGGTCATCAAGAACCAGGGCGGCCCAGCGACTTGCAGCTCCTCCCACAGAAGGAAGGAGAGAGTTTGCGGAAATACATGTGGAGGTTCAGCCGGGTGCATAGGAACATTCCAGACATCCACCCGGCAGCCATGAGAGCTGCATTCCAGTCCAACGTACGCAACCGCAGGATACGTTCCAAGATGAACATCCAGTTGCCCAAGACTGTGAATGAGCTATACACTTTGGCAGATAAGTGTGCCCGAACAGAGGAGGGGAGGCGTCTCCCCGGTGAAGAAGATGGCGTCGACGTTGACTCAGAAGACGACAACGACGCCACCAATCTGAAGAAGAAGAACAAGAAACGCAACAAGAAGCGCAGGGATAAGGCAGTGCTAGCTATTGAAGGATCGAGTACTCCTAGTACCGGCAAGAAGGCCAAGACCGAGGCTCCCGTCAAGGAGGTTGCTGCGTGCACTGATTGCCGGGAAGCCACGGCTGCCGAGAAGGCTGGGAAGGCTGACGGGCCGTACTGCAAGATCCATCGAACCAAAGGCCACGATCTTCAAGAGTGTCATCAGGTTGAGCAACTCGTCAAGAAGCAGAAGGCTGAGTACGAGAAGCGTGACAAAGAGAGAGATCAAGATGGCGTTGGCGGGAAGGGCCGAGGCGGCAGAGGAGGTCGCCCCGGCAAGGCCCCTCAGTATCAAGGGAATCCTGCCAGAGGCCGTGAGAAGAAGGAATGCGACGACGAGAGTGATGAAGGAGATGTAGAGGAAACCAGTCAGCAGGAGTTCCAGAAGGCTACTGATGCCCTATGCATTGACAGAGGTGCATCCTTGCATTCCTCTCACCGCCAGCTTAAACAGGGGGCGCGTGAGGTCAATGCCGTGGAGCCAGCGGTAGATTCTCGGAAGACACTCAAGTGGTCATGCACGCCCATCATCTTTGATAAAGAGGATCACCCTGACCGCACCACCGCAGTAGGGTGTTTGCCATTGTTGGTTTCACCAACAATCCACAACCTCAAAGCCACAAAGATGTTGGTTGACGGTGGGGCTGGGTTGAATCTGATTTCTCCCAAGGTCATTAGCAAGCTCCAGATAGCAGATGAAGATCTCAAAGTTACTGGTACTTTCCAAGGGATCAACCCCGGCAGAAGTCGTCCTAAGGGGAAGATCACCCTTCCAGTAACGTTTGGGGGGAGTTAAACTACCAGACTAAGAAGATCGTGTTTGATGTGGTTGACCTCCCCCTGCCATACAATGGAATCCTTGGTCGTCCAGCCCTGGCAAAATTCATGGCGGCATCCTACTATGCCTACAACACGCTGAAGATGCCAGGGCCAATGGGCGTCATTTCCATTCCATCAGACAAAAAGGACACAATTATATGCGTGGATAAGATGTACCGAGAAGTAGTCGCTGCAGAGGCCGCGGAAGCTACCACTCCCGCCAAGGAAAGCAAGAAAGGGAAGAAAGCTAGCAAGGATGCCAGCAAAGAATCCAGGAAGCGCGCCTCTTCGGAGTGCGTTGCGCCTATTGATGACTTGCCGGAGAGTTCCAATAGCAAGAGATCAAAGGTTCCTGCGCCCACTGTGAAGAAGGTCTCGGCAGGGCTGGTTGGCGCTGATGGTACATTTACTATCAGCTCCACCCTCGACGACAAATAGGAAAGCGCGTTCGTTGCCTTCCTGCGGGCGAATGTCGATGTGTTTGCTTGGCAACCATCTAACAGCCCCGGTGTTCCCAGGGAGGTAATCGAGCACCACCTTGCTGTCTGCCCACATGCCCGACCCGTCAAACAGAAGGTCCGAAAGCAAGCTTTGGAGCGGCAACAGTTTATTGCTGAAGAGATCAAGAAACTCGAAGTTGCTGGTTTGGTCAGAGGGGTATTGCATCCAACTTGGTTGGCGAATCCAGTGGTGGTGGGCAAGGCGAATGGGAAGTGGAGGCTTTGCATAGATTTCACAGATCTGAAAAAAGCATGCCCGAAGGACCCATTCCCCTTGCTGCGCATCGATCAGATTGTGGATTCCACCTCTGGATGCGACCTGCTTTCCTTCTTGGATGCCTACTCCGGGTACCACCAGATTTTCATGTCCAAGGAAGATGAAGAGAAGACCGCATTCATAACCCCATGTGGCACATACTGTTTTGTACGGATGCCTTTTGGGTTAAAAAGCGCTGGATCCACTTTTGCAAGAGCAGTGCAAATCAGTTTTGAGTCACAGCTACATAGGAATATTGAAGCTTACATGGATGACATAGTGGTCAAAACCAAACACAAATCAACCCTCATTCAGGACCTGGAAGAGACCTTTGCGAATCTTCGCAAGATCAACTTGAAGCTGAACCAGGAGAAGTGTGTGTTTGGCGTTCCTTTCGGCAAGCTACTTGGCTTCTTCGTGTCCCACCGGGGGATAGAGGACATCCCCGACAAGATCAAGGCGATCGAGAAGATTCAAGCACCCAAGACATTCAAAGATGTGAGGCGTTTGACTGGATGTGTTGCTGCACTGAGTAGGTTCATTTCCAAGTCTGCTGAGCACGCTTTGCCATTTTTCAAAATCTTGAAGAAGGCAGGGCCCGTGGAGTGGACCCCGGAGGCGGACGCTGCGCTGCAAGATTTGAAGACCTACCTTTCGTCTGTTCCCACCCTAGTCGCTCCTAAACCACAAGAGCCATTGCTGCTATACCTAGCGGCAACCAATCAAGTGGTTAGTGCAGCACTGGTGGCCCAGCGGGAAGTAGATGAAGGAGCGACCGCGACAACCATCCCCTCTAGGGAGAAAAGTGAACTTGTCCCGGCAAGTTCAGGAACAGATCAGAACAAAGAAGAGCAGGGCAGCGGAGACAATTCTAGGATCGCGGCAAGGAAGAAGGTGGTGCAGCGGCCAGTGTACTTTGTCAGTTCCCTACTGCAGGGGGCTAGATCAAGATACTCTGGTGTGCAAAAGTTGATCTTTGGCTTCATCATGGCCTCAAGGAAACTGCGCCACTACCTCCAAGCCCACGAAATCATGGTTGTTACCCGCTTCCCCTTGCAACGCATACTGAGGAACCCTAAGGCCACTCGCAGAATAGTGGAGTGGGCTTTGGAGTTATCAAGCTTTGGTTTGAAGTTTGAGAGCACATCAACTATTCAGAGCAGAGCATTGACGGAGTTTATTGCAGAATGGACACCCACTCCAGATGAAGAGACGCCGGAGAAAATTATTCCCGGTAGGGAAGCGCCCCAAGATTGGATCATGTACTTTGATGGTGCCTTCTCCCTACAAGGTGCGGGAGCTAGTGTGCCTCTCGTCGCACCCACTGGGGAGCACCTCAAGCACGTGGTTCAAATGCATTTCCCCCGGGAGGAGGCTACCAACAACACCGCAGAATATGAAGGACTCCTTGCCAGGCTCAGGATCACAACAGAATTGGGAATCAAGAAGTTGATCATTTGTGGAGACTCACAACTTTTGGTGAGGCAAGTACACAAGGATTATCAAAGTACATTGATGGAGGCATACTAGAGAAAGTAAGAAAGCTGGAGGAGCGCTTTGACGGATTGCAAACAGAGCTTGTACCCCGTGCAGAAAACAGCATTGCTGAACATCTGTCAAAGTGCGTTGAGCAAAAGCTTCTTGTGGAACCAGGGACTTTTGTTCTCCACCTGACTCAGCCCTCCGTATCCCCGGAAACAATGGTCAGAAAGAGGAGAAAACTGGACTCCGGCAAGCCTCTCCCGGCAAAGCTTCCTGAAGCCCCGACAGAGAGGTTGGCGGGAACAACTCCACTTCGCTTGGCAAGCAGCACCCTCCCGCCGAACTTCCAATTCTAGCGGTTGAGGCGTGTGCTCCCACGAATGAGGAGGTGCCACTGATCCTTGTTGTCGAGTCTCAGGCTCCAACTTGGGCATGAGATATAGTCCGTTACCTCCAAACAGGAGAACTTCCCGAAGAGCAAGAAGATGCTGAAAAAGTAGCCCGGAGGGCCAGTATGTATCAGTTCGTCGATGACGTACTATACAGAAGGAGGCCCAGCAGTGTGAAATTTAAGTGCATTTGCCAGGAAGAAGGGAAGGAACTGATGGCGGAGATACACAAAGGCATGTGTGCTACTTCTTGAGCTTGTGTTAGTTTTTCCCTTGAAGAGGAAAGGGTGATGCAGCACAGTAGAGGTAAGTATTTCCCTTGGTTAAGAACCAAGGTATCAATCTAGTAGGAGGAGAACGCACAAATCGCCAACACCTGCACAAACAATCAAACACTTGCACCCAACGCGATAAAGGGGTTGTCAATCCCTTCACGGTCAATTGCAAAAGTGAGATCTGATAGAGATAGATAAATAAAAGATAAATATTTTTCGGTTTTTTGGTATATAGATCTGAAAATAAAAGATAGCAAAATACTAGATCGGAAAGTAATATGATGGAAAATAGACCCGGGGGCCATAGGTTTCACTAGAGGCTTCTCTCATGAAGGCAAATAATACGGTGGGTGAACAAATTACTGTCGAGCAATTGATAGAAAAGCGCAAAGTTATGACGATATCCAAGGCAATGATTATGCATATAGGCATCACATCCATGTCAAGTAGACCGACTCCTGCCTGCATCTACTACTATTACTCCACACATCGACCGCTATCCAGCATGCATTTAGAGTATTAAGTTCGTAAAGAATGGAGTAACGCCTTAAGTAAGATGACATGATGTAGAGGAATTAACTCCAGCAATATGATTAAAACCCCATCTTTTTATCCTCGATGGCAACAATGCAATACGTGTCTCGCTATCCCTACTTTGTCACTGGGTGAAATCACGCAAGATTGAACCCAAAGCTAAGAACCTCTCCATTGCAAGAAAAATCAATTTAGTTGGCCAAACCAAACCGATAATTCGAAGAGAAATACAAAGATATTAAATCATAAATAAAAGAATTCAGAGAAGATTCAAATAATATTCATGGATAAGCTGATCATAAATCCATAATTCATCGGATCTCGACAAACACACCGCAAAAGAAGATTACATCGGATAGATCTCCAAGAACATCAAGGAGAATGTTGTATTGAGAATCAAAGAGAGAGAAGAAGCCAGCTAGATACTAGCTATGGACCCGTAGGTCTAAGGTAAACTACTCACGCATCATCAGAAGGGCAATGGAGTTGTTGTAGAAGCCCTCCGTGATCGATTCCCCCTCCGGCGGGATGCCGAAAAAGGCCCCAAGATGGGATCTCATGGGAACAGAAGGTTGCGGCGGTGGAAAAGTGTTTTCATGGATGCCTCTGGTGGTTCTGGAATATATGTGAATATATAGGAGGAAGAGCTAGGTCAGGAGAGTCCTGAGGGGCCCACAAGGTAATGGCACGCCCCCCTAGGGCGCGCCCTCCACCCTTGTCGCCGCCTCGTGGCTCTTCTGACTTGGACTCCAAGTCCTATGGGTGTCTTCCGGTCCAAAAAAAATCATCGTGAAGTTTATTCCGTTTGGACTCCATTTGGTATTCCTTTTCTACGAGGCTCAAAAACAAGGAAAAAACAGAAACTGGTACTCGGCTCTAGGTTAATAGGTTAGTCCCAAAATAATATAAAATAGCATATTAATGCATAAAAAACATCCAAAACAGATAATATAATAGCATGGAACAATAAAAAATTATAGATACGTTGGGCACGTATCAAGCATCCCCAAGCTTAATTCCTGCTCGTCCTCGAGTAGGTAATGATAAAAACAGAATTTTTGATGTGGAATGCTACCTAACATACTTATCCATGTAATTTTCTTTATTGTGGCATGAATGTTCAGATCCATAAGATTCAAAACAAAAGTTTAATATTGACATAAAAACAATAATACTTCAAGCATACTAATAAAGCAATCATGTCTTCTCAAAATAACAAGTCCAAAGAAAGTTATCCCTACAAAATCATATAGTCTGGCTATGCTCCATCTTCATCACACAAAGTACTCAAATCATGCACAACCCTGATGACAAGCCAAGCAACTGTTTCATACTTTTGATGTTCTCAAACCTTTTTAACTTTCACGCAATACATGAGTGTGAGCCATGGACATAGCACTATAGGTGGAATAGAATATGGTGGTTGTGGAGAAGACAAAAAGAAGGAGATAGTCTCACATCAACTAGGCGTATCAACGGGCTATGGAGATGCCCATCAATAGATATCAATGTGAGTGAGTAGGGATTGCCATGCAATGGATGCACTAGAGCTATAAGTTTATGAAAGCTAAAAAAAGAAACTAAGTGGGTGTGCATCCAACTTGCTTGCTCATGAAGACCTAGGGCAATTTTGAGGAAGCCCATCATTGGAATATACAAGCCAAGTTCTATAATGAAAAATTCCCACTAGTATATGAAAGTGACAACATAGGAGACTCTCTATCATGAAGATCATGGTGCTACTTTGAAGCACAAGTGTGGAAAAATGATAGTAACATTGGCCCTTCTCTCTTTTCTCTCATTTTTTTGGTGGGCTTCTTTGGCCTCTTTTATTTTTTTTCCTCACATGGGACAATGCTCTAATAATGAAGATCATCACACTTTTATTTACTTACAACTCAAGAATTACAACTCGATACTTAGAACAAAATATGACTCTATATGAATGCCTCCAACGGTGTACCGGGATGTGCAAGGACTCAAGAGTGACATGTATAAAAATTATGAACGGTGGCTTCGCCACAAATACTATGTCAACTACATGATCATGCAAGGCAATATGAAAATGATGGAACATGTCATAATAAAACGGAATGGTGGAAAGTTGCATGGCAATATATCTCGGAATGGCTATGGAAATGCCATAATAGGTAGGTATGGTGGCTATTTTGAGGAAGTTAAAAGGTAGGTGTATGGCACCGGCGAAAGTTGCACGGTACTAGAGAGGCTAGCAAAGGTGGAACGGTGAGAGTGCGTATAATCTATGGACTCAACACTAGTCAAAAAGAACTCACGTACTTATTGCAAAAATCTATTAGTCATTGAAACGAAGTACTACGCGCATGCTCCTAGGGGGATAGATTGGTAGGAAAAGACCATCGCTCGTCCCCCACCGCCACTCATAAGGAAGACAATCAATAGATACCTCATGCTCCAACTTCGTTACATAACGGTTCACCATACGTGCATGCTACGGGAATCACAAACTTTAACACAAGTATTTCTACAATCCACAATTACTCACTAGCATGACTCTAATATCACCATCTTTATATCTCAAAACAATCATAAGGAATCAAACTTCACATAGTATTCAATGCACTTTATATGAAAGTTTTTATTATATCCCTCTTGGATGCCTATCATATTAGGACTAAATTTATAACCAAAGCAAATTACCATGTTGTTTAGAAAGACTCTCAAAATAATATAAGTGAAGCATGAGAGTTCAATAATTTCTATAAAATAAAACCACCGCCGTGCTCTAAAAAGATATATGTGAAGCACTAGAGCAAAATTGCCTAGCTCAAAAGATATAAGTGAAGCACATAGAGTATTCTAATAAATCACGATTCATGCGTGTCCCTCTCAACGGTGTGTACAAAAAGGATGATTGTGGCAAACTAACAAGCAAAGACTCATATCATACAAGACGCTCCAAGCAAAACACATATCATGTGGTGAATAAAAATATAGCCTCAAGTAAATTTACCGATAGACGAAGACGAAAGTGGGGATGCCTTCCGGGGCATCCCCAAGCTTAGGCTCTTGGTTATCCTTGAATATTACCTTGGGGTTCCTTGGGCATCCCCAAGCTTAGGCTCTTGCCACTCCTTATTCCATAGTCCATCAAATCTTTACCCAAAACTTGAAAACTTCACAACACAAAACTCAACAGAAAACTCGTGAGATCCGTTAGTACAAGAACATAAAATCACCACTTTTGGTACTATTGTGAACTCATTCTTTATTTATATTGGTGTAATATCTTCTGTATTCCAACTTCTCCATGGTTTATATGCCCAAATATTACTCATAGATTCATCAAAATAAGCAAACAATACAAAGAAAATAGAATCTGTCAAAAACAGAACAGTCTGCAAAAATCCGAATTGTTCTAATACTTCTGTAACTCTAAAATTCTGAAACATTAGGAAAACAGAGGCAATTTGTATAACAATCTCTTGTAAAAAATTCAGGGTTTTTCAACGCTCCAGTGAATTATTAAAATTCCGTGACTGGACGCAAAAGTTTCTGTTTTTCAGCAAGATCAAATCAACTATCACCGTAAGCCATCCCAAAGGTCTTACTTGGCACAAACACTAATAAAAACACCAAAACGCATCTAACGAGAGGCTAGATGAAAAATTTATTGGAAAACAGCAAGGAAAAATATTGGGTTTTCTCCCAATAAGCGCTTTTCTTTAAAGCCTTTTAGCTAGCCATTGATAATTTTGATGATGCTCATATGAAAGAAAAGAATTGAAGCACAAATAGAGCAACATAAAATATGTGAAAAACACATCTAAGTCTAACATACTTTCTATGCATAGGCATTTTATAGTAAACCAAATTAGCAAGACAAGCAACAACTAGCATATGCAAGGAAGAAGAAAGAAACAATAGCAATCTCAACATAACGAGAGGCAATTTAGTGACATGAAAATTTCTACAACCATATTTTCCTCTCTCATAATAATTACAAGTAGGATCATAATCAAATTCAACAATATAACTATCACATAAAATATTCTCTTCATGATCCACATGCATGCACAGTTGACATTCTTCCAAAATAGTGGGATTATTATTAAATAAAGTCATGACCTCTCCAAGCCCACTATTATCAAAAATTTCATAAGATTGATCATACTCCAAAGTAGTGGGATCATTATTACCTAGATTTGACACTCTTCCAAACCCACTTTCAATATTATTGCAAACATATTCATCATTAGGATTAAATAAATTTTCAAGATCATAAGAAGAATCACCCCAATCATGATCATTGCAATAAGTAGTTGACATAGCAAAACTAGAATCCCCAAGCTTAGGGTTTTGCATATTATTAGCACAATTGACACTAATAGAATTTATAGTAGAACCATTGCAATCATGCTTTTCATCCAAGGAGCTATCGTGAATCACTTCATAGATTTCTTCTTTTAACACTTCATCACAATTTTCAGATTCACGAATTTCAAGCAAAACTTCATAAAGATAATCTAGTGCACTCAAATCACTAGAAATTGGTTCATCATAATTGGATCTCTTAAAAATATTAGCAAGTGGATGAGGATCGATAAACTTTTAGCAAGCGAAGATGCAAGCAAAAAGAAGGCACATGGTAACACAAGCAAACAAAAGATCGAACGGAAAGAAGGCAAACAAAAAGGCAAATATTTTTGTGTTTTTCTGAAATCGTTTTAGAAGTGGGGGAGAGGAAAACGAGAGGCAAATGGCAAATAATGTAATGCAAGAGATGAGAGTTTATGATGGGTACTTGGTATGTCTTGACTTGGCGTAGATCTTCCCGGCAACGGCGCCAGAAATTCTTCCTGCTACTTCTTGAGCTTGCATTGGTTTTTCCCTTGAAGACGAAAGGGTGATGCAGCACAGTAGAGGTAAGTATTTCCCTCAGTTAAGAACCAAGGTATCAATCCAGTAGGAGAAGAACGCACAAATCACCAACACCTGCACAAACAATCAAACACTTGCACCCAACGTGATAAAGGGGTTGTCAATCCCTTCACGGTCAATTGCGAAAGTGAGATCTGATAGAGGTAGATAAACAAAAGATAAATTTTTTTTGGGTATTTTGGTATATAGATCTGAAAATAAAAGATTGCAAAATACTAGATCGGAAAGTAATATGATGGAAAATAGACCCCGGGGCCATAGGTTTCACTAGAGGCTTCTCTCATGAAGGCAAATAATACGGTGGGTGAACAAATTACTGTCGAGCAATTGATAGAAAAGCGCAAAGTTATGACGATATCCAAGGCAATGATTATGCATATAGGCATCACGTCCGTGTCAAGTAGACCGACTCCTGCCTGCATCTACTACTATTACTCCACACATCGACCGCTATCCAGCATGCATCTAGAGTATTAAGTTCATAAAGAACGGTGTAATGCCTTAAGTAAGATGACATGATGTAGAGGAATTAACTCAAGCAATATGATGAAAACCCCATCTTTTTATCCTCGATGGCAACAATGCAATACGTGTCTCGCTACCCCTACTTTGTCACTGGGTGAAATCACGCAAGATTGAACCGAAAGCTAAGCACCTCTCCCATTGCAAGAAAAACCAATCTAGTTGGCCACACCAAACCGATAATTCGAAGAGAAATACAAAGATATTAAATCATGCATAAAAGAATTCAGAGAAGATTCAAATAATATTCATAAATAAGCTGATCATAAATCCACAATTCATCAGATCTCGACAAACACACCGCAAAAGAAGATTACATCGGATAGATCTCCAAGAACATCAAGGAGAACATTGTATTGAGAATCAAAGAGAGAGAAGAAGCCATCTAGCTACTAGCTATGGACCCGTAGGTCTGAGGTAAACTACTCATGCATCATTGGAAGGGCAATGGAGTTGATGTAGAAGCCCTCCGTGATCGATTCCCCCTCTGGCAGGATGCCGGAAAAGGCCCCAAGATGGGATCTCACGGGAAAAGAAGGTTGCGGCGGTGGAAAAGTGATTTCGTGGATGCCTCTGGTGGTTCTGGAATATATGTGAATATATAGGAGGAAGAGCTAGGTCAGGAGAGTCTCAAGGGGCCCACAAGGTAGGGGGCGCACCCCCCCTAGGGCGCACCCTCCACCCTTGTCGCTGCCTCATGGCTCTTCTGACTTGGACTCCAAGTCCTCTGGGTGTCTTCTGGTCCAAGAAAAATCATCGTGAAGTTTTATTTCGTTTGGACTCCATTTGGTATTCCTTTTCTGCGAGGCTCAAAAACAAGGAAAAAACAGAAACTGGCACTGGGCTCTAGGTTAATAGTTTAGTCCCAAAAATAATATAAAATAGCATATTAATGCATATAAAACATCCAAAACAGATAATATAATAGCATGGAATAATAAAAAATTATAGTTACGTTGGAGACGTATCAATGTGCGGCTCCCATATTGGATCAAGGGCCCTGGTAGGAAAGGCTTTTCGGCAAGGTTTCTACTAGCCCACGGCCCTCCAAGATGCAATCGAGCTAGTCACTAGATGTGAAGCCTGCCAGTTCCACTCCAAGAATATCCATCAACCTGCTCAAGCTCTCTAGAAGATCCCTTTGTCATGGCCCTTTCGGTCTGGGGGCTCAACATCTTGGGCCCCTTCCCCCATGCTACCAGGGGCTTTGAGTTCTTGTACTTCGCCATCGACAAGTTCACAAAGTGGCCGGAAGTGGAGCCCGTGAGGAAGGTGACCGCATAGTCAGCTATCAAGTTCTTGAAAGGATTGGTGTGCCATTTCGGAGTACCCACCAGAGTCATCACTGACAATGGCACCCAATTCACAAGTCGCGCCTTCATGTAATATGTTCATGCCCTCGAAAGCAAGGTCTCATTTTCCTCTGTTGCTCATCCCAGAAGCAATGGACAAGCTGAGAGGGCGAATGCTGAAGTGCTGCGAGGACTCAAGACAACAACATTTGATAGGCTGCAGAAGTGTGGCAGGCGATGGATCGACGAGCCGCCGGTGGTTCTTTGGTCCCTTCGTACGACACAAAATCGAGCTACCAACCAGACTCCCTTCTCCCTAGTCTATGGGGCAGAAGCAGTGATCCCCATGGAACTCATATATGGATCACCTCGAGTACTTGCCTACGATGAAGTAGCGCAAGAACAGCACCGGCGTGACAATGCTATGCTACTTGAGGAGAACCGTCTCCGGGCTGCTACACATGCTGCACGCTACCAGCAAGCCCGAACCATCAATCCACCAAAGCAGGAGTAGGGTTTTACACCTCGCGGCGGCCCAAACCTAGGTAAAAACTACTCATGTCACCACTGCCGTGCTGCTCTATGCTCTCCGCTTTTTGTGCAATGCGCTCTTCCCCCTTGCCGAACCACAAGGGGCTGATGGTCCCATAGGTGGCCGTGTTATACCATGACATGTGGGAATCTTGAGATGTGAGTTGTAGCTCACTGAAGACATACTTGAACTGCAAGGTGGTTAGACCAAAATGAGCAGACTCAAGGAGTACCTTGCTCTGATACCAATTATAGGAACGAATTATGTCTACAAAAGGGGGGTGAATGGGAGTTTTAAAATTTCTTTGAAAATAACAAAACTCTCAGAACCCAGTAGCCGAGCGAATGAAAAACAGTTTACAGTGAGCGAATATAAACTACCAAATGGATACTAAGAGCATGCATCGATAAATATCACATGATTGAAACAAATCGAACGTAAATAGGAGGGATAGAGTTAACCGGTGATGCTCGATGGTGACAAGGTATTTGGTAGACCAGTTCATCCTTCTCCATAAGGACTACGTCTGGTTGGAGGGGTTGTGATTTAACACAGAAAATAAACTCTCTTCGCCCTTTTCTCCTCGACAATTGGTTCATCAACCAATGGTGATCACTCATGGTAGATACTTGAGGCAATCTCCAAACCTTTATAGACTTCTTCTTCGAGAACCACAATTACTCTTGGTCTCTGAAGAAATTGACACCTAACCATCTAGAGATTTTGCAGCTCTCAAGAGTAATAGGCGGAGCGTACTGGACTTAGATTCGGGTGATGCTGAACCACTATCTAATTTTTTGGTTCTAGGGGTTTTCTCTCAGTGGATTTTAATTTCAAATCACTCGGAGAGGGGGTTGCTCAACAATCTTCTTAGAATCCAACGGAGCAGCCACCAGACAAAGCCGGTGCGGAGTGGCAATTTATAGCCGCAGCTTTCCCTGGTGGGAAATGACCATTTTGGATACGCGGTCCAGCCAATGGCCAACCGACATGTTCTCAACGGTCGGATTTCAAAGAGCAATGGTAACATTACTTGAGGAACAAGTAAACAAATAATGCTAACTCCTCGGTCAGAGACAAATCTCTCGCAGCGAAGAAGATCACAGTCTCTTGCTGGCAAGCATTTGCTCAGAACACAAAGAGATCTATGTCGCAACTTTCATAGGATTTGGGTTTAGCATCAGAGAATCAAAGTTTCCAACGCTACACCCCTCTTAATAGGATGGTGGTCCTATGACTCAATAAAGAGAAGAGAAACAACGAAAAAAATGCTACGTCTTCACTTCGTCTTCAAACTCCTCGGTCGCAGTCATTTCCTTCAGACAAGCACCAAACCAATTGCTTCACGTCAGCAATTTTTGAGGGGTCACTCTTGTTATCATAATCTATGATGATAACCTTCACTTCAACACAGGGGATTATCTTCATCGTTTGAATCAAACTCCTCGTGATTCCCTGGACCTGTTACTTTGTGTGCACTAGCAAACACATAACTGTTTATGTCAACAAGCTCTAAACATAAGGAGGCAAATTATTGCACCAACAATAGTGAGCATGGTGATGACTCGGGAGGATACCGATACATCCCGGGTTTTGTAAAGTATCATGAAGCAAAGGGAATATCACGTGATAACCAAAGGTTCACTCGAATATCATTCGTGTTCTCATAGGGATAGATACGGACATCCACGGTCCCGCTGTCGGTTATTGAACAAATTTTTCCGTTCAAGTCTCTGAGTTACCAAACCTATGGGGTCACAAGCTTAAGGAAATCACGATCTGCCAAGTGTTAGTAGGATGGGAGTGATGAGCATATATTTGTGGAATTCTTTCATTAATATTCGGAATAGTTCTGAGAGGATCCGGAAGTGTTTCGGGGCCACTGGAAGGGTTTTGGTGAATATCGGGTAATACCGAGTATTACTGATATATTATATATAGGTGGAAAATGTTTCTGGAGAAGTTAATATATATTCATAATGGTCTAGAATTATTTAGAACATTTTATATTTAATTTAAATATCAACGGGCCTTACAAAGCCAAGCGGTGGCAGCCCACTTGGGCCACGAAGGCCCAAGTGGAGGAGGTGCCCCCCTTTCCATGTGGGGGGGGGGGAGGGAATCCTACTAGGGAAGGAGTCCAACTCCTCCCCCTTTGTATGGCTCCCCAGGAGGCTTTCCCTCCTTGGTGGCAGCCCTCCTCTCCCCCCCTATCCTATATATACTTGAGGTATTGGCCACAATTGAACACACAAGTTTTGGAGCCTCCTCTAGTTCTTCTGTTTCATGTTCTAGTTGGTCCTGGTTGACTAATTAGAGCATGTATAATCCACTTGTCCTCATAATTATAAGCCCAGTGTGGTTCTAATATCCTTCCTCTAATTCTCCAGCGACGATTAGCTCTGGACGGTAAAGCGCTGCCGGATCGTGAAGGCTGCACGCTTGCAACCAAGTAGAGAGGTCGTGATTTCGGTCTTCAGTTTGAGGGAATGTTCACGGGCGGTATGTGGGATCATTCATCTACGGTTCGAGGAACTCCGAGTACGGTCTATACTGACACGTTCTTCTTCCACTACAACTTGGTGAAGGTAACGGTCGTGATCCCAACTCGTTATGCATCTTCATATTGATCTTCGATAATCGTAGGCGCAAAATGTTTTGTATTCTACTACATTTCCCAACAGTGGTGTCAGAGCCAGGTTATGAGTATGATGCGGAGCATCCTAAAAACATCACCATGTCAAGAGTCTGTTTGGCAAGTGACACATGCGACCTCTACTTCTTATACATAAAGGTGAATCATATCCATTACATGTGTTCACTTGACCCCTTCGAGGATGGTATACTACTTGACACTCCACTCGTGTGCATGCATAGGTATTGTCGGAGCTTCACGGACGACGAGGAGGAGTGCGAGCATAACGGAAGAAGACGGAGCTGCGGAGTCTACAGCGGCCGGACGACCGAAATCCATCGGACGGCCGGCGTCCACTGGACGTCCGACACACCCTCGACCAGCCACTCAGGAAACCTGCACCACACCAAGTCTATAGCGCCTGGATGACAGATGACCTCCAGACGTTCGACACACTACAGCCACCGGACGACTGGCCGCTACCGGAAATCCGACGCTACTTGTCCAGAGCCAAAATGTCAGAAGTCCGATGCTATCCGGACGTCCGAATCCCCGCGAGCCTTCACACGACCGACATCCGGCACCTGCACGTCCATAGCTGGGCCAGAGGCCCATGTATCCCCTCCTCAATTACCCCTTCATGGACTAGCCTATATCTACTCCTTTCCCTTCCTCTAGTTAGGGTTAGCAAATATCATAGCTCATTTGTATGTGAGCTTTGCTCCTTACCTCATCTCATCTTGAGAGAGTGAGATTGATACACTCCATTGGAGTTCAAGACCTCTATTGGATAAGATCCCATAGGGGAATCATGACCCCTTCATGGGAAGATCCTTCTAGGATTCAAGACCTCAACTCCTCTAGGGATTGGGATGAACTAGTTACCTCTTGTATCTTCTTGTGTTGAGTTTGGACATTTGTATCTCTTTTTGTGTGTTTGGATCTAGCACATGTGTGATTGGATCAAGTCAATTTGAGTGTTTTCCCCGTGTGTGTTCTTCATGTTTTTCGGGAATCCCCCTCTAAATCGTGAAAGATCGGCCACTAGGGTTCCATCCTACATCATCTTGGTATCATGAGCCACGTTGATCACAAATTTGGAGTCCCCCTACCGTTTTCTAGCCTAGTTTTGCTTGATTTCGTCCTAAATATCAAAAATCCCCACCAAAATAGCCCCAAATTATTGTGTGATTTGTTGGTTTGATGATGTTTTGTTGAATTTGATCCATGGGTTCATTGTGTTTCGAGTGGATCTAGCTTCTCCACAAGTTTCCCCAACTTTCCATCCTCAAAATATTCTCAATTTTGACCCCAAAATCCCCAATTTCCGCCCAAAATCGCGTCCCGGATCTCAAATCCCACGTTGACCCGACCCACCGGATGACCGACACTTTATGGACGTCCGGACCCTTCCAAAGCACCGGACTTCTGACCTTTACCGGAAATCCGGTGCCACCCAACAAAAATCACGGACTTCCGAACTCTCCGGACGTCCGTCCGCCGGACATCCGTAACCTGTAGAAAATGACTTCGGCTGAATTTTGTTTCGGCCATAACTAATTCATCCGGACTCGGATTTTGACGTTCTTTATCTTGTTTTGAAGCTATTGACATCCCCCTTTACACAAAAATACCTCCAATATCATTTGAATCCATCAAATTTTATGAAGTTTGGCATCTTTGTCTAGGCCCTCCACCATATCATCCGCATAACCACCATAGCCTTCCGCCACCTAACCCATTTTAATCCATATAGAATTTGTGGTTGCTTGAGTAGTGATTCGAGTCTCCTAAGGTGTTTCGGCTACTTAGGGATGGTTACTTCTTCATCAACGACCACCCTCACTTCCACATAACCTTGCCCACCATACATTTCTGTCACCCCAATTTAACCCAATTTTTGTTTGAACTTGTTTGAGTTGTGGGTTGTGTCTCCTAAGGTGTTTCGGCTACTTAGGGACAGTGACTTCAAATCCGACTCGCATAACCCATCAGTGCACTTCCGCATTCCCTTTGAGCTTCTGAAACCACCACCAAATTTCGCTACCACAATTTGACATTTTCCTTTAGAGATTTTGAGTTTGTGATTTTTTCCGTTTCCTAGGGTGTTTCGGCTAACTAGGAACGGTTCGACATCGACAACACTGTCGCTCAACTTCGCCAAGGATTTGACATCGACCACCTTCACCATTTTGACACCCTAACCGTAAGCAAGAATGGTAACCTCTATATCATCTTGGTATCATGGTATCCCATCATTGTACATTCATTCTTGCCATTGCATTGTTAACCCCTAGCCCATTTTGCGTCACTTGCCTATCGAGACTAGCCATTGAGTATTGTCGGCAACGTTACTTGTGCACATTAGTGATCATCGATCTACACCTTCCATTGCATACATACCATATCATCTTTGTATCCTCATCTTGGTATCATCATATCATCTCTTGTGTCACAATATTGTTCCCGCATATACACAATTGCTATATTGGTTTGTGCATTTCGCATAGTGGCCATAACAAAAAAAAGAGAGAGAAAGAATAAGCTTTTAAGCAAAAGAAAAGGAGTGAACAAAGAGCTTGTAAGAAATAGCCATAGCATTGCCACATTGCATATCATACTACCATATTGATCATTTTGGATCATCGAGTGCGAAACACAGGGAACCATACATACATAGCATACTTGGGATAGAAAGTTCATATGTTTTGTCTTTCCTAGAGTGTGCACAGGTGTCCTACCCGCCTATTGAGCAATTGTGCTAGCGTCTCTCTTGAGTTGTGCAACACGAGCGTTTTCCGTGGATTCCACATTTTGTGCTCATTCCTTGGTTGCACGACCCCATTTATTCTATCAGTGTGTGCGTTTCCGTGTGCCATTCATCGCTATTGGTCTACTTGTTGCACTTGCGAATTTGTGAATCTCTTTCAACATTATTGACTCTTGATAACAATTGCATCAAATTTTTGTGCCACTATTCTCAACAAGCTACTCCATAAGCCTTACTTGTGTAGGTGTGAGAATTGACAAGATCCGGTACCAATTGTGCTACTTCCATAATACCATATTGGGTGATCATTGATCCATCTTCAAAATTGGAAAATGTACATCTGGTGTAGTTCTTTCCTTTCTTCCACTCACATTTGCTCGAGTCTTGTGATGGATAGGCAAAGCACATCTACTTCGGTCTACACCAACAACGACGAGTTCGATGCCACGAAAAACTTCTTCGACACCAAGATGGATGCTCAAATGGAGGAGCTCAAAGCCATCATCAAGGCCTACAAGCGGTCTTCCTCATCTTCGAGAAGATGCTCAAGTGCACATGCTTCCGAGCTACCATCTTCGGCAAGGTCACATCAGCATCGACACCATCACCGAGGAGGACATGAAGGTCAAGAGCTCAACACCAACCCCACTCTATGAGTTCACCATCTTCCTTGGCATATTCGCCAAGCGACTCCAGGGCATCTTCTCCTTTGGACATTCGGCAACTTCGCCAACAAGCACCTCAAGATTACGCTCAAGAGAAGCTCCCCACACTCAAGTCCATGACTTCCACGAGCTACTACGACCTCGACACCGACCACGAGATTCCTTTCTATGGAACTCTAGACCCCAAGGAGTATCTCGAGTGGGAGCGCAAGATGGACGACTACCTCAAGCTACTTCAAGTCCCTCCCGAAGATCAAGTGAAGTGCACCACAAGGAACTTCCACGATTATGCGTCGACATGGTGGCTTCACACACCTTTGAAGACCTTCGACATGAGTTGGCCCAAGACGAAGAGAGCTATGCGGCGAGAGTTTTTGCCTTCCACCTACACGGAACACCTTCAACGCTAATTGGAGAACACCATCCATGGATCCAAGTCCATCGACGAGTACTTCAAGGAGATGAAGAAAGCCTTGCGATGAGCCAGCGTGCATGACCCCATATCGATGAAGTTCCACGTCATGATGGGATTGAACAAGAACATCCACAAGACTATCTTCCACAAGAACTACATGTCCCTCGAGGACAACTACTTTGGTTCTCTCACGGTGGAAAAAGAATTCATGAAGGCCAAGGCTTCTTCACCCAAAGCTCACTTCACGACGACCAAGCTCCATGACAACGAGCATGAGGGTAGTACCAACATGATGTCTAATCCCGACGATGCTCCCAAGTTCGACTTCACCGCCATCCCCCTTTGTGGCATTGATGATGCCGAGTCTACCACGACTCTTTTTGAAGACGGTGCGGCGATGACTACGACTATGGAGTCTCTCAAGGAACATGCTTTGGAGGCGAGCGACAAGGTGGCGAGCAAGTTTGATGCTTCCATCTTTGGAGGCGAGAGTGATGATGTGCCATCTTGGCGGCGACGATGACGAGATGATCGAGCATGGGATTTTCCCTTCGGTCATGGAGGAGAGTGATGATGTGCCATCTTCGGCCTTCATCCACGGCGACGGCAACAAGATGGTTGAGCACGGGATGTTCCCTTCGACCACAGTGGCGTATGATGATGCGTTGAGAGACTTGTGCCACCATATTGAGAATGAGAGTGACTCCACCACTAGCCCCATATATGATGAGTTGCCCCAATTCCCATGTGCGGAGAGCCACAACCCCCACCACTTTTGTGAGATGAGTGACTCCACCACATGTGACTTTGAGTGCACCTACTTTGAGGGAGTGAGTGAGCCACCACATAGAGAGAGTGTGATAGTTGATAGGTCATGTGAGGATATTTTGAACTCTAATGACTTAACCTCTACCTCTATTGTGTCTTCTCATTTGGTGCTAGGTCCCATATACGATGAAGCGCCGACCCTCGATGACTTTGTCCTTTCTTTGGACAAGACGATGGCCATGGTGGAATATGATGCACCCCCACATGGTTCCATCAAGTTGATGATGATGACTTCCATTTGGTCTTTGCCAGCTCATCTACACCACATGTGTGGAATGAGAAAGGTAACATAGGTGAAGGTGATGCGCTAGTCCCACTAGTGGACATTGATTGCTTGCATGATGTTGATCCCCCTATTGCCATGCTTCATGCTAGTATGATTTCCCTATGCGATGATTTACCCATTTATGATGAGTTTCATGATTGCCCTGTGGAGTCTATTAGTTGTGATGCCATGTTGCATAGGATTTCTTATGATAATTCTCTCAGTCACATCATGTTTGACAATCCGCTTGACTTGTCATATGCTATGCATGAGATCAACCATATGTCATATTTGCAATCTCATCGTAGTGACTATGCATATGCCACTAAAATAAACCCAATTTGCACATATGGCATAGATGACAAGCCCATGGCTATTGACATTTGTTTTTCTTGCGATGACATTGATATGCTCCGTTTGCATCATACCCATCATATGCCATGCCATGACCACCTAGCTTCGGACATGCATTGTTTGACATGTTTTCAATTTTCTCCATCTAATGCTCCCTACATTTCTCATGAGGAGACCCCCATAGTTTCCTCATACATTTTAGGAGATTTTGATTCATCCCATGCATTGCATGAATCCCATGATTGTGTGCACCATATGCATCCCATGAATAAAAATGCTGTTGTTGTACCACACACTTGTTATAATTGCATGCTCAATTTGTGTCCCCATCGTGTTATACATAATAACTATTCTTCCATGATGGATGACATGTTCTTATACCATGCTTCCAATTTCTTTGAGCGATGCTTATCTTGTGCTAACTCTCACGTGCACATACAAATCTTGATGGATGATGTGTACATTTACCACGCACACAATTTCTTTGGTTTGTGTCTCTTTTTTGTAGGTACCCATGAATACTTGTCAACCTCACAATCCCATGAGTTGACAAAACGAGCTCTAGAGAGCAACGATGACTTGGGATCTTGTGGATTGGTTTTCACACCATTCTCATTGCGCAATGACTTCGCGCATTTCTTCTACATGGCCCTCACATGGTTATGGGTATTGTCCATTATGTATCATTTGCCCATATTGCCATGTTCACTTTGCATGATATGCTCATTCATATGCCTTTGCCATGCATTTGTAACCCATGCTTCGGATTACACATGATGATTGATTCTCATACTTGTATGTGTATTTGCAAGCTTGGTGGAGATGTCACTTGTTATTGCCATGTTTGCTTTGTGCACAATGCTTATGATGATCCTTTGACCTTGCTTCATTTTCTTGCTTGCCATATGTCATGCGCATTGTCTATGCCTAATGTCTGCTCACATAACATGATTGCCATGATTTCCTCTAGCGGGTTGCATCTTCGCTACACTAGTTTTCATGACTTGATTTCTATGCTTGCCTATGCTGCATCACCGATGATTTATACTTGCTCGTTTCATGCGATTGATAACAATCATTGCCATGATTTGCACATGATTGCTATTGCTTCTTGTCATATATCTCCATATGTTGCCTCTCTCATGCTAGATGATTTGCCATGTATTGAGTGCAACAATGATTATAGTCTTGCTCATGAGATTGCCCCCATAGCATTCTCGCATATATTTGGAGATTTTGACATATTTCTTGTGAAGCATGCTTGTCTTACGTCTTTGCACCATATACCTAGTGCCATGAATATCGCCATTGTTGCATCATATTATTAATGCACTTGTGCTTCTAATGGTTATGTGCAAGAGAAGAGAACCATCATGATGGATGATGTGTTTATCTACCATGCGCATACATTCTTTCTTTTGGTGTGTGCATGTGTAGGATACTTGGACTTTGTGTCGACTTCCACTTCACGTAAGTTGAACATTCAAGCTCTTGAGAGAGAGCCTCATACATTCTACCCTGACTCACTTCTACATCGCACTTGCTTGTGTTTCGGCATTGTGAAGGACGCACAAGGACATGCTTTCAAGGTGATATCCTTCTCTTTTGAGAACCCCCAAACCATGAGCATGAATATTGTGGATCCTACTTCATGTGTTGCTTGCACCTTGACATATTGCACACATGCTAGAGATCTTGCTTCGACTTATGATTGCCACATTGCCATACCTCACGACATATATACCCTGTGTGTTGCATCCAATTCTTGGATCACTTGCTACTATCATATGCTTGTTTGCAACAATGTGATTTCTTCACATATGCCATGTCCCATTGATTGCTACAGGCTTGCATTGATCGCCTCACACATGATGAACAATTGCTCTTTCTGTTGTGTTGAGTGCCACACTATATTCACAACACCCTATGCACGTCATGCTTGGATTGTCTTGCACTTGATCCATGTGTTTAGACACCTCATTTTATTTGGTGTTGTGAATGATTCCTACGCCTACCATAGACCTTTCATTGAGCGCTTTGTGTATGTTTTCTATGACCTTGAGGTAGAAGCTTGTTCACTTTTCAAACTTATTAGCATCTCCACCTCCCATTTACATGCTTGTTTCCATGATGTTCTTGATTGTGCTCAATTTATGTGCTTACATGTCATGTCACATTCTTTTGTCAAACCATATGCTTTGCATGATGACGATACTTATTGGGTGAATCACCGCTTGAATGCTTGGTTTTGAACTAACGCTAACCACATTTATTTTTCTAACTGTTTGTTGTCCTTACTCCTTTTGAAGGAATCACAAGACGGTACGACATTGGAGAGTGCCCTTTTCGAACGTCAACATGACAAATGCTTGGTGATCGTCCCCTTCTACATGGCGAAGCCATCTCTTTCCCTTGGTGATTTGGTTTTCGATCCGAGGTCGGATCTTTCCCAAGGGGGGAGATGATACGGAGCATCCTACGGACATCACCATGTCAAGAGTCCGTTTGGCAAGTGACACATGCGACCTCTACTTCACATACATAAAGGTGAATCATCTCCATTACACGTGTTCACTTGACCTGTTCGAGGATGGTATACTACTTGACACTCCACTCGTGTGCATGGATAGGTATTGTCGGAGCTTCACGGATGACGAGGAGGAGTGCGAGCACAACCGAATGACTACACCATTCGCGAGGGAAGCATGGAAGCGAAGACGAAAGAAGACGGAGCTGCGGAGTCTACAGCGGCCGGACGACCAGAAGCCACCAGACGTCCGACTAACCCTCGACCAGCCACTTAGGAAACTAGCAGCAGACCAAGTCTACAGTGCCGGGATGATCGATGACCTCCAGACGTCCGACACACTATAGCCACCGGATGACCGACCGCTACCAGAAATCCGCCGCACCTATCCAGAGCCAAAATGTCGGAAGTCTGATGCCCTCCGGACATCCGGACCCCCGTGATCCTCCGGACGACCGACATCCTCCGGACGTTCGGCACCTACGCATGCATAGCCGGGCCAGAGGCCCATGTATCCCCTCCTCACTTACCCCTTCATGGAATAGCTTATATCTACTCCTTCCCCATCCTCTAGTTAGGGTTAGCAAATATGATAGCTCATTTGTATGTGAGCTTTGCTCCTTACCCCATCACCTCTTGAGAGAGTGAGATTGATACACTCCATTGGAGTTCAAGACCTCAATTGGAGAAAATCCCCTTCAAGGGAAGATCCTTCTAGGATTCAAGACCTCAACTTCTCCAGGGATTGGGATGAACTAGTTACCTCTGGTATCTTCTTGTGTTGGATTTGGACCTTCGTATCTCTCTTTGTGTGTTTGGATCTAGCACATGTGTGATTGGATCAAGTCAATTTGAGTGTTTTCCCCTTGTGTGTTCTTGTGTGTTCTTCATGTTCTTCAGGAATTCCCCTCCAAATCGTGAAAGATTGGCCACTAGGGTTCCACCCTACATTAGAGTAGGTGCAAGTTGCGATCTATATCACATGTGATTGTGAGGGTTGATGTTCTTGCTATGCTTACCTCGAGTGTTGCTTTGGTTCAATTCATAGACAACATGATGTCGTTTTGTTTGGATCGGCTCTGGCTGTCTATGATCTTCTAACAGTTCCTTGGGCTTCACCATAGTTGAGAATAGTGAACCGTCGCATACACAAGAGGGTGCCGAAGATGGATCATCTTCTAGGGGGTCACGTGTATTAAAAAAAGTTTAGTGTGGGGCTAGAGATTTTTAATTAAGTCTCTTATTTCACACACCCCGAAACTTAATATAGCATCAAGAATCATCGCCTAAATTGCAGACGTAGGTAGCTAGTATTACTTGTTAAACTGGTTAACCGCGTAACTAAAATTTTGCCAAAACCGATTAGAGGGCGTCTAACTTGGTTGGTAGGGTATGCATATGATGTGGTATAGCCTCCATCATGATATGAGTTTATGTATGAGATGGTTACATGTTGTAATGTTAAGTGGCCTGCACGTGACAACATGATGGCAGGAGCCACGAGATTGCCACCTTAATGTAAATATCCTACAGGTTACAAGTGATGATGGCAACCATACACGGAGGACCCCGACGAGGAGAAGGTGTACTTGGCACGGGACGAGGATCTATAATTTTGTGCCATGGCAGAATTTCTGAATCTGGTGCCACCGCAACATTTTGTGAAACAGTCGTCACGACAACATTTTCGGAAATTATCGCCAGGGCAAAGTTTTTAAACGGTTGCCATGGCAACTAATTATTGGTCGTCACGTCGCTTCAACTTAATATTGAAGATGATCATGGAGAACTCCCGGCGCCCAAGGCTATACCATATCATGCTATTATGAATTACCTTGCACCCTTTGGTTGTGAAGTAGTAAATTATTAGGGTGAGCTCTCACAGTAAATATCAACTTAAAAGGTGATCTTCCCAATGTTGCAACCATCTATAACACGTAGCGTTCCAGAGTGCGTCATGTCCACATGAGTACAAACGGGACGTGAGGTGTAAGACGAGGATGGTCAGACCATGTATGAAGATAACACTCGGTTGTCTTGAAGTTCTAGCAGAATCGTTCTGAGCTCGGAGCACGAAGCATCGATGTAGCGTCCCGACCTCAAACGGTCAAGTCTCTGTGTATCTGTGCCATCCCTGGATCAGTATGCTGGAACACACAGCACATCAATGTATATATCAAAGTGCAATCACATGTATAAATAACGTAAAACTGATATATACCTTATAAGTCTCAGCAGAAACAATCAATCGGGTGTGGAGTCCCATCAACGCCATCGGCAGGTTGAGTGTAGACCGTAACCCTGTACCGTACTCTTACTCGTCGGAAGAAAGTATCTGCAACATGATACGTTGCAGCCGTGTAGGTCAGTACATTGGATGTACCGGCAAGATCACAACATGAGAAAACAGATGATAAAACTATATTATATGCAATATGGCTTTGTGGCTCTGTGTCTGAGTTTTATTTGCGTAAAAGCTGGTTTTATTTTTCCCTACATCAAAGGAAATAACCGGAGTCTGTACTATGGAGTTATTTATCATGACATGGTTCCGCCAACCAATGTCTCATAGCCCGAATCATCATAAGTTGCCCACAATTAGGTTATCAGTCCGGTGTTGAGAGTTCTGAGATAAATCCAAGTCCAGATGCTCAAATTGTCCGTAACCGGGGACACGGCTAATCGATTAGGTTTAAACCCTCTGCAGAGGTTTGTACACTTTACCCGCAAGATTCGATCCCTCTTTTTACGTTCTCGCACTTCAGGGTGTTTGAGAACAAGACAACCAAAACATGGTCTTCAGAAGAGTTCCCCTGACCACTGTCCGATGCTCATCCAATCCTACCGTAGTTCTACATCTGCTAGCACCGTCCCAGCCAGAGTCACAACTAAGGTCAACCAAGCCAGAGCCCATAGTGACTTGCGGTTGCGTGGTAAGCTTCCGGGCATGAAGTATTCTTCCGTCTCTTTGAGTCTGGGTGAAGCTTTCCGCAAGATGTCATGTCGCTTCTCCATGCATCCCGGCCATCCACTGGTTTCTCCAGGGTGCCCGTTAACCGTCCTTCACCCAGTAGTGTGTATTGAATTCTTGTCTCGAGTCTTGAAGTCTTGAGGCCTTGAAGATGCAGTCCTTGCAGATTCCATCATGGAGTTGTCGTCATTGACGTAGAGTCCTCCTTCTTCACACCACTCTCGTGCACTCATACCAAACCCCGTCTACTAAAGCGTAGCATTAAAACTATATAACGTCCCGGGCTTGGTAACAGGGATATGGGTTCCTACCTCATGCATTCTACTCAACTACAAGATTCAATAACACTACTGGAGGGATTATTGAAAGGGTGCTACTACATGCAAATAAAAAATAGGTATGAAAAACATGGTCAAAGTGAACTTGCCTGGTAAGTTTGATGAAGATAACAACGCTCTCACAAAACTTGATAGAACTATTCGTCACTCTCCGAAGAAAATCTATACAAGTCAAACATAGCATTCACATAAGCAATCATTCTAGCAAGCAATAGTAACACTCAAAATAACAATTAAAACAACCAATAATAACTCAATAATAAAACTCCAACAAATTCCAAAGAAGCTTCAAATAAAACTAGAAAGAAAAACTACTAACGAAAATCTATGACTTTGCTACAAACATCTAACATAGTTTTGCCCTAAGTAAAAACTTAACAGAAATTAAAACACTAAACTAATAAGTTAACAGAAAATAAAAAGTAAAACAACTAAGTTAACATAAAGTATTTTTCATAAATTTTATTTGCAAAAAGAAACAAATAAAAAGCTTTTATGAAACTCTAACTATGACCTATACAAGTTTTCATACAAAACTAAATGAACTAAATTTTTAAATAAAAATAAAATTTTCTTCGTGTTGAATAACATAAATAAAACTAAATTTGTCAAAAGTGACAAATAAATAATTTAAAAACAATTAAAATTATAAAGAAAAGAGTAAAACAGAACTAGAACTAAAACAGTACTGTTTCTACTATAAACCTAATTAAAAATAAACTAAAAATAAATAACTATAAGCTACTGGATAAACAAAACAATAACAAAACTGTAGCAAAAAGAATCAATCAAAAATATTTTATAAAACTCAAACTAGAGCCAAAACAGTGTTTGATGCATATTTGAAATAATTCAAATTTAAACTACTCAAATTCAAACTTTCAAGTCACTAACAGAAACTTCATAAAATTTGGCACATAGTGCAAAAAGAATCACTCAATTTGAATCTAAAACATAAAAGTTATTCAAATTCTAAAACAGAAACTATTCTGTAAAATAAAACAGAAATAGAAAAAAAAACGCAACCAAACGGACAGGGGCTACGTGTCGTGTTCTGATAGGCCTAGGTGTGCGGTCGATCTGGCGATACCGGCGGGCGGCCAAACCTTAAGAAAAACGGCGCGCGGCGGGTAGCAGGAAAAAACCAAGGCGTCTCGGTTCGATCTAAATCGGAGTAATAAATCGGTTTACTAAAACTAAACCAAACGTTTCACGTGATCTAATCAGATGCGTTAAAAGGAGATCGGACGGCCAGGAACTTACAGCGGCGGTGGGCGAGCTCCGGCGTGGTCGACGGCGAGCTCGGGGATGACGGACTCGAGCGAGGTGAGCTCGATGGCGGTGATGGCTTCGGTGGTAGTCGTCGGCGGTAGCTCCGGTGAGTATTTGGATCGGGAGAGGAGCTAGTTGGGGGAAGTCGAGGGAGGGGAGCGCGTTGGTGATCTCGGTGGATCTCAGGGATGACTACAATGACAGTGAGGGCAAAATTGGCGCGATGGCGGAAGCGGGACTCCGGTGAGAGATTACGGGCGAGGCAGAGGGTTTCGACGAGGGAAAATAGGGGGAACGAAACAAGGGAGGCGGGGTTTATATAGGGGCCGTGGCTTGGGGCCGGGGCGGTTCGGGGAGATCGAATCCCGGAGGATCCGGAGGCGACGGCGTTGGGCGGTGGTGGGCGTGACGTGAGGAAGAAGAAGGAGTGGGCCCAGGGGGTCAGAGACAACAGGGAGAGAGAGGGGATCGGGTGGCCGACGCGAAGGGTTTCGTGAGCGGGCAGGCCGCGGCGCTTTGCCAGCTGGGCCGGCGGCTAGTGCCTGGGCCAGCGCTGGGCTCTCCTAAAAAAACAAAGTTTCCCTTTTTCTTTAAACAGCAAGTAAAAAGAGAAAGAAACAAAATAACTAAAATGTTTATATAGGCATATAATATACCAAAATTTTCATAAAAAGATTTTCTAAAACATGAACATATTTTCAGAGGCAAATAAATTCCACAAAAATTTAAATAAAGCAAACAGTGCTACTGGTGCAATAAAACCCAATAAAAATCTTTTTAAAATACCAAAATGATTTCAACTTTATTTTCTCCAAATTTTCAATTGAAGGGAATCATTTTACCCTATTTTAAATATATTTTATTTTTGGAGAAAAATAATTTGAATAAAAACAAAATAAATCCAGATTGAAAGTGGGTTTCAAAATAACTTGAAAGGGACTTTCAATTTGATTATTTTAAACTTTCAACTCATATTTCATATAATTTGAAGAAGTCATTTTATCTTCTCTCATGAAAATCATTGAGTTGCATAAAGTTTCTAAATTTGAAATAGTTTCAGATGGAATTCAAATCTTTCCAAAACCCTTTTTCATTTATTTAAATGGAAGAAGTCATGTCATCTTCACTCGAGGGTTTTGTGTTTGAATTGAATTTGAATTCTTTGAGATCAAAATGCAAGGATGAAAGTTTGGGAAAGTCATTTCATTCCCTCTCGTTAAACTTTCAAAAAGTTTCAAATTTCACTCAATTCACACAATCAATCACTCAACAATCGAATTTACAATCATAAGTATTTATTTAATATAACATTCCAAAATTTAGAATTTTGGGATGTTACAATCGAAAGATGAACAAGAGTCATATCGAGATATGATCGGCAAAAGTTTGCCCGCCGGTCAAAATTCTCGTCATTAGTGATGTCCACATCAATGGCTGAGAACTAGATTTGGATCTTGAATCACTTAAAATCAATTATAATAGATATATATTTGAGTGGGAGCAGAATAATGTATTAATTTAGTGTAAATTAATTATGAACAATTCCTATGTGTAGCTTGCATTATAGTTGTAGAATTATGGCTCACCGTTCCACCTTTGTTGTTGAAACTGATTAGCTTATCTGGTTGAATCTTTATGATTGAGAGGATCATCCTCTAAAAGTGCCAAGAACGATTTTGTCATAATGCATGCTTACAATACTCTCTTGCTAATGCTATGGATGACAAAACTCACGTCTGTCAATCCAAAAGTTAGAATTGCATTACAGTCTGCTTGCTTCTGAGAAACCTGAACTTCAAAATGTTTGGGATAGTTATGTGCTATTCTTGGAACTGAAAATTGTTTTCAGAAACAAACAAAGATTAAAAGATATGTCATATTTAAAGAAGTGTTTTGTTTGCTAGATCTATTGAAGTGTTCAACTATGTCTGAGACTGAAAGAGAAAGAACAAAAACCAAAGGATGAAATGAGACTTACATGCCTAGGAATGTTCGGGGCACGCACCAATCTTAAAAAGTTAGATGATTATTCTGTTGAGTGGGAGAAATATTGATAGTAAAACTATAAGAAGTTTAGAGGCGGAATGAAAAGAAGACTGGAATGTCCAGCTCAGGTATGAATGTCATACAAGTTATAAGATGTAGAGAAAGTCGGTCAAGTAATGTGTAATTCTTGAGAATCGTGATTAAACTGTTAAACAGTAACATCTTCGGGAATTGTGTTTAAAAGTTGATCACGAGAACACTGACTCGATTGCATGTTGTTGGGAATCGATGCAAGAATTACTACGACCTATTGACCAACACATTAATGAGGTTTAAATATGTGTTGAAATTTTGTAATAGTTATGATACTTTTTCATCAAGATATTACTTCTGAATTTATTGTCATAATTCATTTTAGAGTTTTCTACACTCTAGCCCATTGCATAGAAGTTGCAAGGAGGTTGTTCATAAGAAAACTATAGTTGTTTGATGTAATGAACAAAAGGGCCATACTCCTATTGTAAATAGGATTGAATTTATGAATATTGATGATATAATTGAGCATCCATAACACTAACGCTAAATGTCGCAAGACTAAAAATACCACATATGTGTGGCACTGCATTTAGTCACATTGGAGAAACACGCATGAAGAAATTCCATAGTGATGGATTTTGGAGTCATATGATTATGAATCATCTGACACTTGCAACTTTCATCCAAATAGTGAACTAAACTAAAATACCGTTCATAGTCCACAAAGAACGAGCAACAAACATAATTGGAAATATGCATATTAATGTATGTAATCCAATAAGTGTTGTTGCAAGCAGTGGATTTATCTATCTTCAAGATGACTCAAGTAGATATTTATATTTTCTAATTGAGATATAAATCTAGTTCTTTTGAAATGTTTCAAAAAGATTTTTAGAATGAAGAAGAAATTATTCTAACAAGAAAATTATGTTTCTACAATTGGATTGCAGAAAAGAATATTTGAGTTACAAATTTAGCGAATGTCTGATGAGCTATAAAAGAATTTTATAGCTTGCACCACCTAGAAACACCACTGAGAGTAGAATGTTTTGAGTAGATGTAATCAAGCTATGTATGACATGGGAGATCAGAGATGGCATTGATTCTTCCACCAATATACTTTTAATGTGATGCTTTAGAGAATATGTCTTTTACACTGAAAAGAGCGCCATCAAATTTGTCGAAATTAGTGTTACTCTGTAGGTTATCCCAAATGGTTGGGTATTCTTCTATCACTATGCTGAGGCAAAGTGTTTTGTCACAGAGTGCGGAAATTTTTAAGAAAATATTTTCTGCAAAAGGGTGAGTGGGAGGATAGTGCAATTCGATGAGACTACAGAATCTTCGTGATCAAGTCAAAGAAAAGAAACTCTAGAAGTGGTTCTAAAATTTCTTACCACGACTAATACAGAAGCCTCTACTTATGATATAGAGACTTCGATCGAATATGCAGCTGAACTATATAGGTTGGAAAATTCGTATAGACCTTCAAGGTATGAAGACGAAATATTTTTGAAACAAACAATGAACCTATAATACACAGAGAAGCATTGATGGGCCCTGACTCCGGAATTGGCTATTGTAGCGACCCGACCCAATACAGTCAAGTCTCTGTGCTTTTTGTGCCATCCCTGGATCAGTATGTTGTCACACATAGTATTTCGATGAAATACCATAACATGACATGTAAAATAAATACCGTAGATCAAGAGTATTCCTTATTTATCGCAGTGGAAACATAACAATAGGGTGTGGAGTCCCATCAACGCCAACGACAAATTGAGTGTAGACTGTAACCCTTTATTGTAACTCTTACTCGTCGTAGAAATATTTGCAACATGAGACATTGCAGTCGTGTAGGTCAGTACATTGAATGTACCCGCAAGATCACAATAGTAAGCAGATGATAAAGACTATACTATATGTAACATGGCTTTGTGGCTCTATGTCTGAGTTTTTGCATAAAAGCTAGTTTTTCCCTACAGCAAAGGAGGCAAAATAAAATATTACTACAAAAGTTGGTTGTTAATGAGATGGTCTGCCAACCAATTCACATATCCCAAATTATTAATAAACCCACTCATTTTTCTTAATTGTGTTGAGACTAGCTGATAGTACCATCTCCGGGGCTCATGTTGTCCGTAACCGGGGACACGGCTAATCGATTAGTTTAACACTCTGCAGAGGTTAGCGCACTTTACCCACAAGATTCGATCCCTCCCATTATGTCCTTGCACTGCCTAGTGTTTCAAAATGGGACAATCAAAACATGGTCTTCCAGAGCGATCATCTGGCAGATGTCAATGTCCATCCAATCCTACTGTTCGTCTACATCTACTAGCAACTGACCAGCCAGAGTCACGACTAAGGTCAACCAAGACAGAGCCCATAATGACTTCGGTTGCACACGTAAGCTTTCCGGCCTTGAAGTATCCATCCATCTCTTTGAGCCTGGGTGGCATTCCATCTGGATGATCATAGGTAGATACCGGGATTCCCGGGCATAACCATGATATATATCAGGCTGCCAGATGCAATACCATTCCACCCAGAGGTATACTGAGTCCTTGAAGTCTTGACATCTTAATCATCATGCAGGTCTTGAATTATTAATCCTCATGACACTCTTGTATCACACATCCATGCCCCGTCTACTAGAGCGTAGCAATAATGCAAGGTAATGTCCCTGCCCAGACAATGATAATAGTGGTATGGGTTTCTCCTACCTCATGATACTACGTCAAGTTTGAAGCTCAATATAACTACTGGAGGAGTGTTGAAAAAGATGACACTAGATGCAATAAAAACATAGTTATGAAAAATATGGTCAAAGTGAACTAGCCTGGTAAGTTGGTGAAGATTATATCGCTCTTAGAAATAACTTGGCAAATCTATTCGTCACTCTGCGATGAAAATCTATATAGTGAAACATTGCATTCACATAAGCATACATTCTAGCACTCAAAATAAAATCAACAATTAAAAGCAATAAAGAATTCAATAGGAAAAAACAAATATAAATCCAAAGAAAATTTCAAAAGAAAAGTACTAAAGAAACTATGAAGATTAACACACTAAACAATAAAAGTTTTTGCCCTAATAAGACTTAATAGCAGAGAAAATACTAAACAAATAACTTAATGAAAAAAAAATCTAAAACAAATATATAAACAGAAAGAAATTTTTCATAAAATTTATTAGCAAAGGAAACAATTAAAAAGCTACTATAAAACCTATGTTATGAACTATACTAGTTTTAATACAAAACAAAAGAAACAAAATAGTTCAAATTATTTTAACTAACACATAAATGTGGCTACTGTTAACTAACAGAAACAAAACAAAACTTGTCAAAAGTGATAAAAGAAAATAATTAAAAACTAAAAGAAAAGAATTAACTTAACACTAATCAAAACAGTATTGTTTTTACAATAATTAAATTTTAATATAAAACAAAAATAAAAAGGGAAGTGCTATTGGATAAACAACTATTCTTGTGACAAAGTGCAAAAAGAATAAACAAAAATCTATTTTTAACCAAAAGATATTAGCAATCTATTGTTTGAATAAAATTTAGTAAAATTCAAATTTAAATACTCAAATTTGAAAACTAATTTCACAAACAGGAACTACAAGAAATTACAAAACTAATGCAAAAAGAATCACTCAAAAACACTAAATATTCTAAAAGGTATTAAAGATCTAAAATAGAAACTATTTCTGTAAAAACAAAATAGAAAAGAAAAAATTGCTACGGATCGGCTAAGGGCAACTTAGCAGCTTGTGATTTGCTTCGGTTGTTCACTACGGGTGTTCGACCGCAAAGTAAATGAAAATGTTTCGTGTTTTATAAAGAATCTAATCCTCCGTGTTCATTTTTGATCGGACGATGGAGGAGTGGTCGGGGCTTACAACGAGGGCAAGGAGCTCCGGCGAGGCAGGGCGGCGGTGGTTGATGGGGCGGCGTCTCCGGTGGTCTTCGGGGTTGGGGAAGACGTCGAGTCAATGCAGTCCTCGGCGACGCGTCTACTGGTGGTAACGGCGAGGCTCGGGGATGGCCGGAGGGAGCGGGGTGAGCTCGGGCGGCGGCGGAACGAGGGTAACGACGATGATGAATCACGGCGCGAGGAGGGGGCATCTTGGGTCGGGCAGGGGTGGAATCGAGTGAAGAGAGGGGGCTCTTTATAGGGCTGCCTTCCGTGTTGCATGGGGCGTGCTCATTTGCCAGGAGATAGAGATCCCACGGTGATCTCCGGCAAACGGAAGGTGAGCGAGGTGGGGAAGGAAGGCGATAATTGCCATGGGATTTGGTCAGGTGGTGGGTCCCACGCGTAGCGAGAGAAGAGAGGGGGAAGAGGATCGATGACCGATCTGAAAGGATTCGGTCCCGAGTGTGCGCGCTGGGTCGGCTCATTCATGGGCCTCGGGTGAGGGAGAGAGAGAGGGTGTTGGGCTGAGGTTTTGGCTTCGGCCTGTTTTGCCTTTAAACTAAAACACAAAGAACAAAAGAGAAGGAAAACAAAATAAAATAAAAATATTATATAAACATATAATATATCAAAATTTTCAGAAAAATATTTCCTAAAACATGGACTATTTTTCAAGCCCAAATAAAGTCCACAAAAATAAAAATAATGCAAATAGTGCTACTGTTGCATTTAAAATTTAATAAAATATAATTTAAAATACCAAAATGATTTCAAATTTATTTTCTCCCTATTTTTCATTGAAGGGAATCATTTTACCCTTATTTCCATATATTTATTTTTAGGAGGAAAATAATTTGAATAAAAACCAAATAATTCATCATTGGGTTTGAATTTGAATTTCAAACCACTTTCAATTCTTTTCTGTTTTTCTTTTGCCAAATATATATCAAATGCCTCTGAATATTTGAAGTTTCATATTCCTTCTCTCATTTTGAATATTTTCCAAAGGATTTGAAAATTTGGAAATTCAAATAACTTCAAATTGAAATTGGATTTCAGAAAGTTTTAAAGGGACTTTCAGAATGATTCATTCAAACTTGCAACTACCTTCCTTATAATTTGAAGATGTCATTTTGTCTTTTCTCAGGGAAATCATTGAGTTACATAAAGTTTTTCCTGATTTTGAAATAGTTTCAAATGAAATTCAAATCTTTTCAAAAACCCTTTTCATTTCTTTAATGGGAGAAGTAATGTCATCTTCACTCTAGGATTTTGTATTTGAATTCATGGAGTTCAAATGCAAGAATGAATGTTTTGGGAAAGTCCTTTTATTCCCTCTCATTCAACTTTCAAAAAATTTCAAATTCCACTCAATTTCACACAATCATTCATACAACAATCAAACAAACAATCAACATTACCTATTTAATATAACATTCCAAAATTTAGAATTTTGGGATGTTACAGCTATACGCCAAAATTATCCGAGATAGTATCCATACACATAATTCAAATTTAGAAGTTGATAGACCCTCTGAAAGACTTAAAGTCTAAAGTGTAGTGATGAATCTATAAATTGACAAAGATAAAAAATGTTTTATAATGCTCGAATTGTTGCAAATAGTTTATGATAAGATCAAGGAATTGATTATGACAAGATGGTCTCATCATAATAATACTTAAATTCAGTTCGGATTAAACTAGCAATTACTAAATATTTCATTTAGGAGATATAACAGATGGATGATAAAATGATTCCCATGAGATGGAAATAGAACCAACGATGTATATTTGATACGTTCCAAGGTAATTTTCTCGATCCAGAGGATGCTAGTAAGTGTGCAAACTTCAAGAGATCTAGTAATGATCTGAAGCAAGCATAGTGGAGTTGCAATCTTTGTTTTGATGAATTGATCAAATAATATGATTTCATTGATAGAAACAAAGATGCTTATATTTACAAGAAAGTAAGTAGGAGCATGATAATATTTCTAAACACTATGTGTGCATGACACATTGTTGATTGGAAATTATATAAATTTCTTGACACGGATTAAGAATTTATTAAAAATAGTTTTTCAGTAAAGTACTTAGGCAATATAGTCCTTGTATTAGACATAATAATCTATGGAGATAGTAGTGTCTAATCGGGCTTAGCCAAAATACATATTGAAAAAACTACTAAAGCAGTTTAGTATGAAAAATGTCAAGAAGAGTTTTCTTGTCAAAGTCACATGGAAGGAGTTCTTAGCAAGAATTAGTATCTTGAAATACTGATGAGTAAAATATATAATTTCAATCACACTTGTGTTAATAACATGGTATGTAAATAACCAAATTTGTCCAAGTACTCCAAGTAAGTTGTGAGTAAAGTTACCAGAATGGTCAAATTGTTGATCATAGGACAATAGTGAAAATATCGTTAAGTATGAACAACAAGTTTCTCGCATATGGAGAGAATGAAGAGATTGTTGTAAGGAGTTACATCAATACATGCTTGATGTAAGTAGTATATCGACAAAAATCTTCAATTGGTGCTCCAAGAAAATTTCAATTTAAATGATTTATGGTGGCATAGTAAATTGGAATTGGTCCAAGAAAGTTACTATGGTGAATTCTATAACAGAAAGTTAAGTATAGTGTAGCTTTAGAAGCAATAATAGAGGGTGATGAAGCAAAGGTTCACTTATGAACTTGGTATGGTTTCTAGATGATTGTGCAAAAAGAACATTGTTCTCAGATAGTGGTTCTGTAGCTCAATCTAAAGGAATCAAAGGTCTTACCGATGATTCAATATATACTAAGCTTGTTTCACACAAATTATGAATTTATGTGAAAGCATGATGGATGCATTGAAATGCAAATGATACACATGGAAATGAAGTTGTCATATTTGATAGGACGAAGTCTATACCACAAGCAAAGCTTGGACTGACACCGGATTGCCATTCCTGTAAAAGTTAAAAGTGCTAACTAGATTATTGACTCTAGTGCTAGTGGGAGATTGTCAAAAATATTCCCTAGAGGCAATAATATTTGTATTATTATATTTTTCATATTCATAATTAATATTTTATATTCTATGTTATAACTACTATGATCTTGGAATATGCGATTCAGGAGAAAACTCATATGTGTGGAATGATAAACAGTAAATACAAGGTTCCTGGTCTCGCCTCTAAGACTAGCTCAAGTGTTGTTGGTGATCACATTTTCCGGATCTTAGGATACCATTAAGTGTAATGATAGTCCTAAAACAACATTGAGAATATGATGCTGGAAGAACGATCATATTGAATGGACCCAATCTTGTTTGTTAGGAATTGAGTTAATATCGTCTGCATTCAATTGTAATAACATAGAGTGTTAACTGATGTCTACTACACACCTTATTCTTGTAGACTTGTGTTGGGCCTCCAAGCGCAGAGTTTTGTAGGACAACAACAAATTTCCCTCAAGTGGATGACCAAAGGTTTATCAATTCGGGGGAGGCGTAGGATGAAGATTGTCTCTCTCAAACATCGCTGCAACCAAATACAAGAAATCTCTTGTGTCCCCAACACACCCAATACAATGGCAAATTGTATAGGTGCACTAGTTTGGCGAAGAGATGGTGATACAGGTGTAGTATGGATAGTAGATATAGGTTTTTGTAATATGAAAAATATAAAAACAGCAATGTAGAAAGTGATAAAACGGAGCACAAATGGTATTGCAATGGTTGAAAACAAGGCCTAGGGTTCATACTTTCACTAGTGCAAACTCTCAACAGTGCTAACATAATTGAATCATATAACAATCCCTCAACGTGCGACAAAGAATCACTCCAAAGTTCTTATCAATAGCGGAGAACATAAGAAGATATTGTTGTAGGTAGAAAACCACCTCAAAGTTATCCTTTCCGACCAATCTATTGAGCCATCCCTATAAGTGTTACAAACAGCCCTAGAGTTTGCACTAAAATAACACCATATGATATGCATCAATCAATTGTAATGTCACCTAGATACTCCCATGTCACCACAAGTATCCGTGAGTCAATTATACGATATTCATCAAACAACTTCAGATAAATAATATTCAATCCAGCACAAACAACTTCAGAGATTACCCCAAAGTTTCTATCGGATAAAGTAGGATGAAAACATGTATCAATCGCTATGCATAGATTACCCCATTGTCACCTCAAGAATTCGCAAGTTGATTACCAAAACATACATCAAGTGACTCAATAGAATACCCCATTGTCACCACGGGTATCCACATGCAAGACATACATCAAGTGTTCTCAAATCCAAAATATTCAATCCAACATAATGAAACCTGAAAGGGAAATGCTTAATTCATCACAACAAGATAGAGAGGTAAAACACCATATGATCCAACTATATTAACAAAGCTCGCGGTACATCAAGATCATGCCAAATCAAGAACATGAGATAGAGAGATCAAACACATAGCTACTGGTACATACCCTCAGCCCCGATGGTGAACTACTCCCTCCTCATCATGGTGGCCGCCGGGATGATGAATATGGCCTCCCGTGATGATTTCCCCCTCCGGAAGGGTACCGAAAAAGGCCTCCAGATGAGATCGCTTCGGTACAGAGGCTTTTGGCGGCGGAGTGGAAGTTCTAGGTTTCTTTCTGGGGGTTTTGGTATTTATAGGAATTTTTGGCATCGGTCTCACGTCAAGGGGGCCCACATGGAAGCGACAAGCTCGGTGGGCCCTCCCTGGGGGAAGGAGCACCGTGTGAGCTTGTCGTGTGCTCGTGGGTCTTTTGGTCCTCCCACGAAGCTTCGGGGGTCTCTTTTGGTCAATAAAAAATTGCCGTAAATTTTTAGCCCATTCCGAGAACTTTTATTTCTACACAAAAAACAACAAAATGGTAGTTCTGCTTAAAACGACATCAGCCCGGGTTAGTTCCATCTAAAGCATATAAAAGTGCACCAAAACCATATAAAATTGTTGTAAACATGGCATGAATACTTCATAAATTGTAGATACGCTGGAGACATATCATTAACGTGTGATATTGCTCCTTAGACCATTAGAGTATTGTGCTCACTTCTTATCGTACGATGGGCTTTGGGGTTGCTCAAACGTCACGTGTAACACGGTGATCATAACGACAACATACAGATTCATCGAAAAGTTTGACAAGTGGCCATATAGCTTGAGAGTGGGAATTACTCCTCCAACGATGGAGAGATATTCTTAGGGACCTCTTGATGTGACGGCATAAATCATCGTCTAGCCAGACACAAGTGACTATGTCACGGGGATGCCGGAACACAATAACGAGAAAGAAGAACAAAACCGGTAAAGAGGATTTTGGTATAGTGAGCATGGTGATGACTCAGGAGGATACCGATACATCCCGGGTTTTGTAAAGTATCGCGAAGCAAAGGGAACATCACATGATAACCAAAGGTTCACTCAAATTTCATTCGTGTGCTCATAGAGATCGATAGGGACGTCCACAGTCCTGCTGTCGGTCATTGAACGAACAGTTTCATTCATGGCTATGAGTTACCGAACCTACAGGGTCACAAGCTTAAGGCAATCATGATCTGCTGAGTGTTACTAGGACAGGAGTGATGAGAATATATTTGTGGAATTGTTTCATTAATATTCGAAATAGTTCCAAGAGGATCCGAAAGTGTTTCGGGGTCACTGGAAGGGTTTCGGTGAATATCGAGTAATACCGGGTATTATCGATATATTATATATAGGTGGAAAATGTTTCCAGAGATGTTAATATATATATATATTTTTCTATATATATATATAATGGTCTAGAAGTATTTAGAACATTTTATATTTAATTTAAATATCAACGGGCCTTAAAAGGCCAATTGGTGGAAGCCAACTTGGGCCATGAAGGCCCAAGTGGAGGAGGTGCCCCCCCTTTCCTTGTCGGGGTGGGGGGGGGGGAATCCTACTAGCGGAGCAGTCCAACTCCTGCCCCCTTTGGATGGCGCCCCAAGGAGGCTTTCCCTCCTTGGTGGCAGCCCTCCTCTCCCCTCTAACCTATATATACTTGAGGTATTCACTCGTACAACGAGCTGCTATACAAATAGTTTTTAACCCCTTTCTGCGACAGAGTTTTAAACCATCACCAGGACTATGTGGGCGATAGGGGGTCCTTCCCACGCAACCCAGAAACCGTTGGGGATAGGGAGTAGCAATGCATACGTTTTGCATAACTAAGCGTATGTGTTGTTGGCATGTATCCCAAACGCGAGTCTTCAGACAATTGTTTGTGATATCTCGCATATCCCAAATGCTCTATCCTTTCTACTCGTTTGTGCTTGCATTACCATTGCAGTTAGTCTTCCGTGGTAATATGTTTACGATGTGCACCCCTTCACAAACAGCTCACCATTATAGAACGTGTATGATAAGCTGACAATCACACACATTTACTTTTCCTCGACTGTATGCGATTCGATGTAAGAGTGCATACAGTTATTCCTATAAAACTGTATGCGAATCTTGAATATATCCCACATGATTCATCCATCGTACCCGCCTCAGATGAGGGCCTATCGCACGCGTTCTTCTATGAACAAACATTTACGATGCGCACGACATCATAAACAGTCCATAATTGCCAAGCGTGTGTGATAAGGTGACTTTTGCAAACATTTAATAATAAGGAATTGTGTGCGCTGCTGTTGTTAATCTCACACATTTTTTCTTGACTGATCGTGTGTGTAGTAGAGATTCATCGCACACGTAGTGGATCTGAGAAACATGTCTAATCTCCACATTTATCGCAGACGTTTTGCTTTCGCGAACCGTGTGCAGTGTACTTGCCTGCAGAACCTAATTTAATCCCTGCATTTAAAAATCACAGATTTTGAATTGAAAGTAGGCAATCACTTATTTCATATCGAACCATGTTTATTACAAATATATGTTCAAGCACGAATGCATAATTCGATGCACAGGTACATATACTAAAGAACTACAGAAGCACCAAGTAAAGAATGATGAACCATAGTTGTACTAAAGACTGTAAAGAGAGAAGCGAAATACATTCTGGTTGCTGGAGAAGGTTAAGCGGAATGCGCATATTGTGCCCTCCTCCATGCGTAATGCGCGCACGACTCTAGGCCAACCCCTTGTGATGGATGCCCGCCCATCCTTCACTGTCTTCATTAGGACTTCTCGATGCTCATTGTAGTTTCGATGAAATACTTTAACCTTCATTGTGTGTCCACCAATCATGTACTTTGTGAGGTAATCTTGAGTAAACTGCTTTGGGAACCACTGCAAATGAAAAAGATTCAGACATTGTTGTCTAACAACTCATTATGGGCAATAAAAAGAGAAGGCTACAGAGTTTGCAGTTACCATCCTACAACTCACTGTTGTGTTGGATAGAGCGTAAACAAATATTTTGATTGCCACCATTCATATCTTTTTGCTAATAATCCTTTATCAGTTTCCTCACTTGATGCTGGTTCATGAATATCTCATTGCCCCATACGCAAAAAGGGTCGATGCATGGATCTTTGCCAAGGACATATGAACCTACAAGCAATAAGTCAATATTAGAAGCTAAAAAGTGTCCAGGTCTGGATCTATATGCACTACATTAAGGAACGACGGGGTGAGTACAAGCCGAGGGATGAAACTAACCTCGGAGGAAAATGCTGGCCACTCCCGTTGTTGTCCTGCATAGGTATTGGAAAGGCATGATAAGTACAGCAACCTTAACATCAAACAAATATAGCCAAGGTAAACAACATCATCTCCAAATGATAGCTTGAATGTGTTGGTTTCAGCATGCTGTTAAAACAGATATTAAATGGAAGGGAATGTTACCTACAACAGGCTTAACAACCACCAAATATTGCAATTCAAACTGGTATTGTTGAATATGAATAGAATGTAGGTAATGCTTAAAAATCACACTGGATAAATGTGTAAAACTGAAATAAAGGGCATGTGTTAACTACACCAGGCATAACTAGAACCAAATATAGCCGTTCAAACTGGTATTGATGAAGTCGAGCTGCACGGTTTCGACTTGCACATAATGAACATCACATTGTGAATGAATGAAATAAACAAGGCATAAATGATCAGTATAACAACCAAATATAGCCATTAAAAACTAGACAGAGGCTCACTTCAACCAACCTAACAAGCAAATACAGATAAACAGGGCATATGCGTGAAAACTAGACAAATGCTCACTACAACCAATCAAAAAGCAAATACAGATAAACAAGGCATCTGCTTGAAAACTAGACAAATGGTCACTTCAACCAACCTAACAACTAAATACAGATAAACAAGGCATCTGCTTGATAACTGGACAAATGCTCACTGCAACCAACCTAACAACCAACTACAGATAAACAAGGCATCTACTCACTATAGAACACCAAACATAGCCATTCGTGAAACTGAAGTGGACAATTCATACTTAAACACCACATAGCCCTATTGAACATTACATTTTTGCATAACTGAAATAATTAAAGATGACACAGTTAAAACACCGCATGGCAAAAGCTACTACAACAAAGGGTACGGGTTGGCTAGCTAGAAAAAGTAAGATTTGCTGATAGGATGTTGCCTCACTTGTCATGGACGGGATCCTTCCAGTTGGAAGAGCATAGACCCATGGTGCGCTCTCTGATGTTGCAGATGGGCTGTTTCACCTTGGAAGACCCTTTGTGGGTGCCCTCCTTGTGGTCGTTGTCGATGAGATCTGACTTGGCAATTGAGGATCCCAAGCCGCCACCGTAGAATGTGTCCTTCAGAAATGACAAAATGGGCTCGATGGCGTACAAGGATCGCAAATCCTTGACCATGTGGCGGAGGAGATCAGCGGCAGGGCCTTCAACGAGATCAATGGTAGTTAAACCAGAGAGGTTGGGGATGGACCACTTAACCTGTGACATGGCCCGCGTGAAGTCGTCGTTGTCGACGAGCTTGATGTCGTAGCCAGCTTTCCCGAGATACAGTAATACGCTAGCCCGCTGACGTCAAGCCTTTGGCATGGCAATGTAGTCAACATCCTCGCTGGCTTCCACAGTGAGGTGTTGCTCCGGGATCAACAGGTTGGGACAAACGGCGGCCAACTCACCAACGTCCGCCGGAGAGGCCATGATAAACCTCTTTTTGGCCGAACGCTCATCGGGCTTCCCGGGATACGTGGTCGGGCTTAGGCTGCAACTCTCTGGAGTAGGGGATGTGGATCTGGCAGGGAGGGACACCGCATGCCTCATCTTAAAACTCAGGGGGCGATGGTATGGGAATTGCTGGGTAACCTGAACTTAATTATCTAAGCTAGGAGGCACGGGCAGACTGGCAGGCGTTGGCCGCGCCGATGATGGTGGTGGCGGCGAGCTAGGGTTCGAGCAAGGGGGTGGGTGGGGGACTGTGGAGGGGGGCGGGTGGTGTTTGAGGATACACCGTGGCTTCTGAAATTTTTAGTAATGGTGGGTGGAGATGGTGGTGGACGAGGGAGGGCGACGGTTCAAATGCCTCAGCTACTGGAATTTTACTATAAGGTCGGTGGTGGAGGAGTTGGGGCCACGGTTGAAATACTGCGGCTAAATTTGGGTAAAGGAGTTGATGCGGGGCGGGAGCACCCAAGATCGCACACGGTCCAATAGGAATATGCGTTTATGATAATGAGGAAAAGCGGCGGAACCGCCGATTTTTGCATCGCTCAAGGCGGGTAGTTTGTTTTTCGATTTCTAGCTAGCTGGTCTATCGCACACGGTTCATCCTAATTTTTAGACGCAGACGTGGAATTAATCCTAAATAAACTACCCGCCTTTAGCTTGCTCAGGTGGTGATTTTACAGTGCACTAGCATCGCACACGGTTAAGCCACTACCTCCACCCTTGCTCGCGCTTGCGCAGTCGTGATGATTTCACAGTGCACTAGCATCGCACACATGTGTGTACTGATATGTCTCCAACGTATCTACAATTTTTTATTGTTCCATGCTGTTATATTATCATTCTTGGATGTTTTACAATCATTTTATAGCAACTTTATATCATTTTTTGGGACTAACCTATTGACATAGTGCCCAGTGCCAGTTGCTATTTTTTGCTTGTTTTTTGCTTCGCAGGGAATCAATACCAAACGGAGTCCAAACGCAGCGAAACTCTTTGGTGATTTTTTCTGGACCAGAAGACACAAGTTGGGCCAAGAAAGTACCTTAGGGGGGCTCCGAGGGGAGCACAACCCACCAGGGCGCGCCTGGGGGCCCAGGAGCGCCCAGGTGGGTTTTGCCCACCTCGGCCACCTCCCGCACCACCTCTTTGCTCTATAAATACCCCAATATTCTAGAAACCCTATGGGAGTCGATGAAAATCAATTCCAGCGGCCGCAAGTTCCAGAAACCACAGATCCAATCTAGACACCATCACGGAGGGGTTCATCATCCTCATTGGTGCCTCCCCGATGATGCGTGAGTAGTTCATCGTAGACCTACGGGTCCGTAGTTAGTAGCTAGATGGCTTCCTCTCTCTCTTTTGATTCTCAATACAATGGTCTCTTGGAGATCTATTTGATGTAACTCTTTTTGCGGTGTGTTTGTTGGGATCTGATGAACTTTGAGTTTATGATCAGATCTATGTTTTTATCCATGGAAGTTATTTGAGTATTTTGATCTCTTATATGCATGATTACTTATAGCCTCGTATTTCTTCTTAGAATCTTTGGTTTAGTTAGGTCAACTAGATCATTTTTTCTTGCCATGGGAAGAGGTGCTTTGTGATGGGTTTGATCTTACGGTGCTTGATCCCAGTGACAGAAGGGGAACCGACACGTATGTATCGTTGCTATTAAGGATAACAAGATGGGGTCTATTTCTACATAAATAGATCTTGTCTACATCATGTCATCGTTCTTATTGCATTACTCCATTTCTTCATGAACTTAAGACACTAGATGCATGCTGGATAGCGGTCGATGTGTTGAGTAATAGTAGTAGATGCAGGCAGGAGTCGGTCTACTAATCTTGGATGTGATGCCTATATAATGATCATTGCCTAGATATCATCATAATTATTTGAAGTCTATCAATTGCCCAACAGTAATTTGTTTACTCACCGTATGCTATTTTTCTCGAGAGAAGCCACTTGTGAAATCTACGGCCCCTGGGTCTATTTTCTCATCATATATTTTTAGATCTATTTTGCTATTTGCCTTTTTATTTATTTGCCACTTTTATTTTCATATCTATATTATCAAAAACCCAAAAATACCTTGCTAAATTTTATTTGCTTTTATTTGCATCTATCAATCTATTACAACTTTCTCATGTCCGTTTGCCAATTTCTGGAGCCGTTACCCGAAAGGGATTGACAACCCCTTTAACACGTCGGGTTGCAAGTATTTGTTCTTTGTGTGTAGGTGTTGTTTACGTAGTGTTGCTTGGTTCTCCTATTGGTTCGATAACCTTGGTCTCATCACTGAGGGAAATACATGCCGTTGCTGTGCTGCATCATCCCTTCCTCTTTGGGGAAATACCGATGTAGTTCAAGCAAACATCAAAAGGAATTTCAGGTTTTGTTTTTGGGGAGACATCATCAACATCTACCAGGTTCCTAATCACAAATCTCATCTCCTTGCAATTTACATTATTTGCCATTTGCCTCTCCCCCACTTCACAAAAATTTGCCGTTTTATTCGCCTTCTTTTCCGTTTGCCTTTTTCTCGTCAGATCTCTTGTTTGCTTGTGTTGCCATGTATGTTCTATTTGCTTTCATCTTTGCTTGCTAAAAATCTATTGATATGGATCCTCATCCACTTGCTAATCTTTTTAAAAGATCCAATTTTGACGAACCAATTGTTAGTGAATTGAATTCACTAGATTATCTTTATGAAGTTTTGCTTGAGATTTATGAATCTGAAAATTGTGATGAAGTGTTAAACAAAGAAATTCATGAAGTGATTCATGATAGCTCCTTGAATGAAAAGCATGATTGCAATGATTTTACTATAAATTCTATTAATGTCAATTGTGTCAGTGATATACAAAACCCCAAGCTTGGGGATGCTTGTTTTGATATGTCTACTACTTATTGCAATGATCATGATTGGGGTGATAATGTTTCTTATGATCTTGAAAATTTATTTAAGCCTCATGATGATTATGATATTGATAATAATGTTTGCAATAATATTGAAAGTGGGTTTGGAAGAGCGTCAACTTTAGGTAAAAATAATCACACTATTTTGGAAGGGTGTCAACTTTGTATGCATGTGGATCATGAAGAGAATATTTTATGTGATAGTTATATTGTTGAATTTGATTATGATCCTACATGTAATTATTATGAGAGAGGAAAATATGGTTGTAGAAATTTTCATGTTACTAAATTACCTCTTGTTATGTTGAGATTGCTATTGTTTCTTTCTTCTTCCTTGCATATGCTAGATATTTCTTGTCTTGATAATTTGTTTGCTTATAAAATCCCTATGCATCAGAAGTATGTTAGACTTAAATTTGTTTGTCACATGTATTATGATGCTCTCTTTGTGTTTCAATTCTTGTCTTTCATGCGAGCATCATAAAAAATATCAATGCCTAGCTAAGGGCATAAAACGATGGCGCTTGTTGGGAGGCAACCCAATGAATAAAATTTATTTTTGTCTTTTTATTTCTGTTCTTGAGTGTTTGCACAATTATGCTACTGTTATGATTGTGTTCTTTATGTTTTAATTTGTGTTTGTGCCAAGCAAAGCCTTTGGGATAGCTTTGGTGATGGTTGATTTGATCTTGTTGGAAAAGAGAAACTTTTGTGTCCAGTAAAATAATTTTAGAAATTCACAGAAGTGATGAAAAATTCTGAATTGTTTACACAAGATTTATATACAAATTGCCTCTGTTATCCTAATTTTTCAGAATTTTTAGAGTTACAGAAGTATGAGAACAATTCGTATCTTTGCAGACTATTTAGTTATTGACAGACTCTGTTTTCTTTGCATTGTGTGCTTATTTTGATGAATCTATGGTTTGTATCGGAGGTTATAAGCCATGGTAAAGTTAGAATACAGTATATATAATGCAAGAACAAAATTTGAATGGGTTTTCTACAGTACTTAAAGTAAAGATTGGTTTTCTTATACTAACGGATCTCACGAAGGTTTTGTTGAGTTTTGTGTGATTGAAGTTTTCAAGTTTTGGGTGAGATTACGATGGATGAAGGAATAAGGAGTAAGAAGAGCCTAAGCTTGGGGATGACCCATGGCACCCCAAGCCATTATCCAAAGAGAAGCAAGCAACTAAGCTTGGGGATGCCCGAGTGGCATCCCCTCTTTCTTCTAACGACCATCGGTATTTTACTTGGAGCTATATTTTTATTCATCACATATCATGAGTTTTGCTTGGAGCGTCTTGTATGATATGAGTCTTTGATTGTTTTGCTTTTTATTTTAAGTCATGAATCCTTGCTGGACACACCTATTTGAGGGATCCAAAATTATGCTATGACTTGTTAGAATTGCTCTCTATGCTTCACTTAAATCTTTATGAGCTATGGAATTGCTCTAGTACTTCACTTATATCTTTTTGAGCATGGTGCGCTTTAGTATTTTTGAAGAAATGCTCTCATGCTTCACTTAGATTTATTTGAGAGTTAGTAATTTTTTTAGAAATTCTCTCTTGCTTCGCTTAAATTATTTTGAGAGAAGAAAATTTTTATGCTGATGTTCTTCACTTAGATTTGTTTGAGCTATCAAAAGCAACACATTAAATTAGTCCCAAAGTGATAGATATTCAAGAGGGATATAATAAAAACTTTCATGAAGATCATTGGACAAAATAAACTTGATTCCTTATAATAGTTTTGTGATATGTTGATATAATATGTGAGTCATATTGATGAGTAATTAAGCTTTAGTAAGAATATTGGTGTTAAGGTTTGTGATTCCCTATGCAAGCACGAAAGTCAATAGTTATGCAATGAAATTACATCCTACTTGTGGTGCATTATTCGGTGTTAGTTATGCTTAATGCTCGCTTATGAGATTTTTTGTTTCTTGGTTCGAAGCTTCTCAATCTTTTGCTAGCCTTCATTTGCACTAAGTATGATCACTACTTGTGCATCCAAAATCCTTAAACCAGTTTTGCCATATGAGTCCACTATACCTACCTATATGCGGTATTTCCATGCCGTTCTAAGCAAATCTGTATGTGCCATCTCTAATTTCAAAATAAATTTCTCTTTTGTGTGCTCGTACCGCTCATGAAACGGTAGGGGGTGGCTGATATATTTCCATGCTAGATGTGTTATTCTCAAGATGAGTGTTTGTTCACTTGTCATTGCACAAGAGTACGGCAAAGGTATTAGGGATGCCCAGTCCCGAAATGAAAAATGAATTTACTTTATGTTGTCAAATAATAAATTCCTTGGAAAGTGTTGGTATGGAGGGCACCCGTGGATACGGCTAGCCATGGAAAGTGAAAGTATGGTGGAAAAAGGAATAAACTTTATTTTCTGTTTGGGAACCGCCTATGATATATCTAGCATGGAAAGTATTGGGAACTACTTGATCGTTTTCTTTGACAGGAAAAGCATGTCACCCAAAATGTTTTATCTCTACTTTTTTCGCTTTGAGCTCTGGCAGCTCTATAAATCCCTACTTCCCTCTGCGAAGGGCCTTTCTTTTACTTTGTGCAATTTTTATTTTGAGTCTCCATCTTCTCTTATAAAGCACCAACTAAGGGGCACTATGATCGTACTTGAGCATTGGGTGTAGCTAATATGCGGGTGCGTTTCATGAATGGATCAATGATTGAGCATAATGGGCTAGGGATAACTTGCTTTAGTGTTGATATTTTGAAAGACATGGTTGCTTGTTGATATGCTTGAGTATTGAAATCTTCATTTCAAAACTAGACTATTGCTTTGAATCATATAAAAGTCCAAATGTCCGTGCTACAAAGAAAAGAATATGTGATGAACATGTTAGGCAGCATTCCACATCAAAAACTCTGTTTTTATCATTTACCTACTCGAGGACGAGCATGAATTAAGCTTGGGAATGCTAATACTTCTCCAATGTATCTATAATTTTTGATTGTTCCATGCTGTTATATTATCATTCTTGGATGTTTTACAATCATTTTATAGCAACTTTATATCATTTTTTGGGACTAACCTATTGACATAGTGCCCAGTGCCAGTTGCTATTTTTTGCTTGTTTTTTACTTTGCAGGAAATCAATACCAAACGGAGTCCAAACGCAGCGAAACTTTTTGGTGATTTTTTCTGGACCAGAAGAGACAAGTTGGGCCAAGAAACTACCTGAGGGGGGCTCCGAGGGGAGCACAACCCACCAGGGCGCGCCTGGGGGCCCAGGCGCGCCCAGGTGGGTTGTGCCCACCACGGCCACCTCCCGCACTGCCTCTTTGCTCTATAAATACCCCAATATTCCAGAAACCCTAGGGGAGTCGACGAAAATCAATTCCAGCCGCCGCAAGTTCCAGAAACCACAAATCCAATCTAGACACCATCACGGAGGGGTTCATCATCCTCATTGATGCCTCTCCGATGATGCGTGAGTAGTTCATTGTAGACCTACGGGTCCGTAGTTAGTAGCTAGATGGCTTCCTCTCTCTCTTTTGATTCTCAATACAGTGGTCTCTTGGAGATCTATTTGATGTAACTCTTTTTGCGGTGTGTTTGTTGGGATCTGATGAACTTTGAGTTTATGATCAGACCTATGTTTTTATCCATGAAAGTTATTTGAGTCTTTTGATCTCTTATATGCATGATTACTTATAGCCTCATATTTCTTCTTCGAATCTTTGGTTTAGTTAGGCCAACTAGATCGATTTTTCTTGCCATGGGAAGAGGTGCTTCGTGATGGGTTCGATCTTACGGTGCTTGATCCCAGTGACAGAAGGGGAACCGACATGTATGTATCGTTGCTATTAAGGATAACAAGATGGGGTCTATTTCTACAAAAATAGATCTTGTCTACATCATGTCATCGTTCGTATTGCATTACTTCATTTCTCCATGAACTTAATACACTAGATGCATGCTGGATAGCGGTCGATGTGTGGAGTAATACTAGTAGATGCAGGCAGGAGTCGGTCTACTAATTTTGGACGTGATGCCTATATAATGATCATTGCCTGGATATCGTTATAATTATTTGAAGTTCTATCAATTGCCCAACAGTAATTTGTTTACCCACCGTATGCTATTTTTCTCGAGAGAAGCCACTAGTGAAATCTACAGCCCCCGGGTCTATTTTCTCATCATATATTTTCAGATCTATTTTGCTATTTGCCTTTTTATTTATTTGCCACTTTTATTTTCAGATCTATATTATCAAAAACCCAAAAATACCTCGCTGAATTTTATTTGCATCTATCAATCTATTACAACTTTCTCATGTCCGTTTGCCAATTTCTGGCGCCGTTACCCGAAAGGGATTGACAATCCCTTTAACACGTCGGGTTGCAAGTATTTGTTCTTTGTGTGCAGGTGTTGTTTACGTAGTTTTGCTTGGTTCTCCTACTGGTTCGATAACCTTGGTCTCATCACTGAGGGAAATTCCTATCGTTGTTGTGCTGCATCATCCCTTCCTCTTTGGGGAAATACCGACATAGTTCAAGCAAACATCATGTACCTCCACCCTTGCCCGTGCTTTGCGCAGTCATGGTGATTTCACAATGCACTAGCATCGTACACGGTTAACCAGTGCACCCATGTTCGTTGAGCGTCATCCGAGTCTTCATACATAGCACCATTTGGCAGCAAAAAAACGTGAGGGTCAAAAGACAACCACACCAGCATGTGGCCCAAATATATATGAAAGAAAAGGGTGGTGTGTGATGTTCAAATTTCCAATGCATAACTTTGACCGTGCGGGCCCACGATTGGGCGCATCGTCAAAGATCAATGAGAGGGGCCAGAAGTCAACAACCACCTGGAAGTGGCCAAATATATGTAGGAATATAGGGTGTGATGTTTAAATACACAATGCACAACTTTGGTGGCACCTGCCTCGCAAACCGGAAAGCCCCCTTGGATATATCTATAATGACATAAGGTCGTAGCTAGCTAGCTAGGGTTCTTGCCCCACCTCCCACTTCGTGTCAGCAGGACGGATGCACGTACTGATACTTTGGTCATACATGCATGTCGCCATGACCTACCATAAGACGGAATAGTGAATCTATCGCTTGGTGAAATGACCACTGTTATTGTCGATAAAAAATGGATAGAATATATATATACACCGCTTGGGCCAATAGATTGGACCATCGTAAAAAATCGCACGAGAGGGGCCACAAAACCAGCACCGCCTGCATGCGGCCCAAAATGATGTACGTTGGAAGGGGTGATGTGTTTTCAATATCAAATAATGTACAATTTAGATGTGGCGTCTGCCTCTCGATACAGACAACCACCATGAAAGCCAGGTAATTAAGGACGAGATAGGTAGGGTACGGTGTCGGACCAACCCACCAATCTGAGCTTATGGGAGGGAATCCTGAGAACACATGAGCTCGAACGTTGCTCGAACATGTGACAGTGACCCTCCCTAACACGAACTAGGAGGAATCCATTCATGGCCAAACCCCCCTCGTTATTGGTCAAAGGGATGACATATATAGACCCCGGGGAGCCCACAGATATGCGTGTCATCACAAAAAACTGCACAAGGGAGACATGGTCAATCAGAAGAACCCCTATACCCTGCATGCGGCACAAAAATATGTATGGGTGGTGTGTGATGTGTTCAAATCCCCATTGCACAACTTTGATGGGGCACCAACTACATTACAAACCGAACACCGTACCCCCAAGCCAGGTTCAAGACGTACGATGTTAGATCCCCAACTTTGAGGTGGGGGAGGGGTTGTCGTCCAACGCATGTGCTCAAACTTGATTTGGTCTAACATGGAACACAGAGCAATAGGAAACCGTCATGGTCAAACCCTTCTCGTACATTGGGTCAAAGGGATAGATTGTGTGGGCCCCCCTCATTATCGGACAAGGATGATATATATAGACCTCGGGGAGCCCACAGATATGTGTGTCATCTATAAACCGCACAAGGGAGACATGCTCGATCAGAAGACCCCCTATACCCTGCATGCGGCCTGAAAAAATGTATGGGTGGTGTGTGATTTGTTCAAATCCCCAATGCACAACTTCGATGGGGCACCAACTACATTAGTAACATTACAAACCAAAAATCGTACCCCCAGCCAGGTTAAAGACATACGATGTCGATTCCGCAACTTTGAGGCGGGTGGGGGGTAGGGGGGTGTCGTCTAACACATGTGCTCAAACTTGTTTTGGTGTAACATGGCACACAGAGCAAGAGGAAACCATCATAGTCAAACCCTTCTCGTATGTGGGTCAAAGGGATAGATTGTGTGGGCCTACAGATCTCGGTCATTCTCCAATTTTTGAGAACAAGAAATAACGAAAAAAACATATTCTACAAGTTACCAAAACAAGGATCCCAAGGTTTATATAATCGTCATGACAGGTCACTATAGACACATTTAGATGATAAATGTCTACAATGACCGTATCATGGCGCTTTAATGAAGCTTGAGATATGCAACTTCCCACGGGTCACCCATCCTTAGACTCCACCATCCCCAGCAAGCTTAACTTCTGTGTTCTATTCGACTCGGCTAGCGGATGGGAAGCCGCCCCTTGCTGATAAGACTTGCCTCCTTGCCTTTAAGGCATTTCATGCTGGTCACCGTATGGGACCTACTCCCTACTATCACACATGTTTGTGCTTTTAGAAACTGTGTGCAATCTTTACATGGCTGGTGTGTCGCCGCCTAGCCTTCTATGAGCACTGACACTGGCAGTGGGAAACTGATGGGAGAAGAGGCAGGAAACCGATGGGAGGAGTGGCGGGAAATGCTAGCTTGTTTGGATATATAACATCATTAATATGTAAAACTTAGTAAAGAAGGAAGCGCGAGCTAGCATGACACATTCGCACAGTGCTTACCCACGGGTGCCAGACGGTTGACCAGAACTGCTTTAAATATTCAGGGTTCGCTTGGCCTTTTTTATACATTATAATAAGTTTTATAAGCATTAATTTAATGTGCATAATTCAAATTAGTGCACCAAAACGGCTACAACCATCTCAGCGTCTAGCTCGGCCTTGAACATTGAGAATCTAGGTTTTTAAATCCCCATAAATCCAAAACTCAACCAAAAATTGTGAAACTTGGCATGGTGTCACGACATGGCGCATATATGTCATGGAAAAAAATTGTCCATTTTGGGGCAAGTTTTATTACCAGCCTCTTAGAAACCAGAGCTTCTCTTAAGAAGCATCATGGTTTCGATAGGGAAATGTGTCCCCCTTGTGGGTGAAACGATAATCGGTGCCTCTTCTCGCCTTGTATTTTTTTTCTATAGGCAACATGGAATGACAGGATATCCGTGCCAAAATTTAAAATTATTCAGGGTTGGTTTGGCCTTTTTATAGATTAATTGAGTTTCCTAGGCATTTATGTCCATAATTCAAATCTGAACTACAAATACATGCTCCAGTGCACCAAAATGGCTAGAAAAATCATACACGTGTCCTTGGGTGCATGTTTATGTCCCTTGCAAGGAATGGGAATGAATTACAACCATCTCGGCGTCCTGGCTCGTCCTCAACCATTGGGAATCTCGGTTTTTAAATCCCCGTAAATCCAAAACTCACCAGAAAATGATGAAAGTTGGCACGGTGTCACGACATGGCACATATATGTTGTGGTAAAAAAATTCCAATTTGGGCCAAGCTTTATTACAAGCCTCTTACAAACTGGAGCTTCTCGCAAGAACCCTCATGGTTTCAATAGGGAAACATGTCCCCCTTGTGGGCGAAACAATAATCGCTCCCTCTTCTCGCCTTGTATTTTTCTACAGGCAACAAGGAACAACGGGAGATTCCTGCTGAACTTTGAAATTATTCATCGTTCGTTTGTCCTTTTTATACATTAATTGAGTTTTCTAGGCATTTAATGTCCATAATTCAAATCTGAACTACAAATACATGCTCCAGTGCACATAAATGTCTAGAAAAATCGTACATGTGTCCTTGGGTGGATGTTTAGGTCCCATGCAAGGAATGGGAATGAATTCAACCATCTCGACATCCTGGCTCGGTTCTCAAACATTGGGAATCTCAATTTTTAAATCTCCGTAAATCCAAAACTCACCAGAAAATCATGAAACTTGGCATGGTGTCACGACATGGCACATAAGTCGTGGTAAATAAATTGTCCAATTTGGGCCAAGCTTTATTACATGCCTCTTACAATCCGGAGGTTCTCGCAACCCTTGCATGGTTCTGGTAGGGAAATGTGCCCCTCTTGTGGGCAAAAGAATAATCGCTACCTCTTGTCGCCTTGTATTTTGTTTTCTACAGGCAACATAGAATAACAGGAGTTTCGTGCTGAAATTTGAAACTATTCAGGGTTCGTTTGTCCATGTTATATACTAATTGAGTTTTCTAGGCACACTATTAGTGTGAGAAAAAGTGCCATCAGATATAGAAACAGTAGTGGTAATACTGCTACTGGGGGCCCCATCCAGAGCAAGAATGGGGATTTCCAGCTGGTATTTCCACTTGAGGGTTTGGTTGATGGATGTAAGACCCGACCTCAAACGGTCAAGTCTCTGTGTATCTGTGCCATCCCTACATCAGTATGCTGGTGTGGGTGCAACAAACCCTGGGTCTGTTGCCCTGACTGTGCACAGGCATGAGAACAAGATTACAACACCAAGGCCGTGTCAAGATACAAGAGACCAAGATCTTCGAAGAAACAACATGTTGATTAAGAAGGCCAAGACCAAGACAGAGAAGCGACACACCACCGGGAGAAAAGCCTCCCTTGCCGGGCAGGCGGACCTGGCAAGGACAAGGGCTCCCTCGGAGGAAAGCATTCAAGACGTCTTGGCAGGGCCTGCCGGGACTCACGAGGGTAAAGACACCTCACCAAGCCATCTCACCACGACCCACGTCATTGATCAATGCTGTGTCAAGCCGCAAAGTTACTAAGTGGCAGCCATTCGCCACATGGCGGCCTCTTTCTATAGGAAATACCTACAGATGACACCCGTCCTGCGACGTTTCAAGCAAGCAGGCATGGAGCTGGCAAGACGACCCCAGCAAGGCTTACCGGGCAAGCAATGATGTGATGTTGAGCGGTGCATTTAACGCACTCTGTCAGCCTGCAGAATTAGGTATGATAGCACTGTTTGCTATCTTATCAGTGCATAATGACTGTTTTGCCACTGTGGTGACCCCTTAACCTATAAAAGGAGGCCCATGGCAACCGTAGCAAGGGTTGGGAAGTTGACCATCCCCACGCTCGTACGCGCGTAGTCACTGCCTCCCTAGGGCGAGCCTGCCGGACAAGTGTACTACACTCCACCACCACTTTTCCACCATCAATCCACCAAAGTAGGAGTAGGGTTTTACGCCTTGTGGCGGCCCGAACCTGGGTAAAATTGCCCGTGCGATCTCTGCCGTGCTGCCCCACGTTCTTTTGCTCTTTGTGCAACGCGACATCTCCCCTGCCGAACCAGCAAGGGGCCCCTTGGCCCCATAGGTGGCCATGGTTTCCCGCGACATCTTTGGCGTGCCAGGTAGGGGGATCGCTTGCACGAACTTGAAAGCATGTGAAGCGCGTCATCTTCATCACCATCTTCGTCTTCGATGGCGCCATCGGCAATGGCGACCAAGAAGAAGCCCGGTGCTGCTACTCACCGATCCACCTCGAAGGCGCCGCCGCCCGCAGCCACCAATGCTGCGGGGGACGCGGAGGCGCACGAGAGTGTGGACGCCGCTCGGGCTCTTGTCGGGGCAGGCGGCACCGTCACCACTTCCCCTACGGTCGAATCAGGAGCAGGAGACGCCGGAGGAGAGCAACATCAGCAACACCCCGATGGCCACTCTCCGCGAGGTACGGGTGAAGGGGTTACTCCATCCACACTCCTTCCCCTCGCCGACGGGCACAGCCACAACAATGGCGCTCGGTCCGGGGCGAATCGCCGCCCTCCGGCCGCCCCTACCATGGGGGTAGCCGCGGCACGTGCACCTCCCCCGGGACGAGTCGACCAGGCTGCTGCGCCTAGTGGAGCTGCTGACCCTCAAGCGCCATCACCGCGCCCCCATGCCATCCAGGTGGCCGCCCCGCAACAGCGGGGACATGACACGGTCACTGCTGGCCCCGTCAGGAGCCGAGCGACGGCGCGATCTGCGTCATCATCGCCCATCCCAAGTACTGCTACGGAGGCCATGGCGCGGGCTCAAGTGCTGCTGAGGTTTCCGCCAACGGCCGAGCAGATGGATGAATGGCGTGCCACCATCCAGAGCCTGCTCAGCTTCGCCGAGGTTGGGGGCTCGCAGCGAGCTGGCCCGCCATGGACTCCCCAAGCGACGACAACGGCCCGTGCTGCTGGTCGTACGAAAGGGGCCACCCCCACGGTACAATCCCCGCCACGGCAGCTAGCGCGGGCGCAGTGGAATCAAGAACCTGATGGCGTCTTGACGGCCTCTTTTGACCCTCAAGCGCATCCAGGCCGGCAGCGTGCCCCGGAGGACAGGCGAAGGAGAGACATGCGCGTTGTCGTTGAGCAACGCCGCGATGCCCACCGCCGGGCCAATGGTTGTGACGGTCCCGACGTCAACGAGCCTGCACTCGATACTGGCGGGTACCTACCTTTCGAGGTTGGGTGCCCAACCTTTACTCGTGAGCTGCGGCAAGTCCGTTGTCGTCCGTCAGCATGTTCAAGCCAGAGATACCCGAGAAGTACGATGGGAGGCTGAACCCGGCAGAGTTTCTGAGCATCTACGCCATCACTGTTCAAGCTGCCGGGGGAAGAGATGAGAAGGTATTCGCCAACTACTTCCCTTTGGCTCTCAAGTCCAATGTGAGGTCTTGGCTGATGCACCTGCCAGAGAACTCCATTTCGTCATGGGCTGATTTGTGCCATGAGTTCATTGGCGCCTTCACTAGCGGCCATCAAGAACCAGGTCGGCCCAGCAATCTGCAGCTTCTTCAGCAGAAAGAAGGAGAGACTCTCCGGAAGTATTTGCAGAGATTTAGCAGAGTCCACAGAAACATCCCAAATATCCATCCAGCAGCTGTGATAGCTGCCTTCCAGTCCAATGTGCGCAACTGCAAGATTCGTTCCAAGATGAATGTACGGTTGCCCAAGACTATGAAGGAACTTTACACCTTGGTGGATAAGTGTGCTCGGATGGAGGAGGGAAGAAAACTGCCCGTAGAGGAGGATTGCATTAATGTTGATTCAGAGGATGATGACGAGTCCACCAGTCAGAAGAAGAGCAAGAAGCGCAATAAGAAGCGCAAGGATAAGACAGTAATGTCTGTTGAAGGGTCGGGTATCCCTAGTACCGGCAAGAAGGTTAAGGCCGAAACCCCCGGCAAGGAAGCTGCCGTGTGCTCTGACTGTCGGGAGGCCGCGGCCGCCGAAAAGCCGGGAAAGGTGATGGACCGTACTGCAAGATCCATCGGACCAAGGGCCACGACCTTCAAGAGTGTTATCAGGTTGAGCAGCTTGTCAAGAGACAGAAAGCAGAATATGAGAAGCATGACAAGGAAAAGGGATAGGATGTTGCTGGCGGTAAGGGTCGTGGCGGTGAAGTAAATCGCCCCAGCAGACCTTTTCGGAACAAAGGGAAACCCGCCAGGGATCGAGAGAAGGAAGCCTGTGGTGATGAGAGTGATGAAGGGGATGAAGAGGAAACCAGTGAGCAGGAGTTCCAGAAGGCCACTGACGCCCAGTGCATTAACGGGGGTGCGTTCCTACACGCCTCTCACCGCCAACTCAAGCGGTGGGCGCATGAGGTTAATGTCGTGGAACTAGCGCCAGGGGCCCGGAAACCACTCAAATGGTCACGCACGCCCATCATTTTTTACGAAGAGGATCATCCTGACCGCACCACCTCGGTAGGATGTTTGCTGTTGTTGGTCTCTCCAACAATCCGCAACCTCAAGGTCATGAAGATGTTGGTGGACGGCGTGGCCGGGTTGAATCTGATTTCCCCAAAGGTTATCAGCAAGCTTCAGATAGCAACGGATGAGTTAAAAGTCACCGACACGTTTCAAAGAGTTAATCCCGACAGGAGTCATCCTAAGGGAAAGATCACGTTGCCTGTGACATTTGGGGAAGAGCTGAACTACCAGACTAAAAAGATTGTGTTAGATGTGGTTGACCTCCCCTTGCCTTACAATGAATTCCTTGGACGCCCACCCCTTGCTAAGTTCATGGTGGCATCCCACTATGCCTACAACGTCTTGAAGATGCCAGGGCCAGTTGGAGTCATTTCCATCCCATCAGATGAGAAAGACGCAATCATTTGTGTGGACAAGATGTACCGGGATGTAGTCGCGGGAGAGGCAGCAGCAGTGGCAGTTCCCGCCAAGGAGAATAGAGGGAAGAAGAAGGATAGTAAGGGCTCCGGCAAGGAATTCGGGAAGCGCGCCTCTTGGGAGTGCGCTGCACCTGTTGATGACTTGCCGGAGAGTTCCAACAGCAAGAGATCCAAGGTTGCTGCTCCACAAGTGAAGAAGGTCCCGGCAGGGCTGGCTGGCGTTGATGGTACTTTCACCATCAGCGCCACCCTTGATGACAAATAGGAAAGCGCGCTTTTTGCCTTCCTGCGGGCGAATATCGATGTGTTTGCATGGCAACCGTCTGATATCCCCGGTGTTCCCAGGGAGGTAATCGAGCACCACCTTGTTGTCTGCCCACATGCCCAACCTGTCAAACAGAAAGTCCGGAAGCAGGCCTTGGAGAGGCAGCAGTTCATTACAGAGGAGATCAAGAAACTTGAGGCAGCTGGTTTGGTCAGAGGAGTGCTGCATCCAACGTGGTTAGCAAATCCAGTGGTTGTCCGGAAGGCCAATGGGAAATGGAGACTTTGCATAGACTTCACAGATCTCAACAAGGCTTGCCCGAAAGACCCATTTCCCTTTCCGCGCATCGACCAGATCGTGGACTCCACTTCAGGCTGCGATTTGCTCTCCTTTTTGGATGCATATTCTGGGTATCATCAAATCTTCATGTCCAAGGAAGACGAAGAGAAGACCTCATTCAACACCCCGTGTGGTACGTACTGTTTTATCCGCATGACTTTCAGATTAAAGAGTGCCGGGTCTACTTTTGCAAGGGCAGTACAGATTGGTTTTGGGCCACAGCTGCACAGAAACATTGAGGCTTATATGGATGATATTGTGGTCAAAACCAAGGACAGATCAACCCTTATCCAGGATTTGGAGGAGACATTTGCCAATTTGTCCAAGATCAACTTGAAGCTCAACCCGGAGAAGTGTGTATTTGGTGTTCCCTCCTGCAAGCTGGTCGGGTAATTTGTATCCCATCGGGGGATCGAAGCCAGCCCCGATAAGATCCAAGCCATCGAACAGATCCAAGCACCAAAGATGGTCAAAGATGTAAGGCGTCTGGCAGGGTGCATTGCCACGCTAAGCAGATTCATTTCCAAGTCTGCCGAGCGCGCCTTGCCGTTCTTCAAAATCTTGAAGAAGGCAGGGCCCATGAAGTGGACTCCAGAAGCAGATGCGGCTTTGCAAGAGTTGAAGGCCTAACTATCTTCTGTGCCCACCTTGGTTGCTCCCAAACTGCAAGAGCCGTTGCTGTTATACTTGGCGGCAACCAATCAAGTGGTTAGTGCAGCCTTGGTGGCGCAGCGGGAAGTGGATGAAACAGAGAGTGAGCAAAGACCGGTAGAGTCAGATAGGGATCAGGACAGAGATAAGCACGGCAGCGAAGACAACCCCAAGGACACAGCAAGGAAGAAAGTGGTGCAGTGCCCAGTGTACTTCGTCAGTTCCCTGCTATAGGGGGCTAGATCAAGGTACTCTGGTGTGCAAAAGTTGATATTTGGCCTCATCATGGCCTCAAGGAAACTGCACCACTACTTCCAAGCCCATGAGATCACGGTTATCACTCGCTTCCTGTTGCAAAGGATACTCCGGAACCCTGAGGCTACCGGCAGAATAGTGGAGTGGGCTTTGGAGTTATCTAGTTTTGGTTTAAAGTTTGAGTGCACATCAACAATCTAGAGCAGGGCATTGGCAGAGTTTATTGCAGAATGGACGCCAACCCCCGATGAGGAAGTGCCAGAAACAGTTATCCCCGGCAAGGAGGCGCCCCAAGAATGGATCATGTATTTTGATGGTGCTTTTTCCCTACAAGGTGCAGGGGCTGGCGTGCTTCTCATCGCTCCCTCCGGGGAACACTTGAAGTACGTCATCCAGATGCATTTTGCCAGGGAAGAGGCAACCAAAAATACAGCAGAGTATGAAGGGCTCCTTACCGGGCTCAGGATTGCCGCAGAATTGGGAATCAAGAAGCTGATCATTCGAGGAGACTCACAACTTGTGGTGAGACAAGTCAACAAGGATTACCAAAGTCCATTGATGGAGGCATACGTTGAGGAAGTGAGAAGATTAGAGGAGTGCTTTGACGGGTTGCAAACAAAGCACATACCTCGTGCGAAAAACAGCATAGCTGATCACATGTCAAAGTGTGCTGCCAAAAAGGTTCCTGTGGAACCAGGAACTTTTGTTGTCCATCTTACTCAGCCCACCATATCCCCAGCAACAATGGCCCGGAAAAGGAGAAAGCTGGACTCCGGTAAGCCTCTTCCGGTAGAGCCATCTGCTCCTGGCAGGGACCCTGCCGGAAACAACTCCTCACAACCTGTCGGACCGCACCCTCCAGCCGGACCCATGGTCCCTACGAATGAGGAATGTGCCCCCGCAGTTGAGGAGGTGCCGCTAGTCCTTGTTGCCGAGCCCCAGGCTCCAACTTGGGCAAGGCACATAGTCCACTTTCTCCAAACCAGAGAATTCCCCAATGACCAAGGTGAGGCTGAAAGAGTAGCCCGGAGGGCCAGTATGTACCAGTTTGTCGATGACACTCTATACATAAGGAGGCCCAACGGTGTGAAATTGAAGTGCATCTGCCAATAAGAAGGGAAGGAACTGCTGGATGAGATACACAAAGGCATGTGCGGCTCCCACATTGGATCATGGGCGCTGGTTGGGAAAGCATTCCGGCAAGGATTCTATTGGCCCACAGCCCTCCAAGATGCGGTTGAGCTAGTCACCAAATGTGAAGCCTGTCAGTTCCATTCCAAGAAAATCCACCTGCCTGCCCAAGCTCTTCAGACAATCCCTTTATCATGGCCATTTTCGGTCTGGGGGCTCGATATCCTCGGCCCTTTCCCCCGAGCGATCGGGGGCTTTGAATTCTTGTTCGTTGCTATTGACAAGTTTACAAAGTGGCCGAAAGTTACTGCCGTGAGAAAGGTGACTGCTCAATCAGCTATCAAGTTCTTGAAAGATTTGGTGTGTCATTTTGGAATCCCGGCAAGGATCATTACCGACAACGGCACCCAATTCACGAGCCGCGCCTTCATGCAATATGTTCATGCCCTCGGAAGCAAGATCTCGTTTGCTTCTGTTGCACATCCCAGAAGAAATGGGCAAGCTAAGAGGGCGAACACTGAAGTGCTGCGGGGACTCAAAACAAGAACTTTTGATACGATGCAGAAGCACGGCAGGCGGTGTATCGATGAGCTGCCGGTAGTTCTATGGTCCCTCAGAACGACACCAAATCGAGCTACCGGGCAGACTCCTTTTTCCCTGGTCTATGGGGCGGAAGCAGTTATCCCCACGGAACTCATTTATGGGTCGCCTCGAGTGCTTGCCTACGATGAAGTAGCGCAAGATTAGCACCGGCGTGACGACCTTGTGCTACTCGAGGAGAACCGTCTCTGGGCTGCTACGCGTGCTGCATGCTATCAGCAAGCCCTGCATCGCTATCATAGCCGTAGGGTTCATGCCCGGTGTTTTGAGGAAGGCGACCTTGTCGTTAGGCGCGTTCAGTCCGCCAAGGGTACAAACAAGTTGTCACCGAAGTGGGAAGGCCCTTACCAGGTAGTACGAGTCACCAGACCTGGCGCAGTCCGTCTGGAGACCAGAGATGGCATTCAATTGCAAAACTCATGGAATATTGAGCATCTCCGCAAGTTCTACCCGTAAGGCGCGGCTGTTGGGCCTTGCCCGGCAGCCACCCTTTTGTACAGGCCTTGCCTCAGTTGCATGTAACCCCTTGTACAAAGCCAGGTGATGACCCTGAGCACCAGAGAAATTAATGAAGCGCTGGGGGGGCCCCGACCAAGTTGCATGCATGCATAAGCATTCCAAGAGCATTTGCACAAGCATTTCATGAGCATTTGCATATGGATATAGATAGGATCGCATCGAACATCATTCTAATCTGCATAAAGCTGCAGGTTCCTGCCGAGAACTCGGTTTCTGCAAGAAGATGGGGAGATGAACCAACGCTGTGATCCCCGGCGAACCAAACAGATAAGTTCTACCTCTTGTCCATAAGTGTTCTGTAAGCTAAAACTTGTGCATAAGAAAACCCCACCACTCTTCAAAACTTAGGTGCTCCCGTCCCTGGCTCGAATGTTGCTTCAGCCTGGATGGTCGTAGTGGTCTTTGATGAAAAGGAGTTGGCGAGGGGGCTGGTCCCTCTATTTCTTGCCGGTAGGCTCAGTTCCCCGGTAACAAAGAAAGGGTACCTGCAGGATAGCCTGCTGGGGAAAACTCATTCATTTAAAATAAAGAGGCATTTCACCTCTGCGTGGACATATACATGCACGAGTTCCCGGCAAGGTTCATCTTTTTCATTAATATGCTGGTCATACAAGTACAAACCTTACAGAACACAGATATGGACTCGAGAGATTACATTATTTGAACTAAAATTTGGGAAATGCCGGCAAGTTTAAGATTGAAAAAAGATAAGTGCCCTGTAATCTCCTCTTTTCGTTTTCCCTCCACCAGGCACTGCGGTGGAAGGAGGAAAAGACGAGAAAGGGCACCCAAGCAGGAGCCCATCCCGGTCCCGTTGCAACCCACCTGGCGCAGCATGACAAGACCGGGAGTGGCGAGGCTGCGAAGGAGGAGCGCGGGAGCAGGGCGGCGTTCCCTGGTCACCACCTCCAGGACCAGCAAGAAGCCCCGGCTTGGGCCACGGTAGAGTCATCCACCAAAGCTCAGCCGGAAGACTGCTAGAGGGGAGGCGAAGACACCAAGGGAACATCCCTCCCCGGCTGTCACCCAAGGAGGCTGGTGATGATGGTGCTGGGGAGGGAGGGGAAGAGCGCAAAGACGAGGGGTTAGGTCCTCGGTCAGAGGCGAAGGCATCCACGCCATCGTACTCCGACCTGACCTCCCACCACCCGCCTTCTCCGCCTTCCCTCATTTTCTCTCTGTCACCATCGCCTTCGGGGAGCACCAGGACTCCAGCCCGACACCTTCCCCGGAGAGACGGTGAGTGACCAAGACGGCCAGGGGGCTCGGGACACGCCCCTCCCCGCCTTGGCGGGCAGGAAGGCACGCCTCTCGTCGACATCATCCCCACAGCTCCCAGATGGGGCAGTGCTGGGTTTACCGACGACTCCCAGCCCTGCCTCCCGGGCACACCCCAGAGACGCCAAGGACCCGATCGCCAAGACCACGAGCGGCGGTGACCCGAGGCTGGACACTGCACTACCCAACAGGCAGACGACCGTGGCAAAAGGAGCAAGTATTCCCTCACAATGGGGGAGCTTGGTATCTCCTGCACTACGAGCAGCCCGTCCATGACGCCTTCTCCGAGCATGGACCAGGCTCACTCCCCGAACGCCAACATTCAACAACTCTAGGCGCAAGCTGGAGCCCGGAGCTTGGCCCCGGGCCCTTCTCTTCAACATGACCAACGAAAGGCAGAAACAGGGGAAGAAAGGATCCGGAGATGGATGGCTCGACTCTCCCTCCGCCCCTCCTTTTATAGGCGGAGCAAGAAATGGAGCTGCTCCCTTAACAAGCAATCGCCGCCCCACTCCGCCAATTTGAAGAAGACTGGGCCCTCGCCTTGATGCTCTCCTGCGCCACGCGCCTCCGTTACCTACCCCGCGCAATGCATGCCGCATACGTGGCTAAGGATAAGGGCGTGTTTGGAAGAGTGAATTGGCAGTTTCTACCCCGTGCATTAAAGTCATTCACGGGCCATTGCAAAGATGGCCCCACCACGATTGGCCTTACACAATGCGCGGGAAAACCGGAAACTGGCCCAGAGTCGAGATTAATGAAGAAGTAAAGAAGACTCCAAGAGATCAGCCTCTTCAGCGCCCCTGCCTGTGCACTTATTAGGACCTACCCCGACGACACCCGGCAGCGCGATCGGGGCAGGCCCGGGGGCTTCTGTCGGTGCAACAAACCCTGGGTCTGTTGCCCTGACTGTGCACAGGCACGAGAACAAGCTTACAACACCAAGGCCGTGTCAAGATACAAGAGACCAAGATCTTCGAAGAACCAGCATGTTGATTAAGAAGGCCAAGACCAAGATAGAGAAGCGAGACACCACCGGGAGAAAAGCCTCCCTTGCCGGGCAGGTGGACCTGGCAAGTACAAGGGCTCCCCCGGAAGAAAGCATTCAAGACGTCTCGGCAGGGCCTGCCGGGACTCATGAGGGCAAAGACACCTCACCAAGCCATCTCACCACGACCCACATCATTGATCAATGCGGTGTCAAGCCGCAAAGTGACTAAGTGGCAGCCATTCGCCACATGGCGGCCTCTTTCTACAGGAAATACCTACAGATGACACCCGTCCTGCGACGTGTCAAGCAAGTAGGCATGGAGCTGGCAAGACGAGCCCGGCAAGGCTTGCCGGGCAAGCAAAGATGTGACGTTGAGCCGTGCATTTAATGCACTCTGTCAGCCTGCAGAATTAGGTATGATAGCACTGTTTGCTATCTTATCAGTGCATAATGACTGTTTTACCACTGTGGTGACCCCTTCACCTATAAAAGGAGGCCCATGGCAACCGTAGCAAGGGTTGGGAAGTTGAACATCCCCACGCTCATATGCGCGTAGTCACTGCCTCCCGAGGGCGAGCTCGCCGGGTAAGTGTACTACGCTCCACCACCACTTTTCCACCATCAATCCACCAAAGCTGGAGTAGGGTTTTATGCCTCGCGGCGGCCCAAACCTGGGTAAAATTGCCCATGTGATCTCTACCGTGCTGCCCCACGTTCTTCTGCTCTTTGTGCAACGCGACATCCCCCCTGCCGAACCAGCAAGGGGCCCCTTGGCCCCATAGGTGGCCGTGGTTTCCCGTGACAGCTGGCACACACAGTACATCAATGTATATATCAAAGTGCAATCACATGTATAAATAATGTAAAACTGATATATACCTCATAAGTCTCAGCAGAAACTGTAAATCGGGTGTGGAGTCCCATCAACTCCAACGGCAGGTTGAGTGTTGTCCGTAACCCTGTATTGTAACTCTTACTCGTCGAAGAAATACCTGCAACATGATATGTTGTAGCCGTGTAGGTCAATACATTGAATGTACCGGCAAGATCACAACAAGAGAAAGTAGATGATAAAACTATTCTATATGCAATATGGCTTTGTGGCTCTGTGTCTGAGTTTTGTTTTGCGTAAAAGCTGGTTTTATTTTCCCTACAACAACAGAAAATCAGGAGTCTTCACTACAGAGTTATCTACAGTGACATGGTTCCGCCAACCGATGTCTCATAGCCCAAATCATCATAAGTTGGCCACAATTAAGTTATCAGTCCTGTGTTGAGAGTTTCGAGATAGATCCAAGTCCAGAGGCTCAAGTTGTCCGTAACCGGGGACATGGCTAATCGATTAGGTTTTAACCCTCTACAGAATATTGTACACTTTACCCGCAAGATTCGATCCCTCCTGTTATGTCCTTGCACTGCGTAGTGTTTGAGAACGGGACGATCGAAACATGGTCTTCCAAAGCGATCCTCTGGCCGAAAGTCAGTGCTCATCCAATCCTACCGTTCATCTACATCTGCTAGTAATCTGACCAACCAGAATCTCGACTAAGGTCAACCAAGCTAGAGCCCATAATGGCTTGCGGTTGCACAAGTAAGCTTTCCAGCCTTGAAGTATCCATCCATCTCTTTGAGCTTGGGTGGCATTCCCTCGGGATGATCACAGGTAGATACCAGGATTCCCGAGCATAACTATCAGCGTTCTAGGAACCAGGGTACCTAGACTTGCCTGCCTGCAGCCCACGGCGTGGCTCCATCGACGGCCTGGTACGGCCCATCTACACCACCTTCAAGACGAGACCCTCGCGAGGGGCCAAGCCTCGCGAGGCGGGCGACATCAAGACCTCCGGGGGGAGCGGCCTCCTTAGGCTGGCTCCTGAGGAGCGGAGATTTCTATGCAGGTGCCCACCTCATGAGGTTGAGGTGACGCAAGCCATGACGACCAAGGCCAGCTGGGTGCCAGCGGGCGCAGAGCAGCAGGTTTCCTCTTTGAAGCTCAAGAGGCAAGCGCAGGCGCGGGGTCCCGGGGAATCACCCAAAGGTTTCCATTCCCATGCAACGAGACCAAGACCGCCTGGACGGATGTCATCGCCGAGCCCACCGCGGCGTCACGACCAAAAGCTTTGCTGGCGAAGACCACCTTTCGTCAGGATAAGATGTACTACTTGTCCCCTTTCAAATTGTCCGTTGTGGAATCCCTTACCGTCTTCGTTTTCAGGGAAGAGGACCAAGGCCACTATATATAGGTTAGCCACCACCATAGAAGGGGGGATGGGATCGGACCCAGAACAACTCACCCTCACCAGAGCAAGCCTCACGAGCTTGTTCTTCCTCTGGACTAGTTCATCCTCATCCCCTCGTGAGGCTAATCTACCACAAAGTAGGAGTAGGGTATTACATCGCAAGGTGGCCCCAACCTGGGTAACTGCCGTGTCCATCTTCTTCCCTGTCACCCACTCCAGCCATGGTGTCGTCTTCTCACGGCCGTCGTGGGCCGGCGAATGCGCAGTCCGCATTGCTCATGGCATGCGAGCTTCTGCGTTATCGTCTGGCTAATGACCTCTATGACGACTGGCTCACCCGCATCGCTGAGCTTGTCAATGCCACCAGTGAAGCCCCTGCACCATCTCGTTCGCTTCGCCCTCCGTTGTCTCAGGTGGGCGATGTGGCCCACGGCGCACCTCCTCCCCCTCCGCTGCATGGTGAGGGCCCCGAGCCAAGGTGTGAGGCTCCCCAGCGTGACCCGCCGCGCAGAGTGTTAGCACCCGATGAAGAAAGCTGGTAGGTGGTGCAGCGGCCCCAAGGAGAAGCACGTGCGCACCCAGCACCACCATGTCAAGACCGCGTACCGCTAGAGGCGGCCGCACGCGGGCATCAAGATCAGGCTCCTCCCCGGCGGGTGGCCCCTGTGAATGCGGCAGGGTGCCGTGCTTTCACCCCGGAGCTGCGCCGCGTTGTCTAGCCCGGCAAGTTCAAGCCGGCTCTGCCTTCACGCTACGACGGCACCCCCGACACCGCTGAGTTCCTCCAGCTCTACGAGCTGAGCATCGAGGTGGCGAACGGCAACGAGAACGTCATGGCAAACTGGTTCCCCATGGCCCTCAAGGACGGCGCGCGCTCCTGGCTCCTGAACCTTCCGGTGGGATCGATCTCCTCCTGGGATGAGCTACGCGAGCACTTCATCGCCAACTTCCATGGCACTCGCGACCGTGCTCCTGGGGCAGGCGACCTGCGACGCATCAAGCAGTAGCCAGGCGAAACATTGCACAAGTACATACAGCGCTTCACCAATGTTTGCCTCAAGATCCCGAAGGTCTCGGACGAGGCCATCATTATGGCGTTCTCTGAGGGTGTCCGGGATGTCAAGATGAAGGAAGAGCTAGCCATGCACAAGGATTTGTGCTCGGCTCTGGAGATGTTTAACATGGCCACCAAGTGCGCGAGGGCGGAGGAAGGTCGCCTCTCCCTCCTGGAGCTCCCGGAGGTCGACCCTCAAGAGAAGAATGCCAAGGCTAAGGACGTGAAGCGCAAGGGCCCAGCTGTGCTCGCGGCTGAGCCTGAGATGAAGCGCGGCTGCGACCACCCCTAGTCCTCCTAGGGCAGTCGTCCATTTTGCGTTTTCCATAATGTCCATAGCCACAACACCAACGACTGCCAAGAGCTTAGGACAATCCACGACGGTCGCTTTGGCCGCCGTACCGAGTGCAACGAACATGGCTACGGCCGCGGAGGAGGCCGCGGGGGTGGCCGCTGGGACAACCGTGACCCCCGCCAGGAATGGCGCGATCAGCCTCGTGAGGACCGCTTGCAGGGCCAGCCTCGCGATGGCTCCTGGAGGGACCAGCCTCGTGAGGACCGTCCTCAGGGCAACGCCCGGTCTCCCTCCGCTGCCACCGCCACCAAGGAGGAACGACGACCACCGCCAAGATGATGGGGCCGGGGGCTTCCAGGAGCCTCATGCCATTGTCTACATCCTGGGTGGCGCTCAGGCCCCCACTTCCCATCGCATCTTCAAGCAGTTCGCTCGTGAAGTGAACGCGGCCCTCCCCAAGCTCGAGGCGTTGCACCGCCTCAGGTGGTCAAAGTACGCCATCACCTTTGCCTCTATGGACCAGCTCAAGTGCTCAGCTGCCGCTGGCGTGCTCCCAATGCTCTGCTAACCGACCATCAGCAACGTCCTCGTCACCAAGACACTCATCGATGGCAGCGTGGGGCTCAACATTCTCTCCGTCGAGACGTTCGAGATGCTCCAGGTGCCGTACGACCAGCTCCTCCCTACCAAGCCTTTCTCAGGAGTGACCGATGGCTCCACCACCCCCATAGGGCAGATTCGCCTCCCTATCACCTTTGGCCAGCGAGACAACTACCACACCGAGCTCATCGACTTCGATGTCGCCCACATTCGCCTTCCATACAATGCCATCCTCGGGTATCTAGCCCTCGCCAAGTTCATGGCGGTGACTCACCACGGCTACAACGTCCTCAAGATGCCAGGAAGCGGCAGTATCATCACGGTCGCCTGTGACGAGAAGGCAGCGGTGTGCTCCCTTGAGCGCGCCTACCAGGTTGCGGCGGTCGAGAACTCCGATGATGAGGGTGCAGTTCAACCTCCTGAGGCCATCCCCAAGAAGAAGAAGCAGCTCTTCCCCAAGGGCCGCCGGGAGGCTGGTGCGTCCGACGATCGTGCCTCAGGCCCTGCGCCCACTGCTGGGGCGCCTTTCCCCCTCGCATAGGAAGGCGCGCCCGGTGCCCCTCTCGGGACGGTCTCGGGGGCTCTCCTCTGGAGGGCCTCTGACCTGACCAGCGTCACAAGGGAGGCGTTCGGGCACCACGTGGAGGTGTGCTTCAACGCGTGCTTCCATGAGCAGGGCGTAGGACGCAAGGCGCCAGGCGCTCAGGAGTTCATCACCAAGGCAATCGAGGAGCTCCAGGAGGTGCGGGCCATGCGTGGCGAGCGGCGCCCCACATCGTCCAGTGCAGTTGCCGCCCCTGACGTGGGTGGCGAGCTGCACATCTGCGTCAACATCCCAGGTCTCAACAGGGCCGCTTCTCAGGAGCTCTACTGGCCGTCCCACATTTGACGGAGTGGGGGCTGCCCCCGCAGCTACACCTGCATGCCGTTCGGCCTGCTGAACATGGCTGCCTCGCACCAGCGCTACATGTAGGGCGTCCTGGTGGCTCACGAGGCCCGGCGTCAGGCGATCTTGATAGAGGAGGTGCCGGACCCTCGCGAGCTTCCCGGGCCTCCAGAGTACCCCGAGCCTCAGGAGTCAGCCGGCTCATGAGGAACAACCTCTGCAGCGCGCATCTTCAGCTACCCCAACGCTCCTACAACAACGGTGCCAGGTGACTTTTTGGTTTGTTCAATTGAGGGCGCCCCTCGGGCTGCAGTATCCTCAAGCTGCTAGGGCCTGCACCTGCAGCATGTATCATTTTGCACATGTATCAGAACTGGCTTCGCCCTTCCATGAATTGCTTAATATTATCACCTCAATGTCCGGTGCTTCGCCACCATGAATGTTGTGCGCCCTCACGAGCCCGCCCGCGACCGTCTCATGATTAAGGACTGGCACGGCGTCTGTGCTCGGGTCCGTCCCTGCAGCGTCGATAAACCCAAGTGGCTGAGCTCTGTCTCGCGGGCTAGCTCCCGTGCACATCACCTCCCATGGTCCTTGGTGCCTTGTTCTCGCATGAGCTAATCGAGAGCGGATGACTTGGGGCGCATGACCCGGTGCCTCACCGCCGCAGGAGCCGCGTGCCGGTTGTCTTTCTTTAGGGTTGTTGCATGAGAAGACTGGGCATGACATTTGTGCTCGGGTTCGTCCCTGCAGCGTCGATAAACCCAACGGCTGAGCTTTGTCTGGCGGGCCAGTCCCGTTGACATCAGCTCTTGGGGTCGTTGGTGCTCGGCCTTCTCATGCGATGTCCTCTGGAGATTCACTCAGCGCAGGCCACCCCAACATCTCTCGCGATTTTTGCAGGCCCCCCGTAACAAAATTCAGGCACAACCCACCTTGAGGTAGGGCCCCGTGAGTCCCGCGCTGGCTCACGGGTGCCCATATACACCTCCTCCAGTCTGGCTGTGCAAGCCACATTTCCGGACGGGGCTGTACACGCCCCGGAGTCTCCCCTCAGAGGGAACTCCCACCCACGCACCAGTGGAAGCCCCATGCTCCGCGCTAGCGGACGACACGGTCGAGGCGCGACTATGCCCACGCACCAGTGGAAGCCCCATGATCCGCGCTGGCGGACGACACGGTCGAGGCGCGGATATGCCCACCCTGAAGTGGAAGCACCATGCTCGGCGCTGGTGAATAAACAACTGAGGGCACCCTAGCGGTTGCAATAACCTCAGGAGAGCCAACAGGCTCGCTGTCCGGCCCCACCGCGCCGCTTTCCCTATGGGAGGGTCATGCGAGGGGGCTGGGCAGGGGGGCTACGCTCAGGACCCGCCTGGCGTACGCCACCTCACCAGGTCTCTCGCACCTGGTCTTCCCGCATCCCTCCCAGGCAAAGGCTGGCGAGCAAAGGTATGAAGGACTCCGAATTACCTTGTACGACTGCTTGTTTTTCCTTCATGAGGGCCGTTCACATGTCAAGGGGGACCCCTGAGCATCGTGACTCAGGGGCCTCACCAGTCATGTAGCCCATCGCCCCTTGGTCTCGTCCTGGTGATCCAGACGCCCCAATGGCGGACGAGGTACGCGCGTGGGTGGGCCCTGCCAACGCAGAACACTGGCAAACATGAAGGAAACCGAGCACGAAAGAGAAATCGTGGAGTCCTAGCAAATTATTACAAAGCATAATGTCTCATAAGTTCAAACAGAAGTTCTTATGCCTCCACGAGGTATGATGCATGTTGCAGGGTCAAACTAGGAGGAAGTACCGCCGTCGCCTTGGTTGCCGTTGCCGCCCACCATGGGGAGCCCGTCGTTGATGACACTGCCACCCTCTTCGCCACCGGCTTCTGCCGCTACAGCTGCTGGGTCGGGGACGTGGAGGAACTTCCCCAGTAGGGCCTCCACTTGCTTCTTCACGGCTTCGGCAGCAATGGTGCGGGACTCAGGAGCTACCGATTCGATCAGCGCCCAGAGGTCGAAGCTCGGGTCCCAGAGGTGGAGGTGGCTGAAGACGTGCATTGCGGACGAGGTAAAGAGTGCGCGGCACTCTCCCTCCACCACGGAAGCCATCCTAGCAGTGATGCCCTCAAGCGCCTCTACAAGCTTGGGGAGAAGCCCAGCAGGGCCATCCTCCGGGGTCGCCAGCGGCTTCTCGTACCCTCCCCCGTAGAGGGAGCACAGTGCCTCGCGAGACCTGAGCTCAAGGGAGATGAAGGCTCCATGTCCCACGGCCGCCGTCTCCTCGGCAGCGGCGAGGGCCTTCTTCCTGGTCTCCAGCCTGGCTGTTGTCTCGGAGACGAGCTGGGTGTGCGACGCCCGGGCCTTGTCCACCTCCTCTTTCAGCTTGCCTAGGCGGTCCCGTTCCGCGGCTTGGTCCTTGGCCGCCTGGGCCAGCTTGGCGTCGTGATCGGCGAGCATCGCCTCCCGGGCCTTGAGCCCTCCTCCTGCTCTTGAAGCCTACGGGTGTGGGCAGCCTGCTCCTCGCGAAGGGCCTTCAGCGCAGTCTTCGCCTTGTCACGGTGCTCCTTGGCGGACGTCGCGTTGGCCCGCGCCATGTCGAGGGCCTTGGCGGCTTCGTTGGCCTCCCTCCTGCTCTCCGCGGCGACAGCCTCGGCCCAGCTCCAGGCCGTCCTGGCGGACGTGTCGGCTTGGAGCCACACCGAGACTAGCCCTAGCCGCTCGTTCACCATGCACTTGTCGGCGTCCTGGAGATCGGTCCGGAGCTGATAAAGCGCGGAGAAAGCTTCTTCCAGAGCAACGGGCCTGGCAAGGGGGCTGCAACCCGCCAGCGCGAGTGCCTGGGAAGAGGTCGGCACCGGCGCATGGACTGGTGACGCCGCAGCAGCAAGGGAAGTTGGGGGCTCTGGAGCCTCCAAACCCCCCGCAGGTGCGACGGGGACAAGTGGTTCCAGAGCCTGCTGGCCCATGGAGACGGCCCCCTCCTGAGGCTCCGCCACCGTGCCTTGAGGGGCCCGCTCCGTCACGAGGGGGCGCGAGGCGATCTCCTCCACCTGCGCCAGGGTCACCGTGGCCGCGGCCGACGGCGGTGCCCCCGAGGCCCCGCCTCCCTCCTTCCTTTTCTTCAGCACGGTCTCGACCCTGGTTGCCGGGAAGTGAGTACTGTGGGCACGACGCCAAGAACGATAAACAAAAACAAGGTAAGATACTTACTCGTCAGCAGCAATGTACCCCCTTTTCCTAACCGAGGCCAGGGTGGCCCCAATCTTTCTGAGCCCGGGCTTTCCCGCACCTTGGGAATCAGCGGGGCGTGCGACAGCTGATTTCGGTGCGGCGGCGACGGACGGCAAGATGGAGGAGACGCCTCGAGGAAGGGATGCCACCTCGCCCTTCCTCGGAGTCGTTCAGCCTAGCCTCCGCAAAGGGGTGGCCCCGGACCGTGTGACGACCCCGGTGGAGCGCGGGGATCCCTTGACCAGGGGCTCGGCGGCGTCATCGTCGTCGGAGAGGCCGCGGAGAAGCTCGCTCTGCAGTGGGGGAGAGGTCTCCGCCACGTCGTCCACGGTCGCCTCTGACTCCTCCTTCCCCTTCTCCTCGGCATCATCGCTGGAAGATACAATCACCGGGGAGCTGGGGAGTTCCGACGGCACGAGCCCCAGCTCGTTGAAGACGGGCATGGCGGCGACCAGCTCTGCCCCGTCGCCCCGAAGGTACAGCGGTATGTAGGCCACCGGGAGGCCGCCCGGATCCTTCTCAAGCAGGGTATGCATGGCCTTGTCCAGCTCCTCGCCCGTCAAGCTCCCTGGGCATAGCCGGATGTTATCCTTCACGCCCTTGAAGTCCCACATGGGGCGCGAATGTGCCTGGAGCAGGGCCAGGTGTTGCGTCAGGAACTCCTTAACGAGCATGGCCCCCGTTATCACCCCGGCCTCCATGTCCGCCATCATCTTCTTCAGGACTGGCACCACCTGGGGGTCGGTGAGCTTCTCATGACCCCACCAATCGAGCTTCTCCGGCAGCTCGGTCGGTAGTTCCAGCCGCGCATGGAGGCCCCCGGCGTCCATGAAGACCCACTTGCGCCGGAAGTTCTCCACCTTCTTCCCGGCCCGCATGAGCGTGTTGCCGGGGTGAACCGCAGCGAAGGATACGCAGCCGGAATGCTGGCCTGGGTCGTGCTGCCGAAGGTAGAAGAAGTGGCGAAGGAGCGCAACGGAAGGCATCACGCCCGCAAACGCCTCGCATTAAAAGGCGGAGATCGACAGGAGGAGAATGGAGTTGGGTTGAAGGTGCAAAGCCTGGATCTGGTAGTGGTCCAGGACGGCGATGAAGAACTTGGAGAAGGGCGGGATGAGCCCCGCAAAGACGTTGTGGAGGAAGAAGGGGTAGAATGTCCCTGCCAGGGCCCGTTGCTTGGCGGAGCCGGCCCGGAGTGTCGTTTCATTCCCCTCGTTGTCGGCGCCCGCCGTCAACGGGAGCACGACAGCAAGGTGTCTCTCCTAAGTGATGGAGGATGTGCCGAGAGCCGGTGCAGGAGAGGAGGAGGAGCTCGCGGCCGGCGCGGCCAACTTCACCTTCCCGGATGCCATTAGCGAAGAACTTGGGGAAAGAGTCGAGGAAAGGTGGAGGACTTCCACCGGATCTGGAGATATCTTTAGCAGGAAGAAAGGGGTTCTGGAGCAAGACAAGGAGAGGGCAATGAAGGCTCGGGGGCGAGCGCCAGTCTTTTGTCAGCCTGGGCCAGTTGCCGAGGTGGCGTGGGGAAGTGGAGACGCCCACGTCCCATCAAGCACCACGCATCAGCCCGGTCCACAGGTGATTGGGGCCTGCGGTGCTTTGCCCTTGCCCTTCGGCTTCGCCTCAAAGCCAAGTCCGAACGCGCCTTGGGCCCGAGGGCTACTGTCAGCATTCTGGGAACCAGGGTACCCAGACTTGCCTGCCTATGGCCCATGGCGTGGCTCCATCGATGGCCTGGTATGGCCCATCTACACCACCTTCAAGACAAGACCCTCACGAGGGGCCAAGCCTCGCGAGGTGGGCGACATCAAGACCTCCGGAGGGAGCGGCCTCCTTAGGCAGGCTCCTGAGGAGCGGAGATTTCTATGCAGGTACCCACCTCATGAGGATGAGGTGATGCAAGCCATGATGACAAAGGCCAGGCGGGTGCCAGCGGGCGCATATCAGCAGGTTTCCGCTTTGGTGCTAAGGAGGCAAGCGCAGGCGTGGGGGCCCGGGGAATCACCCAAAGGTTTCCATTCCCGTGCAATGATACCAAGACCGCCAGGACGGCAGGACGAATGTCATCACCGAGCCCACCGCGACGTCACGACCAGAAGCTTTGTAGGCAAAGACGACCTTTCATCAGGATAAGATGTACTACTTGTCCCCTTTCAAATTGGCCATTGTGGAATCCCTTCCTGGCTTCATTTTCGGGGAAGAGGACCAAGGCCACTATATATAGGTTAGCCACCACCATAGAAGGGGGGATGGGATCGGACCCAGAACAACTCACCCTCACCAGAGCAAGCCTCGCGAACTTGTTCATCCCCTGTACTAGTTCATCCTCAGCCCCTCGTGAGGCTAATCCACCACAAAGCAGGAGTAGGGTATTACACCGCAAGGTGGCCCGAACATGGGTAACTGCCGTGCCCATCTTCTTCCCTGTTCTTCGAGCTAGGCTGTAGGGCGGCGCGTTCGGTTGGCTGGATAGGTTGAGTTTTTCACACACGCCCCAGAGTTCGAACCTTCTTTGGGTTTGCAAAAGCCCTGAATCCGACAATAACCATGATAGATATCAGGCTGCCAAATGCTTTCCATTCCACCCAGAGGTATATTGAGTCCTTGAAGTCTTGAATCGTCATGCAGGTATTGAATTATTTAACCTCACAACACTTCTGAATCTCACAACCAGACCCCGTCTACTAATGCGTAGCAAATATGAAGTAACGTCCCTTCCCGGGCAATGGTAACAGGGTGTTGGGTTTCTCCTACCTCATGACACTACCTCAAGTTCAATGCTCAAAATCCTACTATTCAAGGTGGAAAGAAAACTACTTATGCAATAAAACATGGGTAATGGAAATACATGATCAAAGTGAACTTGCCTTGTTGACGATGCTGAAACTCTAATGCTTCGTAGAAACAAGCCTTTCACTCCGGATAGTCTAACGAATCAATCAATAACATATAATAAGCATTCATCAAACAAAATACTACAACATAATAGCAACTAAATGTAATTATAACACAATCATCACTCAACAATCAAACAAATAATCATAAATATTTATTTAATATAACATTCCAAAATTTAGAATTTTGGGATGTTACAAACCTACCACACTTAAAATGAATCTCGTCCTCGAGATTCGTAGAGGCTAGAAAGAAAAGGATAGGGTTTTGGGGTCTTCTAGCAAATCCAATGGTCGGAAAGGTCTGGGGTGCTACCACACTTAAAAGTAGGGTTATGATTCCAACAAAACTCATGTACTCCCTCCTTTGGGTCGACAGTGTCCGTCTTCTCATATTCTCTGGAATAACTCCTTCATTGAGGCTCTTCCGATAGGGGTATAACCTTTTCCTCAAACCCATGTCCTTCCATCTTAGTGAGGTTCTTCCGAGACTGGGTCTTTTTAGCGGACAGGTCTGTCGCCAATACTAAACAACTATCGAAATCTCATGGTGGTCAATCATTATTGGCTTCTCCTGCAGGAAATGGGTCTGGGTTGAACTTCACAGTATATCCTATGATTGGCAATGGTTGCCTGTACAGGGTTTCATCATCCTACCATTCTAAGGTTTTTGGCTTATCGTGTCGACACTCTTCTAAGGTTTTCAGGGCTCTCCGATTTTCCATCAACATATGATAGTTCATGATAGAAGTGTCAGTATGGGGGCCAATCCATCCCGTACTTGAACCATTACTACATACGCAAACAGCTAATCATGTATTCTAACACTTGGGTATCCTCACAAGCATTGCAGAAATTCTCTTGTCCTCGAACTGGGTTCTAGTAAATCCATTGTTTCTGCAAGCTGAACAAGACATCTAACGTTTCTTCACAACTCTCGGGTTTTTGTATCCTCCTAAGGATCGTCTGCTGATCAAATAACAGTTTCTTCCAAATTTCTTCTTCCAGGGAGTACTTGATCCTTATTAATTCCTGGGCCTGTGGGTTATGGGCCCACTTCAACACCTGTACAGCTTTAACTCATCCTGTCAGTTACAATTGTACCATATTCCAACATTACACCTACTATAATTCCATCAGTACTTCCTTCCTTCATATCCATCATATCAAAATCAAAACTCCAACTCATTCTGTCCAAACTCCCCTCCGTGGAATATGTTGCCCTTTCCATGGGTCTAGTGTCCTCACAGGGTACTACCACCCTTAAAATGTAATACACAAATCCATCCGTAGACAATATTTCTCATATCCTCGAAAATGGTCAAAATCTTTGTTCATGGAGTAACAACTTATAAAATTCAACGTATGAAATCATAACACATTAACTTTATTGATTTCATGAATCCATTACAATCTCTGAGCACCCATTACATACCTCAACTCATCGTACTCATGAAAATAAATTTGCTTCCTACTACACTTATTACCAATATCGAAATTCCAACTACTCAGCTCCAGCTTTCATCTTGTTGGGACATTTAGTAGCATAATGCCCTGCTTCCCTGCAATGAAAACAAATAACTTCTGATAAGTCTTTGGTCTTCTTGGGGATGGTGTCTGCTCTTTGGGTTCTTGGCTTCTTCTCTGGACATTTATCAACGTAATGACCTAAATCCTTGCACCTGTAACAAGTGATATAACTCAGGTCCTTCTCTGCAGAAATTGGGTTGTTCTGGGGATGCCTTCATTTACTCTTCCTGGATTTCTCCGTAATGATCAGAGCTTCTATTTCCTGAGGGTTAAACTTCACTTCTGCTGTCGGGAAGTCTCCGAGATACTCTTCTCTTTCCTTTGTGCAATACTAAGAATAATGTACATCTTCTCCACATGAATAGTAGACATGAGCGTAAAATCTGTTTAGGCCTTCTCCATCAGGGTCTTCAACAACTTCCTCCATCATAGATTCTTCCAAACTTTTGCTGAGGGCTTCTTTCTGCTGCTTGGTAATTTCTTGTACTTTGGGGTAAAAGTGACACTGAGCAGGGTAGTGCAGAGTTCCTTCACACAGAAAACAAGTAACCTGCCTAGTCGGGCATTCTTTGGCTAGATGATGTTCCTCACAATGAGGGCATCCATCCTTGTTTTCTTCATGGGTGTGTCCTATTTCTCCGCAAATCTTGCACGCACAGGGTTTCTTCTTCGGGTTATCATAGTGCTTCCAACTAAGACAAGATCTCAACAGAGTCTTCTTGAATTCCTCCCAAGTTTTTGCTCCGTTGCATCCTTGTATAGATTGATGTATCTCTCTCCATGCATGTTGCAGCACCTTGTGTGAGTTGCCGTAGGGTGTATGGAACCATACACTCTCCTTCAATACGGTACTCCTTCATGCGATCTTACATTTCCTGTATCCATTGTGCTACCTCCAGTTGTGTCATCAATCTCGGAAGTACAAGTCCATCTTCATTCGTTGTCTATTGGGGTCCAAGGGTTTTGGGGTGAGATACGAGTGAAGAATGGAGGGATATACACACAATACAAACAATAGTTTTGAAGAAACGAGTTTTATTTTGTGGCTGTCAGAAAAACATCGAACAAATGATAGCTCACAAATCATCGCATCTAACATAAGTATATAGCAGGGGTTTGGTCTTCTAAAGGTCAAATAAATCTTCAGATTCTTCAAATTCTTCAAGTCTTTGATGTCTTCAACTGTTGTAGCTTCAACTCTTCTAACGCATGGTGGAATCCTCTTTACTCTGAAGAGGCCATCAGTTTTCTGAGATCTTGTCCTTCTTGGAGCGGCTTCAGTTGATCCTCCATGTGGTCCAAAGGGAAAGGGGATATATTCTAACTATTTGAGGTAAGAGGGAATATTTAATAAAATTAGAAAAGATGAGAATTAAAGGATGTTTTTGAAAATAAAGTTTTAAAGGTATCCTGTCTAGGGGCTTTCCAGTTTCTAGGGTCGCGTCCTACAGTCAACATGTGCTCTGATACCATCTCTGTAACGACCCGACCTTAAACTGCCAAGTCTCTGTGTATCTGTGCCATCCCTGGATTAGTATGCTGGCACACATAGTACATCAATGTATATATCAAAGTGCAATCACATGTATAAATAACGTAAAACTGATATATACCTCATAAGTCTTAGTGGAAACTGTAAATCAGGTGTGGAGTCCCATCAACGCCAACGGCAGGTTGAGTGTAGTCCGTAACCCTCTATCGTAACTCTTACTCATCGAAGAAATATCTGCAACATGATATGTTGCAGCCGTGTAGGTCAGTACATTGAATGTACCGGCAAGATCACAATAAGAGAAAGCAGATGATAAAACTATTCTATATGCAATATGGCTTTGTGGCTCTGTGTCTGAGTTTTGTTTTGCGTAGAAGTTGGTTTTATTTTCCCTACAACAAAGGAAAATCAGGATTCTTCACTACAGAGTTATCTACAGTGACATGGTTCCGCCAACCGATGTCTCATAGCCCAAATCATCATAAGTTGGCAACAATTAAGTTATCAGTCCTGTGTTGAGAGTTCCGAGATAGATCCAAGTCCAGAGGCTCAAGTTGTCCGTAACTGGGGACACGGCTAATCGATTAGGTTTTAACCCTCTGCAGAGTCTTGTACACTTTACCCACAAGATTCGATCCCTCCTGTTATGTCCTTGCACTGCCTGGTGTTTGAGAACGGGACGATCGAAACATGGTCTTCCAAAGCGATCCTCTGGCCGAAAGTCAGTGCTCATCCAATCCTACCATTCGTCTACATCTGCTAGCAATCTGACCAACCGGAGTCTCGACTAAGGTCAACCAAGCCAGATCCCATAATGGCTTGTGGTTGCACACGTAAGCTTTCCGGCCTTCAAGTATCCATCCATCTCTTTGAGCCCGGGTGGCACTCCGTCGGGATGATCATAGGTAGATACCAGGATTCCTGGGCATAACCATGATAGATATCAGGGTACCAAATGCTTTCCATTCCACCCAGAGGTATATTGAGTCCTTGAAGTCTTGAAGTCTTGAATCATCATGCAGGTCTTGAATTATTTAACCTCACAACACTTCTGAATCTCACAACGAAACCCCGTCTACTAATGCGTAGAAAATATGAAGTAACGTCCCTTCCCGGGCAATGGTAACAGGGTGTTGGGTTTCTCCTACCTCATGATACTACCTCAAGTTCAATGCTCAAAATCCTACTATTCAAGGTGTTAAGAAAACTACTTATGCAATAAAACATGGGTAATGGAAATACATGATCAAAGTGAACTTGCCTTGTTGACGATGCTGAAACTCTAATGCTTCGTCAAAACAAGCCTCACACTCTGGATAGTCTAACGAATCAATCAATAACATATAATAAGCATTCATCAAACAAAATACTACAACATAATAGCAAGTAAAAGTAATTATAACACAATCATCACTCAACAATCAAACAGACAATCATAAATATTTATTTAATATAACATTCCAAAATTTAGAATTTTGGGATGTTACAAACCTACCACACTTAAAATGAATCTCATCCTCGAGATTCGTAGAGGCTAGAAAGAAAAGGTTAGGGTTTTGGGGTCTTCTAGAAAATCCAATTATCGGAAAGGTCTGGGGTGCTACCACACTTAAAAGTAGGGTTATGATTCCAACAAAACTCATGTACTCCCTCCTTTGGGTCGACGGTGTCGGTCTTCTCATATTCTCTGGAATAACTCCTTCATTGAGGCTCTTCCGGTAGGGGTATAACAATGGAAAGCCCAATGATCTTGCTCATCCCATTCATCCCACTCATCATTGTTTGCTTGTCCATTAATGTCTGGGACTGGCTGGAAACCAGGGAAATCATTTGCATTTTGTGGCACTGGGTGTGGATCAACACAAGGTGGAGGGATGGGGTCTTCATCTGCAGATCCCCCTCCAAGCATATCCTCCAACAGAAGTTCAATAGAACATGTCCAAGATTCCTCATCAAAAGTTTCCCCTTCTAACCATCTGATACTCTTAGGAATGTCAATCAGATCTGTAACCCTAGCTTTTACTAGGATCTTTCCTGTTAGAGCATCCTCCCTCTCCCAGCTAATTATTTTGCCCCACTTGGAAATAGCTGTAGCAATATCTTCATTGTTACAGTAGTCTAAAGGCACACCCACAAATAATAACCAACAGGTTCTATTGAAGTGGACTCTCCTCCAATTACGCCCTTGATTGTGCTTAACAAAATTGATAAAAACATCTCCAAAAACATGGTGGCTCTAATTTATAAGTCTATCTCAGTCACGAACATGCAAGAACTGAACATAGGCTTCTCCAAATGGACATGGCTAGATCTCTCTAAAACCAACATGCTCAACTTCCAAGAACTCCTCAAGAACTTCATGGACATTGGGGAAAAAATACCGCATTGGGGAGCAATTGGATGGTGACTATCGCCCAGTCTTCATGCCTCCTCTGACGATGAGGGAGAACCACTCAGGAAACCCCACTTCTCCCTTCAACTTGCTGAATGTGAAACCCTTCGGGCACAAAAGGCAGAGGATCAATGGGGATGTTGGCCATCGGCTTGACCCCCGCAGCCTGAAACGAGGCAGTCGCCTCCAGTGAGGAAGAAGATGGCGAGCTTGACGAGGTGGTGGCAGAGTTGGTAGGAGCAGTTGAATGCGAGGAGACAGGCAAAGGTCTTGGCTGAAAGTTTGGGAAAAAAATCTTTGGCCAGCTCCTTTAAATGGGTTTGGGCCTTCACAACATTCTCCTAGCTCACCCTGCAGAGCAAGATGAAGAGGAACCAGCTCATCAGGAGCATAACAATATGGAAGAGGGAGAAATTCCTGAGGGGCATGAGCAAAACAGTCTAGACGAAGGCAATTTTCATGGAGCTTCTGATGCAGCAATCTCAGTAGTGCAACAAAACATCATGAATGAAGGTCTCATGCCTCAACACTCTGCTAATGATTCTGCAGATGTGTCTATAGATGTTGCTGCTGCTGAGAGTGCAATAAATGATGCAATGGTGGGCAATTCAGTAGCAACTGTGAGGATTTCACCTCATGTTGCAGTTATGGGTGCTGCACAGGCTGTTGTTGGCTCAGATGATGCAGTGGTGAGAGGGCATGATAACACCCTGGTTACTGACAAAGGTAAAGAACCTATCAACCTGAATGCTGAACAGAACTTACTGCCACTAAGCCCACACAAGCAATCTCAGGAAAACACCACTGTTCTTGACAAGGCTAATATAGGTATGCAAGGCATTCCTTCTTCCTCAAGTGGTCAGTATACATTTGATGCATCTCATTTATCTGAACTTCATGCTCTTGCTGTCATTGATGGTGCTCATTTGATCTCTGAAGAGGGCCTGGAATTATGGGGACAACACTTTGCAGCAGCTCCATCCAACACTGTGAACCATTTTAGGATTGAAATCCCAGTAAGTTGGTTTAATTTCATAATCCACTTACTGTTAACTCCTGATAAATTTGGTTGGACATTGCAGTTGCTGAAATTTGAACTGTGAAGAATGCTCACTGCTAACTGTACTACTGAAGATACACTGACATTTCACATCCCTGATAATTGCTCTGCTTCTCAGGCCCCATGCTGCAAAGAGATGTGGCAGCAACAAAATAAGGAAAATGTGGGGGTTAGTCCTGCTGCTCACTCACCAACTAGAGAAGGTAGCCCTTTGAAGCAAGTGTCTGCCAATAAAAACATTCTTCTGCCTTTGGGAGAAGCAGTAACAAGGAAAAGGAGAGACAAAGGGCCCATTGTTGAAACTGAGGTAAGAAGAAGTGATAGAATAAAGAAAGATAACAATGGGTACAGAAGAAATTCTTGTGATGCAAAGAGTTGTTTACCCTGTAATGCTATACCCCCTATCATTCATAATAAAGTGGTTAAGAATCTCACCAAATCCATTTGTAAGGTTGCTGAAGAAGAGCTCCAGGAGAAGCTCTCAAAAAGGCCAAAGAAGAAAGGTCAGGAGGATGTAGCCAAGGTTTCCAAGGCTGCAAAAGTAACAAAAAAGCCCATGAAGTCCTCATGATGAAGTACAAACATGAAGTAGGGCTGCTACGAAACCGACATAAATCTTCAAGTTGGAGAGTTAGGGTGAATGTTAAGACTTGGTTCCTGGTAATTTATTGTAATAATTTGTGTCCTGGACCTGTGGTTTTTTTTTTATGTTTATCTATGGGGTGAACTATTACTTAACTGTGGATTTTATGATGGGGATAGCTCTTTTGCACTTGTTGCTTTTCAATCTGGGGAAGTGGTCAATGATTTTGTGTTCTTTGCATCCATACTGGAATGGTATCATCTTTATGACAGGGAGAGAGCATGATTTTTTCAGACTGAGGTTATCACCAACTGGTCATAATGCCAAGGGATGGTCCTGGGCTTATATGAGCTACATCCAATTTTGTTTGAATGAATAACAACAGATCTTGGAACATCCTTAATTGGAACATCAGAGGTTTAAATGCACCTGCTAAATGGTTAGCCATTAATCATAAAATTGAAGAAAGTGCTGCTGGGATAGTTTGTCTTCAAGAAACTAAAAGAGAAGAGTTTGATCTTGCCTACTTACATAAATTTTGCCCAACAAGATTGAACAGGCTTGGAATGGGGCTTTGTTCTTTGGGGAGATGATTTCTCAAAACAGATTTTTCAATTTCCATTCAGTTCACTTGCAATACTTATTCACAGACATGGATTTTAACAAACATTTATGGGCCTTGTGATCATGAGGAAAAGGCTGATTTCATTCAGTGGTTCAGTAATATTCAAATGCCCAATGATGTGGAGTGGATTATTATGGGTGACATCAATTTTATTAGATCTCCAGAGGATAGGAACAGACCTGGTGGTGATGTCAATCTAATGCTAGTCTTCAATGAAGCAATAAGCAATTTGGGACTGCTGGAATTGCCTCTCAAAGGTAGACAATACAGTTGGAGCAATATGCAAGAGACTCCTCTTCTTGAGAAACTAGATTGGTTCTTTACTTCAGGAGCTTGGATGACCATCTTCCTAGATTCTACAGCTCTTCCTTTGGCCAAGCCTATTTCAGATCATCTCCCATGTATGATCAGAGTGGGCACTACCATCCCTTAATCCAAGGTATTCAGATTTGAGAATTACTGGTTAAAGCACAGTTCCTTCAAAGATATTGTAAAATCAGCTTGGAGTATTCCTGTGGGATTCACAGACCCTACAAAGAAAATTTAATGCTAAATTCAAAAACTTGAGAAGGGCACTGAAGCTCTGGGCTAAAAGCCTTTCATTCCTGAAAAAGTAGATTGAAGATTTGGATGAATGCATCTTTATGTGGGACTTGATTGAGGAATATAGAAATCTTTCTACATATGAATGGAACTGCAGATCAATGCTCAAGGAATTCTTGCTAGTAGTGCTAAACAATCAAAAGATTTATTGGAAACAGAGAGGTAAAACCAAAGGGGTGAAGTTTGGAGATGAAAACACAAAGTTTTTTCACGCAAAAGCTTCCATCGATCACATGCATAATAAGATTGCAATGCTATTAAATGAAGATCACATGGAAATTACTGACCATGCAAGGAAAGCAGGAATTCTTTGGGAAGCTTTCAAGAAAAGGCTAAGGCACTCAGATGAGCACCAAATGCATTTTGATCTAAATAATTTGTATGAGCACAAGATCAACCCTGAAATATTCAAGGACCTAGAAATGCCTTTCACTCAGGAAGAAATTGATGATGTGGTTAAGAATCTACCTTCTGATAACTCACCTGGACCAGATGGTTTTAACAATGAATTTCTGAAAGCTTGCTGGGACATTATTAGAGAAAACATTATTGATCTTATTGGGGCTTTCCATGCAGGAAATGTATCTCTAGAAAGCATTAATACATCCTTCATTAAATTGATTCCTAAAAAGGAGGTTTCACTCACTCCCAACGACTTCAGACCAATTTCTCCGTTAAATGGGGTTTTAAAAATCATCACCAAGTTGCTAGCCAATAGACTACAAAAAGTGATCTTGCAGATGGTTCATGTCAATCAATATGGATTCTTCAAGAGCAGAATGATACAAGATTGCTTGGGTTGGGCATATGAATACATACACCAATGTCATAAATCAAAGGATGAATTGTTGGTCCTTAAGCTGGACTTTGAAAAACCTTTTGACACCATTGAACACCAAGAAATTATTGATATTCTCAGGGCAAAGGGTTTTGGTGAGAAATGGATCTCATGGATGCAACTAATTTTCTCCTCTGCATCTTCTGCTGTTATGCTAAATGGAGTCCCTGGTAAAAAGTTTTATTGCAGAAGGGGGTTAGACAGGGAGACCCCCTTTCTCCACTCATTTTTGTCTTGGCTGCTGACTTATTACAGACTATCTTAAACAAAGCTATGAGATTGGGCCTCCTCACACCACCATTGCTTGTCAACTCCTGCCCAGATTTCCCAGTGATACAGTATGCTGATGATACACTTGTACTTTTGCAAGCAGATGCTAAACAGCTAATTTGCCTCAAAGCCCTTTTGAATACTTTTGCTACAGCAACTGGACTCAAGGTAAATTATGCAAAATCCATCATGGTGCCTATTAATATTGAGGAAGAAAGAGTACAGATCTTCACAAACACATTACATTGTGCAAGGGGCCATTTTCCATTCACATATCTGGGACTGCCATTGGGATTTTATAAACCTACAGTGGAACAATGCTTACCCCTGGTTAATAAAATTGCCAAAAGACTAGCTAGTCTGTGTTGGTGAAACAAACCCCAGGTGTGTTGCCCGGACTGTACACATGCTCAGGAGCAAGGTTACAACATTCAAGACAAGGCCAAGCAGAAGAGATAGCTCTTTGAGAAATCAAAGGGCAGATCAAGAAGACCAAGACCAACCAAACAAGCAAGATATCACTAAGGAAAAACCTCCCTTGCCGGGAAGGCGAGCCTGGTGGGGTCGAGGTTACTCCAAGGACAAGTCTCAAGACTCCCTCGGTAGGCTTGCCGGGGACGCAGAAGGTAGATCACCCCGCCAAGGCTCCACCGCTCCACCTCACAACAACACAAGTCACATATCGGTGCGGTGTCGAGCCCCCAGGTGATTATGTGGCTGTTATCTGGCATGTGGAAGCCATTTCCAAGGAAGATCATCCCTAAATGACACCCGTCCAGGAGACGTGTCACGCAGACAGGTGAGAAGGTGGCTGCATGGCGCGGCAAGGCTTGCCAGGCCACGCCACAATGTGACACTAAGCGGTGCATTTAATGCATTCTGTCCTGTCTGCAGAGTTAGGTATGATAGCACTGTGGCTATCTAATCAGTACATAATGATTGTTTTGCCATTGTGGTGACCCCTTGACCTATAAAAGGAGGGCCGTGGCTACCTTAGAAAGGATTTGGACCACCATACTCTCATACGCGCATAGCTGCTCTCGTCCCCAAGGCGTCCTTGCCGGGCAAGAGCGATGCGTCTCCACCACTATCCATTCATCAATCCACCAAAGCAGGAGTAGCGTTTTACGCCTCGCGGCGGCCCGAACCTGGGTAAAAACTGCCCGTCTCATCGCTGTCGTGCTGCTCTATGCTTTCCACTTGTTGTGCAGTGTGCTCGTCCCCCTTGCCAAACCACAAGTGGGCCGATGGCCCAATAGGTGGCCGTGTGATACCATGACATCTTTGGCGCGCCAGGTAGGTGGCAGCGCTTGCGCGAATCCAAGACTGTAAGCAGCGCATCACCTTCATCATCGTTTTCTTCATCAACGGCTTCATCATCCATGGTGCCCAAGAACAAATCCGGTGCTTTAGCTCACCCGTCCACCTCGAAGGCCCCCTCGCATGCGGCCACTAATGCCGTGGGGGCTGTGGGGGAACATGGGAACGCTGACGCCGCGGGGAACGTGACTGGTGCAGGCGGCGCCATCACCGTTCCCCTTGTGGCCGAAGCAAGAGCAGGAGGCACCGGAGGAGGGCGACACCAACAACACCCAGGCGGCCATGCTCCACAAGGTGCGGGTGGGGAGAATATTCCATCTCCGCCTCCCCACCTCACCGAGGGACACAGCCGCAGCGATGGTGCTTGCCCTGATGCGGATCGTAACCTCCTAGCTGCCCCCACCACGGGTGCAGTTACAGGGCCCGCGCCACCTCCAGGACAAGCTAGCCAAGACGGTGCACCGAACGGGGTCGCCAATCCCCAAGCACACCCACCTCGTTGCCACACCACCCTGGCGACCGGCTCGCGGCGACGAGAACGCGGCGCCATCACTACTGGCACCGATCAGGAGTCAGGCGACATTGTGATCTGCGTCGTGGTCTATGCCGAGCACCGCTTCGGAAACCATGGCGCGGGCCCAACTCCTGTTGAGATTTCCGCCGGCAGCCGATCAGATGGATGAGTGGAGAGCCACCATTCAGAGCTTGATTGGCTTCGCTGAGGCGGGAGGATCACAGCAGGCAGGCCCGCCATGGCCTCCACCAACGTAGGCAACGGCCCGAGCCGCTGGCCGCACCAAGGGAGCTGTTCCGATGGTGTAGTCACCTCCACGACAGCCAGTGCAGGGGCCGCAGCCAGGGCCACACGACCAAGAACCCAACGACATATCAATGGCTTCGTCTGATCCTCAGGCACGTCGAGACCAGCGACGGGTCATTGAAGACAGGCGGAGGGAAGATGCGCGCGTCACCATCGAGGGACGCCGCGAAACCCGCCACCAGTCTGATAGGCGCAATGGCCCCGATGTCGACGAACCCATGCCCGGTGGGGGTGGATACCTGCCTTTCGAGGTTGGGTGCCCCGCCTTCACTCATGAGCTGTGGCAAGTCCATTGGCCATTTGCCCGTACGTTCAAGCCAGATATACCAGAAAAGTACGATGGAAGATTGAACCCGACAGAGTTCTTGAGCATCTGCACCATCGCTATACAAGCTGCCGGAGGAAGGGACGGGAAGGTGTTCGCCAACTACTTCCCTTTGGCACTCAAGCCAAACGTGAGGTCGTGGCTGATGCACTTGCCGGAGTACTCCATTTCCACCTGGGCTAATATGTGCCATGAGTTTATTCACGCCTTCACGGGCGGCCATCAAGAACCAGGGCGGTCCAGCGACTTGCAGCTTGATATGTCTCCATCATATCTACTTTTCCTAACGCTTTTCCTCTTGTTTTGGACTCTAATTTGCATGATTTGAATGAAACTAACCCGGACTGACGCTATTTTCAGCAGAACTACCATGGTGTTGTTTTTGTGTAGAAATAAAAGTTCTCGGAATGGAACGAAACTTTGTGAGCATTTTTTATACAATAAAAGAGAATTTTTGGAGCCAAGAACCACCGGAGGGGGGCACCTGGGTGGGCACAACCCACCAGGGCACGCCACCCCCTCCAGGCGCACCCAGGTGGGTTGTCCCCACCTGGTGGCCCCGCAGACCCTGAAACCGATGCTATAAAATCACATATTTCCAGAAAAAAATTAGGGAGAAAGAACTATCATGTTCCACAAGACGGAGCCGCCGCCGTCTCCTCTTCTTCATCGGGAGGCCAAATCTGGAGTCCGTTTGGGGCTCCGGAGAGGGGGATCTTTGATCTTTGTCATCACCAACCCTTCTCCATCGCCAATTCCATGATGCTCCCCACCGAGAGTTAGTAATTCCTTCGTAGGCTCGCTGGTCGATGAGGAGTTGGATGAGATTCATCATGTAATCGAGTTAGTTTTGTTAGGGCTTGATCCCTAGTATCCATTATGTTCTGAGATTGATGTTGCTATGACTTTGCCATGCTTAATGCTTGTCACTTTGGGCCCGGGTGCCATGATTTCAGATCTGAACCATTTATGTTATCACCATTATATCTATGTTCTAGATCCGATCTTGCAAGTTATAATCACCTACTACGTGTTATGATCCGGCAACCCCGGAGTGACAATAGTCGGGACACTTCCCGGTGATGACCGTAGTTTGAGGAGTTCATGTATTCACCGTGTGTTAATGCTTTGTTCCGGTTCTCTATTAAAAGGAGGCCTTAATATCCCTTAGTTTCCAATAGGACCCCACTGCTACGGGAGGGTAGGACAAAAGATGTCATGCAAGTTCTTTCCATAAGCACGTAAGATTATTTATGAAATACATGCCTACATTATATTTATGAACTGGAGCTAGTGCCGTATCACCCTAGGTTATAACTGTCACATGATGAATATCATCCAACAATTCGTCGATCCAATGCATATGATTTTCCTACATATTGTTCTTGCTAAGTTACTACTGCTACTGTTACTGTTGCACTTGCTACAAAATCACTGCTATCACTGTTACCGTTACTATTGCTATTGCTACTACTATCATACTACTTTGCTACTGATCACTTTGCTGCAGATAATTAATTTCCAGGTGTGGTTGAATTGACAACTCAGCTGCTAATACTTGCAAATATTCTTTGGCTCCCCTTGTTTCAAATCAATAAATTTGGGTTGAATACTCTACCCTCGAAAACTGTTGCGATCCTCTATACTTGTGGGTTATCAAGACCTTTTTCTGGCGCCGTTGCCGGGGAGCATAGCTTTAGATTCACCTTCTGTTATAAGTAGACTTGCAACACCACCACATGCTATTAATTCTGATATGTCGCAAGTTATTGATGATGCTACTTCTGCTATGAATGCTTATGATGATGCCAGTACCTTGCTTGATGATGATGTGCCACTAGGTGAATTTCTTGATGAACAAATTGCTAGAGTAAGACAACATGATATTGTTGAAACTGATAATGAGCTTGAAACTAAAAATCTTGAAACACCTACTAGAACTAGCCCTCCTAGATATGAATTGCCAAAGGTACCGGAAGGCTATGTTATGGGTGAGGAGGCAACTAGAGATATTCTTGCTTGTAAGGATAGAGATGATCTAGAGAAATTATTATGCAAGTACAAAGAAAAATCTCTGAATGCTAGAATGAAATATGATCCTAAGTTTGCTACTTCACCTATCTTTATTGATGATAAGGATTATGAATTCTCTGTCGACCCAGAGTTAATTACTTTGGTTGAATCTGATCCTTTCCATGGTTATGAAACTGAAATTGTCGTGGCACATCTTACTAAGTTAAACGACATAGCCACCCTTTTTGCTCATGATGAGAAAATTCGCTATTACTATATTCTGAAATTATTTCCGTTCTCATTAAAGGGTGATGCTAAAGCTTGGTACAATACTCTTGCTCCTGGTTGTGTGCGTAGTCTCCAGGATATGATTTATTACTTCTCTGAAAAATATTTTCCTGTTCATAAGAAACAAGTTGCCTTACAGGAAATATTTAACTTTGCGCAAATTAAAGAAGAGAGTCTCCCACAAGCTTGGGGGAGGCTTCTCCAATTGCTTAATGATTTGCCTGATCATCCTCTTAAGAAAAATGAAATACTTGATATCTTCTATAATGGACTAATCGATGCTTCTAGGGACTTCCTAGATAGTTGTGTTGGTTGTGTTTTCAGGGAACGAACTATTGGACAAGCCGAAGAACTATTGAATAACATATTGAAAAATTATAATGATTGGACTCCTCCTAAAACACCGCCTAAACCCACTCTGAAGAAGAGGGGTTTCCTATATCTCAGTCCTGAAGATATGCAAGAGGCAAAGAAATCTATGAAGGAAAATGGTATTAAAGCTGAGGATGTTAAAAATTTAACTCCTATTGAAGAAATACATGGGCTTGATACACCACCACCACCTACGGTGGTAGAGGTAAATTCTCTAATGAAATTCAATGATAATTATAATCCTCACAATATGCACCCTAGCCAATGCCTTTATGAGTTTGAAAACTATATTAGAAAACAAGATCACTTCAATGCAAATGTTATGAAACAATTGAAATACAATTCTGATATGATTGCTCGCTTAAGTGACTTGTTATTTAGAATCTCAAATGATGTTAGAGGTGTAGGGAAGCATGCTTCTATGGTTCAAACTCAGCTCGAACAAGTTGCTAAATCTCAAAGAGAACTGCTTGATGAAATGAATAATAATATCAAAGATCATGCTGTTAGAGTAATGACTAGAGGAGGTAGAATGACTCAGGAACCACTTTATCCTAAGGGACACCCAAAAAGAATTGAACAAGACTCTCAAAGAGTTGACACTGATGCACGTAGTCCTCCTAAAAAGAAAAAGAAAAAGAAAAACAATAGGACTTTGCATGCCTCTAGTGAACCTGAAGTAGAAAAACCTCCTGATAATGATAATGAAGTCTCTATCTCTGATGCTGAAACTCAATCTGGTAGTGAACACTCACCTTCTGATAATGAAAAATATAATGATGAGGTTCATGAAGAAACTCAAACAAATAATAAAGAACCAGACAATGATGTTGAGATAGAACCTGCAGTTGATCTTGATAACCGACAACCTAAGAACAAAAGATATGATAAAAGAGACTTTGTTGCTAGAAAACACGGTAAGGAAAGAGGATCGTGGGTTCAAAAACATATGCCCTTTCCACCTAAGTCAACTAAAAAGAAAGATGATGAAGAATTTGAACGCTTTGCTGAAATGCTGAGGCCAGTCTTTTTGCGTACTCGCTTGATTGATATCCTTAAAATGCCTCCTTATGCAAAGTACATGAAAGACATCATCACCAATAAGAGAAAAATACCAGAAGCTGAAATCTCCACCATGCTTGATAATTATACTTTTAAAGATGGAGTACCTAAAAAACTTGGAGATGTGGGAATACCAACTATACCTTGCTCCATCAAAAGAAATTATGTGAAAACTACTTTATGTGATTTGGGAGCTGGTGTTAGTGTTATGCCCTTCTCTTTATATAAAAGACTTGATTTGAATAAACTCACACCTACTGAAATATCTTTGCAAATGGCTGACAAATCAACTGCCATACCTATTGGTATTTGTGAGGATGTGCCCGTTGTTGTTGCTAATGTTACTATTTTGACTTACTTTGTTATACTTGAGATGCCCGAGGACGACAACATGTCGATTATCCTTGGTAGACCCTTCTTGAATACTGCAGGGGCTGTTATTGAGTGCAATAAAAGCAAGGTCACTTTTCATATTAATGGTAATGAGCATACGGTGCACTTTCCGAAGAAACAATTCCAAGTGAATGGTATTAATGTTATTGAAAAATCTCCGACAATCACTATTGGAAGTTTTCAACTACCTCTACCTACTATTAAAAAGAAATATGAAATGCTTATTGTTGGGTATATTCATATCCCCGTTGAGGTAACTTAGTGATTTACGAAAGTTCTTCGGTTTCATGCTAATCGAAAGTGGCTGTTAATAAGACTTGATCAACCTTATTAATGGATCATTTTTGAGAGGTATGAAGTTGATGAATTTAGTAAGCACTACCTTCTGTCCCAACCTTTTGTTTTCTGTTTTTATTAGCTAAATAAAATAAAATGCCATGTTTTGTCTGTTTTCTGATTTTCCTGTGCAATAAAAAATGACCCAAAAAAAGTTCTCAGAATGCTCTGAAAATTTGATACAATTTTTTTCTGAATATTTAAGAATTTTTGGTGCAAATAATATCAGAGGGAGGTGCACCAGGTGGGCACAACCCACCTGGGCGTGCCAGGACCCCCAGGCGCACCCTGGTGGGTTGTGGTCTCCACGTGGGCCCCCTCACTTATCTCTTCATCCCACGTCATCACCTACCTCCAGAAAAAAATCACCATTGCTCTCTGTCTCGTGTTCTTGCTCTCAAACCCAAGGATTTTGATCTCTTTGCTCGAAGTTCCATTTTCGAAACTATTTCGGGGGATTGTTGCTCGGTATGTGACTCCTCCGTTTGTCCAATTTGTTTTTGCTTTAGTGGTTTATATTTTGAATAATTAGCTACTCTTGTGTCGGTGTACTAAGTATTGGGCCACTAGTACCCCATACTTGTGCACGGACAGTTGTAGCCATCCTTGCGGCAAGGCTTGCCGGGATCAGCTTGAGGTCGATTCAAGCCATCAAGGAAATCATCAAGTCAGAGATCTAAGGATCAGCAGATAAGCAGGGCTGGAATCCGAAGGCCAGCCTCCCCGGCAAGATCCTTGCCGGGATGGCTTTTGGGGCCCGGCAAGGCTTGGCGTCCGGCAAGGCTTGGCGCCCGGCAAGATTCGGCGCCTGGCGAGATTCTGCCACTGTGCCACCGCTTCGGCACAGTAACGTACCTGACATTCTGGGTCCTTCTCTGGATGCGTGGCAATGCGCCAGTGGAGGAGAGCTTAAGCGGTGCTGATGGGATGGCCCCTTTTTCTATCCCCAAGAAAGTGAGGACACCTAAACGGACACCTCACGGTGCATTAAATGCGCTTCTCCTAATCCGTCAGGGGTTAGGTATGATACCCTGTAGCTACTTTACACCTCAATGTATATACATTTTGCCACTGTGGAGACCCCTTTGAGCATATAAAAGGAGGCCCAAGGCAACTGCTACAGGGGAGGAGAACTTCTGGCCCATTCTGCATGCGTAGCTGCTCTTTGAACGTGCTGTTCATTGCGAGCGCTCCTGAAGGCTGGGCTCAAGAACATCAATAAGAACACAAAGCAGGAGTAGGGTTTTACGCTGATCAGCGGCCCGAACCTGGGTAAAAACCTCGCGCGTCGATCACTGGTTCCACTCTTTGCGTATACCTCTCCCCCCGCCGAATCGTAAAGGGGTCTCTCGGGATCCCATAGGTGTCGTGCCCCGACATCTTTGGCACGCCAGGTAGGGGGATTGAAGGTTGTGTGAACCTGATCTGGTGGTCGGCGCCCTAGTTTCTTCATCATCTTCATCATCATGCCGCCCAAGAAGAAGAGCGCTGCGACAGCGCAACCGTCCGGGTCCGTTTTTCCTGCGCCTTCGCGTACAGGCGACGGTGTGGGTGCAGAAGGAAGAGGACTAGAACCCCCACGGCGTTCTGGTGACCCAAGCCAAGCGAGCGGTATCGTTCGCAGTGGCAGTGGTAACTTGCACGCCGCTGGATCTAGAGATGGTGCTGTGTTGCCTACGGTTGGCACAACTAACTCTAGGGATTAAAGGGCGCCTGCTGGAGCTCCCGCGCCGGCGCAAGCCTCGCGACCTACTCAAGTCGTGCGAGATGAGCGACATCATGGCGCTGGTGGTTCGGGGCGTCCCCACGAAAAGGTTTCTGCGCATAGATCCCAAGATGCGCGGGACCAGCATGCACACCGAGCTGCCGGTGGAGGTGGTGCGCGGTCGCGTGACCGTGGCGGTGCTCCTTCTAACTTGGTTTGGAGTCAGAGCACCTCACGTACCTCGCACTTGTCGCCGCCACCTACGCCAGCGGAAGCCTTGGCACGTGCACAGCTGCTCCTTGATTTTCCTCCCGCCCCGGAGAAGATGGAGGAGTGGCGAGCTACTATCCAGAGCCTTATCGGCTTCGGCAACAAGGATGGACCGCAAGAGGCAGGGCCCTCGCAGCAGAGGCCCATCGATCCGGCGCGAGCCAATGCAGAGAAAACCGGAGGTGGTGCAACTATAGTGCACTCCCCTCCGCGGCACCAGCGGCGGCCGACAACTCAGCAAGTCGACCGCCATGAAGAAGTTTCCACGGCGTCGTCCGATCCACGGATGCGCCGTGATCAGCATCTGGTTCTCCAGGAACGAGGCAAAGAGGACGCTCGAACAACCATCGAGCGGCGACGGGAAGCGCGCTATCACTCTGATAAGCGCGCGGCGCCAGGGGACATAGGAGACCTGCCTTATGAGGTAGGGACTCCAGCGTTTACCCGTGAGCTGCGGCAAGTCCGGTGGCCCAATTCCCGAACCTTTAAGCCAGAGGTTCCGGAGAAGTATGACGGAAAGACCCATCCCTCAGAGTTCCGGAGCTTCTACACCATTGCAGTGTAGGCTGCCGGGGGCCGAGATGATAAAATACTTGCCAACTACTTCCCGTTGGTGCTCAAGCCCAACGTCAGGTCGTGGTTGATGCATCTGCCGGAGAATTCCATTTCTTCCTGGTCAGATCTGTGCCATCAGTTTGTTGGCGCCTTCGTTGGAGGCCACCAAGCTCCTGGCCAAGAGAGCGATTTGCACATCATCCCTCAGAAGGAGGGCGAGTCCCTGCGCAAGTTTATGCAGAGGTTCAGCCGAGTGCAGTACAACATTCCCGACGTTCATCCTGCCGCTGTCATTAGCGCGTTCCACCAGAACGTGCGTAACCGCAGAATGTGGGAAGAGCTGGCGATGAACAAAGTCAGGAGTATTGCCGACCTTTATGCTCTGGCCGACAAGTGTGCTCGAACTGAAGAGGGGAGGAAACTCCCTGGTGAGGCTGTTGGCGCGGCAGGCGACGCCGAAGATGAAGACGCCGCGGCCCCGTCAAGGAAAGGCCGGCGGCGGAACAGGAAGTGCGGAGGCAAGGCCGTGCTTGCTGTCGAGGAATCCGACAACCCCGGCGCCACCAAGAAGGCCAAGGTTAGTGACCCCGGCAAGGATCTTGCCAGGTGCCCTTCCTGTCAGGCCTTGGCGGCTGCCGACAAGTCGGAGAACTCCGGCAAGCAGTATTGCAAGATCCATCGCACTAAGGGCCACGATCTCTAGAACTGCCGGCAAGTTGAGCAGCTTGCCGAGAAGCAGAGGGCCGAATACGAGAGGCGAGACAAGGAGAAGGCCCAAGATGGTGCTGAGGGGTCCGGCAAGAAACGCGGTGGCCGAGGGGGTCGCCGCGGCAAGGCCAAGCAGCAGAAGGATCGGCCCGCTCGGGGCCGAGATAAAGAAGGAGATGATGATGAGGAAGATGATGAATCCAGTGAGCAGGAATTCCAGAAGGCTACGGAGGCTATGTGCATTGATGGGGGTGCCTCGCTGCATTCTTCCCACCGTCAACTTAAACAGTGGATGCGGGAGGTTAATGCGGCAGAGCCATCCCCCGATGCGTGTAGGCCTTTGAAGTGGTCCAGCCCGCCTATTATCTTTGACGCCGAGGATCACCCTGATCGCACAACTGCGGTCGGGTGTTTGCCATTGTTGGTTTCCCCAACAATTCGCAACCTCAAGGTGACGAAGATGTTAGTTGACGGCGGGGCCGGCCTAAACTTAATCTCACCGGATGTGCTCACAAAGCTTCAGATTCCCGACGAAGACCTCAAGGAAACGGGTACGTTTCAAGTGGTCAATCTGGGAAGAACCCAGCCTAAGGGCAAGATCACGCTGCCGGTAACATTTGGCAGCGAGTTTAACTTCAGGACCGAAAAGGTGGTGTTTGATGTCGTCAAGATCCCCATGTCATACAATGGGATCCTTGGTCGGCCAGCGCTGGCTAAGTTTATGGCGGCATCACACTACGCATACAATGTTTTGAAGATGCCCGGGCCATTGAGCGTCATCACTATCCATTCCGATAAGAAGGACGCACTCATCTGTGCCGATCAACTTTACCGGGAAGCAGTTGCAGCACCTGCCATCAAGGCATCTGCTCCTGCCGCTGGAACTCCCGGGGGGAAGAAGAAGACCGGCAGGAACCTCGGCGCGAACTCCGGCAAGCGCGCCTCCTCGGAGTGCTGCGCTTCCGTCGAGGACGTACCAGAGAGTTCCACCGGCAAGAACAAGAAATCCAAGGCTGCTCCACCGGAAACCAAGAAGGTGCCTGCTAGGGAGGACGGAACGGGGGGAACTTTCACCATAAGTTCCACCCTAGATGACAAATAGTAAAGCGCGCTCGTTGCTTTCCTGCGGGCGAATGTCGATGTGTTTGCATGGCAACCATCTGACATCCCCGGTGTTCCCAGGAAAGTAATTGAGCACCACCTTGCTGTCTGTCCCCATGCGCGGCCCATCAAGCAAAGGGTGAGGAAGCAAGCCTTGGAACGGCAAGAATTCATTGCCGAAGAAATCAGAAAGCTGGAGGCGGCAGGATTGGTCAAAGGAGTGCTTCATCCAACCTGGTTGGCCAATCCGGTTGTAGTGCGGAAGGCGAATGGGAAATGGAGGCTTTGTATCGATTATACAGATATCAATAAAGCTTGTCCAAAAGATCCCTTTCCCTTGCCGCGCATCGACCAGATTGTGGATGCCACCGCTGGTTGTGATCTCCTGTCCTTCCTTGACGCCTATTCAGGGTATCATCAGATTTTTATGGCAAAGGAAGATGAAGAGAAGACCGCCTTTATCACCCCATGTGGTACGTATTGTTTTATACGAATGCCTTTCGGGTTGAAAAGTGCTGGTTCAACATTCGCCAGAGCAATCCAGATTGGTTTTGAGCCACAACTCCATAGAAATATGGAGGCATATATGGATGATATAGTGGTCAAAACTAAGGATAAAGCAACGCTTATTCAATTCTTAGAAGAAACATTTGCAAACTTGCGCAAGATCAACTTGAAGCTCAATCCTGAGAAGTGCGTGTTCGGAGTTCCTTCTGGCAAGCTCCTCGGATTCTTTGTATCTTGCCGAGGAATCGAAGCGAACCCCGACAAGATCAAAGCCATTGAGCAAATTGAAGCGTCGAGACGCATCAAGGATGTGCGTCGTCTTGCCGGCTGTGTTGCTGCTCTAAGCAGGTTTATTTCCAAATCTGCTGAGCGCGCCCTGCCCTTCTTCAAAATTTTGAAGAAGACAGGTCCAATGAAATGGACTCCAGAAGCGGAGGCTGCACTGCAAGATTTGAAGAAATACCTTTCCTCTCCGCCGATGCTAGTCGCGCCTAAACCACAAGAGCCGTTGCTGTTGTATCTGGCGGCAACAAATCAAGTGGTTAGTGCTGCGCTACTGGCGCAGAGAGAAGCTGATGAGGAAGCAACACCGGCGGCAGGACCGCCGGATGATGCGGCAAGATCTTCCCCGGCAAGGGTTGATCCCGGCAAGACAGGATCTGCGCAAACAGAAGAACTTGTGCAGAAGAAGAAGGTGGTGCAGCGCCCAGTTTATTTTGTGAGCTCTCTTTTACAAGGGGCTAGATCAAGATATTCTGGGGTGCAGAAGCTGCTTTTTGGCCTCCTTATGGCCTCAAGGAAGCTGCGCCACTATTTTCAAGCACATGAGATTACCGTCGTCACTCGCTTTCCGTTGCAACGGATTTTGCAAAATCCGGAGGCAACCGGCAGGATCATGGAGTGGGCGTTGGAGCTGTCCAGCTTTGGCCTTAAGTTTGAAAGCACTTCGACAATTCAGAGTAGGGCCTTGGCGGAATTCATTGCAGAATGGACCCCGACGCCAGACGAAGAAGTTCAAGAAACAACTCTCCCCGGCAAGGAAATCGATCATCAATGGATTATGTACTTTGATGGGGCTTTCTCGCTGCAAGGCGCCGGTGCTGGCGTGCTGCTTGTCGCACCCACCGGAGAGCACCTCAAGTACGTAGTCCAAATGCACTTTCCCCGGGAGAGTTCGACCAACAACACTGCAGAATACGAGGGTTTGCTTGCCGGTCTTAGGATCGCGGCAGACCTTGGTATCAAAAAGCTCGTCATCAAAGGCGATTCATAGCTTGTCGTCAGGCATGTTAACAAGAGCTATCAAAGTCCATTGATGCAAGCCTACGTAGATGAAGTAAGGAAATTGGAAGAGCGCTTTGACGGTCTCCAAATGGAGCACGTTCCCCGTGCCGAGAACAATATTGCTGACGACCTGTCAAAGCGTGCTGCCCTCAAGTTGCCTGTGGAACCAGAAACTTTTGTGCTCCAATTGACTCAACCATCCGTGGCGCCATCGATGCGGCAAGAAAAAAGAAGGAAGTTGAACTCTGGCCAGTACTTCCCGGCAGAGCTCCCCGGAGCCGCCGGCAAGGAAGTTGCCGGGATCGACACGCCTGCCGGGGAATAATAGGCTCCGACAGGGCCTCAGGCCCTCGTTGTCGAGACAAAAGTTCCCCCGGCAGAGGAGATGCCTTTAGTCCTAGTTGTCGAGCCTCAGGCTCCAGCATGGGCACAACACATTGTCCATTTCCTTCAGACAGGTGAACTCCCTGAGGAACAAGAAGAAGCGGAGAGAGTAGCCCGTCGGTCTGTTATGTACAAGTTCATCGATGACGTCCTATACAGAAAGAGACCAAACGGTGTGAAATTGAAGTGCATTCCTCGGGAGGATGGACTAGAGCTGTTGGCGGAGATACATGGGGGCATGTGTGGCTCTCACATAGGGTCAAGAGCGCTTGCCGGAAAAGCATTCCGGCAAGGTTTCTTTTGGCCTACCGCCCTCCAGGATGCGACTGCACTAGTAACCAAGTGTGAAGCGTGCTAGTTTCATTCGAAGAAATTACATCAGCCAGCTCAAGCTCTTCAAACAATCCCTCTCTCCTGGCCATTTTCGGTCTGGGGGCTCGACATACTGGGCCCCTTCCCCTGTGCTACCGGGGGCTTTGAGTACTTGTACGTTGCTATCGACAAGTTCACAAAGTGGCCGGAGGTGGAAGCAGTGAGGAACGTGACAGCGTAGTCGGCTGTCAAGTTCTTCAAAGGAATTGTTTGCCGTTTCGGTGTGCCTAACAGGATCATCACTGACAACGGCACGCAGTTCACAAGTCGCACCTTCATGCAGTATGTCCAAGACCTTGGCGGCAAGATTTGTTTTGCCTCTGTTGCTCACCCGAGAAGCAATGGCCAAGCGGAGAGGGCCAATGCTGAAGTGCTGCGTGGTCTCAGGACCAGAACTTTTGACAGGCTGAAAAAGTGCGGAAGACGCTGGATTGATGAGTTGCCGGCGGTTCTTTGGTCAATCAGAACGACACCAAATCGAGCCACCGGCCAGACGCCCTTCGCTCTGGTCTACGGAGCGGAAGCAGTTCTCCCCACAGAACTCATATACGGATCTCCTCGAGTGCTCGCTTATGATGAGCTCGAGCAAGAGCAACTGCGGCAAGATGACGCTGTGCTCCTTGAGGAGAATCGTCTTCAGGCTGCTGTGCGAGCTGCATGCTACCAGCAAGCTTTGCGCCGCTATCATAGCCGCAAAGTTCATGCCCGAAGCCTTGAGGAAGGCGACCTTGTTCTTCGACGGATTCAGTCTGCCAAGAATTCAAACAAGATGACGCCAAAGTGGGAAGGCCCTTATCGGGTAGTACGAGTCACCAGGCTCGGCACTGTCCGCCTGGAGACCGAAGATGGCGATCCAGTAAGCAATTCCTGGAATATCGAACATCTTCGCAAGTTCTATCCATAAGGCGCGGTTGCCGGGGGCTCCCGGCAACCACCCTTTTGTACAAGTCTTGCCGGCAAGGCGTGTGATCCTTTGTACAAAGCCAGGCATAGACCCTAAGCACAGATGAATAAATTTAAGTGTTTTACATTCCCTTGTTGATTCCCATGTTCATATTTATATATGCATGTCTGTCTAAGATGTTGTATGACACCTGATCCCGGTAAGTTCTAACGAACCACCAAGGTTTCATCCCTTTATTTTCTCGTCTTTCTTTTTCTCAAAGACAGAAGGATTCCTCGCGTGCACATTTGCCGGGGGGAAGGGAGATATGAATACCAGTTGGTGACGTTTGGAATCGATGCTTGCCGGAGGAAGAACAAAGCCAGAAAGCTAAGTCCTAAAAACTTAGAGCAAGTTTTTCTTTTATTATCAAGTTATTTCCTTGGATGATTCCGGCTTTTGTATGGAAAATCTGCACGCAAAGGAACCCTTGTTGTGATTAGTTGCGCCCTTATTTTTTTTCGAGTCCGCTCAACGATTTAAGTGGCTGCGGTGAGAACGCCAAGGAGTCTTGCCGGCCGCTGCGCCTCCGGCAGGCTGCTGAAGTCCCGCACCCAGCGCTCGCGGCAGGTTGCGCGCAGGCAAGTTTTTCAGTAAGCGTAGGATGAACTCCATACATAAAGGAATCAGATAAGAAAAATAGCAAGCATGCACTTAAACATAGGCGAATTATATTGCGTCCATGAGTTGCCGCAGTTCTAACTTGAGACCTAATTGTCTTTTACATGAGATGATGGCGGCAAGAATAAAAGGAAAGCACTCAATCCCTGCGCTGGCCTTCGATCCTTTTGATGGAGTCCACCTTCTCAAGGATTGGCGCGATGCACTCTTCAAGCGCCTCAACATTTGCATCCTTTGGCAGATGGCCGAGCACGCTGGAGAGGTCGATGCCGGGATTGCTGTGCACCACCTTGATGAGCACCTTGCGAAGGACGGCCCGGCAAAGCCGGCGAGTCTCGTTCGCCAGTTGGGTCGCCCGGCTGGACTGGAGCGCCCTCAACGCATTGATGATGCTTTCAAAGAACATTGTCAACCTGGCACTTGGAGATATTCTTTCCTCGGAAGAATACTTGAAGTTCGGCAAGCCCATGGTTGACAGTTCTGCGGTAAGCTTCTCCGCGGTGGCGATGAGACGGCTAGTCCAGATCTCCACTCCCTTCTCGTACTCGCTTTGGGCAGTGGCGGCGCTCTTGAGCAGGTTCCTCTCTCCTTGGAGATCCTTGAGTAGAGCCTTCTCACGGGCCTTGCCGGCCTCGAGAGACTTCTGCAGCGTGGTCAACTTCAGCTCCAGAACCGCAATACTATCAACCGCAGAGGAGAGTTGCTTGGTCTTGTCGGACAGGGCAACTTGCATCTCCGCCAAGGAGTGGAGGGTTTTTTCCCTGTCCCCCTTGAGCGTCGAGAGCTCCTTTCCGTGCTCTTCGAGATCTGTTTCCAGCCTCTTCACTTTGTCGCTTAGCTCGTTCTTGGCGGCCCCTGCAGCTTCGGCAGCATCGACGGCCTCCTTGAGCTTGCCGGCGTGACTTGCAGTCAGAGCTTTGAGCGCCTCCTTGTGTTTCTGCTCCAGCTCCTGGGTCCGCCACGCGACAAGATTTTTGATGTCTTCATCCTTGCTACGAAACTTGGCCGCGAGCGCCTGCTCACGTGCGGTGAGATCTTCTTCGTGAGCATCAAGAGCAACGCGGCGCCCCGTCAGGAGAGCATCTTCGGCAGCAATCCTTTGAACAGCTTCATCATGTGCCTTCTCCATATCTAATTGCTTCAGGAGAATCTCATTCCATTGCTGGCTCACTTGTTCTCGGCCGGCAACCAGCTCTTGGAGGGTCTCGGCGTGCCAGATTTGCATTTGTGCGACGCGCCTTTGAAAATCCGCTTCGGCCGCCTCGACAACTGCCATTCTGGAGTCCGCCTTCTCTTTTCGGGCGCCATGGAGAGCCTGGAGTTTGCGGAAGTTCTCGCCCATGGCCTGAAGGAGCTGATCCTCTTCATTCTTGCCGCTGCTAGCGCTGGGATCGTCAACGATTTCGAGCCCGGCAGCGGCAATAATTTCCTCGAAAATTTCTCCTTCGGCTGGTGCCTCAGTGCTTGCCGTCCCTGGCAAGTTGATGAATAGATTCTCGCCAACCTTGAGATACTTGCTGGATGAGGGGCCTTCAGATGTTGATGGCTGGTCTTCAGTGGCCGCCTCACCAGTGACAGGGGGCTCTGTGGCCAGTGCAGCGCCTAGCGCTCCTGCGGCAGGAATGCTGTCAGTGCGGTCCTCAGCCTCCCTGTCGCCCTCTTCAGCAGGTTCTTCGGTGATTTCCTCTTGTGCTGTCTTGGCGGCCTCCCCGTCAAGAGCGTCACCAGCCCCGGCAACGTCATCCTTGGTGGCCTCGCTGGCAGCGATCCTGTCCGCTTCAGCGGCGGCATCCCTGGCGGTCTCCTCGATGACGACGTCGACGTCCATATGTTCTATCACAGGGAACTTTGAAGGGCGAAGGAGGAAGACAGAATAAGATCGAGGTTTGGATTTTGAAGTGAGTAAAGATAAAGAGATAAGAGGAAAAGAATAACAAGCACTCTGAGGCGATCGAGTACCTACGTCGGGCTGTCGAGAGGTGGCTTCGCCTCTACCGGCAACTCCGGTTGCCGGGGGTGGGTTGCCGGAGTCCGTGCTTGTCGGCTCCTCCTCAATCAGGACGGGCTCATCGGCAGGATCTCTTGCCGGGGATGTGCTTGTGGGCGGAGTGGTCGATGAAGGAGGCACAATGGGGATATCTTCTCCTTGTTGCCGTTCTTCTCCTGCGAACCCAAAGATATCAGCGGCAAGAATGAAAGCCTCGGCACCAGCCAGCAGAAAAAGGGACGATGAACTTACGCTGGGGGCTGTGCTGGGGGCTGTGTTGAGGACTGGACTCCGGGCTGACAACGACAGTTTCCGGCACGCTCGTGGAGCCCGCCGGGGGCTCGTCGCCCGTAGAAGTCCTCGACCTCTTCGCCATCCTCTCCAGCAAGGTTTCTGTGTCACTGTATAAACAATACAAGCAAGTCAATAAGATTGATGCAAATTGGAAGGTAGAAGCTATGGCAAATACTCACTCTTCTTCCTCTCGCTCTGGACTAAAGCCGGAGATGTCAAAGTCGACCTCCGTTGCGGTGTCTGAGTGGGGAGGCGGAGGAGGAGTCCTAGGCCGCTTGGCTGTGGCAGGCGCTGGGGCAGCCTCCGGCGCGGCAGTACGAGACCCTCCTGCCGCCCCAGCAGTGGTCGCTGGTGTGGGTCTCGCGCGCCACGCGGGCTGTTGACGAGCCCCCTGCCGCGGTCCAGTCTTGCCGGCCACTTTCTTGCCGGGGGATTCGCCGCTCGAAGTAGGCTGGCTTGCCGGGATGCCTGATGCAGCCTTTCGAAGGACGCGCTTTGTCTTCTTCGGGGGCGAGGGCTCTTCTCGCGTCTCCTCGTCGGCCGTGTCTTCGCCGGACGAGCTCTCAGCGGCTGCGCCGCCTTCTTCCCTGGCAACCTTGTTCTCCTCGGCAGGCTTTGCCTCCACTACCACCTCTGCGTCGCTGGCTTCCCACTCTGTGAAGCCAACGTTGCCGGCCTCCGCGGCAAGATTCGCCTCCTCCACTCTGGTAGTGATGTAGGCTACCTCCTGATCAGTGGTGGCGCGGATAAGATCTGACTCTTGCCGGACAGGCTTCTCCGTCAAATTGTCAAAGAACTTCTGCGCTTCTTCCTCGCTTGGCTCGACCCAGGTCGGGTCAAGGCCGTGGGCGTTGAACATCCGCAAGAAGGCAACGATTGACCCCAAGGCAAAGTTGTTTCACAAGGGGACGATCCTTGCCGGCAGCCGGTGCTTGTCTTCGCGCTGGAATAACTTCTGGCGGAGAGCGCCAAGCTGCATAGCGGTCAGATTGTTGTTCAGCCCGGGGCACAGTCTCATGACATCTGCCGCGTTCTTGTACTCCCAGACTGGCCTTCCCCTGTTCTGCAGAAGGGCGATGCGGCGGCGGAGAAAGTCGAAGCCGATCATCTCCATTGTCAGCCCGGCAGCCTTCAAGCGAAGGATCCTGGTAGTGGCGATTGTGAGCCTCTCATCTTCTGCGGCGAGATCGCCCCAATCCTTGCCGCGGACCACCTTCTGTTGCTGGGGATGACAAAAAGGATGAGGATCTGCTTCCTGGATCCAGCACCATTCGGCCCGCCACTCGTCCCACTTTTCGCGGTAAACTCCCTCTGGGTATATCTCTTTGTTCCAAGCCCTTGGAATCCAGGCAATAGATCCAGAGAGAGCCTCTCCTTTTTGGATACGAGGGTAGAAATAATGGCGGAAAAGAGCAGAATTGGGGATCACGCCAGCGAAATTCTCACAGAGATGGGCAAAGATAGACATGCAAAGTACGGCATTCGGCATGAAATCAAGAAGGCGGAAGCCATATGTGTACATGATGTCATTGAAGAAATCGGAAAAGGGGGGACAGAGCCCGCAATAGAAATATGCAGTGAAGAAGGGGTATCTGTCCGATCCACCTTTGGAACAGGCACCTGGGATTACGCGTGTGGCGGGGTGAGCTTGCGTTCCCTTCGCCCACATGCATTGGTATCGCCCCTTCAAAGTTTCGGCGTCGAGCGTCGGAGGGAAGACGACGAGTCTCTTCCGCATCTTCACCAGTTAGCTCTCCGGAACTTCGGCTTTCGCCTCCTTGTCCTTGCCCTTGCCTTTGCTGGCCTTGGGCGGCATGGCGACTATGAGGACGGAGGCTGGGGGCGGAGCAAGCGTGGGAGCAGCGGGCGGAAGAGGAAAAAGGTTTCGCTCTGAGCTCGAGAAGAGGAAGGCGATGGCGATGGCCAGATTGAGAAGAAGAGGGGGGTAAATAGGTTTGCGCCTCTGCGACTTCTCCTTTTTATGGGGAAGGAGCGGGGCCGCCTTGTTTATCCCCCAATATGAATGCGCCTCTATAGGCGTGAGACAGTTGGCAGCCTTTTTGGCACGCTTCCCACGTCGCGCGATCCGTGTGCGTAGTGGGGGGCACAGTAAAACGAGATATTTACGAGCAGTTAATTCCCTGCCACGCGTGCCCGTGCACTGTTTGGGCCTAGCCCAACAACGCCTCGCACTCGTGTATGGCCTAGGCCCGGGGGTTCCTGTCGGTGTACTAAGTATTGGGCCACTAGTACCCCGTACTTGTGCACGGACAGTTGTAGCCATCCTTGCGGCAAGGCTTGCCGGGATCAGCTCGAGGTCGATTCAAGCCATCAAGGAAATCATCAAGTCCGAGATCTAAGGATCAGCAGATAAGCAGGGCTGGAATCCGAAGGCCAGCCTCCCCGGCAAGATCCTTGCCGGGATGGCCTTTGGGGCCCGGCAAGGCTTGGCGCCCGGCAAGGCTTGGCATCCGGCAAGGCTTGGCGCCCAGCAAGATTCGGCGCCTGGCGAGATTCTGCCACTGTGCCACCGCTTCGGTACAGTAATGTACCTGACATTTTGGGTCCTTCTCTGGATGTGTGGCAACGCGCCAGTGGAGGAGAGCTTAAGCGGTGCTGATGGGATGGCCCCTTTTTCTATCCCCAAGAAAGTGAGGACACCTAAACGGACACCTCACGGTGCATTAAATGCGCTTGTCCTAATCCGTCAGGGGTTAGGTATGATACCCTGTAGCTACTTTACACCTCAATGTATATACATTTTGCCACTGTGGAGACCCCTTTGAGCATATAAAAGGAGGCCCAAGGCAACTGCTACAGGGGAGGAGAACTTCTGGCCCATTCTGCATGCGTAGCTGCTCTTTGAACGTGTTGTTCATTGCGAGCGCTCCTGAAGGCTGGGCTCAAGAACATCAATAAGAACACAAAGCAGGAGTAGGGTTTTACGCTGATCAGCGGCCCGAACCTGGGTAAAAACCTCGCGCATCGATCACTGGTTCCGCTCTTTGCGTATACCTCTCCCCCCGTCGAATCGTAAAGGGGTCTCTCGGGATCCCATAGGTGTCGTGCCCCGACATCTTGGTGCTGCTATAGATGAGCTTGCATGTTGAATTCTTAGAGTTTTAAGTAGTTTGAATGCTTGCTATGGCCTCTATGCTTCCCTATGAGTAGTTGCTATCAATCTTGTTAAGTTTTGTTGAGAAAAATTTTGTGGACTAAAAATTTCAGAATTTTGCTCATACGAAAAACATGAGTATCTTTAGGAAGTTTGCTTCCAAGAAGAACTCCAAGGGAGTAATTAGGGAGTCATCTAACAGTGATCTCCGCACCCGGAGGTTGGCGGAGTTACGGCCGTGCGAATGGCCGCATACCCCGTTCATTGAAGGGGCTGGAATCCTCCAAGAGTTTGCACAATATGCTGCTAATGCCAGCCTCACCGACTTCATCACAGCTGAATGCGAACAGTATCATCTCCTCACAAATTCCTTTGTGCAAAGTTTTACTTTCCTTCCTAAGAATAATCCCCCTGAAGTGCAGTTTAATTTATACGCTGACCCCATCAGATACCGCTTACTGAATTTTGTGAAATATGCTTGCTTCCTTCTGATGGTGGGTTGGTAGAGCCTAGGCCTGCAGAGTTTGTAGGTTTTTAACGTACTCTGTCTGTGGGGGATGAGAGAGGAGTGTTCAGTGTCACCGCCACTAGCTTGCAATTTCCTGCTGTTCATTATTTTGCTCTTTTCATTGCAAAGTGCTTGCTTGCTAGAGAGAAGGTGGGTGCACTCAGTGCCCCAGACCTTGCTGTTTTACGTCGTGCACTGGAAGGCGACAACACTTATAGCTTGGGAGCTATTGTGGCACGCCGCCTCCACATTAATAAATCCAAGGGTAAAATACATGGTGGTATTTATGCTACTCGCCTGGCAGCTCGCTTTAATGTTCAGATACGCCAGCATGATTACCCTTTGCCCAAGGTTCACCTAGATCACGCTGCTATGGAATACCATCAGTTTATTATTGCCGATTATCCTAACATTCCTCTTCCTTATAATCTGGTTTTTAGTGTGAAAACTCATGATATTATTCCACTGCCTGCACCTGCTTTGTTTGATCCCATTGCCAGGGGTGGATACAGGATTATGCCTGCGGACATCATCGCTTACCGGAATAACCAGGTTGCAGCACAGGAGGAGCCTCAGCAGTGGGACCCTCAGGTGCCCGCACCTCAGCACTTCAACAGAGGACCTCATGGCTTCTACGACTGGTGATTACCAAGTTAGGCCAAAAGCCTAAGCTTGGGGGAGTACGTATTTCCACCGACATTACATTCATGTTTACACATTTCATTTCAGTTGTCGGTGTCCACACTTTTTCATTGTATTATCCATGTTAGAATTATTTTCTTGCTTTCTTCTTGTGCGTTCGAAAAACTTTGAGAAAATCCAAAAATATATTTCTTGCTTCTTTTTGATTTTTCTTCCTAGTTTAAATTGTTGTAGTACTAAAAAGAAAACTCAAAAAGATTTCCTTGTTCTTCTTTTGCTTGTTGGGAGCTTTCCCGTGTAAATAGTTTTCTCATTTTTGTTTTTTCCTTTTATTTGCTTTTCTTCAGAAAACCAAAAACTCCAAAAATATTTCAGTGTGTTTCTCTGAATTTCTTTTTCTTTTCTTTCAAGTCGTACCGAGGAGAGGACCACGATGAAAATGTTGAGTGGCTCTCATATGCATTATTGTTGATCTGACAAAGAGTGCATATTACCTTGTCTTCTCCTTTTGAATAAAATGCTTGCAGACTCCAGCTTAATCCACGGCACTTTTGCACTATTATTATTTTCGAATCGTTCGGTCATGCAAGTGAAAGGCAATAATGATGATATTCGAGGAACTGGTCGTGGCAGAGAGAAATGGGTATGAACTCGACTTGTTCTGTTTTTGTAAATATGTTTAACCTAATATCCATGACTCAGCCTATTATGATCAAACATGTTTGCAATGACAATTAGAGATTATAGTTTCTCACACCATGCATAAGTAGCTAGGAGTGGATAATGATTTATCTTAGATGTCAACATTGCGTTAAAATGATTGTGATGTAGTATGATGATATGGTATCCTCCTCTAAATGTTTGAGTGGCTTGACTTGGCACATGTTCATGCATGTAGTTGAATCAAAACCAACATAGCCTCTATGATATTTATGTTCATGGTGTTCATATCCTACTCATGCTAGTATCCAATGTTACTTATGCGTAATGCATGTTCATGACCATTGTTGCTCTCTAGCTGGCCGCTTCTCAACCTAATTACTAGCCTTCGCCTGTACTAAGTGGGAATTCTGCTTGTGCATCAAATACCTGAAACCCAAGTTATTCCAGATGAGTCAACCATACATACCTATATGCGGTATTACCTTGATGTCCTAAGTAAATTTGCATGTGCCACCTCTAAAAACTTCAAATAAATATCCTTCTCGTGTGCTTGGATTGTTCATAGAGTGACAAGAGGTAGTCAGTATCTTCCATGCTAAGCGGGTTATTCTCAGGATGAGTGTTTATTCACTCACCATTGCACGAGAAAGGGGCGATAATAGGGATTCCCAGTCCTGGATTCAAAAATTGCAAATAATTAAACAAAACTCCCCCAGGACTGATGTTGGTATGGACGGTACCCATGGATTCGGCTAGCCGTGGAGTGTGTTTGTTGGTGGAGGGGGAGTAAATCTTTACTTTTTTCACTTGGGAACCGCCACTAATGTGTTTAGCATGGAAGATACTGATAACTGATGGTCGCGAAGTAAACAAGAAGGGTGCGTGCCTCAAATTTTTATTTAACCTCTATTTTAAAAACTTGAGCTCTGGCACCTCTGCAAAACAGTGCTTCCCTCTGTGAAGGGACTATCTATTTACTTTTATGTTGTGTCATCACCTTCTCAAATAAGCGCCAGAACCTGAGAGCACTGCTGTCATGCTTATGCATTGTGTGTAGCTAATGTTGGGTGCATCATGATTGGATCTTTCCTACCATGAATTACAATGTTTAGTCGCTGCTTGAACTTTGGAGGTGCTCTGCATTTATGTTTTGCGGTCTCAGAAAGGGCTAGCGAGATACCACTATTGTTATATTATATCATGGTTGTTTTGACAACGTGTTGCTGTTTGAGATATCTTATTATTGCTCGCTAGTTGATTATGTCATTGATATGAGTTAATATAATTTTTAAGAGTTATTGTCGACATGGTTAGTTATAATATTGGCTGAAAACCTGGGTGCTGTTTAAGCTTATTTATGCAAACAAGAGCAAAAGAGTTCGTAAAAGTTTTCTTTTTCACTTTTAGTTTATCAACTGAATTGCTTGAGGACAAGCAAAGGTTTAAGCTTGGGGGAGTTGATACGTCTCCATCGTATCTACTTTTCCTAACGCTTTTCCTCTTGTTTTGGACTCTAATTTGCATGATTTGAATGAAACTAACGCGGAGTGATGCTGTTTTCAGTAGAACTACCATGGTGTTGTTTTTGTGCAGAAAAAAAGTTCTCGGAATGGAACGAAACTTTGCGAGGATTTTTTATACAATAAAAGAGAATTTCTAGAGCCAAGAACCACCGGAGGGGGGCACCTGGGTGGGCACAACCCACCAGGGCGCGCCATCCCCTCTAGGCGCGCCCAGGTGGGTTGTGCCCACCTGGTGGCCCCGCATACCCTGAAACCGACGCTATAAAATCACATATTTCCAGAAAAAAAACAGGGAGAAAGAATTATCGCATTCCACGAGACGGAGCCGCTGCCGTCTCCTGTTCTTCATCGGGAGGCCAGATCTGGAGTCCGTTTGGGGCTCCGGAGAGGGGGATCTTCAATCTTCATCATCACCAACCCTTCTCCATCGCCAATTCCATGAAGCTCCCCACCAGGAGTGAGTAATTCCTTCATAGGCTCGCTGGTCGGTGAGGAGTTGGATGAGATTCATCATGTAATCGAGTTAGTTTTGTTAGGGCTTGATCCCTAGTATCCATTATGTTCTGAGATTGATGTTGCTATGACTTTGCCATGCTTAATGCTTGTCACTTTGGGCCCGGGTGCCATGATTTCAGATCTGAACTGTTTATGTTATCACCATTATATCTATGTTCTGGATCCGATCTTGCAAGTTATAGTCACCTACTATGTGTTATGATCCGGCAACCCTGGAGTGACAATAGTCGGGACACTTCCGGTGATGACCGTAGTTTGAGGAGTTCATGTATTCACCGTGTGTTAATGCTTTGTTCCGGTTCTCTATTAAAAGGAGTCCATAATATCCCTTAGTTTCCAATAGGACCCCGCTGCCACGGGAGGGTAGGACAAAAGATGTCATGCAAGTTCTTTCCATAAGCACGTATGACTATTTGCGGAATACATGCCTACATTATATTTATGAACTGGAGCTAGTGCCGTATCTCCCTAGGTTATAACTGACACATGATGAATATCATCCAACAATTCGCCGATCCAATGCCTACGATTTTCCTACATATTGTTCTTGCTGAGTTACTACTGCTACTGTTACTGTTGCACTTGCTACAAAATCACTGCTATCACTGTTACCGTTACTATTGCTGTTGCTACTACTATCAAAACTATCATACTACTTTGCTACTGATCACTTTGCTGCAGATAATTATTTTCCATGTGTGGTTGAATTGACAACTTAGCTCCTAATACTGCCAAATATTCTTTGGCTACCCTTGTGTCGAATCAATAAATTTGGGTTGAATACTCTACCCTCGAAAACTGTTGCGATCCCCTATACTTGTGGGTTATCACAACCCCTCCCATAGAAGGAAGGAGAGAGTTTGTGGAAGTACATGCAGAGGTTCAGCCGGGTGCACAGGAACATTCCAGACATCCATCCAGTAGTGGTGATAGCCACGTTTCAGTCCAACGTGCGCAACCACACGATACGTTCCAAAATGAACGTTCGGTTGCCCAAGACTGTGAATGAGCTATACACTCTGGCGGATAAGTGTGCCCGAACAGAGGAGGGAAGGCGACTCCCTGGCGAAGAAGATGGCGTTGACGTTGACTCAGAGGATGACGATGACGCCACCAATCAGAAGAAGAACTACAAGAAATGCAACAAGAATCATAAGGATAAAGCAGTGATGGCTGTTGAAGGATCGAGCACTCCTAGTACCGGCAAGAAGGACAAGACCGAGGCTCCCGGCAAGGAAGTTGGCGCGTGCGCTGACTGCCGGGAAGCCACGGCTGCCCACAAGGCTGGGAAGGCCGACGGGCCATACTGCAAGATCCATCGGACTAAGGGACACGATCTTCAAGAGTGTCATCAAGTTGAGCAGCTCATTAAGAAGCAAAAAGCTGAGTACGAGAAGCATGACAAAGAGAGAGACCGAGATGGTGCTGGCGGGAAGGGCCGAGGTGGCAGAGGAGGTCGCCCCGGCAAGGCCCCTCAGCATCAAGGGAAACCGGCCAAAGGCCGTGAGAAGAAGGAATGCGATGATGGGAGTGATGAAGGAGATGAAGAGGAAACCAGCGAGCAGGAGGTCCAGAAGGCCACTGACGCCCTGTGCATTGACGGAGGTGCATCCTTGCACTCCTCTCACCGCCAGCTCAAACAGTGGGCATGTGAGGTCAATGCCGTGGAGCAAGCGGCAGATTCTCGGAAGCCGCTCAAGTGGTCCCGCACGCCCATCGTCTTTGATGAAGAGGATCACCCTGACCGCACCACTGCGGTAGGGTGTTTGCCATTGTTGGTTTCCCCAACGATTCACAACCTTAAGGTCACAAAGATGTTGGTTGACGGTGGGGCCGGGTTGAATCTGATATCTCCCAAGGTCATCAGCAAGCTCCAGATAGCAGATGAAGAGCTCAAAGTTACTGGTACATTCCAAAGGATCAACCCCGGCAGGAGTCATCCTAAGGGGAAGATCACACTACTGGTAATGTTTGGAGGGGAGTTAAACTACAGGACTGAGAAGATTGTGTTTGATGTGGTTGACCTCCCCCTGCCATACAATGGAATCCTTGGCCGCCCTGCCCTGGCAAAATTCATGGCGGCATCCCACTATGCCTACAACACTTTGAAGATGCCAGGGCCGATGGGCGTCATTTCCATTCTGTCAGACAAGAAGGACGCAATCATATGCGTCGATAAGATATACCGGGAAGCTATCGCGGCAGAGGCTACGGAAGCTACCGCTCCCGCCAAGGAAAGCAAGAAAGGGAAGAAAGCTAGCAAGGACGGCAACAAATATTCCGGGAAGCGCGCCTCTTCAGAGTGCGCTGCGCCTGTTGATGATTTGCCGGAGAGTTCCAATAGCAAGAGATCAAAGAATTCTGCGCCCGCTGTGAAGAAGGTCCCGGCAGGGTTGGTTGGTCAGAGGAGTGTTGCATCCAACTTGGTTGGCTCCAGTAGTGGTGCGCAAGGCGAATGGGAAATTGAGGCTTTGCATAGATTTCACAGATCTAAATAAAGCGTGCCCGAAGGACCCATTCCCCTTGCCGCGCATCGATCAGATTGTGGATTCCACCTCTGGATGTGATCTACTTTCCTTCTTGGATGCCTACTCCGGGTACCACCAGATTTTCATGTCCAAGGAAGATGAAGATAAGACCGTGTTTATAACCCCATGTGGCACGTACTGTTTTGTACGTATGCCCTTTGGGCTAGAAAGCGCTGGATCCACTTTCGCAAGGGCAGTACAGATTGGCTTTGAGTCTCAGCTGCACAGGAATATTGAAGCCCACATGGATGATATAGTGGTCAAAACCAAGGGCAAATCAACTCTCATTCAAGGCTTGGAAGAGACTTTTGCTAATCTACGCAAGATCAACTTGAAGCTGAACCCAGATAAGTGTGTGTTTGGCGTTCCTTCCGGCAAGCTACTAGGCTTCTTTGTGTCCCACCGGGGGATAGAGGCCAACCCCGACAAGATCAAGGCGATTAAGCAGATTCAAGCACCCAAGACAGTTAAAGACATGAGGCGTTTGACTGGATGTGTTGCTGCACTAAGCAGGTTCATTTCCAAGTCCGCCGAGCGCGCCCTACCATTCTTTAAAATCCTGAAGAAGGCTGGGCCCGTGGAGTGGACCCCGAAGGCGGACGCTACGCTGCAAGATTTGAAGACCTATCTTTCCTCTGTTCCCACCTTAGTCGCTCCGAAACCACAAGAGCCGTTGCTGCTGTACTTAGCGGCAACCAATCAAGTGGTTAGCGCAGCGCTGGTGGCGCAGCGGGAAGTAGATGCAGAAGCAGCTGCAACTGCCGTCCCCTCTGGAGAAGGAAGTGAACTCGCCCCCGCAAGGTTAGAGGCAGATCAGAGCAAGGAGGAGCGGGGCAATGAGGACAGTTCGAAGGTCACAGCAAGGAGGAAAGTGGTGTAGCGGCCAGTGTACTTCGTCCGCTCCCTATTGCAGGGGGCTTGGTCGAGGTACTCTAGCGTGCAAAAGTTGATTTTTGTCCTCGTCATGGCCTCAAGGAAACTGCGCCACTACTTCCAAGCCCACGAGATCATGGTTGTCACCCGCTTCCCCTTACAGCGCATATTGAGCAACCCTGAGGCCACTGGCAGGATAGTGGAATGGGCTTTGGAGTTATCCATCTTTGGTTTGAGGTTCAAGAGCACGTCAACCATTCAGAGCAGAGCACTGGCAGAGTTTATTGCAGAATGGACGCCTACCCCTGACGGAGAAGTGTTGGAGACAGTTATCCCCAGCAAGGAGGCACCCCAAGAATCGATCATGTACTTTGATGCTGCCTTCTCCCAACAAGGTGCAGGAGCTGGCGTGCTTCTCGTTGCTCCCACTGGAGAGCACGTCAAGTACGTGGTTCAGATGCATTTCCCTCGGGAGAAGGCTACCAACAATATTGCAGAGTATGAAGGACTCCTTGTCGGGCTCAGAATCGCAACAGAACTGGGAATCAAGAAGTTGATTATTCGTGGAGATTCACAACTTGTGGTGAGACAAGTGAACAAGGATTATCAAAGCCCATTGATGGAGGCATACATTGAGGAAGTGAGAAAGTTGGAGAAGCGCTTTGATGGATTGCAAACAGAGCACATACCGCGTGTGGAAAACAGCATTGCTGATCATCTATCAAAGTGCGCTGCGCAAAAACTCCCTGTGGAACCAGGGACTTTTGTTCTCCATCTGACTAAACCCTCCGTATCCCCGACAACAATGGCCAGAAAGAGGAGGAAACTGGACTCCGGCAAGCTTGTCCGGACAGAGCTTCCCGAAGCCCCCGACAGAGAGCTTGGCGGGAACAACTCCCCTTCGATTGGTGAGCTGCACCCTCCCACCAAACTACCAATCTCTGTGGTCGAGGAGTGCGCTCCCACAAATGAGGAGGTGCCGCTAGACCTCATTGCCGAGCCTCAGGCTCCAACTTGGGCATAGCACATAGTTCATTTCCTCCAAACAGGAGATCTTCCCGAAGAGCAATAAGAAGCTGAAAGAGTAGCCCGGAGGGCCAGTATGTATCAGTTCATTGACAACACGCTATACAGAAGAAGGCCCAATGGCATGAAATTGAAGTGCATTTGCCGGGAAGAAGGAAAGGAACTATTGGTAGAGATACACAAGGGTATGTGCGGCTCCCACATTGGATCGAGGGCCCTGGTTAGAAAAGCCTTCCGGGAAGTTTTTTACTGGCCCACGGCCCTCCAAGATGCAATTGAGCTAGTCACCAAATGTGAAGCCTGCTAGTTCAACTCCAAGAATATCCATCAGCCTGCTCAAGCTCTCCAGATGATCCCTTTGTCATGGCCCTTCTCGGTCTGGGGGCTCGACATCTGTGGCACACCGGCTCAGAGAACCAGTTTACCAGTGTTTCCAACCCGGAGATCATGTCTTCTGGAAACACACAACAACTTGGAACAGAACATAGCTGAACTTTTATTGATAATAGTCGAGTACAGGCTTATATATTACATGATCATCGAGGCCAAAAGCACATCTAGTGCTATGACAATATCTACATTATTTGTCTAACATATCAGGGCCTCGGTATTACTACGGGACACTACAACGAAAGACTACTGCGTAGCGGAACATGATAGTAACTCCATCCACAGGGACACTGCTGAGGACACATCCTAGACATCGCAACACGGACCTTCGAGACCTCCGTCTTAGTCTTCTCCTGCATCTGGCATGATACGCCAGGTGAGTACTTTGAATGTACTCGCAAGCACATGATAACCAAGTATGCAGCAAATAATAGCATGGCAATCAACATGTTATGTCTTAACTGATTCACTTACTGTTATTAGCTTACTCATATTCGGGTTGTCTCACAACCCTCGGAATACTCTAAGCCAACGAGTACTTCCGCTCATAAGACAAGTTCTTCCATCATTACTATGGTTATTACGGTTGATCACCTAGAGAGGTCTGGACGGGATGTCCAATACCGTGGACGCGGCTATTCGAATAGATTTTACACTCTGCAGAGGTTGCGCACTTTACCCACACTATGGAGCACCTGACCTCGTGATCCCATTCGGGTGGACCAGTGTTGCTCCAATGAAACCCGCCTGACTCGTGACTCTCCCATCGTACCATCAGCAATCACACTCCATCGGAGTGAAGCCTTGGGTGGCCCCGTGTCACCTCGTGACACCTACCACCATCGTGGCCTAACTAAACTGTCCCAAACGGGGACGCCGGCACAAAACTCAACAGGGCTCATAGGGTTATCGCCGTCTGCCTGATCAGGGCAGCACGCACGCATAACCCTCCCTGTCTGGAGGTACCGGTGAAAGAGCACGGAGCCAGACCAAGTCAAGGCCGTCCCATACCGGCAAATGTGGCTGCACGGGTAAGCCCGGACAGGTGACTCTTGATCAACCAACTATGTTTCACTGAGCAATCATGGTCATTCATCATATCAACTTAAGTTGTCATCAATAGGCATTTAAATACTTCACTTGAATTATCTATGTTAATTAAATGCAAGAAATGAATATGAATTATGCAATGCTATGAAATGCTTCATAATATGGATGTCCGGGCTTGCCTTGATCAGTTGGGTTGTTCAAATACTCCTGGTCTTCAAATCCACAAGAATCTCCTTCTGAAAACATTTTTAAATGGCAAAGGAAAATGTCACATAAAGCCTTTTTATTCACCAACAATTCTGTGAGTATTGGAAAATTGCCAAACTTGGTCAGAAAATAAAGGAGTATAATATGAACACAATGCAAAAAGAATCAGGTGATTTGGACCTTTTAATAAAAAGTAATTAATGGTCAAATCTGCTGGTCAAAATTGCTTAAATAAATAAAATTGGAAAACCAGAAAAACCAGTGGAGGGCCACGTCGAAGGCGTAAACCTCGCGGGTGTCTCCACTTACCCCTTCGCGCGCACAGCCGCGGTCGCTGACAGGTGGGGCTGGTTCGATTTAAACAAAAAGAGAGAGAGAGGCAGAGAGAGGGGCGGCTCACCGGCGCTGCTCGCCGGCGATAGCGACGGCGGTTGGGCGGGGAGACGACGGGGATAGACCGGGCACTCGAAGACGGTCCTCCCTGTACCTGTAGCTCCCCCAGAGATGGACGGACGGCGCGGCCCCCTTCTTCTCTGGCGGATGGGCGCTTCGGTGATCGACGGAGAGGCTCGATTCAGCAGCAATTTGACTAGGCGAGAGTTCTAGGAAGATCACTGGAATTTGTTGAGTGTTACGGTGGTCTCAGGCGAGGCGAAGGAGGAGTGGTGGTGGCTGTCGGCTGAGAGAGGGCATCGGAGGAACTCCGGCGAAGCTCAAGGCTAGAGGGCCTCTCGGCCTTGGCTCTTGATTGGGGAGGCAATTTGAGAGAGCGGGAGAGGGGTGAGGAGCTCAGCGAGGCCGGGCGGGGCTATTTATAGCCGGGAGGCGAAGCTCGCCGAGTTCTCTGGATTGGCGGCGACGTGGCTACGCCATTGGCGCAAGGACGTCGAGCCGGCCGTCGTGGCGCGGGGCGACGAGACAGGAGCGAGCAGAGCATTGAATGCGTGAAGAGGTGGCTCGGGGAGAAGAAGACAAGCGGCGCCGCAACTGTGGCCGCACGGGCGGCACAGTGCTTGTGGTCATGGTGACCGCCGAGATCTTCTCCGGCGAGGGGAGGAGTCCAGAAGGGCTAGGTGGCGAACGGGGACGACGTCGGCACACAGAGACAAGCTACTGCGGCGAGAGGCAGTCGGATGCGACGCCACAGACACGGGCGTGGTGTACAGCGTGTGCAATGGCATGCCATTGTCGTGCTCACCACGAAAGTTGTTGTCTAGAGGCCACGAGAGCCTGGCGTTTCTTGTCTGGCATGTCGACCCTCGATCACTCCGATCACCTACACCTCTGGTTTGGCTTGTCTCAGTCTGAGATGAGGGGTAGCCTGAGATACAGTTTCTGACAGTGAACTAGACAGAGATCTGGAGAAGTGGTGAGCTGCGAATCGTGCCAATGGAGATGTCCAGGATGATCTAGGTTGGAAGGACTCAAAACTGGTCAAGTTTGAGAAGGTTTGGTTGAGATTTGAGGGTAGTTCATGTGTAACCTACCAATCTGGTCCAGAATGTGAAAGTTGAAGCCCTGCTCATATGAATCATCTTTAGATGCTGAAACTTGGTGGAGGGAAGTCATTTGTAGTTGTCCTCATGCCACAGAAATTTCAGAGCATTTGGACAAACCTAGCAGGTACTTCCTTCACAAAGGTCCAGACTGACCAGGAACAAAAATGAATTGTTTTGCAAAATATTTGAACTAGGCCATAGAATATTTTTGGATATTGGGGCAAGAAATGGTCCAAGGTATTTTAGAGAATTATTTGAGAATTTTGTGGCCATCCAAACTATAGGTTTCTTCACAACCCATAGTGATGACCTAAATTCCCAAATAAAAGAAAAGGGTTATTGGAAAAGATTTAAATTGGGATTTGGGTCCTAGAGGTACTTGGCAGGGTTTTGGCAAGGTGATGAGGCTTTGGATTACTTGGAAAGATTCAAAAGTTTCCAAGACCAACTAGAAAGATTCAAAAACCATTCAAATTTCAAATAAAGCCAAGAAAAGTTTGAAAAGAAAAATTTGCCAAAATCAGGGTGTCACAAACCTACCCCCCTTAGGACGAATCTCGTCCTCGAGATTCGGTTGCTCAGGGAACAAGTATGGATATGCGGATCTGAGAAAATCTTCTCTTTCCCAAGTAGCCTCTTCCTCGGTGTGGTGCTCCCACAGCACCTTGTAAAATCTTATCACCTTACTCCTCGTGGTTCTTTCCATCTCATCCAAGATCCTGACAGGTTTTTCCTCATAAGTCAAATCTTTAGCCAGCTCTAGCTCACTCATATCCGCTTGCCTGGCTGGGGGTGCAATGCATTTCCTTAACTGTGAGATGTGAAAGACATCATGAACGTCTGACAATGCTGGTGGCAATTCCAACTGAAATGCAACTCTGCCCTTCCTAGCAACCACTGGAAAGGGGCCGATGTATCTTGGGGACAACTTTCCCCAGGTGCCAAACCTCTTTACTCCCTTCATAGGGGTTACTCGCAAGTAAGCATAGTCTCCAGGCTCGAAAGTTACTTCCCGGTGTTTTGGGTCGTAATAGCTCTTCGGTCGGGACTTGGCTGCTTGCAGACGCTCTTGAATATCCTTGACTTGCCTTTCAGCCTCGAGCATCAAGTCCGTACCAAAGATGCGACTATCTCCTGTTTGGGACCAGTTCAACGGTGTGCGGCACTTCCGTCCGTACAATGCCTCAAAAGGCGACATCTTGAGACTTGCCTGATAGCTGTTGTTGTAGGAGAATTCAGCGTACGGCAAACTATCCACCCATTTGGGTCCATGGGAGAGAGCACATGACTGAAGCATATCCTCTAATATTTGGTTCACTCGCTCGGTCTGTCCATCCGTTTGCGGATGGTACGCTGTGCTGTGTTTCAGCATGGTTCCCAAAGCTTGATGTAGCCATAGCCAGAATGCTGAGGTAAATAGGGAACCACTATCTGAAGTGATAGACTTGGGTACTCCGTGCAGACTGACTATCCGGGACATGTAGAGTTGTGCCAGCTGATTTGCGTTGAAAGTGGTCCTTACTGGGATAAAGTGAGCCACTTTCATGAGGATGTCTACAATGACCCAAATAGCATCATTGCCTCTTGTGGACTTGGGCAGTCCCACAATAAAATCCATACATATGTCATCCCACTTCCACTGGGGCACCGGTAAAGGTTGCAGTAGCCCAGCGGGTTTCTGATGCTCTGCTTTGACCTTGTTGCAAATGTCACAGCAGTCGACATAGTATGCTATATCTTTCCGCATTTCAGACCACCAAAAAGTTTCTCTCAAGTCCTGATACATCTTGGTACCTCCTGGGTGGATTGAATATGCAGACTCATGTGCTTTCTTGAGTACTTGTTGCCTCAAGTTGTTCTGATCCGGCACACAAATTCATTTCTCGAAGCACACGGTACCCTGTTCATCTACCATGGAAGGACTTGGCCTTCCCTTGCTGAATTAACTCCTTGATCTCCCGAATTTCTTCATCCAACTTTTGTGCATCCTTGATTTCCTCCATGAGGGTTGGAGTAATTTTGAATGTGTCCGGGGTCATTGGGCCACATAGCACCATATTGAGCTTGACAAACTCTTCTTGTAAGCTTGGATGCATACCCTCAACTAGTGCATTCACAGCAGCTTGTTTCCGGCTCAGGGCGTCAGCGACCACATTCGCTTTCCCTGGATGATAGTTTATTCCAACATCATAGTCCTTGACTAGCTCAAGCCATCTTCGCTGCCTGAGGTTCAGGTCGGGTTGAGTGAAAATATACTTGAGACTCTTATGGTCTGTGTATATTTCACATCGTTGTCCAATAAGATAATGCCTCCAAATCTTCAGGGCATGAACCACAGAAGCTAGCTCCAAGTCATGTGTGGGATAGTTCTCCTCATGAGGTCATAGCTGTCATGATGCATAAGCTACAACCTTCCCCTCTTGCATTAGCACGCATCCGATTCCACGCCTGGATGCATCGCAGTATATGTCGAAACTCTTGTGAATGTCTGGGAGGACTAAGACAGGGGCTGTGGTTAGCCTCGTCTTTAACTCCTGGAAACTGTTGTCTCACTCGGTTGTCCAGATAAACCTTTGGTTCTTTTTCAATAATTTTGTCAGTGGCTTGGCTATCTTAGAAAAGCCTTCAATGAAGCGATGGTAGTAGCCTGCCAAGCCCAGGAAACTATGGACTTCGGTGTCTTCCAGTTCAAGACCGCAGTAACCTTACTGGGATCAAGAGCTATTCCTTTCTCTGACAGAATATGTCCAAGGAATCCCACCTCTTTCAGCCAAAATTCGCACTTACTGAACTTGGCATATAAACGATGGGTTCTCAACCTTTCCAAGACAGCTCTAAGATGTTGCTGATGCTCCTCTTCATCCTTAGAGTATATCAGGATGTCGTCAATGAACACCACTACAAACTTGTCTAGAAAGTCCATGAAGACTTTGTTCATCATGCTCATGAAGTAGGCTGGAGCGTTGGTCAATCCAAACGCCATAACTGTAAACTCATATAGTCCATATCAAGTGGTGAACGCTGTCTTGGGGATATCCTCCTTTCGGATTTTCAGTTGATGATATCCCGTTCTGAGGTCGATCTTAGAGAATACCCGTGCTCCATTCAACTGGTCGAATAAGTCATCAATTCGAGGGAGCGGGTACTTGTTCTTGATAGTGACCTCGTTAAGCTGGCGATAGTCTACGCACATTCGTAGACTTCCATCCTTCTTCTTGAAAAATAATACTGGTGACCCCCATGGCGAAATGCTTGGACGAATGTATCCTTTCTATAGCAACTCGTCTAACTGCTTCTTTAGCTCTGCCAGCTCTGGGCCTGGCATACGATAATATTTCTTGTATATTGGAGCTGTACCAGGAATTATTTCAATGGCGAACTCCAATTCTCGGTCGGGCGGCATTCCTGGTAATTCCTCAGGAAAACATCTAGAAATTCACCCACTACCGGGATCAGATTCATATCTATAACAGTGGTCTGGTATGCCGTGCCCTTTCTTGTTATCATTCTGCTGGCCAGAAATTGGACGGTTTGTCCGGTGTGGTTCACCAATGTCACCGTTCTAGTGGCGCAGTTGATACACACTTGGTGCGGTGCTAACCAGTCCATCCCCAGTATTATGTCCAGTCCTGGGGATTCAATGGCAACAAGGGTAGCTGGGAATTTAACTCCATGGATTGAGATTTCCAGACCCTTGTATAGTATATTTGTTCTGAGCATAGAGCCAGAGGATTGTACCACCATGATTTTGTCCAAAAGTGAAGGAGAAATTTTGTGCAAGGTAGCAAAACTTCGCGAAATAAACGAGTGGGAAGCCCCAGAATCAAATAACATTATTGCAGGTATGTCATTGACAGAAAACATACCAAGGACAATGTCTGGAGCTTCGCAGACTTCTTCGGCAGAGATGTGGTGAATGCATCCGTGGCTGAAGTTGTGGTTGGGGCGGCATCCAAGGTGATTGACTTGTGGCTTGTGGTCAGTTGATTGCTTTCCGTTATTAGTAGGACACTGCTTGGCGTAGTGTCCACTCTAGCCACAAGTGAAACAGGTGTTGCTGCGGTGGCAGTCCTCTATGACTGGCTGCTTGCCGAAGGTCTTGCTCTGGTTGCCTGGCTTGCTGTTGTTGCCACCATTGTTCCACACAGGTTTGTTCTCAGATGGCCCTGACTGCCAACTGTGCAGCTTTTGCGCATATGGCTCCCTGTTGTCCTTCTTGGGCTCGAACTTCCTCTTACGATCATCATTCCCAGACTTGTGTTCTCATTCGGCGATGAAGGCCTTATCCACCAAGGTCTGGAAATCAGGGAAGTCCAACATGCATAGCTGACATCGGAGGGCGTGATTAAGTCCTCCGAGGAACCGGTCTATTTTCCTTTCTTCGGTAGCCACATCATGAGGAGAGTACAGGGCCAAGTTGTTGAACTTGTTTAGGTATTCTTCCACAGACATGTTTCCTTGTGTGAGAGCCAGGAATTCTCTCTGCTTCACTTTCATGATACCCGTGGGAATATGATACTTGCGGAACAACTCTTTGAATTTCTCCCAGGAAATCTCTTCTCCAACAGGCCACATTAACTTGGTGTTGTCCCACCATATGGCTGCCGGGCCTTCGAGATAATGGGTGACAAATGGGAGTTTATCTGCTTCTTCACAACGAGCGATGTCCAATTTCTCTTCCATTGTTCTTAACCAGTCATCAGCCTCAATAGGATCCACAGCCTGACCAAAGCTGGGTGGTTTTGTGCGGTGGAAGTCAGACAGTTTGGAATGCACCCCATTGCCATTGTTCTGACCTACTATTGTCTGCATACTCTTGAGAAATTCCATGAGGTCTTGGTTTCTCTTTTCCTCAAACATTCTCATTATCTGATCTGTGGTTGGTGCTTGAGGTGGTGGTGGTGGTAAGTCTTCGGGTGGTTACCCTGCCTGCCTGGCGGATCGACGGACGGGGTTTCCATCGCTGCCTTGACTGCTACTTCCTTTCATCATCCTATTTTTTGTTCCCATGGCAAATACCGAATTGATGAGCAACATCCATAAGGAGAAATACAGGAATATGACACCAGAGAAAATTCATGAAAAAGGCAAATAAAGAGAACAACATAATTATACAAGATAACCCAACATCATACATGACAAGCTATTAGGGGAATATCATGGCTAGACTGCTCATACGGCAGCCGACATATGCAAAGATGCATGCATTACTACTCAAGCTCCAGTCTAGTGCGTCGGTGACACAAACACTACCCATCTGAAGAGTCCTCGTCGTCAGATCCTGAGTCAGAATCAGAACTGATGATGTGAGTCACTGGGTCAAAGGAGACGCGACGTTGCTGCTGACACAGCTCTCTTTCTGTTGGAGAAAGAGCACGTCGCCTCAACATCGGCGGAGCAGGAGTGGCTAGGAGTGAGGCCCACTCAGCTGAGGTCTCACGTCGACTACCAGACGATAAGCCTGATGGTCCAGAAAAACCAGAAGGGGTATCAAGCACACGCGGAGGTGGAATTGGTGGTGGATACCTAGGTGGAACTACAGGAGGAGGAGGTGCTGGAGTCACTGCTGCAAGTGCCTCCTGAACACGACACAGCTCCTCAGCCAAGGAAATGATCATACGGTAACTGGCATCAGGTAGCGAGACAAAACACCAGCCGCATGATCACACGCCGGGTCAACAGGTGAGAAAAGGACTCGCCCTGTCGTAGGCGACAGGGTGGGATAGTGGAAGAAACCTGGATGGGTCTGCATCTCGACCTCGTGGAAGTGCAAGTCAGTAATAGCCTCCATGGCAGCAAACTGGATTGCCAGCTCCGGAGTAGAAGCCACTCCGCCCTTGGAAGAGCGAGAAGAGCTTCCAATATCCAAAGTCGCGGTCATGTAAGCCACTGCATGGTACTCATATACTGACTCACCCAACTGCTCCCGAAACACCTGGTACACCGGGTCATCACCGTTGGGATACAGCCGAGCCAGATGCTACGAAGCAGAGCTGGAAAAGTGTGGGGTTCTGGCTCATGATGAAAGTGATATGGAACTGGTGCCATCTACACTCACAATGCCAAGGGTTAGTAACATAATGAATTATGATGCATGAGGCATGGCATGCAACAAGCAGGATGCACACTCAAAGTCCTATGCTAATCGCAGTCCTAGCGCAGGTTACCTAGGGTGTCCTACAGTCAGGACGGCTCTGATACCAAGCATTGTGGCACCCCAGCTCAGAGAACCGGTTTACCAGTGTTTCCAACCCAGAGATCATGTCTTCTGGAAACACACAACAACTTGGAACAGAACATAGCTGAACTTTTATTGATAATAGTCGAGTACAAGCTTATATATTACATGATTATCGAGGCCAAAAGCACATCTAGTGCTATGACAATATCTACATTATTTATCTAACATATCAGGGCCTCGATATTACTACGGGACACTACAACGAAAGACTACTGCGTAGCGGAACATGATAGTAACTCCATCCACAGGGACACTGCTGAGGACACATCCTAGACATCGCAACACGGACCTTCGAGACCTCCGTCTCAGTCTTCTCCTGCATCTGGCATGATACGCCAGGTGAGTACTTTGAATGTACTCGCAAGCACATGACAACCAAGTATGCAGCAAATAATAGCATGGCAATCAACATGTTATGTCTTAACTGATTCACTTACTGTTATTAACTTACTCATATTCGGGTTATCTCACAACCCTCGGAATACTCGATGCCAACGAGTACTTCCGCTCATAAGACAAGTTCTTCCATCATTACTATGGTTATTACGGTTGATCACCTAGAGAGGTCTGGAAGGGCTATCCAATACCGTCGACGCGGCTATTCGAATAGATTTTACACTCTGCAGAGGTTGCGCACTTTACCCACACTATGGAGCACCTGACCTCGTGATCCCATTCGGGTGGACCAGTGTTGCTCCAACGAAACCCGTCTGACTCGTGACTCTCCCATCGTACCACCGGCAATCACACTCCCTCGGAGTCAAGCCTTGGGTGGCCCCGTGTCACCTCGTGACACCTGCCACCGTCGTGGCCTAACTAAACTGTCCCAAACGGGGACACCGGCACAAAACTCAACTGGGCTCACAGGGTTATCGTTGTCTGCCTGATCAGGGCAGCACGCATGCATAACCCTCCCTGTCTGGAGGTACCAGTGAAAGAGCACGGAGCCAGACCAAGTCATGGCCGTCCCATACCGGCAAATGTGGCTGCACGGGTAAGCCCGGACAGGTGACTCTTGATCAACCAACTAAGTTTCACTTAGCAATCATGGTCATTCATCATATCAATTTAAGTTGTCAACATTAGGCATTTAAATACTTCACTTGAATTATCTATGTTAATTAAATGCAAGAAATGAATATGAATTATGCAATGCTATGAAATGCTTCATAATATGGATGTCTTGGCTTGCCTTGATCAGTTGAGTTGTTCAAATACTCCTGGTCTTCAAATCCACAAGAATCTCCTTCTGTAAACATTTTTAAATGGCAAAGGTAAATGTCACATAAAGCCTTTTTTTTCACCAACAAATCTGTAAGTATTGCAAAAATGCCAAACTTGGTCAGAAAATAAAGGAGTTTAATATGAACACAATGCAAAAAGAATCAGGTGATTTGGACCTTTTAATAAAAAGTTATTAATGGCCAAATCTGCTGGTCAAAACTGCTTAAATAAATGAAATTGGAAAAACCAGAAAAACCAGTGGAGGGCCACGTTGAAGGCATAAACCTCGCTGGCGTCTCCACTTACCCCTTCGCGTGCACAGCCGCGGTCGCTGACTGGTGGGGCCGGTTTGATTTAAACAGAAAGAGAGAGAGAGGCAGAGAGAGGGGCGGCTCCCCAGCGCTGCTCGCCGGTGATAGCGACGGCGGTTGGGCGTGGAGACGACAGGATAGACCGGGCACTCGAAGACGGTCCTCTCTGTACCCGTAGCTCCCCCGGAGATGGATGGACGGCGCGGCCCACTTCTTCTCCGGTGGATGGGCGCTTCGGTGATCGACGGAGAGGCTCGATTTGGTAGCAATTCGACTAGGTGAGAGTTCTAGGAAGATCAGTGGAACTTGCTGAGTGTTACGGTGGTCTCAGGCGAGGCGGAGGAGGAGTGGTGGTGGCTGTCGGCTGAGGGAGGGCGGCGGAGGAACTCCGGCGAAGCTCAAGGCCAGAGGGCCTCTCGGCCTTGGCTCTTGCTTGGGGAGGCAATTTGAGAGAGCGGGAGAGGGGTGAGGAGCTCAGCGAGGCCGTGCGGGGCTATTTATAGCCGGGAGGCGAAGCTCGCCGAGTTCTTTGGATCGGAGGCGACGTGGCTACGCCACTGGTGCAAGGACGTCAAGCTGGCCGTCGTGGCACGGGGCGACGGGAGCGAGCAGAGCACTGAATGCGCGAAGAGATGGCTCGGGGAGAAGAAGACGAGTGGTGCCGCAACTGTGGCCGCACGGGCGGCACAGTGCTCGTGGTCGTGGCGGCCGCCGAGAGCTTTCTCCGGCGAGGGGAGGAGTCCAGAAGGGCTAGGTGGCGAACGGGGACGATGTCGGCACACGAAGACAAGCTACTGCGGCGAGAGGCAGTCGGATGCGATGCCACAGACATGGGCGCGGTGCAGAGCGCGCAATGGCATGCCATTGTCGTGCTCACCACGAAAGTTGTTGTCTAGAGGCCACGAGAGCCTGGCGTTTCTTGTCTGGCACGTCGACCCTCGATCACTCAGATCACCTACACCTCTGGTTTGGCTTGTCTCGGTCTGAGATGAGGGGTAGCCTCAGATACAGTTTCTGACAGTGAACTAGAGAGATCCATATACGAGTTCCCGTTAGGTTGGAAGGACTCAAAACTGGTCAAGTTTGAGAAGGTTTGGTTGAGATTTGAGGGTAGTTCGTGTGTAACCTACCAATCTGGTCCAGAATGTGAAAGTTGAAGTCCTGCTCATATGAATGATCTTAAGATGCTGAAACTTGGTGGAGGGAAGTCATTTGTAGTTGTCTTCATGCCACAGAAATTTCAGAGCATTTGGACAAACCTAGCAGGTCCTTCCTTCACAAAGGTCCAGACTGACCAGGAACAAAAATGAATTGTTTTGCAAAATATTTGAACTAGGCCATGGAATATTTTTGGATATTGGGGCAAGATATGGTCCAAGGTATTTTAGAGAATTATTTGAGAATTTTCTGGCCATCCAACTATAGGTTGCTTCACAACCCATAGTGATGACCTAAATTCCCAAATAAAAGAAAAGGGTTATTGGAAAAGATTTAAATTGGGATTTGGGTCCTAGAGGTACTTGGCAGGGTTTTGGCAAGGTGATGAGGCTTTGGATTACTTGGAAAGATTCAAAAGTTTCCAAGACCAACTAGAAAGATTCAAAAACCATTCAAATTTCAAATAAAGCCAAGAAAAGTTTGAAAAGAAAAAGTTGCCAACATCAGGGTGTCACAACATCTTGGGCCCCTTCCCCCGTGCTACCGGGGGATTTGAGTTCTTGTTCGTTGCTATCGACAAGTTCACAAATTGGCTGGAGGTGGAGCCCGTGAGGAAGGTGACTGCACAGTCAGCTATCAAGTTCTTGAAAGGATTGGTATGGAGTTTCGGAGTACCCGTCAGAGTCATCACTAACAATGGCACCCAGTTCACAAGCCTCATTCATGCAATAAGTTCATGCCCTCAAAAGCAAAGTCTCATTTGCCTCTGTTACCCATCCCAGAAGCAACGGACAAGCTGAGAGGGCAAACGCTGAAGTGCTGCGAGGACTCAAGACAACAACATTTGATAGGCTGCAGAAATGCGGCATGCGATGGATCGACGAGCTGCCGGTGGTTCTTTGGTCCCTCCGTATGACACCAAATCGAGCTACCAGGCATAATCCCTTCTCCCTAGTCTATGGGGCAGAAGCAGTGATCCCCATGGAACTCATATATGGATCACCTCGAGTTCTTGGCTACGATGAAGTAGCGCAGGAACAACACCAGCGTGACGATGATGTGCTACTTGAGGAGAACCATCTCCGGGCTGCTACATGTGCTGCACGCTACCAGCAAGCCCTGCGTCGCTATCACAGCCGAAGGGTTCATGCCCGGAGCTTTGAGGAAGGCGACCTTGTCCTTAGGCGTGTTCAGTCTGCCAAGGGTGCAAACAAGTTGACGCTGAAATGGGAAGGCCCTTACCGGGTACTACGAGTCACCAGACCTGGCGCAGTCCGTCTGGAAAGCGGAGGTGGCATTCAGTTGCAAAACTCATGGAACATTGAGCATATCCGTAAGTTCTACCCATAAGGCGCGGCTATCGGGCCCTGCCCGGCAGCCACCCTTTTGTACAAGCCTTGCCGATGTTGCATGTAACCCTTTGTACAAAGCCAGGCGCAGAACCTGAGCACCAGACAAATAAACGAAGCGCTGGGGGGCCCCCGAAACTTGCATGCATGCATAAGCATAGCATGATCATGTAGATGAGGTCGCATGTAGCACTGTTTTCATCTGCACTAAGTTGTAGGGTTCTTGCCATGGACTTGATCCCGAAGAGAAGAAATGGAGACAAGCCTACACAGCGATCCCCGGCAAGCCAAACAGATAAGTTCCTTCTTATCCATACCTGTTCTGTAAAGAGAAAACTTGTGCATATGAAAACCTCATCACCTTCGAAACATAGGTGCTTCCATCCTTTGTCCCGAACGTTGCTTCGGGCAAGGTGGTCGCAGTGGCCTTTGATGGAGAGGGTTCGATGAGGGGCTGGTCCCTTTTCATAGTTTTGTGCCCTGCAGGCCTTGCCCCGCGGCAGCAAACTAAGTGTACTGGCAGGATAGTTTGCCGGGGGAAACTTGTTTACTTGAACGTATAGAGGCACCTCACCTCTGCATGGACATGATACATGCACAAGTACCCGACAAGGCTTGTCTTTTTCATTAATATGCTGATAAGCATGTACAGATCTTACAGAACACAAACATGGATAAAGAAGTTTACATAATTTAGACTAAAGTTTGGCAAAGGCCTACATATTTTAGACTGAAAAAAGATAAGTGCCCCGTAATCCCTTTCTTGTCCCACTCCTCCTAGGCACTACGATGGGAGGTGAAGAGGGCAAAAGGAGTGCCTGAGCAGAAGCCCAGCCTGATCCCATCAGAGCTTGCCGAGCGCAGCCTGACAAGATCGAGAGTGGCGAGGCTGCGAAGGAGAGGGTCGGAGGGAGCTGCTTGGCGGTGCCCTGGTCACCACCTCCAGGGCCAGCAAGAAGCCCCAGCACAAGCACCGGCGGGGAGGACCGCCGGAGCTCAGCTGGAAGACTGCTGGAGGAGGCGAAGGCACCAAGAGAGCAACCCCCTCCCCGGCAACTATCCTAAAGAGGCCGGTGATGATGGTGCCGGGGAGGGAGGGGAAGAGCAGAATGACGAGGCAGCGGGCCAGCAATACAAGACGAAGGCGTCCGTGCCATCGTACTCCGACCTGACGGCCTGCCACCCGCCTTCTCCGCCTTCCCTCGTTCCTTCTTCATCACCACCGCTCCAGGAGGACGCCGGCCCCTCAGGCCATCACCTCCGCCGGAGAAATAGCAGGCGACGGCGACGTCCGAGGCGTGCGAGGAGCACCGCTCCCCACCTTGGATGGCAGGAAGGTGCCACCGTCTTCAACGTTCGCCCCGACTGCGCAGGAAGGGGCAGTGCTGGGATTACCAAAGATCCCGAGCGCTGCACCCCAGATGGGCGCCGGAAGCCCCAGGAGCCTCGTCGTCAAGTTGGCAAACCTCGGTGTCTTGTGGCCAGGGCAAGCACTCTCCACCAAGAGGCCAGCTCGTGTGGGAGAGACGAGCGCCTCACCGTCTCAGAGGAGCATAACGCCTCCCACACTGTGGAAAGTTCGGCGCCCACACCCCTGACCGCTGCATCTCCTACGCCCTCGGACCAGGCTCACACCCCCAGAGTCAATGCGAGCGTTCGGCATCATCGACCCCAAGCTAGAGCCCGAGACCCGGCTCGGCCTCTCCCCCTTCAACATAACAAAGAAGAAGGCAAGAAATAAAGAAAGAGAGGTGCGTGGATGGATGCCTCTGCTTCATCCTTGCCCCCTCTTTTATAGGAAAGCTGGGGCTGGGGGCTGATCCTTTGCCCCAGCCCCAGAGGGGTCACTTTCTGATCCGGCGCGTCCATGCTACCACCAACAGCCAGATCCGATCACCGTCCCCTTGCACCAATCCAAAAGAAGACTAAGCCCCTGCCATGACTCTCTCTCCCGCACCATGCGCCTCCATTACCTGCCCCACTCAATGCATGCAGCATATGTGGCAAAGGATAAGGGCGTGGTGGGAAGAGTGAATTGGCAGTTACTCCCCTGTGTGTTAAAGTCATTCATGGGCCATTACAAGGGTGGCCCCGCTGCAATTGGCATCACGCGACACGTGGGAAAACCGGAAACTGACACAAGCATAGGTTAATGGAGAATCAAAGAAGATCTCAAAGGACGAGCTACTGCAACTCGCTCGCTTGTGTACTAGACAGGGCCTACCCCGACGACGCTTGGCAGTGCGTTCGGGCCAGGCCCCGGGGCTCCTGTCGATGCAACAAACCCAGGTGTGTTGCCCGGACTATACACAGGCTCAAGAGCAAGGTTACAGCATTCAAGACAAGGCCAAGTAGAAGAGATAGTTCTTTGAGAAATCAAAGGGCGGATCAAGAAGACCAAGACCAACCAAACAAGCAAGATATCACTAAGGAAAAACCTCCCTTGCCGGGCAGGCGAGCCTGGTGGGGTTGAGGTTACTCCAAGGATAAGTCTCAAGACTCCCCCGGTAGGCTTGCCAGGGACGCAGAAGGTAGATCACCCTGTCAATGCTCCACCGCTCAACCTCACAACAATGCAAGTCACCTATCGGTGCGGTGTCGAGCCCCCAGGTGATTATGTGGCTGTTATCTAGCACGTGGCAGCCATTTCCAAGGAAGATCATCCCTAAATGACACCCGTCCAGGAGACGTGTCACATAGACAGGCGAGAAGGTGGCTGCATGGCACGGCAAGGCTTGCCGGGCCACGCCACGATGTGACACTAAGCGGTGCATTTAATGCACTCTGTCCTGTCCGCAAAGTTAGGTATGATAGCACTATGGCCATCTAATCAGTACATAATGACTGTTTTGCCATTGTGGTGACCCCTTGACCTATAAAAGAAGGGCCGTGGCTACCTTAGAAAGGATTCGAACCCCCATACTCTCATACGCGCGTAGCTGCTCTCGTCCCCAAGGCAACCTTGCCGGGCAAGAGCGTTGCGTCTCCACCACGGTCCATTCATCAATCCACCAAAGCAGGAGTAGGGTTTTATGCCTCGCGGCGGCCCGAACCTGGGTAAAAACTGCCCGTGTCATCGCTGTCGTGCTGCTCTATACTTTCCGCTCTTTGTGCAATGTGCTCGTCCCCCTTGCCGAACCACAAGGGGCCAATGGCCCCATAGGTGGCCGTGTGATACCACGACAGTTTGTCAACATTCATGACTCAAGCAGGAAGATTGCTTCTGGTTAAATCAGTTCTGGCCTCACTTCCAATCTTTTTCATGTGTTGTCTGGACATACCTGTCACCATAAAAAATCAAATCATCAAATATTTGAAACATTGTCTATGGAGAAGCCCTGATAAGCAAGATCATAGACCTGCTATGGTGGCATGGCACACTATTTGTAGGCCCAAGTGCCAAGGAGGACTAGGAGTCATGGACATTTACACCCAGAACAAAACACTCTTAATGAAAAACCTGCACAAATTCTATAATAGGCATGACATTCCTTGGGTCAATTTAGTTTGGGAAACATATTACAACAATGGACAGTTACCAGGAGGCCAACAAGTGAGATCTTTCTGGTGGAAATCAAATCTAGCTCTGATTGACCAATACAAAGCCATTGCTAGGTGCAATGTGGGAGATGTAAAAAGTGCTCTTTTTTTGGAGGATCTATGGCACCACCATATTCTCAAGCATAAGTTTGATCATCTATATTCCTTTGCGAAGAACACCCAAATAAATGTGAACCAGATGATAACCACTGAATATCTTGAGCATTTGTTTCATTTACCTTCGTCAACACAAGCATATGAAGAATTTTTGCAAATGGAAGATATATGTACAGAATTGAGACAGTCTGAGTTTATAGGCTCAATTGATACATGGAGTTATATACGGGTCAATGAGGTTTACTCCTCCATCAAAGCATACAAAGTGCTAATTGGGTACAAATAGGTTCCGCCACATTTCAGCTGGATATGGAAGAGCTCTTGTCAACAAAAGCACAAAGTCTTCTTCTGGATGCTTCTCCATGACAGAGTTAACACAAGAAACCTACTAAGGAGGAAAAGTTTTGAGCTTGAAGTTTACAATTGTGCAGTTAATAATTGCCAACATGAAGATACATTGCATCATTTGTTCTGGGGGTACCCTTTAGATGCTCAATGCTGGGACTTCATTTGTCCCACCAGAACTCATAATCTGTCTGTCCTAGAAGCTTTTCAAGATCTAAAGGACAAGCTTAGATACCCTTTCTTCATGGAGATCATTATCCTGGGATCATGGGAAATTTGGATCACAAGTAACAATAAGATTTTTGAGAATATAGCTCCCACATTCCAGGGATGGAAATTCATATTTCTGGAAGAATAGAAATGGCTTAAATTCAGAATGAAGGAGAAGTTTGTTCATCAATTTTCAGCATGGCTGGAGACCATCTCATAGTCATAGATCTTCTAGTTTAGGTTCTTTTCTTCATTTTAGTTCTTTTCTCTTTCTTTCCTTAGTTCCTTCTTTAGTTTAGCTCTTAGTTTAGTTTTCACTTCTCTCTTTGTTTTCTGTTTCTATTTTTTTTCCAGGGTCTTCCCTCAAGCCCCTTTTGTAATTGCTGAGACTATTGTTCTCTCTTTTTTTAATTATAATTAAAAGTTGCAGTGGGGTTTTTACCCTACTTTTTATAGTCATTTTTAGGCATTTAATGTCCATAATTCAAATTTGAACTACAAGCACATGCTCCAGTGCAGCAAAATGGGTGGAAAATTGTACATGTGTCCTTGGGTGCTTGTTAATGTCTCATCATCCTGAAACATTGAAACTCTTGGTTTTTAAATCCCAGTAAATCCAAAACTCACCCAAAAATCATGAAACTTGGCATGGTTTCATGACATGGCACATATATGCCGTGGTAAAAAAATCGTCCAGTTTGAGACAAGGCGCACACATTAATAGCCAACAAAGTCCTTTTGGAACAAATAGCTGACACATTAATGCCGTAAACGGTTGTATTATGTGAACCATGTGTGTTCCCGTAACCATTTAAGTGCGGCCATGCGTCCCTCTTTTTATGGGAGAGTACTACCTGGGTCCTGGTTCATTGGTCCTCTATGTATTTTGTGACAAAATTTAACCATAGTTGGTGGTGTGCGTGCAGCTGTTTGATTAGACGGGACGAGCGCAAGAAGTCCGCCGTGAAGGCTCGACGGGACGCGTGCGAGCAGTCCACCGCGCAGACTCAACGGGACGCGTGCGACCTGTCCACCACGTAGGCTCGACGGGACACGTGTGACCTGTCCGCCATATAGGTTAGATGGGACACATGCAAGCAGTCCACCGCGCATGCTCACTGGGAAGCGTGCTCTTTGACCTCCATCCACAGCCGCCCGCCTCGCTCACAACTTCTCCATTAATGGCGGCCGAGCCGCTGTTTAACATGCGGTTAATTAAAGCACCTGGACGGAGGGTGTTTGCTTGTGATCCCATGGCCCCGCTCAACGTTAGCATTTGCTTTGTTCATGTTTTCAACTTGTATTCTGGATAATTTAAAATGGCACATGCTGCAACGGATAATACGACGACAAAATAAAATGGCAATGGATAATACGATGACAGATTTACAATGGAGCGGATAATAATTGTCTTACATATTCTGGATAATTTGAAATGCCACATGCGGCAACACCCAGAAGACACGGGGGCAAGAGAAGAAGGAAATCACAGACAACGATCTGGTGTCACTACTGTCTCTACTCCTCGATGGATCACCGGGCCACGAGATCCTCCAGCTCCTTCTTCAATTCCTCATGACTTTGCTTGACAGCAGCCACGAATTCCTCCACCTCCAACTCACGCTTGATGCGGAGCTTCCTCAAGTCACCCATCAGTTCCTCGATGACCGCTTTCAGTGTCATCCCCGAGGCACTGCTCTGCTCATGTAGCTTCTTCCAGCTAGCAACCTCCTCCTCCTTCTCGGCGAACGCCTTGAGGATCTTTGCATTGTCACCCATGAGTTGCTCAACGAGGCCAGTCGCCTTCTCAACCGAGGCATCGCTAATCTCGAGCAGCTTCATCAAGCCGTCGACCAGTTCCCACTACTTAATTAGGCCAGCGAGAATGTTGTCATTGCTGGCCAAGGACTTTAGCACCGCCAGCTCGTCGCGATTGCCGACAGGGCGAGTGCGCTTGTGAGAGGCCTCGCGTGCCGGTGAGAGCTCGTTCGAGGGCTGCGCGATGCGCCAGGACATTGCTGCTGTGGCTGCCACGTAGCGACGGGGCCTCTCTAGTGCTTCCGCAGCCTTGGTCTTTGCTCCCTGGTTATATGTCAACCCGAAACTCCTCCTACCAGTCATGGCAAAGACCTGTTATTTGGGTGATGAGGAGAGGAATTGCGAAGTAATTTTCGAGTGGGTAGTTTTTATAACACAGTGCTAAGTGGGAACACATTTAGGTTTGATCGGTGTGAACAAATTTGCAATTACTTATTGCATGGTAATCTGGAATGTGACGAGAAACAAGCTCAAAATTTATTGATGGTTCTGGGCTCAAAGCCCAAAACGGTTCCCGGATGGCGTACGTGGACCTGTGTTCTCGGACGTGTACGTGTCTGCCCACTATCACACACGGTCCAGATATCACCATCATGTTCGATGGATGGGCCGTCGCGCCTCCCACGTGGTGCCAGAAGGTTGACCAGAATTGCAATATGCAGGTGTGGTTGCTTGCCATTCAGGCGGCCGCGGCGCGCTCTGATCGCTGCCCCCCGCGTACTCTGCTTGTTGTTGAGGCGGCCGCGGTGCACTCTGATTTTGTTCGTCCACGCGTTTTGCTTGCCATTGAGGCGGCCGCGGTGCGCTTCGCTCTAGCATCCCTGCGCGCGCTCTGCTCGCCGTTGAGGCAAATTTACAATGGCAACGTTTAATAATTGTCTTACATATTCAGGATAATTTAAAATGCCACATGCGGCAACACCTAGAACACACACGAGCTACATATGCTTAGTGAATTAAAATGTCGAAATGCAACATTTGCATACAATTATAATAAAATATAGGCTGAAAGGTTGAGCTGGCGGCCTTCCGATGATGGTCTTCTCGGACTCTATGATCAGCATAGCACCCCTTGCGGTCGTTCATTCCGAGTCTCCTAACCCGGGGGCCACATTACCCGTCTCCGCCTACGGAGCTGCTGGCACTGGGAGGCTCTTGAGGCTGCTGGGCCTCTTCCAGAAGAGCTTGACAGCGTGAAATCGCACGCATGACATGCTCGCGGAACCGCTCCATTTTTTCCTTGTGTCTGCCCAGGTAGCAAATTCCGTCCATCACCTGCATCCTTAGGATACCACATTGGCAATGTTCTACTTCGTTAGAGACATCAACTCCGCCAACGATGCGCTCGAGCCTGGCCACCACATCGCCGGAATTGAGGTTGACGCGGCCGCCACCGGCAATGATGAAGCCGCAAGCTGGCTGGCTCATAACTGAATCATAGAGGTCCTCTGCCCATTCCTTCCAGGGCATCAGGCTCTCGATGAGCACCGGTGATGGCGGCTCTTCGGGTGGATCATCGATCATGCCGCCTAGCAGCTCTGGATCTTTTGCATGGTGGATGGCAAACTGCTCATCACACTTCCTCTGCAATATGTCCATTGCGCCCTCAAGGACTGGCACGGCGATGTCGTTGACGATGAGCCATGACGCCTGCACCGGCCGATGAAGCTCTTGCCTGCTCCGGCTCGTTCTCCTCGCCGAAGATGTACTGCAGGAAAGGGTCAACGTCGAAGCTTTTGTCGGTGCCTAGCATGCTTGGAATAACGAATGGTAGATGGGTGTGGACTAGATCTGCGCATAGTGTCGCTATGGTGTGTTGCCGTCTAGGTTATATGGAGCAAACCACTTGTTGGTGGCAGGAAAGCGATGAGGGAAGAGGCGGGAAGCATTGGCGTGGATTGCGGGACACGTGTATAACATCATTAATTTCTGCTCTGGGCGTCTGTGTTCGTATAGGTACTACCTCCATCGTGGTTTATTGGCCCCCTTCGTATTTTGTAGTACCAAACTTTAACCTTAGATTTAACTAAGAATATATTAATGCATTTCATCGAAAATAATATTGTTTGATGGCTATTCCCGGCTATATTCATCTGCTATATGCAATAATTATGCATGTGCTTGCTTGCCATTTAGGCGGCCGCGACGTGCTCTGGTCGCTGTTTAGGCGCCGAGGCACCCTCAGGTTGCGTCACTCCGCGTGCTCTACTCGCCATTTAGGCGCAAAGGCGTGCTCGGGTCGCGTCCCTTTGCGCGCGCTCTGTTAGCGGTTGGGGCTGGCGCACGATCACGTTGGGGAATCTTTAGTTATTTGATCTCAGATTATGTTAATTAATTATAGCTCCAAAGCCGGAATCATCCAGCTTTGGAGGTATAATTAATTAACCAAAACTATGATCTCCGACGCCCGTTCTCGTCGTGCAACTCCATCATGTCGTCGGCCATTGGGGGTATGCTGGTATGTAGCTACCAAGTGGATCAGTAGCGAGTCGCCATCGGCAGCCATTGCTAAGGTTATTTATAGCTAGCAGCTGGCTAGGGGATTAGGGATTTTACAATTCACCCCAGTGGAGTGTGGGAAGCCTTCGCTGGAGTGCGGGAAGACTAAGTGGAGCACACAACCCGACAACCGTATGCGGTGTCATGTGTTACCACACACGTGTTAACATAAGGAAACGTATGTGTAACTTAAAAATCATCGCACACAAGTACTCGCACATGCATCATGTGCGATACTCCTAGCCATCACAAGCAACTAGTTTGCATTTTTCAAAGTTTTTTCTACACACAGAATCGCACACGAATTAACTCTAGTAATCGTCTGTGTTATATTTTCTCATTGCAAACAGTTCATCCGAGTGGGCTGTTTGCCGCGTATCACACACATCTTGTTTACATGAATCCTTTGTGTTCTTTTGGCTCATAGCAAATAGTTCACCTACGTGAACTGTATGCCGCATATCACACACATCTTGTTAAGTTGAACCATTTATGTTGTGTTGCCTAATCAAAAATAGTTCATCCGAATGAATTGTATGCCGTACAACGCACACACCTTGATCTTGCTGACCGTTTCTGTTGCATTCCCTAATCGCAAATAGTTCATCCGAGTGAACTGTATGTCGTATATCGCACACACCTTGATATGTCTTCCCATTTCTGTTGTTCTAGCTCATCGCAAACAGTTCTTCTGGATTAACTGTATGCCACACATCGCACACACAACTACAATCTAGATCGTGTTTGATGTCTCCGCCATCACAAATGTTTCGTATCATTTTTTACGGTTATTTTACATCACCATTTGCGATTAATGCATCACACATAGTTTCGTTGAAGGGTCTCTGACTGGACTGTCGCGTTTGGACCATCCTGCAGTAGTGATTGGCGACAATTGAACACACAAGTTTTGGAGCCTCCTCTAGTTCTTCTAGTTCATGTTCTGGTTGGTCCTAGTTGACTAATTAGAGTGTGGCTAATCCTCTTGTCCTCATAATTAGAAGCCCAGTGTGGTTCTAATCTCCTTCCTCTAATTCTCCAGCGATGATTAGCTTTGGACGGTGAAGTGTTGCCGGATCATGAAGGTCGCACGCTTGCAACCAAGTAGATAGGCTGTGCTTTGGGTCTTCAGTTCGAGGGACTGTTCGTGGGCGGCACAAGGGAACATTCATCTACGGTTCGAGGGACTCCAAGTATGATATACACGGACACATTCTTCTTCTGCCGCAACTTGGTGATGGTAACAGTCGTGATCCTGATGACCCACAAGTATAGGTGATCAATCATAGTCCTTTCGATAAGTAAGAGTGTCGAACCCAACGAGGAGCAGAAGGAAATGACAAGCGGTTTTCAGCAAGGTAAAGTCTGCAAGCACTGAAATTATAAGTAACGAGTAGTTTGGTAGCAAGATAATTTGTAACGAGCAAGTAACGGTAATGGTAACAAAAGTGCAGCAAGGTAGCCCAAGCCTTTTGAGGCAAAGGACAGGCCAAAACGATCTCTTATGATAAGCAAAGCGTTCTTGAGGGTACACGGAAATTTCATCTAGTCACTTTCATCATGTTGGTTTGATTTGTGTTCGCTACTTTGATAATTTGATATGTGGGTGGACCGGTGCTTAGGTGTTGTTCTTACTTGAACAAGCCTCCTACTTATGATTAACCCCCTCGCAAGCATCTGCAACTACGAGAAAAGTATTAAGAATAAATCTAACCATAGCATTAAACTTTTGGATCCAAATCAGTCCCTTATGGAATAGCGGATAAACTAGGGTTTAAGCTTATGTCACTCTCGCAACCCATCAGCTAATAACTACTCCACAATGCATTCCCTTAGGCCCAAATATGGTGAAGTGTCATGTGGTCGACGTTCACATGACACCACTAAGGGAATCACAACATACATATCATTAAAATATCGAACACATATCAAGTTCACATGATTACTTGCAACAAGATTTCTCTCGTGACCTCAAGAACAAAAGTAACTACTCACAAATGATAATCATGCTCAAGATCAAAGGGGTATTAAATAGCATAATGGATCCGAACATATAATATTCCACCAAATAAACCGTATAGTCATCAACTACAAGATGTAATCAACACTACTAGTCAACCACAAGTACCAATCTATAGTTCCGGTACAAAGATTGAACACAAGAGATGAACTAGGGTTTGAGAGGAGATGGTGCTGTTGAATATGTTGATGGAGATTGCCCTCCCCAAGATGGGAGAGTTGTTGGTGATGAAGACGATGATTTCCCCCTCCGGGAGGGAAGTTCCCCCGGCGGAATCGCTCCGCCAGAGGGCAAAAGTGCTCCTGGCCAAGTTCCGCCTCGAGACGGCGGCACTTCATCCCGAAAGTCCTCTCCTTATTTTTTCTAGGTCAAAATGACTTATAAACCAGAAGGGGGGCACCAGATGTGGGCCGAGGAGGGCACAACCAACCAGGGCGCGCCTGGGCTCCCTGGCGCACCCACGTGGGTTGTGCCCACCTAGTGGGCCCCCTTTGGTAGCTATTTGCTCCAATAATTCTTATTTGTTCCATAAAAATTCCTCGTGAAATTTCAGCTCATTTGGAGTTGTGCAGAATAGGTAGCCTGACGTAGCTTTTTCAGGTCCAGATTTCCAGCTGCCGGAATTCTCCCTCTTTCTGTGAACCTTGCATATTATGAGAGAAAAGGCATTAGAATTACTCCAAAAAGCATTATTATGCATAAGAACATCATAAATAACAGTAGGAAAACATGATGCAAAATGGACGTATCAACTCCCCCAAGCTTAGACCTCGCTTGTCCTCAAGCGAAAACCGAAATCAAAAAACATGTCCACATGCTTAGAGAAGGAGGTGTCGATAAAAACAAAATACAGACATAGAAGCATCATGTATATTATTATAACAGCAACAAACTTTAACATAGAACTTTATCACATAACTTTTATCATAAACTTCTCATGGATAAGTAACAATTCATCACAATATTGAAGTATAAAGCATAAACTCTATTGAAAACAAACAAACTATGTTTTCAGTCAACTTTGCAAGTACAATTCATCATCTTTTCAGGAAGTGTCACGTATCGGAGCCTTTTTGGCAAGTCCATATACTCAACCATCATATAGTCTTCTATGATTGCTAACACTCACCGCATACACATGATCAAAACGTTTCAACTAGACACTTAGAAAGATAGGGGCTTAAAGTTTCCCCTCCCAACATACTCACCTCGAGGGTGATGTCAACAATAATAACTCATGATACTCATATCCAACTGGATATATGTGCCTAGATCTTTCCTCACCACATGATGCTTGCCAAAAGAGAAAATAAAAAGGAATAGAGAAAAGAACTTTGAATCTTGCATAAAAGTAAATACATAAAAGTAAAAGATAGGCCCTTCGCAGAGGGAAGCAGAGGTTGCCATGCGCTTAATTGATTGTATGCTCAATCTCTTAGTGCAAAAGAACGTCACATTATATTGCCCCTTGTGATAGCAACCTTTATTATGCAGTTTGTCGCTTTTATTATTTGCCATCACAAGTTCGTACAATGCTTAATTTTCTCTTACACTAAATGATCCAACAATTTTAGAAGAAATTTTTATTGCCCTATTTGCACCGATGACAACTTACTTGAAGGATCTTACTCAATCCATAGGTACGTATGGTGGACTCTCAAAATAAGATTTGGGTTTAAAGATTTTTGGATGCAAAGTAGTATCTCTACTTAGTGTGGAATTTTCGACTAGCAAAGATGGGGGCAAGCACCACATGTTAAAGGATCTATGACAATATAACTTCTATGTGAATATGAACAAACATAAATCATTACATTGTCTTCCTTGTCCAACGTCAACAATTTTGGCATATAATATTTTGATGGGGGCTCACAATCACAAAAGTTGTCCAGGATAGTGTATTTGCATGTGAATCTTCTCTTCCCTTATTAATTATTTCATGAATTGCATCATTGACCAATGCTATGTTTGTCAATCTCCAATAAAATTTTCTACTTATACTCTTCCTTATGTGATGTCAGTACTTATCATAAAATTAGCATATGATCTTTTTCATTTATTTCCTTTCTTTTTATTGAACATGAAAGTAAAGAAAACAAAACTCAAACTAAACTTTATTATATATATCTTGCACACGATTACAGAGATAGATCACTAAGCAAACACTCGAAAAGAAAGGATCGAACTAAACTTTTATTCATCTAAAGCAAAAGATAACTACGGATCGAACTAAGATAAGTAAAGGAAAAAGATAGTGGAGGTGATACGATACCGGGGCACCTCTCCCAAGCTTGGCGCAAGCCAAGGGGAGTTCCCATACCCGATTACTCAATTTTCCTTTGGTGATGAAGAAGGAGGTGGTGGTGATGAAGTGCAGGGTTTGTCTGCCTTTTTCACCAACTTATTTCGAAGGTAAAAATTATCTATCCTTAACTCTTCGTTCTCCATCTCAAGCTTTATTATTCTCTTGCATAATGCCTCCATGCTTTCATGCTTGAAACGAGGAGGGACTGGTTCATCTTCATCTTCTTCATCGGAGAACCATATATTGGGATAGGTATCCTTGAAGATATTTTTATCTAAAGGCTGATAAGAAACTGGACACTCCTCCTCGGAATCTTGAGACGACATATTTTCAGATCTGACAGGAAAACAGCAAGAAAAGAAGAACAGAAGATTTCTCCGCGATACGGTGGTCAATAGGTTCGGGGGGTATATAAAGATTTTTTATCTTGGAAAACAAGCAAACGGAAGAAAAATGGAGTCTGGAAGGTACCAAACGGACTCCAAAAAATCTGCAAATTTTTTTTGTCAGTTTTGGAATATAACAAAAATTAGGAAAATAAGAAACAACCAGGAAGGCACCCAAGGCGCGCCCCCTCCGGTAGTTATTTGCTCCATTATTTTTTATATATTCCAAAACAATTCTCCGTAAATTTTCAGCTCATTTGGAGATGTGCAGAATAGGTAACTCTGACGTAGCTTTTTCAGGTCCACAATTCCAACTGCCGGTATTCTCCCTCTTTGTGTAAACCTTGCATATTTTGAGAGAAAAGGCATTAGAATTACTCCAAAAAGCATTATTATGCATAAAAACATTATAAATAACAGTAGGAATACATGATGCAAAATGGACGTATCAACTCCCCCAAGCTTAGACCTTGCTTGTCCTCAAGCGAAAAACCGAAATCAAAAAATATGCCCACATGCTTAGAGAGAGAGGTGTCGATAAAAAAAAAATATGAACATAGAAGCATCATGCCTATTATAATAGCAAAGAACTTTAACATAAAGCTTTATCACACAACTTTTATCATATAACTTCTCATGAACAAGTAACAATTCATCACAACATTGAAGTATAAAGCATAAACCTTATTGGAAACCAACAAACTATGTTCTCAGTCAACTTTGCAACTACAATTCATCATATTTTCAGGAAGGGTCACATATCGGAGCCTTTAGGCAAGTCCACATACTCAACCATCATTTAATCTTCTATGATTGCTAACACTCACAGCATACCCATGAACAAAAAGTTTCAACCGGACACAGAGAAAGATAGGGGCTTATAGTTTCGCCTCCAAACATATTCACCTCAAGGGCGATGTCAACAATAATAACTAATGCCCACTCATATCCAACTGGATATATGTGCCAAGATCTTTCCTCACCACATGATGCTTGCAAAAAGAGAAAATAAAAAGGAATAGGGCAGAATACTTTGACTCTTACATAAAAGTAAATGCATAAAACTAAAAGATAGGCCCTTCGCAGAGGGAAGCAGAGGTTGCCATGCGCTTTTTGTTTATATGCCAAATCCCTTAATGAAAAAGAACGTCACATTATATTGCTCCTTATGATAGCAACCTTTATTATGTAGTCTGTCGCTTTTATTACTTTGCCATCATAAGTTCGTACAACGCTCAATTTTCTCTTACACTAAATGATCCAACACTTTAAGAAGCAATTTTTATTACCTTTTTGCACCGATGACAACTTAGTTGAAGGATCTTACTCAATCCATAGGTAGGTATGGTGGACTCTCAAAATAAGATTTTGGGTTTAAGGGTTTTTGGATGCACAAGTAGTATCTCTACTTAGTGCGGAGTTTTTGGCTAGCAAAGATATTGAGCAAGCACCACATGTTGAAGGATCTATGGCAATATAACTTCTATGTGAATATGAACAAACATAAATCATTACATTGTCTTCCTTGTCCAATGTCAACAATTTTGACACAACATATTTAATGGGGGCTCAAAATCATAAAAGATGTCCAAGATAGTGTATTTGCATGTGAATCTTCTCTTTCCTTATTAATTCTTTCATGAATTGCATCATTGACCAATGCTATGTTTGTCAATCTCCAATAAATTTTACCACTTATACTTTTCCTTATGTGATGTCATTACTTACCATAAGATTAGCATATGATCTTTTCATTTATTTTCTTTTCTTTTTATTGGAACAAAAGAGTAAAGAAACAAAACTCAAACTACTCTTTATTATATATCTCGCACATGATTACATAGATAGATAGATCACTAAGCAAGCACTAGAAGAGAAAGCATCGAACTAAACTTTTATTCAACTAAATCATAGGATAACTAAAGATCGAACTAAAATAGATAAAGGCAAAGATAGTGGTGGTGATACGATACTGGGGCACCTCCCCCAATCTTGGCACAAGCCAAGGGCAGTGCCCATACCATGAACTCAAGTCTCCTTTGGTGGGGAAGATGGTGAAGGTGGTGGTGAAGTAGTAGCGGGCTTATCCTCCGGCTTCCATGGTAGCCGCTCACCGTCATAAGAAGAAGCAAGAGTCTCACGAGTCCTGCAACTGGCAGCTAAACTCATACCTTTAAATCTCGCCTCATATTCAAAGACTTGATTTTGGAGATCATAGATTTGACTTTTAAGAAAATTGATTTGCTTGTTGAGGGTGAAGACGATGTCCTTCATGGACCGGCCATCGACCTTGAGATCATGGGTGTAATCCGCAATCATGAGGTGATTGGCATTGAGTCCACGTTCGACCATCCCCTTGCACTTGAAAACCTCTTGCTCCATAGCTTCGAGCCTAGCCTTCACGGTTCCCGTCCTCTTGGGCCCCTGGACGTCCAGGATATGGAGCACCCCCTCAAGCATCTCAATGGCTTAAGGTTGCTTCATCACCTCCCGCAAATATGGGTTAATGACGTTCTCGAAGAACTTGTCCTTGGAGGAGCTCGAAGCGGCCATGGCGATCTATATCTGTCAGAAAACAGCAAGAAAGAAGAACAGAAGATTTCTCCGCGATACGGAGGTCAATACATTCAGGGGGTATATAAAGATTTTTTATCTTGGGAACAAGCAAACGGGAGGAAAATGGAGTCGGGAAGGTTCCCGAGGTGGGCACAACCCACCTGGGCGCACCAGGCATGCCAGACGCGCCCTGGTGTCTTGTACGCTCCTCGGTTTCCTTCCTAGTTGTTTATTATTTTCCTAATTTTTAAAATATTCCAAAGCTGACAGAAAATATTTTTGCGGATTTTTCGGAGTCCGTTTACTTACCGTATCACGTACCTCCTCTTTTTTAGTATTCTGGAGTGTTCCGAAAGGTCTCTTTTATGTGTTCCGAAAGGTCTCTTTTATGTGTTCCTCTGGTGTCATGGTTTGAATAATATTGCTTTCAACATTAATAGGCGTACCTGAGATATAGTGTTTAATTCTTTGCCTATTGACCACCTTCGGGTTAGTACCTTCGGCATTATTAATTTTGATGGCTCCAGAGCGATAAACCTCCTCGATAATATATGGTCCTTCCCATTTGGAGAGAAGTTTTCCTGCAAAAATCTAAAACAGGAGTTGTACAAAAGAACATATTCTCCAACTTTGAATTCCCGCTTTTGGATTCTTTTGTCATGCCATCTTTTAACTTTTTCTTTAAATAATTTGGCATTTTCATAAGCTTGGGTTCTCCATTCATCTAATGAGCTAATATCTAATAACCTCTTTTCACTGGCAAGATTGAAATCATAGTTGAGTTCTTTAATTGCCCAATATGCTGTATGTTCTAACTCTAGAGGCAAATGACAAGCTTTTCCATAAACCATTTTATAAGGAGACATACCATAGGATTTTTATAAGCTGTTTTGTAGACTCAAAGTGCATCATCCAATTTCTTAGACCAATTCTTTCTGGACCTATTAACAGTATTTTGTAATATTAATTTTATTTCTCTATTGCTAAGTTCAACTTGACCACTAGATTGAGGATGATAGGGTGAGGCAATTCTATGGCGAACATCAAATTTAGCAAGCATTTTACGGAAAGCACCATGAATAAAGTGTGAACCACCATCAGTCATTAAATATCTAGGGACTCCAAACCTCGGGAAAATAACTTCTTTAAGCATTTTAATGGAAGTGTTTTGAGCAGCACTACTAGTTGGAATAGCTTCTACCAACTTAGTAACATAATCAACAGCAACCAAAATATGTGTATACCCACTAGAGGAAGGAAAAGGTCCCATATAATCAAAACCCCAAACATCAAATGGTTCAACAGCAAGTGAATAATTCATAGGCATTTCTTGACGCTTACCAATATTACTAATTCTTTGACATTCATCACAAGATAAAACAAACTTACAGGCATCCTTCAAGAGGGTAGGCCAATAAAAACCAGATTGCAATACCTTATGAGCAGTTCTATCTCCCGCATGATGCCCTCCATAGGCTTCGGAGTGACATTTCCGTAGGATTTGTTCCTGTTCATGCTCAGGTACACAATGTCTAATAATACCATCTACTCCTTCTTTATAAAGATGTGGGTCATCCCAAAACTAATGTCTTAAATCATAGAAGAATTTTTTCTTTTGTTGGTATGTGAAACTAGGTGGTATGTATTTAGCAACAATGTAATTAGCATAGTCAGCATACCAATGAGTGTTACGAGAAACATTTATTGCAGCTAGTTGTTCATCAGGAAAGCTATCATCAATTGGTAGTGGGTCATCAAGAATATTCTCTAACCTAGACAAGTTATCAGCTACGGGGTTCTCAGCTCCTTTTCTATCAGTAATATGTAAATCAAATTCTTGTAGCAAGAGAACCCACCTAATGAGTCCAGGTTTAGCATCTTTCTTTTCCATAAGATATTTAATAGCAGCATGATCAGTGTGAACAGTTACTTTGGAATCAACAATGTAAGATCTGAATTTGTCACAAGCAAACACAACTACTAAAAATTCTTTTTCAGTAGTAGCATAATTTCACTGGGCACTGTCTAAAGTTTTGCTAGCATAATGAATAACATTTAATTTCTTATCAACTCTTTGTCCTAGAACAGCACCAACATCATAATCACTAGCATCACACATAATTTCAAAAGGCAAGTTCCAATCAGGTGGTTAAACAATAGGTGCAGAAGTTAAGGCTTTCTTAAGTGTTTCAAAGGCTTCTACACAATCATCATCAAAAACAAATGGAACATCCTTTTGTAAAAGATTTGTAAGAGGCCTAGAAATTTTAGAGAAGTCTTTAATAAACCTCCTATAGAAACCAGCATGACCAAGGAAACTACGAATACCTTTAACATCTTTAGGACATGGCATTTTCTCAATTGCATCAACTTTAGCTTTATCCACCTCAATACCTCATTCAAAGATTGTATGCCCCAAGACAATACCTTCATTAACCATAAAGTGGCACTTCTCCCAATTCAAGACAAGATTAGTTTGCTCACATCTCTGCAAAACTCGATCAAGGTTGCTCAAGCAATCATCAAAAGAAGTTCCATAAACAGAAAAATCATCCATGAAAACCTCAACAATCTTTTCACAAAAATCAGGGAATATAGCAGGCATACATCTTTGAAAGGTAGCAGGTGCATTTCATAAACCAAAAGGCATACGTCTATAAGCATAAGTTCCAAACAAGCAAGTGAGGGTGGTTTTCTCTTGATCAGGTTGTGAAACAGGTATTTGAGAAAAACCAGAATATACATCAAGAAAACAAAAGTGTGTGTGCCTAGATAATCTTTCCAATATTTGATCGATAAAAGGCAAAGGGTAATGATCTTTTCTAGTGGCTTTATTTAATTTTCTTAAATCAATTACCATTCTATAGCCAGTAGCAATTCTTTGTGGAATAAGTTCATTTTTATCATTAGGAACAACAGTAATACCTCCCTTCTTAGGGACACAATGAACGAGACTTACCCGTCTACTATCAGCTATGGGATAGATTATACCTGCTTCCAGAAGATTTAATATTTCAGTTCTTACCACTTCTTTCATTTTAGGATTAAGACGTTGTTGATGATCAACAACGGGTTTAGCATCAGGTTCCATATTAATCTTGTGTTGACAGAGAGTGGGACTAATGCCCTTAAGATCATCCAGAGTATATCCAATGGCAGCTCGGTGCTTCTTCAGAATTTTCAATAATCTTTCTTCTTCATGTTCTGAAAGGTTAGCACTAATAGTAACAGGATATATCTTTTTCTCATCAAGATAAGCATATTTCAAAGTGTCAAGCAATTTTGTTAATTCAAACACGGGATCACCTTTAGGTGGAGGAGGACCTCCTAGAGTTTCAATAGGAAAATTGTGTTTGAGCAGAGGTCGTTGTTCAAAGAAAATTCTATCTATCTCATTTCTTTCATGCATATGCATATCATTTTCATGGTCTAGCAAATATTGTTCTAGTGGATCAGTAGGAGGCACGGCAATAGAAGCAAGACCAATTATTTCATCCTTACTAGGTAATTCTTTCTTGTGGGGTTGTCTATTAAACTTGGAAAAATTAAATTCATGAGACTCATCACCAAAGCGAACACTGACGGTTTGTTTATGACAATCTATAGTAGCATTGATAGTGTGAGAAAGGTCTACCAAAGATAAAGGGACAAAAATCATCTTGTGGGGAACCAAGAACTAGAAAATTAGTAGGGTATTTTATTTTCCCACACAAGACTTCAACATCTCTAACAATCCCAAGTGGTGTGATGGTATCTCTATTAGCAAGTTTAATAGTAACATCTATGTCTTCTATTTCAGCAGGTGCTATGTCATTCATAATTTCTTGGTATAAGGTAAAAGGAATAGCACTCACACTATCACCTAAGTCACATAAACCATGATAACAATGATCTCCTATTTTAACTGAGACAACAGGCATGCCAACAACAGATCTATGTTTATCTTTTTCATCAGGTTTGGTAATTCTAGTAGCTTCATCACAGAAGTAAATAACATGCCCATCAATATTTTCTACCAGGAGATCTTTAACCATAGCAACACTAGGTTCTACTTTAATTTATTTAGCAGGTTTAGGTGTTATAATATACTTTTGTGAACCACAGTTGAAACCTTAGCATGTTCCTTAATCCTAACAGGGAAAGGTGGTTTTTCAATATAAGCAGTAGGCACAACTGGATCAACATTGTAAACAATAGTTTCATCTTTAACTATGACCGGTTCTTTCATTTGTTCTTTAATAGGGGGGTGATATTTAAACCATTTCTCCTTAGGGAGATCAACATGAGTAGCAAAAGATTCACAAAAAGAGGCTACTATCTCAGAGTCAAGTCCATATTTAGTGCTAAACTTGTGAAAATCATCGGTATTCATAAAAGATTTAACACAATCAAATTCAAGCTTAATACCTGACTCTTTACATTCATTGAGTTCCCAATCTTCAGAGTTGCGTTTAATTCTTTCTAAAAGATCCCACCTCAATTCAATAGTCTTCTTCATAAAAGAACCAATACAAGAAGCATCGAGCATGGATTGATCATCACAAGAAAGTCGAGCATAAAAGTTCTAAATGATAATTTCCCTAGAGAGCTCATGATTGGGGCATGAATATAACAATGACTTAAGCCTCCCCAAGATAGAGCGATACTTTCTCCTTCATGAGGCAAAAATTATATATATAATTCCGATCACGATGAACTAGATGCATAGGATAAATTTTTTGGTGAAATTCCAATTTCAATCGATTCCAGTTCCAAGATCCAATATCATCGCATAGCCTATACCATGTCAATGCTTTTTCCTTCAAAGATAAAGAGAAAACCTTCTTCTTAGCTTCATCTCCGGATAAACATACAAGCTTAAATAATCCACAAATTTCATCCACATAAGTAAGAGTGTCGAACCCAGCGAGGAGCAGAAGGAAATGACAAGTGGTTTTCAGCAAGGTAATTTCTACAAGCACTGAATTAGTCGGTAACAGGTAGATTGATAGCAAGATAATTTGTAACGAGCAAGTACTGGTAATGGTAAATAAAGTGCAGCAAGGTAGCCCAATCCTTTTGTGACAAAGGATAGGCCAAAATGGTCTCTTATGATAAGCAACGCGTTCTTGAGGGTACACGGAAATTTCCCCATATCACTTTCATCATGTTGGTTCTATTCTTGTTCGCTACCTTGATAATTTGATATGTGGGTGGACCGGTGCTTAGGTGCTGTTCTTACTTGAACAAACCTCCTACTTATGATTAACCCCTCGCAAGCATCCGCAACTACGGGAAAAGTATTAAGATAAAATCTAACCATAGCATTAAACTTTTGGATCCAAATCGGTCCCTTACGAAGTAGCGCATAAACTAGGGTTTAAGCTTCGGTCACTCTAGCAACCCATCATCTAATAACAACTCCACAATGCATTCCCTTAGGACCAAATATGGTGAAGTGCCATGTAGTCGACGTTCACATGACACCACTAAGGGAATCACAACATACATATCATCAAAATATCGAACACATGTCAACTTCACATGATTACTTGCAACATGACTTCTCCCATGACATCAAGAACAAAAGTAACTACTCACAAATAATAATCATGCTCAAGATCATATGGGTATTAACTAGCATAATGGATCTGAACATGTAATCTTCCACCAAATAAACCATATAGTAATCAACTACAAGATGTAATCAACACTACTAGTCACCCACAAGTACCAATCTAAGGTTCCAGTACAAAGATTGAACACAAGAGATGAGCTAGGGTTTGAGAGGAGATGGTGTTGTTGAAGATGTTGATGGAGATTGCCCTCCCAAAGATGAGAGGGTTGTTGGTGATGACGATGACGATGATTTCCCCCTCCGGGAGGGAAGTTCCCCCGGCGGAATCGCTCCGCCGGAGGGTAAAAGTGCTCCTGCCCAATTTATGCCTCGAGACGGCGGCGCTTCGTCCCGAAAGTCCCAATCTGATTTTTTCTAGGTCAAAATGACCTATATACCAGAAGATGGGCACCGGAGGTGGGCCGGGCAGGGCAAAACCCACCAGGGCGCGCCTGGGGGCCCAGGCGTGCCCTGGTGTCTTGTGCTCGCCAAGGTGGCCCTCTCCGGTAGTTATTTGCTCAAGTATTTTTTATATATTCCAAAACAATTCTCCGTAAATTTTCAGCTTATTTGGAGATGTGTAGAATAGGTAACTCTGACGAAGCTTTTTCAGGTCCAGAATTCCAGTTGCCGGTATTCTCCCTCTTTGTGTAAACCTTGCATATTATGAGAGAAAAGGCATTAGAATTAATCCAAAAAGCATTATTATGCATAAAAACATTATGATGCAAAATGGATGTATCAATTATGTTCTCAGATTACAGGTTTCAAGCAAGAGGAATGTGAGCCACTAGCGCTTGCGTGGGATAGAATGAAGGAAGCTATTAGAAACTGTCCCAATCATGGAATGGAGGAATGGTTATTCTCCATATGTTTTATAATGGTTTGAATCATATGTAAAAAACTATGATTGATACAGTTGCAGGAGGAACGATTATGGGAAAAGCCCATGGAAGATGTCAAGAGATTATTGGATGATATGCAAGAAAACCATGCCCAATGGCATGTTGAGAGAACCACCACCTAAAGGGTGAATGTCATAGAAGAAAGTAGCACGGAGTTAATAGCCAAGCTAGATGAACTTATCTCCGTGATAAAAGGTAAAAAAGAGGTAAACGTGAATGCTATCACTAGTGAAGAAACTAGTGATGTGAATTTTATCGCTCGTGATAGCTACAATCCTAATTGGAAAAATAATGGATATGCTCCTAGACTTATCCTAGTAATGGAGGAGCGTCCAATAATTTTAATGGATCTAACGCTAGCAACAGAAATACTCTAGAAGAAACTCTTAAAAGTTTTATTGCTAGTCAAACTAAGCAGAATGTAAACTTCAAGAATATCTTGAAGAACCATGATAACTTACTTGGTGAATTAACCAGTAAGGTTGTTGGACAAACAAATGATGTGCAGATACTTGAAGGAAGATCCAAGAATATGGCAGCATAAGTGGCTAAAATAGCGGAGAGCCAAACACTAATTTTGGCTAAGTTTGCATGTAAACCGGAGCCTAATCCAGTTGAAGAAGTTAAAATGGTGAGAAGCAACGAAGAGAAAGCTGAAGTACTTGACACAAGCCATGTGCCAGAGTATAATTATACGGTTGCAGATTCTATTCAGATGATATCCATGAAGTATCCACTACCGAAGGTAACTAACAATGAAGCATATAAGGTTATTGTTGAACAAGTTGCAACCAAGCTAGTGAACTTGATGACGAAAGGAAGAAACACTACAGTAAGTTACCAGCTAAGCAAGAGGGTTCTTTTGAACCTACCATAGAAATTGAGGTAGGATTGAATAAATTCAGTGCTTTGTGTGATCTTGGGGCAAGTTTGTCTACAATCCCCAAGTTAGTTATGATAGTCTTAATCTCGAACCTAATGCTAATACCGAGATACTTTTGAATATGGCTAATTCTACTTTTACTCAAGAAGTAGGCATTAAGACTGGTGTTATAGTTCAAATTGATGATTGCCCTGTGAAAATCTATTGAGTAAAACCATTGTACTGTACCCTGTAATAAATAAACTACTCTACTATTGCACTAGCCACTAGATTAGTATATATTTGTACTATTCGAATGGTGTTGCATTAGCATATGGATATATATAAGGTGTGGAAAGCTTTCCCAGATATGTACTCAAGAAAACTACTACCTGTTTTTTTTAAATACTAGACATTTGGGTACTTTAAATTGAACTGCGGAAATGTCTTATATTAAGGAACAGAGGGTGCAGAATTCATTCAAATTATGTCGGCAAAGCTAGTCACACCATTCTTAAAATTTGTCGGGGGAAACCACAGCCACCTATGGGGCTAAGGGGCCCCTTGCTGGTTCGACGGGGGGGATGTCGCGTTGCACAAAGAGCAGAAGAACATGGGGCAGCACGGCAGAGATCACACGGGCAATTTCACCCAGGTTTGGGCCGCCGCGAGTCGTAAATCCCTACTCCTGCTTTGGTGGATTGATGGTGGAAAAGTGGTGGTGGAGCATAGTACACTTGCCCGACAGGCTCGCCCTGGGGAGGCAGTGACTACGCGCGTACGAGCGTGGGGGTGTTCAACTTTCCAACCCTTGCTACGGATGCCATGGGCCTCCTTTTATAGGTTAAGGGGTCACCACAGTGGCAAAACAGTCATTATGCACTAATAAGATAGCAAACAGTGCTATCATACCTAATTCTGCAGGCTGACAGAGTGCATTAAATGCACCGCTCAATGTCACATCGTTGCTCGCCCGACAAGCCTTGCCGGGCTCGTCTTGCCAGCTCCATGCCTGCTTGCTTGGCACATCACAGGACGGGTCTCATCTGTAGTTATTTCGTGTAGAAAGAGGCCGCCATGTGGCGAATGGCTGCCACTTAGTCACTTTGCGTCTTGACACCGCATTGATCAACGACGTGGGTCGTGGTGAGATGGCTTGGTGAGGTGTCTTTGCCCTCATGAGTCTCGGCAGGCCCTGCCGGAACGTCTTGAATGCTTTCTTCCGAGGGAGTCCTTGTCCTTACCAGGTCCGTCTGCCCGGCAAGGGAGGCTTTTCTCATGGTGGTGTCTCGCTTCTCTGTCTTGGTCTTGGCCTTCTTAATCAGCATGCTGGTTCTTCGAAGATCTTGTTCTCTTCTATCTTGACACGACCGTGGTGTTGTAATCTTGCTCTCGTGCATGTGCACAGTCAGGGCAACAGACCCAGGGTTTGTTGCCTCGACAGAAGCCCCCGGGCTTGCCCCAATCATGCTGCCGGGCGTCGTCGGGGTAGGTCCTAATAAGTGCACAGGCAGGGGCGCTGAAGAGGCTGATCTCTTGGAGTCTTCTTTGCTTCTTCATTAATCTCGACTCTAGGCTAGTTTCCGGTTTTCCCGCTCGTTGTGCGTAATGCTGCGGAAAACTTGGACTATGGCCCATGGATTGCCCACGCCCCACGATCACGGGGCGGAAACTGCCATCCCACTTGCTCCCCGCCTTGCACGCACCTGCCACGTGTTCCGCATGCATTGGTCATGGTAGGTGGTGGATGCGGAGAGCGCGGGGACAAGTGCCACGGTTGAGAACCAGGCGTCGATGGTTGGGGCAGAGGGTCGGCCTTGATTCTTTGGGCCGCAGAAGGTGCAAGGAGGCCGCATTGGGGTAACGGGGCGGCCATTTCCTGCGCAAAAGGCTAGACCCCCGCTCCGTCCTTCTATAAAATGGGGGGAACAGCAGTGCATTTTCACTCACACCTCTTCTCCCTTCTTGCAATCTTCCTCCACTTGCCATGGTGAGAGGACGAGGGCACGGAGGCACTCCAGCGGCAGCGATGAGGGCTTCTACTCGACAACGCATCCCTCCTCCTCCTGATCCCGTGATAGAGGAGCCCACCGCGAGAGGAGGAGGGAGGGGGCGAGGCCGAGGTCGCCGCGGTGCTCGAGGAAGAGGGGGACGGGGCGATGCCTTAGGCACGCCCCCATCGGCGGTCCACCCTCCAATGGACGGCCATGTCAGGGATCATCCTCGAGAGTTCATCATTAGGCTGTACAAACCCCCATGCGGCCATCTTCGCCTTCCTACTCCATTTGCACAGGAAATGGAGCTCGAACAGCCACGCGCTCTGAGGTTGCACATGAGGGGCTCTGGGAACGGTGGCATGTGGGTTGATGTAGACTTCCCTGCTCCTCATGTGATGTACCTCCGTCGTGGTTGGAAGACCTTTGCTCGTGCCCATGGTTTCTCGGAAGGGCATGTTCTCCAGTTCAAATTAATGGAGAGCGGCCTGCTCTCCATCAAGATCTTCGGGCGCTCAGGAGCACGCTTAGGGTGCTGCGCGGAGAGCTCGACCGACGACGAAAGCTCCTCCTCGAGCGAAAGCGACGAGGAGGACAGTGACGGCGATGACGACGGCAGCGTGCGGGAGGGCGACGACTCTAGCTCTGGCTGAGCGTCGCCCACACCATCTTCACCAAGCGGCGGCACCATCATATGCATCTGCCTCTACTTCCCGGCAAGGTGATTTGCCGGGGAGTTGGATGCAGGGGTGGGGATGGTGCCGCCCGGCTTCCTCCAGCAGTCTTCCAGCTGGACCCCGGCAGGCTTCCTCTCGGACTGCAGCTCCGTTAGCCCTGCCGTGTCCTGTTGGCCTTGGTGGTGGTGGTTGGCGGGTTCCCTCCGTCGTGCTCTCCATCGATGCGTTCCCCGGTGCTCCCCCGTCCCAGTCAGGCTACCTCTCCTGGAGCCTGATGGGAACGGGCCGGTCTTCTGCTCAGGCACTCCTTTTGCCCTTCCCGCCTTCAACTGCTGTGCCTAGGAGGAGAGGGACAAGAAAGGGCTTCACGGGGCACTTATCTTTTTTCAATCTTAAACTCGTAGGCATTTGCCAAATTTTAGTTCAAATAATGTAATCTCTAGAGTCCATGTCTGTGTTCTGTAAGGTTTGTACTTGTATGACCAGCATATTAATGAAAAAGATGAACCTTGCCGGGAACTCGTGCATGTATATGTCCACGCAGAGGTGAAATTCCCCTTTATTTTAAATAAACGAGTTTTCCCTGGCAGGCTATCCTGTCGGTACCCTTTCTTTGTTGCTGGGGAACTGAGCCTACCGGCAAGAAATAGAGGGACCAGCCCCCCGCAAACTTCTTTTCATCAAAGGCCACTACGACCATCCAGGCCGAAGCAACGTTCGAGCCAGGGATGGGAGCACCTAAGTTTCGAAGAGTGGCGGGGTTTTCTTATGCACAAGTTTTAGCTTACAGAACACTTATGGACAAGAGGTAGAACTTATCTGTTTGGTTCGCCGGGGATCGCAGCGTTGGTTCATCTCCCCATCTTCTCGCAGAAACCGAGTTCTTGGCAGGAACCTGCAGCTTTATGCAGATGAGAATGATGCAGGATGTGATCCTATCTATATGCATATGCAAATGGATGCGATCCAATCTATATGCATATGCAAATGCTCATGAAATGCTTACGCAAATGCTCTTGGAATGCTTATGCATGCATGCAACTTGGTTGGGGGGCCCCCAGTGCTTCGTTTATTTCTCTGGTGCTCAGGGTCATCGCCTGGCTTTGTACAAGGGGTTACATGCAACTGAGGCAAGGCCTGTACAAAAGGGTGGCTGCCGGGTAAGGCCTGACAGCCGCGCCTTATGGGTAGAACTTGCGGAGATGCTCAATATTCCATGAGTTTTGCAATTGAATGCCATGTCCGGTCTCCAGACGGACTGCGCCAGGTCTGGTGACTCGTACTACCCGGTAAGGGCCTTCCCACTTCGGTGTCAACTTGTTTGTACCCTTGGCGGACTGAACGCGCCTAAGGACAAGGTCGCCTTCCTCAAAACACTGGGCATGAACCCTGCGGCTATGATAGCGACGCAGGGCTTGCTGATAGCGTGCAGCACGCGTAGCAGCCCGGAGACGGTTCTCCTCGAGTAGCACAGCATCGTCACGCCGGTGCTGATCTTGCGCTACTTTGTCGTAGGCAAGCACTCGAGGCGACCCGTAAATGAGTTCCGTGGGGATAACTGCTTCCGCCCCATAGACCAGGGGAAAAGGAGTCTGCCCGGTAGCTCGATTTGGTGTCATTTTGAGGGACCATAGAAGTACCGGCAGCTCATCGATCCACCGCCTGTCTTGCTTATGCAGCGTATCAAAGGTTCTTGTTTTGAGTCCCTACAGCACTTCAGCGTTCGCCCTCTTAGCTTGCCCGTTGCTTCTGGGATGTGCGACAGAAGCAAATGAGATCTTGCTTCCGAGGGCATGAACATATTGCATGAAGGCGCGGCTCGTGAATTGGGTGCCGTTGTCGGTAATGATCCTTACCGAGATTCCAAAATGACACACCAAATCTTTCAAGAACTTGATAGCTGATTAAGCAATCACCTTTCTCCCAGCAGCAACTTCCGGCCACTTTGTAAACTTGTCGATAGCAACGAACAAGAATTCAAAGCCCCCGATCGCTCGGGGGAAAGGGTCGAGGATATCGAGCCCCCAGACCGAAAATGGCCATGATAAAGGGATTGTCTGAAGAGCTTGGGCAGGCAGGTGGATTTTCTTGGAATAGAACTGACAGGCTTCACATTTGGTGACTAGCTCAACCGCATCTTGGAGGGCTATGGGCCAATAGAATCCTTGCCGGAATGCTTTACCAACCAACGCCCTTGATACAATGTGGGAGCCGCACATGCCTTTGTGTATCTCAGCCAGCAGTCCCTTCCCTTCTTCCCGGCAGATGCATTTCAATTTCACATCATTGGGCCTCCTTCTGTACAGAGTGTCATCGACAAACTGGTACATACTGGCCCTCCGGGCTACTCTTTCAGCCTCATCTTGGTCATTGGGGAGTTCTCCGGTTTGGAGAAAGTGGACTATCTGCCTTGCCCAAGTTGGAGCCTGGGGCTCAGCAACAAGGACTAGCAGCACCTCCTCAACTGCGGGGGCACATTCCTCGTTCGCAGGGACCATGGGTTCGGCTGGAGGGTGTGGTCCGGCAGGTTGTGAGGAGTTGTTTCTGGCAGGGTCCCTTCCAGGAGCGGATGGCTCTACCTGGAGAGGCTTACCGGAGTCCAGCTTTTCTCCTTTTCCGGGCCATTGTTGCTGGGGATACGGAGGGCTGAGTAAGATGGAGAACAAAAGTTCCTGGTTCTACAGGAAGCTTTTGGGCAGCACACTTTGACAGGTGATCAGCTATGCTGTTTTTCGCACGAGGTATGTGCTCTATTTGCAACCCGTCAAAGCGCTCCTCCAATCTTCTCACTTCCTCAACGTATGCATCCATCAATGGACTTTGGTAATCCTTGTTGACTTGTCTCACCACAAGCTGTGAGTCTCCTCGAATGATCAGCTTCTTGATTCCCAATTCTGCGGCAATCCTGAGCCCGGCAAGGAGCCCTTCATACTCTGTAGTATTGTTGGTTGCCTCTTCCCGGGCAAAATGCATCTGGACGACGTACTTCAAGTGTTCCCTGGAGGGAGCGACGAGAAGCACGCCAGCCCCTGCACCTTGTAGGGAAAAAGCACCATCAAAATACATGATCCATTCTTAGGGCACCTCCTTGCCGGGGATAACTGTTTCTGGCACTTCCTCGTCAGGGGTTGGCATCCATTCTACTATAAACTCCGCCAATGCCCTACTCTGGATTGTTGATGTGCTCTCAAACTTTAAACCAAAACTGGATAACTCCAAAGCCCACTCCACTATTCTGCCAGTAGCCTCGGGGTTCTGGAGTATCCTTTGCAACGGGAAGCGAGTGACAACTGTGATCTCATGGGCTTGGAAGTAGTGGCGCAGTTTCCTTGAGGCCATGATGAGGCCAAAGATCAACTTTTGCACGCCAGAGTACCTCGATCTAGCCCCCTGTAGCAGGGAACTGATGAAGTACACTGGGCGCTGCACCACTTTCTTCCTTGTCGTGTCCTTGGGGTTGTCTTCGCTGCCGTGCTTATCTCTATCCTGATCCCTATCTGACTCTGCCGGTCTTTGCTCACTCTCTGTTTCATCCACTTCCCGCTGCGCCACCAAGGCTGCACTAACCACTTGATTGGTTGCCGCCAAGTATAACAGCAACGGCTCTTGCAGTTTGGGAGCAACCAAGGTGGGCACAGAAGATAGGTAGGCCTTCAACTCTTGCAAAGCCGCATCTGCTTCTGGAGTCCACTTCATGGGCCCTGCCTTATTCAAGATTTTGAAGAATGGCAAGGCGCGCTCGGCAGACTTGGAAATGAATCTGCTTAGCGCGGCAACGCACCCTGTCAGATGCCTTACATCTTTGACCGTCTTTGGTGCTTGGATCTGTTCGATGGCTTGGATCTTATCGGGGTTGGCTTCGATCCCCCGATGGAATACAAAGTACCCGAGCAGCTTGCCGGAGGGAACACCAAATACACACTTCACCGGGTTGAGCTCCAAGTTGATCTTGCACAAATTGGCAAATGTCTCCTCCAAATCCCGGATAAGGGTTGATCTGTCCTTGGTTTTGACCACAATATCATCCATATAAGCCTCAATGTTTCTGTGCAGCTATGGCCCAAAACCAACCTGGACTGCCCTTGCAAAAGTAGACCCGACACTCTTTAATCCGAAAGGCATGCGGATAAAACAGTACGTACCACACGGGGTGATGAACGAGGTCTTCTCTTCGTCTTCCTTGGACATGAAGATTTGATGATACCAAGAGTATGCATCCAAAAAAGGAGAGCAAATCGCAGCCTGAAGTGGAGTCCACGATCTGGTCGATGCGCGGTAAGGGAAATGGGTCTTTCGGGCAAGCCTTGTTGAGATCTGTGAAGTCTATGCAAAGTCTCCATTTCCCATTGGCCTTCCGGACAACCACTGGATTTGCTAACCACGTTGGATGCAGCACTCCTCTGACCAAACCAGCTACCTCAAGTTTCTTGATCTCCTCTTTAATGAACTGCTACCTCTCCAAGGTCTGCTTCCGGACTTTCTGCTTGACAGATCGGGCATGTGGGCAGACAACAAGGTGGTGCTCGATTACCTCCTTGGGAACACCGGGGATATCAGATGGTTGCCAGGCAAACACATCGATATTCGCCCGCAGGAAGGCAACAAGCGCGCTTTCCTATTTGTCATCGAGGGTGGCGCTGACGATGAAAGTACCATCAATGCCAGCCAGCCCTGCCAGGACCTTCTTCACTTGTGGAGCAGCAACCTTGGATCTCTCGCTGTTGGAACTCTCCGGCAAGTCATCAACAGGCGCAGCGCACACCGAAGAGGCACGCTTCCCGAATTCCTTGCCAGAGCCCTTACTATCCTTGTTCTTCCCTCTGTTCTCCTTGGCGGGAACTGCCGCTACTGCTGCCTCTACCACGACTACATCCCGGTACATCTTGTCCACACAAATGATTGCGTCTTTCTCATCTGATGGGACGGAAATGACTCCAACTGGCCCTGGCATCTTCAAGACGTTGTAGGCATAGTGGGATGCTGCCATGAAATTAGCCAGGGCTGGGCGTCCAAGGATTCCATTGTACGGCAAGGGGAGGTCAACCACATCAAACACAATCTTTTCAGTTCGGTAGTTCAGCTGTCCCCCAAATGTCACAGGCAACGTGATCTTTCCCTTAGGGTGACTCCTGCTAGGATTAACTCCTTGAAATGTGCCGGTGACTTTTATCTCATCCTCTGCTATCTAAAGCTTGCTGATAACCTTTGGGGAAATCAGATTCAACCCGGCACCGCCGTCCACCAACATCTTCGTGACCTTGAGGTTGCGGATTGTTGGGGAGACCAACAACGGCAAACATCCTACCGCGGTGGTGCGGTCAGGATGATCCTCTTCGTCAAAAATGATGGGCGTGCGTGACCATCTGAGTAGTTCCCGGGCCCCTGGCGCTGGTTCCACGGCATTAACCTCACGCGCCCACCGCTTGAGTTGGTGGTGAGAGGTGTGTAGGGACGCACCCCCGTCAATGCACAGGGCGTCAGTGGCCTTCTGGAACTCCTGCTCACTGGTTTCCTCTTCATCCCCTTCATCACTCTCATCACCACAGGCTTCCTTCTCTCGATCCCTGGCGGGTTTCCCTTTGTTCCGAAGAGGTCTTCCGGGGCGATTTACTTCACCGCCACGACCCTTACCACCAACAACATTCTGTCCCTTTTCCTTGTCACGCTTCTCATATTCTGCTTTCTGTCTCTTGACAAGCTGCTCAACCTGATAACACTCTTAAAGGTCGTGGCCCTTGGTCTGATGGATCTTGCAGTACGGTCCATCACCTTTCTCGGCCTTTTCGGCGGTCGCGGCCTCCCGGCAGTCAGAGCACACTGCAGCTTCCTTGCCGGGGGTTTCGGCCTTAACCTTCTTGCCGGTACTAGGGATACCTGCCCCTTCAACAGACATTACCATCTTATCCTTATGCTTCTCATTGTGCTTCTTGCTCTTCTTCTGACTGGTGGACTCGTCATCATCCTCTGAATCAACATTAATGCAATCCTCCTCTCCGGGCAGTTTTCTTCCCTCCTCCATCCGAGCACACTTATCCACCAAGGTGTAAAGTTCCTTCACAATCTTGGGCAACCGTACATTCATCTTGGAACGAATCTTCCGGTTGCGCACATTGGACTGGAAGGCGGCTATCACAGCTGTTGGATGGATATTTGGGATGTTTTTGTGGACTCTGCTAAATCTCTGCAAATACTTCCGGAGAGTCTCTCCCTCTTTCTGCTGAAGAAGCTGCAGATCGCTGGGCCGACCTGGTTCTTGATGGCCGCCAGTGAAGGCGCCAATGAGCGTGGGGGTATTCAACTTTCCAACCCTTGCTACGATGCCATGGGCCTCCTTTTATAGGTTAAGGGGTCGCCACAGTGGCAAAACAGTCATTATGCACTGATAAGATAGCAAACAGTGCTATCATACCTAATTCTATAGGCTGACAGAGTGCATTAAATGTACCACTCAATGTCACATCGTTGCTCGCCCGGCAAGCCTTGCCGGGCTCGTCTTGCCAGCTCCATGCCTGCTTGCTTGGCACATTGCAGGACGGGTGTCATCTGTAGGTATTTCCTGTAGAAAGAGGCCGCCATGTGGCAAATGGCTGCCACTTAGTCACTTTGCGGCTTGACACCGCATTGATCAATGACGTGGGTCGTGGTGAGGTGTCTTTGCCCTCGTGAGTCCCTGCAGGCCCTGCCGGGACATCTTGAATGCTTTCTTCCAGGGGAGCCCTTGTCCTTGCCAGGTCCGTCTGCCCGGCAAGGGAGGATTTTCTCCTGGTGGTGTCTCGCTTCTCTGTCTTGGTCTTGGCCTTCTTAACCAGCATGCTGGTTCTTCGAAGATCTTGGTCTCTTGTATCTTGACACGGCCTTGGTGTTGTAATCTTGTTCTCATGCCTGTGCACAGTCAGGGAAACAGACCCAGGGTTTGTTGCACCAACAAAATTAATGTTCATTATGTTATCAAAGGAGGTCTGCATGTTTGTCTCTATTACCTGTCGATTACATACCTGACATCATGATGTAAGTGTAACTCATTTTTATTGTACAGTGCCACTAAATTGTCAAGGCGGCGAAGGCATTTTAATTTAGTTGAACTGCACAAAAAATGCTTAAAAGAAGAGGAAAAGTAAGGAATGGTTTAATCTTTCACAAAATACTATGTATGCCTTCCTGACATCAGCCGTTGTTGCCTTATTTATTCCTTGAAACAGGTGGTCAGAAACAGTCTTGCTACCTTTTCCCATTAAGAAATTGGAATGCTTATATTTGTGAGTCTATGCTTCAACTAGTGCCACTTATATAGCAATAACACTTTCAATATCTGTGCAAAGGGATACTCAATTTTAGTGGAACTGCACAAAACGTTCAAATGGTTCAACATTATGAGCATGTTTTCTTCCAAACAGTTATATCCAATTGGTGGCACTATGAGCTGTTCATTACCAAGTAACATGGTTTGCTACTATCTTGCTACTGTTTTTTTACTGTCATTAGATAGTAATATTAGTGGTTTGCATGTAAATTTATTGGCAGGGTGGACCTACATTGGTGGTGTAGGACATGCTTCAATGATTGGATGCTCAATTTCGTTGTATCGATTTCATCTCTTCCATCACTACAAACATGGATATCCTTGGCCTGATGAAGAATAGGTGCTATAATTTTGCTCTGTACCAGCAAATCAATTCAGTACCAAATTGTCCAGTGCAAAACATGACAGTATCAAATTGTCCGGTGCAAAACATGACAGATGCTAAGCGGAAACAACTAGCAGAGACGTGTTTAAACCGAAAATACAAGGTAGGATATATGTTAACTAGCTTCTTGATATTTGTGCAAACAGATGTCTGCCCATTGCTATTTGGCAAACAAACAAAGTGACCTCAATTTTTGTGGAACTGCACAAGCGAATAATATAGTCACTGCATGCACTGCCATTTGAAAATAGACACAGAAAGATTGGATAGTCACTTCATGGACTGCACAAAAGTAGTACTCCCTCCGGTCCTTTTTACTCTGCGTGTTAGATTTGTGTCAGGTCAAACATTGCCAAATTTGACCAACTTTATATAAAAAAATATCAACATATATAATACCAAATATATATAATATGAAACCACATTTCATAATGAATCTAAGGATGTTGATTTGGCTTTGTGAATGTTGATAAATTTTTCTACAAGTTTGGTCAAAGTAGAGATACTTTGACTTCGGACAAAACTTATATGTAGACTAAAAAGGACCGGAGGGAGTACTGTACTATTTATTGGCCAACACTAGGCACTTCACTACTTTGGCCTGATTATCCAATGGGTATCATTTTGCCAAAGTTAAAGTTGTATTCTGAAAATAGTCTCACCATGTGACCGACAGATGACCAACTCATATTTCAGTGGATGTTCCTCCATCATGTGTGGTTCATTCTCATGGTTCCATCTGTTGGTGAAACCACTTACGTTTGCAACAGGAAATGTAGACTTCACAAACAAATTTGTCTTTCACTCTGTACTGAATGTTGGCCCAGAGAAGCATCCATGTTAGTAGCAAGAACATATGTTTTTTCTTGATCTTTGCTTTAGGAGCTACATATTGTATATGATCTGTGAATCATTGAGATGCATTAACATGTTGATCTTATGTATGGGAATCGTACTAGCTGGTTGTGAATTTGGGCTCTTAATGCGAACATATTACAAAGCCAGGCCTGTGAGTCTCGTGTGAACATTTTGAATGGACCGGCTCTTACTACTGTGCACAGCATTATCCTTATTTCTGTGTGCTCAGTGTTTACAAGTTACTAGTAGTTCCTTATTTCTCTTCGCTCAATGTTTACAAGTTACCGATCGATCACTAGCTAGCCTACTAATACGCTCCTGGCAGTTTTAGTTGCGATGCAAGATCCAAATGTGGCAGTTTTTTGAATAAAAATGCCTACCTCTGAAGGAACTGACATGCTGTTCTGAAGAAAATGTCATGCGAATCTGAAGAAACAGCCAGCAAAAATGTTCGCAAATGCCTTATCTCCTAGCGAACGTTCATCAGCTATTGCGATCCTACACGTACACTATCTGACCGACTCGATCCTACATGAATAACCAGCGGATCACGCACGTACCTCATCCGGATGAATCGAGTGCACTCGTTTGACCGTCATGCTGATGTGCGACCCAGAATGGACGGGACGCACCACTGACGAGAGGGGATGGCACAGTCATAATTTTAGTTTTTCTAGTTTTCCACGGCAAGCTGGCATGCTAAGCCATGCCTACTTATGTATTGAATTCTGATGAACGTCGCGTTTCCCGTGACATGCTGGTTCACCTGCCTTCCCCCTTTAATTACCGATTCTCGACGTTCTCTGGTGGCACCATCACCCTACTCGCCCTATCCTCACAAACCCCCACCGGCCTGACGTTGCTCGCCACTTGCCCTCGCTCTCGCCACGTCCGTCATGCCCCCGCCCATCCGCAATAGGCAGTGTTTGGTTTTTCATCGGAAGGCAGACATAGGGAGGAGGCATTCTATCGGTCTTTAGATGGCACTGCAGAGTATGAGGACTTGTTGGAGCGCGACCTCCTGGCGGAGAAGCAGCGTATCATTGATTTGTGCCGCCAGCAGGGAATTGAGTAGCAGTGTACCGCCACTCTGAGTCGCGAGTAGAGCGCCCGCAACTGGGCCGACTACGTGGAGGCCAGCGCCCGGCAAATAGCCCTAGAGGCTGTCGGGCACGCACGTGTGCGCGGTGCCGAATTTTACTACCAGCTCGTCAAGTGGGTTTCCCGCTTAGAAGCCGAAGCTTCGGTGGACCACGACGGCATGGAAAGGGCCAACGCGCGTGAGCAACGCGCCCTATCGCACCACTGGCAAGTCCGAGGCGAGGAGGAGGACGTCGGTGCCGGCGTTTAGCATGTACCGTAGATGGCGGCCAGCATCGTCTAGTTAGCTAAGAGTAAGTTAGTACTTGTACACTAGAGTATTAGTGGAAGTAGATAGTTAAGTTGGCTTTGATGGTTGTCAATGTGGAAGTTCATTATTCTATCTCTGGATCAGACCTGTTAGTTTGCTCTGAATGTTGAACTTTCTGTGTGTCATGGTGGAGCACTATCACCTATGGGGCAGGGTAGCCCCTTTGTGGTACGGCGGGGGAACGATCACATTGCACAAAGAGCAGAGGCAGCAGGGGCGGCACGGTGAGGAATACTCTTTTTTACCTAGGTTCGGGCCACTGAGCAGCGAAATACCCTACTCCTGCTTTGGTGGATTGATCTGTAGGAACACGAAGACACGGAGTGCTCAAGCCCGGCAAGGGTGCCTTGGGAAGAGCAGCTACGTGCATACAAGTGCTAGGGGATCAAAAGATCGAATCCTTTGCTAGGTTGCCTCGGGCCTCCTTTTATAGCTGAAGGGGCGACCACAGTGGCAAAATAGTCATTATACGAGGTGATAGCCAACAGTGCTATCATACCTAACCCTGGCAGTTAAGACAAAATGCCATAAATGCTATCATAGGTGTCGTGTGGGGAGGTAGCCCCGGCAAGGTTCCTCCACCTCATGCCTAACTACCTGTTATTTGCATGAAACGCCTCTGGGCCGGGTGTCATTAAAGGTAATCTCTTCTTTAGCAGGCTAGCACGTGCACGACAGGATCCACCTAGCCGCCTGAGAGCTCGACACTGCACCGATTAGTGATTGGTGTTTAATGAGGTGGAGCGGTGGCGTCCTGGTGGAGGTCTGCCGGCACGGAGCCTATCGGGCCCTCATCTTGGGGTCTTGTCTTGGCCTTGGCGGCCCCGGAGACCCTGCTGGGGTGGCTCGGCCTTGGTCCTAGGCACAGTTTTGACCCCGCCGGCCCTATTTGACCGGCAAGGGAGACCTTTTTGGAAATCTTCTGGTTGGTTTGCTTGACTTGGTCTTCTCAATGCGCTCCTTTATCTCACGAAGAGCTGCTTCTCTGACTTGTTTTGTGTTAAGCATTGGTACTTGATGTATGAATTGCAACATGCATGTGCATAAGTCAGGGCGACAAACACACATGTTTGTTGCACCGACAGGAGCCCCCGGGCATGGTCCATACGTGCCACCGGGCATCGTTGGGGTTGGCCCAACAAATGCACAGGCGCTTATGTTGAACTCGCTGAGGTCGATGCTGTGTCTTTGAGATCTTCTTTGCTTCTTCATTAATCTGGATCTGGGTTAGCCCCCAGGCCCCTCATGATAAATTCGGTGCTCAAACGATGCGCATTGTTTATGTCAAAAACCAGGGGCGCCCACGTCCACGGGAAGCCATCAGGGCACACACGCGTGAGACGGGGTAACTGCCATTTTACCTTTAGTTCACCCACTACGCCTGCCATTTTCGGCACACGCGCTGCATGCATTGCGTGGGGTTGGTGACGGACGTGCAGGGCACGGAAACGTGCACCTTGGCAGAATACCGAGCGCCTCGGATCGGTGTAGTGGGGTGGTCGATGAATCAGGACGCTATCCAGGGACGCAGAGGGCAGGATTGGCAGAGCGGGGCCGTTGCCCCAGAGTAGTGGAGAGCCAGCCCCCCTCGCTCCCGCTATAAAAGGAGGCATGCGAGGGGGACGGTGCTCATCTACCATCTCCTCCTTCTCCTACCTTGCTTCTGCCCCCACCATGGAGAGAGGAAGGGGCCGCGCTCGTGCTTCGACCGTAGCGATGAGAGCTTCTCCTCGACATCCTATCCCTGCCTCAACTGCAGCTACAGAGGCTGGTTCCGACGCACAAGGTGGACCTACGGGGCATGGTTGTGGTCAACGCAGCGCCCGCAGTCGAAGCGGTGCACTCGTCTTCTCTCCTCCAACTGCTCCACTCCCGACAGAAGGCCATGCAGGGGATAAGGCACTAGAATTCATCGTCAAGCTGCGCGATCCTCCCCGCAGTCGCCTGCGGCTTGCTCGCCCTTTCACCAGGTTGATGGAGGTCAACCAGCCGCTAGGGTTGCGGTTGCGCATGAGTGGCTGCTGCAATTGGGCCGTGTTTGTGAACGTCGAGTTCCCCGCGCCCCGCGTCATGCTTCTCAGGCGTGGGTGGAAAACCTTCGCCCGTTCCCACTACCTTGCGGAGGGGCATGTTCTCTGCTTCAAGTTGGTGGAGTCCGATAGGCTCTCCATCAAAGTCTTCGGGCGCTCAGGTGCTCACCTTGGGTGATGCGTGGAAAGCTCGAGTGACAACGAAATCTCCTCCTTGAGCGACAGCGACGAGGAGGACACGGACGGTGAAGACGGCGACGGCGAGCCCCCGACTGTCAAGTCCGAAGACGATGACTCAGACTCCGGCTAAACGCCGGCCGCACCATCACCATCAGCTAGGCGCCGACAGCACCATCATCTGCAGCTGGACCCAGGCAGAGTGATTTGCCGGGGGTGCTTGGCCTGGATGTCACCGCCACCTCTAGCTAGACTCCGGCAGGCTCGTGGACTCCGGCTTCGTCTTGCCTGCCGGTGTCCCTGCCGAGTCGCGTCCCTCTGGTCCTGGCGGGGGTGACCAGGGCATTGCCTAGCCGCTCTCTCTGTCCCCGTCCTCATCTTCCTTGCCGGGGAGGCGCTCTCCCGATCTTGTCGGGCTGCATCCCTCTGGTCCCGACAGGGTCAGGCTGGTCTTCTGCCCAGGCACTCCTTTTGCCCTCCTTTCTTCTCAATGTAAACCCTGGGAGGAGAGGGACAAGAATGGCATTACTGAGCACTTTTCTTTTTAAGTCAAAAAAATGTAGGCACTTGCCAAGTTTGAATCAAATTTATGTAATCCCTCATCCATATTGGTGCTCGTATGATCTGCATTTGTTTGTCTCACGCAATATTGAAAGAAAACTTTGCCGGATACTTAGACATGCCTTTAGATGTTTTGAAGGACTAGCCCTCAGCACTCTTTCGCAGGTAGAGTTCTCAGCGAAGTCTCTCGCCGGCCTTTAACGCAGCTGCTACCAAACCGCGTCAAGTGAGCTCAGGACGGGTTGGGAGCATGAATAGAGACCGGCCCCTTACCGGTCTTTCCAAACACAACTGCAACTAATCCTATCGAGTTGGCTCGAGTGAAGTATAGGAGCGCGAACGATAGACGCGGCAAGGTTTCCTTGCATGCAAGTTCTTCATACGTAGACACAACATGGAATGACGGGAAGTTACAGATGAAACCAACTTATCTTTCTTTGCTATACTTATTATCATTTTAGACAAGGGGGATTGCCGAGGATCAAATGCACGGGCCTGCTTCCACCCTCCTGCCGGGGAAGTTGCTTGCGAGGGACCCTTCTGTCTTTGTCAGAAAAAGGAAGAAGGTAGCATGAAGCCCTTTACGGCATATTAGTCTTCTTATCTAAAACAAGTGTAATCACATTAAGATCATACATAAGCAAAAAGGAAATCATGCATGCGAGTTTTGTGAAAACACTTGGTTTTATTCAGCTATGCATAGTGTCTGCGCATGGCTTTGTACAAAGGGTTACAAGCCTTGGAGACTATGCTTGTACAAAACAGGTTGCCGGGGCAGGGCCCAGCAACCGCGCCTCACGGGTAGAACTTGCGAAGATGCGCAATATTCCATGAGTTTCGCATTGGGATGCCATCCTCGGTCTCCAGATGGACTGCGCCAGGTCTGGTGACTCACACTACTCGGTAAGGGCCTTCCCACTTTGGTGTCAACTTGTTTGCACCCTTGGCAGACTAAACACGCCTAAGGACAAGGTCACCTTCCTTAAGGCTCCGGGCATGAACCCTGTGGCTATGATAGCGGTGCAGGGCTTGCTGGTAGCGTGCGGCACGCACAACTGCCCAGAGACGATCTTCCTCGAGGAGCACGGCATCGTCATGCCGCAGCTGTTCTTGTTCTATTTCATCGTAGGCAAGTACTCAAGGTGACCCGTATGTGAGTTCTGTGGGGAGCACTTCTTCGGCACCATATATGAGGGAGTAGGGAGTCTGGCCAGTAGCTCGATGTGGTGTCATTCTGATTGACCAAAGAACCACCGGCAGCTCATCAAGCCAGCGTCTGCCGGATTTCCACAGTTTGTCAAAGGTCCTTGTCTTGAGCCCACGCATCACTTCATCGTTCATCCTTTCAGCCTGTCCGTTGCTCCTCGGGTGGGCGACTAAGGCGAAAGAGATCTTGCTTCCAAGGCTCTGGATGTACTGCATGAAGGTGAGGCTCGTGAACTGGGTGTTATTGTCGGTGATCACCCTCTTGGGCACTCCAAAACGACACACCAATCCTTTAAAGAACTTGACAGCCGACTGCGCGATCACCTTCCTCACTGGCGCTACCTCGGGCCACTTTGTAAACACATCAATTGCAACGTACAAGAATTCAAAGCCTCCGGCTGCACGGGCAAAGGGGCCCAAGATGTTGAGCCCCCAGACCGCGAAAGGCCAGGACAAAGGGATTGTTTGAAGAGCCTGAGCTGGTTGACGGATGTTCCTGGAATGTAACTGGCAAGCTTCACACTTAGTGACGAGCTCAGTTGCATCTCAGAGGGCGGTGGGCCAATAGCATCCTTGCCGAAAAGCTTTCCCGACAAGTGCTCTTGATCCTAGGCGAGAGCCTGATGTCTACTATACAACTTGTTCTTGTAGACTCGTGTTGGGCCTCCAAGCGCAGAGTTTTGTAGGACAGTAACAATTTTCCCTCAAGTGGATGACCTAAGGATTATCAACCCATGGGAGACATAGAATGAAGATGGTCTCTCTCAAACAACCCTGCAACCAAATAATAAAAAGTCTCTTGTGTCCCCAACACACCAAATACAATGGTAAATTGCATAGGTGCACTAGTTCGGCGAAGAGATGGTGATACAAGTGTAGTAATGATAGTAGATATTGATTTTTGTAATAGGAACAATAAAAAACAGCAAGGTAGAAAGTAACAAAAGTGAGCACAAACGGTATTTCAATGCTTGAAAATGAAGCCTAGGGTCCATACTTTCACTAGTGCAATCTCTTAACAATGCTAATATAATTGGATCATAGAACCATCCCTCAAAGTGAGATGAAGAATCACTCGAAAGTTCCTATATAGCGTAGAACATAAGAAGAAATTGTTTGTAGGGTACGAAACCACCTCAAAGTTATCCTTTCCGATCGATCTATCCAAGAGTTCGTACTAAAATAACACCATATGATACACATCAACCAACTCTAATGTCACCTAGATACTCCAATGTCACCGCGAGTATCCGTGAGTTGATTATAAGATATGCACCAAACAATTTCAGATTCATAATACTCAATCCAACACAAAGAACCTCAAAGAGTGCCCCAAGATTTCTACCGGAGAAACAAGGGCGAAAACGTGCATCAACCCCTATGCCTAGATTACCCCAATGTCACCTCAGGAATCCACGAGTTGAGTGTCAAAACATATATCAAGTGCATCAATATGATACCCCATTGTCACCACGGGTATTCATAGCAAGACATACATCAAGTGCTCTGAAATCCATAAATGTATTCAATTCGATAATACCTAAATCTCAAAGGGAAAACTCAATTCAACACAACAAGATAGAGAGGGGAAAACACCGTATGATCCAACTATATTAACAAAGCTCGCGGTACATCAAGATCGTGCCAAATCAAGAACACGAGAGAGAGAGAGAGATTAAACACATAGCTACTGGTACAAACCCTTAGCCCCGAGGGTGGACTACTCCCTCCTCATCATGGTGGCCACCAAGATGATGAAGATGGCCACCGGTGATGATTTCCCCATCCGGCAGGGTGCCGGAACAGGGCCCAGATTGGTTTTTCATGTCTATAGAGGCTTGCGGCAGCGGAAGTTCAGATCTAGGGTTATTTCTGGGGGTTTCTGTATTTATAGGATTTTTTGGCGTCGGTTTCATGCAAAGATGGCTTCGAGGGGCCCACCACCCACCAGGGCGCGCCAGGGGAGCTGGCGCGCCCTGGGGTCTTGTGGGCAGCAGGGGGCCCCCCTTTGGTGGTTCTTTGCTCCATTATTTCTCTTTTCTTCCAAAAAAAACATCAAAAAGTTTCGTCCAATTCCGAGAACTTTTATTTCTGCACAAAAAACAACACCACGGTAGTTCTGCTGAAAACAACGTCAATCCGGGTTAGTTCCATTAAAATCATACCAAAACCATATAAACTTGTTGTAAACATGGCATGAATACTTCATAAAGTATAGATATGTTGGACAAGTATCAGCATCCCCAAGCTTAATTCCTACTTGTCCTCGAGTAGGTAAATGATAAAAGAAATAATTTATGAAGTGTGAATGCTAGCATAGTGCATAAGTTTGAGCAATGATAATTTCAATCACTTTTCCTAGCATCATAATAGCAACTCTTTCTTATAAAACTCATCACAATAAAGTAGCAATCAGTTCACATGTTATGGCTCAAACACTGCCTTCTCTTGAAACTTACCAACCTATGTTCTTAGTCACCAAACAATTGCAATTCAATTTATTCAACAAAGTCTAAGTAAGAGCTCCACATACTCAATCATCATATGGTCTTCTGTGATTGCTAGTACTCAAAGCATATTTTTAGAACAAATGGCATCCATTGAACACACAGAAAGATAGGGGCTTAATGTTTCGCCTCCCAGCTCATTTATCATAGAGATAATTGTCAACAATAATAAATCATGATCAAATATATTTGACTAGCCATATGTGCCTAGATCTTTCCCCACCACATGATGCTTGCCAACTAGAGAATAATTGAGGTTGAAATGATAATGCATACTATTGACTCTTGCATAAAAGTAAATACTGAAAAGCAAAAGATAGGCCCTTCGCAGAGGGAAGCAGAGGTTGTCATGCGCTTTTTATTTTTGGATGCACAATCTCTTAATGCAAGGGAACGTCACATTATATTGCCCCTTATGATAGCAACCTTTATTATGCAGTCCGTCGCTTTTATTACTTTGCCATCACAAGTTTGTACAATGCTTATTTTCCCTTACAATAAAAGATCAAACATATTTAGAAGCAATTTTTATTGCTTTATGCACCGATGACAACTTACTTGAAGGATCTTATTCAATCCATAGGTAGGTATGGTGGACACTCATGGAAAGAAACTGGATTTAAGGGTTTTTGGATGCCAAGTAGTATCTCTACTTAGTACGATTTTTTGGCTAGCAAAATATCCTAAGCAAACACCACATGTTTGAGGATCCATAACAATATAACTTCTATGCAAATATACACAACCATAACTCATTACATTGTTTTCCTTGTCCAACTTCAACTAATTTGCTCAAGTTTGAAAATAATTAATGGGTATTCGCAATCATAGAAGATTTCCAAGATAATATATTTGTATGTGAAAGTTTTCTTCCTTATACTAATCATTCATGAATTGCTTGTATGACCAATATTGTGATTGTCAAGCTTCAAAAGATTTCACTTTATAAACCCGATGTGAAGCTACTACTAGGTATGATACAAGCATATGAAGCACATATAATTTGAACTCTATGATATTCAATTCACTCAACAATTTACTCTTAGGATATAAGTGAAGCACAAGAGTAAATGACAACCTACTCCAAAAAGATATAAGTGAAGATCAAGCGAGTAGTCAAGTAAATGGGTAGCTAATTGAGGACTCTCTTATTTAAAATCTTTCAGATCTAAGAATTTTTATTAAAACAGCAAGAAAAACAAAATAGAATGACATTCCAAGAATAGCACAACTCATGTGAAGAAGCAAAAACTTAGGTTCAACCGGTACTAACCGATAATTGTTGATGAAGAAAGGTGGGATGCCTACCGGGGCATCCCCAAGCTTAGATGCTTGAGACTTCTTGAAATATTGACTCGGGATGCCTTGGGCATCCCCAAGCTTGAGCTTTTGTGTCTCCTTAATTTCTTTTATATCACGGTTTCCATAAATCTCAAAAAACTTCATCCACACAAAACTCAACAAGAACTCGTAAGATAAGTTAGTATAAATCAATGCATAACCTTATCATTCTCTACTGTAGCAAATTACTAAAAAAATTATTTAACATTTCATACTAAATTCCTCTGCATATTTAATACTCCTATCCTCAAATAGAATCATTAAACAAGCAAACATATGCAAACAATGCAAACATAACAGCAATCTGTCTAAACAGGACAGTCTGTAAAGAGTGGAATTATACTCATGCTTCCCTAACTCCAAAAATTCTGAAAATTAACCACACTGTAGAAAATTTATCATACCTATTGTTAAAAAACTTTCAACATTTTATCACATTCTGACTTTTCTCAAGAATTCACGCACTAGCGTGCAACTTGCTGTTTTCAAACAGCAACATATAGACTTGCAAAATAAGCATGGTAAAGGCTATGATTGACACTTTTATTGAAATAAAAGATGCAAAAAATTATTCTAAATAACATAAAGCAAATCCTAATAAAATAAAATGATGCTCCAAGCAAAACACATATCATGTGACGAATAAAAATGTAGCGCTAAGTAAGGTTACCGATTATGTTGGAGACGAAAGAGGGGATGCCTTCCGGGGCATCCCCAAGCTTAGTTGCTTGGATCTTCCCTGAATATTACCTTTGGGTGCCTTGGGAATCAACAAGCTTAGGGTCTTGTCACTCTTTATTCTCCTCATATCGATATCTCACCCAAAACATGAAAACTTCAATCACATAAAACATAACGGAACTTCGTGAGATGGGTTAGTATGATAAATAGAAATCATTCACTTTTGTATTGTCAAGATAAGATTCATAATTGTTTCCACATAATGCCTACTGTACTCTAAAATTTCCACAATTTATATTAAGCAATATAAGCTACAGAAACCATAAACAAGCAAACTATGTATTGCAAACAGAATCTGTCAAAAACAGAACAATGTGTAAAGATCTGAATTAGGTTTATACTTATGTAAATCTATTTTTTTTGAAAAATTAGGAAAACGTAGAAAATTTGTATAACCATAAACTGTAAAAAAATCAGAATTTTTCACATCCCCAGTGATTTTTAACAATTCTGTTACTGGGCACAAAAGTTTCTGTTTTTGCACAGAATCAAGTCAACTATCATCCACACTATACCAACGGGTTTACTTGGTACTTTATTGAAACAAAAGCTATAATACATGATTACTACAGTAGCCTAATCATGTGAACACACAAAAACAGTAGGTGTAAATGTTGGGTTGTCTCCCAACAACCGCTTTTCTTTAATGCCTTTTTAGCTAGGCATGCAGATTTCAATGATGCTCACATAAAAGATAAGAATTGAAACATAACGGGAGCATCATTAAGCATATTGAAAGTGCGTTATATCGACTAGAGGGGGGTGAATAGGCCATTTTTACAAATTCGTCACTGAGGAAATACTACTTGAGGAATTTGCTAAGTGATGAACTACAAGCAGCGGAATAAGTACTCAGGTGCAAGCATAACATGGCAGTAACACAGTCATCTTGATGATATGAAACAAGCACAGAGCACAGGTAGCGTGTAAACAGGATAAGCAGGCAAAAGACTAGATGAATGAAGAATTAGGATTGAGGAAATTGAGAAAGTCTTTAGTCAAAGTCTTCAAACAGTAACGATCAATTTCATCAACACATGAATGAGGAAATGAAAGGGTTGAGGAAATAGAACTAGTAGCTCGGTGAAGACAATGATTTGGTAGACCAGTTCCAACTGCTGTGACAGTTGTACGTCTGGTTGGAGCGGCTAGGTATTTAATCCTGAGGACACACAGTCCTCACCATATTCTCCTTGAGCTAAGGTCAAATAGACCACGCCCAATCACTCATGGTAAGTCTTCACAGGTGACTTCCAAACATTCACAAACTTGGTCACTCGGCGATCCACAATTCCTCTTGGATGCTCTAGACCATGACGCCTAACCATCTAGAGGATGCACAGTCCTCAAAGGTAACAAGTGTCGGTTCCACACAGGATCAATCTCTTCAGTGATGCTCAATCACTTTGGGTTTTAGGTGTTGGGTTTGGGTTTTTCCTCACTGATGATTTTCTCTCAAAGTCCTCGGAGGATGGGATGCTCTAAATGACAAGTGTCAGTTTCTCTTGGAGCAGCCAACCAGCTAGTGGTTGTAGGGGGCGGCTATTTATAGCTGGGGAGCAGCCCGACATGATAAGACATAAATGCCCTTCAATGATATGACCGTTAGGTGGATAAGATATTTGGGACAGCTGGCGCGTAGCACAGCAACGGTCGGAAATTTGAGCTCTCAAATTCCTCAGGGCTATCATGTTCCTCACTTGTAGGAAATCAGCACTGGTGAATTCCTAACTCCTCAGTCAGAGCAAATTTCTCAGAGAACAGAAGATCTTCGTCTTTGTCAATAAAGAAAATGACTGAACTGTATGAGATTTCTAATGGCTTCAGTCGAAAGGATTGGGTAGGTGTAGGATTTGAGATGAGCATCACTTGGAAACTTTTCCTTAGTTTTACCCCGACCCCCTTTAACAGTACGGTGTTTCCTATGACTTGAGAAAGAGAAAAAGAAACTACGAAAACAAAAGTCTTCACGCTTCATAATCCTCGCATCAATATCAAGGTCTTCAAGGTCACACCAATTTCCTCATTTTCAAAGTCTTCAAGAATACCAAAGTCTTCAACTGAAGACATTCATTTTTAGGGGTCGACTTTCTTCATAAATATCAAACTCCTCATAGACTTATAGACCTGTGTACACTCATAAACACATTAGTCCCTTAACCTATAAGTCTTCAATACACCAAAATCACTAAGGGACACTAGATGCACTTACAATCTCCCCCTTTTTGGTGATTGATGACAAATAGGTTAAGTTTTCAACGGGGATAAAACATATGAAGTGTAAATACTGATATTGAGGAATTTGATTGCAAGATATAGAGGAACTCCCCCTGAAGATGTGCATATTGAGGATTTTGCTTTGGATTGCAAATGCACATTGTAGAGTAATATCATGGAGATCTCCCCCTATATCTTGTAATTCATACACACATTTAACATATGATATGAAGAATTTGAGATGCATGATGAAATATGGTGTCTGACGAAATTCAGCATGCGTGCATTAAGGTACTTGAGGAAATAAGCATGCAGAAATCAGTTCAAAAGTATCAGACCACCATAGGACTTAAGTTTACAACTCATCAGAGCAAACACCTCAGAAGAGCAAGAGTTGTAACTTAACAGAAAAAACAGCCCATATATAAGACCCGCTTGAAGACTAACTCAAATTTCTCCCCCTTTCTCATCGAATGACCAAAAGGGACGAAAAATGAGGACTAACGCCCTTGAAGATTTCATGCGGATAGTAATAATTCTTCTTCACAGTGTTTTGTGTGACAGTCATATTCTGAAGAATTGAGCGAAATTGACGCTTGACCCACTTGTGATTACGATCGACCTTCTGATGAAGACTTAGAAGAAGCTCACGATCAGTCATCACTCATGGAGTAGTGGCTTGAGGAGTTGGCTTTGAAGCTTTTGCAGCAAAATCTTGGGTTGCAGAGTCATCATTGGTGGAGTAAGATGCAGCTTTGCGAAACTGACCATCCAATGGATGAGTGCCTTCATCAATAACATCAACTTTGCCTTTTCCATCAACTGAAGAAATAGTCCGCTCGAGGACTTCAATGGGTGGCAAATAGATGAGGTGATTCTGATAATCTGCCTTGTAGTGAATTGAAGACCTGGTTCTGATGAACTTCATGATCCATGGAGCATAAGGCTTCAACTCAAACGGTGAAAGGGCAACATTCGCCAAAGTCCTCATGAAGAAATCATGGTAGTTAATGGGAATGCCATGTATCATGTTGAACAGCAGATTCTTCATGATGCCAACAACTTCTTCTTCAGAGTTGTGGCCTTTGATCGGACTGAGGGTTTTGGTCAGAATGCGATAGATTGTCCTAGGCACATAAAGCAAATCCTTCACTAGGAAGGTAGTTCTTGGAGCTTGGCCTGCCTTCAAAGGCTTCATCAACACTTGCATCATATGATTTGGAAGCTCAGGTTCTTCATACATGAGCCTGGCACCTTCAGTAGGAGGACTGACTGGTACGGCATGAAGTAATTCAGAGGCCGGGGCTTTGTAATGAGTGTTCTCAGTCATCCAGTCAAGCACCCATGAGTTCACATCAGCCACATTTCCAGTGAGGTGCAGTGTGGCATAGAATTGAAGAATTAGCTCTTCATTACAATCGCAGATGTCAGTGCAGAAATTCAGAAGCCCAGCTTCATGAAGAACATTCAAGACTGGCTGGAAGCAAGGAATGGACTCCATGTCAACATGAGGACTTTAACGGTGCTCAAATACCTTGTCCTTGTCAAACAGGAGTGAAGAATAGAAGTTCATCTGACTGGCTGTCCAGAATCACTTGTGTCGGTGTTCTGGGAACCAGGGTACCCAGACTTGCCTGCCTGTAGCCCACAACGTGGCTTCATCAGCGGCCTGGTACGGCCCTTCTCCAGCATCAACAACACAAGACCCTCGCGAGGGGCCAAGCCTCGCGAGGCGGACGACGCCAAGACCTCTGGAGGGAGCGGCTTCCCCAGGCCGGCCCCTGAGGAGCGGAGATTTCCATGCAAGCCCCACCTCATGAGGTTCAGATGACGCAAGCCATGATGGCCAAGGCCAGGCGGGCGCCAGCAGGCGCAGTACAGCAGGTTTCCTTTTTGGTGCTAAGGAAGCAAGCGCAGACGCAGAGTCCCAAGGAATCAGCCAAAGGTTTCCATTCGCATGCTACAAGACCAGGACGGCAGGGCGGAGGTCGTCGCCGAGCCCACCACGACGTCATGACCAGAAGCTTTGCAGGCAAAGACCACCTTTCGTCAGGATAAGATGTACTACTTGTCTCCCTTCAAACTTGGCCGTTGTGGGATCCCTTCCCGCCTTCATTTTGGGGGAAGAGGACCGAGGCCACTATAAATATAGCTAGGCCACCACCATAGGAGGGGGACGAGACCCAGAGCATCCTCACCAGCACAAGAACACTCCTCCTGAGGTTGTTCTCCCTCTGTACTAGTTCATCCTCAGCCCACCTCGAGGCCAGTCCACCACAAAGCAGGAGTAGGGTTTTACACCGCAAGGTGGCCTGAACCTGGGTAAACTGCTGAGTCCCTTTCCTTTCCTGTTCATCAAGCTAGGCGGTGAGATTGATGAGTCGGTAGGCTGGGGAGATCGAGTTCTTCGCACGCACCCCAGAGTTCGAACCTGTCGGTGTAGTAAACAGGGGGGTGTTCACTACCCCTGGACACACACCGGCAAGACGCAGCCTCCAGGCGGGAAGGACATGGCAGAGGAGGAATCCACCCAAGAGTACATTCGAAGCCCGGTTCCCGGCAAGGTCTACTTGCCGGGAATGGGTCCACGCAACGCCGGCAAGGCAGAGCTGGCAAGACAAGACTCCAGGCGGGTCGACCAGAAGATCAAGTCTACTACTGCCGGCGAGATCAGGGCCGGCAAGCTCAGGACTCGACAAGACTAAAGATAAGGCCCTGGCAAGGTTCTTGCCGGGATGACCAGCTGAACCCGGCAAGGCTTGCCGGGGGACAGCTAGACTGGAGACAAGGCCCCGGCAAGGTTCTTGCCGGGATGACCAGCTGAGCCCGGCAAGGTTCCTGCCCGGCAAGGTTATGCCACTATGCTGCTGCTCCAGTGCGGCCGCCAGCATGGCACTCTGGACCCTTCTCCAGGCATGCGTGGCAGAGCACTGTGCCAAGCGGTGCTGATGGGATGGCCCCTTTTCCCATCCCTAAGAAGCTAAGGGACACCTAGACAGAGCATTTAATGCGCTTGTCCTGACCCGTCGGTGATAAGCATGTAAATGCTGTAGCAGAGTACTTGCCGCGGCAAGTCATTGGCTGCGGCAAGGTATTGGCTACGGCAAGATAGCAGCTGCGGCAAGGTACTTGCCCCGGCAAGTTACCTTAAACGACTGCATTTTTGCGGCGCAGAATGTTTCAGGAGCGCTCCTTCGCGCACAGGTTATGCACAAAAATATCGTCCAGGATAAGAATTAACAGCAGAAAGTAATTAAAGCTTTAAAACTTAGCTTTTTGCGAAGGTTCAGGCCCTTCTTCTTGGATGCTATGGCGGTGAAGATGATGAAGAAACTGCCGCGCTGATCGCCAGATCAGGTTCGCGCAGCCCCTCACCCCCTACCTGGCGCGCCAAAGATGTCGGGGACGAATCCACGATCACCTATGGGACCCAGGGAAGGACCCCTTTACGTTCGGCAGGGAGAGACGGTCGCACGAAGAGCAGATCTAGCGAAGAACACGACGGCGCACGCGAGAGATTTACCCAGGTTCGGGCCGCACGGATGCGTAAAACCCTACTCCTGCTTTTTGGTTTATTATCTGTATGATTGTTCTAGCTCCAGGAGCGCTACAGTACCGAGCAGCTGCGTACAATACTGGAGTTCTCCATCTCCCCCGTTCCTCCCTCCTCCTCCACATTGCCTATGGGCCTCCTTTTATACGCACAAAGGGGTCACCAACAGGTGGCAAATAGTAAAGGTAGAGGTGGAAAGTTGCTACAGTAAGGCCATTATTACCAGGATGGCATGTCCTACCTACCACTGACGGCAGGGGACAAGGGCATTAAAAGCCCATGCCTTAGCTGTCCAGATACATGTATCTGGACGTCTTGGACGTGGGAAAAGCCTATCCCACCTGCTCCTGCACCGCTAGCTATAGAGCACCGCCGTCTACACAGTGCCCTGCCACGCACGCTTGGAAGGACCCAGAGCGCCACGCTGGCAGAGGCACTGGAGCAGCAGCACAGTAGCACAGTGGTACAGTAACGCTTGCCGCGGCTTCTGCGCTATCGCCCGACCGACGACTTCTATGGAGACTGGCTGGACCGCATCGCCGAGCTCGTCAGCGCCGCCGGAGAGACCTCTGCTCCGTCTCGCCGGCTGCCTCCCCAGCCACCTCTTGCGGGCGACGTGGCCCATGGTGCGCCTCCTCCACCTCCTAGGCAAGAAGTCGCCCTCGAGCCAAGGCGTGAGGCTCCTCAGTGCGACCAGCCACGCAGGGCGCCAGCGCGCGACGAAGAAAGCTGCCAAGTGGTGCAGCGCCCCCAAGGAGAGGTGCGCGTGCTCCCAGCACTGCCACGTCAAGACCGCGTGCTGCCTGAGGCGGCGGTACGCGAGCGCCATGTCCAGGCTCCCCCTCTGCGGCGAGCTCCCGTGGGCGCGGCGGGCTGCCGTGCGCTCACCCCAGAGCTGTGTGGCCAGGGAAGTTCAAGCCAGACCTGCCTCCACGCTACGACGGCACCCCTGACCCTGCAGAGTTCCTCCATCTCCACGAGCTGAGCATTGAGGTGCCCAACGGCGACGAGAAGGTCATGGTGAACTGGTTTCCCTTTGCCCTTAAAGACGGCGCGCGCTCATGGCTCCTGAATCTCCCCGCTGGATTGATCTCCTCATGGGATGAGATGTGGGAGTGCTTCATCGCCAACTTCCAGGGCACTCGAGACCGCGCTCCAGCTGTGGGCGACCTGCGGCACGTCAAGCAACAGCTTGGGGAGACCTTGCACAGTACATCCAGCACTTCACCAATGTTCGCCTCAAGATTCCCAAGGTGACGGACGAGGCCATCATTTCCGCGTTCACTGATGGCGCCCGGGATGTCAAGATGAAGGAAGAGCTCGCCATGCACGAGGACCTGTGCTCGGCTCTGGAAATGTTTAACATGGCAGCCAGATGCGCGAGGGCCGAGGAAGGTCGCCTCACCCTCCTCGAGCTCCCAGAAGCTGACCCAGAAGACAAGAAGGCCAAGGCCAAGGAAGTGAAGTGCAAGGGGCCAGCTGTGGTCGCGGCTGAACCTGAGATGAAGCGCGGCTGTGACTACCCGAAGTCCTCCAAGGGCAGTCGCCCATTCTGCGTCTTCCACAACATGCACAGCCACAACACCAACGACTGCCAAGAGCTCAGGGCCATCCGGGACGGGCGCCTTGGCCGCCGCCCTGAGCACAACGACCACGGCTACGGCCGTGGAGGAGGCCAAGGTGGTGGACGCTGGGACAACCGCGACCCTCGCCAGGACTGGTGCGACCAGCCCCGTGAGGATCGCTGGTAGGGCCAGCCTCGCGAGGGCCCCTGGAGGGATCAGCCATGTGAGGACCGCCCTCAGGGCAACGCTGGCCTTCCTTCGCTACCGGCGCGCTCCCAATGCTCTGCTCTCCTACCATCAGCAACGTCCTCGTCACCAAGACACTCATCGATGGCGGTGCGGGACTCAATGTCCTCTCTGTCGAGATGTTCGACAGAATCCAGGTGCCGTACGACCAGCTTCAGCCTACCAAGCCCTTCTCAAGAGTGACCGACAGCTCCACCACCCTGATAGGGCAGATCCGCCTCCCTGTCACCTTCGGCAAGCGCGACAACTACCGCACTGAGCTCATCGACTTCGACGTCGCCCACATCCGCCTCCCGTACAACGCCATCCTCGGGTATCCAGCCCTGGCCAAGTTCATGGCCGCCAGTTACCACGGCTACAATGTCCTCAAGATGCCAGGGAGCGGCAGCATCATCACGGTCGCCTGCGACGAGAAGGATGCGGTGTCCTCCCTCGAGCGCGCCTACCAGGCTGCAGCGGTCGAGAACCCAGATGATGAGGGCGCTGCCTACCCTCCTGAGGCCGTTCCCAAGAAGAAGAAGCAGCTGCTCCGCCCGGGACCCCAAGAGGATGGGGTGCCCGACGACCGTGCCTCAGGACCTGCGCCCACTGATAGGGCACCTTCCCCTCTCGCATAGGAAGGCGCACTCGGCACCCCTCTTAGGCTGGGCTCGGGGCCTCTCCTCTGGAGGGCCTCAAACCTGGCCAGCGTCACGAGGGAGGCATTTGGGCACCATGTGGAGGCGTGCTTCAACGCGCGCTTCCACGAGAAGAGCGCAGGGTGCGAGGCGCCAGGCGCTTAGGAGTTCATCACCAAGGCGATTGAGGATCTTCAGGAGGCGAGGGCCATGCGAGGCGAGCGTCGCCCCGCACCACCAGGCGCAGCTCCCTCCCCTGACGAGGGCAGCGGGCTGCGCATCTGCGTCAACATCCCAGGGCTCAACTGGACTGCGTCTCAGGAGCTCTATTGGCCGTCCCACGTGGGCCGGTGCGAGGGCCCCCATCACAGCTACGTTCGCATGCCTTTCGGTTTGCTGAACCGGGCTGCCACGCTCCAGCGCCACATGCGGAGCGTCCTGGCGGCTCACGAGGCCAGGCACCAGGCGATCCTGTCGGAGGAGGCGCCGGACCCTCGCGAGCCCCACGGGCCACCGGGGCCTCACGAGGCTCGGGACCTGGACGGCTCGTGAGGAATGACTTTTGCGGCTCGCGTCTTCAGCTACTCCAACACTTCTTCAGCAACGGTGCCAGGTGACATTTTTTCAGTGTTGGGGGCGCCCCTTGGGCCGCATTATCCCCAAGCCGTGTGGGTCCGTCCCTATGGCATGTATCGTTCTTTGCATCTATCAGAGCCGCCTTACCTCTTCATGAGTTGCTTTATGATTATCACCTGCCTGCCCGGTGTCCTGTCGCCCCTTCGCGGCCTCCGCGTGTTGCGAACCCGCCTGTTGCTCATCCTGCCACGAGGGCTGCTGGCACGGTGCCCGTGCTCTGGTCTGTCCCTGCAGCGCTGATAAACCTGAGAGATCGAGCTCTGGCTCGCGGTCCGCCCCGCGCACGTCACCTCACCGGATCCTCAGTGCCTTCGTCTTCTTGCGGAAAGATCAACGGCTGGACGGCAAGCACAGCTATGTGTACTAACTCGCAGGAACCTCTGGAACCAGACTACGAGCATCTCCCGCAGGCCACTCCTTTTTCACGCAATTCGCTTGCACGCTAAAGGGGGGGTCCCTGAGCATCGCGCCTTAGGGACTCCTACTGGCTCTCGAGCCCTCACCCCCTGGCCTTGACCACGGCATCGCGACCTGGCATACTAGCGGCAGCTGAGTTTCGCTCGAGGGCTGGGACCCGAGAATGTAGAGCATCCAGATGAGCAAGAAAAAGGGGACCGACGTGAGCCCTGCCTAGAACCGCCACCACGAGGATGCAGTCAGGCATCATGCGGAGGAATCACTGCATGCTTGCCAAGATAAGTCACCACATACATGTCGGCGTAAATCTCATGACCCGGTATTCTGATTTTCACGATCTCGCTCGGGCAAGGCCATTTTCCCTATCGGTCTTCAGGGGGCTGCTTGCGCGCTAAAGGGGACCTCCTGAGCATCGCGCCTCAGGGGCTCTTACCGGACCTTGGGCCGCCCACCTCCTGGCCTTGACCACGGCATCACGACCTGGCATACCAGCGATGGTTGGAGCCTCCTGGGGACTGGGTCCTGTCAGTGTAGAGCACTAAAGCTACCGCGAGAACGAGAGGGAGCACCATGCCAAAATGAGACACACGATCGCAGCATCGAACTAGGAACAATAACACTAAGGCAAAAGCATTACAGTTCTTACATGCCCCCACGGGGATCGTCACCATTTTGTGCAGGAAAAACAAAAGAAGGGACTTTGGAGAACCCCGGCCTCAGGACGTCACCGACGGCGCCGAGTTGACGCCGCTGCCCCGCTCCGCGTGCGGCGAGTGCTCGGCGGCTCGTAGCTGTCGTCGTCACTGGACTCTGGAGAGTCGCTAGATTCTGGAGAGCTGCTGTCACCAGAAGAGCTGCTGGCAAGGCCAAGGGCAAGTTCAGTGCCCGGCCGCGCTGTGTGGATCGCCTCCTCTGGTGCAGTACTCCAGGCGCCGGCCGTCTTCGCTGAAGACCTTGAAGAAAATCATGGAGGCTCCATCGTATTCAAAGTGGATGGCGAGGGCCCCCTCTGGGCAGCAGGCGCGGGCGACCTCGCCCCATCCCCGGGTCATGAAGACTTCGCCAGGGCGGACGACCTCGACCTCTGCTTCGGTAGCTTGGCTGCAGCACCCAGCGTGGTGCAGCCACAGCTCAACGGGCCCCCTTGGCGGTATCTCCTCCGCGAAGAACCATGGGGCCGGATCCACGTGCGTGGCGGCATTGCCGCCCACACCACAAACTCGCATGACATGCCTTCGGCATGAGTTCACAAGCCGGAAGGCCGGGCAGCCGTCGCCTGTCCTCCTCCACGACCCTGGCCCACGGGCTCTGCGCACGGGCGTACATAGGGATCGGGAAGCCCGATGGAGCCCGCTCGTGCCAAGGCCACGTCACCTCGGCCCCTTCGCCAGCGTTGCTGGAGCGGTCGAGCCTCTTCTTCGACGGGAGTGGCCCAGGCTCCTCCCGAGGGGCATTTCCCTTCTCCGGCGCGGAAAACCTCCTTATCGGTGCCATGGACGCTTCGTCAAGACGGCGAGGCAAGAAGGAAGGTGAAGCAAGCAGCGGGAAGACGGAGATGAGCAGGGGGCTCCGCCCCTCCTCCCATTTATAGCCAAAGGGAGGCCAACTGGCGGCCTCCACGATCTTCGGTAATGATGATCTTTTTGCATGCAGCATGTTATTGTCAAGTCGGACGGTTGCCGAGGCAGCGTGGGGAAGCGGAGACGCCCATGTCCCATCAAGCGCCACACGTCGACCGGGCCCGCAGGCAATTGGGTCCCACGGCACTTCGCCCTTGCCCTTTGGCTTCGCCTCGAAGCCAAGTCCGAGCGCGCCTTGGGCCTGGCGCGCAGGCAATTGTCGGTGTTCTGGGAACCAGGGTACCCAGACTTGCCTGCGTACGGCCCACAGCGTGGCTTCATCAGAGGTCTGGTACAACCCTTCTCCAGCATCAACAACACAAGACCCTCACGAGGGGCCAAGCCTCGCGAGGTGGACGACGCCAAGACCTCCGGAGGGAGCGGCTTCCCCAGGCCGGCTCCTGAGGAGTGGAGATTTCCATGCAAGCCCCAGCTCGTGAGGTTCAGATGCCGCAAGCCATGACGACCAAGGCCAGGCGGGCGACAGCAGGCACAGTACAGCAGGTTTCCTCTTCGGTGCTAAGGAAGCAAGCGCAGACGCAGAGTACCAAGGAATCAGCCAAAGGTTTCCATTCCCGTGCTACAAGACCAGGACGGCAGGGCGGAGGTCATCGCCGAGCCCACCACGACGTCACGACCAGAAGCTTTGCAGGCGAAGACCACCTTTCGTCAGGATAAGATGTACTACTTGTCTCCCTTCAAACTTGGCCGCTGTGGGATCCCTTCCTGCCTTCATTTTGGGGGAAGAGGACCGAGGCCACTATAAATATAGCTAGGCCACCAGCATAGGAGGGGGACGAGACCCAGAGCATCCTCACCAGCTCACACCAGCACAAGAACACTCCTCCTGAGGTTGTTCTCCCTCTGTACTAGTTCATCCTCAGCCCACCTCGAGGCCAATCCACCACAATGCAGGAGTAGGGTTTTAAACCGCAAGGTGGCCCAAACCTAGGTAAACTGCTGAGTCCCTTTCCTTTCCTATTCATCGAGCTAGGCGGTGAGATCGACGAGTCGGTAGGCTGGGGAGATCGAGTTCTTCGCACGCACCCCAGAGTTCGAACCTTTCTTGGGTCTGCGGAGCCCTGAATCCGACAACTTGCGTCAAAGTCTTGCTGAGTCATATGGATTGAAATCCGTGAAGAAATGTTGCTCAGCAAAGAAATCGTCAGCCTTGAATTTTGGCCTTTTAGCATGAGGGTTTTGCTGCTTGAGCTGAAGATTAACAGTTGCTGTTTTCACAGCCTCTTGGATCAGAATCTCTGGAGCTGCTGACTGAGGAATTGAGGGTTCAGGTTCTTCAGCAGCGGTTTGTGTCTCCATTTCATCAGCTGTAGTAGCTGGAATTTCCTCAGGAATGGAAAGGAGAGATGTTTAACGTTCTTCAGATCCCGTGTGGTGAATTGGGGTGAAGTCTTTCCCAATAGTCATCATTAAGCACAGGAGTTGTAGAACCGATATCCATGTCTTCTTCTTCCATTTCCTCAACGCCTGCCTCTTCAGCTGTGAACTGAGGCATGGGCGATGATACCATTGGGGTTGAAGGGATATCTTCCACATCAATTTCTTCATCCAACTGCTTTGAAGAAGCAGCAGAAGGATTCTCTTCATCGATGTCATCTGGAATGACATAATCCTCACCATAAGGAATGAGCTCCTTGGACGGTACGACAGAGATTGGAACAACATCAATTGGGTTAGTGAAGGAACTTATCAAAGTCCTCACTTTCTTGGGAGCTGAAGACTCTGCAATCGTTGATGCTTTCCTCTTTTTTACAGCTACCTTTTCTGCAGCTTTGGTTTTCTTCACTTCTGATGCAGAAGGAAGAGTGACATTCTTCATCATTGAGGACTTGGTAGGAGGAGTAGATGAAATGGGTTCAATTTCTTCAGGCACAACTGATGCAGTTGCCCTGGTATGTTCAGTTTCTTCAGGCGCAGCAAATGGTTCAGCTGGCCTGGGTTGTTCTTCAGGCGCAACATTAGAGGTTGCCTTGGCAATTTCTTCAGGAGCTGGAATTTCTTCGGCAACCCTTGAATTTTCAGTTTCATCAGCAGTCTGATTTTCATCAGCTGCGCTTGCAGTTTCTTCAACCGACTGAACAGAAACATCAGTCATAGGAATTTGTTGTTGCGATGGTGCTGCAACGTTGGTCTTGAGGTTCTTGGCCAGCTTGACAAATTTGACTTTGGCACCCAGCCAATCGGTATAATATCTGTCAAATTCATCACTGAGGCCTTTGATCTCCTTTTGCAAAGATACAAGTTCTTCAGGAGACATGTTTAGAACATTGTTCTTCAGAAAGCGCTCCTTCTTATATTGAGCCTTCTTGACTTGCATGCCCTTTTCAAATTTCCATTTTTCTTCACTAATGAATGCCGTCAACATGTGACTTTGACTAGGAGTGAGGTTCAATTCAGGAAGTGGAGTGTTTGGATCTATGTGCCAGAGATCGATGAAATCGAGGATCTTCTTCGGATCCAGCATGAGAGGCACAGAACTCCCTTTGGCTCTAGCGGCCCTTTCTTGCCTGTCCCTGATGATTTCAGCAAGTTCTTCATCATCAGCTTCATTGTCATCAGACGGAACATGGAACGCCACTTGCTTCTTATGAAGACTTGGCCTCATTCCACGTCCAGCAGTGGCCTTTTTCTTCAGCAGAGTTGGACCAGTTGAGGACCGTGGTGGAGCTGAGGAACTTGCATATGCTCCAGAAGCAATTGAAAAACCTGCAGTCCATTGGCATGTTGCAAGATGCACTGGTGTTGAGGACTTAGCAGCAGCAACTGAGGATTTTGTGGCAACAGAGGGAATTTGCACAACCCTTGAAGAAGTTGCCTGAGGAGTTTGCTTTGAGGGCTTTGAGGAACTTGGCCGTGAGGGCATTGCTGTTGAGGAACTCGGCTTCACAGCTGATTTCTTCGGCATAGCCTTTTTAGGCTTACTGGCAGAGGCCTCAGCAGCAGCAGCTTGAGAATCCTCATTGAATTTCTTCACTGCTTCTTTTGCAAGCTTGGCCAGTTTGGCTTGGCACTTGGCCCATTCTCTTGGAAATTCCTCACCATGCCTGATGCTAGTCGGATCAGCAACTTGGCCAGCTACCAATGGAGGTCTTGGACATGGAGGGTTTATGGCGAATTTCTTCATGTACTTTGGAGTGACGTATCGGTATTCCCTCCATTCCTTAGCCCATCTCCTTTCAATCCTCTATATGCGCACTTTGCGCTGATTCTTGTTCTCTTTGCCATATTTCGCTTCATCAGGTGTGCAGTACTTAGCATAGATATCATCAGGGATCTCAAAAGTAGTGTTTGCCTCAGGCCTCTTACCTCCCTTCTGAGGTCTCTTCCCATCTTCCATTTTCCTCATTTGAGGATTTTGAACAATGGATGTTTCTGAGGAAGTATGCAACTTATCTTCAAGGAACGCTGCAAATGAATTAAGTTGATGAGAACCTAGTGATTCAGCAGCAGACATTTTGTACCTATGAACAGAGTATAGGTGCGAAGAATTTGGAGAGGTCATAGGCGTTCTCAGAAATTTTTCAAAAAGTATCAAGTTTGAGGTATTTGACCATAGGTGTCTTGAGTAATTTCATGATGCGTTCTTGACTTAGGTTCCAGAGTTGTATAGATTTTGCAAATCCACACAATTGAGGAATCTTGAAGAAAAACATAGCTTAGAGAAACAAATCAAGATACAGAAGCATTAGGGTGTTTATGGAATGGCAAGTTGAAGAATAAAAACCTTTTGAAGATTTTGTGGAAATCATAAGAATCAAAGTGGGGCAGTAAAATTAGATTTTATTTACCCTGGACGAAGAACACGACGAACTGGGAGTGGAGTTGGAGAAGTTCGTCTGTTCAGATCTCTCATGCCCTAACTTGGTGGTGAGAGACAGCTACAGTGGCGGCGGAGTGAAGATTTCCGCGGCCGGCGCGAGTACGACAGCGACGAGGTCGAGGCAGTGAAGCTCTTCCTCACCGGCGATGATGGATATTAGCGACGGCGCTTGGTCTGAGAGCTCGAGCGAGATGGAGGTCGAGCGGGGTAAATGAGGACAGAGGAAGGGGAGGGGTATTTATAGCCACGGTGAAAAACTGCCCGTCCAAATTTTTTGGACGAACATGCCCCTGACCATTACTCTTCTAACGACATGTGTCACCCACATACAGAGTGGTGGAGATCGTGGGCGATCGTGGGTGAATATTTTAATCCATCGTGGGATGCGGAATGGTTTGAGCGGCAAAAGCCGAAAATTCAGATATGAAAATTTTAAAGTTTCGATCGCAAATTCTTCAGCTGTCAAGGACACAGTGAAGACTTTGAACGGGTTTCAAATAGAATGCACATGAAGAATTTGTGAACACACTAGGTTGAGTTTAGCATAGAGGGGGAACGGGTCCGATCACATTCACTTAGATGAAAATCAACTTGAAGAATTAGCAATAAGTGAATGCTATTGAGGACATGAAAACTCAAATATATACATATATAGTCAATGAAGAACACAGTCAAAAAGTTTGAGGACTTTGCAAAGTTGAAGAATTTGAAAATTTGAAGAATTTACAAAATGAAGAAAAACTCAAATTTGAAGATTTTCAACTTTTTGTTGGTGGCGTGACCCACCGTATAAGAATGATGATTTCAGACACAACGTACAATTGTCGTTGGGCTCTGAGAATCAAATTCGTCATTAATTTCTTCACACTTAGCGGGTTAGTCTTCATTAATTGAAGAAAAATGTTACTTCGTGTGTTGCACATCTAAGTCATCAATTTTGCATAAGTGTTAGGATGTGTGTCCTTTCAAAGAACATTCGAAGATTCTAAGATATTTAGCTCACACCGCAACTTGCTAAATCTCTTCTCATACAAGGGCTTTGTGAAGATATCCGCTAGCTATTCTTCAGTCTTCACGTGATCAATAGAGATGTCGCCCTTCAACACATGATCTCGAAGAAAATGATAACGAATCTGGATGTGCTTTGTCTTCGAGTGCTGAACTGGGTTATGAGCAATCTTGATGGCACTCTCGTTGTCGCAGTAGAGTGGCACATTCTTCATGTTGATGCCATAGTCCTTGAGGGTTTGCTTCATCCACAGCAACTGAGCACAGCAAGAACCAGCAGCAATGTACTCAGCTTCCGCAGTAGACAGTCATACGCAGTTCTGCTTCTTCGAGGACAAACATACTAAGGACCGTCCAAGGAAATGGCATGTGCCTGATGTTGACTTACGATCCACTCGATCACCAGCATAGTCAGAGTCAGAATATCCAATGAGATCAAAAGCCAAGCCCTTGGGATACCATAATCCAAGTGTTGGAGTGTGAGCTAGATATCGAAGAATATGTTTCATAGCCTTATGGTGTGATTCCTTTGGTGTAGCTTGAAAACGGGCACACATGCAAACACTAAGCATAATATCTGGCCTAGATGCACATAGATACAATAAGGAGCCAATCATGGAGCAGTATACCTTTTGATCAAAGTCTATACCATTTTCATCAGTGCATAGATGGCCATTTGTGGGCATAGGGATTTTGACGCCTTTGCAATCTTGCATGCTCAATTTCCTCAGAACGTCCTTGAGGTATTTCTCTTGAGAAATGAAGATGCCATTGCGTTGTTGACGAATTTGAAGACCTAAGAAGAATTTCAATTCTCCCATCATATACATTTGATATTCCTCACTCATCATATAGGCAAATTCGTCACTGTAACGTTGGTTAGTACAGCCAAAGATAATATCATCAACATATATTTGGCACACGAATAATTCATCATCATAAGTTTTGGTGAAAACAGTCGGATCAAGTGAACCGGGTTTGAAGCCTTTCTTCACGAGGAATTCCTTCAATGTATCATACCACGCCCGAGGGGCCTGCTTGAGGCCATATAGAGGGCCTTATTGAGCCTGAAGACTTTGTCAGGATACTTAGGATCTTCAAAACCTGGGGGTTGAGCCACATATACTTCTTACTCAAGCTTACCATTGAGGAATGCACTTTTCACATCCATTTGATATAAGATGATATTATGATGGTTAGCATAAGCAAGCAATATGCGAATAGCCTCAAGTCTAGCAACAGGTGCAAAAGTTTCATCGAAATCAATTCCTTCAACCTGTGTGTAGCCTTGAGCTACAAGACGAGCCTTGTTCCTCACCACTAGGCCATTTTCATCTTGCTTATTGCGGTAGATCCATTTGGTGCCGATGATATTGTGCTTGCGTGGGTCTGGTCGCTTGACAAGCTCCCACACATTGTTCAGCTCGAATTCATGTAATTCCTCTTGCATCGCTTGAATCCACTCAGGCTCCGGAAATGCCTCATCAACTCTGGTGGGCTCTATGATAGAGACAAAAGTGAAACACCCAGAAACGTTAGACAAATGTGAAGCTTTTGAGCGTGTGAGAGGACCTGGTGCATTGATGTCGTTGATGATTCTCTCAATCTGTACTTCATTTGCAACGCGAGGATGAGCAGGTTGACGACTTTGATTTGGCTCAATATTTTCTTCAGAGCCATTTTCCTCAGATGCACCAGCATCATTTTCTTCATGATCTGGAATGACTTCTTCAGCAGATTCCTCAGTAGGTATGACATCCTCAGTAGCCTTTAGCTTCATCGATTCCTCAGGAGTCATTTCATCTAGCACATAAGGTAGGTGCTCTCTTTGCAAGCCATTAGTTTCATTGAACCGCACATCTACAGTTTCAACAACCTTGTGGTGATAGGTGTTGAAGACTCTGTAGGTGTGCGAGTCCTTTCCGTAACCAATCATAAAACCTTCATGTGCTTTCGGTGCAAATTTAGAATTGTGATCAGGATCTCTAATCCAACACTTAGCACTGAAGACTTTGAAATAACTCACATTGGGTTTCTTGTCAGTGAGGAGTTCATATGAGGTCTTCTTGAAGAATTTGTGAAGATATACCCTGTTGATGATGTGGCACGTGGTATCAATAAGCCTCAGGCCAGAAGTGACGAGGCGTCTTGTATTCATCAAGCATAGTGCAAGCCATCTCAACAAGAGTCCTGTTCTTGCACTCCACGACACCATTCTGCTGAGGAGTGTATGGGGCAGATAACTCGTGAGTAATACCAAGTTCATCAAGATAGTCATCAAGACCAGTATTCTTGAACTCGGTCCCATTGTCACTACGTATATGCTTGATCTTCACACCGAAATTCGTCGAAGCCCTTGAGGAAAATCATCTGAAGACTTCCTGCACTTCAGTTTTGTAAGTAATGACATGCACCCATGTGTAACGAGAATAATCATCAACAATGACAAAGCCATATAGTGATGCTGCATTTTTTAGTGTGGCATAATGAGTAGGGCCAAAGAGATCCATATGAAGCAATTCAAAAGGACTAGAGGTAATCATGATAGTCTTCGAGGGGTGCTTGGCTCTGGTCATCTCTCTAGCCTCACAAGCCCCACAAAGATGATCTTTGAGGAATTTGACAGCCTCAATGCCAATGATGTGCTTCTTATTCACAAGCGTGTGTAAGTTCCTCATGCCAGCATGACCCAGTCGTCGATGCCATAGCCAGCCATCTGAAGCTTTTGCAAGTAGACATGTGGCAGGCTGTGGTCCTGTAGAGAAATCAACAATATACAAGTCTCTGAGCCAAGATCTGCTTTTTGAGCACATCACAAAGAGTCTGATGCCTTTGATGCTTTTGTACATGCCTGTCACATACAATTCCTTCAACAATGCATTTTCGTTAGTGATACTAGTGGTATCCTCAGATGAGGAATTTGTGACCACAGAGATAATTAAAGAATTTGTAGCAATAGAAGCATTTGAACTTTCAGGTGAAGAATTAGCAGTTTCACGTTCAATGCATTTCAAACATGGTGGAATAGATTCTTCCTGAGCGGAGCTGATCTGTTGAGCAAGTAATGAATCATTTTCCTTCTGAAGATCTTCATGACTCACCCTTAGCTTCTCAAGATCTTGCTTTCTTTGAAGAAATTCATAAGAAAGCTTCTCATGATCGGCTAAGAGAGTTTCATGAAGACTTTGAAGGTTATCAAACTTAGACTATAGTCGCTGAAGATTATCAGTCAGAGTTTGAGTTTGATCCATTTTCTCACCCAGCAGATCATCGCTTTTGTCTAGCAAAATTTGAACCTTATCCAAAGCCTTTTGTTGTTTAACAGCAATATTAGCAAGTTTGGAATAGCTGGGTTTGAGATTTTCATCAGATTCATCCTCACTTGATTCAGAGGAGGGATATTTGAGTACCTTGGCACCTTTTGCCATGAAGCAATAGGTGGGAGCATAGTCATCATTGCTGTCATCAGCAGTGTTGGGGAAGCCATTTTCCTCAGTGTTGATGATGGACTTCCTGACGAAAGCAGTAGCGAGGGCTAGGCTTGCCACACCAGAGTCTGACTCCTCAGATGCCTCCTCTTCCTCATTTTCCTCAGATTCAGCTTCAGAGTCCATTTCCTTGCCAATGAATGCTCGAGCCTTCTTGGAACTGCTCTTCTTGTGAGATGAAGACTTTGAAGATTTTGATGATGAGGACTTTGAAGATTTCTTCTTCTTCTTTGAGTCATCTGAACTATCATCCTTGTATTTCTTCTTCTTTGATTCCTTTGCCCACTGAGGACAATCAGTTATGTAGTGACCAGGTTTCTTGCATTTGTGGCAAGTCCTCTTCTTGTAATCACGGGATGAGGAATCTGATCTCATGTCATCACCTTTTGAAGATTTTACAAAGCGACCACGCCTTGAGAACTTCTGGAATTTCCTCGTGAGCATTGCTAGCTCCTGGCTTAGTTCTTCAGGGTCACCAAGGCTGCTACCAGAATCTTCTCCTTCAGATGAGGAAACTGCCTTGGCCTTTAGTGCGTGTGATCTTCCATAGCTTGGCCCATAGAGATCTCTCTTTTCAGCTTGTTGGAATTCATGATTGTTCAACCTCTCAAGGATATCAGCAGGATCTAGTGACTTGTAGTCTCCACGTTCTTGAATCATCAGTGCCAGTCTATCGAATGAAGAGTTGAGTGACCTCAGCAATTTCTTCACCGCCTCATGGTCGGTGATGTCAGTGGCACCAAGTGCTTGAAGCTCGTTTGAAATGTCAGTGAGGCGATCAAAGGTTTGCTGGACATTCTCATTGTCGAGTCTCTTGAAGTGGTTGAAGAGATTGCGAAGAACGTCAACTCGAGAATCACGTTGAGTTGAGATTCCTTCGTTGACCCTGGACAGACTGTCCCAGATAAGCTTTGCAGAACCCAAAGCACTCACTCTACCAAACTGTCCTTTGCTTAGATGGCCACATATGATATTCTTCTCTTGAGAGTCGAGTTGCTTGAATCTCTTCACATCAGCAGCGTTCACGGAAGGAGTGACAGAGGGGACACCATTTTCCACAATGTACCAGAGATCGTTGTCAATTGCCTTAAGATGCATGCACATCTTATTCTTCCAGTAGGGGTAGTCCGTCCCATCAAAGGTAGGACACCCAGCCGAGACCTTGATCATGCCTGCAGTTGACATAACTAAAACTCCAGGTGGTTAAACCAAAATTACATAGAACAAGGGAGTACCTTGCTCTAATACCAATTGAAAGTGTGTTATATCGACTAGAGGGGGGGTGAATAGGCAATTTTTACAAATTCATCACTGAGGAAATACTACTTGAGGAATTTGCTAAGTGACGAACTACAAGCAGCGGAATAAGTACTCAGGTGCAAGCATAACATGGCAGTAACACAGTCATCTTGATGATATGAAACAAGCACAGAGCACAGGTAGCGTGTAAACAGGATAAGCAGGCAAAATACTAGATGACTGAAGAATTAGGATTGAGGAAATTGAGAAAGTCTTCAGTCAAAGTCTTCAAACAGTAACGCTCAATTTCATCAACACATGAATGAGGAAATGAAAGGGTTGAGGAAATAGAACCAGTAGCTCGATGAAGACAATGATTTGGTAGACCAGTTCCAACTGCTGTGACAGTTGTACGTCTGGTTGGAGCGGCTAGGTATTTAAACCTGAGGACACACAGTCCTCACCGTATTCTCCTTGAGCTAAGGTCACACAGACCTCGCCCAATCACTCGTGGTAAGTCTTCACAGGTGACTTCCAAACCTTCACAGACTTGGTCACTCGGCAATCCACAATTCCTCTTGGATGCTCTAGACCATGACGCCTAACCATCTGAAGGATGCACAGTCCTCAAAGGTAACAAGTGTCAGTTCCACACAGGAAAAATCTCTTCAGTGATGCTCAATCACTTTGGGTTTTAGGTGTTGGGTTTGGGTTTTTCCTCACTGATGATTTTCTCTCAAAGTCCTCGGAGGATGGGATGCTCTAAATGACAAGTGTCAATTTCTCTCGGAGCAGCCAACCAGCTAGTAGTTGTAGGGGGCGGCTATTTATAGCTGGGGAGCAGCCCGACATGATAAGACATAAATGCCCTTCAATGATATGACCGTTAGGTGGATAAGATATTTGGGACAGCTGGCGCATAGCACAATAATGGTCGGAAATTTGAGCTCTCAAATTCCTCAGGGCTATCATGTTCCTCACTTGTAGGCAATCCGCATTGGCAAATTCCTAACTCCTCAGTCAGAGCAAATTTCTCAGAGAATAGATGATCTTCGTCTCTGTCACTGAAGAAAATGACTGAACTGTATGAGATTTCCAATGGCTTCACTCGAAAGGATTGGGTAGGTGTAGGATTTGAGATGAGCATCACTTGGAAACTTTTCCTTAGTTTTACCTCGACCCCCTTTATCAGTATGGTGTTTCCTATGACTTAAGAAAGAGAAAAATAAACTACAAAAACAAAAGTCTTCACGCTTCATAATCCTCAGATCAATATCAAGGTCTTCAAGGTCACACCAATTTCCTCATTTTCAAAGTCTTCAAGAATACCAAAGTCTTCAACTGGAGACATTCATTTTTAGGGGTCGACCTTCTTCGTAAATATCAAACTCGTCATAGACTTATAGACCTGTGTACACTCATAAACACATTAGTCCCTTAACCTATAAGTCTTCAATACACCAAAATCACTAAGGGGCACTAGATGCACTTACACATATGACTAGGACATTTAAGCCTAACCCACTTCCTATGCATAGGGATTTTGTGAGCAAACAACTTATGGGAACAAGAATCAACTAGCATAGGAAGGCAAAACAAGCAAAACATCAAGATTTTCAACACATAGAGATGAAACTTGATATTATTTCAATATGTAAAAGCATATGTTCCCCTCTCATAATAATTTTAAGTACAATCATGAATGAATTCGACAATATAGCTATCACATAAAGCATTCTTTTCATGATCCACAAGCATAGAAATTTTATTACTCTCCACATAAGCAAAAAAATTCTCATTCAAAGTAGTGGGAGCAAACTCAACAAAATGACTATCATGAGATTCTTGATTGGCATAATTCAATTGAAAGTTAAAATCATGATGACAAGTTTCATGGTTATCATTCTTCTTTATAGCATACATGTCATCACCATAATCATCATAGATAGCAACTTTGTTTCATAATCAATTGAAACCTCTTCCAAAATAGTGGAACCATTACTAAATAAAGTCATGACCTCTCCAAATCCACTTTGATAATTATTACAATAGGATTCAACACCCTCCAATATAGTGGGATCAATATTACATAAAGTTGACACTCTTCCAAACCCACTTTCATCATTGTAATCATCATAGATAGGAGGAATGCTTTCATCATAATAAATATTCTAATCAAAACTTGAGGGACTAAAAATATCATCTTCATCAAACATAGCATCCCCAAGCTTATGGCTATGCATATCATTAGCATCATGGATATTCAAAGAATTCATACTAGCAACATTGCAATCATGCTCATCATTCAAAGATTTTATTTCAAACATTTTATTGAATTCTTCTTCTATCAGTTGAGCACAATTTTCCTTTCCATCATTTTCAAGAAAGACATGATAAAGATGAATAACATGAGGCGACCTCAATTCCATTTTTTTGTAGTTTCCTTGTATAAACCAAACTACTGATAAAACAAGAAACTAAAAGATTCAATTGCAAGATATAAAGACATACCTTCAAGCACTCACCTCCCCGGCAACGGCGCCAGAAAAGAGCTTGATGTCTACTACACAACTTATTCTTGTAGACTCGTGTTGGGCCTCCAAGCGCAGAGTTTTGTAGGACAGTAGCGAATTTCCCTCAAGTGGATGACCTAAGATTTATCAATCTGTAGGAGGCGTAGGATGAAGATTGTCTCTCTCAAACAACCCGACAACCGAATAATAAAAAGTCTCTTGTGTCCCCGACACACCAAATACAATGGTAAATTGTATAGGTGCACTAGTTCGGTGAAGAGATGGTGATACAAGTGTAGTAATGATAGTAGATATTGATTTTTGTAATAGGAACAATAATAAAAAGCAAGGTAGCAAGTAACAAAAGTGAGCACAAACGGTATTTCAATGCATGAAAATGAGGCCTAGGGTCCATACTTTCACTAGTCTAATCTCTTAACAATGCTAATATAATTGGATCATATAACCATCCCTCAACGTGCGATGAAGAATCACTCGAAAGTTCCTATCTAGCAGAGAACATAAGAAAAAATTGTTTGTAGGGTACAAAACCACCTCAAAGTTATCTTTTTCGATCGATCTATCCAAGAGTTCGTACTAAAATAACACCATATGATACACATCAACCAACTCTAATGTCACCTAGATACTCCAATGTCACCGCGAGTATCCGTGAGTTGATTATACGATATGCATCAAAAAAATTCAGATTCATAATACTCAATCCAACACAAAGAACCTCAAAGCGTGCCCCAAGATTTCTACCGGAGAAACAAGGACGAAAACGTGCATCAACCCCTATGCATAGATTACCCCAATGTCACCTCGGGAATCCATGAGTTGAGTGACAAAACATATATCAAGTGAATCAATATGATACTCCATTGTCACCATGGGTATTCATAGCAAGACATACACCAAGTGCTCTCAAATCCATAAAAGTATTCAATCCGATAATGACGAAATCTCAAAGGGAAAACTCAATTAATCACAACAAGATAGAGAGGGAAAACACCATATGATCCAACTATATTAACAAAGCTCACGATACATCAAGATCGTGCCAAATCAAGAACACGAGAGAGAGAGAGAGAGATTAAACACATAGCTACTGGTACAAACCCTCAGTCCTCTGGGTGGACTACTCCCTCCTCATCATGGTGGCCGCTGGGATGATGAAGATGGCCACCGGTGATGATTTCCCCCTCTGGTAGGGTGCCAGAACAGGGGCCAGATTGGTTTTTCATGTCTACAGAAGCTTGCGGCGGCGGAACTTCCGATCTAGGGTTATTTCTGGGGTTTCTGTATTTATAGGATTTTTTGGCGTCGGTTTCACGCGAAGATGGGCTTCAAGGGGCCCACCACCCACCAGGGCATGCTAGGGGGGTTGGCACGCCCTGGTGTCTTGTGGGCAGCAGGGCCCCACTCTGGTGGTTCTTTGCTCCATTATTTCTCTTTTCTTCCAAAAAAATCGTCAAAAAGTTTCATCCAATTCCGAGAACTTCTATTTCTGCACAAAAAACAACACCATGGTAGTTCTGCTGAAAACAGCCTCAGTCCGGGTTAGTTCCATTCAAATCATACCAAAACCATATAAAATTGTTGTAAACATGGCACGAGTACTTCATAAATTATAGATAGGTTGGAGACGTATCAGAGCCACACACACCTTCGTGTATCTCTACCAACAATGCCAATCCATCTTCCTGGCTAATATATTTTAACTTCACACCGTTCAGCCTCTTTCTGTATAGAGTGTTGCCACAAACTGATACATACTTGATTGGCGGGCCAGTTTTTCAGATTCCTCTGAGTTATCAGGAAGTTCTCCTGTTTGCAGGAATTGGACTATATGTTGTGCCCATGCTGGAGCCTGTGGCTCGGCGACAAGGACCAAAGGCATTTCCTCTGCTGTGGGAGCGCTAGCCTCAACAACGAGAACTTGTGGTTCCGTGGGAGGATGCTGCTCACCAACTAACATAAGGTTCCCCACTAGCTTTTTCTTCAGCAGCTTTGGGGAGCTAGGTCGGGAAATGCCTGCCGGTGTTTAGTTTTCTTCTCTTCCTGGCCAACGTTGATGGGGAGACTGATGGTTGACTCGGATGGAGGACAAAAGTTCCTGGTTACACGTGGAGCTTTTGAGCAGTGCACTTAGACAGGTAGTCTGCAATGTTGTTTTCCACACAAGGCACGTGCTCCATTTGCAGCCCGTCAAAGTGCTCTTCCAACTTTCTCACTTCTTCCACACATGCCTCCATCAGCGGGCTCTGGTAATCCTTATTCACTTGTTTCACAACGAGCTGAGAATCACCACAGATGACTAGATTCTTTATCCGCAACTCTATTGCAATCCTGAGCTCGGCAAGGAGCCCCTTGTATTCTGCCGTGTTATTGGTAGCATCCTCCCTGGGGAAGTGCATCTGGATGAGATACTTGAGGTGCTCTCTGGTGGGTACGACAAGCAGCACTCCAGCCCCGGCGCCTTGCAGTGAGAAAGCACCATCAAAGTACATGACCCACTCCTTGGGGGCATCCTGGTGTCGCTTGGACTACGTCGGTATTTCCCCAAAGAGGAAGGGATGATGCAGCACAACTACAGTAGGTATTTCCCTCAGTTATGAAACCAAGGTATCAATCCAGTAGGAGAACCAAGCAACACTATGTAAACGATACCTGCACACAAAGAACAAATACTTGCAACCCGACGCGTAAGAGGGGTTGTCAATCCCTCCATGCTAAAAAGATAGATAAATTTGTGGTAGATTGGATAAATAGCTCTTGATAAAACATGAAATAAAATAAGTGATAAAAAAGTGCAGCAAGGTATTTTTGGGTTTTTGGAATAATAGATCTAAAAATAAAAGCAAATAAAAATATATCTCAAAGCAAATATGATAAAGAATAGACCCGGGGGCCATAGATTTAACTAGTGGCTTCTCTCAAGAAAATAGCACACAGTAGGTAAACAAATTACTATTGGGCAATTGAGAGAAGATCGAATAATTATGACAATATCCAAGGCAATGATCAATATATAGGCATCACCTCCAAGATTAGTAGACCGACTCCTGCCTCATCTACTACTATTACTCCACACATCGAATGCTATCCAACATGCATCTAGCGTATTAAGTTCATGGAGAAACAGAGTAATGCAATAAGAACGATGAGATGATGTAGACGAGATCTATTCATGTAGGAATAGTGATTGAACCCATCACAAAGCACCTCTTCCTATGGCAAGAAAAATGGATCTAGTTGGCCTAACTAAACCAAATATTCGAAGAAGAAATATGAGGCTATAAATAATCATGCATATAAGAGATCAAAATATGACTCAAATAATATTCATGGATATAGATCTAATCATAAACTCAAAGTTCATCGGATCCCAACAAACACCCCGCAAAAAAGAGTTACATCAAATAGATCTCCAAGAGACCATTGTATTGAGAATCAAAAAAGAGAGAGAGGAAGCCATCTAGCTACTGCCTACGGACCCGTAGTTCTATGGTGAACTACTCACGCGTCATCGGAGAGGCACCAATGAGGATGATGAACCCCTCCGTGATGGTGTCTAGATTGGATCTCGTGGTTCTGGAACTTGCGGCGGCTGGAGTTGTGTTACGTCGACTCCCCTAGGGTTTCTGGAATATTTGGGAATTTATAGGGCGAAGAGGCAGTGCGGGTGGTCACCGAGGGGGGCACAACCCCCCTGGGCGCGCCTGGGCCTCCTGGCATGCCCTGGTGGGTTGTGCCCACCTCGGGCCTCCCCTCTGGTACTTCTTTGGCCCGTTAGGTGTCTTTTGTTCCAGAAAAAATCTCCAAAGAGTTTTGCTGCATTTGGACTCCGTTTGGTACTGATATTCTGCGAAGTAAAAAAACAAGCAAAAACAGCAACTGGCACTGGGCACTATGTCAATAGGTTAGTCCCAAAAAATGATATAAAGTTGCTATAAAATGGTTGTAAAACATCCAAGAATGATAATATAATAGAAGGGAACAAGCAAAAATTATAGATATGTTGGAGACGTATCAGCATCCCCAAGCTTAATTCCTACTCGTCCTCAAGTAGGTAAATGATAAAAACAGAATTTTTGATGTGGAATGCTGCCTAACATGTTCATCACATATTCGTTTTCTTTTGTAGTATGGACATTTGGACTTCTATATGGTTCAAAGCAATAGTCTAGTTTTGACATGAAGATTTCAATACTCAAGCATATCAACAAGCAACCATGTCTTTGAAAATATCAACACTAAAAAAAGTTATCCCTAACCCATCATGCTCAATCATTGATCCATTCATGAAACACACTCGCATATTAGCTACATCCAATTCTCAAGTATGATCATAGTGCTCCCTAGTTGGTGCTTTATAATAGAAGATGTAGACTCAAATAAAAATAAAAGTTGCATAAATTAAATAGATAGGTCCTTCGCAAAGTGAAGTAGGGATTTGTAGAGGTGCCACATCTCAAAGCTTAAATTGAGAGATAAATTTTTTTGAGAGGCATATTTTTCCCATCAATGAAAACGACCGAGTAATTCCCAACACTTTCCATGCTAGATATATCATAGGCGGTTCCCAAACAGAAAATAAAGTTTATTCCTTTTTCCACCATACTTTCACACTCCACGGCTAGCCGTATCCACGGGTACCATCCATACCAACACTTTCCAAGAAATTTATTATTTGACAACATAAAGTAACTTTCTTTTTCATTTCGGGACTAGGCATCCCTATTACTGTCGTACTCTCATACAATGATTAGTGAATAAACACTCGTCTTGAGAATAACACATCTAGCATGGAAAATATTGGCCACCCCCTGCTGCTTCATGAGTGGTACGAGCACACAAAAAGGAAATTTATGTGGAAAATTAGAGATGGCACATACAAATTTGCTTAGAACGGCACGGAAATACCGCATATAGGTAGGTATGGTGGACTCATATGGCAAAACTGGGTTTAAAGATTTTGGATGCACAAGTAGTATTTCTACTTAGTACAAGTGGAGGCTAGCAAAAAGATTGAGAAGCAACCAACCAAGAAACGAAAAATCACATAAGAGAGCATTAAGCATAACTAACACCGAATAATGCACCACAAGTAGGATGTAATTTCATTGCATAACTATTGACTTTCGTGCTTGCATAGGGAATCACAAACCTTAACACCAATATTCTTACTAAAGCATAATTACTCATCAACAAGACTCACATATCACTATCATCATACCTCAAAACTATTACAAAGAATCAAGTTTATTTTGTCCAATGATCTTCATGAAAGTTTTTATTATATCCCTCTTGAATATCTATCACTTTGGGACTAGTTTCATATATTGCAATTGCTTTTGACAAGCTCAAACAAATTTAAGTGAAGAACATGAGCATAAATTTTTTTGTCTCTCAAAATAATATAAGTGAAGCATGAGAGAATTTATTCAAAAATTTACTAACTCTCAAATTAATCTAAGTGAAGCATGAGAGAATATCTTCAAAAATATTAAAGCACACCGTGCTCAAAAAGATATAAGTGAAGCACTAGAGCAATTCCATAGCTCAAAAAATTTAAGTGAAGGATGAAGAGCAATTCTAAAAAATCATAGCATAATTTTGGCTCTCTCAAATAGGTGTGTCCAGCAAGGATACTTGTGACAAACTAAAAATCAAAACAAGCAAAGACTCATATAATACAAGACGCTCCAAGCAAAACTCATGATATGTGATGAATAAAAATACAGCTCCAAGTAAAATACCGATGTTCGTTAGAAGAAAGAGGGGATGCCTTCCGGGGCATCCCCAAGCTTAGTTGCTTGGTTCTACTTGAATATTAACTTGGGGTGCCATGGGGCATACCCAAGCTTAGGATCTTTTCACTCCTTATTCCTTCATCCATCGCGATCTCACCGAAAACTTGAAAACTGCAATCACACAAAATTTAACAAAACCTTCGTGAGATCCGTTAGTATAAGAAAACCATTGTTTACTTTAAGTACTATTGAAAACACATTCAAATTTTATTATTGCATTATATCTACTGTATTCTAACATTTCCATGGCTTATACCCCCCGATACAATCCATAGATTCATCAAAATAAGCACACAATGCAAAGAAAACAAAATCTGTCAAAAACAGAACAGTCTGTAAAGATGCGAATTGTTCTCATACTTTTGTAACTCCAAAAAAGTCTGAAAATTTATTACAACATAGGGAATTTGTATATAAATCTTGTGCAAAAAAATTTCATAATTTTTCGTCGTTCTGTGAATTTAAACAATTCTGTTACTGGACGCAAAAGTTTCTGTTTTTCAACAGGATCAAATCAACTATCACCCAAAGCTATCCCAAAGGCTTTACTTGGCACAAACACTAATTAAAACATAAAAAAAATCATAACAGAGGCATAATTGTGCAAATACTCAAGAACAGAAAGAAAAAGTGAAAATATGTTTTATTCATTGGGTTGCCTCCCAACAAGCGCTATCGTTTCACGCCCCCAGCTAGGCATTGATAATTTTGATGATGCTCGCATGAAAGACAAGAATTGAAACACAAAGAGAGAATCATAATACATGTGACAAACACATTTAAGTCTAACATACTTCCTATGTATAGGGATTTTATAAGCAAACAAATTATGAAGACAAGAAATATATAGCATATGCAAGGAAGAAGAAAGAAATAATAGCAATCTCAACATAACGAGAGGTAAATTAGTAACATGAAAATTTCTACAACCATATTTTCCTCTGTCATAATAATTAAATGTAGGATCATAATCAAATTCAACAATATAGCTATCATATAAAAGTTTCTCTTTATGATCCACATGCATAAAAGTTTTATAATCTTCCAAGATAGTGGGATTAACATCAACTAAAGTCATGACCTCTCCAAACCCACTTTCATAAAAAAAAATCGTAAGATTGAACACTCTCCAAATATGTGGAATTATTTTTACCTAAATTTTATGCTCTTCAAAACCCACTTCCAATATTATTGCAAACATTATTGTCAATATCATATTCATCATGAGGCTTAACTAAAGTTTGAAGATCATAAGAAGAATCACCCAATCATGATCATTGCAATAAGTAGTGGACATAGCAAAATTAGCATCCCCAAGATTGGGGTTTTGCATATTATTAGCTCAATTTACATTAATAGAATTTATATTAAAATCATTGCAATCATGCTTTTCATTCAAGGAGCTATCATGAATCACTTTAAATTTCTTCATCACAATTTTTAGATTCACGAATCTCAAGCAAAACTTCATAAAGATAATCAAGTGCACTCAACTCACTAGCAATTGGTTCATCATGATTGGATCTTTTAAAAACATTAGCAAGTGGATGGGAATCCATATCAATAGATTTTTAGCAAGCGAAGATGCAAGCATATAGAAGGCACATGACAACACAAGCAAACAAAAGATCAAACACAAAAAAGGTAAACGAAAAGAAGGCGAATAAAAAGGCAAATATTTTTGTGAAGTGGGGGAGATGAAAATGAGAGGCAAATGGCAAATAATGTAAATTGCAAGGAGATGAGATTTGTGATTAGGAACCTGATAGATGTTGATGATGTCTCCCCGGCAACGGCGCCAAAAATTGGCAAGTTGACGGGACACTATCTTGACTTCATCCTCCCTGGCAACGGCGCCAGAAATTCCTTTTGATGTTGCTTGAAATACATCGGTAAGAGGAGTTGCAACCCGACGCGTAAGAGGGGTTGTCAATCCCTCCACGGTAAAAAGGTAGATAAATTTGTGGTAGATTGGATAAATAGCTCTCGATAAAACGCAAAATAAAATAAGTGATTAAAAAGTGCAGCAAGGTATTTTTGTTTTTTTGGAATAATAGATCTGAAAATGAAAGCAAATAAAAATAGATCTCAAAGAAACTATGATAAAGAATAGACCCGGGGGCCATAGATTTCACTAGTGGCTTCTCTCAAGAAAATAGCACACGGTGGGTAAACAAATTACTGTTGGGCAATTGATAGAAGATTGAATAATTATGACGATATCCAAGGCAATGATCAATATATAGGCATCACATCCAAGATTAGTAGACCGACTCCTGCCTGCATCTACTACTATTACTCCACACATCGACCGCTATCCAGCATGCATCTAGCGTATTAAGTTCATGGATAAACAAAGTAATGCAATAAGAACGATGACATGATGTAGACGAGATCTATTCATGTAGGAATAGCCCCCATCTTGTTATCCTTAATAGCAATGATACATGCGTGTCTTGCTGCCCCATCTATCACTAGGAAAGAACACCGCAAGATCGAATCCATCACAAAGTACCTCTTCCCATGGCAAGAAAAATCGATCTAGTTGGCCTAACTAAACCAAAGATTCAAAGAAGAAATACGAGGCTATAAATAATCATGCATATTAGAGATGAAAAGAAGACTCAAATAATATTCATGGATATAGATCTGAACATAAACTCAAAGTTCATCGGATCCCAACAAACACCCCGCAAAAAAGAGTTACATCAAATAGATCTCCAAGAAACCATTGTATTGAGAATCAAAAGAGAGATAGGAAGCCATCTAGCTACTGCCTACGGACCCATAGGTCTCTGGTGAACTACTCACGCATCATCAGAGAGGCCCCAATGAGGATGATGAACCCCTCCGTGATGGTGTCTAGATTGGATCTCGTGGTACTGGAACTTGCGGCGGCTGGAATTGTGTTTCATCGACTACCCTAGGGTTTACAGAATATTTGGGAATTTATAGGGCGAAGAGGTGGTGCGGGGGGTCACCGAGGGGGGCACAACCCCCTGGGCATGCCTGTCCTCCTGGCACGCCCTGGTGGGTTGTGCCCACCTCGGGCCTCCCCTCTAGTACTTCTTTGGCCCACTGGGTGTCTTCTGGTCAAGAAAAAATCTCCAAAAAGTTTCGCTGCGTCTGGACTTCGTTTGGTACTGATATTCTATGAAGTAAAAAAACAAGCAAAAACAGTAACTGACACTGGGCACTATGTCAATAGGTTAGTCCCAAAAAATGATATAAATTTGCTATAAAATGATTGTAAAACATCCAAGAATGATAATATAACAGCATGGAAGAAGCAAAAATTATAGATACGTTGGAGACGTAGGACATCCTTGCTGGGGAGGGCTATTTCTGGCACCTCTTCGTCAGGCATTGGGGTCCACTCTGCAATGAATTCTGCCAGTGCTCTGCTTTGGATAGTTGCCGTGCTTTCAAATTTCAAAGCGAAACTCGACAGTTCCAGTGACCACTACTATCCTGCCGGTGGCTTCTGGATTCCTCAGAATGCGCTGTAATGGGAAGCGAGTGACAATTGTGATCTCGTGAGCTTGGAAGTAATGGCGCAGTTTCCTCGAGGCCATGAGGAGGCCGAAGATCAGCTTTTGCACTCCAGAGTACCTTGATCTAGCCCCCTGCAGGAGGCAGATGGCAAAGTAAACTGGTCGTTGCAGCATTTTCTTCTTTGCTAACGTATTCTAATTATCAGCATATGCTTGTGTCCCTTTTTCCCCGGCAATGCCAGGTTCTGCCGGGGATGATTTTGGCTCTCCACTGGATGACTCTGCTGCCTCGGCTTCCTTGCTGTCAACTTCCCTCTGTGCCACCAACGCAGCACTAACCAGTTGATTCGTTGCTGCCAAGTACAGCAGCATTGGCTCTTGTGGTTTAGGTGCGACCAAAGTTGATGCAAAGGAAAGGTAGGTTTTCAAATCCCGCAGCGCGGCCTCTATCTCCGGGGTCCATTTCATTGGGCATGCCTTCTTCAAGACTTTGAGGAATGGCAAGGCGTGCTCAGCAGATTTCGAAATGAACCTACTTAGCGCAGCGACGCAGCCAGCCAGGCGCCTCACATCCTTGACGGTCTTTGGTGCTTGGATCTGATCTGTTGCCTTGATCTTATCTAGGTTGGCTTCTATCCCTCGCTGAGACACAAAAAATCCGAGGAGCTTGTCGGACGGAATGACAAAAACGCACTTCTCGGGGTTGAGCTTCAAGTTGATCTTACGAATATTTGCAAAGGTTTCTTCCAGATCCTTAATAAGTATGGACTTGTCTTTGGTCTTGACCACTATATCATCCATATAAGCTTCTATGTTTTGGTGTAGCTGGGGTTAAAAACCAATCTCCACAGCCCTTGCAAACATAGAACCGGCGCTTTTTAGCCCGAAAGGCATACGTACAAAGCAGTACGTGCCACATGGGGTTATAAACATGGTTTTCTCTTCATCTTCTTTGGCCATGAAGATCTGGTGGTAGCCGGAGTATGCATCAAAGAAAGAGAGAAAATCACATCCTGACATGGAATCGATGATCTGATCAATACGCGGAAAGGGGAAGGGATCCTTTGGACATGCTTTGTTCAAGTCAGTGAAGTCAATACAAAGTCTCCACTTCCCATTTGCCTTGCGCACCACTACTGGATTTGCTAACCATGTCGGATGCAACACTCCCCTGACCAAACCCACTGCTTTGAGCTTCTTTATTTCCTTGGCAATGAACTACTGCTGTTCCAAAGCTTGGTTCCTAACCTTCTGCTTGACGGGACGAGCATGAGGACAGACATCAAGGTGGGTCACAATTATCTCCCTGGGAACACCGGGGATGTCAGATGGTTGCCATGCAAACACATCGACATTCACCCGCAGGAAGGCAATGAGCGCGCTTTCCTATTTGTCATCAAGGGTGGCACTAATGGTAAAGGTACCATCAGTGCCGTCCTTCCTCGCCGGAACCTTGTTCGTTGCAGGGGGAGCAGCCTTGGATTTCTTGCTAGCTAAACTCTCCGGCAAGTCACTGCTAGGCGCACTCTGAGGAGGCGCGCTTCCCGGGGATCTTGTTGTTGTCCTTGCTAGTTTTCTTACCCTTCTTTCCTTCCTTGGCGGGAGCTGGGGCCTCGATGGCCTCCGCTGCTACCGCATTTGTGTACATCTTGTCAATGCATATGACTGCATCCTTTTTGTCCGACGGAATGGAGATGACCCCCACTGGCCCCGACATCTTCAGGGTGTTATATGCATAATGGGACGCCGCCATGAATTTGGCCAAAGCTGGGTGGCCAAGTATCCCATTGATGGCAAAGGAAGCTTGACAACATCAAACACAACTTTCTCGGTCCTGTAGTTCAGTTCCCCACCAAACATCACCGGCAACATGATCTTTCCCTTAGGTTGGCTTCTTCCTTGGTTGATCCCTTGGAATGTGCCAGTCCTTTTAAGGTCCTCATCAGGAATTTGGAGTTTCTTAATCATGTCAGGGGAAATCAAATTCAATCCTACCCTGCCGTCAACCAGCATCTTTGTGACCTTGAGGTTGTGGATTGTTGGCGAAGCCAACAACGGCAGGCATCCGACCGCACTGGTGCGATCTGGATGATCCTCAGCATCAAAGATGATGGGCATGCAAGACCATTTGAGTGGTTCCTAAGCGCTTGCTGCCAGCTCTGCCGCATTAACTTCACGCGCTGACTATTTAAGTTGGCGGTGAGAGGAGTGCAAAGATGCGCCCCCGTCAATGCACATTGCCTCGTTAGCCTTCTGAAATTCCTTTTCGCTAGACTCATCATCGTCCTCTTCTTCACTGTCATCTTCACCTTCCTTTTCTCACGGCCCCTTGAGGGCTTCTCCTTATGCTGATTGTTCTTGCCACGACAACCACCATGGCCGCCATGGCCTTTCTCGGCAGCGCCATCCTGGCCTTTCTCCTTATCACGCTTTTCATATTCTGCCTTCTGTTTTTCAACAAGCTGCTCAACTTGTCTGCATTCTTTGAGATCTTGTAGTACGGCCCATTGGACTTGCCAGTTTTCTCAGCCGGTGCAGCCTCTTGGCAATCAGCGCACGTAGCAGCTTCCTTGTCGGGCATCTCAATCTTTGCCTTCTTGCCAGTGCTAGGATCACTGGAGTTCTCAACGGCCATCACTGCTTTCCCTTTGCGCTTCCTGTTGCGCCTTCAGTTTTTCTTCCTCGGGGCGGTGGCGTCATCATTGTCCTCTGAATCGACTTCGACACCAATCTCCTCCCTGGGAGTCTCCTCCCTTCCTTAGCACGAGCACACTTTTCTGCCAATGTATAGAGTTCGTTGGTGGTCTTTGGTAGACGAACATTCATCTTACCACACATCCTCCGATTGTGCACATTTGTGTGGAATGCGGCAATCATAGCTGCCGGATGTATCTTCGGGAGATTGTGGTGTACTCGACAGAATCTTTGCAGATACTTACGCAGGCTCTCCCCTTCCTTTGTAAGAGGGCCTGCAGGTCGCTGGGCTGTCCGGGCTCTTGATAGCCGCCCCTAAAGGTGCCAACAAACTCATTGCACATGTGTACCCACGAGGAAATGGAATCCTTAGACAGGTGCATCAACCAAGACCTTACATTAGGCTTGAGCGCCAACAGAAAGGAGTTGTTGAGCACCTTCTCATCCCTTCCCTCGACAGCTTGAACGGCGATCGTAAAGATGCCCAAGAACTCTGTCGGTTTCAGCTTTCCATTGTATTTCTCTTGTAAGTCAGGCTTGAAGGTATGAGATGATGGCCAGCGGACTTGCCGCAGCTCGCGAGTGAAGGCAGGGTAGCCTACATCGTAGGACAAGTACCCCTGACACTGGGCGCGGGCTCGTCAACGCATGGGCCATTACGCTTGTCTTACTAGCGGCGCAACTTGCGGCGCCGCTTAATGGTGACACGAGCGTCTTCCTTCTTCCTGTCCTTCGACAGACGATGCTGATCTTGCTGGGTCTGTGGGTCAGACGAGGCCATTGACATCTCGTCAGGCTCGGCGACACGCCAGGCTTGCTGGGCCCACCATAGCTATTGCTGGGAGGGTTGCCACGGAGGGGACTATGTCGGTGTCAAAACGGGCGGATCTCGCCTAGGGGGTCCCGAACTATGGATCTAGGATCAATGGGGAACAAGGAACGAAGAACATGGTGTTTTACCCAGGTTCGGGCCCTCTCGAAGAGGTAAAACCCTACATCCTACTTGATTGTATTTGATGTGTATGATATGGTTACAGAGTCGATCTACCTCGAGATCACGCGAGCTAAACCCTAGGTTGACGGGGTGATGGATATTGCTCTAGTCCTAAAGACTAAAACCCCTTGGTTCATATAGACACCAGTAGGGTTAGGGTTACATGCGATTGGTTACAATGAAGGAAAGATCAAGCTAACCCTTGACTTGGAGGGCACACCATGACTCTGAAGATCTCCTATCCGGACACGGATCCGTGCTCTAGCTTGGCTCCATAGTGGCCCATCAGTCCGGCCCATATGTAGTAGGTCGACGGCCCGAGGACCCCTCAATCCAGGACTCCCTCAGTAGCCCCCGAACTAGCCTCCAACGCCAGGGCTTGTGTCCGGCATACGCACATCTCACGGTCTTCGGCTTGTGAGGTGAGTTCTTCATCTTGTCCTATGCGTGCTCAGAGTTGAGTGGTGTCCGGAATCCAGAGCGTTTACTTTACTTAGCCTCGAAGGCCAAAATGCTCAAGTATGAACAGTGCCCATGTCCGACAACTTTTAGTGAAAGGTCGTGGCCGGTCATAACACCGAACGACTTGCAGTTCTCAATGCATGGCTCGAGGCCTCCCCTCCATTGGCATGTCTCATCAAGGCAGAGATCGTGCCACATTTTTTAGGGGATATGATCAATGATTTCGATTCCCCCACCCGTGCATAACGTCACGAGCCTATCGGAAAGTGGAGAAGCCCGCGGCGTGAAAAGAGGAACTCTTGGCTCCTCCGCGGCCTATAAAAGGGGGAACAGCTACTGTTATCATCTTATGCCTTCTTCCACCTCCCGCTGTGGCCTTTCCAATCTCCAGAGTGCTAGCACCCTACCTTATTTCTCTGCAGCGAATCCCTTCCAGCTCCTCCCTAGCTCCAGCCATGGTGGATCTGGTGCAAATGGCAAGTGGGACGCCTCCATTGTCACAAACAACAACATCGAAGAGCTAAAGCGAGCCGGCTACTTATTGGCCGATATCGCTCACCGGGCCCCCGAGGAAGGTCTGGTCATCCCACGCCCAAGCCAGGCGAGAGGGTAGTATTCCTTCCCCATTTTATCCGGGGGCTGGGGTTTTTTATGCACCCCTTTGTGAGGGGGCTAATGTTCTTTTACGGGCTGGACTTTCATGATCTAGCCCCCAACTCCCTCCTCCACATTTCGGCCGTCATTATCGTCTGCAAGGCCCTCCTGCGAGTTCAGCTACACTTCGTCCTGTAGCTGAATGTGTTCAATGTCAAGCCGAAGGTGGTCAGCGGCGCCCAGGCAGACTGCGGCGGAGTGATGATCAGCAAGCTGACCCGAGTCTAATGGCCGGAGGGCCGGTTTATTTACACCGTCAAGGTGTGGCAGAAGGAGTGGTTCTACATTACAGAACCAAGGGACATGGCCTGGACGGCTGCTCCTGAATTCAGATCTGGCCCCCAGTGAGATTAACCTCGTGGACCAAAAAAGGTCTGAACTGGGGGTCCGACGGTGAGGTGAAGATGCTGCAGAAGTGCGTCGTCAGCGTGATGGAGACAGGCGCCAAGCTGAACAATGTGGTCCAGATAATGCTCAGACGCTAGCTCCTTCCTTGCCAGCTAAGGGCCAGTCTGATGTGGGCTTACAAGTCTGACAACCTGGCAACCATGCAGTACCTCTTCGGCACAGCCCACGACAAGGTGTGGGGTCAGCTGTTCAAGTCCCAGGAGGACTGGCCGGCCGAGAATGAAGACATCAGCCTCGACGCCACAAATCCCCCGAAGAAGGTAATTGGTCTCGTGCCCAGTATATATTCGGTTGGTCATACTGCACAAAATTCAATCTAAGCTTCTACTTGTGGCCTTTACAGGGCTGGCTTGAGAAGGCCGAGAAGATCAGTAGTCCGGCTCCACTGCCCGAAGAGCCTCAATTGGCTCAACAGGAGGAGTTGCTGGTCGTGGCGCCTTACAAGGCGCTAGAAAAGAAGGGAAATAAGAAGAAGGATTTACTGAAGTCCAGGGAAGGCCTCCGCTGAAGAGGTCGTCCGGATACCAAGTCTGGAGACACCGTGTCATGGTAGAAGACAGCCACCTGTGAGGCCATCGACCCCTTTGTGGTTCGGCAGGGGGAGGAGGCATTGCACAAAGAGCGGATGCCGTGGGACAGCACGGCAGTGGTTACACTGGTGGTTTTTACCCAAGTTTGGGCTGCTGAGAAGTGTAAAACCCTACTCCTTCTTTGCTGGATTGATGTGGAGACCGTGAAGAACGCGCGGCGCTCGAGCCCGGCAAGGTCGCCTTGGGGGAAGAGCAGCTACGCGCGTATGAGTACACGAGTGTCCAAATCCTTTCTAAGGTTGCCACGGTCCTCCTTTTATAGGCCAAGGGGTTACCATAATGGCAAAATGGTAATTATCCAGTGATTGGATAGCTAACAGTGCTATCATACCTAACTCTGGCAGTTAGGACAAAGTGCATTAAATGAGCTGCCATGTGTCATGCTGCGGATGCAGCCCGGCAGGCCTGCCATGCTGCTTTAGTCATCTTCCACCTGTTTGCTTGACTTGCCTCTCGACGGGTGTCATATGGGGGTGATCTTCCTCCTAAATGTCTGCTACGTGCCAAATGATAGCCACTTAGTTATCTGGGGGCTTGACACCGCACTGATGGGTGACTTGTGTTGTGATGCGATGGAGCGGTGGAGCCTTGGCGGGAATGCAGGCTGCCAGCGGCCCCAGCAACCCTTGCCGAGGAATTCTTGGGACTCGTCTTCGGGGTGGCCTTGACCCGACCGGGCTTGCCTGCCCGGCAAGGGAGGTTATTCCTTAGTGATCTCTTGTTGTCTCTGCTTGTCTTGGTCTTCTTGATCCGCCCTTTGACTCCTCAAAGCGCTCTCTCTCTCTGGCTTGGTCCTGCCTTGAATTCTTGGTGTTGTCGGGTCAGAGGCCTACTATCTGTGCACAAGTCAGGGGAAACATATACCCTATTTGTGTACCCCGACAGAAGCCCTCGGGCCTGAGCCATACGTGTCGCCGGGCACGTTGGGTTAGGCCCCAAACAGTGCACGGACACGTGTCGAAGGAACACTGCGCGTGCAGCGGTTTGGTATGATGACTAGTCCCCTCAACGTCCACTCCGCGCAATTACCGCAGGTCGTGGGGTTGTGGGACTGTAGCAGTTAATGTAAAACGGTAACTTACTGAGAGGAAGCAGTGAAGAGCCACCCTCGCCCCCCCCCCCCCCGACGTTTGTTCCTCATAAAAGAGAAAAACGCGAAGGGGCCCTTCTCATTCGCATCCGTTCCGCCCTCCACCATCCTCCTCCTCAAGCCAAGCGCCCGCTCCCGCGCCCACATTTGCTTCCGATCTCTCATCCGTCCTTCCACCTTCCACACAGCCCTGAATAATGGGGAAGAAAGCCGCCAGAAGGGGAAAGCGGCCGGCTGCCGTGAAGGAAACCGCGGTGGAGGGGAAAAAGAAGAAAGCGGCGGAGTTGGACATGAAGTTGCGGGAAGATGTAGTGTTCTTCCTGTCGAGCTTGGATAGGAACACCCTGGCCGTGAGGTACGTGTATATGTGGGGGAGAGAAGTTCCAAAAGGGCACGGTGCTCCTGCAGTTTTGGCGGAGGGGAAAGAGGACCCGCCAAATTCATATCGCTTTTTCTGCGCATATTTCCTTTGCGGCCTCAGCCCTCCTTTCTCTGATTTCTTTGAGGCGATGATGGTGGTATATGGACTCCACCGTTTGGATTTCACGCCAAATGGAATGGTGTGCATGGCGATTTTCGCCCATCTGTGCGAGAACTTCGTCGGGGTAGCCCCCAGCGTGGATCTGTTTAGGCACTTTTTCGTCCCGCGGGTTGAGGACAAGAACCTCCACTCAGGAAATATAAGCTAGATCCCCCGGGTGGCGAGGAATGCTTGGGATTATCTTCCTGGACAGCAGCGCGGCAGATAGGAAGAGTGGAGGGCAGATTGGTGCTGGATTCAGGATGCGGATACTCCAGAGTACTGCCGGGCGCGGATGGCGTGCATCGTGCGCGGCAAGGATTGGGGGAAGCTAGGCCTTACCGACGATAGGCTTCGCCCAGCTTTGAATAGGATTGCTCGCCGCAAGGTTGCCGGGCTAACCATCGAACTGGTGGGGGCTGACTTCCTCCGACGCCGCATTGCACCGCTGCAGCAAAAGGACAGGTTTGCTTGGCGGTACAGAGACGCAGGTTATAGGATGCGCCTGTATCCAGGCCTCACCAACAACCAGACAGTTTACGGTCATGCCTGGTTGTGCAAACAGCTGTTCGGTAGCCTTGGGCCATTCAAAATGCTGGCAAAGGTCGTCCCGCTGAATATCAATTCCGCCCTGGACTAGATTTTGAAGTGGATGCCTGACTACAACGCTTACGGACTTGCGGAGGATTGGCAATTGCCGGAGCTTGATGAGGAGATGGACTGGGTCTCTGGTCTAGAGGAAAGGGCCTCCACAGTGGAGAGCAACATGTTCAAGTGCACCTCCACAGCGGAAGTAGAGTATATCAAGAGGCGGATCAAGGAGGACAAGGCACTTCGAGCGGCCAGGAAGGCAAAGCCCAGAAGGGTGGAGGAGGGAGAAGAGGAGGAGGCCGAAGACGAGGGCTCTTCTCATGGCAGGAGCGAGGGGCACGCCGCGGAGGAGGTTGCCAGGCACAAGCCTGCCCAGGGTGATCTTGCCAGGATCGAAGCCTTTTACGCGGCGGTAGCGGAAGCCCAGGAAAAGGACGAGGCCGACGAGGTGGAGCAGCCCAAGGAGGAGTGGCTTACCGCGGGCCCTCAAGCCCCCGAACCAGACCTGGAGCTGCGTCCCCGCAGGCGGCCTAGCCGGGGAACCGTGGCCCCCGTCCCTACGCCCGTCGCTAAGAGCGAGAAGAAGACCATCTCTAAGGGCGACGGGACAGACATGGTGCGCCGCCATTCTTCTCGCCTTTCTGGGGCCAAGACCCTCCCACCAAGCGGCGAGCAATCATAGGGGTCGACCACAGCTCCGAATCAAGCTCGAGCTCTTCGCGCAGCTCATCCTCGCGGGATCCCCCGGTCTCCTCAAAAGGCTTGGAGCTGCCGGGAAGCACCGCTCCTCCGCCCCTGAAAAGAGGCAGAGCGGCTCCACCACCTATAGAGTTCGCGTTGGGTTCCATGCTCATTGACTTAGAGTAAGGAAAATGCCATCTCTTCTTGTCGATGCATCATGCACTTGTAGATTTGCTGACCCAATCTTGCTTTGTCACTTTTGGCAGAGATGAGGGAGAGACCCTCGCCCACCAGGCCAAGCGAGCCAAGCAAGTGGATGCGTCGGGGCCTTCGGATGGCACGGGCTTGGCAGGAGGCAACATGCATGATCCCGCGCCAAGCCCCCGGCCTAGCCCCCGGCATGAAGGCACGGGGCGGACCCTCCCCGCCAGCGAGGGCATGGGAGAGCGAGTCCCTTCTTCCATAAAGGGAAAGGGTGAGCTCGTCCAGATTGAGGTGCCCCAGGAGGGGATCACCCTGCCCGACGTCCATGTTGAGAAATCCCCGGCAAGGGCCTCCACGGAAGGATCGGCCCTTGCTGACATAGTGACTACCGAGGAAGGGGGCGAGGGTCATGTCTCGGCAATGGGTATCGCCGGGGAAACCAATGCCCTCCCATGGCAAGCATCTCCAGGTAATGTGCTTGCTCTTCGCCTCCTGTTGTTCGTTTTATTTTTGTTTCAAGTCTCTGACTTTCCGATGCATATTATATCTTTGCCGTCCCTTGCTGATCTTGCTTGCAGTCATAGTGGCTGAGGTACCAGAGTTGCTGGAGGAGGTTGCCAGTATTGGTAAGGACGCTGCCGAAGAGGCCGCCAAGATCGCTGCCGCGGAGGGCCAGGAACATACTGTCGGGGATACCCAAGTGGCCCCAGAGAAGTCCTCTGGCAGTGCGCTCGTACTGGGGTTAGTGGTCGAAGAGAAGATTCCTCTTCAGACCATGAGCCCTCCTCCCCAGTTTGGCACCTCGGCCACGGCCCTGCAACCATCTTCGAGCAGTTTGGCGCTGGTCCTTGCCCAACCTGGACTTGGAGCTCCTGGTTCATCCGCGGTAGTAAGTGCTGGCCTTGATGAAGAGATCCAGCGCATCATAGCATCGCTGTCCCAGCGAGTTGAAGAGGCTGATGACATGACTAGCGCAGTCTTGGATCTGTCCTTTCCGGAGTCCGTGGTAGCAGGCATCAAGGAGATACAAAACAGGTACGACCAGAAGGGGAAGGCACTCAAGGAGCAATGCAACTCTGCCGACCTCATGGATCAGAAGCTGAGGGACCAGGGCAATGAACTGCGCGAGTGGCACAACAAGAAGTTCCAAATCCTTCTGCGGCAACAGGAGGTGATCACCATGGCCAAGGAGGATGTCGCTGCCTGGGAAGCTCGTTTGGCGGAGCGCGAAGCACTTCTGAACGCCAAAGAGAAAGAAATATCTTCCCGGGAAGAGAACCTCAAAACCACCCTCCATCACAGGGACGAGGAGCTGGAGGTCCTTGTCCAGCAGTGTACCAAGGATCTGGAGGACAAGCACAAGGCGGCCTTCGATGCGCTCACCCATGATTCCGCTGCCCAGCTGAAGAAGATTGCTGATAACCTTGCTGCCGTGTCCACCGCCAAAGTTGATCTTGACCAACAGGTGGCCAAACTGACACAGGAGCTTGCCGGGAGCACCAAGGGGACCGCGACCCTCAAGGAGGAAGAGCAAAAGGCAAGAATCCTTCTAAAAGAAGTGCAATCGCAGCTTTCATCCAAGAGCTAGGATCTTAACACTGCCAACATCTCCCTTACTAACATGAAGGTATGGCTTGGCACTCTGGAAAGAAAGATTGAGTATGTCGATGCCCGTGAGAGGCAGCTGATGAAGGACCTGGACAACGCAAGACTCCACCGAAAGGATGCAGAGGACAAGCTGGCGAACCAAGTTGGGCAGCGCGACCTTTGGATCAAGAATCTGGTGGATATTGCTGAGCGCCTCTCTGCCTAGATCGCAACAATGAAGATGAAGAGCTGGGCTTTCTCCGTGGGCCAACATGAGGTTCCCAGTGTCAAGCTGTCACTCTTCTTCGAGGGGCTGATTGAAGGGTTGAAGACGTATGAGGATGAAAGGGACGGATGCTTCGTCCACGAGTCCCGAAAGCTCGCCTGCAACACCCTCTTCATGGTCTTGAGCAATCTCGCCTTCCGCCATCCGGACCATGATCTTGCCGATGGCTTCAGGAGGCTGCCGGCGGGTGCCGATGTCTCTGCTGCCGAGGAGAAAGCCGCTGCCTTTGCCGACAAGGTTCTTTCTATCCCCAGGGTTTGAGGAAACCGCCAGGCACAGGCGCGAACTATCCTTGTTGCCGTGGTGTCCTTAATGAAAACATAATGAATGTCTCATGTTTAGGCCCCATACTATATTTGCTTTTGCACTCGTCGAACTGGTATTTAATTAAGCTTAAGCGCATGTTATCCCCCTTCTGTTTTACCCATGGATGTTCGTATGGTTGGCTTCTTATTGTGTGTTTTGGCTGCCCGCCAGTATCATCCTGCCGCGATTGCTGTGAGGAACAGGTCCTTAGCATTCAGCCGGTGAGGACGTGCCCCTGCAGGTTTTTCCTTAGGAGCCTTTAACGCAGCCGCCCATTCGTTGAGCAGGCTCGAAAAAAAGCGGGGGCGCGGACAAATCCGGCAAGGTGCCATCACACGAAAGATTCAACCATGAAAGAAAACTTGGGTGTCTGAGGGATAAGCAAATGCAAAGATCTGGAGAAAGAGTTTGTGAGCATGTTGACTTAGCTTTTTTTTCATGTTTCCCTCCTTCCGTTGCCACGACTGTTTATCATGCCCCCAAACCTCGAGGGGGACAACATTCACGCGCCTACCTCAAGCCTGCTGAATCAACATGAAAAGCGCGCGCAAGAGGGAAACTTGGTGGTTTATTAGTTGCGTACCCGCCCCCGGCAAGGGCCGGAAGGGGATAATCGAATGCTTGCAGATGACAACACATAGCGGAAAAGGAAAGGTCGACTCCTCTCTCCTCTCCCTTTTGTTGTCGATGATACCACGGCTGTAGGCATAAGGTCACGCTGGCGCGGACAGCCCTGCCAGAGCGCACTTGTCGGGGCGTCAATCAATGGATTTGCACCAGCGCTTCACTCAGGATTTTCCCTCATCGGGGTAAATGCTGGACCAAGTTCCACGTGGACCTATCGACGTTGAGGATGCCACCCCATGTGCAGCTTCGATCGATGATGAGCGAAAGAGGAGGAGGAGGATGCATACCATGCTTTCTGCTTGCCTTAATAATTTTCTCAATCACCGGGCCTGCTTAGCCTGAACCCGCCAGGAGGACGGCGTCGCTGCGTGTCTCGTTCTTCTCCTTGGGATGGGTGCAGTGCGGTGGTCACACCACCTGAGCGGCTCAGGATTGTCGCACCGCCCCTACCTCCAGTTTCCGCCACCGCCGCGGTTGTGGCGGGCGCGGGAGCCAGGGCTCGGGCAAGGCGGACCGAGGGAGTGGCGTCGCCCTCTTCTCAGGATTTGCTGATGATGTGAGTGTCGATGTTGACGCTGGAGTAGATTGACACGCTGATTATGACCTCGGTTCGCACAAGCGCGCCCCCTACCTAGCGCGCCAAAGATGTCGTGGTAGAACACGGCCACCTATGAGGCCATCGGCCCCTTTGAGGTTCGGCAGGGGGGAGGAGGCATTGCACAAAGAGCGGAGGCCGTGGGACAGCACGACAGTGGTGACACTGGTGGTTTTTTACCCAGGTTCGTGCTGCTGATAAGCGTAAAACCCTACTCCTGCATTGGTGGATTGATGTGGAGACCCTGAAGAACGCACGGCGCTCGAGCCCAGCAAGGTCGCCTTGTGGGAAGAGCAGCTACGCGCGTATGAGTACACGAGGGTCCGAATCCTTTCTAAGGTTGCCACGGTCCTCCTTTTATAGGCCAAGGGGTTACCACAATGGCAAAATGGTCATTATCCAGTGATTGGATAGCTAACAGTGCTATCATACCTAACTCTGGCAGTTAGGACAAAGCGCATCAAATGCGTTGTCGTGTGTCATGCTGCAGATGCAGCCCGGCAGGCCTGCCGCGATGCTTTAGTCATCTTCCACCTGTTTGCTTGACACGCCTCTGGACGGGTGTCATATGGGGGTGATCTTCCTCCTAAATGGCTGCCACGTGCCAAATGACAGCCACTTAGTTTTCTGCGGGCTTGACAACGCACCGATGGGTGAATTGCGTTGCGATGCGGTGGAGCCTTGGCAGGGACGCAGGCCGCCAGCGGCCCCAGCAACCCTTGCCGAGGAAGTCTTGGGACTCGTCTTCGGGGTGGCCTCGACCCGACCGGGCTCGCCTGCCCGGCAAGGGAGGTTTTCCTTAGTGATCTCTTGATGTCTCGGCTTGTCTTGGTCTTCTTGATCCGCCCTTTGATTCCTCAAAGATCTCTCTCTCTCTCTGGCTTGGTCCTGCCTTGAATGCTTGGTGTTGTCGGGTTGGAGGCCTACTGTCCGTGCACAAGTCAGGGGAAACATATACCCCTGTTTGTTTACCCCGACACACCACTGCCCTGTCCGCTCAAGACGGGGATGAGGAGGAGAGCACCACCTCCCACTCCAAAAAGAGGGTGGCGTCCAGGGACGTCAAAGAGGAGCAGCCTCCTCGAGCCCAGAAGAGGCAGTGCAAGCCCAAGCTGGTCTTACCCGACAGTTCGGACTCCGATGAGGAGTCCGTGGTGTCCGAAGAGGTTCCAGAGAAGGAAGTCAGGATCAAGCCCCCCGCCATGAGGTGCGAACCTCGACATCTCTTGCTTACTTTATTTTACCAATCTCTTACTGATGGGAACTGATTGTGTGATATCACAGCCCACCGCGTGGCCATCCTGCCGAGCAGACCTCAGAGGGGACCTCTCCGCCCGCCGAATTGGTGGACAGCGGATCCGCGTCATGCTCCGTGCCTCCCCTGGTCCCCGAAGAGGCCGGGGAGGTGTTGTCCAGAAGGACCCCTCCCCGTCAGAACATGGGGGAGGGGGCAACACAGTCATGGCCGAGGCTGATGCCTCGGTCACCGAAGACCAGGAGGGTGCGTCTCTCCTGGCCAATGAGGGAGGAGAGTCCAAACCATCCAGACCCCCCCAGCCAACCGCACCTAAGCCCCCAAGGCCCTCAAAGGTGTCGGTCCCACCTTCCGGCAGGGGAGGGTTGAGGTCCCGCTGTTCGCGTCGAACACCAACAACCAGGCGGCGGTGGGCTGGCCGGACGCGATGGAGGAGTTGGTGAACAACTCTGTCATCATCGACGAGCACCGCACCCTTATGGGTGCGGTTCTACAGGGTGTTCGGTCCGTCCATACCGGACTGAACGAAACCATCCAGGGCCTTTTAACAGGCTTTGAGGTGAGTCAAGTAATGCTCCCTCCCCGTAAAATGGATTTTTAGTCTTTGTTTTAGAGTTTGAGTAGGCCTTATGCATAACAGCCCCTGAGACTCTGTAAGGATTGCAAAAACCTTACAGAGGGTTGAATGTCCATGGTCCATTATTTAAAGTGTCACGATCAATTTGATATCACACGCATCGTCCTTGGCTGTGGCTGCTAATGCCGCTGCCCTGGAGGAGATGGATCGGAAGCTTAAACGCTCCGATGAAGAGCTTGACCTCATCAACAAACGGCTTGATGAGGCGCAAGGTAAGCCCTTATTGAAATGCGTAGTTAATGCTGCCGGACACTTAGATTCTGGATTGGATGTTGAGCATATGGTGTTTGGTGACAGCAGCTGCCGCCGCGGAGGTCTAGGGCCTCAAAGCGGCGCTGAAGAAGGCCGAGGCCGAGGCGGCCGAAAAGAAAGAGGCTGCCGAAAAGGCGGTGGCTGAGCTTGAGACAGTGAAAACCTCCGGCGACAAGCACGAGGCTCGAGTGGCCGAAGTGCAGGTGGAGCTCAAGGACGCCGTCACAAAATGTGAGGCCCTTGAGCAGAAACAGAAAGAGCAGTCCTCCGAGTTGTCGAAGGCGGACAAGGAGCTTCAGGAGGGCAGAATGGAAGTGCGGGGTGCCCGGGAGGAGCTCCGCCAGGTGAAGCAAATCGCAGATGGTAAGAAATACTTACTGCAGAGTGTTTTTGGTGGCTACAGGTTCACATTGTTGATGCGGGTCTGGCGCTCCGCAGGCGTTTTCGCCGAGCTTCCAAAGAGCACGGCGGCTGTGGTGGAGCACTACGCCACGCAGGAGGAGGACTCCGAACAGCGGCTTTTCTGGTCGCAGTTCTAGGCGCTTGAGCACCCTCCCGTCCTCAGCAACCATATGAAGCAGCCAATGTTGGGGATATCGCTTATCGGGAACTTATCGGTCGACCCATGATAAGGGGTAAATCGGCCAGTTTATCGGCATATCGGCCGATTTATCGCCATATCGGCTGATTTATCGGCCTATTTATCTTATCGGTCAGATAGCGATAAGCGATAAATCGGCCGATTTATCGGAATATCGGAAGATATCTTGAACAGTGGAAGCAGCTGATGGAGTTGCATCGGATGGCCGAGCTGGCCCTAAAGGATCTTTGCGTCCGGCTGTGGCCCACGGAGCCTATTCCGGACAGCTACTTTGGCTTGGTGCAGAAGCTGGGTGCTGCGTCGCCCCGGATTGATACCGTGAAGCCCTCCACGTGCCTTGAAGGAGCCGGCTGGCCTTTGCGAAGACCATGGTTCATTGGCCGATGATCAAGCCAATGGACATGGCCACTGGTCCCCCTCCGGTTGGAAAGGAGCATCGCCGCCCCGAACTATATTTCGCACAAGTTATGGGTGGTGCTCCAGCGATAGAAGGCCAGTGTTCCAAGGATGTAATCATTGAGTGATTGTATTAAGTTGTCAGCTGAACCTTTTGCTTTATAATGCGGCTCGTTTATATACTATGGTGTTTTTATTTTGACTCCTATGCGGCCATTTATTATTCTGAAAGTTACCAGTCATCGGCTTCAGCCCCCAAGTGAATGGTACGAGGGGTGTTTCGTCTCTGCACTATTACCCTTAGCTGACGTCTCGGTCCCGAAGGTGGTAGTGCGCGACAGAGACTAGGCAATCGGACTATGCGGCTTTATTGCTTTCACTTAGCCATAGGAGCTTGATGGAGGGAGCTAATGACTAGCCCCCAGTGTTTTGTGATGTATGTGGGAGCCGAGGCATGCCTTGGTAATCACATGGTTTGTGCTAGGACGAACCCTGCGTGTGACACGGATAAATCGCCAATGATTTCTTAGTTTAACACTTGTCATAGGATCGCTGACCAGTTCTCGCTTACTATGACGGTCAGTTTTTGGCTTTCTCCCCTGAGGTGCTTAGTTGGACTAGCCAGAAGTACCATCGCAGGGGTTCTCCCTTTACCTTCTTAGCCGAACTTGCAGAACATAAGAAGGCAAGCACAGGAGTCGGGAACCCAACTATTGACCCAAGACATAGTTCCGAACTGATGCATATAGTGCAATATCCGAGACACCGAACACAGCAGAAAGCGGTGCCTGACTTGGTACGTGGAACTAATGAAGAAATCAAGCTCTCGGTCGATTGACCGATTAGTATTTGTTACACAATGTGTGCATGCCCAGCTGTTCGAAGAGCTGGAAAAAAAGAGGAGGAAAAAGAGGGCTAGATAATGCGGATGCCCGAACACCGTAGAAGATGTTTTAATTTTCCGTAAGCTCTGGACGTTTATCCATACAATTCGAACTGCTGAGGCATTTATGATAACTAAGAAAAGAAAATTTTACAGAGAAAGGTTTAGACAGGGCCTTGATGTGTGGGTCGAAGCCTCAACTGTGCCCTGCTGCACGTCTGCGCCTTTGCTTCTGCGAGGTGGAGGGGTGACTTGAACGTTCGTGTAGCACACCGTATGCAGGTGAGGGGTGCCTTCAATAGGGACGTTGAGATGTAGCCTTGCCGTCATAGCTTGATGCTGAGTGAGTCCTGTAACACCCTGGTTGTCGCTCCTATTTTTTTTTCCTTCGCGGGATTTGACTCCTGTCTTTTTTTTCTCGGTGTTACCGGATTTCTTTAGCTCTTGGGTATATGAAGATGGTCATTTAACCTTGCCTTCCCTATCCAACCAGAGATTCTCTCAAGACCAATCCTACCACCTAAGATTTATTCTCAGGGTTTTGCCGTCGAAACCTACCTTCCGAGTTACCGGAAGGGAAACCCTGATTCTTTCAGTTACAAAGGAACCTCAATTTCCTTCGATCTGTTGCCTCCCATACTTTTCCCAGAGATCATTCCCCATCAATAAACTCTGGATATGCAAAAATATTGCCAAGTCATTTGCAATATTTTTCATTTATAATTAATTCCTTTTTCTGCCAGTTGAAGGAATTAAACCCAGGAAAATATCTATCCATCTCCAAAGTTCATGAAAACTTGTGGATATATTCTTTGTGATCATATTGAGCTCCCATAAAAATATTGGCCATAATTAAATAGGGAAAATTGTCTTTTCCTATTTAATGCCAATATTGCATTTTGGGCCCTTTCTAAAGGAACTACCATTCTGGTAGCCAGGAAAAATCCCAAATAAATTGTGGAGCTCATCCTATCCGTATCCTCACCATTTCCATCAAGAACCCAAGTTGCACCCATTAAATTTTGAGCACAACACCAATTTGCAAATTCTGTCCAGTTGGGCAAATTGCAAAGGAAGTGCTTGAACCCTTGATCTATTTGAGCTGAAATTTTTCATGGTGGTTAACATTGACAAATAACCCATGGATACCAAAAACCAGCTCAATCCATCTATCCATTTTTCCCCAACAATTTTCTCAAGTTTCTACCCATTTGAAACGTCTGTGAAGCAAGTACCACTTTGGTATACCCAAATGGTATGAAACTTTTACAGTGGCTTCATATGTTCAAATCATCACTCTCCACCAAATTTCATCCCATTTCATCAAGCCATTTGATCACAGCTTCAAGATTCAGTTTCTGGACCAGAATTGGGCATTCCAAAGGAAGTGCATGCAAAATTGGTCCAAATGCCTCCAAATTTTTCCAGCACTTAGTCCTTCTTACTATATTTCATCTTCACAAAGTCTCAGCTCCTCTCCTTCATCCATTTCTCTAGAGCAATCCACAGAAGTTTGCTGTCAGAAACTTCTTCTACAAGTTCTACTTACATAAGTGCATACTGGATGGTTCTAGTCACTCCCCTCACTTAATTGAGCAATGAGGGACGTGCTGGACAAGGTTTGGCAAGCAGACACGCGCCAGAATGGCCGGTGCACGTAGTGACCGCGTGAGCTGCACGCAGGAACAGCGCTCTGTGCACCTATCGCGTCGGGCAGGCCAGCTCATGCTACCCTGGCGTGTCCTAGCATGCCGACCTGACTCCCCGTCGTCCCCTCACCTCTCTTTGGTCATTTCCCCATTCGTTTTCTTCCTCGCCGCGCCGCGATGAATGCCATAACTCCGCCACTGTACTCGCACTGTCACCGCCGTATACAGCCAAGCCTGAGCTCTCCCGAAGCCACCACCTCCTTCTCCATGGTCCCGGAGGCCCTGCCAACATCACGCCCTTCCTCCGTGTGTCGCCAGAGCTCTAGTGTCTGGCTAAGATTGCCACGGCGGCCGTCCTCATCGCCTCGCCCCGTCCGGCTATAAAAGCAGCGGTCCCGAGCTCCTCGAGCAACATAACATCCGCAGCAACTCCCTATCCCTCCCAGCTACCTCCTCGGCCCCTCGTTCGAGCTCCTGGAGCTTCCCTGCCTCTAATGGCCGTCATTGACCTCTGCCTCTGCTCTAGCTCGAACCGAGCAGCAGGGCCACCTCTAGCCCTTTCCTCCATCTGGACCTCCTCCTCACCTCTCCTAGATTATCCCAGAACCACCAGAGCAAGCTCGAGTTGCTCCCTCCGCCCCAATTTAGCCGAGCCGCCGCCGCTATGCCGCCACCGCAGCGCCTCCCTCCGGCCGTCCCCGGAGCCAAGGCCACCACCGACGGGCGCGGGGTGGAGCGGCGCATCCATCCCCAGCGGCGCCCAAGTCCGCCGTGGCCTCCTGTCACTGGCAAGCTGACGGCAGGCGCGGCCCCTGTCCCCTCTGTTCAGGCGGGAGTAGGGAGAAGAACCTGCCAGGCGGGACCCTCCTGTCATAGGGGCAGCGGTGGGGGGGGGGGGGGAGGGGGTAAGTGGAGGCGCCCTGCGCAGAGTGCACTTTCCCAACTCCGAAAGCGTATTCTGCCAAATGCACTATTTGTTTTAACCCAGCCGGCGCCGAATCCTTATTTTGTGAATGTTCGTTAGTTAAGCGCAGAAATGAATACTTTTATATTTGTTTTCTACCTAAACAACGAACGGCCACAACTTCGCGACCATGACTCCGAATCAGGTGAAACCAACGCTCACATCTTCGTCTCGTCGAGCCCGTTCCGATGAGGTCACTTTCATAATGTTTACATATTCTAAAAATGACCATTTTGCCCTTGCCCTTCGTTCAGCCCCTCCGAGAGAGAACAGTTTCCGGCTATTCTTCCCTGGCTTCACCGCACTTCTTCCCGGAGTATTTCTTCGCCCCAGGCAAGCCGGCCATCTGATATATGACCTAAAGCATTGCTCTATGATATTTATTGCATGTTTAAATTAATATGCTTGTGCCTGTCTGTAGTGAGCTGTATGTGACTCTGACGAACCCTTGCTTGCACTTTCTTCGGTGACGGCACCACGCCTGTGTTTTGAGCTGTTTTCGGCCGTCCGGGGTGGATGCCGACTTTTATTTCTCTTGTCAGCAACTGTCTGTGTTCTGAGCTGATTTTCGGCCGTCTCGGACAGTTGTTGAATTTCTTTCCGTAGTAGTGACCCTATGGTCTGAGCTATTTTTCAGCTGTCTTAGGGAACTGCTACATTCTTCTTATCAACACCGTCTCATGCTCTGAGCTGCTTTTCAGCCGTCTTGAGCTGGGGTTGAGTTATTCCAGTAATGTCCCAGATCTGAGTTGTAAAGACCGTTCTGGTGGCTGCTGGTTTATTTGCCAGTTTCATACAAGGGTTCCGATGGTCGTCACTTACAGCTAGAACTTGTAAACTGATAACTTGTCATTTAAATATTGTTTCACTAATGACTCATTGTGATGTTATATGGAGAAAGGTTATATTGTTTCAACAGTTGTTATCTCACACATAGTTGCCACCATGTTAAGTTATCGTGATGAACCACTAAGCTTGCTAAATGAACTTAGTCGGTTGATCTTGAGTCACCTATCCGGGCTTATCCGTGAAACCAAATTTGCCGGTATGGGACAGCCTTGACTTGGTCTGGCTTTGTGCTCTTTCACCAGTACCACCAGACAGGGAAGGTTATGCGTGCGCGCTACCCTGGCCCGGTAGGCGGCGATAACCTTGTGAGCCCAGTTGTTTGTTTGCGCGCGGTCCCCATTTGGGACAGTTTAGTTGGGCCATGATGGTGGCAGGTGTCACGAGGTGACACAGGGGCCACCCAGGGCTTGACTCCGGGGGAGAATGATTGCCGGTGGTACGGTGGAGGAGTCACGGGTCAGGTGGGTTTCGTTGGAGCAACACTGATCCACCCGAATGGGATCACGAGGTCAGGTGCTCCATGGTGTGGGTAAAGTGCGCAACCTCTGCAGAGTGTAAAATCTATTCGAATAGCCGCGTCCACGGTATTGGACAGCCCGTCTAGACCTCACTAGGTGGTCAACCGTAATAAGGATAATAATGATGGAAGGACTCGTCTTGTGTAGACATCAGATGATGTCAGGAATATGATGTGTTAGCCATGGGAAGGCTATATGATGAGTGGTCGGATGACCACATGAGTTGGATCGGATTTGGATCGGATTCTGGTTGGATCACGAGAATGTTCGGAGTATGGAATATTTACTTAATATGCTTTACATTACTGCATTTACTTCAGTAGTTATCTTGCTGGATAAACCTGCTATAACATGATAATTGATATTGCTAGCTAGTTATGCTATGTCATGACAATTAATATTGCTCTAATAACAAATGCATGCTTGAATGCCATGGATTGCTTTGCTTGGTGTATATGTTAGTTTGGTTTGCTTGCGAGTACATTCAAAAGTACTAAGCGGCCTTTAATGTGGCCAGGTTCACATAAGGATCCATTGTCCGTCAACGAGGAGCCAGAGTGTTCGCGGGCTAGGAGCGTAACCCAGTCAGATCCCTGTGGATTGGAGCCGCACCAGGACCATGCTGCCTTAGATAGAGCTTTTCCGCTGCCATCACCTCTTGTAATATATCATGTAAGACTTATATATCCATTAATAGAAATGCATGTGTTCTTGATACTTGTTATAAACACGCATGCCAGAGTGATTTCCTGGGCTGGTATGCGTGGCAACCGTCTGGCTACAGTGGTAATCAGGCGGGGCGCCACAACAGATGGTATCAGAGCAGCCAGGCTAACTATAGGTTACCCTAGCCAGACTTCATTGTCTTGTGCTCAGAAGAAAGCCCAGATGGATTTCAGCCATCTTTTGCCAGACAGGCACGGCTACTATTGATCATAAGGCAACCCCATAGGTTTTGGCTCCATCAGACCCAACTCTCGTGGCCCTTGCCTCCGACAAATTCGCACCCGGCAACGACCCGTGAGCCCTGAAACTCCTAGGTAAACCAGATAGCCTTACCCTGCTTGCTAGCCATGGCATTTCTCTTCTTAACTCTAGTTTCCTTTGGGAAACACTTATAAATTCTATCTTTTCCCCGACAACCCTAGAATCACACGACCAGAGCCTACGTGCGTCGAGTGTGATGTTCCCTAAGGAAGTAGTAGGAGCTGGACACCAGTGCTACCAGGAGCATTGTGTGGTTTTGCTTCTAAATCCTTAGAGGTACATCATAGTGCGCTATATTAGGTATACTAGTGGATCCTCGGCCACATGTTTAAGGTCCGCAAATTCGAGCTTTATTTGCTTTTGGTTTTTCGCGGTTTTTGTTTCTTTTGTCGGTTCCGTTTCTTTGCTCCGACTGGATCCATCCGCAAGTGCTGTCAAGAAGACCAGCATACAACTGGGATAATACCCAACAATGCCAATTCAGCAAGAGTCAAGTCAAGCCAACTGCCTACTATTCAGAATAGCAGCACCTGGTCTGTCAAGAATGAAGAATGAGTCAGAAGCAGAATCTATGTGCAACAGACAAGACCAGAATATACCTGAGAAAGTTTGCCTCAGGACCGATCGCATCTAAGAAGCAGTCAGATGATCTACCAAGAATGAACACCAGTAAGGACAAATCATTCTGTCTGCAATACAAGGATTATTTCAGTCAGTGAGGTGAACCCTGAGTCTTCCTCAATGGACCCAAGAATCATTTATTACCCGCCGATGACATATTTCAGGAATGTGAATGTGCCAAGAGCAACAACAAAACTCCGGTACGTTGGTACAAATTTCAAAGCATAATTTGGAATTTACCGGTGCAAATACAAAATCTTCTGGGCACTGTGAACAAGGTTTGCGAGGAATATGGATGAGTTCACAGTTGCGCAGAATCACTGAGCTTCCAAGCATCCAGAATCAAGGAGCACCTAGCATGATTAGGAAACTCAGCTGAACAGAATGGAATTAATGGCAACACTTGGTTTGGATACAAAGGGTATTCCAAATTAATTAACAACATGAAGTCTATATCAGTTGTGCAGCCTTTACAGCAGAAATGAGCGGACCGGCAGAAGGGCAAGCGGTGTGCATGACAACAAGATATCTTCAGTCAAGGTATGGCCTATATCGAGTTTTGGCTCTGCTATGGGTAAACCCCGGATACTTCGAAAGGAAGCCAGAATCGGCCATAGCTCTGATTGCATAAACAGTGAAAGGCTTCTGGCATAAGGAACCCAGCCTTCCTTCATAAGCTACCAGACTGCCAATCTTCCTCGGTACGCCACTTGGTGAGGAAAATTCTTCTGGGTTACGACACTCTCATTTCCTACAACATGCTACCACAGAAAACTTCTGGCATGAGGCACCTGACTTTCCGTCGCAAGCCACATGAAGGTAAATTTCTGAGGTACGATACCCAGCCTTCTGCAGCACGCTACTTTGGCAGAAGCTTCAAGCATAAGGAATCCAACCTTCTTCAACACACCCCGTGCCCACGACAATCCTCTCAGAAGCACGAACTAGTCCAGGCACCCGTCTGCCTTAGAATTCAGTGGTTATGAAAGGATTTATCCTACCCCTGCATATGTTGTGAGCATGCAGTCCAGTGGATCAGTTCATGCGAGCCACTCGTACACAGGGAGGACTGTGTTCAGAGAAACATCGCCCCCATGTTGAAAAGAAGAATATGAGCACGACAGTCCCTACGAGATATGCAAGAGTAAGTTATGAGAACAAGCCCGACAAGCCGGGAAAACAAACAATGAGCCATGTTGGCAGGTCATCACAAGTCCATCAATGGAATCCTCAAGAACCAAGAAGTTGTAGACAAACAACCTCCGTGACAAGATACAACTTCACGGACAGAGTGGTATTACCAATCCTTATCAGACTCTTGCATATACGGCCACAACAATGCAGCCAACATGTCATACTCATCCAAAATACGGGCCATCAACCAAGACAAGAGGCTATGTTCCAGAAGATACACCGAATAATAGCGATACTATGCTCATCTCAGTGGTCATAGCAAGGACTACAGAGCCTATACATAACAGAGCTCTCTCCACGAGCAACTGAGTTTTGAAACAAGACATTCAGATAGAATGGCTCAAAGCACGTCAGCACCAACAACTCATAGACATCATGATGACACAGGAATAGGAGATTATCGTCTATGATTATTTTGTGATCATGCCTAACACTTCAGTTGGGGATACAGGCGCAATAGCTCAGTCATGTTGTGGATCACCTAAGGACAAAGTCAGAATGCCAAAAAAAAGGAAATGTCAGTATGGAACCCACAACCAGACTGAGCATTCTAACATGGCAAAAAGAAAGTCACTCGAGGCCATACGAGCACGTGAGCCCTGGTACTAGGACAGGATGTCTTGCCCATGATAGTCAGAGTACAAAGCATCGCAATAAAACCGAAGCAGTCACTTACAGGCCAAGGAAACTAAGTTGTTTCTTGGTATTACCCGCTACCCCACCCAACAACACCACTGCCAGGACAAAAGGTACACCTGACAGGAAAGAGAAGGATTCAAGGAAGCTGTGTGCAAAAGACAACCCATGGTCCATTAGAAGGGGCAGTTAAAAGGGCAGTGAACCAACAAAGACAAGATCGCTAATGGATCCAAGTCGCACACAGGTAAGTCCCCCTTCACCGGGAGGTAAGCCCAGAAATCTTGAGCATGAGATTTTCTTAAGGGGGGTAGGTTTGTAACACCCTGGTTTTCGCTCCTGTTTTTTTTCCTTCGCGGGATTTGACTCCCGTCTTTTTTTTTTCTCGGTGTTATCGGATTTCTTTAGCTCTTTGGTATATGAAGATGGTCATTTAACCTTGCCTTCCCTATCCAACCAGAGATTCTCTCAAGACCAATCCTACCACCTAAGATTTATTCTCAGGGTTTTGCCATCGAAACCCTACCTTCCGAGTTACCGAAGGGAAACCCCGATTCTTTCAGTTACAAAGGAAACTCAATTTCCTTTGATCTGTTGCCTCCCACACTTTTCCCAGAGATCATTCCCCATCAATAAACTCTGGATATGCAAAAATATTGCCAAGTCATTTGCAATATTTTTCATTTATAATTAATTCCTTTTTCTGCCAGTTAAAGGAATTACATCCAGGAAAATATCTATCCATCTCCAAAGTTCATGAAATCTTGTGGATATATTCTTTGTGATCATATTGAGCTCCCATAAAAATATTGGCCATAATTAAATAGGGAAAATTGTCTTTTCCTATTTAATGCCAATATTGCATTTTGGGCCCTTTCTAAAGGAACTACCATTCTGGTAGCCAGGAAAAATCCCAAATAAATTGTGGAGCTCATCCTATCCGTATCCTCACCATTTCCATCAAGAACCCAAGTTCCACCCATTAAATTTTGAGCACAACACCAATTTGCAAATTCTGTCCAGTTGGGCAAATTGCAAAGGAAGTGCTTGAACCCTTGATCTATTTGAGCTGAAATTTTTCATGGTGGTTAACATTGACAAATAACCCATGGATACCAAAAACCAGCTCAATCCATCTATCCATTTTCCCCCAACAATTTTCTCAAGTTTCTGCCCATTTGAAACCTCTGTGAAGCAAGTACCACTTTGGTATACCCAAATGGTATGAAACTTTTACATTGGCTTCATATGTTCATATCATCACTCTCCACCAAATTTCATCCCATTTCATGAAGCCATTTGATCACAGCTTCAAGATTCAGTTTCTGGACCAGAATTGGGCATTCCAAAGGAAGTGCATGCAAAATTGGTCTAAATGCCTCCAAATTTTTCCAGCACTTAGTCCTTCTTACTATATTTCATCTTGACAAAGTCTCAGCTCCTCTCCTTCATCCATTTCTCCAGAGCAGTCCACAGAAGTTTGCTGTCAGAAACTTCTTCTGCAAGTTCTACTTACATAAGTGCATACTGGACGGTTCTAGTCACTCCCCTCACTTAATTGAGCAACGAGGGGCGTGTTGGACAAGGTTTGGCAAGCAGACACGTGCCAAAATGGCCGGTGCGCGTGGTGACCGTGTGAGCTACACGCAGGAACAGCGCTCTGTGCATCAATCGCGTCGGGCAGGCCAGCTCATGCTGCCCTGGCGTGTCCTAGCATGCCGACCTGACTCCCCGTCGTCCCCTCACCTCTCTCTGGTCATTTCCCCCTTCGTTTTCTTCCTCACCGCACCGCGACGAACGCCATAACTTCGCCACTGTACTCGCACTGTCGCCACCATATACAGCCAAGCCTGAGCTCTCTTGAAGCCACCACCTCCTTCTCCACGCTCCCGGAGGCCCTGCTGACATCGCGCCCTTCCTCCGCGTGTCGCCGGAGCTCCAGTGTCCGGCTAAGATTGCCACGGCGGCGGTCCCGAGCTCCCCAAGCACCATAACATCTGCAGCAACTCCCTCTCCCTCCCAGCTACCTCCTCGGTCCCTTGTTCGAGCTCCTGGAGCTTCCCTGTCTCTAATGGCCGTCATTGACCTCTGCCTCTGCTCCAGCTCGAATCGAGCAGCAGGGCCACCTCTAGCCCTCTCCTCCATCCGGACCTCCTCCCCACCTCTCCTGGATTCTCCCAGAAACACCAGAGCAAGCTCGAGCTGCTCCCTCCGCCCCAATTTAGCCGAGCCACCGCAGCTTTGCCGCCACCGCAGCGCCTCCCTCCGGCCGTCCCCGGAGCCAAGGCCACCACTGACGGGCGCGGGGTGGATCTGTGCATCCATCCCCAGCGGCGCCCAAGGCCGCCGTGGCCTCCTATCGCCGGCAAGCTGATGGCAGGCGCGGCCCTTGTCCCCTCTGTTCAGGCAGGAGCAGGGAGAAGAACCTGCCGGGCGGGACCCTCCTGTCATAGGGACAGCAGGGGTGGAGGGGCTAAGTGGAGGCGCCCTGCGCAAAGTGCACTTTCCCAACTCCGAAAGCATATTCTGCCAAATGCGCTATCTGTTTTAACCCAGCCGGCGCCGAAACCCTTATTTTGTGAATGTTCGTTAGTTAAGCGCAGAAATGAATACTTTTATATTTGTTTTCTGCCTAAACAACGAACGGCCACAACTTCGCGACCGTGACTCTGAATCAGGTGAAACCAACGCTCACATCTTCGTCTCGTCGAGCCCGTTCCGATGAGGTCACTATCATAATGTTTACACATTCTCAAAATGACCATTTTGCCCTTGCCCTTCGTTCAGCCCCTCTGAGAGAGAACGGTTTCAGGCGATTCTTCCGCGGCTTCACCGCACTTCTTCCCGGAGTATTTCTTCACCCCAGGCAAGCCGACCATCTGATATATGCCCTAAAGCATTGCTCTGTGATATTTCTTGTATGTTTAAATTAATATGCTTGTGCCTGTCTGTAGTGAGCTGTATGTGACTCTGACGAACCCTTGCTTGCACTTTCTTCGGTGACGGCACGACGCCTGTGTTTCAAGCTGTTTCCGGCCATCCGGGGTGGATGCCGACTTTTATTTATCTTGTTAGCAACTGTCCGTGTTCTGAGCTGCTTTTCGGCCGTGTCGGACAGTTGTTGAATTTCTTTTCGTAGTAGTGACCCTATGCTCTGAGCTGTTTTTCGGCCGTCTTAGGGAACTGCTACATTCTTCTTATCAACACCGTCTCATGCTCTAAGCTACTTTTCAGCCGTCTTTAGCCGGGGTTGAGTTATTCCAGTAATGTCCCAGATCTGAGTTGTAAAGACCGTTCTGGTGGCTACTGGTTTATTTGCCAGTTTCATACAAGGGTTCTGATGGTCGTCACTTACAGCTAGAACTTGTAAACTGATAACTTGTCATTTAAATATTGTTTCACTAATGACTCATTGTGATGTTATATGGAGAAAGGTTGTTATGTTTCCATAGTTGTTATCTCACACATAGTTACCACCATGTTAAGTTATTGTGATGAACACTAAGCTTGCTAAATGAAATTAGTCGGTTGATCTTGAGTCACCTGTCCGGGCTTATCCGTGAAACCAAATTTGCTGGTATGGGACGGCCTTGACTTGGTCTGGCTTTGTGCTCTTTCACCGGTACCACCAGACAGGGAAGGTTATGCGTGCGCGCTACCCTGGCCCGGTAGGCGGCGATAACCTTGTGAGCCCAGTTGTTTGTTTGCGCGCGGTCCCCGTTTGGGACAGTTTAGTTGGGCCACGACGGTGGCAGGTGTCACGAGGTGACACAGGGGCCACCCAGGGCTTGACTCCGGGGGAGAATGATTGCCAGTGGTACGATGGAGGAGTCACGGGTCAGGCGGGTTTCGTTGGAGCAACGCTGATCCACCAGAATGGGATCACGAGGTCAGGTGCTCCGTGGTGTGGGTAAAGTGCGCAACCTCTGCAGAGTGTAAAATCTATTCGAATAGCCACGTCCACGGTATTGGACAGCCCGTCCAGACCTCACTAGGTGGTCAACCGTATTAAGGATAATAATGATGGAAGGACTCGTCTTGTGCAGACATCAGATGATGTCAGGAATATGATGTGTTAGCCATGGGAAGGCTATATGATGAGTGGTCGGATGACCACATGAGTTGGATCGGATTTGGATCAGATTCAGGTTGGATCACGAGAATCTTCGGAGTATGGAATATCTACTTAATATGCTTTACATTACTGCATTTACTTCAGTAGTTATCTTGCTGGATAAACCTGCTATAACATGATAATTGATATTGCTAGCTAGTTATGCTATGTCATGACAATTAATATTGCTCTAATAACAAATGCATGCTTGAATGCCATGGATTGCTTTGCTTGGTGTATATGTTAGTTTGGTTTGCTTGCGAGTACATTCAAAAGTACTCAGCGGCCTTTAATGTGGCCAGGTTCACATAAGGATCCATTGTCCGTCAACGAGGAGCCGGAGTGTTCGCGGGCTAGGAGCGTAACCCAGTCAGATCCCTGTGGATTGGAGCCGCACCAGGACCATGCTGCCTTAGATAGAGCTTTTTCGCTGCCATCACCTCTTGTAATATATCAAGTAAGACTTATATATCCATTAATAGAAATGCCTGTGTTCTTGATACTTGTTGTAAACACGCATGCTAGAGTGATTTCCTGGGCTGGTATGCGTGGCGATCGTCGGGCTACAGTGGTAATCAGGCGGGGCGCCACAAGTCCGGAGTCATACCCGTTGTCGTCCGAGGACGTGGTGATGCCATAGTTCGGTTGAGCCGAACACATGGTGTTACGTGTTTAATATAAGCCCCCACGGCCGCCCATGGTATCTTGAGCGCGAAGTTGTGCTGACGAGGCACGTAGAGTAGGATGAAGGCGGGCGTGCCATGGGGAGCATATCTCTATTTGCGGCGTACGCAGGCGGGCTCTCATGACGGGGATCAAGCTCGAGCCCGTTTAATTGTATCTCTGGCCTTTACGGCGGGTTGATACTTCGGCCCGTTGGCGATGGCTTGGTCTTCGGCTGCCAGGGCCACAGTATGTTCCTCAGTCTGGAGTGAGCGCTATGTGTTGCCATTGATCTTTATGACGCCCATGGGACTAGCCATCTTCAGCTTGAGGTATGCGTAATGCAGGACAACATTGAATTTGGCGAACGCCGTTCGGCCGAGGAGGGCATGGTAGCCACTGCGGAATGGGGCGATATCAAAGATCAAGACTTCGCTTTGGAAGTTGTCCGGTGAGCCGAATACCACTTCCAGAATTACCGTGCCCAAGCAACGGGCCTCTATGCCCGGAATAACCCCCTTGAAGGTGGTGGTGCTGGGTTTGATCCTTGACGGATCGATCCCCATTTTCCTCACTGTGTATGCATAAATCAGATTGAGGCTACTGCCTCCGTCCATTAGGACTCTCGTGAGGTGGTACCCATTAACAATGGGGTCAAGTACCAGGGCCGCCGATCCTCCATGACGGATACTGGTCGGATGATCCCTGCGGTCAAAGGTGATCGGGCAAGCCGACCACGGGTAGAACTTCGGTGCTACGGGCTCGATGGCGTACACATCCCGCAGCGCGCGCTTCCTCTACTTCCTTGGTATGTGGGTGGCGTAGATTATTTTCACCGTCTTGACCTCAAAAGGGAAGGGTTTTTGGCCTCCACTGTTAGGACTGCGGGGCTCCTCATCGTCCTTGCTTCATGGGCTTTTGCCAGAGTCTTCGGTTGTGAGCTTACTGGCATGTTTTATCACCCAACAATTATGGTTGGTGTGGTTGGAAGGTTTTTCGGCGGTGCCATGAATCTGGCAGGGCCTGTCCAGGATTGAGTCCAACTTGGTTGGGCCGTCCTGGTTGCCTTTAGAAGGCTTTTTCCGTGACCCGGACTTCGGATTACGGAATCCGGCATTTACTGCCGTCTCGTCAGCTTCGCCGTTGTTGTGGTGGTGTTTGTTCTTGTTCCTTCATGGCTTCCCGTTCCCCTCCCGAACTTCCTAGGTGCCGGGGGTGTCAGGGTTGGTGCTTCTATGAGCCAGCCAACTGTCCTCTCCGGCGCAGAAGCGGGTCATCAGGGAGGTAAGCACTGACATCGTTCTCGGCTTGTCTTGGCCGAGTTGACGTGCTAGCCATTCATCTCGAATGTTGTGCTTGAAGGCGGCTATGGCTTCGGTGTCCGGACAGTCAACGATCTGGTTTTTCTTGGTCAAAAACCGGTTCCAAAACTACCGGGCTGACTCACCGGGCTGCTAGATTACATGGCTCAGGTCATCGGCGTCCGCGCGCCCGACATAAGTGCCCTAAAAGTTAGCTCGAAAGGCCTCCTAGAGCTCCTCCCAACATCCTATGGAGTCTTCGGGAAGGCTATTTAACTAGTATCTGGCTCGACCCTTGAGCTTTAATGGTAGGTACTTAATGGCATGGAGGTTGTCTCCTTGTGCCATGTGAATGTGTAACAGAAAATCTTCGATCCACACTGCCGGATCTGTTGTCCCGTCATAGGGCTCAAAATTTACTGTTTTGAAACCTTCCGGGAATTGGTGCTGCATCACTCTATCTGTGAAGCAAAGAGGATGAGTGGCACCCCTAATTCGGGCAACGTCACGCCGGAGATCATCTGTCATCTGGGCTCATTGCAGCTCCCGAGCTCTATCATTTTGGTCTAGCCAGGATTTGTATCTATCCCATCTAACAGGAGGATCTCTTTTAGGTCCATCGATGTACCTCGTCAGACCTGCCCGAGCGTCCAGGTCACGGCGTAGGTTGTACTCATAACCTAGCCGTACTAGCTCCTTGCCTTGACGACGAGGGTGAGTGGGAGGTTGTTTGGTTTTATCAGCTGTCTGGTCCCATCCTCGAGGGGGGCGGTCCGGCTGGTCCGCCTGAGTGTACCTTGGAGGCGCTAGCTCTATGGCCTCGTCGTCGAATTGAGGCAGTAACCTCGCTTCGGGTAGCTTTTGGTCTGTCACTTGTGGTCGTACTCCTCTTCGGCATCTAGGACTTTAGTCCATCTCTCATTAAGGGTATCATGTTCAGACTTTATTTTTTGCCGCCGTTTCTTTAGGCTTGCTCTGTTGGCAATTAGCTGCCGTTTAAACCGCTCTTGGTCCAGCGGGTCTTCGGGGGCGATGAAATCCTCGTTGCCCAAACTAACCTCCTCTTTAGAGGGAGGGAGGTAGTTACTGTCTTCGGAGTCATCGAGGTATTCGAGATCAAGCGGGTCCTCATGCTCCTCATGATCGTCGGCACAGTGGTCATCGAGGTTGTCCGTGTTGTCTGGAGTGTCGTTCTCTCCAGTATCGGTGTTGCTCGCATGGCTTTGACGTGCCTTGGAGCGATGGTGCTGTCTGCGGCGTTTTGGTGGCTCGTCGCTGGGTTTGCCATTATCCTTCCCAGGATTGCCGTCTTCGTCTTTCGGGGTGTCCACCATGTAGACGTCCTAGGTGGACGCGGCCGTCCAGCGGCCGGTGATGGGGGGAGGAGCATCAGTGTTAGCTGTGGCTCCACTACCCTCGTCCATGTATTCGGCGTTTTCCGAAGTGTAGTCCAACATGTCGGTTAAGTCTTCGACTGTGGCAACTAGGTGGGTGGTGCATGGGCCATAAAATTCCCTGTAATTCATGTCGAGGGGCTGCTGAACGCAAGTCGTGGGTGGATCCGCCCGAATAGCCATCATCTAGATTTGGTCTAGCACCTCGTTTAATAAGGCGAGGGTCGCTGGGTTGGTACACGGTGGCCGCCGAGGGCTTGTCTCCAACATGGCTGGGCAAGGAATGATCTGGGCCTGGGCTGGATCCTGGTCTTCAAGGGCTGAGTTGGCCTCGAGGTCCGGGGTCGGGCTTGTGGTCGGACAGACATAAGAGACCGAGGACAAGACCTAGTCTTCAGACGCTGTTTCTGTATTGGGGCTCGAAGCCAAGTCAGTGAGGGGGAGTTCGGCCAGGGATGATTCCTGACTTCTGAATGTTGACCCGTCGTGGGGGCTCTAGGACGGAGGCCTGTCATGAGGAGAGGGTTCGGCCGAGAGTGACTCTTGGCGTCCGGACACTGCTTCCATGTTGTGGCCTGAAGCTGGGTCTTCGGTGGGCATCACTGGCATGGTCGAAGGGGATTCCTGGCCTCCGGTCAAGGTGGAGCCGTCCGAGCTCGAGGCCGGCTGAAGGGTTGAGGCCGATCCATAGATCAGGTCGGGAGAAAGCTCCGGAGCAGGCACAATCGGGCCCATAGGGGTACGGGGAGAGGCTGTGAATCCAGCAAAGACCAGATCGCCTCGGGCGTCCGCAACGTACTCCAAGTTGCCGAATATAATCCAGTGCTCAGGGGCAAAATTGTTGATTTGGTTGAGATGACCAGTTGGGTTGGCATGCAACACGATGCTGCCGAACACGAAGAGCTGGCCGGGGACAAAGAGGTCCCCGAAGCTGACGCCCTCTCCGATGATCAGGCGAGCCGTTGATCCTTCGGCGACCCAACAGTGGAACTCTCAATGAAAGCACCAATGTCGGTGTCAAAATCGGCGGATCACGGGTAGGGGGTCCCGAGCTGTGGATCTAGGATCAATGGGGAACAAGGGACGAAGAACACGGTGTTTTACCCAGTTTCAGGCCCTCTCGAAGAGGTAAAACCCTATGTCCTGCTTGATTGTATTTTATGTGTATGATATGGTTATAGAGTCGATCTACCTCGAGATCAGGCGAGCTAAACCTGAGGTTAATGGGGTGATGGATGTTGCTCTAGCCCTAAAGACTAAAACCCCTTGGTTTATATAGACACCAGTAGGGTTAGGGTTACATGCGATCAGTTACAATGAAGGAAAGATCACGCTAACCCTTGACTTGGAGGGCACACCACGACTCCAAAGATCTCCTATCCGGCCACGGATCCGCGCTCTAGCTTGGCCCCATAGTTGCCCATCAGTCCGGCCCATATATAGTAGGTCGACGGCCCGAGGACCCCTCAATCCAGTACTCCCTCAGACTGCACCGTGGGTGTAGTCCTCTCGACGTGTCCACCAGTGTGGGCTGTCGGTGTCGTTTGTGAGCATCATGAGGGCTCTGCAGGTCTCGACGTGCTAGCTTCAGCAAATCCAATGAGGCTTTGGATTGTGGCTCTCCACTTATCCATCTTGTCCGTCGCTGGAGGAAAGTTCAGCAGCAACTGAGCCTAGGCCATTGCTTATGCCACCGTTCCTGGCACGGCGTGGGAAGTAGAGCGTGACGCCGCTCGACTCCTGGTCGAGCTAGATGGAGCGTTGTCGTGCTCCTGTTGCATCGGACCAATCACAAGGGTGATCTGCGTGGCTGAGACTGTACTTGGCGGCCAAGCTCCTGATCAGCTGGGCCTTTGCCGTGCGGGCGTGGTCGCCGTGGGTCAACTGTGCCGCTCGGGATCTTTGTTGCGTTCGCCCGTTGTGGGACGAAGTGAGTGCTTTGGCGTCGCCCCCCTAGCCGGCGCGGCCAAAGGATCTTGGCTTGCACTAGAGTGGGCATTGGAACTTCGCTAGTTACGGTCACTGGTACGGCAATGAGGCAGAAGTTGGGTGTCCCCTCGGCCCGCACCGGCATGGCCATGCTTGCCAGAAGGTTGAGGGAGCTGAGCACCTCCAGCGGCCCCAGCATCTATTCCAACTGCGGTGGGGATGACGGTCGCACCACCCGCAGTGGTCGCGCCGCTCACGGTGCCCGCTTCGCCTGCCGTGGCTATCGGCGTTCTGGGAACCAGGGTACCCAGACTTGCCTGCTTGAGGCGCACGGCGTGGCTCATTCGACGGCCTGGTACAGCCCACCTCCAAACCATCAAGACAAGACCCTCGCGAGGAGGACGACATCAAGACCACCGGAGGGAGCGGCCTCCCCAGGCTGCCTCCTGAGGAGCGGAGATTTCTATGCAGGTACCCAACCTCCTGAGGTTGCCATGACGCCAGCCATGATGACCAAGGCAGGCGAGCGCCAGCGGGCACAGAGAAGGCAGTTTCCTCTTTGGTGCTAAGGAGGCAAGGACAGACGTGGGTTCCCAAGGAGTCTGGCAAAGGTTTCCATTTCGGTGCAACAAGACCAAGGCCACCGGCGCGGTAGGATGGATATCATCGCCGAGCCCACCGCTGCGTCACGACCAAAAGCTTTGCAGGTGAAGACAAACTTTCATTAGGATAAGATGTACTACTTATCCCCTTTCAAATTGGCCACTGTGGGATCCCTTCCCGCCTATGTTTTGGGGGTAGAGGACAGAGGCCACTATAAGTACAGGTTTGCCACCACCGTAGAGAGGATCGATCCCCCGATCCGATCCGAACCTCATCGACTCATTCCCTCACCCCCAAACCTCGTGAGGTTGTTCATCCCTTGTACTAGTTCATCCGCAGCCCCTCGTGAGGCCAATCCACCACAAAGCAGGAGTAGGGTCTTACACCGCAAGGTGGCCCGAACCTGGGTAAACTGCCGTGTTCATCTTCTTCCTTATTCGTGTGCATCGAGCTAGGCCGTAGGGGTGACGAGCTGGTTGGCTGGATAGGTTAGGTTCTTCGCACATGCCCCAGAGTTCGAACCTTTCTTGGGTCTGCGGAGCCCTGAATCCAACATTTGGCGTGCCAGGTAGGGGCGTGTCGAAGCCTCTTCTCCACCGTTCGTTCCGCCGCCACTCCATCACACCCATGGCGAAGGCCCCCTGAGCTTGCACTAGGCATTGAGCCGCTCGCGCCACCCCGGTGGCGCCCCACGGCCGCGGAGCTCGTCTTCACCCCGTGCTCCCCGTGGCCGGCGATGCCGCCAGCGTCCCTGGCCGATGGTGGCGGGGCCCGGCCCCGCCCTCTTTCGCGCGGCGCCGCAATCATGCGACCGCGCGGTCCTCCGACCATGCCGTGGCGTCGTCCTTGCATGCTCGCCGGGGGCTGGTGAACATGCGGGCTGTGCTCCTCGTGGCACAAGAGTTGCTGAGATGCCGGCTAGCGGAGGGCAGCCATGACACCTTGCTTGGCCAGGTCGCTGAGCTGCTCATTGCTGCCTCCGAGGGTGCAGAGCCCTTTCGTATCCTGCCTACATCCCGAACGCCGCCAGGGGTTCGCACCTGCTCCCGCTGCGTCTGCTCGCCCTTTTGACGGGAGTCCGGAGGGTCTCGCGGTGGTAATCTCGCACGCGATGCTGCCCACTCGACTCAAGATGCACTCCCCCGGAATATGACCAGGGTAGGCGGCCCCTCCAGGAGCCACGACGAAGGATCACCCAGTGGTTGGCACGACCAGGCACCAGAGATGGTGGGCAGCAGAGCGGAGGGACTAGAGGCTGGCTTCGGGATGGTGGCCCCTGGCGCCACTGTGTCGCCATCGTTGGGCTTGTTGTACGAGCAAAAGGGGAGGCCCGCGCACGTTCCCCTCATTGACCTGGACGTCGGGACTGCCGAGGCCACGCGGGACCGAAGCCCCTTCCGAGCCAATCCAATGCCCCGCCGGCGCCTTCGACAGCAACGGCTGCCGATTACAATGAATATCTTTGGAACATGTTGCGCTAACCTTGGATCGCAGGTAAATCGCGCCGCGACGGCGCACCTTCGGGTGCTGGCCCCTCCCCAGGCAGGTAGGGCGCACCAGGAGGTCACGCGGGGACGCCCCCCGCGCGTGACGAGGGGGCCCGGTGTCAGGACTCCCCCCGCATCGTGAGGCGCATGGCGCCACCACCGCGGGGTCGCGTGCCATCCGGAAGTGGGTCCTCCTCCGGGGAAGGCGTCGGCGAGCCCTCCCCCGACCGAGGGCCCGCGGCCACCTTACCACCACCCGCGTAGCCCTTGCCCCTTGGTCCTGTCCTGGTTTCTGGACGCCCCAACGGTGGTCGGGATATGCGCGGGGCGTGGTACCCACCTAGGGGGCAAGAAGCGCTCCTCAAGTCTCCGCTCATGACACTCTCATGTAATAATGAGTGGGGTTGTACACGCCCCGAAGTCTCCTGAGCGCTGCCCCTGAGCCTCACGGGGGCTCCCACCCATGTCCCAGTGGAAGCCCCATGCTCCGCGCTGGCGGAGGACACGGTCCCCCAATGACTATGCCCATGCCCAATGGAGGCCCCATGCTCCGCGCTGGCGGGAAGACTAGAAGACTAGAATAGGTACCGGACACGGCTGTTCTTTGCCTTCTCTTGTAGCCGAATCTGCTATTTCTTGGAATGAACTTGCAGTTCTTGCGTTTTGTTGAAGAAAGGGGGGGGTCCTGGTTTTTTCCTTCTCCTAGTTGTTTTTCCTTGGTTTTTGTTCTGCGAAAGGTGGCTGGCACCCGTGGTTCACTCCATCGCTCCCCGCGAGATGGGGCTGGGCATGGTGCGCACGCTTAGGCCGCCCGGCGGTGCTAAAGACGCCCTGAGGGCCCAGGCCATAGCAGCTGTGGCCTTGCCCGGGCGCACACCTCTCTGGAACCTCGCGCGGTGCTCCCGAGCGAACTGACAGGCGCGCATCGCTTAGGACCCTCGACGGGCGCCCCCCTTCTGGACCTGGAACCGGGCACCGTGACCATGCACGACAATAATGGCTACCCCTACTCAGGGGTCGTGAGCACACGAAAAGCAAAAGAGGAATGACAACAGGGAGTGCAAATACCACTTAATACGTCGCAGAAAAAGTTTTTCCAAAAATACTTTCGCACCCCCGCGGGGTCACATTCAAAGTTCTGACAGGAAAACAGGATATACAAGCTTAGCGAGACGCGCTATCGTCGTCTTCACTGCCATCATCGTCATCATCAGCTCTGCCCTCTTTGACCGCGGGTGCGACCACATCATCGGCAGGGGCGAGTTCCGCGATCAGGTCATCCACGTGATCGTCCACCCAGTTCGCCAGGACGTCTTGGATTGCTCCAGGCATGGGGGCTATCGCGGCGTCGAAGTCAAAGTCAGGATCAGAGCGAAGAAGGTGGCTGAAGACACGCGAGAACGCACGCCCAAGAAGGTCGCGGATCTTCTCCAAGATGAGTTGGCGCACCCTCATGGCCCCGCCTTCGAGGCGAGTCACGACCTGGGTTAACAAGCTGAGGTAGCCGGCGTCGTCGGCTTCGAGCGGGCGGGAGACATTCTCGTCGCAGATGTTGCTGAGGGCCCGATTGGCCCTAAGCCCAAGGGCCTCGAACATCAAGGAGCGCTCACGCTGCAGCACTCGGCGGTGGCCCGCCTCATTCGAGGCTTTCTCTACCAGGGAAGAAACGCCTTCAACCTGCTGATGGAGGAAAGACAGCCCGGCCTCAGCGGTAGTCCGAGCTGCCTCATCGGCCTTCTCGCACTGCTCCATCGCAGCTAGCTTCTCCTTGAGGGTGTCGGCTCGCCCTGCAGCTCGTCGTGCCACATGCGGAAGCGAGCCTCCTAGAGCTCCAGCTTCCGGTGGTATTCTTCGGCAAGGGCCCTGCGGATCCCCGCCACCTTCTTGTCGACCTCTCACTGGACCCTCGCCTCCCGAGAAGCGAGGGCATCCTCGGCAGCGGCTACTTGGCGCTCCATCACTTCCAGCCGCTCATGCTCCAGGCTTAACTCCACCGCCTCCAGCACCATCGTGTCGTCGAGCGTTCGGACCCTCGCCTCGCTCGTGGGCAGCCCGGCCATCAGAGCGGCGAGCGCGACCATGCGTGCCCGGACCTACTGCTCAAGGATGGCGTTGGAAGCTCAGAGCTCCTCCTCGCGTCCCTCGGCCACTTCGCGTCGGTGGTCTGCGGCTCGGGCCTCCTCCAAGGAGCGATCGTGAGCCTCCCTCGCCACAGCCAGAGACCCCTCTGCCTCCGCTCGGGCCTGCTCGTGCTGCAGGCGACCAAAGTTGATGGCGACCTGCAGCTGACGCCATTCACGCGCCAGGCGCAGGCGCTCTGCCTCAAGGCGGGCGTCAATGTCACCAAGCTCTGCCCCGAGGCCCTCCAGCACGCTCGACGCCTCCTAAAGAAGGCCATGCCGGACGGTGCTGCGCCCGCGTGCGAGCTCCAACACCCGGCCCGGGCTTTCCTCTGTGCCCCAGCCAGCCCGGGAGGCGCGCGAGGCCTCGCCCGCTTGAGGCAGGGGCCCGGGGGGCTGGGACTCCTTTGCTCCCTCCTGCGGCCCAAGATGGGGCCCGACGTGGACTTGCCCCGCTGCTTGAAGATGGCGCCGTCCCGCAGGCTATCCGGCCACCGGCGAGGATCAGCGGGGGAGCCCTCAGCACAGCCTCCAAGCCCCAGAAGTCGCTCCGAAAGAAGGACGCCGGGAGTACGGGCCTGCGGCCCCCAGGGGCGGCCTTGTCCCGTGTACGAGCGCCACCTCACGCACAGCCGTCCGGCTCATGAGACCTAAGGTCACGACAGGACCGGTGGCCTCTGGAGGTCGCTCTCGGGAAGCGCTTGCCCCCGCAATGGAAGGGATCCTGAGGGGCAAAAGTCAGAAGAAGATGCAATATGCAAGAGTCAAGGAGGGTAAGGTACTTACTCGTCCACGGCTATCCACTTCCTCTTTTTTAGGGTCCTTGGGGCAAGGTCGCAGTGGCTCCCGAGCTCCTTCCTCTTGCGGGATGCCTCGAGGTCCAGAGGGGACCCACCGGGGGCCGGCACGAAGCCCTTCACGGCGGAGACAGCGGCTGCATCCACAGACGGTGCTACTCCCCCGCCGCCCGTGGGGCCAGGGGCGGCCACCTCAGGAGCACATGGTGGCGCCCGCTCCCCAGCGGCCACCTCAGGAGCACATGGTGGCGCCCGCTCCTCAGCCGCCACCTCAGGAGCATAGGGCGGTGCCCGCTCCCCCACAACCACCTCGGGAGCGCGTGCCTCAGGGCCTCCATGCGTGGGAGTCACCAAGAGGGGGTTGTTGCGAGGCCCCTCATGGCCTTCATGGAGCAGTCCCCACTCGTCGAAGCGCGGCATCTTCTTGGTGAAGGCTCCCCCCTGCGGGTGATCGTAAAGGGGGAATCCGTCCAGAGAGAGTTCGGTGGGTTCTTCGCCGGTCAGGAGGCGGAGTACCTCGCGCAGGGTCCTGGAAGGAAGAGAAGGCCGCTGGAGCCTTATGTCATCCGCGGGACCAGTAAAGGCCCACATTGGGCGGGAATGGCATTGAAGCGGGGCGATACGTCGTCGGGTGAACTCCCTCACCATCATCGCCATCGTCACCCGTGCCTTCTTCAAATTGGCCAGCCTAGCCATGACTCGGGCGAGCTACGGGTCGGCCAGCTTCGCGTGCCCCCACCCGGAGCTCGGCTTCACGGGGGCGGAGGGGATCAGGAGCAGGGGGCTGCGCACGGCAGCGTCTACGTACACCCACTGCTTCCGGAATCCCCCCGCATCTGGGCGAAGCGTGGATTCAAAGCCGAAGCTTGCGGTTGCCGCCACTGCCTGCAGTGACACGCACCCCGAGCGCTACTCGCTGTCGATCAAGTGGAGCGAGAAGAAGTGGCAGAGCAAGGCCACGGACGGGGCAATGCCCACGAAGGACTCGCATAGGAATGCGAAAGCGGAGAGGAGGACGATGGATCTGGGATCCAGATGCAGCGCGTGGATTTGGTAGTGCGAGAGCACGGCGTTGAAGAAATCGGAGAACGGAGGCTGCAGGCCGGCGAGAAGGGCGTGGTGATGAATAGGGATCTCGGTGGCTTCCATGTTAGCCAAAGTCCAGGACGCAGGCTAGATCTTCCTTGCCCTCCAGTTGTTGGAATCGGCAGCAATGGCATGTCGGACCTTATCCAGCCCCTCCTGGTTGATCACCGTGGACCGGCCCAGCGCTGGTTCCGGCCTCGGCGAGGGCTCTGCGGCCACGGGGGTCCTGCCCTTCTTCTACCTAGGAGCCATGGCGGCAAGATGGATAGGAGCTATCACGGAATCTGGCCAGGAGGCCGCAAGTTCGCAAGGAGAAGAAGAAGCAGAAGGCAAGCGCGCGGCGGGGCAATGATGGCTTGGGTGCGTGCACCAGGCAGTTGTCAAGTCCGAGCAGTTGCCGAGGCGGCGTGGGGGACGCCCATGTCCCATCAAGCGCCATGCGTCAGCCTGGACCGCAGGTGATTGGGGCCTGCGGCGCTTCGCCCTTGCCCTTTGGCTTCGCTTCGAAGCCAAGTCCGAGCGCGCCTTGGGCCCGGGGGCTACTATCGGCGTTCTGGGAACCAGGGTACCCAGACTTGCCTGCCTGCGGCCCACGGCGTGGCTCCTTCGACGGCCTGGTACGTCCCACCTCCAAGACCATCAATACAAGACCCTCACGAGGGGCCAAGCCTCGCGAGGCGGACTACATCAAGACCTCCAAAGGGAGGGGCCTCCCCAGGCTGCCTCCTGAGGAGCGGAGATTTCTATGCAGGTACCCAACCTCCTGAGGTTGCCATGACTCCAGCCATGACGACCAAGGCAGGCGGGCACCAGCGAGCGCAGAGAAGGCAGTTTCCTCTTTGGTGCTAAGGAGGCAAGGACAGACATGGGTTCCCAAGGAGTCTGGCAAAGGTTTCCATTCGGTGCAACAAGACCAAGGCCATCGGCACGGCAGGACGGATGTCATCGCCGAGCCCACCGCTGCGTCACGACCAGAAGCTTTGCAGGTGAAGACCACCTTTCATCAAGATAAGATGTACTACTTGTCCCCTTTCAAATTGGCCACTGTGGGATCCCTTCCCGCCTACGTTTTGGGGAAAGAGGACCGAGGCCACAGTAAGTATAGGTTAGCCACCACCGTAGAGAGGATCGACCCCTCGATCCGATCCAAACCTCATCGACTCATTCCCTCACCCCCAAACCTCATGAGGTTGTTCATCCCTTGTACTAGTTCATCCTCAGCCCTTCGTGAGGCCAATCCACCACAAAGCAGGAGTAGGGTCTTACATCGCAAGGTGGCCTGAACCTGGGTAAACTGCCGTGTTCATCTTCTTCCTTGTTCGTGTGCATTGAGCTAGGCCATAGGGTGATGAGCTGGTTGGCTGGATAGGTTGAGTTCTTCGCACACGCCCCAGAGTTCGAACCTTTCTTGGGTCTGCGGAGCCCTGAATCCAACAGTGGTGCTCGCAGCCGCAGGAGAAGGGGCCTTCGAAGTGGAAGGGTGTGCCGCTGCATCACTCTTCATCTTAGGAGCCATTGGTGATGTAGAAGACAATGAGGATTGACGCACTGGCTACTGCTTCAGGGTCGCTCAAATGAGATCCCCTACCTGGCGCGCCAAAGATGTCGTGGTGGAGCACGATCACCTATGGGGCAAGGGCAGCCCCTTTGTGGTTTGGCGGGGGAACGATCACATTGCACAAAGAACAGAGACAACAGGGGCAGTGAGGTGAGGAAGGCTCTTTTTTATGCAAGTTCAGGCCACCGAGCAGTGTAATACCCTACTCCTGCTTCGGTGGATTGATCTGTAGGAACACAAAGACACGGAGCGCTCAAGCCCGGGGTGCCTCGGGGAGAGCAGCTACGCACGTACAAGTGCTAGGGGATGAAAAGATCGAATCCTTTGCTAGGTTACCTCGGGCCTCCTTTTATAGCTTAAAGGGCGACCACAGTGGAAAAACAGTCATTATACAAGGATTAGATAGCCAACAGTGCTATCATACCTAACCCTGGCAGCTAGGACAAAATGCCATAAATGCTATCATAGGTGTCGTGTGGGGAGGTAGCCCCAGCAAGGTTCCTCCACTGCATGCCTAACTACCTGTTATTTGCATGACACGCCTCTGGGATGGGTGTCATTCAAGGTAATCTCTTCTCCAGCAGGCTGCCACGTGCACGACAGGATCCACCTAGCCGCCTGAAAGCTCGACATCGCACTGATTAGTGTCTGGTGTTTGATGAGGTGGAGCGGTGGCGTCCTGGTGGAGGTCTGCTGGCATGGAGCCTGCCGGTCCCTCGTCTTGGGTCTTGTCTTGGCCTTGGCAGCGCAGGAGACCCTGCTGGCGTGGCTCGGCATTGGACCTAGGCGCAGTTTTTACCCCGCCGGCCCTGTTTGTCCGGCAAGGGAGGCCTTTTTGGAAATCTTCTGGTTGGGTTGCTTGACTTGGTCTTCTCAATGCGCTTCTTTATCTCACGAAGAGCGCCTTCTCTGGCTTGTTTTGTGTTAAGCACTAGTACTTGAAGTATGAATTGCAACACACCTCTGCATAAGTCAGGGTGGCAAACACACATGTTTGTTGCACCGACACCATGTGAACGTATGGAATGGGTTGTTATTTTTTTAATGGGTTGTTATTTTTTTAAATGGGTTGTATTTGTCCACCACGGAATTAGAGGCTGACTTGTGGCCTCCTAGTTTGACACATATACAATTAGGAGATGATTGTACATGGAGAAGATGACAACGGAGACCCACCAAGGTCATGGTAGTACGCAAGCAAGTGCCTCCTTATTTCAAGCAAAAAAAATGGTTCCTCCTAATGGATTCCTGACATCTGGGTCCCATGCCGTTGTCAACATAGTCAATAAACAAGAGAATTGCACAACGAGTGGCTGACACCAGGGATCCAAAGCTCGCCTAGTTCTTTTTGTTTTTGAGACAGAGCAGGGTATCAACTGGGCTGTGCGGGGCACTCTAGCCAGTCTAGCCAGCCTTTTATTTTATGTTTACCACAAGACCTGCCCAGTTTTTTTTTCTTTCTGAAAATGGCTAGCCTAGTTTTTTTTTACAAAATACCCAACCGACGCCTACTTGCTTTTGTCAGCCCTGCTGGGCTGCAAATCTTTCAAGACGAGGAGGGATGCATTCGGCATGCCCAGAAGATGGGCTATCAGTAATGAGAAATGGGATGTACATTTTCAAAACACAGCAAACCGGCAATTAGTTTCATATTTTTTTTTTGCATTTCGAGATTTTAAATTGCATTAATTCTTATTCGGTGAAAATTATTTGCATTTTAAATTGATATAAAATTATTTTCAAATTAGTTTGAATGTGACCCAAAATTTCGGGATTAAAAACAGTTTGGACCGCACCGAAATATGCAAAATTTTGTTGAATTTTTTAACCTTGGCCACAATATGGGCTGTAATGCTAACAAAAAGAATATGGGCTCCAAAAAATCCTTAAGAATTAGCAAATGGGCTATAAATTGTTAGAAATAATGGCAGATGGGTTGTATGCTATTTTCCACAGATTTGAGGCTTACTTGTGGGCCTACTAGGTAGATGCATACGCTTTCCTAAAAAAAGGTTGACGAGTACGCAAGGCTGTGTCAACTTAGTCAACACACAAGAGCAGTGACTGTTGGATATCCATCCAACGGCTGTCATGCTTCTTCAATATTTGATGTTCCTACTCCAGCCGCCCAAACTAGCGCAGGCGGGACTATCTGCTCCCTCTCCTGTGGCCGGTTGTGCTACCGCACAGGCCTCACCGGCCCACCCTACTCCCACTGCTGGACAGGCCATCCCTCTACCCACCCGCACCTCCTGTTATTTTCCCACGACACCAGCCTCACCCTGCAGCCGAACTAGTCATAGCCCTCGTACTCCTCTCAGCGTCGTCATCCACTTTTGTGGCTTCGCTAGCTCCGGGTCATTCCCTTCCTGGGCTTCGCCGTCGTCCACCGCGTTGATGCTCTCGGCGTGGCGTGGTCAACTTGGTCAACAAATGATAGCCATCGGAAGAGGGATGTAAGTGGAGAGGCTGAAAGTAGGGAACCACACGGTCCATGGCCGCAGGCAAGAAAGTGCCTCCTTATTACACGAATTGCTCCTTCTGACAGCTGGGACCCACCAGCTACATCTTTGCACGCAAGGAAGTGCCTCCTTATTACGCGAGAAAAAAAGTTTCCACCACCTGACAGCTCAGACCCACCAGCTACATTTTCGCATGCAAGAAAGTGCCTCTTAGTTACGCGCAAGAAAAATGATTCCTCCTGCTGCTAGCTGGGACCCAACAGATTTGGTGGCTGACTTGTGGGCCTACGAAGGTGACTCGTACGCAGGGCTTTGTCAACTTAGTCAACAAACGATTCTAGTAGCAGTGACCGGTGGATGTTAATCCAACGGCCATGCTGGTTCTTCAACCTCTGATCTTCTTGCTCCGGCCGTACCGCCTGCTCCTGCCTGTCGTGGCCGGCTGTGCTGCCGCGCATGCCTCACCACCCCACCCTACTCCCACCACTGGCCAGGCCTTCCCTGTACTCTCCCACACCCTCTGTTATTTTCCGGTGACGGCAGCCTCACACCGCAGCTGAAGCAGTCAACCCTAATAATCCCCTTCACATTGGCAACCACTACCGAGTCTTCCCTGGCTTCGGGTCGTTCCCTTCATAGGCCTTGCCATCGTCTGCCGCCTTGGTGATCTGGGCACGGCGTGGTCAACATGGTAAATGAACAACGGTCATTGGAAGATGACTGTATGTGGTGACACTGACAGCTGGACCCACCAGCTACATCTTCGGACAAAAGGAAGTGCCTCCTTATTACGTGAAAAAATATGATTCCTCCGCATGACAGCCGGGACCCACTAGCTATATCTTCACACGCAAGGATGTGCGCCCTTATCCCCCTGACAGTTGGGACCTACCAGGTCGAAGCGTACATACAGTTATCTGTGTGGTTGCAAACATGTACGTACATACTGGTCGATCGGTCTCTCTGTAATGATGAACCATGGCCGAGTAAGTAGCGGCACGTGTCGTAGTAGAGCCCCCGATGTAGCAGTTCAGGCAGTCCCGTCTAAATCATGTACACGTGTGTACAACCACAGGGCAAAAAATACGGCCATGTACGTACATATGGGCGGGGTCTAGAATGCGTACTCGCGCATACGGACATCGGCAACGGCGTCCTGTTCATCCGGAGCCAACTAGCTGGGTCAGAACGAAAGAAACAGCGTTGTGTTCATTGGGAGGCAACCGACTGGGTAGGAATGCGTCCCGTTCAATGGGAGCCAACTGGCTTGGATGGAACAGCCGAAACAAGGTCTGGCGTACCGCAGAACAGAGGAAATGGACTTCTGTTCGAGCTCCAACGGTCGAAACAGGGTCCTGTTGATCGGGAAGGGTCTGGCGTACCAGAAAACGGAGGAAACAGACTTTTCTTGGAGCGCCTACGGTCGAAATGGGGTTCTGTTCACCGGGAGGGGTGTGGCGTACCACAAAACAGGACTCCATGGGCTACTGTTCATCCACCGTCGACTTCCTCCAGCCTCCACCTACTACTATTCATCCATCGTCGACCTCCTCCAGCATCCACCAGCCACTATTCATCCATGGGCTACTGTTCATCCAGCCTCCACTGGCTACTGTTCAACCAGCTGATACATCCATTTTGCATCATGTTTTCCTACTATTATTTAGAGTGTTTTTAATCAATATAACACCTTGTGGAGTAATTCTAATGCCTTTTCTCTCACAATATGCAAGGTTTACACAAAGAGGGAGATTGCCGACAGCTGGAATTCTGGACATGAAAAAGCTACGTCAGAGATACGTATTCTGCACATCTCCAAATGAGCTGATATTTTATGGAGATTTATTTTGGAATATATAAAAATTACTGGAGAAAAAAAATACCAGAGGGGGCCACCCAGATGCTCACTAGGCACCAGGGCGCACCTACCCCTCTTTGTGCGCCCTGGTGGGTAGTGGGGCCCCTGGCCAGCCTCCGGTGCCCATCTTCTGGTATATAAGCCCATTTTCCTTAGAAAAAATAAGAGAGGGCTTTCGGGATGGAGTGCCTCTGTCTCGAGGCGAAACTTGGGCAGGAGCACTTTTGCTCTTCGGCGGAGCAATTCCGAAGGGATACTTCCCTCCGGGAGAGGGTAATCAAAGCCAACGTCATCACCAACAACCCTCTCATTGTGGGAGGGCCAATCTTCATCAACATCTTCACCAAAACCATCTCATCTCAAACCCTAGTTCATCTCTTGTATTCAATCTTTGTATCTAAACCTCAGATTGGTACCTGTGAGTTGCTAGTAGTGTTGATTACATCTTGTAGTTGATGCTAGTTGGTTTATTTGGAGGAAGATTATATGTTCAGATCTATTATGCTATTCAATACCCATCTGATCTTGAGCATGAATATGTTTTGTGATTAGTTACTTTTGTTATTGGGGACATGGGAGAAGTCTTGTCAGAAGTAATCATGTGAATTTGGTATTCGTTCGATATTTTGATGATATGTATGTTGTCATTCCCTTAGTGATGTTATGTGAACGTCGACTACATGACACTTCACCATATTTGGGCCTAAGGGAATGCTTTGTGGAGTAGTTATTAGATGATGGGTTGCTAGAGTAATAGAAGCTTAAACCCTAGTTTATGTGCTATTCCGTAAGGAGCTGATTTGGATCCATATGTTTAATGGTTTGGTTAGATTTTATCTTAATTCTTCTTTCGTAGTTGCGGATGCTTGTGAGAGGGGTTAATCATAAGTGGGAGGCTTGTTCAAGTAAAAACAACACCCAAGCACCAGTCCACCCACATATCAAATTATCAAAGTAGCGAATGTGAATCAAAGAAACATGATGAAAGTTGCTAGATGAAATTCCCGTGTGTCCTCAAGAACGCTGTGCTTATTATAAGAGATTGTTTCGGCTTGTACTTTGCTACAAAACGGATTGGGCTACCTTGCTGCACTTTTATTACCATTACTATTACTTGCTTGTTACAAATTACCTTACGATCAAACTATCTGTTACTGACAATTTCAGTGCCTATAGTAAATACCTTGCTGAAAACCGCTTGTCATTTCCTTCTTCATGTTGTTGGGTTCGACGCTCTTACTTATCAGAAGGACTATGATAGATCCCCTATACTTGTGAGTCATCAAGACTATTTTCTGGCGCCGTTGCCAGGGAGTGAAGCGCTTGTGGTAAGTGGAATTTGGTAAGGAAAATTTTAGATTACGTGCTGAAATTTATTTTTACTTGTTACTCACTACAAGAAATATGTCAACTTGTGACCTTCTGTCAGTGACCCTGGCAGAATTGGTCGTAAATCTACGACCATTTGCGACCAATTGGTCATAAGCTGTTCGGTGGGCTCCAAACCCTAAACTATAACGACCATTTTGGTCAGAAAGGTCGTAATTTCCTTACATGAAATGGTCGTAAAGCAAACAGCACTGGTCCGCTGCCTTATTTCTAGCTGATCACGACCAATATAAATGGTCATAGCCTTGTAAATTATGGTGCATTGCTATGACTAGGCGCCACCTCATCAGTTTTGCCTATGTGTCATGTCCATGTGTGAGTTTCTGCCCTAGGTTGTGAAGCAGCCTATATTTCTGTTATTCCCAAAATTCCCCAAAAAATTGGGCATTCTTTACTATCCAAATCATTGCCTCATGATAAAATTCAGCTCCATTTGCCTAGTAAATCTTCCTCGGCAAATTTCCAAAGTTTCTGTTCAACTAGAACCATTGTGAAGGAAGTACTAGCTAGGCATATCATAATGAGCTGAATTTTCGGCACATCTTCTATATTCCCAAATCATAGTTCTCCACAAAATTTGAACCCCATATAACAATCCATGTGAGCTCACCATCCAATCTTTGTTCCTGGTAATATTTTTAGTTTGCGAAGCAACTATATTTTATGTTAATTTATAATTGCTGAAAATTTACCAGGACATGACCCTGCCCATAGAACCTCCCTCCACCAAATTTTAGCTCATTTAATCTAGCCAATTTCCCTCAACATTTTTCCCAATTTTCTGTTCGGTGGAGAGCACTGTGAAGGAAGTACCATTTTTATTTATCCATATGGTATGAAATTTTTACAGTGCCTTCATATGCCCAAATTATAATCCTCCAAATTTTAGATCAACCCATTCATTCATTTGAGTCCAGCTTCAACATTCATATTTCTGTCCAGTGTGGTACTTTGCAAAGCAAGTGACACCTAGGATCCTCCATTTGAGCTGCAACTTTTACAAGATAGTGTCCTTAGTAGATGATCATCCTCGGCCAAAACTCAGGCCCATTGGCCATGTGCATTTTCCCCACCACTAATCAAACACTTGGCTGCTAATTCATGTTTGAGCTTAGTTCAGTCTCCTCATGAGATTCTTCTATTACCTTCTTCTTCCTAACACTTACCGGGGGAGTGCCCAACCCACAAGACATGCCTAGGCCGCCCAGAACACGGGGGGCATGCGAGTTTACGCGCTCTAGAGTTGGGGCCCTCGGCCACCGTCCAAACCTCGACGTAGTGCCACCAAACCATGTATTTCTGATTAAATAGATACTTATGTACCTAGAAATGATTTTTAGAAAAAATAAAGAGCAAACTATAAGGCAGTTGCAGTTCAAATTTGACCCGCTTCCACCTGAATCGGTGGAAATTTGTCTTTTTCATGTGAGATGGATCAAAGCTTTTGACACCCAACCATTTGGTCAATTGTGCATTAAATATGTCCTAGTATTTTAGAAAATTGATTTGGTATAATTTTGCAACAAATATATGGTAGGTCCTTCACAAAAAAACTCATTTGGTGCACTCGAAAAATGGAAAATGAAATTTCCGTCCAAAGAAAATGAAAACTTCCTTAAGCAACATTGTTTGCCATTCCAAGATGCATCGTTGTGCATGGTATTAGATAACTTGAACAAACTATGCCATGAATGTGGCCATAAGATTGATCATTTGGCTTGAAAGCCATGAATCTTCACACATGATAGCTCATTTCTGAGAACACTTTTTTTAAAGAATTACTGTATTACAATTTTATTATTTTTCCTGGTAAATTGGTCACTTATAATGACACAAGGCAAAGGTTTTCTAATTTTTTAATTTTTCATGCCTGTTTCAAAATGCGGTCAAAACTGCGGGCATGACCGTTCCTAGCTAGTGGTTGAATCTTCCAAAACTTTTGGTGTTTCTATGATTAAATAGATACTTATGTACCTAGAAATGATTTTTATAAAAAATAAAGAGCAAACTATAAGGTAGCTGCAGTTCAAATCTGACCCGCTTCCAACTAAATCAGCCGAAAATTATCTTTTTCACGAGAGGTGGATCAAAGCTTTTGACACCCGACCATTTGGTCAATTTTGCATTTAATATGGCCTAGTATTTTAGAAAATTGATTCGGTACAATTTTGCAACAAATATATGGTAGGTGCTTCACAAAAAAACTCATTTTGGGCACTCGAAAAATGGAAAATGAATTTTTCATCAAAAGAAAATGAAAACTTCCTTAGGCAACATTGTTTGCCATTCCAAGATGCACCCTTGTGCACAATATGAGATCATTTGAAGAAACTATGCCATGAATGTGGCCATAAGATTGATTATTTGGCTTCAAAGCCATGAATCTTCACACATGATAGCTCATTTTTTAGAACACTTTTTAAAAATAATTGTTGTATTACAAGTTTATTATTTTTCATGGTAAATTGGTCACATATAATGACACAATCCAAAGGTTTTCTAATTTTTTGAATTTTTTTAATTTCTCATGCCCATTTCAAAATGCGCTCAAAACGACGGGATTGACCGTTCCTAGCTAGTGGTTGAATCTTCCAAAAAAAATTGTGTTTCTATGACTAAATAGATAATTATGTACCTATAAATTATTTTTGGAAAAAATAAAGAGCAAACTATAAGGCGGCTGCAGTTCAAATCTGACCCGCTTCCAACTGAATCGGCGGAAATTTGTCTTTTTCACAAGAGGTGGATAAAAGATCTTGACACCCAACCATTTGGTCAATTATACATTAAATATGGCATAATATTTTAGAAAAATGATTTGGTCCAATTTTGCAACAAATATATGGCAGGTCCTTCACAAAAAAACTCATTTTGGGCACTCGGAAAATGGAAAATGAATTTTTCGTCCAAAGAAAATGAAAACTTCCTTAGGCAGCATTGTTTGCCATTCCAAGATGCACCCTTGTGCACAATATTAGATCATTTGAACAAATTATGCCATGAATGTGGCCATAAGATTGATCATTTGGCTTGAAAACCATGAACCTTCACACATGATAGCTCATTTATGAGAACACTTTTTCAAACTAATTGCCGTATTCCAAGTTTGTTATTTTTCCTGATAACTTGGTCACATATAATGACACAATGTGAATGTTTTCCAATTTTTTGATTTTTTTTAATTTGTCATGTCCATTTCAAAATGCAGTCAAATGGCGGGCATGACCGTTCGTAGCTAGGGGTTGAATCTTGCAAAACTTTGAAAGTATCCTTAATGAAATAGATAATTTTTTACCTAAAAATGTTTTTAGGAAAAAATCGTGAGCAAACTATGAGGCAGCTATAGTTCAAACTTGACCCACTTCCGGCTGAATCGGCGGAAATTTATCTTTTTAACGAGAGGTGGATCAAAGCTTTTGACACCCAACCATTTGGTCAATTGAACACTAAATATGGCCTAAGGTTTTATAAAATTGATTTGGTCTGAATTTGCAACAAATATTTGGTAGGTTCTTCACAAAAAAACTCATTTTGGACACTCGAAAAATGGACGAGAGGTGGACGAATTTTTTTTAAGAGGAACCATTTGGTTAATTTGTACATAAAATATGGTCGAATATTTTTGAAAATTGTTGCAGTCCAATTTTGTAACTAATATTTGATAGGTTCTTCACATAGGTGAAAACAAAGAAGAGAAACAAAAATAAAAAACACATTTGCATAAGCTTAATTCTCATTGGTGGAGATGTTTGTGCCATGGATCGATGACATGGCACACATCCATCCATCCACCCACCCACAACCCAAACCCTAACTCCACTCCTCCCGTCGGACCCCTCTCTCCCGATTCAGATCCACTCCTCGCCGCCGCCACCTACCTCAAGCCGATCCCGTCGCCCACGCCCGAGCGCCACCACCCGCTCCTCGACCACCACCCGCTCCTCCTCGCCTCCCAAAGGACGCAGACCCCACACCGCTCTTCCTTTGCCCGCCGATCCACCCTGTCCCGGAGGCCTCACTCGCCGCCTTATGCCGCAGGGCCGCCGCGCTCGTCCCGCCTTCCACCTCGTTCCTCCCGTTCGCGGTCCAACCGGAGGAACGCATAACCGCGGATCACAGAGCATCGCATGGCGTCCCCGGCATGGCCTGCCTCTGTCTCCGGCCCCTTTGGCCTTGCCCCTGACCTCGCCCGCTGCTCCTTCGACCACACGCTGCGCCGCGAGGTGAGCTCCCCCGTCCTCTCTGCTCGATCCGCACCAGATCCGCGCCTCATGTCTTCTGCTGTGTTGCTGCTTGCTTAGGAGTAGTATAGGCCCCGGGACTGCATCTACGGGTGCCGTCCGGCATCCGCGTGCGTGTGCGGCGGGTCTGTCCACTAGGCCGCAGCGATGGTGCTCAGGCTGAGCAGGAGATCGCCGATCCTGCGGCAGTCCTCCGCGTTGTGGCTGGCATTCTCCAGCGCGCTCTTGACATTGAAAGCAAACTGCACGATATCCTTTATGGTGCTGAACAGGTCGGCCATCTCTTCCTCCGCACGAGTACAATCGACTGATCGATCGGTCGGTATACAAAATCACCGTAGACACACATGCATCAATCGATAGAAATTCCCCCTTTTTTGCAGACGATGGGCGTGTTGGTAGATCCCAGGTTCGACCTGGACAAACAGAGGAGATGCATAAGGTTATTAGGATAAGGAAAAGACGGGTTAATTTATCCCAACAGAAACTTAACGTTAATCTGAAGTCAATTAATATCCAACAATGGTGTCAGAGCTGATCTGATCATGTTAGAGTCCTAATTTTGATTATGAGATCATGTTAAGGGTCAACCTTCGTAATTAGCATGTTAATGATCAAGTTTTACTTGTATTTGCTACGGAACAGTACTGGTAAACATGTTTAAGAAATTAATTAGATTATAACAATGTTTACTTGATCACGGTGATGTCTTAGTCAATTAAGTGTTTAAGAAATTAATTAGATTATGATAATGTTAATGATGTCCTAGTTAATTAAGTGCAGCAATCCGAAGTAAGTCTGGTGACCCATCTGGGCCGAGGATTCAGCCTGATACGGGGATTCCATGGTTAATTTCCGCCTGTAGTGAGATTTCTGCATCATTCGTCAGGGGCTCATGGCACCTGCTATCAATTAACTGCAGCAAAAGTTGAGAGAATTGTTCTAGGTGCTTCTGTCTCTAGTCAAACTATTGATTCATAAACTTGTTATATTTGACATGGATAGTTCCGTCGCTATCTAGATCCAATGCATATAGCTGAAACAAGCTGCTTGTGAGGGTTAAAACCACCTATTAACTAGAAATTTCTTGTTACACATGCTCTGTGATGTCACCTGTGGTGGTCGTTGCCACCTTATCATGAAAAATATGTTGGTAATGGAATAGTAATTCAAGATAATGGATGATGTTCTCCTGGTTATCGTCTGGCGGCAATTCATGCTGCCCCAGATCGATTACTTCTCAGTTAGTCTTGGGGGGAAACAATATGCTAGTTTTACCACATCTGCGAATTCTGTTAGTTTTGCTTTTGCCAACGGCGCAAACCGCACAAAATCATAGCATAGCATTCGAAAAAGCGATGTGCTCTTAACCGTACACCTGTAGAAATTGCCGGTCATGTACTCTGTTTCACAATTTTGATTTCTGCTCCAGTTACACGCAGTCAGTCTTCAGCCCTGTCCTGCGTCCTGCTAGTGTTCACAACCTTCCAAGTTCATGGGGGTCTTGTTTGTTTGTTCATGTGATGATTCTTCTACACATTTCATAGTTTCTTCTACATAGGCACTACATTTTGGGTAAATCCTGTGCAGATTATGAAGTAACTTGGGTGCCTCGGTAACCATCTTCTTCGTTCTTTTGCAGTTGTGGAGACCAGGGATGGGACTATCGCAGTTGCTTTTGCGTTTCCCGGGCATCATGAAGGTACTAATTACCATTTCCTCTCTGTAGTTCTTACTCACCACACTACAAGGCAAGGCATATCTGACCATCGCAGGGCCCTTTGCTACATTTGTTATTCTGTGTAATTGGAGAGCTGCTCAAAAGGCTTTCTTCTATATGGTTAGGTTTTGCTTTATTTAACAGTGGTACATTACAGGGATCACAAGTTCTTGTCGAAAGCGGTAGAAGAGGCTTACAAAGGAGTTGACTGTGGCCATGGAGGCCTGTTTGGCTCCGACACCATGGATGCCGCTGCGCTCTCTCATCGTCCTCCTCCCTGACCCCTAGGCACATGGCAGAAGAAGCGTGGCTCCCCGCTGAGGAGGGCAGCGCCTAGGCCACCGGGGAGCCGGACGAGGTCGTCGTCCGGGTCACTGCCAAGCTTGTGGCCTGGTACTTAGCTCGTCATTCATCTCGCTGAGCGCCACTGGGACTCCCCATCTAGCTCGCTCTTTGCTACAGCTTGCTGCTCCCGATCCAGGTCTCCACTTGCCTCCCGGCCAGCTTTTGCTTAATGTGGTA